>JAESUZ010002063.1:1432912-2865824 GCA_017311185.1 Proteles cristata cristata | reverse complement strand
TTTCTTTCTTCTTTCCAGAAATGCAGAAGTTAAAAAAAAAAAAAAGAGAGAGATACTGCAAATAAAACATCCCAAAATAAACGAGTTGCCCTCCTGAGGGCCCAACTACCCTTATGGAGAACCGCCCTCTTTCCTAGGGAAGTTTCCTAGGGTTCACAATTCTCCTGTCTCCCCAGAAGAGATTTACCCTTCATCTGGTAACAAAGCCTGAGTTATCCCTTATTGCGCTAATTCCTGCATGATCTCCTTGCCCTGTCAACCTGGGCAGTTAAACACGCGTGCTAGCGGTGAGCCCGGGCCCGGCTCTGAGGATGGCACGTTCCCTTCCAGCAGTGGGTCCAGGGCCACTACTCTCCACCAGCAGAAACTATACGTTCTTCCCACTGCCATCAGAGACAACAGTAAAATCACTGCATTGTTCCTGTTTGTTTCATTCTTTTTCTGTGGAGAGCAAAGAATATGCTCTAATGTAGAGAAAATATAAATTGAGGGCAGTGAGGTAAAATATTCCTTTGCATTTTTAATGTTAGTAATAACAACAAAGGCCACCAAAAGGCCTTAATAAAGCAGTCGCTGTAACCCTTCTCTGTCAGTGTTTTCAAGGGGCAGATGATGATGGCTCCCTCCTCAAGGCTGCCAAGTGGCTCAGGAAACTTAGGGTGCTAAGAAGGAAGAGAAGTGGTGTACACTGTAGGAAAATGGAATTTACAAGCCCACATGGCTCCTCTAAGACTGATAAAGTTATGTTCTAGAACGATGCTCCACGGTAAGCAGGGGGCGCTGAGGAGGCAACGGCACCTCACACACATCACCACCTGGACAGGATGGCTGGAGAAGAGAGCTGGAGCTGGCGAAGTTGCAGAGGGACTCGGTCCCGGCAGCAGAGGAACCAGAGCATAGACACAGCTGCAAGGAATCCCTAGGGCCCGGGCCCCTGCTGAAACATGAGAGCTGGGATCTGGCAGGCATCCTGAACCACACTCAGTTTGGCCCAACAGTCTCAAAGGGACCAAGTCCCGGGAATGGAAGCCTCCTGCCTTCGTGTCCTGAGGTCTTGGAGGAAAGACGATGGCATCTGATTTCACGGTGGGCAGGATGGCCTCAGAGAGCAAAGGGGCAGGGGTGAGAGATGCATGGAGAACCAGTGAGCAAGAGTGAGAAAGAGGGAAACTGGCACGGTGCACTCTGGGAAGGAGGAAGACTGGCTCTGGATGTGGAGAGTAACATACGGTATTCCCATTTCAGAGCTGGAGTCATCGACTGCCTTAGCAATGGAAGCTGTGGAACATGGAATCAGCTTACATATGAACGTACAATTACTTCGTGACTATTTGCTGAGTGAGTATAAGCAGGTGGCACTTGGCTGGCTGGGGCTGGGGACACATGGGGTTCTGGCTCTTAGCTTAGGGGTTTAGCTTAGAAAGGATAGGGACGTATGATCCCATAGGAGAACACAGTGGGACATGAACCATTCTATTTCCTCTCTGGAGCACATGAAGAACATCAAAGATGTCGGGACTGAGCTATTTCATAACCTGGGCAGCCTGGGCTCCAAACATTCCTTCAGGCCCCCAGAGCTACCTGGGGCCGGAACTAGTGCTGACACAGCATGCGTCTTTAAGCACGCGTCCACATGGACCCATCGGGGCTGCCAATACCCAGACCTCTCATCCTGGTCATCAGTGCAAAGTGCAAGATCCTCTGCTTGCCTGGCCTCCAGGGAAAGTGCATCCTCAGAGGGTACTGCTCTGTTTCCCGGGGGACTCCTTCCTCCATACTGACCTCTCCCTGGCAGACAAACTCTCTCAGCATCTGAACGTCACCACAATGTGTACCACTCAAACCTGTTCTGGAACTTACCCGGCTCACCCTGAAAGGTTATTTCCTTACAACTGCCTTTAGTGAGACGGCGAATCCCCCACACTCACTCACTGACTCACCTGGGCTGGGAGGGAGGTCAGCATCCTCCACATTGTCACTTTCCTCCACACAAGCCCTCCCTCTCTGTGGCTCTGTCTCCTATCCATTTCCTAAGAGGGGTCAGAGAATGCACTTGGACATTAGGCCAATCTTGGGTTTGAGTTCAGGCCACTTAGGAGCTATATGACCTTGGGAAGTTACATCATCTCTCTTAGCCTCACCTGAGCCATATGTAAGATGGGGATGATTCCAGGTACTCCTCTCTCCTACGACTGCTCGGTGAATTAACTGATGTATGAAAAGCAACCTAGGACAGTGTCTGGCACGCAGAAGCCCCCACCCACTGTTCACTACGTAATAATCTGGAAGGCCTCCATGTCTACATGGATGAATACCAGATCTTTTGGAATCTGGGGATCCTTGCTGTCCCTTGCACTTCAGCCACTTGTTCCTGAGGCCACAGCTTTCAAAAATCTCTGAAGCCAAACACCTTACTCACTGATCACAATGGTTCATCCACTCAGTTCTCCCATGCCCACGCTCCCATCTCCTGACTCCTTCAGCCTCCCTGAGTTGGCTGCGCCCCAGATATCTTTTCCTCTCCTCTTTAGCCTGGGCCTTGTCCTGAGTGTACCTCCCTCACAATACAGCCCCAGACTCATGGTCTTTCACCTGAGCCTTCATCTTCATGATGCCTTTAAACTTCTTGTCCCTTAAACCTCCATCCACATCTGGTCCCCTGACACCAACCCCAAGTTAGCTGGACCCAGAAAGGCCAAGGCTAAATGCCTTCAGGAGTCAGGCAAGAATCCTGAAAGGGCAAAGGGATATTGTAGACAACTCAAGAAGGTCTGTTCACTATTTATTCCATGATGAAACGCACAATGTCACCATGCCTTCTGATTGCTCAAAAGAAGCCACCTTTTTACACAAAGCATCCCAGTTTTAAAATGTTAATATAATTAAAGAGGAGGGGGGAAATGAAGCAAAGAAAATATGTCTTGGGGTCAAATTCAGCCCCAAGGCTCCCAAGTGCAAACTGTAATATCCACCACTTCCCTCCCCGCTCTGTGCTGATACCCCGGCTGCCAACGGCTGCTGGAGAAAAGCACCCTCCTGGCAGTCGCCGTCCCACATCTTCAACACTGAAGACCTTCCTGTGCCTGACAGTCAGTCCTCTTCTCACTCCGAGAATCCCTTCATCTGCGATGCCTTCCTTCGGTGGGAGGCACAAAGAAAAAACCGCTGATGCCATGTGTATGCGTGTGTGAAGGGAGGCCGTGAGTGGGCAGAGACTGTTAAGTGTCTAACAGGTGTGTGGGAACGGGGGTGGAGGCAAGGACATTCTGGGAAGAGGGAAGAACGTACTCAAACTTGCAGAGGCAACAAAGAATACGGTGTATTTAAGGCTAGAACAAGTGGTTCAGCCCAACGGGGGACACGTTATGCATTGAGAAGGGGTGTGGGGGTTTAGCGTAGGGGTACCTGCAGGGGGTGTGGCTGGGGAGGAAGCCCAGGGCTGGGTAAGAAGGGAACCTGGTTACGATCCTAAGAAGCATCTTTAACTGAAAGCAATAGGGAAGTAAATAAAACATTTTAAACAAGTGATGCGGTCTTGAAAAGAGATGGTTTTCTGAGGGGGGGGAACCAATATTGTCATGAATTCCAGTTTTCTCGGATCATAAAGATAGATGGGATAGTGATAATGTTTTAAGCTATACGACACACTAAAAGTTAAAAAAAAATCCATGACCACAACAGCCTAGAATGCCCTTTCCTCTTTCTCCAGCTGCTGAACTCTGACTCATTCTTAAAGACTCAGCTCAAAAGTCAAATCCAACATTTTTCCAAATCAGAACTAGTAGCCCTCTGCTCTGTGAGCAGTTTTTTTTTTTTTTTGCAAGCTCCAACTTCTACAGCACGTAGCACTTTAAACTGTAACGATTTATAGGTGTTTGCCTTTAGACTGTAAGCTCCTTAACATCACAGTCTACGTCTTATTCCCACCAGGTAGCACGGCATGCGTGCAGCACCTGGTAAACACTCAAATATTTGTTCCCTAAGCAGATCAAGAAAACCACTAAGGGGTTTTAATGCTAGGGCTTGCCACAGATCAACTATCTGCAAACTTCGTTGAAAGCACTGACTATTTATTTATCTGTACTCGGCACTAATGACAGAGAGGGACGTGATCTTGCCCTCAAAAGTATACCATCTATGTCTCAAGAAGTATCATTAAGGGTCTTCAGGAATCCATGACGGAGCCATGGTAATCAAAGTGCTCAATCGTAGGTCACAAGAGCCATGATATACAACTTCTTTTCTTTTCAAAAAAAAAAAAAAAAAAAAAAAGGCCAAGTCAGGAAAGGGCAATTTAAGATGCACTTGTCTGTGAGACACTCACAGATGAACTGAGCATCAAGTTCAAGAGGACAAGTTGTCCTTACCTTCACCTGAACTGCAGTTAAGCAGCCAAATGTCTGTCTACTGGGCAAATATAACCCTGAACTCTCTGCAGACTGTCATCTACACAACAGTGAGGAGTCCTATCACTTTCATCCAACATACAGGTGCAAATAACTGTAAAAAACAGTCCATGGGATCTGGGGTTGTTGGCATTTCCAGAAGAAGCAGGATTTTAACATTTTAGATTTGCTTACTGGTTATGTGAATAACGTCACAAAACAGATTTGCAAAGCTGTCTGGAGCTGTTCTCTTTGCCTGTGTCACGGTGAGGATACTATGAAAGGCGGGTGGGTGGGGGAAGTCTGCGAGGTTCAATATATCCACGCAGTGGAGCCTGCTTCCCAACTTACTGAAAGTCTCGGGGCTGAAGAAATTCGGTTGAGTTTCTTTCTTTTGGGGAGAGTCAAAGGGCCAGGTATTTCAGGGTCTGGTGATGGCCACTCAGACCAAACTGTAAGCCACTCAATGAGAGCCTTGAACTTCCGTTTCAGGACTTACACAAATGTAAAATAAGCCTAGATACACTTTCATGGTGAGACACTAAAGGCCTAAAGAACTAGTATAGGAAGAGCAGGGCGTACACATCTGAAGTGAATTATTGACAAATTAAACTCTCTACCAGGGAGATAGTTCATCTCCATGGACAAGGGCTTTACTTCTAGGAAAGCATATTTGCTTCAATCTGGGGTTAAGTCCAAAAATAACATGGAATTCCTAAAATTATTTTGTTTTAAAAACATCAGAGTTTAATATAGACTCTGGCTTTTTTAGTTATGAGTTGACTTGCTCTTTTGGGCCAAAAATTACTGTGGCAGAGGGCAACAGAAGAGCTGTTCTTTTCTTAGTTGAGAAAGAAGGACTTCAAATATATTTCCAAAGTTTTTTCTGGATGTGTTTAAAAACAGAGAGAATGCTACCATGATAGCAGGTCAAGAGCCAGGAATGTTTTAAATCTGTGTTATGCTAATGCATATTTTACATACTGTATAATTTAATTTTATTTATTACCAAAAAGCAAACGGACAAATTATCCAAATTAAAGAGAACATGCAAAAAGTGAACTGAATGAGAGAAATCTGTCCTAACAGACTAATCCTACCAAAAATAAAAAATGTTATTAAGTGTCATCTTTGAGACAATGTTTTAGGAACAGATGGATATGGTAATTAATTACAAGGTTTTTAATTTGATGAAGTCCTTTTGAAAATGCCTACGTGGGGGCAATTTCCACTGGCTAGCTTGAGTATGTGTGATACAAGCAATTTAATTACCTAACACAATGTTAAAAGCACATGCATCTGCAACAGATACTTGATCATCTAAAGGACTTAACATTGTCTCAGGGAAAAACTAAGGAGTGCTCCCTGAGCTTTGAGAAGGAAACTTTCAGTTGCAAGCCACTCTCAGGAAGTTTCTGGCTTTGACATAGGTGTCTGGCTGGGCTAATGTGCCCTGTGTTGAGAGTCTTGCCCTTTGTGTTCCTGGCCTTGTCTAATCCTCCCGCCCCTCAGCCTCCCCTCCACCCCCACTCCCAAGACTTCAACCAGCAGAATGACAGACTGAGGCTCTGGAATTGGCTGAGGAGCTCTATCTAAAGCGTTCAATAGCCCAAGTGTAAGTACTTTAGCAGAGGACTCCTGATACTCACTCCAAACCTATCACTAAGAAGTGGACAGGGAATAAGAAAATCCTCTGGGTTCCCCATGAGGGGGGAGCTATATGATCCCAAGATTTAAAACAGCAGGCAAACGGGAAGGGCTAGGATAAACCATGGTCAGTTTTTCTGTATGTGTGCTTTTTGAAGTCCCTGATTTCTGAGTTTGGATTTAAAGCTGACAAATTACTTTACAGCTTTTTAGAAAATTGTTTCTATTATTTGCTGGAAAGCCAATCTACTAATTGATTTCTTTTTTATATATTCCTTTTTTTTAATGTTTATTTGAGAGAGAGAGCATGAGTGGAGCAAAGGGAGAGAGAGAGAGGAAGAGAATGAATCCCATGCAGGCTCCATGCTCAGTGAGAAGCCCAACATGGGGCTCAAACTCACAAACCATGAGATCATGACATGAGTCGAATGCAAGAGTCAGATGCTTAAACAACGAAGCCACCCAGCCACCCTTAATTGATTTTCTTCGTAAAGGCAGATCACTCTCTGTGTTCCCTTCTTACTACCTTCCCAAAGTCTGCAACTTTCTTGGCACTGACAGAGCTGATTATTTGTAAGGCGTTGCATTCCTCCATCCCAGGCCCTGTCTTACTCATCACCGGGCCCGGACACCAAACTAAGCCCAGTGTTCTCTGACTTCCATGAAGTCCTCAATGGGTCTCCGACATCTCACTAACATTTTCAAAGCTGCACCTTTTTACTCACTGTGTCATTGTGGTTCAATTAGTTTTCATTTAACTCAAGTGCTTCTGAAGGGAAGGGACAACCTGCCAAAAATTCCATTCAGATAGAATCCTTTGGTGGAGTCAGTACCAGAAAAAGCGTCTTCTCTCAAGATCTACATCTCTTCCTAAGAAACAGCAGACCAGCAGTTTGCTATTTCCATAATACAAGGTAGCACCGACAAGTCAGATTTTCTTGAGAGCACGATACCAGGACTGAGGAAGGGGGACTAAACATCCTAGATTCAGATCAGGAGGTATCCTTCAGATGCAATGGGGCTGGCATCCTTCGTTTTATCTTACTTTCCCCTCCCAGAACTGTAGTGTTTCAAGCAGTTATGATATGACAGAGTACGAGTGAGAAATGGTCTTCTGAAGTCAAGGTCTTATAAGAGACAAAATATAACTGAGGGTCAAACAAAGAAAAGGGAACTTAATTCAGGAAACTGTTTTCTATTTAAAGAGTCGCAGAGAGAGGGGCGCCTGGGTGGCTCAGTTGGTTAAGCGTCCAACTTTGGCTCAGGTCATGATCTCACGGTTCGTGGGTTCGAGCCCCACGTCGGGCTCCGTGCTGACAGCTAGCTCAGGAGACACATTCCGTGTCTCCCTCTCTCTCTGATCCTACCCTGCTCACGCTGTCTCTATCTCTCTCTCAAAAATAAATAAAACATTAATAAAATAAAGACTTGCAGAGAGAAACGGTCTGCTTAAAGTCAGGAAGAGAGAAGCCAAGGCTCTTCCACTGATATAATGCTGTGTGGGTAACATGTCCATGTGCATTTCCGCATTAGACTAAAATACAGAACAACGCAGGAAAAATGAGCAGGAGCCGAATACAGAGTGGCAGGGAGGACAAAGACCAAACCTCAGGGAAAGTGAGGCAGCAACAGCTGGGGACAAACAAGTGAAAGCATGGGTCCCAGAGTCATGGAGCAGCCAGACACAGGGTGTGTGGCTCATGCCACTCAGTGGGCGACACACGCCACATCCTCCCTCCCTCCACCCCCCCAACAAGGCAGACAGGCTGACAGGCAGAAATGTCCACATTCCGCTAGAGAGCGATTTAACAGACTAAACTCTTTTCTTAAGATTCAGCTTTGGCCAGATAGTCTCCAATCTGCTTGATGAGGGGCTATTTATAGCTATAAAAAAAAGTGACTAGCAATATTCCATTAGCCATTGACCAATCGGTAATCTACTTTACTGGATTATCACCCAGCTTTCACAATTCAACAAGTCTGATAACCTGATTTAAATCATTAGTCTTTTTTTTTTTCATATTTTTTAAATTTATTTCTAGGATAGAGAGAGAGACAGCTTGAGCAGGGGAGGGTCAGAGAGAGAGGGAGTCACAGACTCTGAAACAGGCTCCAGGCTCTGAGCTGGCAGTCAGCACAGAGCCGGACACGAGGCTCGAACCCACGAACCGTGAGATCATGACCTAAGCGAAAGTCGGATGCTTAACCAACTAAGCCACCCAGGCACCCCTTAAATCATTACTCTCTTAAGTTTATATCATTTTGCCTTTCCTAAGTTGGGTTTTTTTAAAGAAAATGGAAAAAAGTAAACAATTTTTTAATAACTTTGTTTAGATTCCCCCCACGCCCCTTCCTATCACCATCTCTCTCTCGCATTCTAAGTTCAGGGATTTTCTAAAACGTTCCTTCTTTCTCTCCCAGGAGTCTATCACCCACAGCTTGGGTTTTTCCCCCTTTAAAAGGTTTGGGAAAGTCAAAACATTTAAAGGTAGAAGTCACTTCTGAGGTCATCAAATCCCTCTTCCTCTTTTTCTCTCTGAGAGAAGAAAACAGACCCAGATGATGAGAGAGCCTTGGCCGAATAATGCAGAAGTGGGTCTGCACCCCAGCACTCCATCTCTGGTCATGTGCTGTCTCCCAGGAACCAGGTCATGTATGGAGGAGAACTCCTTAGCTGCTGGACAGTTTACACACGGGCACACATCTGCTCACAGACTGAGACAACAAAGGGAAGCGTAGCACATGGCGTGTTAGGTCTCCTAAGTGGTGGGACCAGTGAGGGCCAGATGGAGAATGAGCTCAGGGCCATAGGGGACCATGCCCAGTGGTCTGTGTTCACACAACATGGCTGTGCCACCCCCCAGGCAGGGCCCCTCCCACCTCCCAAGCTCCTCCATGTCCCCAACAGGGGAGCCGTACAGCCTGCCGCCTGAATGGGACTCTGGTTTGTCTGCATTTCCGGTGGAACTGTACTTAGATGGTAATGTGCTCCAGACAGTCTCTGAAACTTTGTGTGGAAAACAAAGTCACATACTTGTCAACACTGCACCTAAGAGACCATCTAAAGATTTGAAATTATTTTGGATTAAGGGAAAAAAGTTAAAAGTGCTTCTAAATCTTGATTTAAAAATAAAGCAGGTTTTTCAGGGTCTCAGAAAGCAAGAGATGTAAATGTTCTGGATATAGGTTCTGGCGGAGAATCAGACCCATTAGTCAGAGAGAGGCTGGAGCCAGGAGGGAGCTTGGGAACCTGGCTGGATGCACTGCGTACAACCCAGGAAAAACCCTATTTTAGGTCTGAGCATCATAAACAATGACTTCACTGATTTCCACCTCAAAATAACCCGACTGGATTTTTTGGAATTACTTTTAAGGAATTCATATTTATAGACAGTATAGTTGCAGGACAAAACGTTTGGGACAAATCTCATTAAAATAAACTCTGAATGGGAGACTGTCGATAACATATTACATTCATTCATCTTAATAAAAATATGGAAGCTTAATAAGTAACAAGTCAAAAGGCGTAAGGGCAGTGAAAAAATTTTCTGACTTACAATGAAAGAAAATAAGGTAGAGGATATTGTGGTCTAGATTTTTAACTAGTTAATGACTAGTTAATAAACCTGCTACTAAAAAGACACGAACTATCAGAGGCAAAGGGAAGTCTGTAAAATTAGGCACATTCACTGGACACAGCCAAGAGTTAGGAGTGTCGAGGAAAAAGGACTCCAGGAGCTATCTTCTTGAGAAGCAGCCCAGGTGCATGGCGGTCTGGACTGGCTGACACAGGATAACATGGGTCACACAGACCTACATCCTAGGCTGGATCAACCCTTTAGCTACAGCTGGTGGGTCCATTTCTCTCAGCCAACCACTCTCTAATCAATCATTACAGAGAAGAACTTTGTGCAACATCTCTGCAAGCTTCTGTTTGTTTTTAAAATGGACCTGGTTTCACCAGGCAGAACTTGTGGCATCCAAAAATGGCACTCTCTGTGAAACCAAGTTTAACCACGTAGTCACAACTTTAAGGAGGGAAGTTCAAAACAACGGTCAGCTGAATGATACCCCAGGTAAGGTGGTGGGTGCCCAGAGGCTCCTACATCACGGGTCTCCTCTCAGGTGAACCACGCCCTGACAGGAGGAGGAGGAGGAAACAGCAGCAGAAAGGTAGCAGATTGTGGGAGAACCACCCAGTTAACACACGGAGGCGTGAGGAACGACAAATCTCCGTTGTTTTAAGCTTCTGCTATTGGGGGTGGTTTGTCACACAACAATGGGTAACTGAAACATCTACACATGGTGTGAATATGTACGATGCTGAGATACATACATATGTTGACGAAATATAAATTCATAACCACTGGTATCATTTCCTGGTCTTAAAAACAACAGCAAAATATGGCTATCAACACCGCAGTGGAGAGGACAAGGCTTTGGGATCCAAGAAATAGGGCTGAAGACTTGGACCTGCTCTCCTCCTTGTACCAAAGAACACATGATTCTTCACAGCTATGTTTTCTTACCTATGAATTCCTCATGGAATCAGAATGATAAAATGAGAACAACAGAAACGTGAGAGCTTTGTAAACAGTAAGGCACATTACACAGGTAAGCTGTCCTTGGTACCGCCACCTTCATGTTACTTAAATGCTTAGTCCTTCCCCATAAAGGCATCATCTGGACCAACGTATCAGACCTAACTTCCTCTGCTCTAAGTTTCCTTTTGCAGGGAGGCATTTGCACGCGCACATGCACACACAGGACCTTCCAAAAACCACAGGTGTCATGAGCCCTGTGGACAGTGCTGTTCTTCCTTCCTGCCATCACTCAGTGTTTAGGTTCAAAACCACCAGCCCTCAGTCCTTTCCCCGTCTCCTGAAAGGTGTGATGACTCACATCATATCCCAGGGCGCAAAGGGGAGTAAAGGTGAAAAATATCAGGAGGGTGCTTGGAAACCTAAAACCTAGCTGAGGAAAGAAGAATTAAAAATGGTTAAGAGTTAATCATATTGTAAGAAAGAATGACATCAGAATGGGATGATGTTCAGGCAAAGACAGCAAAAGGGGAAAACGAAGGATGGGCCACTGAGAAAAAGCAGGGGTGCAGCAAGTCCAGAAGGAATAATAACCTGTCTGCAGGAAGGGCAAGGCAAAGTGGGAAAACCAGTATCTGTCAGGAATGGAAGAGGAAAGAAAGATCCATGTATGATGAGACGCTCTAGAGAGGAGTGTCTGCCACTTGTAAGAGCTCAAGTTATGCTTGAAGAACGGATGAGTAACAGAAAACAGGGAACTCAAACGAAAATTCACAAACTGCACAAGGACTCACACAGAAACAGGGCAGTGAGGGACTGGACTGGGTAAGAGAGTCTCACTGGGAATGGCAGTTCCATCTGTTTTTCTGTTTTTGTTTTTTTTTAATTTTTAAAAAATGTTGTATTTATTTTTGAGACAGAGAGAGACAGAGCATGAGAGGGGGAGGGGCAGAGAGACAGGGAGATACAGAATCCGAAGCAGGTTTCAGGCTGTGAGCTGTCAGCACAGAGCCCAACACGGGGCTTGAACCCACAAACGTGAGATCATGACCTGAGCCGAAGTCGGAGTCCTAACTAACTGAGCCACCCAGACACCCTAATGGCAGTTCCATTTGGATGAGAATGAGAGAGTAATTTGTTCTATAAAGTGAGGGGGGCAAACTCCACGAGTTCCCCTCCTGTCCTGGAAGCCCAATACATCCTTACAAAAGAGGGATCATTAAGTTAAGCCTCTACTACCAACATTTCTGATACCTTCACCCTAACCGTGAAGGGCTTTCCCCTGAATTCTCCACATCACTGATTTTGCTCCAAAATGGCTCCAAATTCTTAATAATGCTTTTTATAAATATGTGGTGAAGATCAAATAGTTATAACTGAATTTTATGTATTGTAAAATGCTCTTCTTTGTAGCTAAACATCATGCTTTTAAAGACATAAATCACACTAAAGAATAAACTCATGTGGTTTTTTTTCCTTTTAAAATACTCCTGCTATTACTCATAGAAGGCTCTCTTCTTTTTATTTCCATTTTCACATGATCATTTGGGTTTTTATTCTCTTACCTAACATCCTACTTAGTAAGTGGGAACGCACTTAATACGCTAAACTAGGTTTAACCACAGTCTGAGCGTATTCTGCAGTTACCGACTCATTCCGTATGAATGCATGTAGAGAGGAAGAGAAGACACAATTCCTGACCTCTAGAAATGTCCGTTAGTTGGAGAGACAAGACTATGCATGTAGCAGTGAAGTAACAATGCAAGGAAATATGTGATTAATTGGCAACACAGAAAAGAATACGTGAGGAGTTCCTAGGGAGAAGGATGGGTGTTGGTTGAAGCGTGAAGACCTTTTGGATAAAGTGGAATTTAATTGGAGTCCTGCAGTGTGAACAATATTAGAAAAGGTGGAAGGGAGAGATAAAGGCTTTGAGAGGTGACCTTGGTGCCTGGAATGCAGAATTTCTGCAGTATGGAGAAGTGGGCCATAAAGAAGGGGGCTGGGGAAGTACTATTATCACCCAACAGTGGGAGGGTAACAGGAAACTAAAACATTCAGGTTTTCTTCTTCAACAAAGAAATCAACATCGCCTAGCATGGGCCTGCTTGTTCATTCGTTCATTCATTCACCCATCAACAAACGTAGGCTGACACATTACAATTCCTACTCTAGATACTAGAGGCTATATTCTCTTCCCTTGAAATCACACAGAGTAGGAAATATTGACCAAAAGAAAAAAAATCAATGATGTCAATGTATTATAAAAATATACTTCAAGAGATACATGGGAATTAAATTACAAGTGAACAGAGGAGGGCACCTAAGTCCTAACACTTAAAGAAAAGGAAATGCAGTCCAGAAAGGGGAGCAGAAGTGGTGGGAGGGGAAGGCGCTCAGGGAAGCGAGCTGCCAGCACGTGTGAGTGTGAGCCGAGCATGGGTGAGTGCAGAGAGGGGTCTCATCCAGGTGGGAACGCAGGATGTATGTGGAGCACGGGCGGGGAGGACGTATGGGTCACTGACCGTCTAATATACAGGAAACTAAAGGGCTGTGAGAACTTCTCCCTTCCCTGCAAATAATTTACAGTGGATTTTCAATGACTTCCTTCTCTGTTTTCAATTTCTTCATTAGAGGCCCCTTTAACTGACCGACCATTCCTGAGTTCTGGATGCCAAAGTCAAAATTATGTCAACACAAGAATAAGCATCCTAAGGTTTATGTTTATAAGACTCATAGAAGCTTAGAGATAAAATGGAAGGCATCTAGCTGAACCTTCTTTCCAATGTAACATTTCTTCTAAGCATTCCTGGCAGGTGGCCACCCAGACGGAAAGAAATCTCCCCAGCTCCGGGGGGCTCAGGAAGCAGCTCAATTCATCACCGTACCTCATTAGTTGTGAGAAAATTTTTTCCTTAAACTGAGATTAAATATGTCTTCCAGTAGCTCTTACCCACTTCGATCCCCTGGAGAGACTGTAAAAACGCCTACTGTGCCTCCTACACGCATATGGGTGCCATGTTTTAACAGTGACTTGAGAATTGTCCCTCTTACTCACTGAAGGACGTGTTAATTAACAACTGGCTGAGCTGTGATTAATTAGGTTCTCTAATATAACGTGCCACCTTCCTTTGCATGAAGACCTTGAAGGGACATCTGTTACTGTGAGGGCCGCTCCCTGTTCCTCCATTACGGACTTGTAATACCTCACATTTGCACAATGCTTCGCCCCTTTCCAACTATCTTCACATACGTCATCACGCTGTAATATCCTAAGAGGGGGCTGCTTGCTGTGAGTACGTTCCCTCCACAAAGATCATTGTACCTGCTTTACGGTACCAGACAATGGATACAACAAGGGATGTGACTCACATCTGAGAGGCTCCCAGAGCTTCTGACACAGTGAAGGTCAGGGAAGAACTCGTGTTGTTTTACGAGAAGAAAAGAAATTGTCACAACACACTCTGGATGTCTACTCCAATTATGGGCTATAAATCACTGGCACTTATCTACGGACCATATGTATTCATATGTTAACAGGGCCATTTGTAAAATCAAAATGGCTCCTGTAATAAACACACGTGGGAAGTGCCTGGCACTGGATGGGTCAGACGGACAGGTTTAGAAAGGGAGCTAAGGAAGTCCCCATTTCAGCTGTGGATATTAAATGCAGAGCACAGGAGAAAGAAATGAGTTGATTTAGGGACTCCTGGGTGGTTCAGTCGGTTAAGCATCCAACTTCGGCTCACGTCATGATCTCATCATTTGTGGGTTCAAGCCCCGTGTCAGGCTCTGTGCTGACAGCTCAGAGCCTGGAGACTGCTTCGGATTCTGTGTCTCCCTTTTTCTCTGCCCCTCCTCCAGTTGTGCTCTCTTTTCTCTCTCTCTCTCTCTCAAAAATAAACACTAAAAAAAATTATTTTTAAATAAAAAAAAAAAAGAAAGGAGTCAACTTAGTCCACATGATGTCTTAGTGGCCTTGGAAAGGCGGAGCAGAGGTCATGGCAGGGAAGAGGGGAGGACATCTCTGCAGGAGAAACTATAAACTCCATGTTTCTGAACACAGTCTTCCCCAAAGTCAAGCACGAAGGGCCAGCTGGTTCTCTGGAGACTGTCAAGGATGCGACCTCGAGACCCTCAATTTCTGGAGTGAGCCTGGTCCTGTAGGCCTAAGTGGATGTCCTGCTACTACAACTAAAATGAGAGTAACTCTTTTCCCCATCAAGGCAAAGTGGGCTGGCTTGCTTCTCTAGAAAGCACCAGCAGAGCCTAGACTCCTCTTTGCCCCGGCAAGTAGCAGGTCCGGGGGATGCATGATGGCAAATGTTAAGGATTCCGTGGGCAGCAGCTCCGTGGGGCCTGCAGCGTTTCACCCCATTGGACACGACACGTAAGAACCGGGACGACTCACTGCAGAAGATGCAGTGATGTCCCTACTCTGCCCAGCACCCCGCTGCCTCCCTGGCTGTGTGCTGAGGGACACGTGTGCCTGTCGAGTGCCCAGGCGCCCCGGCAGGAAGAACCTGTAAGGGGCACTTACTTAACCTGAGGACACCTGGCTTTGATCCGAGGAATGAGACGTGTAAAGACCAAGTCACAGGAGCGGTTTGGATTTCTCCAGAGAAACAGGAGAGTGTTCCATCTCCCTGGTAACTCGGGGAGGGCGCAGTGCGTGCCTGAAAGTGTGCCTTTGGTGATGCTAACCCCCGAGACAGAGGAGGGCTGATCACTGATGACGGACCAACCTTGTCGGCAGGGTGCAGCAACCGTCCGCCGTGAGTCTGACTTGAGTCTCGTAGCTGTCCAGGGGGCACACGGCCTGCTGAACGGAGGGGCACTCCACGGTGCTGCAGTCCACGCTGAAAACTGGAAGGGGCAAACAGAGGCACCATTTACTGTTACATTTACTTGCACTCGGAGTCCCCGAAAGGAAACACTGGCTCTTCGCAAATGTCTGCGGTTTCCTTGCTCCCCAGAACCCACTCGTCGCACTGATGTTTTCATTTCAGTCAAGGCCAGGGAGTGGCAGCAGGGCCCCTATCTGTGCCAGGAAGGCAGGGGACAAGACCTTGAGAGTTAGGAACAAAGACGCGGAGAAAGAGGGAAGTCAGCGGTGGTTATGTGGATGGCGAGGGTCAGCCGGACGCGTCTCTGGCAGAACACTGCAAGAGCCGGACAAGGGACTGTTCTGCCTGAGGCTGAACAGCAGTTCAGTGTATCCAGCAGTTAAAAAAAAGTCTGACCAATGGTTAGAAACTTGCAAAGAGGAAATCACTACATTCTAGACCTGCTCACAGGCCGTATTAGAAACGCACAAGAACCAGGATGTTAGAAATACTGCGAAGCAAGAAGTAGCTGGGATACAACAAGTCAAACGTAGCAAAGGAGGTGAGCACACAGTCCGAGTAGACCCAGCACATGCTATCAAGCCAGTGGACGATGGCAAGGGACCGGCAAGGAGGAAGATGGGAGCTGAGGTTTTACTCTAACGCTTCTGGCATTTTGGTGCGTAGTCACACATGCATCTTTCTGTTTACATCTGATGACTGGTTTTAAATGTGATCAAGTGACAGGTCTACCAAAGAAAGCTCTGATCTTCTCTGGGGCAAACGGAGCACGGAGCTACAGCACCATCAATTTTCAACCCTCTTCCCACATCAAGCAGTCTTTGAAGGAAAAGAGAGAGAGGAAAAAAGACGGTCCCTATCTGGAGGCACATGTGCACCAGCGGGTTATCACCCTGACCAGGAAGACAGCAGTCAGATAGCAGGTGTGCAGAGTGCCGGCGACAAAGCCCGTCTTCCCTGGGAGGCCGGCGGCGGCAGCGGGGCCTGCGACCCTGGGCTGCAGGGAAGCGGGGCCACCGACCTGACGCCCGCGCGTACCTGGTTTGCACTCATACAGGTCACAACACTCTCCCGGCTTCCCTGAGGCCTTGGACACTAGTATGTTCAGGTATCCCGGCTGGCAGACTTTGCGCAGGCAGCCCGCAGGGTCGCACACGCAGCGGCTGGGTAAGGGGCAGCACTCCCCGGGGGGGGCATAGCCCTCGATCAGAACGGAATCTTCAGGACAACGTGGAGAGAACTGGACTTCACAGCGGGCCTTGGAGCAATCTGGCTTCTCTTCTAAATGGGAGAGAAAGAATTTAGCACATGCCCGGGGGGCAGTGTGGAACACTGGTGTCAGGCACAAGGGCAGTCCTGCCTGAGGATCAATTCACGGACGGAAGGGGAGAGAAAGAAACCCGGTGGAAACCATCACACTCCACTCAGCCGGCCATGAAAATCTCCTGAGATCTGCTCAAGACATGGGGGGGAGGGGGGCTGGGGGGCCGTGGTGGCCTTCTCCACCTCCCCGCTCACTTGTGCTGAATAATCCATGTTTGGTGTGCCCACCAAAATCAAGAGTGGCACAGGAAGGTGCCTACGTGACATGCACAATCTGGGAAGAGACCTTCATCACTGACTGATCGAAAGATCTTTGAACTTAAAAAAGGAGTTTTAAGGGCTGCTCTCTGAAAACAGCGTATGTTTAAAATCCCGAAATAGACCCACAAACACATCCTGGCTACTTCAGGGACCAGACACAAAGGCAGGTGATTATCAACACCAAAGAATTCTATCTCTGAGCCCTACATTTTGAAGAGATGAACTTACTTAAGATCACTGGATTCTATGACAGGGAAGCTTCGCAGGAGGGAGAAGGAGCTAAGTGGCCAGGTAACGTCCCTAAACACCATCTGGCATGTCAGTCTCTAGCAGAGATCTATCAAATGCCCCTCTCCTTCCTTGAGTATCATGTACTGGCCACTGCTGTGCCTCCATTTTAAAAGAAAAGAAAAATAAATCAAGCAAAGCCCTAGCTTCTGGAGCCCCGGCCCATAGCTGAGTCTCTTGGTTTAAACTTTTAAGAAATGTACACCAACATTATGTCCTTGAGGAAAAGGCTGAAACAAACTAAGAGCACATCATCATAACCCCGTAATCTCTGGGGTTGAGGGAGGGCTGGAGTTCAGAAGATGTTGGGTGAAAATGATGCCATGTGGTACTGGGGGACATGATCATTAGCTCTGTCTTTTCTACAGTAAAACCCATCCAGAATCACAAAGCATGGTCAGATCCAGGTCACCCAGTTTATTCTTCTAAACTAAAAATTATAGTCTGTACCTGTGCTCACTGATACAAGTCAAACAGGGAGCCAGGTGTCCTCACTTCCAGACCACTCATCTCTTTGTATTACAAAAGTAGATCTATTTCCAAAACCAAGTACTCCTCAGGATATTCCTACCTTGATCTCTGTATCTTTCATTTCACTGACCGTCTTCCTTGTCTACTTCCTGTCTAATCAAAATATATGATGGGAGAGCCTTCCTACTCACAGTTGTAGTAAATTCATTAAAAAATATTTACTGAGCACCTGCTGTTCTAGCAGTGAGCTGCACCGTAAAAAGGACAGGCACAGATTCCTGCCCTCATATAGTTTACAGCACAGTGGTGGGTGACACAAAATAAATGGTATGCATCATAAATAAGCAAACTGTGTAGTAGCAGAGGGCTAACTGCTACGGAGAAAAAAATGGAACAGAGCAAGGGGGAACCAGAGTGATGGGGGGGGCAGTTATAATCTGGTCAGAACAGGCACCACTGAGAAGCCAATGTTTGAACAAAGACTTGAAGAAGGGAGAGAGCGGGCCATGCAGACATCTGGGAGAAAAGCATCCCTGTGGTGGGAAGAGCTAATGCCATCCTGCGTGTCCACGGAGGAGCGGGGAGCCCAGCGTGGCTACAGTAGGCTATATGGAGAAGGCATATATCCTATTTTCCTACGGTAACCCCAAACAACTGCCTGGTGAGCAGAACACAAGAGGAATCCCACTCTGGGATATCCATCAGTGTGGACACAACAAATCAAGAAGCTGGGAAGGAGAAAGTGAATCCTGACAGTACGAGGATTGATGGAGATGGGGTTTGTGAAGTACATTCCATGGATGACTTCTCTGGCAAATGCACACACGCAGCTCATACCAAGAGCTCTGTGGCTTTAACTGCAAACAACACTTCATTCCTCCTCTTGTTAATGCGCTGCGATCAACTTTATTCTGTATCACATTCTATTCCATTCTTATCCTGAGAAATACTTGGTGTATACGATCAGACTTTCCAAATACATGCTTCAATAAAACATGCTTTCATGATAACCTAACATTCTTACACCTTCCTAGTTATTCCACTCTTTCAGCTTCACGGTATCAATGTTGTCACCTACTGATGTGTTTGCAGTTCAAGACTTGAGAGATTCGTTTACTTCTTAGAAGCTGCCTTTGTGGGGTACCTGGGTGGCTCAGTCGGTTAAGTGTCCGACTCTCGACATTGGCTCAGATCACTAACTCATGGTTCATTGGTTCAAGCCCCGAGTCAGGATTTGCATTGACAGTGTAGAGCCTGCTTGGGAGTGTCTCTCTCTCTCTCTCTCTCTCCCCCCGCTCTCTGCCCCTCCCCGACTCTCTCTCCCTTGCACACTCTCTCAAAATAAATAAACTTAAAAAAAAAACAAAACCTGCCTTTGTAATATAAAAGGCAGGCTATCACCGACACTGCCTGAATCACTGTCCAAAGGGATTTAGGAATGTTAAAAATGAGGTTAGTTAAATCTTATGAAGTTAAATCTTTTTCAACTTTTCTCAAGATGATCATGTTGGCGTTCCCTGTAAGTTATTATACAATCAATCAGCAGATTTAAAATCTTCATTGTTTTCTTAGAGTAAAGCCTCTTTCTAAAGACTGAGCCAGATTTGACTTCCTAACATTTTAAGGTTTTTAAGCTTATAAACTTGACTAATACTTACTGTAGCTCTTTGGGGTGTGTGCCTGCTGGCTTCACCCACTCTCTGTTCCAGAGTTATACTAAATGGGCCAGTGAGCTGTTGATCATTCATTTTTCCTTTCTCTGCTATAAAACAGTTTCAGTCACATAGGAATTATGCATTCTTTGAGGTTTTCATACAACCCATGTGTAAAAACTATCTGAATTTGGTATTTTTTTTTAAAGAAAGAAGGGACAGATTTCTTCAGTTATTAGACTTCAACTATTCTACCTCTTTTAGAATCATCTATACTAACACTGTATAGTAAGAAGTATCTAATTTATCTAGATTTTCAAACTCATTTCAGGTTTTGCTACCAAGCATTTCTTTCTTTCTTTATGTTTGTAGTTTATGTGCTCATCAGTTCTTTTAAGTTTTTGAAACTCTTCTTTGTCTTTCAGATTATTTGTTTTTTCTCTAGCATTTTAAGAGTAATGCTTGGATGGCTTCTATTTCCTCTATTTTCTTAGAAAAGCAAACAATTTCAATTATGATTTTAGTACTTTAGGCCAAATATTGCTTTGGTTATATTGTGATTTTTTTTTTTATAGGACTCTCAATGTAACTCATTTCTAAGTAATCTACAATTCAACTTTGATTCCCTCTTTAAAGACTTTATAGAAGAATGCTATTAAATTTCTGCATAGGTAAATATTTTTGGCTTTCCTCATCCTGAATTTGTTTTATTCTCTTGCCAGAGAACATATGCTGTACTACTCTGTTAATTTCTTGAGAGAGAGAGAGAGAGAGAGAATAAATGAATGAATGTTGGCACATATGTGTATAAATATGGCATAAGGTCATTTTTAAAATACATGGGTATTTGAAAAGAACATGTATTCCCCTTTACTGAATGTAGACTTGCAAATCTATCCAATCAAGCTTAATTATGACATTCAGACTGCTTCTAACATTTTAAATCTAATTTCCACAAAGAATCCATTAAAATTATCTGCTATGAACCAGAAACTCCTTATATTGCGATCATTTTTTTACTTCAATTTTTAAGGTTTTGCTCTTAACTTTAGGCACAAGATTCAAGCCTATTACACTGACTTGGCAACTTGTAAAATGACGCTTTTTAAAGAACCTAGATTTCTAAGATTTGTATCTTTCATTTTGTAATTGTTAACATTCTTAGCTTTTCTCTTCTTTTAATCGTCTTTTCAGATCTTGATGGATTATCTAGAACTCTTACTAGCACCTTCTCACCACCAGCCATCACCTGCCTACCCAGCCATGGTTACCACAGCATCGGGAAGTGTCTTTATGATACTTTTCTTTCTTGGCCCATTTCTAAATTAATTCTTCCAACAGATTTCATTTATTCATCTATGTCTCCATTCCATCTCTCTCCCATGAAGAAAATAAGGAGAAAACTACAGCCACACACGTATTTCCCTTTCATTTAGAAGGTTTTTTTTGATATTACCTCTGAATTTTAAATTTCATCCATTTGAAAAGAAGCCTCTTCTGACTCTTCCCCTACGGTGCCTAACAAATCTATATATGATAGTTAAGTTAATTAACAAGGTTTCAGTCTGGTTGCCTCAGCAACACTTTGCAAATGGCATTTAAAAAAAAAAAAAAAAGGACAAAAACTGCCCCAGATATAGAAAGATTAAAGTGACAGAATCACTTGTAACAGAGGTCATGGAGAGAAAATAACCTTCTTTCATCCTATTAGTTATCTTCCTTTAAGAGGATAGCCCTTAAAATATTGACAGGGTCACTCAGTATTAGAACGATTTTACAGTAATAATGAAAAGTATGTATCAATTTAAGTCACTTTAACCCATGTGACCACATGCCGGCCAACTGTAGATCTTCTCCAGGTTCCTATGTCAACAGGGAAAGTGCAATTATGATCTACAAGTAGCAATCGCATTCAAGAGTTTTCTGCTCAAATACAGATTTTAATAAAACCAAAGCCAAAATAACAGCTACTAGATGGGAAGGGAAAAAAGAGAAGAGAAACTTATATTGCCAGATTCTCACTTTATCTGATTTTCTGCAGGGTCCCACACATCTGACACCAAAGCTTCCTTCCTCGTTCCAAATCTCTTGCATGGTCACTTAAAATGCTGCATACTTGTTAATGGGAAACAGGCAGCATATAATGGACTACCGAAATTCAGACAGGTACCTAGCTATGAGATCAACTGCTGGGTGCTGGGTCCTTTTCCTGAAATCTATCCTGATTCTCTCTCTCTCTCACACACACACACACATACACGCGCGTGCACGCACGCAGCACACGATCACTGGGACACAATCCTTGTTTCGATCACAGAGACATTTCAAAGGACCCCAACTTTGGATTAGACTTGAGATCCCAGAATTTAGCAGGCAGAGCGCAGAGCAAAGAGGGGAAGATTCTAGGACCTCTGAAGTCTTGGAGTAGTTATGGCATCAGTGAAGGAATCACAGGGGCCACCTGGCGGTCTTGGCAGGCAAATCTCCTCACAGTACCAGCCGAGGTGCAGTCTGAGAAAACTCTAATCCTTCTCTCATTCATCCAACAAATATTTACTGAATGACTTCCATGTGCCAGGGCTCTGGGCACAGAGCTTAGAGCCGGGAATAAAACAAAGTCCTTGCCCTCCTGGATTCAAAATTCAATCAACAGAGAGCTACACAGCATGGTGCCAGGCGGTGATAAATGCCCTGAAGTAGAATCAGCAACGCAGGTGTAGCCGGCGGGTGAGCAGGGCAGCTGCACAGAGACCTGAATGAAAGAAAGGAGAAGGCACACAAACAGCAGGGCAGGAGAGTCTCAGATGGAGGCACCTGTAAGGGTAAAGGTGCTAAGGTAAGAACATACCTCACAATTATGAAGAAGAAATCTAAACTAGGTATTTCCCAGGTAGGAAATACCAATAAAGACATACAGGAAAAGTATTTTGACAGATAATGTTTCTCATTAAGGATTCAATTCTCACGACTGCATTAGGGAAATGAAAGCAATCTTTATTAATGGTGCACGTTCTATGCATAATGCCCCTCCTTTTCTCCTTTCATACATCCCCTGTGAAGAGGCGACATTTTCCTTTCTACTTGACAGATGAGGAGCTAGGCACAGAGAGGTTAAGAAGCTTGCCTAAGGTCACAAAGCAAGTGGCACAGCCTCTGAAGCCGACAATCTTCTCATTGGTCCACAATACCAAAAGCAAAAGGGACTTCAACTTTCTTCATTGGCTTCCCTGGTTATATTTTGTCAGCAGCTCTCGTTTTTGCTCACACATAGAACGCAAAAATTAATTTGCAAAGATAAAAGAGTTCAGTGTCCTCAGTATCGTCCTCAACACTTTCTGGTCGGCCAGCCTCCCAAACTCATTTGCTCCTTGGCCTTACAGACATCACACAATAAAAGGTAGTTTTGTTTGTTTGTTTGGTTTTTGTATCCAGCATTATTTTGTTCTGAAAACTTCTATTACAAATATAAGACACATGTCATCCCTATGTTTTTAAATTTAGAGACTGACTCCTTTAAAGTTACACTGTGAATTCTCTTCATTCACATTCCACGATTTTATCATAACCTTTTTTGGCAAGCTTCGCGGTGAAGACTCGTTCCGCACAATCATAACCCCGAGGGGAAAAAATTAGGCTTGTTGATACAGTCCCAGAAATATTTCATCTTTCAGCTTGTTCAGAAACACCAGCTGTACTTTCCCAGCACTTTCTTTTACTCTGGATTTAGGATTTCACAGAGAGGGAATCTACATGCACCCTTTTCTTGGCGGTCTGTTGCAAGTGCCATACTAAATTGCTTTCATTACCTAATAAAGCTACTTTGCATCCTAGAATATAAATTAGCAAGATATAAGAGGAAAAAAATGAAACGATCCGTAAAGCTGCAACGTACGATACTTTAGTGGGTCTCAGGCTGGCTGTCCATTCCAATCACTTCTCAAGCTTTTAAGAATAACAACTGTCTGGAGAGGGAGGGAGGCAAACCATAGGAGGCTCTTAGATACAGAGAACAATCTGTGGGTTGATGGGGAGGTGGAGGAGAGGGGAAAATGGGTGATGGGCGCTGAGGAGGGCACTTGTTGGGATGAGCACTGGGTGTTGTATGTAAGTGATGAATCACAGGACTCTACCCCGGAAACCAAGAGGACACTTTACACACTGTATATTAGCCAATTTGACAATAAATTATAGTTTTAAAAAATCTTATAAAAAAATAAATTAAAAAAAAAAACACACACAGATAAAGCCTGCTGAGTTCCTGCATACGTTACCATATCACATATATGCATGGAAACATTGAGTGCTGTGTTTAATTCCTAAAGAAATAAAATGAACTTCAATCTCCTGAAGAAAAAAAGAGTGATGAGAAATTTTTTTCTGAACCAAAATACCTTTCCAACTGATCCCTGTAATTCCCCACATAAAGATTAATTGATTGGCATTTAGTGAAAAATTTCCAGAAATGCAAATGTCTCTTTGTGGATATTAAATAAAATCTAAACTTAGGATGGGGGGGTGGGGCAAAAAAGAATATACCACTGTCTAGATGCCACCTTAAATCAATTAAATCAGAATTTCTGGAGGAGGCTAGGAATTAATATTTTTAATAGCTCCCTGGGTGATTCTATTGTGTGATTAGAGCTGAGAATTACTGTGTTACTCCTCCGAGCAAACTGGGAGCCATTACAATGGAGTTCCCTATTGACAACAGAGCTTTGCGAAGGGCATGTTCAAACATCCTGTCAAACGGCAGCTGGCCAAATGCCAAGGAAGCACAGAGCCCTCCAGATCTGCCTGCCAGCAAATGGTCCAAACTATAAGCTGAGCCCCATGGTACCTCAAGGACTCTCTCGGCCCACACATCTTTTCAATGTGGGATATTACTGATTTGGGTTGAAAATAATGGTTTACATTGGAGCTCTGCTACTCAAAGGGGGAGCCTCCCTGGACCAGCAGCATCAGCGTCACTCGGGCACTTGTTAGGGCTATACAGACTCAGACGCCCAGGCCAGACCTACTGAATCTGCACGTCAGCAAGACTTCCAGGTGATTCAGTGGTCATGAGTAGTGGTTCTCAAACAGTGGACCACAGACAAGTGCATCGGCATCTCCTGGGCATATGCTAGAAATGCGGATTCTAAGGCCCCGCATCAGACCTACAGTATTAGAAACTGAGAGTGGGGCCCAGCAATGTCTCTGACCAAACCCTCCGTGTGATTCTCATGTGCTGGGAGGTCCGAGAACCATGGTGCTGGATTAATGATTCTCAACCCTGGCTGCACATGAGAATCACTAGGGAGCTTCATCATCCAGAAGCTCAAGAGTATACCACAGACCAATTAAATCAGAATTATTGGAACTGGGACACTGGTATCAGGATTTGTAAAGTCCCCGGACGTTTGTAAAGTTGATTCACTATTCTAGGCACCTCTTCCCTCCAACACGCCACACTCCCAGGGTATCTGAGGCTGCTTTAATTCTCAGCAACTCTGAACCAACAAGTTCTCTGGAGTCTTCTCTGAAGAGGTCAGAGCTCCTTGGGAGGTGCAAAAATAGCTGAGAGAAGGGTAGAGGGCAGGGAGTGGGAGAGTCAGATCCCAAACACGGCCTGCATACATCCCACTGAATTTTAAATCACAGTTTACCAAAGTTTATTACAATTTTGAGTCCAGGGACGCTTCATTTCATCATCCATTAGTTCACACCATGAACATGTATTCAATTTATTCCCAGAGGATTTGCCATTCATATGATTAAATTTAGTTATCTGTACACAGTAACCAACTTTCAAAATGAAACCATGATTTTATTTTTAGAAACCTGGCGATAAAATAAAGCTTCAGAGGATGGTTTGGATAAATGTACAAAATCCAGAAGAGTGCTTTCAAAAAGACTAATTTTGCCTAACAAACTTCTCTGAATACCTCGTTCCCTTTTTTAAAAAGCTGTAAACACAAGTCCCCAGAAAATGAATGAAAATTACCAGAGAATGGGAAAACAACTAATGAGGGAAACTTACATTAACTAAATTTGTGTTGTCAGTTCAGCAACATCCTAAGAGAATCTTCGTACCGGTTTGAAAATGTCATAGAGGTATAAACTTTAGAAATGAAGAACTCCCCACGGTGGTGCTGAAGCGGAACGCAACATCCATTACGGAATACAAACAAAGCCTCTATTTTGCTGCGCGATCTTCACTTTGGGTGAGTCGCTTTCTGCGCTTCAAGTTTCCCTGCACTGAGGAAGGGATGCTGTAAACCCAGGCTCTTTTGTGAAATCACGGTAGGGCCTTGAAAGGTGTAGCGCTGCCCATCTAGGGCATGGGGGGCGGGGGGGGCTGGCAGAGCAGGCGTCTCTGCAGACGTCCTCCAGCCTCCAGCCAGGCCTTCTGCGAGCTCTTCCTCTGCAAGCAGGGCCTCTGGGAGGACCTACAGTAACTGCTGAATGAGAGGAGAAGCCAGTCCTTTTCTTGTAAAATGCCAGTATTTGTTAACAATGTAGAGTTTTAGTAGTAAAGTCGAAAAAATGAGATCTAACGAGACTTTAAGAAGCAAGGGACAGAAAAACCAAGGGTATTGTCAGCAACTCTGTCGAATTCCTGAGTCCCAGAGGTGGGATATGGATTTCAGAAGGCTTTAGAAGGGCTCCAAAGAATACTATGTGCTGATTGGAGGTCTTCAGAAGTCCCTGCACTTATGTGATTAAAATGACGTACCAAGAATAAGGAGGGCGCGGAGAAGCATGGAAAGAGGCTGCGCAGAGAGCACCGCAGGAGCTGGAGATGGCTCTTTGCTGACAAGAGCAGCCGTAAAGAACAGCAGGCTATTTAGCTGTTCAAGCGGTTGTTTCTCATGAGGGTTTGCACACTCTGGGGGGAAAAAAGTCCCAAAAAACATGTGGCTAAATATATGGAAGTAGATTTTTGAAAAAATTATCTTGGCCAATTATTTCTTCTTTCTCGTTGTCCTTTTTTATTTGTTTTACTTAACATAACATACTTGTTTGTACCCCTTGCTCCTCATTTAATGTGGTTACTTTTTAGCTACTTTTTATCTCTCTGGCATATATGGGAGTCAGTATACCTACTTGCGTCCTATCAAGATTTGAGAAGAAAGTGCGTTCAAACCTTGGCTCCTCTACAACCAGCTGTGTGATCTTGGACACGTTTCCTGACACTTCTCTTTGTCCAGGTTTCCTCAGGGTTGTTGTAAGAGTTAAGTGAGATAATACATACTGCAAGGAGTCCTCTGCCTGGCACATCCAAGCGTGGTCAAGTGGTACATGAAGTCTAGGCTTTGCGTTAGACTAACCTAAGACTCCTCAGTGCAGTATACTTATGTGTTAAACGGGGCATAAAAATACCTATCCTATGAGATTGTTTTAGAGATAATAAGAACACATTCGCTTGTATTATGTAAATATATAATATTTATAGAAGCTACATAAATATAAAAGAATATTTCATATTCCACCTATACATGCATAGGCATATATATAAACACATACATATATGCATGCAGGGCATTATCCTAGGCCCTCATATTAGCTCACTTCTCCTCTCAGTTTGTTTTAAACCTAATGCCCAACACAACGTCTGGGACACGGACATGATCATTAAATGTCTTCTCTTATCGATAAAGGGGAAGCCAATTATGAAACACATATGCACACCATATACATTCCCACACACATACATCTCTTAGCAAGCCCCACATATGGTCATCTTAGCATGTTAGAAGTTGGACTCCAGTGCTGTTTCTCTATCAGCTTCCACTACTTTCCTTATTGATTCCTTTAAGAAAAAAAAAAAGGCCACTTTTCTGAGAGAACAGTCTCTGCTCTGTCTGGAGAGCAGGAAGGAAGCGGCCTCATACAGGTAGTTTTCCCTAGAGATTCTCCCCCAGCTATTTCTGCATTCAAGATGTGCTGACCAGCCTGGCTCACAACGCTAGCAAAGTGACAAGACGGAATATAGTGGTAATGACTGCCTCTCCCAAACAGACATACAAAGGCCTCCGGACATTCATACCGACACTACTAAAGGCCCTCCCGCATAAGAAAGTGCTTCCTCCTTGCAGCCCGCCTCTGGCGGTCAGCGTCTCTCGGAACAGCCCCATTCCCTTCCCACAACTCTTCCTCTGAAGGCCTCTCCACCCTTCTGACCGTTCCTTCCTAATCAGCCTTGCGCTGGGCCAAGCCCCTGAAAGGGCCCCACATTTCTATGCCGTCTTTGTATTCTTTGTGTACCCACAGCGTAAACCCTCATCTACCACGACCGCCAAGAGGGCACCCAGAGACTACAAATATGTGAGCTGCAGCTGAGCAAAGGGACGTGTTTACTTTCCATCCGGAACGACAACTTGACCTGCAGCAAAAACAAAAATACTGCAATGTGTATTTTTTCCCAGAAATGATAATTATAGTACTCCAAACATTTTTCAAACTTCAACTACCAAAATGGAAAAGGCATCTCAAAAAATAATTTATTAAATAGGCGCTTATATTCTTGGTAGCCCCTTACATGGAAATTCCACTTTTTTTTCCCTTCATAGCCATTAAAGGGCTTGGCTCCTGGCTCAAAACCCTCTCCCAGGGCAAGGTGAGGTTCAACCTGCCAAGCTGCCAGGTAGATGGTTGAAGAGTTCTCCTTATTCATCACAGCCTGGGTTTGTAGCACCTTTTCCACCCCAAAATACCAGCGATTTAAGAATCGCGGTGACACAAAGGCAGTTTCTGCACATCCGGCTGGTGAAACGCCTGAACAGAGAAGCAGAGGCTAGCGGGGCTCCACGAACCAAACACACGAGTACAGTATGTGGACTCTTCCCAGGAGCGTGATGTGAACCCGGCTTATTCTCACTCCTCTCTCTGAAGAATGTGCTTCCTCACTTCATTCCCCACCCAGTGGTTTCCCTTTAGCCAAAGTTCTTCTGGACTCCGTACTCCCATCGGGGTACGGCCCTTGTAGCTACCGCTCTCAGGCTTTCCAACATTCTTTTGAAGTGGTTCTCAACTGACTGTGCAGGACGGCTTTTTAAATCATGGACTGTGAAGTTCGCCTCCAGACTTGCTGATATCGTTGGTCTGGGTTGAAGCCTGAGAAGGTGCACTGCTAACAGATTCACAGGTTACTAATGCTGCTGTCTAGGCACCAGGATTTGAGAACTGCTGCTTTAAACCATGTCTGTTTAAAATTTTTAACTCTCATAAGCTCTACCACCAGCTCTCCTCCTCCCAAGCTCTCCTGTCCCTTTCTTTCTCTGCAGATATGTAGTAGAGCTCGCATTAGGCGTAGAAGGATAGTGACATTCTTGATGGCCCTGACAGGCCTAACCTCATCCTCTTCTACGTTACATAGCAGCCTACAAGGAGCTACCATCTCAGGCCTGAGATAAAATTCAGAGAGGAGCTCATGGAGAGGGCAGGCACACAGTTCAGACCACTAGATCAGATGGCATGGAGAGCTTAGGGCTGTTGCCAGTGAACACAGTGCTTAGTGCTGGGGCTGCTCTCACATTTCAGGGGGATAGCGTAATTCCAAATATTTTCAAATACAGCAAAGGACATAATGACGCCATAAATCAGTCTAACCAGAAGGAATTAAAGGGGACAAAACAGTATATGATGAACCAACTCTCACAAATTCACACTCTAATAACTGGGAATTTGTGATAATTTGGAATCAGAGTGTCATGAAATTTAACTTTAACATGCCTGATGGGGACTAGACTCTACAAAGCCGCTAGGAACCTAAGCTCCTTTCATTTATTTGCTCCTCAATACATACTGTGGAGCCCTTATCCATCTAGTCTTCCAACCAGAAGGAAGAGAGAAAGTGGAAGGGGGAGGGCACAGCTCTAAGTGGCATACTGCGAGAAGCTGCATTATGGCTTCAACTCCCTTCACCTGGCCTGGACTTAGTCACATAGCCACACCTACCTGCAAGGGACTCTAGGAGATGTAGCCTTATTCTGGATGGCCATTTGTAGCCAAAACTTTGTATCTATGGGAAAAGAGGAGAATGGATACATGGGTGCAGGGACTAGAAACCTCTATCGTAATTTTTCTAAAGAAATAAACTATGTTAATAGGGTAGTATCCTGCCCATTTTTAAAAATTTGTTAAAGTTTATTAGAGAGAGAGAGGGAGAAAGAGAGAGAGAGAACATGTGTATACACGAAGAGAGAAGGAGCTGAGTGAGAATAAGAGGGAGAATTCCAAACAAACTCCAAGCTCAGTGCAGAGCCCAACATGGGGGCTTAATCCAATGACCATGAGATCATGACCTGAACCAAAATCAATAGCTGGACACTTAACAGACAGACTCACCCAAATGCCCCATGTGCTATCCTTTAAAGAATAAAGTAAATAAAGCATTCTGAAGAATCCATTGAGCAACACTCAAATAAAGCAATATAGGTAGGTGTTTCTTACCAAAGATCTACATGTTAAAATGACCTGGAAGATTATTATTTATCAACTCCAAAAATATATACTCATCAACTACCATGTAGGAGACTTGGTAACAAAGTGGTATATTTTAATAAAAGTATATGTATACCCTATTCATCAGTGAGCCTATTTTCCATGCACTCAAACTTTAAGCAGAAAGCCTAGGTTCTAATTTCAACAATTCAATCTAATCCTTCCTGTAATTAAGGTATGAAAAATAGATGGACTGAAGATTTGAAGGTTTAATTACAAGAAAAGGAGAGGAATTAAAATGCTTGACCTGGCACAGAAATGTGGGAATGGCTCTATCTACAGTACGTCTGTGTCAAGGGAGAAGAAAATTTTTCTTAGCCAGAAATTCTTACATGTAAGTGAAGAAAACAGTGGCCTAGCAAAGCCAAGTGACTTGCCCAAAGGTCATCTGGCTAATGAACGTTGAGACAGGGCCAGAAGCCAGGTCTCCTGAGAATTCTGCATCGGTTCCACCAAGATACACAGTCAGTCATCATACTAACGATCTCATCCTCTGGTCCACAGTGTGCATCTTTCCCTGACAGTTACTCATCTTTTCTGCAATACTTAAAACTGCTTACAATCTAGCTTAAAATTGTGAATACAAAGCTCCTTTATTATGAAATCAGTTAAGTATACACACCAAACCAAAAGTAACCCTTTATAAGTGGAGTGGCTAAGAAGGGTCAGAAGAGCAACCTCTGGTCACAGGGTGGCTGTGGTGCTGTCCACCACTTAGGTGCTGATAAACTACTCATCCACACAAGCAGAGCCTTGTCCTTGGAGACATGGATATCAAATATGCTGAGGATGGGAGCAATGGCATGACTGCTAAGATCAGATCTATGTGCAACACCAAGGGACTTGGGACTGGAGACCTGGAAGGAGACAGCTCCCATGTGGCACATCATACGGCCTCATACTATAGGGTTCCTCTGTAACAACCCAATCTCCAGGAAGTTTATTTAGCCCTTTAGGCAATTTCCCCCAGTCCATTCAGAAAACAAAGCCCAGACATAGAAGAGTAGAAACTCTAAGACTAGAGAAGCTGGTAATAAATACCACACAGCAGCTCTCAGCATTAAAGACAGTAAAAAGCCTCTGAGTATCTGCTGTCGAGATCTTGATTTGGCAATAGTGTCTGTAACGCTTCTGTCTGTAAAATCCTTTCATACTGCCATGGCTTCCTCACATGTTAAACAGTGCCTCTTTGCTGTCTCTGGTTTTGCCAGATACCATACCTGGTGATGGCTGAAATCCTATGGATACCTGTGACCTACAATATTCAGACTCTGTCCTGATACTGACTGAAGACTTTTGCCAGCCCCACCTTTTCAAGGCATTGTAGGTTCTTTGTCCAGCAAATGAGGAGAAAGCCAACCTTCTCTATGCCTTTTCCATTTCTCTTCCTTTTCTTACTATTTCTCTGCTGTGAAGTCATAGCTATCCTTATGTTCAGAAAGCTACTTTTTAGAATTTAGGATTTATGTTAATACTATCCTTTGTCCATGTTATAACTGAGAATATAAAAACTTGCCTCGGAAGGGTGAAAGGGAACTTCCTAGGAGATCAGGTATAAAGAAGGGGGAGTGGTAATTCCCAGCTTTATTGATTCAGGAGCTAATCGGTTGGCTGTATGTGAATTTCTATTCTAAGGCATTTTGTTGTTGTTGTTAAGAAGCAAAACAAACCAAAAAACCCAGACACTTAAATACAGAGAACAAATTGGTGGTTGCCAGATGGCGGTGGATGGAGGGGGAATGGGTGAAACAGATAAAGAAGATTTAAGGGGCGCCTGGGTGGCTTAGTCGGTTAAGCGTCCGACTTTCGCTTAGGTCACGATCTCGCGGTTCGTAGGTTTGAGCCCTGCGTCGGGCTCTGTGCTGACTGCCAGCTCAGAGCCTGGAGCCTGTTTCAGTCTGTGACTCCCTCTCTCTCTGACCCTCCCCTGCTCATGCTGTCTCTCTCTCCTAGAAATAAATAAAACATTAAAAAAAATTTAAAAAAAAGATTTAAGAGTACATTTATTCTAAGTATTTTTTTAAGAGTATTTCTTTGAACCTGACAATCATTTTTCTTTAATATTTATTTTGAGACAAAGAGAGAAAGAGACAGAGAGAGAGAATTCCAAGCAGGCTCTGGATTGTCAGCACACAGTCTGACATGGGGCTCAATCTCATAAACAGTAGGGTTATGATCTGGGCCAAAATCAAGAGTCATAGGCTTAACTGACTGAACCACCTAGGTTCCCCCCAAGTGTTTTTTAACAAGACATTAAGAAGCCATCCTTACTCTCTGACTTACTGACCAGTCTCAGAATTCTAGGATCTAGGGTGACTACTGCCCCAATTTCTAGTTCTACCTGGAGATACCACGTTTTCATTGTCCTCCCTATTTAAGATGATTTCCTCCTAGGACGCTAACAGAATCTGATCAGCCACATACTCTTTTAAAAAAACAGCATCTGATACAAGTGGTTACTGCTATATGTTAGTTTTATCTGATTGGAAAGCCTTAAACAACAAAAGATCTGAGACATCTCAACACCTGCAAGATTAATGCTGTAATCTAAGAAGGCTATTCAGTCAACATATCATTACCAGGCCTCCTAGTAAAAAAAGGAAAAAAAAAAAGATTGGGGGCGGGGAGAATGGAAATACGGTAGACTCGGGCTTTCCACAAGAGACAATTCCTGAGGTCCCTGTACACACTAATTGGTGCATGATGCCACAGATTACAGCTGCCCCGGAAAGTGCAACATTACACTGGTCAGTACACTTGCTGAGGCATTTCTAGGAATTGCTCTTCCTTGTTTTTGTACCAGGCATTTCAGGGATTCAATCTACTGCCAAACACAGCACACCAGCTTTCTAATTTGTCCCAGATTTCTGTTTTCTGGTAAGGAACCAGAAACCAGAACTTTCTAGGACTTCACTTTACTCTTCTTCCTCCTGGCTTTCTTTTAGAAAGAAACAAGTTTTGACCAGTTCATGACTTCTTACATATGGGATAATGAGCTAAAAACAACGGGGCAGTTGGCTTGTTACCAGCTAAGCAATTTGCTCCTGCACAGGTACTTCAGAGCACACCTGATTCAAATGACAAAGGACTAAACGTCATGGATCTTCTGGGTCCTTGTTGCATGAATAATTGAATATATGAATGTGAAATCAATGAATCACAAGGGTCTACTGTGTTGGTTTCTGTGTGAGAAATCTTGCATAAGTCATGGCTGTGTCCCTATTCAACAATAACCTCCTACCTAACTCTTCTATACACTGCTCACTTAAGAATGCATGCAGAAAGTGCCACCTCTTCTGAATCCCTGATGAGGATGTTGGGGACAACGGACTTTGTCACCGGTAAGCCTTCTTTTTTGAGTCAGAGGGATGTGGGATCATTGTGGGATCTAATCTACATCCTTTAATTATGTCACTGTGAAGCAAGTTATTAAATTAAGAAAAAGGGTTTTTATATTGGAAAACAGACTAATTTTTAATCAAAACTTAGAAATAAACAACCTAAGTTTAAACTGTCAGAAATATATAAAGCTGACTGAGTTGTTCAAGTGAGCTTTAAGAAATGAATCAAACCGCCGTCTTTAATAGTATTCCGGGTGAAATGAACAGGAAAGCTGTCCCATAGTTGCTCTTCTGATAGTCGTTCTGAACAAACACATCTAATGGTTGAGGTCTTAGTCTGTTTAACTGTCTACATAGTATAATACGGGAACCACATTATCTTTATAGTAGTCAGGGAGCCAAAGTGGTATTCATTCTTCCATTTATAAATGTTTCACACTAAGCATGATCCATGGTTCCCCACCCCCACAGACTGACTACCAAGTTTAGGAGAAAGCAAAGCACCAGTTAACAGGGATCAGGCTGTGGGGTAGACTCAGTCTAACTGCTTATGTGAACCATACAATTCTTTAACTCTTTGAGCTTCCAGCTCCTCTTTATCAATGGGAAGGTTAGCAGATGATTTCTGAGGGCCTTTTCAAAATAAGAATCAGAGAACAATACAGAAAAACTTAAATAACATCATACAGAGTAATTAAAGAGGTGACCCAATGCAATACTCATTGGCAAATGAGTGACAAAGAGCGCTGGGACTCCAGAGAAAGGAGAGGGTACCTGCATGGCAGTTTCTGGGAAAGCTTTATGGAGGAGTGTTGTCTTTATCAAGGTCTTGAAAAGCAGGGCAGGGTTTAAAGCAGGTGTAGCAAGGAGATTGGGAGTAGGGGACTATTCCTGGCAGGGGACATGGTCCAAGTGAAAGCAGAGTGATGTGTGATGCAGCATGGCAGTCACACACCCAAACATGGCACTTTTCGGGGACATACCCACAGTGCCACCTCTGAAGAGCACACTGCACCTCTACCTGGCCCCGTGTTTTCAATGGGGGAGTGGGTGGGGGGGGGGGGAGCATTTCCTCCAATGCTCTTTGGACAAATACACCCAACTGGTCAGACTGCCACCATTTATCTGTCCAACACTTCCTGAGCACTCGTTACCTCCTGGCACTTTCCGGAGATACAAAGTACAAAATGTATGGTCTTTGTCCTCTAAGCACATTCTGGTTGTGTTCAAACAAGTCCTCTCCTCTGTGAGATGTTCTTTCCCCTTGGTCTCCTCTACAAGCCCGATTCCTTCCTTTAGTCTACTTTTACAGATTTCGTACGTGTATCAACTTTTATTTATTAAGAAAAATATTTTTAAGTTTACTTATTTTGAGAGAGACACAGACAGTATAAATAGAGGAGGAGCAGAGAGAGAGGAAGAGAATCCCAAGCAGGCTCTGTAGAGCTGCCAGTGCAGAGCCAGACACGGAGTTCGAACTCATGAAACCCTGAGATCATGACCTGAGTGGAAACCAAGAGTCGGAAGCTTAACCAACTGAGCCATCCAGGTGCCCCAATATACCCATTTTATAAAAATGTTCATATTGCAACATTAATTACTTATATTTTGGCATTCCATGACCAAATGTGCCTTCCATGAGGGCTGGGCTAGAGTCTAGTGCTTCTCTTTTCCCCCAATGCCCAACATAATGCCTACAACATAGCAGCCAGCCAGGGAACTATTACACCTTTCTGCAAGATTATTCCCTTCCTACTCTTGATGCTTCTATTTTTTTCCTGTCTGCCTATCGATCTACTTACCTACCTGCTTACCTAAGTTCTACCACTCACTCTAGCATGTGTCCCTGGGTAACCTCTCCTAGATCAGTGTCCTCATCTGTAAAATGAGGATAATAAAACTCTCCACCTCACTAGCTTGTTGCGAGGTTGAAGTAATACATGTCACCCACTTATACTAATACCTGGCACATAAGCAAGCTGGTCCTGTTAGCTCTCAGTTACCATTTACTGCTGACTTCAGAATAGTTACAAAAAGTTCTGAGACCTTTTTACAAGTCATAGAACCAAATTTACAATGTAAAGTCAAAGAATCAAATGAAACAAAGGCAATAGACTAAGTAATTAAGCACAATTGTCAGATGGCACCAACAGGAAGTATGCAAAAATGTACCAGGTTCGCCAAGCCTATCTTAACCATACAACAGCAAAAGGTCCTGAACTTTCTTTTTTAGTGTTTATTTTGAGCACCCACACACAGCGCGCAAACACGCGCGCGCAGGGGAGGGGCAGAGAGAAAGAGAGGGAGACACTGAATCCAAAGCAGACTCCAGGCTCTGAGCTATTGGCATTGAGCCCGACATGGAACTTGAATCCACGAACCGAGAGATCGTAACCTGAGCCAAAGTTGGATGCTCAACCGACTGAGCCACCTTGGCGCCCCAAAAGCTCCTCCACTTTTTAATAACCATGTAATTATCACTATTATCATACTTTAGAAATGCCTACGCACAATGAATGGGTATTACTATAACACTGTATTGCAATCACACTGATACATCCGGTAAAACTGATCCAGTGCCTAAGTAGCTGGGCAGAGGGTGTATCTCATGGTGTAATTAACTTTTTGGACTTTTCAAAGGTCTCCAGATCAGCAATTATCTTAAAGAATTAAAAACACGCTCTACCAAAAACCTTACGTGGGCATGTGGCTCAATGACTCGTGGCTGACTCTGGCTCAGGACCCCAGGAAGACACCAGTTACCTCATACAGAACAGTGAAACTCTCAAAATCAGTTCCAAAAACAAACTACCTAAATTTATTTGTCATTTTAAAAGGGCTATCATGTACTGAAATGAATTCTAAAGTATGCAAGAATCTCTGATTTAGACAATAAAGAAATCCCATCGTCAAACTTGTAGAATACTCAAGCATGGAAGTAATTTTTTTTTACCCATTGTTCTACATATTGCTTCCGTAATATATGTTATCTATATGCTCAAATGCTCATTTGCAAGAAAAAAATTTTTTAAAGGCTTAGATAATGCACTGCAGATTTTTTTTTTTTTTTTAATTTTAATGAGAGTGAGAGGGGCACATGGGTGGCTCAGTCGGTTAAGTGTCCAACTTCGGCTCAGGTCATGATCTCACAGTTCGTGGGTTTGAGCCCCGTGTCAGGCTCTGTGTTGACAGCTAGCTCAGAGCCTGGAGCCTGTTTCAGATTCTGTATCTCCCTCTCTCTCTGACCCTCCCTGGCTCACACTGTCAACCTCTCTCTCTCTCAGAAATAAATAAAACATTAAAAATTTTAATAAAAAAAATAAAAAATAAAGAGTGAGAGAGGGAGCCTGTGGGTGCAAGTGGGGGAGAGGGGCAGAGAGACAGTGGAGCCCAATGCAGGGCCTGACCCCATGACCGTGAGATCATGACCTGGGCCGAAATCAAGACTTGGGCACTCAATGGACTGAGCCACCCAGGCGCCCTGCATTGCAGCATTTCTGCAGCCAGTCCTTAGGGAGGACATATTGAAGGCAGCTGAAAAAATATGACAAAGAAAGACATACTGGACAAGCATCCAGGGAACAAATTTTAGCCTGAGACCCATCACTGACTCACAGCAGTAACTGACAGATCCTGGCAAGAACAACCATTTCCAAAGTATCAAACAGAACATCTAGGGAGATGCAGGGAGAAAATCATAGGAATAAAAATGGCATCCTTAATTTTGGAGGGGAAGGAACCAAGAGAGAAGCAGTAAATAATTTAATTCATGAAGCTGACTTATACCAACTCATTTATTTATTTATTTATTTATTAAAAAAAAATTTTTTTTTTAATGTTTTATTTCTAGGAGAGAAAGAGAGAGACAGCGTGAGCACGGGAGGGTCAGAGAGAGAGGGAGTCACAGACTGAAACTGGCTCCAGGCTCTGAGCTGGCAGTCAGGACAGAGCCCGACGCAGGGCTCGAACCCACGAACTGCGAGATCATGACCCAAGCGAAAGTCGTATGACCCAAGCGAAAGTCGTACGCTTAACCGACTGAGCCACCCAGGCGCCCCTTTATACCAACTCATTTAAAATATTCTCTCTGGGTATCACACTGGAGGTAGTAAGGTCACTAACAAACCAAACCTTTGGTATCATAATAGCGTCAGCAACAGAGCTGACCCCATTCCACATGAGTAAATTACTACTTAAATTAATGGTCAATCAGAAGAGAAATAAGTAGCAAACAATTAAAGTCTGGCAGTTCCGGAGAGCAAAGCTTCTCAGACTATACAGTTACTAGAATCTAACAGCCTTTTAGATATTCAGAATTTCAAACAGCACTTACAACCATTCATTTATGCATGGAAAAAACGTTTATACCTGCCACTTTCTATTTACTGAAACCCTTGTTAACACCTATACCTCTACATATACAGTAATGTATTAACTAATGTTTGAATTGAAAACTGAAAGCTGTTAATGTACCCTAAAATTCTTTATGAATTAAAAAATATTAACTATATTTAATGTATAAAACATGACAGAATATTAAAGGGACAAAGATCCTAAGAAACAAAATAACAGAATTTCTTACATTCAAAGCATGTTGTTCTGCGAGATCACCTTAGAAAGTGACAGAGTTATTCCAAATCTGCCATTTCTCAACACCTTTCTACAGTGTTCCTTTTGACATTTTCTTTTAAAGCAGTTCATGAGATCCACATTAAAATCAGACTCCGTGCCTAATAGTTCTAGCTTATATTTTAGCAAAAACCAGAATCCCCCAAAGTGCTCACCTATTTTATTAATCAGCTAGGACTCCATATGCCTTTTGGCTATTTCCCAAAAGAAAATCCACTTTCAAAAAATGAGAGTTTGCCCTTACCACAGGCATTAAAAAAAAAAAAAAGTGCCACAAGCACTGAAAGCAATTAAAAAAAAACAAAAAAGAAGGACAGAGGAGGAAGGATAGAGGAGGGAGGGAGGGAGGGAGGGAGGGAGGGGAAAAGAAAGGAATATGAAAAACGACCTTTCTTTGTACCTGGGCACCATCTCACTGGGACAAGACATGGACTGCCAGAATAATGGCTGAAAGGAGAACATCTTCTAGATTTTAACAGTCATTTGATTTTGTTTTAAATAGTCTCCCCCTGAGAATCTCAATCTCAGGTCTACTCTCTTTGATTCTACGATTTTTGCCAGTTTGGTAATTCCCTTTCTGTGAATAGGCTACAACAATATATTTACAATCTTATTGAAATACTCCTAAGTTACTATTTTTCTGACTGAAAGCAGGAAAGAATGGGATTACCATCAAAAAAATAATTAGGTCTTGGGGCGCCTGGGTGGCTTAGTCGGTTAAGCGTCCGACTTTCGCTTAGGTCATGATCTCGTGGTTCGTGGGTTCGAGGTGTGCTGACTGCCAGCTCGGAGCCTGGAGCCTGTTTCAGTCTGTGACTCCCTCTCTCTCTGACCCTCCCCTGTTCACTCTCTCTCTCTCTCTCTCTCCTAGAAATAAATAAAACATTAAAAAAAAAATTAAAAAAAAAAATTAGGTCCATATCTAGTCATCTTGTTAACACCAGAAAAATGACTAATAAAAATGTTTTTTTTTTTGAAAAAAAAAAAAAATGCCATCGAGAAAGATGCTGCTTGCTTTTTGAAGGTCAATTTTAAACACTAATTAACAGAAGTAAATAAACATTTTAAACAACGCTGATTATAGCTCTTCAACAATATTCAAATGCTTCTTCAGAGCATCACTTAAATGTGTCATTTCTCAAAAAAAAAAAAGTAAGTTTAATTAGGAGAAACAAACCAGCATTGCATAAAGGACATACACTTAATCTAACATTAAAACTTCTCTGGAAAACATCTCTGTATTAGTCTTACAAGTTAAGAATACAAGTATTGACATTAAGTTTCTCTTTATAGCTTTAGATTTAATTTCACAGTAGTTATGCAGGACCACGGATCAAAAGACCATATGAAAACACTAGTCTCTACGATACCATGGCAGTAAACTGTCCTCTAGGCTGATCTCGGCTACTGGTGTTAAATACCATGGAGCTCCCAGCACCTCCAAGGGCTTTCAGAGAATGAGGCAACACCAGCAGGCGAGATTCAAGAAGGAAAACATGGTATGGTTACACCGGCTTCCTAACGACTGAAGAAGAAATCCAAACTCTTTACCACGGCACTCGAAGCCCTTGGCATCTGGGTACAACAAATCCCCGTGCCTTATCGCCACCACGTGCGCCCCTTTCTCCACTGTTATGGGACTTGAGCTTGCTTCTGCTACAGTGAGATTCACCACTCCCTCATCTGTCCCATGCTCTCCTCTCTCATGTTTTTATGCCTTCCCTTTTTCCCTAGCTGGCAAACATTTAACTGTCATTCACACCTCAACTCCACAAAGGTGAAGACTTCCTTGACTTTGGGAAAGGTGCACTGTTGTATGTATAATGGAAGTACCCACACATGCCTCCCAAATGACACCTGGGATCCAGTGCTACAAGGTCCAGAGGAAGGCATCTTTGCTACAGTTTTAGTGTCTGCATCTTGAGCAAGATGCTGTGACCTCACTGGTGATCATTAAACCTTGATGGACTCAACAGCTGAGGCAATAAAGTAACAGAGCTGGCTAAGAATATGGAATGTAGAATGAGACCATGTGGGTCCCAATCCTGGCTCTACCTGGCTGTGTGACCCTGGGCAAGTTACTTCACCCCCCCCCCCACACCCTCCGATTTACTACATGAGGTTCTTTTTTTTTTTTTTTTTTTAAATATTTTTATTTATTTCTAGGAGAGAGAGAGACAGCGTGATCAGGGGAGGGTCAGAGAGAGAGGGAGATACAGACTCTGAAATAGGCTCCAGGCTCTGAGTTGGCAGTCAGAACAGAGCCCGACGCGGGGCTCGAACCCACGAACCGCGAACCGCGAGATCATGACCTAAGTGAAAGTCAGACGCTTAACCGACTAAGACACCCAGGCGCCCCCATGAGGTTCTTAGGAGTATTAAATAAAATAATGCATATAAAGTGCCTGGTGTGACATCTGGTACGTGGTAAGCATGTTCTAAATGTTAGTTACTATTACATCGTATGTTCCTATAGAATTCCCATTGTCAAGGTGAAGAGATCTGCTACTATAGTTTGCTGATGGGCAAGAGAACATTTTAACCAGGGAAGACCTGAAAGACAAGAGCAGGAAGTCGGAGAGCATAAGACTGTGTGTAATTAAGGCTCAAGCAAATGCAAAGGTAGGAAACAATAAGACTACGAAGAGTCAGAAGTTAAGCGAAGTTTTTAAAATAAGCAGAGAACCAAACGGGATTTTAATGTCGTAGGTCAGGAGAACAAAGAAATCCATCACCTCACTGGACTCTCATGCCATCACTCTGGTATCAATTACAGTTACGTAGGAGCCGCCACCATTTCTCAGTCTCCCCACTGACCAGGACTGCTGTACGTGACCTTAGACATTTTAGAGGAGCCGCACGGAGCACCACCTCAGAATATCTCCACACATCCTTCTATTTATTTACTCGTGCATTTCTCATCTTTCAAGAATTGGCTCCAACGAAAAGAAAAATGAAACTGGATGCTCAGACTCTACCTTAAGCTTCAGGAATATGGGAAGCACTGTTAAAAAAGCTGGCTCCTCTGGCATAAGACCACTTTAAAATCAGCGCATTCCGTCTCTTCAATGTGATAAATAAGGTATGTGCACCAAGCACTTGGCACATTACAAGGAATGTGGAATGTGAATGGCCCGGTACAGCCTTAACCGGTATCAAGACTACCTATTCTGGGATGCCACTGAATCCATTTCAAGTGGCAATAAAACATACTCTTATTAATAATGCAAATGGGAAGCTACAATGTTAACATACAAACTTCAAGGAGTTGTTATTTTTCCTAAACCATGTGCTTATCCCGACAGCGATCTCGACTTTTCCAAGAAGGACTAAATGTCAATCAAAAGGACAGAACCATTGGGGCACCTGAGTGGCTCAGTTGGTTAAGTGTCCAAGTTCGGCTCAGGTCATGATCTCACGGTTTGTGGGTTCGAGCCTCACATTGGGCTCTGTGCTGACAGCTCAGAGCCTGGAGCCTGCTTCAGATTCTGTGTCTCCCTCTTTCTCTGACCCTTCCCTGTTCACACTGTCTCTATCAGAAATGAAAAAAAACATTAAAAAAAAAAGGACAGCTATTTAATGAACCTGACTAAAGTATATATGCTTCTTTATGTTGCAGAGTTAAGTCCTCCCTAGACAAAATTACCATGTCATCCAAATGGTTAACAGTTGTATGGAGGACCAGGTCCTTAATTTTAAACTTTGGGATTCCTTTGTTTTGGACACAAAGCCTATAAACCACTCAGCTTTTTGATGAATCAAAAAGAAATTTTCTTTAAATATGTTAGCATTGGATTAGCAACATCCACTTATGTTCATGACAAGGACAGCCTCAGGATAAATCTGGTTAAGAATTACAGCAGGCGAGAGGAAGGGAAGTGTGGGGAGCAGAGGAGATAGAAAGGACGGAGCCTGGATGTGAATCCAACTTCAAATGGCACAGCACAGTAGCCTATGACACAGTCCAGGGTCACCATCTTGTTTGAACAGATAAGGCAAAGGCAGCTCCAAGAGGTTACATGACTGATCCAAGGTCACAACATAAAGGGAAACCTAACACCCAAGGTCACAACAGAAATGGAAACCCAACAGAAAACAAAACTTTCAATCAAGACAGATCTTGGTTCTCTAAATTCTACCAACATAGTTGCAGAGAACCAGAGACATGATTTCCTATTGCGTGAAGGCAGCTCTGCCTCGTTTCTGGGGCTGACTGCTTGGCCGCGCAAGCTCCCCCCCTCTGCGCTGCGCAGTAAAGGGAGGCTGGACATGGCAGAACAAGAGCCAACACGTGAGAAGCCTAGAAAGGAGGACCCGAAGGAAAGCCTGTGGTGCTATCTAAGGCCTTGCTCTCTCGCTCTGTGCCTTGAATGTTTTGCTGCTAGTTCCTTCCCTTCTGTGTATAACTCTGCTCAAGTTTCTAACATGTAGCAGGCAAAAAGCACTCCCTCCTTTAGATACATTAGCTGCAGGCTACAATTTAACCTACCCTGTTCCTCTGGCCACCACCTGTTAGAAGGCGGAGTTGTGTGCAACACGCAGGAGCTCCAAGCTGCGCTGGAATTGGTACACCCCCCACCACACCCCCACCACTCTGCACAAGGTGCTTCTCCACCCCTACCCCCACCTCCTTTGTCTCAGGGCCCTTTGTCGTTCTCCCTGTCCACCTACTGAAATCCTGTCCATCCTTCAAGGTTCAAATAAACTGCCACCTTCTCTGGGAAGGAAAATTATCCCTGATTTTCCCAGTCAGAATATCACTCCTTTCCCAGTGCTCTCAGAGGCTTCTTGTACCTCTGAGTTATTGAAAGTACTTATTTCATCCTACTTCCTATTCTAGTAAACTGTGTTCATGCCTGTCTCCCCAAGAAAATATCTTGAGCTAGGAAATATACATTATTCATTATTCATTGTAATATATGTGAATGTTTACCACATTAAAATCTTAGCTAAGAGTTGAACTGTTACAAACTTTTTTCTGCATCTTCCTATTATTGTTTTTAAGGTATTGTAGATATAGTGGAGATAGTTCTTTACCTCTGAAGGCCCTAAAAGGATCCTAAACTCTTAAATAGGCCCCCGAAATAAAATGGAGTCCAGAATACAGAAAATGAGGAAGAAAAGTAAATCAAATATGTGGTCTGCTACAACAGTATTTTGTTATTTCAGGCTACAACCCCGTCATAAAGTGCACTGAGTTTGTTAAGTGGGTAAATATATTAGGTTGGTTTAAAAAAATGAGGTGCACTAATGCTGCTGGAAAGAGGCCAACATACAAGGCTATTTCAGTGGAAAGGGGGGAAATGCAGTGTTGGGACCACGGAAGGCAAACAGAAACCAGAAGAGGGGTGCAGGAAGAGACGATGGGAGAGAGAGAGGAAGGGTGAAGGAAAGAATGTCAGGAAAAGTTCCAGAGCGAATTAATCACCAGAGACACAGGAGCTAAGAGGCCTGGACAGAAATCAAAAACAAAAGCATGAAGGAAGAACTGAGACATCTACTCAGGCAAAGAGCAAACTCCTGAAGGGGACACCCGGGGTCCAATGTGAGTGAAGGGCTTCTGACTGGAGGGCGTGGTGTCTCTGTTCTCAATGGAAACGTCTGAATCCATCTGGGTGCTCGCTGGGACTTGCTGAGGGTGGAATCAGAAACAGAGCCCTGGCAGTGGCTTTGGCCGTGCAGCTGGCCACGTGCTGAAGCCAGGACAGACTGGGCTCGGGAAAGAGGCTTTGCAAACTACAGGACAGATTCGCCCATTAATCAGCAACGGCCATGGGAGGAAGGACCTAACCCAGCCAGCTACTGGTCTGGACACGGCTCATCATTTCTCTCTTCGGGTTCTGGGGGACTGTGCCGGGGTTTCCTCCAACTGCACACACAGCAACGATGATTTCTGCCTTTGTTTTTGAAAAACGCGCAGCAAGAACCCTGAAATGTAACATGACTGGAGCCAAAAGGGTACGCCTAGATGAAATTAGGCACAAGTAAAATCAAAGACAGGTCCAAAAATCCTAAACCTAATAGGCCTCTTCCTTTCAGAGGATGAATAGAGAGTAGCACAGTAGGAGCTACCATCCTGTTTTCTATCACCTAGAAATCCCCGATAATTACACACTTCTTTCCTTATCGGGTCAATGGAAATTAATATTCATAATCACGACCCTGAAGTATTTCCAAATTCTGAATGCGTTTTATACTTAAGGAAACTTTCTGATGATGAATCTGTGTAGACTATCCCTTTATTACATTCTATTCTGAACCCCGCTGCCTACCAGCTTGCAGGGTTCCACAACAGCTACAGGTTAAATTCCAATTTTTCTGAGTATATCATGAATGATCTCACAGGATTTACTCTTAATTCATCATTTTTTTCAATTATGAAACATTACGTACCTGTAAGGTGCCAAGGCCTGCCTCTGCCTTCAGGGGATACAGGCAGGCATACAGGAGAGCAAAATACAGTGTTAAGTATATATCCACGGAGGTCTCACTAACAGTCAAACAGAGGTCTTCGGTTAGGAGGTGGCAGAATGACTTAAACACAAAACGGCTTCCTGGTAAGCTCAAGAGTGTGCAGGAGAAGTGACACAGGAACCTGCCATTCCCCCAGGTGCCTTGGGATTGTAGGGTATGAATAACCATGGCCGAGAAAGACACATGTTGTCATAAACTTATTAAAAAAAGAAATCTGTGAATAATTTTAAAAGGAAACTAAGCAAATCAGGGTATGGCTTTTGTTGACATCCCTGGAGAAGAAGAAACAGAAGCATTCACCAAAAGTCAGAGAGAGAAACACAGCCTCAAATGGAAGAGGTGAAGGATTAAACCACTCAGGAGACCAAGCTGAATAACCACGACCAAGAGCCACCAAGCTGGAATCTCTGGAATTTTGCTCATGTGTTCCAGACAGTATAATACTTTAACGACTTAATTTCCAAATGTCATCGCTATTTAAAGAGAAGGACTCAAAATCACCTCTATCCTGGTACACTTGGATGCATTTCGAAGGCTAACTTTGGATTCTGGCCAGTTTTTGCTCAGTCTTCCACATCTCAGGAAATGGAGCCCCAAGGTCAACGTGGAGTTCACCTCCTAATTTGACCCCCAAATTCAATCAGCTTGAGACTTGATAACTATACCTCCAGATGACACGCAGATCCCCTCCCTTCTCTCCAACTCCTCTGCCAACCCCTGGTCCTGCCGCACATTACTCCCCTGGCTCTCCTTCAGGGTCCAAGCCAGCCCCCTCCTAGCTCCTGGCTTCGCTCCAGCCTCCTCCTAGAAGACACTTTCCAGAGAGCAGCCCAAACTGATCTTAAAAAGGGCATCCTATCATCTCCATCTCAAGCTTAAAGCCTTCTAATGGCTTCTGATTTTACTTAGAATAAAAGCCAAACTCCCAGCCTTAGAGTCTATTTGATTTAGTCACTCCGAATAAAAGCCAAACTCCCAGCCTTAGAGTCTATTTGATTTAGTCACTCCTTACCTCTCTAGCTTCCCCTTGGGTCCCTCCCTCACCCTCCCTCACTACCTACAGCCCACTAGCCACCCCCACCCCCACCCCCCAGCTCACAGAGCTCTATACCAGGTCATCTAATTTGTGGTTTGCTCTGCTCAGAATATTCTTCTCCAGGCTTTTCCACAGCCTGCTCCTTCCTAGCTCTCAGTCCAACTTCAACATGATCTCTTCAGAGGGAGACTTTCTCAAGCCATCTTCTCTTGGCCTTGGCATTCTGTTACCAACTGCACTTACACACTTTCATTTATGACTTTTATTTATTTTCCCCATCAGACTAGAAGCTTTGGGGGACTGGGGCCCTGTCTGTCCTATTCACTCTGTATTTAGCGCAGTGGCTGACACAGAGCAGGTGCTCAGTAAATATTTGTTAAATGAAAGAATGCATGAATTAGGGGAGATTACATAGGCATTTGCTAGGGGCAGATGATGATCCTCTTCAACATGAGTTTATAGAATAGAAACATTCAATCTGTAAACTTCAGACAAAACCAGCTTTTGAGACTCAAGACGGTTTTTGAGAACTACTCTGAAAGCTAATTTCAAGTCTGTTAACATCTGTGCATAATAGTATTGCTTCCTAACTTTTTTGTGTCAGAACCCCACAAGTGGCACACAAACAATAGCAATGCCAAAGTCAGAGGGTCTGCGGCGCTGAGTGGCCAAGGTCAACCCCTGTCAAGAGGGGCATAAGCTACCCAACTCACCTCCTATGGGAAAGAACACCTAGGGGATGTCACTGCCTGTTACTCAAAATCTCAAGAAATGCTGACACACACACACAATTACTGGATATGAAGCTGAGGGAATGTGTAAATGAGAAAATGTCCCAGTTTACTGTTTTGATAGTATCTAATGGTATGTCAGAGTCCGTTACTCCACTCCCTCAAGTTGTCAGTGACCTCTCTCTAGTGACAAATGACAAATATGGCTGAAATACTTATAGAGCCACAATAAAGCACCCATATCAAAATACATATGCTTTTTAGGGACTTTAATTAGACTAGATTCCCATCTCAGCTACAGAAGAACTCTTGAAGAAACATCTTCAAGCAGGTGAAAAACCTGATGAAGGTCCCCAAGCCACATCCCCGTGAAATAACAGGAATACAGTGATGAAGATTCGAGAAATTCAAAATACTAGGTCGTTGAGTGCAGAAGTTGTGAGTATGGAGAAGTAGGTTTCTACGTGCAAGTGCAGGTATCTAACTTCAGAGAACATCTGTCCTTGAGGGGGACTCTGTGGGCTCTTTGGTCCTGGCTCCCTCTGAAACAGCAAGCCACCCAATTAGGCCCTGCCTCGGGGCACAGGGCAGAACCTATTGCTCTTGGCCTCACGACTGTCCTTCCCAGCTTGTGTGGAAAGACCGTGTTGACTGTACTGGGGAAAAAAAAAATTAAAGGAAAGAAAGCCCTACTGTTGTAACCATGCCAAAAAAGTATAAAGAAACAAACCCAGATGCTAGAATTTAAGGCATTTCCTCTGTTTTGTGACTATGTCCTTTAACTGAAGGTCAAAAGAACATTAAAGGGTTTAAATATTTTAAAGCCCAGGATGGATATTTTTGTGGCCCTCTTGGTTTATATGCACCAGGACATATATTCAGCTGACATTTAACAAGCAGTGTCAATCCAGCAGCATTCAAGGAAAACCCTGGTATCGCTCTTAGACAGGACTGATTTAAATTTCTGGTGCTTTATATTAATACAGATTGGTTCATTTCCTCGACAGCCTGAGCCCTTCCACAATGCCGGTAAGAAAATCAAGTCATTCGTAAGCTCCCTGCGCCTTTACTTCCTCCACCGTTCTGTGTTCTCATTTTATAACTTTTTTTTCTTCCCCGGGTCATTCATTTATTTTTGATGCTAGACATAACAGCAAATAATGTGAGATATAATCTTTTTATTTCTCTTCTCTTTAAGGAGGCACTTGACATCAGATTTATAAAGACTTCAAATGTGTTTTCTGGTTGTAGAAAGCAGTACCTCGGCCCATGAGACATACAGCAAGGTCAATCATGTTACATGAGACAGGCCACCTGTGTGGTGATGGGACTCCTGTCCCAAAGGAATTCTTTTAAGAGATGACAAAAATCTCGATGGAAAACAAGACTCAGGAACGGATGGCATGAAAGCATGGAGCGTCAAGTCAGCATGTGATTTAATTAAAAATCCCTCTGAATTGATGAGTGATACAACTAAAAGATATCAGAAAGATCTCACATCAACCGAGAGAGCAATAAAATATAGCAAGGAATTCCCATGGCAGAGCTCTGAAGGGTCAAATAGGGAGACTCCTAAAACAAACAAACAAAAAAACCCCCACTGTTTCACTGAAGCTGGTCCAAAATAGCTTAATCTCAGAAAGTTGGGCACCTTTACCCTATGTTGACTCTAACCTTCATCCCCACTATTCTCCTTCCCATATATAGAAAATTGAAACACATACTTTGTAAGTTACCAACCACTCCTTTTTTGTTTACCAGAATTCTGGGTTATTTACTGGAATGTTTTAAATAATTCTGCTAGGAGTCATCCTGGTTACTAAAGGACATGCCGTCTAATCATGACCCGTAGCAGCTCTTGTCTACCCAAAGGAACAAAAGCTTTCTGACTTGTTGCTCTAGAAATGTCAACAAAAGGAAAGCAGTTTTCAACTTTATCTCTCATATTTCCCTTGCTACTCAAGTAGGGTCAGCTTCCCTAGCATGTAGGAAGCAGATAGACAACACGGTTTAATAGCAAAGTTGGGTGTGGCTGTTGCAGTGATAAGGGAAATGAAAGTGGAAGAAGTTGGAATAATATTTATTTGAAGTCTCTTGCCTTATCTTCCATAAGCTATTCACAAAGTGCATAATGTTACACCAATTCTTATAAGGCAATGCTGGAATGTATAGCTGGGGGTTAGATTCTATGACTAATTTCTACTATCGAAGAAAAGTAGAATTTTCAGGGAACTCGTAATCAAAGAATGTAAATGCTGCGATCGGCACTGTCGTATTTAATAACACATAGGTAAATACAGACATATACACAGCAAGTAAGATACAAATTATATGGCTGTACTCATTGCCACCTATTAACTGTTAGGTCACCATGCATGTACATGTGCTTGTATATAGCTAGCTATCGATTTGTGCATGCACATGGAACACGTGTACATACTGTGTACTTCTGGTACAGAAAATACATGCACGTGTGATGTGATTTTCTTTTTCCAGAAAAAAACATGTGCCCTAACACACATGGGCACACACTATTAAGAGAGAGACCCACACGAGGTATACACTCTTCAGATTACAGATGTTTGCTTACTTGCTGAAATACCTGGAGGACCCCCCAAGGACTCCCTTATAATAAGCCTTGAATTTAGGCAGACACGAAGCCAGGCCAGGAGGCATGAGAAAACACATAGGTAACATTTTTGGGAATTCCTCGTCGCACTGAGGTGTGACACCAGGGCCTAATTTCCTTTGAAAAATTCCTGACCGAACAGAAACAAATTGGCTCTCAATCAGAAAGCATTCAGAAGGTTCCCCTGTGATTAGCAATCAGAATGCCAAAAGGCACTGAGAACATATAAATGCAGTAATCCTGTATCTTCTTCCCACCACCACAGAGATAAATATCACTCTAAATGTTACAAAATCATTAGAAAGTATGAAACCCTCGCTAATTGCCCAGATCTGGGTCACGCACAGCTGAGACTATTCGATTTTGTTTCATGCCTTAGAGGGAAAGCAAGCACAGTCCCCAAGGCCACAGTGGGACCACCACGGGACAGGTCACCAGTGTCCCGGCTCAACCTAGTTTCAAGGGCATTTGCAGAAGCAGCTTTATATGCGTATATGCCATTAACTCCAACTGCACAGAAACACTGAAACAAGCATCCTTTCATGTTGCAAAAACACACCCCTGATATTTATAAACGCTTATGAGGCAGATTGGACTTTTTTTTTTTTTTTGCCAAAGCAGCAGGAATGGTAAATAATATTCTGTTCAATAATATAAATGCATAAACAAGATCAGAATTATTCTAGACACCTTTAAAATGTCCTTCTGTTAAGGGGACAACCAGTGGTCTTAGCATTCTTTCTCATTTCCAGAACTTTTTCTCTCAATGACAGAACATGGGAACAGATTTTGAAGAGGAGAAAAAATGATTTCATTTTCCAAACTGGGTAAAAGAGGGGGAAAAAAAAACCTAAGAAGAACATGATAAAATATGAGCTCATTTTACTGACACACAGCTTTTCTTGATGTCTATAAAACTTGGATTTTATCTACAGACAAATATATAGACACATTAAGAAGAAGTATCAATTTTTTAACCATATTAAGTTCTTGTATTGTTCTTTTGTTACTGGAACAGGAAAAGAAATGCTACTGATAAGGAGAAAGCACTTTACTTGCTTTTCGGGAAATTAAAAAAAAAAAATTCCAGTGACGGAGAAAAGAATAATGAAGTGTAAGACAACTAGGAAGTTGTCAGCCAGAAACCAAAAAAACATATCCACAATTTAAAGGAACATTCCAGTCTCTTCCAAGCTCACACAGATATTAATTCATCACATGTTAATTCCTTCCCTCTTCCAACTTTACATGCACTACTTACAGCTGTTACTTCCTCCCAAAGCAAAAAATACTTAGGAATAGAGACTGTAAATCAAAAGCAGGAAGGTGCCCTAGACAGAGTATATCCCCAGCTTGAGATGTATCAACAACGAGGTGAATCCATTACTCTTATCACAGCACGCACCGTTAAAAGAATGGTCTCATAGGTTTCAAAATGAGTCAGATGCTCAATACAGCACACTGAGCGGTCAGTATGAACTAGGGAATGAGTCACATTTTATGTTCATTAGAATATTTCTTTTAAAAAGCCCCAAATATTGATTGTTAGTGGTCTTAACCACCTTTCTTGTGGGAGTTATAGATTTCACAAAGGAGTTACCAGCATCAGTTCTAGGAATAAACACCGTATGTCTATGAATCATAAAATAGCTTTTAAACTGATTAAAGTGAGCTTTACTGTTTCTTAGAATCTTCTAGAAGGCCTACCATACACAACCCTTTTTGCTCATTACAGCCGCCTTCCTGGGGCAGGGTTCTTCTGTACCCCCAGGAAAGCAGCAGGGCAGCTGGGCCGGTCCTGGGCCCACGCTGACTTCCAGGATCCTTGCTCCATCCTAAAGAGCATTCCTACTTCAGGGCTCAGTTCCTTTCAGAGGAATTTCACAATTAGAAAGGATCAAAATGCAAATGTTGGCTGAGGTGACATTCTAGGGTGTAACCAATCAATAAGGGCAAATAATTTAACATTCTGCCTAGATTCCAGGAGCTGATGGTGGAGAGAGAAAAGAGGAGGCTGGTCTTCCAAGGTGGGAAGAAAACTGAAAGAACAGAATGGGGCCACCGAGGAAAAGACAAATTGCCAATCTTTGCTATTTTGACTTAAGGTTGGCTCCACTAACTCTCACTAAGAAGCAGGAGAAAGTGTAACTTTGACTGGAAGTCTATCTTTATATGGGATGGCATGCATTTGGTCCAGTCTCCTTCCACTGATAGGTTTCCTTGCTGTTTTAAAAATTAGAACCCTCTTTTTTCAAAAAAGTTTTTTCTTTCCTGGAGGACCTCTGTAGTAAGTACCTAATACTGGCAAGCCTGGAAAAAAGTTAGAAACACATTACCTACCATTGACGCCTTACCTATATTGATACAATCATTTGAAATGATCACTTTTTGATGAACCGCAAATTAAAACCATCAAGCTTGCCTGCCTTGTCCGAGATCCCAGACTATAGTTTTGGAACACTCATTACGCTAAGTAATGAGGTTTCTCATGGCCTGAGTCTGGGAGTGACCACTCCTGATGGCCCACATCCTGGGGGTGGTTGATGGAGGACAAAGAAGGTGCAGCTCCCAGCCTTCTCAAAGAAGGGGGGACGTGCTGCAGGCAGTGGTCCGGCTCCCTTTGCAGCAGCTCAAAAGGCCAGGACTGCAGATCCTCTGCTCATGTCAGGAAAAACCCTTCTGGGGGCCAGGATTTAGCAGGACACAGCTGGGCAGAGCAGCGACTCAGCAGCTCTTCATGAGAGAGCACCCGCCAAGCCCTGGGAATAGCTGAAAGGTCACCTTCAGCCAAGTCAGAAACCACAAATATGCAAGGGCCTGCTCAGGGTTAGCCAGAGGCGGAGATGTTCACCTGCTACAGGCAAAGATGGAAATGGAAACGTTCTAAGCTTGGCCCCCAGAGAACACTGTTTCTCTGACTGAACATGCCAGTTCTTTTTTGTCCTTTAATAGTAAGTGGGTTTTTAAAAATATATACTAACACCACAGTATTTAATCTTGAAACAAGCATATGCTTGTAGCAAAAAAACTGTTCACCCACAACTCCTGGCACTCCCATGCTAACCTAGGAGCCAGTACAGGGAGAGGACAGGCGGACGTCTGGGCTAAACACAGCTTAGACAGAAGAGAAGGCTTGGAAGCACAAAGAATGAGTTAAAGCAAAGAAAGGGCAGGGGGGACATGGTAAGTGGTACAAAACATTATTACCTATTTATACTTGTAACTGCATGGAAAGCATCATTCCAAGGGTCAGATTAAAGATTTGTTTTTTTACACCATTATTTTTTTTTAATGTTTATTTTTGAAGGAGAGAGAGACAGAGTGTGAGCAGGGGAGGATCGGGCGGGGGGGTGACACAGAGTCCAAAGCAGGGTCCAGGCTCCGGGCTGTCTGTACAGAACCCGACGTGGGTCTTGAACTCACAAACCGTGAGATCGTGACCTGAGCTGATGTCAGATGCTTAACCTGCTGAGCCACCCAGGCGCCCCTACACCATTTATTGTAAACCCCACTGCGGCTAAATAAAACGCTCCTCTACACAGACACAGGCAAAGACATTCCCCTCTTAAGCCCTAGGATATAAAATATTTGATTAGGACTTCTTCTTTCTTTTTTTTTTTTTTTTGCTGGTCATGAGAAATCACAACAACCAGAAGGTCACTGTATGACTTCCAACAGTTAACATGAAGGTATAATTATTCAAGCAACTGCTCCTCTCCAACTGGTCTCATGCCAAGTTCCTTAAGTTTCCTGTTTTGATTTCCCAGACATTTGAAACTGGTTTCCGCCTTTTGGTAGCCCTTCTTCTCCCCCTTGTACCAGTTATCAAGACATCAAAACAACAATTTGTACCCATAACAGAAAATTCTAAAATACTGATTTAGTTGTCAACCTAAATAAAAAGTCTACTACTTATGAAAGTAAATAACGGTGTCTAAGCTTGCTTTCCCTGTGGCATTGACAGAATTTAAAATGAAACACATATACTTAGATTTCAAAGTGACTTTAGATGTGTGCTCCAGAGAAGAAAAGATGTATCACATTATCAATTTTTTATTGTTTTTACAGAGAGAGGGAGACAGCAATACAGATTTAAAGCTGCATAAAAGCCTTACTGTCTTAATGAAGCATGCATCTCTAATGGCACTTGGATAGCTACAGGAAAAATCAAAATCATGGTGATGAGGACCCTCATCCACCCGGAAGGCAAGGTTAACTGGCTTTTTCTACTTGGTCCAGGGAAGGGCTAGTGTTTCCATACACGATGAGCACACTGTTAACTGAATTCCTTGGAAACAATTTTTCAAAACTACTTATAGGAGCTAAAGCAATGCTTTCACAAGCATCACACTGGTTACAGATAGAACTACCCTAAAAGAAACAATCTGCAATGAATAACTTTGAATAACTTTAACAAAGTGCGTGACTAACTTAAAAATTATGAATTGGTGGAAGTCCTGAAGTAGGGGAGGCACCGTCCTGGCCATGCAGCGGGCTTGCCTTCCAAAGAAGTACGAATCAGAGTTTGAGAGAATCTTTTCCTCTCTTTTTTTTCTTTTTTTTTCCCTGGTAGTTAAGTTCATACATTCTATAATCAAGGATTATGTAACAGCAGATTTGAAAAGCCAAGTTCCTCCCTAAAATGTTCTATACTCAGCCCATTTCTACTGTCCCTTCAACCAAATAATTACAGTACTGATAAATTATAAGGACTTTATAAATTTAACTGCTAGATCGCAATCTTACAGTATACAGCAGTTATATTTTGGGGAAACATATAATTTGACTTTCAGTACTACTGATCCTGTGAATGAATGATTTTATAGGGTCATTTTTACTATAGTCAATACTATAGGAGAAAAAATTTGGGGATAATGACATTTAATATTATGCAGATTGATATAATTTTTTAAAAATTTTATTTTTCAGATAGAGAGACAGAAAGGAGAGAGACAGAGCGTGAGCAGGGGAGGGAGACACAGAATCTGAAGCAGGCTCCAGGCTCTGAACTGTCAGCAAAGAGCCCGATGTGGGACTCAAACCCATGAACCATGAGATCATGACCTGAGCCAAAGTCAGACACTTAACTGAGTGAGCCATCCAGGCACTCAACTTGATATAACTTTTTTTAAAAAAATCCATAGACCTAAGGTCTAACATATATTTCTAATGTTTAGCAAAGATCAAATTGGTAAAGTTAGAGAAACAATCATCTCTACTAAAAGCAATTTTCCCATGGGCGCCTGGGTGGCTCAGTCAGTTAAACGTCCGACTCTTAGTTTTGGCTCAGGTCATGATCTCATGGTTCATGGGATTGAGCCCCACATCGGGCTCTGTGCTGACAGCCCAGAGCTGGCTTGGTGTTCGTTCTCTCTCTCACTGTCTCTCTAGCTCTTTTTCTCTCCCCCACTGCCCCCTCCTGGAGCTCACACATGTGCTTTCTCTCTCAAAATAAATAAGCTTAAAAACATTTTTCTAAAAAAAGAAAAACAAAATACAATTTCCTCAGCATCCAAGTCTTGGGATGTGTTTAGTTCTGTGTCATGTGATCCTACGTGCATACCAGGAAATGCCTCAATTGGGTTTTAATTTCTTTTACTATTTATTTAGGAGAAAAGTTTTAATTTTAATAATTATATAATAAAGCCATCACTGTGTATTCATATTTGAAGTCAGGCTTTGTAACTTATGCTCTGTGTTTAAGGGCAATGAAAGTAGGAGAAATCAGCAGTAAGTGCGATGACGTTCTCCCAGATAACCTCGCTCACAGGGGGGCAGATTCACACAAACCCTTGAGGACTCTGCTACTCAGAGCGCAGTGAAAAATGGCGGCGCAGCTTCTCCTGGGGGCTCCCTGGGAATGGAGGCACCCCGGCCCTGGTCCAGTCCCTGTGAGTCAGTATCTCAGCGTGTCCAGTAAGCTCCCTCAAGTCTAAGGAGCCCAGGAGATCCCTGTGCCTGTGACGCCCAGGCCTCACCATGGACCTCAAGCCCCATGTGGGAACAAGGATTCAGGGCAGAGCTGGGTGCCTCTGTCGTCCCTTATATTACGAGATGGCAGCAGATGGCCCTGCTACAGCTGATGTGTCCCTGTCCAACTCGGTCCCAGCAGTCGAGAGGAATTCTGCTGCACTGTCTCACAGACGGAACACATGTTAAACAACGTGTCCATCTCCATTTGACCACATTTCCTTCAGAAGTTTTTGAGGAGCATCATCCCCACTCCAAACACAGAACATTCGAGAATAAAGTTTTATGAATAAAAGCATATGGTATCCAGTTTCTTTCTAAATACTAATGAACAGGGGCACCTGGGTGGCTTAGTCTGTTCAAGCCCCATGTCAGGCTCTGTGCTGATGGCTCAGAGCCTGGAGCCTGCTTCAGATTCTCTGTCACCCTCTCTCTCTGCCCCTCCACTATTCACACTGTCTCTTTCTGTCTCTAAAAAATAAATAAATGTTAAAAAAAAAGAAATTAAAAAATATAAATACTAATGAACAAATATTACAGAGAGCATCACAAGGCAGACTATCTGATGAGGCTGAACAGAGCACTGGCTGTACTATGGGCTTACAGACTGAGAGGGAGATAAGCACTTGTCTTATTTTCTTAAAATAAGTGTAAATGTAGCACTTACACTTGTGTGAAAAAAATAAGTGCAATGTAAAACACTAAAAATGGAATAATAAGCTCACATAATATTAACATTTCCTTAGGGAAGATTGAAATAGTAAATCTGGAGCATAGGATAATTTATAAAAATTAAGGCTCTGAAGCAACTGTTATCTAGGTTTTTAAAACCTGAAAGGAAAAAGTCTATAAAACAGAAGTCATTTGTTTTTGTGCCAAAATTAGTTGAGCCTCAGGGGCGGCTGGGTGGTTCAGTGGGTTGAGCATCCAACTCTTGATTTGGCTGAAGTCATGATCTCACTATCTGTGAGATGGAGCCCTGTGTCAGGCTCTGTACGGAGAGCACGGAGCCTGCTTGGGATTCTCTCTCTCTTCTCTCTCCGACTCGCACGTGCATGCACACACGCACTCTCTCTTTGAAAATAAATGAACTTAAAAAATAAATAAAAGCAGCTTGGATATTTAAAAAATTAGTTTAGGTTCACAAGACTGAGCCATATAATGTAAAATCAATCTTCCTTTTGCTCTAAACAAGAAGAAAAAAAAACTACAGGTAACTATGTACACAAATTCTCTCAACTTCTTATTCATCTTTAATTTCTGCCCAAGCATATATATTTCACACAATGTGTTTACAAAACAGATAAATGCTTAAAAATATCATTTAAGACATTTATAAAAAAAAATTAAAGAATCCAGAGCAAGCTCCCATAGAAGATCTAAAATACGATTTAATTTATGCATCTGCACCTTCAGGGTCATTTAGAAGATGGCCCCTCAGTTAAATTCAAAACAAAGTCAAACTGGGAATCTGAGGTGTAGTGATAAAGCAGGTGTGTAAGATACTTCTCGAGTTAATATATGAATAAGTGAATATGAATATGAATAAGTGAAGAAGGAGCAGCTCTAAAACGAAAAGAGCAGCCTCAGAAGGTACTTATAGACAATGCGGAGAAAATTCTTCCAGACCGAAAGAGCCTATGCTGTTTCTTTACCTTTCCATCCAAATGTTTACTCGTCTTAGTGTCAGACCCTGGAGGGCTCTAATCTCAGGGATGCATCTGACCGGCTCCTATACTCTCAAACACATTTATAGCCTTTTTTGAACAAGGGAGTACAAATCCGTCAATCCATCAATCGCTAATTATTAAATTGATATATTCCATTTTAGCCTCCCACTGTCACAGACACCAACAGCTGTGTCTGAGATTAGCCACCAGCAGTGGTCTGTGGGCTTTCTCTCTGTGCTGGTGTGACACCTCCCGCACCACCATCTCTACAGAGGCCCTTTCACCTCCCTCTTGGCGCACTCACACGGCCAGCCACTTCCGTCCCCCGTTACACACATTACTGTCACATTAATCTCAGCTCCTCACATCGATTACATACGCAAGTCATTAACAGCACCACACTCTCCAGGGGACGATGACACAATCCTTATCTCCAGATCTTTGAGTTCCAGACTGCTAAGTCCTATCTTCCCCTTGATCTCCACAGACACCTCAAACACAACAAAACAAACTCAATGTCCACTGCATCCAACCTCCCCTAAAGCCTCTCTGCTTGCGGTCCACATTCTAGTGAATAACATCACTAAACAGACTGAACCCTAAGCATCTTATTTTCACCCCTGAAGCATCTATCTTGACAATCACTCCCCCCTCCCCAAATCAGGCAGTCTTCCATTTCCTCGTGCTCCAAAGTCAATCAGCCACTAAAGCCCACTGCCTCAACCACGCTAACTGCTCTCATCTGGACCCTTCTGCCCATCCTCTCACTTCTATCTCCAAGGCTGTTTTTATGGTGTCCCTTCCCTTAAGTTGAGCCACCCAACATATTTCTCAGAGTTGGACTCAATCACCAATTCCTCCACAAAGCGCTCCTTGATTCATCCATTTTATACTATCGAACAGTTCTTATTTGTTTACTCAACATAATGATGTAAAGTATCACATGCCAATTTCTTATCTTTTCTCTAAAATAACTTGTAGAGAAAAATAATTAATATAGCCCCAAGTTATAACCATTTAATATTACCTCCAAGTGCTTTTAGCTAAACTAAAGGAGAAATCTCTTAAAGCCCAAGAAATTTTCTTCTTCCTTTTGCAAAATGTTCACTGTGTGGCTCCAAATAGGAATAAACTTCACATAATCTATACTATTCCAGTAATCCACAGGATGTGTGATGCAACAATACCCAAAAAAGTATATTTAAGGACACACCTTATGCATTCCACACAGATATCACTTCAACGAGTCCCTGGCTGATGATAAATCCACGTGGACTGGGTTGATTTTCATTTTCTCTATAATTTCCCAACAAGGTTAGATGTTGGGTATGAGTGAATGTGTGTGTGTGTGTGTGTGTGTGTGTGTGTGTGTGTATACACATACATACACATACTCCACTTACCATGGAGCTACCTAATGAGTAAATTACATAAAAAATTACTTATGTGATAAACAGCTCTACTTGGGGAGAGCTTGGGTTTTGTCCAAAATAAAAGTCTTGAGTCTTCTTTAAATCTCCTGCTCCTAGTAAAGGTCACCATACTCTGCTTGAAACCCAGAATCTAACAGTACTTCTTGATTCCTCTTTCCCTCACCCCGTAGGCATAATCCATCAACAGATCTAGTTCCAAATTATCTCTCAAGTCCACCCATCCCTTGATCTCCAGATCTGAAGTCTGAATCACTATTACCTCTTCCCTGAATTACTAAAAAAAAAAACCAAAAAAACAAAAAAAACAAAAAAACAAACACAACCCTATCTGTGACTGTTTCTACTCTTGCATCTTGTTGCCTCACATACGTTTCTGCTCCACCAGATTCATTTTTTTAAGCCACCCAAATCAAGGTACATTACATCCATTTCACCACCCTCTAACACAGCTTGCCTCTGCCTCATTACAAAAGCCACTCACCTGACCATAATTTACATCATGTGACATGGTCTCCACCCTCTACCCCTCGACCACGACATTCCAGTCTCACGGACCTAGCTTTTTCATGCTATTCTTTCAACATGCCAAGCTGGCTTAGAACTTTCACATTCCCAGTTCCTCCTGAATGGAATGCTCTCCTGCCAGACCATCCTAAATTTGAGGCTCTCTTACATTCAGGTTTCAATGCAAATGCTCTCTATGGAAAACTTCCCTGACCTCCATGACTGAAAGCAATTTTCTCAGTAATTCCAGTGATTCTCCTATCACCCTAATTATTGTTTTTCATAGCTCCTATCTAATTATACGCCATTCTCTGTTCATTTTTGCGTCTTCATGCCATCTCTTTCCTTCTGAATGTAAGCTGCACGACAGCCGTACCCCCGGCCACTAGAACTGTGCCCAGAACACAGTTGGCACTCAAGTATCTGCTGGATGAAAGAATGAACATTAGAAAGTTTTCCAGGGTGTTTTACAGCCCTCCTTGAACTTGGTTTCATACTTCTGATTACTTTTAATTTCATGACTACCCTAAACTACGTTAATTTTTTAGAAAATAAAAGCCACTGACCCCAATGTGGAGTCACATGCAAACTTCAAGGCCCACCTTCTCCTGTGTGTCACGGAAATATGCAGTACCCACTCTTGACTGTGATACCAGGCTCAGGGTGGCTCCTGCAGAGACTGGCCTGTTCTCACTAGTTTCATCCCCACCTCTGACGGTACAACAACTTAACTTTCAGGGAGCTCAGTCCAACACAGACCAAGCCAAGAATGAACAGACAGTAGAGCACAAAATTACAAGCCTCAAGATCAAGGTGGAATGACCTGCGAGCCATTTATTAGACTTCTTTCTTCGTGGAGAAGTACAGAGGACTCTGGCAAACTGATCTGCAGAGAGCCACGGCTGGCTGTTACCCAGACAAACCGATTTTACGGTGACTTGTTCATATATTTTAGGAAAGAAAACATTTGGTAAAATCCAGGACCAACCCTTTCCCTTTTAAATTGTTTTAAATTTAAAAAGTGTTTTTTAACGTTTATTTGAGAGAGAGAGAGAGACAGAGAGGCAGAGAGAGAGAGAAAGAGGGGAGTGGGGGAGGGGCAGAGAGAAAGCAGAGACAGAGGATCTGAACCAGGCTTCAGGCTCTGTGCTGACAGCCCAAAATGGGGCTCAAACTCACTAACTGTGAGATCATGACCTGAGCCAAATTGGATGCTTAACTGACTGAGCCACCCCTCCTTCCTTTTAAAATGAATTAAGCAATATACAGGAAGTTTTTCAATACCCAGAAATTGTCACTATTCTTAATAAATCTAGAAATATGATATTAAGATGCACTGCAATGACATCCACACATTTTTTTAAGATGCTGCTGTCATTATGTTTGGAGCTCATGCTGAGAATTTACTCCCAAAGCACAAAAATGGAGACCCACATTTTCTCATTACATCCTGGCCAGAATACTATTCCTTCTGCCGCTCCCCCAACCCTGCACACGTAAACACCACAAACTGCCCAGAAGGATTGGCCTAAAAAGAAGGCTTTAACTAGGACTAACTATTCATCTTCCCACAAGAGAACACCAAGAACCAAGTCTAATCTACCAGGTCACCCATGTTACTGGATCTTACCTTCACTGGGCTCTGCAAAATCATCCATGCCCTGTACAACCTTTCCTCCCAAATCCTTCTACTGTGCCTTCTAGAACCCATGGTCTGTCATCACCACAGTCCCCTCTGTCATCATGACTGTTTCCTTGCCTTTGTGTTTTAACTGAAACCTGGCAGTCCCTGGCTACTCTGTCCCTTGATGTCCTCTTGAGTAGGGATGGCTTCATCTCCCACACGCCGTGAACCCGAGGGTGGGGCGGGTATCCCCTGTGTTCCCACTGCCACTTTCAGATCACTCATCCTTTTCCCCTTTAAAAAGTAAAACCTCGTTTGCATGGAGCACATGTGATGAGACTGCGTGCCCGTTGCACGGAGCTGTGTCTTCCCTGTTCGCAGTGCTACCTCCGTCCTTCCCGGCCCAGAGGGCACGGCACACCTATCACAGCAATACTCTCCCGCGTGACCCTCAAACTCAGGGCCCCTCTCTTCCTATCAGACCTACCGGGAAACTCCTGACCCAGGTCAAACCCAGCTCGGTCCACTCCCACCACACCTGCAGTGTGGCGCTGCCCTGCAAATTTATCACCGCCAGCCTCAAGTTAGCCTTCCCTGGTCAGTGCACCTGCCCCTCCCTGAGTGTACATTCTCCCTCCCCTTCCTCCTCCTCAGTATTTCACACCTCTTTTCCCACCTCAGAGTCAGCAGATGACCTTGGACCTTGGTGTATGTACCATCTCTGAGAAAACGAAACAATTTTGCTCCTCTCACCTCACTTTGTTCCTGTAATCACCCTTTCTTACGTTAACTGCTTTCCCACTTCTTGCTAGACGGTTCCTGGCATCATTCAAGCATGCAGTCATCTCTCTCACATACTTAAAGCCCCTCTGGACTCTCTGTCTTCCTAAAGCAAATGCCCCATTCTCCAGTTGCACGTCGTCACAAACATCTCAGAAGTCTCCCCACCTCTGTGACCTGTAGGATCATTCCGGGGGCACTGCAGGCTGGGAAACCTCAAATCATCTTTGCACACTTTCACCCCTCCCGGACCTGTGAGCGGATACAGTAGGTTCCTTGGGCAATATGTGCATATCCGCCCTTCCTTGCTGCTTCCCCACTAGCCCCCAGTCCAGTGTCTCGTGGCTCCACGTCTCAGTAACTGAATCGGCTCTCCGGCAAGCCTCCAGACTGCAGTTATCTCCCCGCTCACCCCATGACCCCAGTCAGCCCGTCACTGATTTGGCCAGGCCTTGCTTCTCTCTCTGCTCATAAACCTGCAATGGTTTCTGATAGTTCCTAGTACCAGACTTGAGCTCCCTTTTTGAAGCTGCAGACTTTTTGTCATCTGGTCCCCGGCCACCATCTCACCTGTATTTCCTATACCCTGTCAATATAAAACCTCATTCTCTTAGACCAGTGCCCCATGTGACTTAAGTCATGCAACCTCATTTCTAGGTTTCATTCCTTTGTCCACCCTGCTGTGCTTCCTAGAAGCCATCACCATGCATATTCTAAACTGTTCCGACTCAACCTCCTCCACACCTTTCCCTGCAATTCCAGTTCACACTTCTCTGGCCCTGAGTTCCTAGAAGTATTCCAAGCCTTCATTGCCATTAACAACCTAACTGGATATAATACTATACCATCACTCACTCTTTCATATGAAGTATCAACTTGAATACAGCTTGAGCCTTTTCGTTCAAACTTGTTTTTCAAAAAAGAGAAATCCCTTAATACTGACTTCTTGTAAGATGTTGACTATATCGCAGGGTGCTTTATTTTGAAACAAAACAAGAGTTCTCTTTGTAGAAGATACATTAACCTTAAATGAGCTCAACCGACTCTACTCTTGGATTATACAGAGGCCATCTGACAGGATCTGTTAACAACAACAACAAAAAAAGTAATTTAATCAGCTACAGTAATTATTCCTGAGGGAATGCTCTCAAAATTGGAAGTGCTGGATCTTGTAAACAGCCTATTTAGAATCACTTTAAAAATCAATGCCATTAATCTCCACACTGTAAAGATCATAAATATACACCTAACTAATTAAAAAATGCAACTGTCCCAGTTTTATGCGAAAAGACACAGAATTCAGAACAAAACTTCTTGTGATAACTTAAGTTCAAAATCTGCTACATCTCAAGCCATTTAGATGGTGGGGAAGAGAGTGTGCTGAAGTACAGGGAGTTACAGGACTTCGAAGGTAGCCCGAACAGGGACAATGACAGTGACGGGGATGCATTTAAAATATCTGAGGAAAAAACAGCTTTGTGACACATAAAAATGGCAAAAATAACCTAAGTTGCTGTATTATTTTATATAATGTGATTTTAAGTATGTCTGAGTAACTAAATCAATCCATTATTTGACCACTGCATCTAGTATCCCTGAAGGTTTACATACACTAAAATAGGCGAAATACTTTTTTTCTGGCAGACAGTGGGGTAGGGACAGGGGTGAGCACAGAGCCACAAGACAATGCAAACGAGCTAGGGAACGTGCTTTCTGACGTGATGATGGAGATGACAACACGTGACGGGGTTAGTCCTAGGCTTGTTATCTACCAACTGCGTGGAGCTCAGTTTTCCAATTTTCACATTTAGGGGCCAGACTAAATGTTATCTACCTAAGACTCTCAGCAGTTCTAAAATTTTATTTCTACTGTTCCCTACTGTCATTATCATCTCTTCTAATGATTCAGCAGTCTTGGGAAACACAAAGAGAAATTTGTACTTCTGCTAATTTTAGAGGCTATTATAAATTTCTTATTCTTTATTATCATTTAATAGGAGTTGGAAACTTAAAACGATTCAAAAACTTCAGTCCTGCTGTTCTGCCCTCATGGGACCTCACAAATCCTTGCTATTCCAAACCACATTACCAATCTTTCCATCTTAGAATGACAGCATGTTAGAGATAACAGATACATTTAAGAACGTCTCATTCAGCTTTTTTTTTTTTTCCTGTTTTTTCTTTTCCCCTTCCAGAAGAACCTGGGGCTAGGAGAAAGTTCCATGCTGGTCTGGGGCAGGGCTGAAACCCAAGCCCAGACTTTACCCTTTGTTAATTTCAGTTGTAACCCAATGCACCAAACTCTCCGGGCATGTCACTCATCATTCCTGTAGTTAGGAATCATACTTCCGACTCTCTAATGCTTCGTCTACTTTTTATGAAGCAATGTACAGAAGTTATGGACCGTATTAGTATAATTTTCTTATTTATTTTTTAATTTTTTAAATGTATATTTATTTTTGAGAGAGAAAAGAGAGAGAGACACAGAGCACGAGTGAGAGAGGGGCAGAGAGGGGGAGACACGGAATCCAAAGCAGGTTCCAGGCTCTGAGCTGTCAGCACAGAGCCTGACATGGGGCTCAAATTCATGACCTGAGCTTAAGTCGGAGGCCCAATAGACTGAGCCACCCAGGTGCCCCTAATTTTCTTGTTGTTTAAATGTAATTTTTGACTTAATCCCACAGGTGAAGCACCCAATGACCCATCCACACCTATGTTCAACCTAAGCATTCAACCATCACTGTGTAGTCCTCCTGCCTCTGCTAAAGAGATACACGTTCTTGCCAAACGAGCTGCGTTTCTAATTAGCACTGTCCTCACGGAGCACTGTGCCATCCGCACCAAGCGGGATGGACCAGTGGACAACCGATGCCCATTGCGAGCACACCACTCGGGAAATCCTCCATTATGTAGAGGCGACCCAGGTAAGCTGGCACAAACTACCCTGCTCATGCGACCACAGCACTGCCCCAGTCCATGGCATCCAGGAAACACAAATGCACGTGCACACACAACATACACATCACCACATCAGTAACCCAGTCAACTTGATGCATTTTGTTTAGGACTATAAAAGCTACCAATCTCTGTAACTGTGTCTCTGCCTCTTCAAGCTCAAATACTATCACCGCTCAGAGTCACGCAGTGCTAAGCCTCACAGCTGTGAAAATCAGTACTTACCTTCAATTCTCTTCAAAGCTGAAAGGCACATATCCTTCCTCAGAAACTCAAAGGGATTGTTGCAGGTCCGAATGGTGTCACATTCGCATTTCCCATTGATTATATTGCAGCCAGAGACGAGGTTTTCATTGCAGGGTTCAAAACCAAGCAGTTGGTCATCGTCCCAGTTCTCATCTGCAAAACAATGAACCACCACATAATATTTGCTTGCAGCTTCCTTTAAAGGCCTGTTTGAGAGCAAAAACGTGCAAAGATGTCAAGATTAACACCTGATATTGACATCTCAATTTATGAAAGGCGATTTGGCTGTAATTTGACAAAAGAATGAAACCCAATATCCTAATAAGTGAGAAAAAGGAAATATAGCCACACATGTAGATATTAAATGGCTAGTGTTTTGTAATAAAAAACTACCACTTCTCTTATGTGTTAGTTTTTTTTTTTTTAATGTTTATTTATGAGACAGAGAGAGACAGAGAGCGAGCAGGGACAGAGAGAGAAGGAGATACAGAATCCGAAGCAGGCTGCAAGCTCTGAGCTGCCAGCACAGAGCCTGACGCGAAGCTCAAACCCATTAACCGTGAGATCATGACTTGAGCCGAAGTCAGACACTTAACCAACTGAGCCATCCAGGTGCCCCATCTTACATGTTACTTTAAGGAATCCTGGATTTTCCTACTTTAAATAAAGTTACAGGAGTCACATTTGTCCATCTACAAAATGATTAAAAACTACCCACAATTTTTTTACTCCATCTAGTTGACACCGCTTTGGGTTTAAAACAGCTCTGTGACTTAACATATCAAGATAGGCTAATAAACATAAAAAACGAAGACACCACCAAAAGAGTCAAGAATGGATACAACGGTGGAGACTTCTCCAATGCATTTGGGTTCAGATGCTAATGTCCACCACTGCCCAAAACCAAAGCCAGAGAGGAGCACAAAACTGGGGGCCACAGTTTGGTGAGAGGCTGAGGTAGTCATACTCTGAGGCTAAGATCAAATCAGTATCCTGGTCATGGAACAGAGTAAAGGAGAAGAAACAAAGTAGATCTCAGAACTACTTTCGTGGCATCCAGCTCAGACAAATGGAACAAGCTTGAAAGAACCACAGGCTGACTCAACGTTCCATGCTACTCCTCACAGTTCAAACACCTCTTCTAGGAAACCGACTATTTCTCTATGCATCTCTGGGACATTTTATCAGTTTTCCCCCCTCTTAACATTATCTTTAATAGGTGCTTTATCGTGTCTTAACCAGGTACTGTTAAACAGTAAACATGTTTCTGATAACCATATCTGGAGTGAATTTTTGAAAAGTGCTTGAATCTAAGATATCTTAAATGTGTTGTAAACTAAGGCAGGTGTAAAGCCATCCTCAGAATGTGTTTTCATAGAAGACAGTGTAAATAAATGGCTAGAATTTTTTTTACAGCTAAATTTTACTTCTGGTGACATCACTAACTTACCACATAAGTGAGGCAAAAGGCAGTTCTCCCTCTCACCGAACTAATTTTCTCATCAAGGGGTCTTTAGAAAGACATCATTTACAACATAAAGAGCTTCACTGCACTTCTTTGAAAACAGAAAATAGAAAACCTCCTCAATTCTGATTTCAGATCAGGTTCACTTATTTGATCAAAGTCTGGGCTCTTAGTAAAATGATCTTATGAAGTTTCAACAGAAACACCATTTATCTGTTTTAAAATTTGTTTTCTTGTTTAGCTTGTATTTGGGCTTTAAAAATAACATATCGGGGCGCCTGGGTCGCTCAGTCAGTTAAGCATCCGACTTCGGCTCAGATCATGATTTAACGGTTTGTGGGTTTGAGCCCCGCATCGGGCTCTGTGCTGACAGCTAGCTCAGAGCCCGGAGCCTGTTTCGGATTCTGTGTCTCCCTCTCTCTCTGACCCTCCCCTGCTCACGCTGCCTCTCTTGAGCAGAAATAAATGAAAAAAAAAAAAAACATTAAAAAAAATAACCTATCAACACACAAAGGTACATTTCCATCTTCAAGACAACAGTAAAATTACTAACTTACCCTGAAAGGAAAACCAGTAAAGAACACAATGAAACAACACAGAAACGTAGGTGATAATTTAGTCTTTGATTATCACATCATACAGAACACATGGCAGTTGAACATGCTATTAGTACTATTCTCCTAATCCAGTTCGGTGACATTTGTCATGAAGACATTTTGGGGACTTTATGTCCAACTTTGTGATTCTGAGTTCAATCCTAGGAACTTAAAAACTTCTAAGCAATCAAGTAACATCTGAACCACTAGAAAACTACCTATTCTCTCCTACTTTTCCTTTATGTCTATTTCTTTTCCCCACCGTATTCTAAAAAATCTTTTTTCTTATTTTTATAAATATGTACAGTTAATCTATCACCATAGTGGATCCTGATTTTTCCCCCCAGTAAAACCCCTCTTCCCTCCATCAGAACCAGAACTCCCTGAAGACATGGTCCTAAAGGACTATGCCACTCTCTCACCTGTCTCTCAGCCACCATCCGCTTGTCCCTCCACAACCCCGTTCCCCACACTATTATCCCAACCATCACCCTCAAAAAACAAACCTGCTCGGTGGCTCTCTCTTGTCAACTAGAAAAACCCCAAACTTCTTACTGCAGAATCAAAGGTTCTTCATAATATGGCTTATATTTCTACAACTCCTCTTTCACCAATCCCTCACACATCCCAATGCCCTAAGCGCACTGAGACTCTCACTACAGACCCTTTATCACTGCTTCCACACCTTTGCTCATGGAGTATCATCTGCCTAGAACACCTCCCTTCCCTTCTGCCAATGATATCTCCTCCTCATCCTCGAAGAAGACGACGCAGTTCAAACATCACCTCTTTGGAGAAGTCTTCTCCATGCTCCCTCAGGCACTGACCTCTGGTCACCTACGACAATGGCTTTACAGAAGTCAAACTTCCCCACTAGATAAGAGTCCTTGTGTGTGGAAGTCAGATCTTATCCAACTTTGAACCCCCCTAACCCCAGAACTTATTATAGTATTCCATAACTATATATATAAAGTACTGTAACATACATATCTATGCATGTACACACACACACAAATACTGTACTATACATCCAGTCATGTATTTCATGTCACTGCCATGTTGCTGCCCATGTGTTTTTGAGGAAGACCATTTTCCCTGAATGTGAATCACAATTAAAAAAATGGTCGTTGATGCTCTTCCTGGCTCCTGGCCAATTTTTGCTTTGTCCCAGTAGAAGCCTGTTGGCAGCAGCAACAGACTACCCATGAGGCCTGACCATCAACTCAGAAATGTCATACCACCATGACCAGTTAGGAAGCACTGGACTCTGCACTCCCAAATGCCTTATATACCTTTATTTTCTTTTCTGAGGGAAGCTTTTCAATTTCCTCCCCCCACCCTAATCAATACTTGGTTTTTCTTCTTGGCAAATAGTTCCCTTGGCAACCATTGCTTTATAGGATCAAGCACAACATGCTTTGGAGACAAATGCTTTTATGTTTTTCTATTACAGAACATTATACTTTAAAATAATTTAACGGCCAACCAACAGGGATTCAAAGCAAAGATTTAGTGAGGTTTGATTACAGAAATCAAATCTGAGCCCACTAGTTCTTCTGACAGTGCTTGGCAAATCTGCTGTTTTTAAATCTCTCTTAAGTTAATCCACATATAAAAGACCCCAAAGACCCCTCTAATTCTCTGATTCCTGATTTCTCCTTGGACTGGTCGGCGGGTGAAAAAAGAAGCTAAAAACAGGAGTATTGCCCTTTAAATACGTATGTCAAGTAGTTTTGTTTTTTTTCCGGGTACCAGATGGTAGTCTCCTACCCTGAAAAGATACCTCTGCAAATGTATCTTTAAGTTTGTAACTTCTGCAAGTTGCCAAGTCAGGATGTTGAATTATTTTTCTAAATGAGAGAGAAATGATTTCATGTATGAAATTAAACACATGCATGTTCAAATATGTCCACATACGTTAAGTACTACAATGAAGAGACAGGTATATGTATCTACTAACGGGACATCTCAAAACACGATGCTCTACTTCGAGACAAGCACTGTGCTTCAGGTATTTCAGGAAACAGGTGGTTCAGGAAACAGAACTGCTGCACGCACAGTCCCCATGTCACCCCCCAGAACGCTAACACGGGATGTAAGAAGATGTGTTAGCAGTGGCAGGGATACACAAACATGGTGTCACAGCCTCTATTCACGCTAAGATGTCAGCAGCCTGAGCACCAGTGCCTTTGCAAATGTGTCACACGGAATAAAGGTAACATTTTTATACCACAGTGAAACCAGTTTGGGCCTTGTGTACCACCTGACAAGATCTTGGGATTGCCCTGGGGCTGCTGCTTTAAAGAGACATGTCCTGCTGATCCACCTGGGCCAAGGCAGCACAGGCAAGTCTGAGAGATAACAAAGGACACAGGGTACCTCTTCTCACGGTTACACCAAACCATAAATAGATGTATCTCTTTAGTGGGATTTAGCCAATACGTAATTGGAGAAAAGGAAAACGAAGTCAATAATATGCAAAGGTTGCACTGACTCATACCTGATTTTTTTCCAGCACATTAATGCTATGAAAAGATCAAGTTTTTGTCACAATGAAAGGAAAGTCTTAGCAAAAACGAACAGGATAAGAAAAGACTGACGATCTTGTTTAAATTTCTTCTTTTGGTAGGAGAAATGACTGCTCTAGGGGCTGAACTTTCCATGACATTAAAACTATGTGGCAGGTTGCAAATGCAAGTGCAAAAATTAGACACGTTTCACCTGCATTTAAATATCATGATAGGGCAACCTGGGTGGCTCAGTCAGTTAAGCGTCTGGCTTCGGCACAGGTCATGATCTCACGGTTCGTGGGTTCGAGCTGTGCACTGACAGCCAGCTCAGAGCCTGGAGCCTGTTTCAGATTCTGTGTCCCTTCTTCTCTCTCTGATCCTCCCCTGCTCAAGCTGTCTCTCTCTCTCTCTCCCTCTCTCTCTCTCTCTCTCAGAAATAAATAAAAAATAAAAAAAAAAAAAACCAAGTATCATGATGAAGAAACTATCCTTGGATCTTAGGTTTAATTCTGATCAATCTGGTTTCCATGAGAAGTAAGTGTCTTCAAGGCCCCAGGCCCTGAAGTGGTAGGAGACTGGGAATATGTAAGGCTGCAAAGGGTGGGCTGTCCAGGCTCCAGGTGCAAATGCTATGGGCGGGGGCTTACCTGTGTCAGTATTTTTACTTGGATTCTCATAGTCTGTATTTACCTTCTCTGTATATAGTTCCATAGGTTTTGACTGACCTGCCCCTAATCCACTCTTTCCCAACATATCTCTCATTTTTAATGTAGTAAATGATTGTGCAGAATGTGCTTTTTGTTTTAAGAGTGTACACACGGTACCAAAGCAAATTCACCTGTCCTTCTAGGAGCCACATTCAGTCTTATCCTGGATTGGTTCCTTCTGCTCCACAAAGCATCTTCCAGGATTCTTGATGATGCTTAAAATTCCCTCCTTCCACAGTAGACAAAACATTTTGGGGTCCCCAAGTGGCTCAGCTGATTAAGCATCTGACGTTGGCTCAGGTCATGATTTCACAGTTCGTGGGTTTGAGCTCCACATCAGGCCCTGTGCTCACAGCTCAGAGCCTGGAGCCTGGCCTGCTTTGGATTCTGTGATTCTGTGTCTCCTTCTCTCTCTGACCCTCTCCTGGTAGTGCATTCTCTCTCTCGAAAATAAACATTAAAAAATAAATTAAAAAAAAAAAAGATTTAATTCATTTAAAATTTTTCTTGATGTTTACTTATTATTGAGACAGAGAGAAACAGCATGAATAAGGGAGGGAGACATAAAATCTGAAGCAGGCTCCAGGTGCCAAGCTGTTAGCACAGAGCCTGACGCGGGGCTTGAACCCACAAACCGTGAGATCATGACCTGAGCTGAAGTCGGACACTTAACCGACTGAGCCACCCAGGCGCCCCAGAAAAAAAACGATTTTAAATGCAAGGGCTAGTTGGAAGTTTCAATCCTGACGGTAGGAAAGAGGGCGTTGGGGAAGAGGAGGTGGAAAACACCCAAAGTATGGAGCCATCCGACTTTAGGTCTGGGAAACAGCAGGTCCAGGAGCTCCAGGAACCAGCCGAGGCAACCCTGGCCCGACTCAGCCCGGATCCCACCACTCCTCTCTTCAAAATATCTTTCCAGCTGTGTGCTGGTGTCTGAAATTCCACTAATATGGAATAAAATGCTTCAGGTGTGACCGCATTTACTGGACACAGGACTGTGTTCATCTAAAATCTTGACTTCCTGAAGGCGGAGGCATTTGTATATTTCGAGCCTTACCTTCTCTACCTTGTACCAGCTTAGGTTAATGGAGTTTACTCCAAACCAAGATATAGTTTCACCCCATTGCGTGGCAATCCACTTACCAGAAATATGCTATAGCAGATATTAAAAGGCAAGAAACAAACTCACAGTACACACTCAGAAGCTCACAGTAATGGAATTCTGTTGGCAGAGGAGAAGCTTCTGGGAATATATATCAAATTAATTCTCCAGCTGTTCACATATCCCTGTGGCTACAGAAAGATGCAAATAGCTAATATTGGCATCTCTTTCCATGCCAGCCTAGAAACTCCAGTGTAATGTAAAATTGCTGCTCTTAACTCCCCCAGCTCCTGGCTGGCTGTTATCAGGCATTCGGTTCTGCTCAAGGAGGAATCTAATACAGTGAGCTTTCATTCTCCTTGCTTCAAGCTTAAGGCAGATGTTCCAAAGGCCAGTGTGCCCTTCTCCCTCTCTTCCTGGTGCTGTAATCAGTGCAAAGCAGGAAGGGCAAAATTATGGTTATCGGTAGAAATGATTCATGTTGCAAAAATCTGTCTTACAGGCATTGCCACAAAGTGAAACCATGTTAGGCATATGTAAGTGTACACCAGAATGGACAGGCCTGAGGTCTGAAACAACGGAAACACTTAATTACACTCACAAATATTTTAAACTGATGCAAATCTCTAAATTTAGAGCAAACAAACACGAGCAGTGATTCAGATTATGCGCAAGTGTGGAATTCTCTGAAAAACGAACAGGATCCAAAAGTCAGTTTATGATTAAGCATATGTTCCATTGTTGTCATTTTTGTGACACACCTTAGCAATACATCTAACAGAAGGGGACCAGAGATGAACATAGAATGCAAATCCATCCATCCATCCACCTACCCATCCACCAGTTATTCATTCCTCAAACACATAATGGCATCTATTATACATCAAGAACTGGGCAAGATGCTAAGGATTCAAGATGCTAGGAACCAGGAATTTACAGTACAATTTTCTATCATTCCAACCAAAATCATACCAAGTGTATGAATAAAATAATAATTTCCTTTTTGATAGCAGAAAGGTAATAGGAACAGAGAGGAGCTTAAGAGAAGAAGTGTCTCTAGAAGCAAGGAATTCGTGAAACACGAAGGCAGCAGAGCCCAAGACTACAGAATGCACTTTCCCTATTTCACAATGCTGCCTAAATCAGGAACTATCTAAAACTACGTATAGAAAAACAGCTCAGACATCTGTTCTCCTCATGGAGAGTGACTGACCCAGGAGACCACAGCCCTAGCTCTGTCATTAGTTTGCAGAGCGACCCTGAACAAGGCATTTAGCCCTCAAGGCTTCAATGTTTTCCATTACTAAAAAGGAGGCGGAATGCACCATTCATGAAGTTGCTTTAGAGTTCATGCTCAGTTTCCTTGATTCCGCCATCTTGAGTGAAAGTATACTATACTAACAATTTATTGGGAGCAGCATCAGAGAATCACATGCTTTTGAGTGGTCACAATTTAAATTTAAGATCCTTTCTCACGTATCAGATCAATCTGAGGTTTGTAGCTATGCATAGGAAGGCAAGCCAAGGGCACTACTATTATAACAAAGATCACTTTGCAGAATCTTTCTAACACCTCAACCTGGAGGAAGTACTAGCTGGGGTTTCAATACATTAAAACAGGATTAGCCACGAGTTTGTAACTGTGGAAGTTCTGTGTCATTATACAATTGTCTCTACTTCTGAATAGATTTGGAAATTTCTATAATTAAAAGTTGGGTTTTTTAATAGGAGGGGATTACAGGTAAACTAAATAAATACTTAAAAGGAAGAACAATAGAAACTCTATTTCAACACTGCTGGGAATAAGGCAGGGTGTAAAGGGAAATTTCACAGGAAATAAAGTTTAAAAAAAATGAGCAGAGCATTCAACTGAAGATATTAGAAAGAGAGCAACAGGGCAAGTCCAAAGAAACAAGAAAGATGGGCACCGTAAGTATAGGAGGGAGATCAATGTAACAGAGATACAAGCAAATTAAACACTGGCTCTTCAAAAAGAGTAAGACATTTCATAAATGGCTTATGATTAACAGTCCCATATACCATGTCAACACATTCAAGTACTAGGACATATAAATATATTTTTAAAGTCAGTTTCTCTTTGACGGTTTTGCCAGGAAGTTACTCAAAGTTACACATTAAATGGTTACATTTTGGAAATTATTTTTAAATAATGAAGGTACTTGATTGCTCATGGAAACATTTCCTGAGATACAACTACTTTATACCCTATGGTGGAGAACTCTACTCCCTTATAGTTCCCCCGCTTTGAGCCTATTTTTTAATATGCCAATATTAAATGCCAATATTTTTTAAGGAAAATCTCAGGCCTTTTCACCTAGTCCATGTGTGTATAGAGCTGAACTGGCCTTCTATTCAGTTAGATGTCATTATCAAGCAACACAATCTTCCCTGAGCTTGAATATCTATTAAAACATGTAACTCCATGTTTCACCAGCTTCAAAGAATGTTGGTTTTCAGTTATCAAATGTGCTCCTGCTTAAGAATACGTCTTGGTTGAGGGAAAAAGTATCTTGGAGAGGTGCTTAATTGTGTCACATTTCCTTTCTTCATCTAGGTACTCTAAAAGCTATCGCTGGATTAAGCCAGGTGATCAGACATCTCTGATGCAGAACTTAAGAACAGAACTTCACAAAGTTCTGTTCGCCTACAGAGGTGCATTCACATAGGTAATGCACAGAGGAGGATGTCCTAGGAACAACCCTATCTCTTAAGGACATGGAGTTGGGAAGCTAGGTCTCCAAAATAAAGTCCACCATCTTACCAGTCAACTCTTAGGCAAGTCTGATTAGATTTGACCCCAACCCACTTCTTCAACCTCATCTCTTCCACTCCTCTCCACTTTCTCCAAAAATACTTAATGATTACCTGCTTCCTAAATGACCCAAGTTGTTTCCTGACTCAATGGCTGTCTACAAACTGTTCTCTCTGCCTAGAAAGCTGCTTCTTTTCACTTGCTTTGTAAGTTTCTATAAAGTAATTAATGCTTCAGGCATCTTCCATTCCACAGAGACTGAACTAAGTGTTTGTCCCCCTGAAATACTTCTATTGCACACCTATTAAAATTATTTCACTTAAAGCAGCATAATGAAATTGCTCATCTAATCTCCTCCACTAGAAAGTGTGTTCTTTGAAGCTAAAAATCTGGTTTTACTCTTCTTTTCTTTTCACCATTGGGTGACTATAGGACTTAGCAAAGAGTAGCTTAACTAAATAAGTATCTGCAGAGGGAATGAACAGGAACAGCCTAGAAGGCAAGAGCAATCTGAATTTTTTGGCACCAGTTTTTTGGAAATTGAGTTTGGTGGTAAGGGAAGAAAGTCAATTATACAGAAACATCTTTGGATGCCAATCTTACTACTTGTAAAATAATAATACTAACTCAAATTTTCTTTTAACCTCAACATTATATTAACCAAAACTTCCACAGATCAATAAATATTTATGACATGTTGAGTGAATGAATATACCTCAACTATGGTTAGGTAAATAAATAAGAACTTAAATAATAAACTGTATTATCTCCCTTCTACTTTAATCTATCATGACAGTAATGAGAGAATGTGACACAAATTAATGCTTCTTGCCAGGAAGGTACTTGTGGATATGAATAATGCACAGATCTGTTTTATAAATATTAATGTATGCTCTAACCTAAAATCTGTTAGTCAAATGACCGAGAGCAAAACAGAAGACTAGATAGGAGAATGCCTTTTTCTTGACTGCACTCATCCAAAAGTGTGAACCACCAGAGTGAAAAGAAGAAATGTGACCAGAATTTCAAACAAGAACAACAAAATCAACATGGTGTTCTGAAAATAAGCACTTTGAAGGATATAAATTTTTCATTATATTAGCTGAACAGTTAGCACAAATAATGAAGCACATTTCACACCCCTCAAGATAAACCTGATAACTAGGATTTACGAAGCCGCATTATTGTGTGTCAGAGACTAGGCTGGGAGCTTACCACAGACCAAAACATTAAGCTGAGGACAGAAGCTGAGCAACCTAGGCTTAAACTCTAAGTAGACCTACCAAGCAGGTGAGAGGAGAAATGAAAGGAATAAGGAAGTGAGGTGGTCAAAGGGTTGGTCAAGTTCGAGGGAGCTCAGAGGACCTGAACATCAGGGAAAAGGAAGGAAGGAAGGCTCCGATTTTTCCCATCTCATTCTGGTGAAGGCCAACTCCAGTGAATATGGCCCAGAGACCCACTGCTGACATTTATTCCAGGGGAAGGCAGAGGCCTTGCGATGACCTCTTTTTTAATTTTATTTAGTTATTTAGAGAGAGAGTGAGTGTGAGTGGGGCAGGTGAAGAGAGAGAGAAGGGGGGGAGCGAGGGAGAGAGAGAGAAACCCAAGCAGTCTCTGCACTGTCAGCGCAGAGCCCGATGCAGGACTTGAACTCATGAACTGTGAGATCGTGACCTAAGCTGCCACTTAACCAACTGAGCCACCCGGGGGCCCCTCGCAATGACACCTTCTAAGCCAACACAAATGGAGTTGCAAGAGCAGTTCTGGAAACATCAGAAGGACAGAAAATCCAACAAAAAAACATCATCACACTATCATCCAAGAAATAAGGGTTTCTTTGTTAAGGCAACAATGCCTTCACATACAGCAATATTCCTGAGGTGCAAATGATGATTCTTCAAAGGTTATAATGATCTCTAAGTAGCATTAAGGACTCTCTTCAGGGTCATAATTTTGTGAAATCAGTTAGCAATCACTTTGTAAAGGAATGTTTTTACAAATCAACTTGAGCACTGCTGTGAACTTTACCTTAATAATTTACCTGAATTCTTGAACATAAACCAAGTGAAAGATGATAGGAAGCAGAAGAACAGTCAAGATTAATTCCAACGATTTTATTTCTGACCCTTACCACTAACTCTTACTGTTCAAAGAAACATCATCCCTAAATATTGTGGCTAAAAACCCAAACCTTTAAGTTCTTTCATGAACCATGTTTATCTCTATACTTGATCTCATTTATTCCTAACACATGCCACAAATCTCCTGCTGCCTGGTCCTGGCAACAAAGCACAGTTTGCCAGCAACAGTCAATGAACACTGTTTTGTGTGCATGGTTTACAATTTCCTAAAGTTAGCCAACAGTTTCACCACAAGTGAATGTTTGATGTGTATGTGTCTAAATCTTTAAAAAAAAAAATTTTTTTTTAAGTTTATTTTGAGGGAGACAGAGACAGCATGAGTATGAGAGAGGCAGTGAGAGAGGGAGACAGAGAATCCCAAGCGGGCTCTGTTGGCCAGCACAGAGCCTGACACGGGGCTTTAACACACAAAACCGTGAGATCATGACCTGAGCTGAAACCAAGAGTCGGATGCTTAACCGACTGAGCCACCCAGGTGTCCCTAAATCTTTTTTGCTTGAAACATCATAAGAATCCACATTGCTACAAGATGTGTACATGGGAAGTAATGCTATAAATGAGAAGCGAAAAACGAGAGAGACAACTGTGGACTCTTAAGAAATCCATGCAAAATGGGGCCTGTCTGACACACGGATTTCTGAAGGCACCAAGTCCTTGAAATCCATCCTAGAACTCTCTACCTAAAAACAAACGTAGATGAGGAAACCATGAAAAGCAGGGCTCTTGTCTTAGGGTATCTCAGGAACTGAACATCAGTATCTTAGGAGTCACTATGATTTACAGAGCAATCATTTAATCCCTAAGATTCGTGTGAAACAGACCATATGAAGTCAATATAACGAGACCACAGAGAAAGATGAAGAAACTTTAAAAAAATACATTTGAAAATATATTTGCACACTTCTCATAAAACTGTGGAGTTTCCTTGGTGTAGTAATTGAACCTCTATACCTAACAGACAACAAGCTCCGAGTCACTGGGTACTTGGGTTTGGGAATCATGACGACGACAGTAAAGATTATCAACACTACCCAAAAATCTTCACAGATTCCCACCTGCCCAGACCTCAAGCCCAGACCCTCCACATTGATCAACCAGGCCCGCGACTGTCCCCTGCTACCCTCCAGGTTACTTCCCACTGTGCAGACGGCACAGCTTCCCTTCCCAGTCCAAAGAAGCCTTGGGGCCTACACAGGCACTAGTCTCTTCCAAGCCAGGATGCCCTCCCCCATTACACGCACGGCTCACCCCCCTACTCCTTCAGGTCTGTGATCACACCCAACTGCTTGGCAAGACTTTTCACGAGCACTCGATTTAAAAGTGCAAACCAAACACAGCCACACAGTCTCCATTCACTGCACAGCACTTTCCTTCTTCTGGCATGGAATATATTTTATTACTAATTTTGCTCACGTTGTCTCCCTATATCAGAAAGCTCTAGGCTGGTAAGGATTTATCTGTCTTGTTCACATTTGTATCTTCTGTACCTGGAGCCAGGCTTAGCACACAGTAGACTTTCCACAAATATTTCCTGAATCAGTCAATTCTCTCAGTACACTTTGGATGTTCACTTCGGTAGGACGCTGCAAATTCTACGTCCTCTGAGATGGCACCATCGTTCTTTCCCTGTTCATCTGGAAATCTGCTACTCTTACTGTGCCTGACTAATGTTTTCTCCTCAAATAAGTTTACTCAATTTTCTCCACCTTATCCCAAAGCATTGCAGCTGCTTGCTTATAGCTAGAATCTGAGCTTTTGAGGGGCAGAAATTGTGCCTCCCACATTTCTACAGCCACTCCCTGCTGAGATGAGTGGACAGCAGGCCCCAATCCCCACTTGCTGAGTGGAGAAATGAAGGGTAAACTGGAGGAGGTGATTGCTATGAAGAGACATTCTTTATTCACAATATCATGTGAAAAAAGAGACCAGCAGCTTTGAAGATACTCTGTGGGCATCTAAGTGTGTCAACACTCATGCATGAAGGTGTAACATTTATATTTCATATCTTTCTGGATTATCTGAGGTACTAAAAAAAAAACCAAGCTGTATGATAAGTCATGCCTACCAGGGATTTAGGGAAGCAGGTACCTTTTGGGTATTTTACAGTATTTCAATGTCAAAGAAAAAAATGGATACATTTCTACATTTTAAAGTAAAACACATGCGCACATCAACACACACAGAATTATTTGTTTCCAAAAGGAAACCTAAACCCCTAAGAATCACCCAGTCCTTTTTCTACATGCCACAGCAACGTGTATTCTCATACGCAGTAAGGGAGGCAGATCATGATTCTGTAATGTTATTCTATTTAGTCTGTACAGTGTAAAGTCATGAAAAACTGCCCAAATGAGCACTTTGTGGAAATACCTCTACCTTAACTCCTCCCTGAAAGGTTAAAAGTCATTGTCTATTAACTTCAGCAGAGGTTTCAAAAACTAATGGTTTGGGGAATATAAAAGGAAAAATGCCAAATGCAGGCAATTCCCAAAGGATGCTTTAATGAAATCCATATTCCGTTTAATAAGAATCACCAATTTTCAAAGGATTCGAATATACAGAGGTAAGTAGCTTCAAACTTACATCTAACACTTAGCATTTCCTTCAATAATTCAGTTGCTTTAAATACCCCAACCTCTAGAAGAGCAGTGGTGCTCAGTGCCAAGCACAAGACAACGCCTCAAGGGGTGAGATGCTGACCTGCAGGCCCGCTGTAGAGCCTGCAGCATCCCACGGGACGTCACCTGCTGGCTGGAGGAAGGGGTGTCCCATACCCTCATCTGCAGGCCCAATGAATGAGCCCAAGAGCCAAGACATAACGACTTAGCATGTAGCTCCGTACCCTGTCATGTGAGAAAGGAGGAAAGGAGATTAGCACCCTCACTTCAGACAGGGTGTGGAATGACTAAGGGATACTGATTAATTTCAAGACAACCCTGGACACGGAAAGTCAACCGACTCGGCACAGAGAGATTCCAGAAGCAAAGGAAACCCAATCCTTTCAGATACAGCAGCAGCTGCGACTTCTCTCCACTTAAAAAGGTGTTTTGGAAACACTCTGCCACTTCTAGTTCCTATTGCTTCCCCACAAGCACAGAAGTTAATTTTAAGCACCCTCCACAAGAAGCTGACCCGCCATGCTGACAAAGCTCCTGTGCGGTGTGGCGATGGCGTGATCTGCTAACGGCGCCACAAGGGCCTGCGTGAGGTGGTCCCAATCCCTTGCTCTGTACCCTACGTCTGCAGCAGGCTTGAACTGGGAAGTTGAGGAAGCAAGGTTCTCTTACTCTGGAAAGGGGCAAAGAGCTGGCAGAGACATCACCTGAGGCTGAGCCTCAGAGTTTTTAAAACTCTCTTCAAGGGAGGTAACTGACCTGAGTGTGATCAAGGACACTGACAGAAAAGAGGGACAGTGAGCATCATCTGGCCTCACATCTGAATGTGCAGCGACCCTCTCTACTAACCCTGCCTTACCAAAGGGTAAACATGTTAGAGAGTCTGCAGTCTCCAGGTGGGGTGGAATTTTCTTTAGGAGAGTCCCATCTCCTAACATTTGGTTTTAAAAACGAGAAATGCGTCCAATCTGGATACTGGCTGGACATTCCCTCCTTTCATCCCTTACCTTTATCACCTCGTGACAAAGACTTCTTTCCTCTGTATTCTGGTCTGTTCTTCCCTACTCCCCCTCTGCACCCCGGTTCCCTTGGCAGCTCAGCTCCTGGGGCCCAGCGCACCCGCCTGCCTGGTCTCCCATGCTGTGAGAGTCAGCCAGGACTACCTGGGGAGGTCATGCTTCCCTGCACCTCCTTGCCCTCTGTCCCACCCCAAGGCCCTGGGGCACTCTTCCCCCCCTTCCGAGTCCTTCCTGTTTCCCAGGCCAGGTCCCTCTGGGACATTCAATGCCAGGGGTCAGAGTGCTACATTCCAGTGGCTTCACAGGCAAGGAGGGTTCTGGATTCCTTCATGGGGGGTGGAGGTGGGGAAAGGAGGCAGGCAGGAAGGGAAAAGTTCAGCAGAGGATGATTCGGCCTGCTGTGTCCACTACTCAGGGACCAAGGTCATTGGGCAGTGAGGGCAACAGGGGCCCCAAGGGGTCCCTCCAGAGCGGGCAAGGAAGCAGCCATTCAACCTCCTTGGGTTCCAAAGAAGATGCTGTCACTGCAGGTGCTACAGAAACTATAAAAAGCATAAGGGAACACAAGAGACTACTATGGGTCTCGGTTAATCTGTGAAACAAGGGGGCTGGTCTAGAGAGGCTTTTCTGAGGACCCTTCCAACTCTGTAATTCTCTGATTCGTGGTGTAGCAATAGTTCCCTGACCTCAGTCATTCTCAAGGTCTGAGGTAATTTTGACTAGCAAATAGAATGCCACTTTCAGAAGACAACCAAGCTTCTTGAACCTCCCGAAGCCAAACTCTCCTCTTGCAAAATCAGATTCCTTTGCCTCTGACTCAGGATCTCCAAGACTCTCTTGGTGCCTTTCTTGTGATCTCTGTGTCCTTTGGGTTTTAACTTTGTGGAGGGCTGGGCTCAAACCCTCAGGCTCTGGCCTTTCAAGAGCCTCCTCAACTTGCCCTTACAGGGCCCGGGGGCTCATGAAATCAGGCTCCGGGATGTATTTCCCTTCACGGCCGGTCACCCTCTGGAGATAACGATGCTAGCAGGACAGGATAAGGTGAGCAGCTGGAGAAGCACGACCCAGTACCCAGTGTGGAGGTCCTCAAACACAGAAGTTTCAGCTCACTAGAACCCAAAAAGGGGAAGCTGGGGAGGAATGAGGGGTGGGGCCTCAACTGATCACTGTGTAATACAGGTAAATATGCCAACTTCAGCCTGGGCTCATAACCTCCTACTCCCCCCAGAGACAGTCAGGGGACTCTTCTCCGGGAGGATAGGGACTGGGGATCATGGCTGGACTGGCATCCTGCCTACTCCAGACAGGGGTCGGCCTGCTCATCAGCCCCCTGACTGATGGGCATAGAATTTGGGAGGGAAGGAAAAGACAAATGGTGGTGGGGAGAGGGGATACATGAAGAGGAGCCCACTTAGGGCTACCATTCATGTGTTAGATGCAGTCACAGAACGTATCTCTTAGCCAGATGAGATAGTCCATGGAGAGAAAAACAGCCCAAGGGGTCAAAATCTGCCCACTGTACTTCAACTACATGCCTAGCTTTCCTCATTATTTTAAAGCCAACAATCGTTTGTAAAATGAGTCCCTGAAAGTCAAGTCTGACAACAGCAAAGATTAATTCTGCATAAAAGATGAAAACGATCCTACAAGAAGGTATCCTGATGTAGAAGCCATCTCAGTCTAAGCGATCCCCTTTATTGGGGGGAACAAAAGAAAGAAAACAGAATTCCTACCAACAATCATCACCTCCTTCCTGTCAAACTAGGATTCAACACAGAATACTCCTTTTACGTACTAAGACACAAATACTACTGAGAGGACACACCTTCTGTGTGGTGAATCATGTGGAACTAACTACAATTTGGACTTTCCCCACCAACGAGGATACTTCATAAGAAGCATACTTCATACCCTTCATGAGAAAACGGTTCCGTGTCCTGTTCAGTAAAAGGTGCATGTTCCGGCCATGTGGGGCTACCAGGACTGTCAACAGAACACTCCTTGCGGGGGTGGACTCTGGCATGAGAGCACGGTGTAGAGCGACGGCAGAGGCAGCCAGATGAGCGTCAAGAGTGCCCTACGGCAGCTCTTCTTTTATGAAGATCTGGTTTCGAATGGACCACCTCAGTTTGGGTGAGGGAGATGTGAGAAGGAGGAAAGGCATTTCTACTCTCTTCAGTTCTTTTTATAAAATGATGAATCCTTCAAACCACCTGTGAAATAATCCTCCAACATAAGAAACCATACAGCACTCCAGGTGCCGGGGTGGCTCAGTTGGCTGAACTTTCAACTTCAGCTCAGGTCATGATCTCACAGTTTGTGAGTTCGAGTCCCACATCGGGCTCTGTGCTGACAGCTTGAGCCTGGAGCCTGCTTCAGATTCTGTGTCTCCCATTTCTCTGCCCCTACCTCTCCTTGCTCACTCACTCTCTCTCTAAAATAAACAAACATTAAAAAGAAATTAAAAAAAACATACAGCACTCATTTGGATTGAAATTAATTTATTTTTTTATAAGTTGAGTAATGAGGGAAAACCTTAATGGTTAAAAGAAAAAATTCTAGAACACATTAAGACCTAAAAAAAAAAAATTATTAAAATGACAATAGCCAACAAAAATGGCATTTAAAAAGTTAGGGCAAGCTGTTGTCTTTGAATGAGTACGTATGTGTGTTAAAGTTCTTCCAATTTCTCCATAAAGAAAAAGGATTCTAACTACTGTTACACTCCTACATAAATCATTTATTGAATCAATAAACATTTTTTAGAGCTTTATTGTTTGTTTTCTAAGTTGGCTCCACACCGGGCGTGAAGGCTTGAACTCCCAACCCTGAGATCGATCTCTGAGCCAAGATAAAGAGTCAGGCACTTAACCAACTGAGACACCCAAGTGCCCTGGATATGATCACATTTTAAAAACCATCTTTTCCTGAGGAGCCTGGGTGGTTCAGTCGGTTAAGCACCCAACCCTAGATTTCGGCTCAGGTCATGATCTCACAGTTGCAGGACTGATCCCCGCTTCCGGCTCCACGCTGACAGAACGGAGCTGCTCGCTTTCTCTCTCTAAATAAATAAATATTGAAAAAACAAAAACCAAAAAAAAACCTCATCTTCTCCAAATTGTAATCTCTAGGTCCTGGGTCAAAAACTCTTATCCTTATGATCATAGTCCCTACCGACAGAATACAGGGATATATATTCTTCAGTCCATGCCACATGAAATGTTATCAGCGTAAACTTTAAAACTGTTGTAACTTCAAGAACAATGACTTACCTCCTCCAGTTAGAGCTGTGATCTTCAGGCAGAGTATGGCTCAGACACCGCACAGATGAATGGCACTGCCCCTGCCTGTACTATATCTCATCTGGACCCCTCAGGACCGTCTGTTCCTTTTATAGGTGAACAGTAACTCTGAGATCAGCCCTCAAATTCAGTAGTCTATCACCCAACACCACGAAACCATCATATCAGGGCACCCACCTGTAAGAAAATTATGAACAAGACTTCCTCACAGGTACCTTCAAGCCATCAATGTGATAAAATGTGAAGAAAAATGTACCATCAATTTACTCATTAACTTAAAATATCATTTACTGAGCAAATACTTCTTCCTTGGCACTGTGATAGGCGCGGGGCTGGCTACAAAGAACCAAGAACCTATTCAAGTAAAGAGCATCTCTTTCCTCTCTTTACCCATCTTCCACCTTAAAAGCAAACATAAATTAGAACAGAGTGACCCTTAAAGGGCAAAGCCTATTTTAATACAGACATCAAATATGCTGGAACCTGAAATGTTCCAATAGCAATGCTTCACTGGAAATAAATCACCATTAAGCTGTTTTGTCCTTTCAAAATGATCTTGGGAACAGTAAACATTAGGCAACCTTGTGACAGACTGAGTACCTTAGGTCTGATTCACAAATCAAGGCACACTGCTATTGATATTTAAATTGGAACTTCCTACAACTCTGCTCCCAACCAGGGGGTTAGGTGTCTTCATGCCTAAATTTTTTTTACTGAAACTAAATGTTACTTTTATTCTGTGGTAAGAGACAGGGAAATCATTTTCTTTCTACCTTCAGACTACTACATTCAGTCAACATGTACTGAACATCTGTTAGGTGCAGGCCATAGTGTTCAACGCCGAGGCACAAAAAGACACAAGGACATGGAACACATACCACCTGCTTACTGCGTACGAGTGACTGTTCAATGCTGTTCACTAGTGAGTTAACTTAGTTCTGCCTCCTAATGACCTAAATGACGGAGATGCTGTTAGTATCCCCATTTCACAGATGGAAATTCTGCACAGAAGTCAAGCAGCTTGGCCAAGGGAAGGCACCAGGTGAGTCACTAGGATGGATCATGAACTGACCACAGAGCTTGAACTCCCGCTAGTAGGCAATATTGTCTCTCACTGACAGATGTGCTTCCTCCTTAAGAAATAGTATCTGCATTTCTCCTGAGGAAGGCGTTTCCTCTGGGCAGGTTTTCCTGAGACTGCACCTCTGATGAAGGAACACAAGCTAGCCTAGAGGCGGGTAAAATGTCCCAAGATGATGGGGAGCCTGGGTCTGGGGAGCAAACAACAGGGCGGAGGAGGCAGGGCCAGTGCAAGGGGTGAGGCCAGAGGCAGCCAGGGCCCTGGGGGAGGCGAGCGGTGGTCCGGTGGTCGGTCGGATCGCAGGGAGCCCCCGTGTGCTGAGGTGGGGACCGAGTGAGGGCAGCGGCTGGAAGTGGGACTTCCTCAAGCAGGGTGGGTACAAGACAAAAGGATTCAGAACCTGCACAGGGGAAGTCAGAGACCCACCCTGTAAAGAGACAAAAGACTCAGGGGGTCTCGGGGACCCCACAGTGAGGTACCTCTTCCTCTCCCTCTTTCTCTCTCAACTAGAGACGGGGATGCATAGACAGAGCCACAAACCCCTATCTCCCGCAACTCCGACCCCAAATGCTAGATGTATTTAGTATTTATGGAACTGGCTTTCTCTGAGATGCATGGTGATTTATTTTTAAGAATCAAGTCTCGCGGCAGGTCAGGAAGTTAGCTACTTGACAACAAATTCAGAAAGAAAAAAGAACGGGGTGGCTGTGGTTAGAGAGAGACTTCTGAGACACCCACCAAACTAGATCCAACACGGAGCGTCGCCCCTCCGAAGCACCACCTCCAAGAGGTAAGGGTGTGACACAGCTATAAACACCCAGCACCTCCCCGGCGCGAACCTCAGAGTCTGCGACCTCCCTCAAACTATATTTATGCCTTCTCCCACCGTCTCACATCTGAACAGCCAGAAATAAACCCAAGGCTCTCAAACTTGAAAATTCCCTCCTCCCCCTCATCCAAGCTGGCCGAGTTCCAGGGATCTGGAAGCAAAAACCACGCAGCCCAGCGACACGATACTAGCCCTCACCAACTGCTGAAACGCGCTCCAAAAGCCCGAGGCTTTACTCTCTACCATGTGACAAGGAACATACAAATCGATTTCATTTCATTATTCATTGATTTAAACATTTATAATCCCATTGTTGAGAAACAGATGAGAAGAAAACACAAGTGGTTTTGGTTGATTATAATAAAGATCAGCTAATTATTAACTGTTTAGTATCAGAGATAACCTATTGATGAAAAGAGTTAAGTCTCTATAAATATGTTGCGATGGGAGCTACAGGCCTTATGTTGACCAGACCTCAGGAGAGTCCCACGCTCCCTCCACCTGGACAAATCTTTTCCCTAAAAGAGGTCAGCTTCCCCACACCTTTTTATTCGCCCTGAGACACTGAGACATGATGTCAGCATGCATATTTTGGTGATGGTGGAGGATGTCAAGTATTTGCTTATTACTGTTGAATATTAACGTTAAGCTTTGTGCTTTAATTTTTTTAACATTTACTTATTTTTTGTGAGACAGAGAGAGACAGAATGTGAGCAGGGGAGTGGCAGAGAGAGAGAGGGAGATGCAGAATCTGAAGAAGGCTCCGGCTCTGAGCTGTCAGCACAGAGCCCGATGCGGAGCTCGAACCCATGAACCGGGAGATCATGACCCGATCAGACGCTCAACCAACTGAGCCACCCAGGCACCCCTGTGCTTTAATTTTTAAAAAGATTTTACAGCTGAAAACAAACTGAGGGCTGATGGGGGTGGGAGAGAGGGGAAAGGTGGTGATGGGCATGGAGGAGGGCACTTGTTGGGATGAGCGCTGGGTGTTATATGTAAACCAACTTGACAATAAACTAAGGGAAAAATAAATAAATAAAAAGATTTTACACACTTTAGTGATGGCTACTGTCCTATAGTATCACTAAAATTCCACAAATATCCAGGGTTAAACTATTAAATTTAATACGATTTCACCTTCAAATTACTTTTTCAGTACAAACTGTGCTTATTTTGAATAAATGTGTCGATCCAAAAAGTATTTGTTAAAACTCAGCTGTACACATACATTTTTTAAACTATACATTGCAGTTTAGTAGAGTCTACACGGGTCTTCTCTCCAACCAAGAAGCAGCTAGGTACATGTCCAGTGTTTTCCGGACTGGACATGTTGACTGGGATCCACCAGGCACGAATTATGAATTTTGAAAAGTTTATAACTCAGAAACCATAACTTAATATTAAAGAGGTAATCAAAAATTTTGTCTTTCTTTTGATGATTCAGAAAGCACTACCAATTTATATAAAATATATCTAAAGCCTGGTGATTTGATGTTGCATGCTATTTGCCAACTGATTTTGCAAAATTTTTAAACAAATACCAAAATGAATCTGAAATATTACAACAGATGATACGTATACCTTGTGAATGTGAAACTTGTTATGAGTAAGAACTATTAATATATCAGTCAATAATACAATGAAAAAAAGTCTGTTTCCCTGATAGAGTTTCAACAAACTTAATTCCAAAAATGATCCAAGTCTTCCCCAATTTTATACATGTTCCTTATGGGATAACTTCTGGGCCTCCAGTTTTCATTTATAAATTGGAGGAAGTAGAATACGGTTTTAAACTCCCAGAGAAAATCATTGGTAATAAGAGCCTATGTCTAATGCATGCAAAGCACTAAGAGTGCAAATTCATCTTGAAGTCAGCATCTAGTCTGTATTTAGGATGTAGTTAATTATATCCGTCTTTCATCCTAAATAAATATTTGCAATCCAATAATGCACTACAAAAAAAGCAACAGAATAAAAATGTCCCTACCCACTGGGCTGGCTATTTGCACAAAGCCAACAAATCATTACTTAACAGAGAAAAAGGTTAAAAAAAGCTTCAATGTCCTCAGAGTCAACATAATCCTGGGGGTAGCAAGAACAGAAGACAAAACCACGAAGGGCCACCATCCTCATGCCACGGCTCTAGACACAAAGGACCACAGGCACAGGTAGCAAGTGGTCCAATCCTTTGGAAGGGGAGAGGGGATAAGCATCATCTGCTTGGAGAGCTGAGGCACTCATGGAAACAAATTAAGACTACACAAAAATTTCCCTTCAATTCATCTGAAATTCAGACTTTGTTCCCTTTTTGCCTTTTATATAGTCCTGAAATGAAAGCGGTGAAGAAAATGAAGTAGAAAGATACAATCAGCACATCTTGATTAATCAGCTTAAAGTACAGAAATGGAGACTAATAGGAAAATTTATTTCATCTAATTTTAATGGAAAGACTATACAAGATGTATGATTTTTAAAAGGTATGTACACAGAGGAAGATTAGACAGGATATATACACATACAAAAACACAAAACTAGTTCTTAAGTTCAGAATAAAAGTATTTTGGGTCAGTGTCTCTTCTCTATTTCCCAAACTATCTAGTAAAGTTACATTGCCTTCTGAAGAAGGCAGTGGACCCAACATTCAGCTCCAGCACATGTGGCTAGTTGTGGGAAATAAGATGTTCGGAAAATAGGCTACACAAAAGAATTTAGGTAACCCCTTTCTAAGTGACCATTCAAGAGACTCAGGCTTTTTTTTTTTTTAATATTTTTATTTATTTCTAGGAGAGGGGTGAGAGAGAGAGAGAGAGAGAGAGAGAGAGAGAGAGAGAGAGAGAGCAGCGAGCAGGGAGAGTCAGAGAAAGGGAGATACAGACTCTGAAATAGGCTCCAGGCTCTGAGCTGGCAGCCAGCACAGAGCCCGACGGGGCTCGAATCCACGAACCACGAGATCATGACCTAAGCGAAAGTCGGACGCTTAACCGACTAAGCCACCCAGGCGCCCCCCCCTTTTTTTTTTTTTTAAACAAGGCAAGGCCCCTTTACCACAGACAACTAACCTCCAAGAACCTTTGAGCATAAAAAGTTCTAAGGAATTTCGGTATGAATCCTTTTTGATGGTCTACCTTTCTGGTCATAAACCTCATGAAGTATCTTACTAAATGCAGAATAAAAACACAGGAATGAGATGCTCACAACTTTAAGTAAGGCTCTTAGAAGACAATCTACATGTATTTATTTATATAAAGAAGGCCAGAGACTGAAGTTTTTCTAATTCTGTTGGAATTAATAGAGTCTAACAACTCCAATTAGAAGAAAATGCTACTGTGGCAGAAAAATGGACACAGAGAGACTATCAGGACAAGAATGTGACTCTGTGAGGAATTTTTACATGTGTGCATGTTGCATATGTGGATGTATATAAATATATGCACACATCATATAATTTGCAATGTGTGTGCAGCTGTCCACTGTAATGACAGTTTTCCGCTGTAACAAAAGACAGAAAGAAAATGTCTATGTTTCCATTAACTCCAAAATCACGCACAGCCTCAGGGACGCCTTGCCACCCATCCTGCCAGTCTCCTGGCTCCCGTGCCAGGCCTTCCCTAGGTCACCGGCGACTTCACCTCTGCCCCTCGGAGAGCCACACGTGCTTGCTTTCTCCAGCAGAACTATGGCCAAGTTCTTTTCTCCCCAAGCACTGTCCCTGGGTCCAGCTGTCGGTATAGGGGCCAACGAGAGACCAGCAGTTCGAGATTTCCCCTGAACACCTCTGAGAGGCTCCTTTTTGAGAATCAGGGCAACTTGGCTATCTCCATAGCTGAAAATGGTACTTGCAGGTTGCACTTGACACCTACTTCTCCAGTTTTCACCTTCCTGGAAGTCTACTTTTCAGTTACAAAACTGTTGACCTTGGCTTACAATGAGAGGGGCCCTCCCTCCTTCAAGTGTGATTCCCAGTCCTCTGCCTCCATTCATTTATTTTATTAGAGACAGAGTAAACATGCTATTCCAACGGCAAAAACAGCTCGGGCTCCTTCACCGTGTACCTCAACTTAGCAGAAGAGCCACGAGTTTTGTGATACACTCATCTCCCATTTGGGCAGGATCCACAATCAAGTTAAATACTCTTTCTGCTGCTAAAGTCTCAGAGTAGGCAACACTTCGAGGAGAGCAAACTTGCCCCAAAGTCTGGAAGCTGACTTTTAAACCTTTAACACTAATGCAGCCACATAAAAGTTAAAAAATATTCTTAAAGAGTTATAGGAAAATCATCTGTGGACACTCAGAAAATATTACCTTGCTTAAAATCCTCAGCCTTTCATTTGCCAGCGAAGCATCATGGAAAACTAGAGCTCTACTACTATAACCTTACTTGGGTATCGATTCCAGCTTGCCCTCCTCCCCCATTGGTGCTCTAAAGTGGGGAAGCAAAGCCACCAGCCATGACACTAATGTTATAAACAATTACAATCACGTGTGACAGGAGCATCTGAAACATGGGGAGTTGAAAGCACGTGCTGTACTACAGGCATCAAAATTAAACCTGCACTCAGGAAACGGGGCTCTCCGGATGTTCTCACTAAAGTGACAGAAGGCTCTAGGTGTCTAACATTTACCAGGATAATTCTGTAAATGTGTCCATGACCCTATACACTTCATGTTGGCCAAATCTCCCTTTTTTAGCAGTTGGGATAGATCACCCAAGGCTGTAATTCACTGTTGTATTGTTAAATGTCTAATGTTAAATGTCTTAATTTGTGAACCACTTTAAGACTTCCAGAAAAGTAAACAAACAAACAAAGACTTCATGACTAGTGCTAAAGGAAAAACAACTCCACACAGCTTAATAACAAGTTGGGACTCCAGCCAGGAGTCATCAAGAATTCCTCAATCCCTGAAGTCATAGGGTTTGGAGTAAATCCAAATGGGATTTTGCTTTTTCAAATTCCTTATATTGCATTCCTATGGACTTCCTGTTTAAACCATTGTGAGGCATTTTTATTATTCACAGTCACACACTTCCACCCTCATGTTGTTGGCTAGGATCTCCTTCTCCAAAGGTATACAGTCAAATTCCTGAGGACATTTGGAGATCACGTGCAGCAAAGAGGCTGTGTCATTCGCTGGCATAACACTCAAAGACTCAAAGTTCTAGACATGTTTGTTAAATTCCCTCCTGATTAGTCAACTCACAGGTTTAAGACAATGCTGGATTTGCTGCAAATACAGAGGTTTATTACCACCAGTTACTCATATGGTCGCTTATCTCAAGTATGTCTATACAATAACTCATAATTTTATGTGTATCAGTTATTGTTTACAAACAGCTGATCACAGTACCCTTTCAAGTGCTTATTTAGTGCACCAGATCCCGGTGGTAAAGAGGTTATATACGCTGCCGCCCACAAGGAAAATTCTTACAAGCTGACGAAAGGTTGGTGAATGAAAGGTGACACCTTTATGGCAAACTGGCAAAAAGGAAAAGTCCTCGCAAATGAAAACTACCTTTAAATATTTGCCAAAATAAACACAGCTGAAACTAACCTATCACAGCAAAACTTAAACACTCAGTTCCAAGACTGACGGTCTGGGGGAAGGTGTATGACAGGTGAGAGGCCATGGGGACCAGTTCTAAGCTTCCTCCTGCAAGGACGAGACTCCTCACTGGGATTCTCTCAACAGGCTTCGTTTGTTTCCGTTTGCACAATGCACACCACACAGCCCAGATGGAAAAGTTTTTGTATAATATCTTGGATGACCTTGAGTCTAGATTTAGTCAACAAATGCTCATTGAGCACTTCCTGAGTGCCAAGCGCTAGGATAACACACAATCCTGGCGCTCGAATGGATCACAATGAGGCAGGGAGGCAGAAATGTGAACTCTAACACAGTGTGAAAAGTGTTATAACAAGGGAAGGAGAAAGTCCTATTTATGGGCACTGGGGGTGGGGGGATGGCACTGCTTTTTCCTGGGCAGGGCAGGAAGTCCTCACAAAGGAAGTAGCACAAAATGGTAGGGTTGGAGGGACGAGGACATATTCTGAAGGATGTAAAGATAACTGGGGGGAATCTGAAAGCGGACACCACACCCATTTTCCAGTTGCTGGCTTTGCCCCCAAACTTCGGGTTGCAACAGATACTAGGAAGCATGTGTCCAACAGATCTCGTTTTCTGCATTCTCAAAGGGTCTTTGTCCAACATAAACTTGACACAAAGTTGGAAAACCTATACCTTGAGGAGAATAGTGAGGTACTGAATGTAGGAGTCTAATTTTCCCTTACCTGCGGCTTTTAGTAATGACATGCAAATTACCAAGGCTCTTTGGGAAGTTAAATCCTTAAACTAAGATTATTTAAAAAAAAAAAAGTAAAGTAGGAATCATTATGTACAGGAGATATATCCTCTCTAAAGAAATAACAATTTACTGTTCCTTCTTTATTACTAGCCATCCTTGTGTTTTCTCGCTGCTTGTAGCTCCTAATACCTTCTACTTTTCCATTCTCTCAAGAAATGGTATCAGCCAAGCATTTCTGACTCCGGGGCACATGCTTACATATTCACACACAGTTTAAAAAATATAATACATGACTATTTTCAGTGCCAAATGTAGCTGTAACTATATATTTCTTTTGGACATGTTTTATGTTATGAAGCATGTAAATACTTTATCTCCCTCAAGTTTTCCAGAACTCTATTGGCAGAGTCTTTTTCCTTTCTCTTTCCAAAGCATTGAACGCAATTTCCTGAATAGATAGTCAATAAACTTGGTGGCTGAGAGCTCACTCACCTTTTCCCAACATAGTCTTTGAAAATAATTTCATCTCCTTTCAACCAAAAACACCTCTGGCTTCTTTCATTTGCTTATTTCCCTGTAGAGCTATTCCATTTTTCACCCTAAATTTCTGCTTTTCCTTTCTGCTATCACATCTAAAATACTTGTGTAAGGCCAAAAACTATGTTTACTGATAGCCTACTATAAATCATCCCACACTTCCCTATGGATAATAAATCTTTTGTCCCAATCAGCAAGAAATGAAAGAAGTCTAATTTTCCTGAGCTCCACTTGTCCACGTCTAGATATCCCAATTAACTGGGTAGTTTAAAAGCCAAAGCCCTTTAATTAGAATTGTGTTTTCCAAGTGTAATAAAATAATGCACAATCTTTATTTGTTAAGTCATTTTCAGTTTGCTGATCTAAAGAGTAGATAGTATACTTAATTTGCTCCAACTATGCAAGTTGTTTTCAGCACATACATAACACAATGTAAAGTATTCTTTGTACCGTGCTCTCAGCAACTGTGCATGTGTGTGTGCACGCACACACACACACATCCACTCTATACCCAAAGGTATGAAGTTAACTGTATCTTGAAAGAAGAAATTATTACAGCTTCCTCTCAACATCACATCCGTAACTGGGTGCCCAGCTAGCTGCTGATGCAACAGATATATCTTACCATCCTGGGCACATCTTTTTAGGCCAGCAAGTCCACTACAATCTTGTTAAGAACCTTCTTCTATGAACTTTTATCACCTGCTGATCCATAGTACATACTCCACAGAGTCAAGTGAATGTTATGTACTGGCAAATACTTCCCCTCCAAACATTTCTAGAGAAGTCCTCTCTGCCATCCTGAAGGGTCTTCACAGAAGATTTGATGCTTGGCACCAACTTCTCTTACTAGGTGGGTACCAGTAGCTGGAGAACTGTATACAACCAGGCTGAGAAGAATGTGGGAGCAAGTGCTGGAAAGAACGCCTTTTAGGGCCCCTGAGATATGGGCTCACACCGGGTCACGGCAGGGATGCACTGAGGAAGGAGGGCCAAAGGACAGCACAAAGAGACAGGCAGGAGAGGTACCAAACAGACCTTCTAGCACAGCCTCTGATGGCAGCAAACACACACTGAATACTCTGGCCGCTTCTAAGAGACAAGTGTTCTAGAGAGAAGGCCCTAGGAGTTGAAACTCTCATTTCTGCCCCCAAAGTTTGAAAGTTCTTAAGTTCTTAAGCTAAGAGGCACCAACCAAGCAGGAAGAAAACCAAAGAAAGTCCTATTGATACAAAGAAAAGCAGAGGAGAACCTAGCTTTTCAGCAGAAGCTCAGGTTAGTAAATGAATACCACCTACCCCTCAATGGCTATTTCAGACACCACCATTATTAGCTATCCAGAAATCTACCCTGGGGAAGAGGATTAGATCCGGAACAGGATTTAACTTCTGATATCATGAAAGAAAGAAGAAAAGGAATGAAGGGAGGAAGGAAGGAAAGAAGACACGGCAAGCCACAGGACTCCACAATCCAGAAATGTTTTTGTTAAACAACATAAAACATCTCTCCAGTATTAGCAGTCTCATAGCAGTTCTACAGATAGGAGCTTAAAAAAAAAAATCTTTAGGAGCAAAAAATCAAACTATCACAGAAAACTAAAAATTAAATAAGTTCACACTGCTAGGGATTGGTGGCTTAGGTAATTGAACTGAAAGTGAGAATCACAGAAGAGATCTACATAATAATTAGCTGCTGAGTTTTCTCGTGTTGCCTACTCCCAAATGGAGTATTTAGCATTCAGCAGACTTATTAACGAATAAATGCCCAACTGGAATTAACTAGCACCTCATTCTGGAAGGCTGCTCTTGGCAAAAATGTAATATCCACAGAGCAAAGCGAGTTGATGGCTGGTGTACACTGCAGGCTGGGCTGAGTGTCCTACTCTTTAGAATAATCCGTGTTACATCAAGTTTCAGGGCCACAGGTCCACACACCACCTGGACAATATGCAAGGGAAGGGTGAGGTTTCCAGACCCCAAGAGACAACTTCCCAAACTTCCCAGCTGGTCCTTTCTTGAAATACAGCCACTGGAGACTTGCTGTCCCACAGACAGAGCGTCCCTGTTCCCAAGGCTCCTGACACACAGAGGTAAGGAAGCTGGCGTGGCCCGCAGCACTGTCCCTCTGTGGGGACTAGACATTTCATCCTCCCCGCGGGAGGCGCCCACCGGCCACCCTGGGCCAGCACCCCTGCCTCACGTGCAAAGACTGCTGTTTCTTTAAAGCCAGCCTGCTCCTGAAGGAAACTCCCTGGCAAGTGAAAACAGCAGCAAAGGTAAAAGAATGCCGGGAATTTGGCTGCCGCCTGCAGTATTAGGGAGAACAGCAATTACTCAACTCTCTCCTAGTGTCAGAGGCAGAAACGAGCATGTGAATTTGGGCAAGTTCCGGCCTGTCTTTGCTCAAGCTTCTCCTTTTGTGGGATCTGTCACCCACCTACCTCACAGTCATCACCATTAATGAGGTAAAGGAGAAATGGAGAAAATGGACTGAAGGCAGCAGGCAGCACATTCACAGAAGAGAGGCATCAATTCTACCCGGACCCCAGGCTGGGGCCACAAGTTACCAGGGCTTTTCAAGAGGTCAATCGCTTCCCGATAACTGCGTTTCTGCCCTCTCCACTGCCTCGCAATAAACACAATTATGTAAGAACTCTTGATCTTTTCCTCCAAGCCCTTCCGTCGAAAGCAACTGGCAAAGAGTCATGTAGACACGACCACTTTTCCCTTCCTTGGCTCCCTCACACAAATATTACCAAACACAAGGTAATATTTGACTCCTGTGTACATGTCTCAGGCACAAACACAGAGACCTTATGACCAGAAGGGCCTGAAGATATCATCACTTCAGCTGCTCTGCCTTCAGGTAGGCAACTATTTAATTCCCTTTCACAAATTAAGGTAAAGTCAAGGGCAGTTGAGAAGGTTTTATTTAAGCTCTCGAGCTACTAAGGGATGACAGGAGACCCGGAAGCATGGCTACATTGTCTCCTGTACCATGGTATAGTCTCACACACAGGAATGTTGTACTGTCTTTCTGAACAGCCTGAAATCCCTCCTCCAACAAACTGATATGTGTGTGTGTACATATATATATATGTACACACACACATATATATATATATATACACACACACATATCAGTTCATATATGAACCCATTCATTCTTTTGACTAAAACATGGAAATGTATTTGGCCTTTCATTTTTAGGTCATAGACAGAAGTAATAAATTTTTCCAAAATCTGAAAGAGAAGAACTCCATGGTTGTGACAAACACACAGCATACTCGCTCTTTCTCAAACCATTTAAGAATCATTCTACTTTGGTTTCCAGACACAGAACTATCTACAATTTATCCCTTTTTCCTCATGTAGAATGTAAATGCCCATACCTTAAAAAAAAAAAAAAAAAAGCAATGCTCCCAACTATAGCACATGAGGGAAAGGAAAACCATGTGAAGACTTTCCAGATCTGCATCTGACAAGACGATGGAACATTCGGTCTCTGCAGAACTATAAACACACTGAGGGGACTGAGCACATGCATCCTGGATGTATGGTTCCTCCCGTGTTATAAGTCTGAAGTGGTCCAACTAATTGCTAATATGAAATGTCTAGTTCATGTCAAACATCCCTAAGGTAGCCTTACCCTATTCTGGCAGCTCTTTTGGGATCTTAAAAAAGAAGGCTCACAACTCCCCAATGTTGAGATGCCTTTTGTTTTATCACAGCCATGAACGGGTTTGTTCGTGGCCTTTGGATAAGAAGCTAAATAAGTTACCTCTTGTAGACCCAGGACTTTGCGGGCTCAGGTTTCATTCTGCCCTGCCAGAAATTCCTTTCTGTTTTGAATCTGAGATGTTTGTTTATGGTTTTTGTTTTGAAATGCTAAATAAGACAGGCACAGTCTCTAGTTACAGCCTATATCTTTTTTTTTTAACCTTGCTATAGCCAGAGTGGCTGCTTGTTAAGGACTTTGCTAAAACCTGTTAAGGACTTTGCTAAAACTTCCAAAGAGCAGACTCTTCAAATTATCTTCCCAGGAACTTGAAATGTCGAATAACACCTTAAAATATAATTAACACTTAATTTTCTTTCTTAAGTGTTCATAAGACAAATGTTCCCAGGCTATTTCAAATTAGGGTGTTATTTTTGGATTTGACAAACATATACTTAAACAAAACCCTGAAATTTGAAAGTTGAGCTCGCCTTGCTTGGAGGTTGACATGTTTGGATACCAGTGCTGCTGATGAAAGATATAAGCCCTACAATGCTAGGTGCTAAAGGAGTTCCTGAAAGAAAACTGAATTTCTACGGCATGAATAAGGTTTGGTTGGCAAAAGAAAATAAAAAAAAGAGTTGTAAACTATTGATTCCAAAGACTGTATCTTCATCAAGTTCTTTCTCCTTGTTCCATAACAGCCAATATAAAGCATTTGCCTTGTGAGTTCTCAGCCCGTATTTACTGGATAAAAATGATACTCATTCACAGGCACGAAAGAAGGTTGGCACTTCTGCCTTCCTAAAGTGGGGGCTGTGCCCACACTAGGAGGTAAAGGGACAGGAACTCAGCTATTTTAATTCTAGGCTGTTCTTTCCTAGCCTCACACTGTGGCACAAAGATGTTGCAGAGAAGAAACCACAAGCCAAGTCCACAGGAAAGCGGAAGTATCAGTCCACAGGATGGATGGATGGGATCAAGAAAAGCTATGCAGATGTCCTCTGGGCCCGACACCATCTCCTGCTCATTCCCAACCCGCCCCTGTCTTTGAGCTGAGACTGCCACTGCTTTCTTCCTTCCTGCTTCCTTCCTTCCCGAACTGCAGGGATCATAGCCTTGCCTTGCTCACACTCCTGAGGTCTCCCATGGCTCCAAGGACACCCAGAAACCCACAGAAAACTTCTAACAATAAAAGGAAATTTAATTTCCTTCCATTCAACCATATGCCATCAATATTAAGAGATGTCACCTGCTTAAAAATATTAGTTTGAAGCAGTTCTCTGGCACTATGGATTCAAACCACAAAATCAAGCAAATGTCCACATTCTGCTGAAACAGCAAAGGGACTAGGGATTACAGCAGTTCTGGATGAGAATGTGAAGGAGGTGTGTGTCACGAAGTGGATCCTTTTAACTTACAGATTAAAAAGCTAATAAAGAAGAAAATTAAAAACAACATCACCTTTTAAAAATCTATTTGGTACCAGGAATTATACTAGCCATATCTCACTCACTCACACACACACACAACACACACACACGCACCAACACACGTTATCTGTGTAATTATATATGTATGCCCTCCAATCCTCTCTATAAGATCTAACCTTCATAGAAAGCTAGGAGTATTCCAGTTTTACAGATGAGGAAACTAAAGGCCAAAACCAAGCAAGCAGGTTGTTCACAGTTAAAACAGAAGAGCTTTGAACATAGGTTTGTCTAGCATCAAGACCTATCTTCTTCCTAAGACATCACGTACAGAGGAGTGGGAAGCAGGAAGGAGGGGAGCACACTCTCAGATCCTGCTTGGGGAGGCCCCCCCCTACTCAACCCCTCCTGGTAGTCAGAGCTAGTGCCCCTTAGTGGCTCCTGAGACATCAGCACTTACTTCCCTATCTCAGAACTTCACAGCTGTAAGTCACTGTCTTGGATAGAATTGTCTCAGTCAGCTACCTGCCATTCGACCATGGCCTCTGGGAAAGCAGGGTCCGTATCATGTTTATTGTGGCTGAAAAATAACTACGATAGCAGAGAACATTATCAGGCCTCATTCGCCACACTCTGTTCTACATGCTTTACATGGACTACCTCTTTGCTACTTTAAAAGTGTGGTCCCAGGATTAGCAGCATCACCCAGGAGTTTATTAGAGATGCAGGATTTCAGGCCCCACCCAGGCCTCCTGTAGCGGAACTCCTGTGCTGAATGAGACCCCCAGGTGATTCTTGTGGTCATTAGAATTTCAGCAGCACAGTTTTGGCTCGTTTAGTCTGCACAGCAAACACACAAGCTACCTATCACTGTTTACAGACAGGGAAACTGAGGCTTAGAGACGCGGCATCCCTGTAGTGTAGCACAATGACCAGACCCACAGCGGCAAACACTTGTGGGCAGAAGGATGGCAGGTAAACACGTAGGCAGGAAAGGACAGGTAACATGTCTGACCTCCAGTTCTGCCTAGTTTGTACCAAATGCAGCGGCAGGTGGGAGCGGGGCCCCGACGCGGCTGGGGGCTGCAGAGACAGGGGCTGCTTCCTCAGCTGTGGTCAGGCCAAATCCTGTGGTGGGACCAGCCGTGTGGACACTCCAGGAGCCGGGGTGACCTCTTCTCCCAGAATGTGAGGGGAACACTGTCCCCATAGTGAGGACAGGTGCCCTCCTCTTCCCCAAATGAAGTATCAGCCCACAGACAAACGGTTACCTTCCTAACTCACGATGTAATGCAAAAAAAATCTGTTTCCTCCCTCTTTATTTTCACTCCAAATACACAAATTCTGTAGAAACTGTTCAAAGTTAACAAATAGGCATTAGGAAGAAAGGCAGCTAAGACTTTGAGCTTAGAAAGGTAACGAATAGACGTTTAAATAATTAGGTTTTTTTTTTTTTTTTTAACTCAATGCACTTATGGTGTTGGGGAGGTGAGAACCTGAACTCAGTAATTTGTTCCCTTTCAAAGAGCCCAAACTCCTTAACGACTGATGACCCGCTACTCAGGTAGGTAAGGATTCAGCAGAACAGAAGACTCCCATATCAAGTTGTTTCCCTTAGACTCGTTATTAGCTTTGTTGTTTTAAGTATTTGCACCTGTCAATCATTTTCCCAAGTCCTTCACAGGAATCCATTCGCTGAGTCCCTACAGCAACCCTATTATTAAAACCCACTGTGCAGACAGAAAACGGAGATGCACAGAACTACAGATTTGACCTTAGATGTCAAGTCTCTATGATACCCTTTTATCAAAGTACAAGTATTTGACATAGAGAATTGAGGCTGGGGAGGGGAGGTAAGGAATTAAAATCTGTTCAGGAAAAAAGCAATCTTTTAAACATTTTTTTTCCCATGTGGGCCCACAACGAACACTCACTAGTGTTTACCTTGAGAGCATTCTTAAATCTAAGTATTTTCAACTACTCCTCTGACCACAAGACCGAGGAGGTCTTGTTGAAGCACAGAGGTTTCTCATAATTTGACCAGGCTAACTGGCCAGGACAGGCAGCAGAGAGTGGGTGAGACTGGAAGGTGCTAGATAAAGGGACGCCTCTCAGCTCCCTGCCCACGCTCATCTGCCTCGTGGAACAAGCTAGAACAAGGAGAAAAATCACTCTGAAAAGGAAACTTGCCATTTTGAACCACAGCTAGTAAAGCATTAAGAATGCAGCCTCATTCTTAGACATTGGGAAATGCTCTGATAGGTGTTGCACAGGCCCTCAGAAAAATAGGTAGGATCCCATCCCACCCCCACCGCCACAAAAGAGCTCCTAGTCATACTTTTAAACCTAGTAACAATTCAAAGTCTCCTTTTCAGCTTTGGCACCAGAGCCTGAAAAGGTGATCTCAGATCCTGTGATTCTGAGAACAAATTTTAACCGCCTATTTCACTCACCAACTAACCATTGATACAGTCTTGGGAAATCACTTCTTCCTGCCATGAACTTATATGATCATGTAGACTTTTTAAGGCCTGGTTACCCTATTCTCGCTCGAGAGGAGAAGAGTAAAAAGGGTGGGGAACACATGTGAGGTCCCCAAGCTCCCCAGCTGCCCCTGCCTCAGCAGAAGGCCATGTACAGACCAGAAGGTAGATGAACGAGGGACGGATCTCTAGGCCAAGACAAATCAGATCTTTGAAAACTCAGCTTTGGAGAACCCCACCTCTGAGGAGGTAGGCTTTCAGTCTGTCACCTTTGCGTGCCTCGCCAGCCCAGGTTCCTCCACAAATAGCTGAGCTTTACCAGGGTGTCTCCAGAATCCTGATGCTGCCTGGGCCACCTACGGAACATAGCGATACAGGAACCTGCTTCACCAAACACACATTACCTTCTACTCATCACGGTCCGTCGGATGGCATTTACATGCTAAATAAAGTGGCACCGCCATCTCGCACATTAGTGCTGTCGACTGAAAGATGTTACACACGCCCACATCTTCTCAGGAATTTCACAATTCATGTCTGGAATGCAATTTGGATTCTTCTTCAAAGGAAGACACAGTTGCCCTAAGATGAATTCAATATTTTTCCCTTCTTCCATTTGTCATTCTTTGGTCTTCCCGCTCTGTGACCTTCTTAGGGTCATCTACTTCTTTCCCGCAACTTAAAAAGCCTGTCCCCAGCACCCCCAAGCTGTTCCCTTTTTCGTCCAAGTCACTTAATCTAATCAAGCCACACAGTGCACAGAAACCTGCACCATCTCACCACCTACGGCCTCTCATCGGCCTCTCATCGGATGCAAAGGCCGTAGCTTCAGGATTCCTCAGTTTTCTTCTCAATTCAACCTGTGCACAAAGCCATTGCCAACATAACTGCACGCGGATTCTCCTGGTCACTGTGAAGCATGAGTTAACGGCAGCAAATATCTCCAGACTTGCTATTTTTGCCTCTGGTACTCTGCAATTCATTTGCCCTTTGCCAAGTGTTTTATGTGACTGGACTCCTGAATAACAGTGAGGAACCTGTAAGCTTGAGAGTCAAAGACAAGGTCACTAAGTCCTGTCATTTGTATATGTGAAGTGAATAGTCTCTCCATATTTCGTCAATATTTACTTTGGGGAGGAACTAATTATTTCCTTGTTTACTTGCGTTGGTTTCTCTTCCAGCACCCCAGTAACGTAATTTTACAGGCCCTCTGCTGGCTTCTTTCTCTCTCTGGCATCTAAAAGCTCGCTCCACCTGAAGACTTTCGAAATGGAAAGCAAAACACTCTTCAAAAACAAGGAGTGCTGGGTGTTTCAAGTTTTCTAATGCCAAACAGGAGTATTAACCCTGCCTCTCCCGTCTTCTTTTTAATTAGTAAATTGAAATCCATGGATTCTGGGTTTTTTTATTTTTTTATTTTTGAGAGAGAGAGAGAAAAGAGAGAGAGACAGGGTGAGCGGGGAAGAAGCAGAGGGAGAGGGGGACACAGAATCTGAAGCAGGCTCCAGGCTCCAAGCTGTCGGCACAGAGCCTGACGCCGGGCTCGAACTCCCGAACCGGGAGATCACGACCTGAGGCCAAGTCCAACGCTTGACTGACTAAACCACCCAGGCGCCCCATGGACTCTTGACTTCAAGTCCTACATTACAGAGCAAGGAGAGGAGATCCTTGTGGCTTGTGCATAAACAAACGGTTTGTTACATTTTCTGGCCTCCTGTAGCCTGCTCTCTGTGGCCTGACCTCAAAGCCTCCACACTCTCTTCCAAGGAGTCATCATCTCTGTCCCTGCCTTCCAGGGTTTAGGGGGAAAAAAAAAACCTGTAACTTTCTGAAGGCCTACAGTTTCAGAAGCAACACTGTTCCGTGCTGTAAGCACCCATGGCATAACCACTCTACAGTTCTCTTCCTCACTTGCCTCCATGAAAACCAGGTGGAAGGAAAAGTTAAAAAAAACCTATGAGAAATGAAAGGATTGTGTTTTGAAAGAGACAGTTTGGTAGATGTCGTGGTAAAAACAAGGTAAGTTAAGTTCCATAAAGATAAAGCTACTGAGTAAATATGCACTGGGGGGGAAGTTGGTATCATCTACAAGAGCGATCACCTGGCTCTCCGACAACAAAGTTCTCAGGGCAAAGCCACTCAGTAATGTCCACTAGGTTCCAAATCACCTGGTCCTCACACACTGTCCAACTCAAGCCTTCCCTGCCCGTTTGTTACATAGAGGAGACTGCTCCTGTTGCCCCCGCCTCACCCCCAACCCTTAAAACAGAAGGGTAACATACTACTCTACGTAGGAGGGGAAAACGGTCCTCGGCTCCTCTCTCAAAACAGAATCCCCACTGCACAATCAAAACATTCTTCCTAGAAAATCCCACTTCGGTCATTTTTCAAAACTCTGTCTTTGATCTCCCATACAGTCTTCTACCTCAGGAGTTCAGAATCCAAACTTGTTTCTCTGGCTTCTAGGTGATTTACCTGGAGGCGGCAGCCCAGCCAAGGAACAGGCCGCTTAGGATGTCAAAAAGTGCAACAGGGAGAGACTCACCTAATGAATGGAAACAGTAAAGAGACTTGTGCCCTCCTGGGGGCCAGAAAGCACTTTTTAGACTGAGTGAGAGCAGAGAAAACTTGAGGTACTTGCCTCTATGATCAAGGTTTAAAATGCACTTATGTCAAATAAAACAAATTTTTAGAGGAATGATATTTTTTTAATTTAATGTTTTTAAAATTGTTTAAAATGTTTTATTTCTGAGAGAGAGAGAGAGAGAGAGAGAGAGAGAGCGCACGCGCAGGGGAGGGTCGAGAGAGAGGGAGATACAGAATCTGAAGCAGGCTCCAGACTCTGAGCTAGCGGTCAGCACAGAGCCCGACACAGGGCTCGAACCCACGAACCATGAGATAATGACCTGGGCCAAAGTCAGATGCTGAACTGACTGAGCCACCCAGGCACCCCGATTTAATGTTTATTTTTTGAGAGACAGAGGGAGAGAGACAGCACACGGGCATGACTGGGGAAGGGACAGAGAGAGGGGAAGACAGAGAATCCGAAGCAGGCTCCAGGCTCTGAGCTGTGAGCACAGAGCCCAACACAGGGCTCGAACTCACCAGCCAGGAGATCCTGACCTGAGCCGAAGTCTGACACTTAATCGACTGAGCCACCCAGGTGCCCCTAAAGTAATGATTTAGCTAACAACCCAGACAACGCTGAAAAGACCACGTGTACAAGTTACATGATTCACAGGAGATAACTCTTAACATTATTTACTCTTTCAGAAAATTTTTTTTCTTCACTATTCTCTCTACGGAGAAGATCATTCATCTATTTGCTCCATGCACGTTTACGGAGAGTCTACTATGGGCTGTGTGTCTTTAAGGCCTTAAAGACACAAGATAGTGAGCCAGCCATAGGTCGGCAGGGGTCCATTTTTACCCCTGGTTTATCTAATTCACTATGTGAACCACAGTTAAAACCATGGTATTCCCCACCCCCCACCCACACACACAAAGTCAGAATGGAGAATAACACAAATAAAATCTACTACAAGTTGGCAAATGGAACAGTGTAACGTATTTAATTTATATCCTAGAAAGCAGGTAGATTAGTCATGATAATATTTCTATAACACAGAATATAACTTCTCAGTGTAGTCAATTAAATAAGTTTTCCAAACAGTTTTCATTAACAGATACAACCAGTAGGGGTCATTTTAGTGCAAAAAACTGCAGCAAAAGAGATTTCAACATGAATAAAATGTATCAATTCCTATTCACGTCACTTACAATAAACATGCTTCAGTGTGTGAATTTCTAAATAAAAATGGAAACTGAGTGAAACACTAGCCATTGAGAAATTTCTCACCAACAACAAAAAAGGCAGAAAGTGAGCATGGACATAATTACTGACATGTAAAGACTCCTCTAATTCATAAAAGAAGGTTATTAATACTATGTTTCCCATAAATGTTGTAGTAAAGTGAAAACCCTTGAAATTTTAGACACATGACTGACAATATCTGTGTATATGCCTACTATATCATGCCAGGTAATGCTGCTCATCTTACTTCAGTTTCATGGATTTAGAATACAACTTGACCACTGCTTTTAGAAATCTAAAAATAAATGCCAGGCACCGAGTTTTGGCAGCTGAAAACAGTCCTGTTAAATAAGAAGTGTTGCTGGAGAATGCTGAGATACAATCAAGGGAACAAATACTTCCAAGCATCTTCAAGGCTAATACCAAGGGCATGAGGTGTTAACCAGAAGAAAATAAAGCCAAGAGAGATCCCATCTCAGAGGAAGTAAAGCTCCCTCAGAATAATTCCATACTGTGATACCCGAAGACTGGATCCAGATCTCCTGGGTACTGTGAATGTTCCTGGAGCTCCACATCTCCTTCACCAGAAATACGACATGAAGAAACAAAACAAGGGTTAGAATCGTTAAAACCTCCAGAAGTCTTTCTCAGAGCACAGCAGTTTCCACTGCATTTAACCTTGTTTCATGTTACTTGTTCTTTTTAGATTTATGGGAGGCTGGCTTAAGTAAATTATACACTCCAAGTGGCAGGGTTCAAAGATGCATCGTTTTAGTCCAACTCATTCAGAATTCGCAAAATCAAACACACAAAGTTGTATCAGAAGGGAATCTCCTGGCCATTTTTTCCTGATGTGAGAAATAAAACACACACGTTTTAACGTGGGCCTTAACGCCGGTTGGGAGGCTTTGTATTTCAGGCAAATTAACTCTTCTAACCCAATGTCCTAAGGATGCAGCTCTCCATGACCCTTCCCTTTGAGAAGGGTTCCCTTCACTCCTTACTGCCCACTAGCTTCCAGACCAGGAAGGCCTCTTTGATTTTCCAGAACTGTCCAAACTCTAGAAACCACAGGTATAAATAAACGTATGTGTATTTAAGGAAAATCACAGAATTCCAAGTCTTTCAAGAGGCCCATTTTATCCTTAGGATTGCCACCTTCTTTTTCAATACCTCAGCACGATAAATAAACACATGCACCCAGAAAGATGCCTCAAAAGAAACCCTTCCCTGGTCTCCTGGGTGCTGTTAGGAAGGCGGGGACCAGGTCAGAGGGCGCCTGTCCCTCCTCCTGGCCGCGCTCCTCCAGAAGTGACGCCGCTGTGCTCTGCACCAGGATACCCGGGAAAGGCATCACCGTCCCAACGTGATGGGATCCCGCTTTTAACTGGTGCTCACCCAGTCCTGCACGTTAACCAAATTAAAAACAAAAACCAACCTCACTGCCTCTCTCTAGTCCCCAAACCCGACCAAGCACCCGGAGGCCAAGGCAGGAGCGCAGGGAACAGAGGCGACACCCATCCACAGGGGTCCACCCAACGAGGGGGAGGATCACTATTCTAACCGCTTTCTCCCTCCGTCAGCCTCCACGCCGAGGGGCACAATGCTCCGTGGAGAAAGCAGCAGACCAACCCTCGCTGTCAAACAAACAAAAAGAAGGAACCGGCAACACGATACGGAGCACGCGGATATCTAGTATTAAAACGCAGCCACCAACAGTCAGCAACAACTTTTCACTCCTAGGTGCGACACCCCCCTCCCCCCATCCGCCGCCCCCACTCGGAAGAGAAAGCCCGTGACTGCTTTCAATAGGCAGATAAATGAGTAACCACCGTATGTAACTTCCCCTGGGCTGACATATTCCGGAGCTGAAACTGATTTACATGCGAAGGAGGAGGAAGGAGGTGAAGGAAGAGCGCGAGGAAAAAATAATAAAAGAGTCACACAGGGAGTGCGAGCTGAAGACACGTCTCCCGGCCAACCGAAAAGGGACTTTCGAGAACGGTGTGCAGGACTCGATAGCACACTGCGCTAGTGCGGGGAGGGCGGCAGCGGCTGGACTCCCCGCGGGGCACGCGACAGCCTCCGCAGTGCCCCCCGCCCGCGGCGCCCCCACCTGGGGGTGCGGGGCGCGCCCCCCCCGGCGGCAGCACCAGCCCGAACCACCACACGTGTGCGGGTCTCTGCGCAGCCACCCCTGCTCGCCCGCTCCCACCCACGAAATCCGCCCTCACCCGCGGCCGGCCCAGCGCCCCGGGGAGCGGCGAGCGGGAACCGGGGGGCCCTCTCCCGGAGGAGGCGGCCCCCTCTCCTCGGGAAAGTCTCGGCCAAACTTTGTTCGGCGCGGCCAGGTGGGAGGGGGCCCGCGGCGGGCGGCCGTACCTTCGCAGACGCCCACTTCGTACTCGGTGATGGAGTCGCCATTGAGCGGGGGGCGGATGACACAGCGCAGCCCCCGGTCGCAGGCTCCGTGGAGCCCGTAGGCGCCGCCGCAGCTCTCGTTCCTCTGGCGGGCGCACATGTAGCAGCAGCCGCAGACGCCCTGCACGATGCTCCCGGGGCAGCTCCTGGGCTCTTCGCACTTGGACTCGTCGCAGGGCAGGCAGACCAGCGCCCGGGTGCCGGAGCGCGCCAGCAGCAGCAGCAGCCCCAGCAGCGAGACCAGGAGGTGCCCGCAGCCGGCCAGCCCCCTGCCCCCCGCCACCAAGTACATCCTCCTGCGCCGCCGCCGCCTCCTCCTCGCAGCCGGGCCGGGAGCGGGGCGGGCGCCCTCCCCTGCGCGGGGCACACGCGCCGCCGCCGCCGCACCCGCAGCCCGCGGTCCTCGCCGCCCCCCTCGGGGCCCCCGGGGCGCGCCTCCCCTCGCGGGGCGAGGCCCCCGCCCCCGCTGCGGGCCGCGCCGACCCCGAGCCCACTAGCGTTGGCGCCAGCGGTGGCTTCCCCTCCTCCGCCTCCTCCTCCCGGGAGGGAGGGGGAAAAAAGAAAAAAAGTTTCCTCCCGGCAGCTCCGGTTCAACCCAAACTTCTGGCGGCGGCGGCGGCGGCTGCGCTGGGCTCCAGCCCCGGCTGGCGGCGCCTCCTCCCTCGCCTCCTGCGCGGCGGCCGGCCCCGCGGCGGTGGCGGCGGCGGCGCAGCCTCCGGGCCGGTCCCCGCCTCCCGAGCCGCCGAGTGGGCGCGGTGGCGCAGCAGAAGGTCCGCGGCGTCCGCTCCGCGCGCCCCGCTCGCCTCACTCCTGCGCGGCTCCTCCGGGCGCTTGTTTATGGCTCGAGCCTCAGCCGCTCGGGCTGCGCCCTCCCCCATCCTACCTCATCCCCCAGACCTCGCCCCCCCCCCGCGCCGCGCGCCGCTCATTGGCTGCCCCCCCACCCCTCCCGGCCCGGCCGGCCCCCTCCCCCTCCCCCTCCCCCTCCCCCGCCCTCCCTCGCGGGCGGCCCGGCCCTTCCTCCCTCACACGCCTCCTCCTCCTCCTCCTCCTCTTCCTCCTCCCTCCGGCTCCTCCGGCTGGAGCCCGGCGCGCCGAGCCGGCCCTGCGGCCGAGCCTTCGCGCTCGGCGGGCGCGCTGCGGCTCCGGCTCGGGGCGCACGCGGCGGGCAGCGGGAGGCGCGGCGTCCCGAGCGCCCGTCCGCACCGCGGCCACCTTGGCTGGCCTGGGCGCGCCGGGGGCGAGCCGGCTGCCCCTCCAGGGCCAGCTGTGAGTTCGGAGAGTGGCGGGGACCGCCGGAGCTGGGGCCCGAGGGAGTTGGCGCAGCCCTGACTGGGACGCCCGCGGGATCGAAATGCGCGGAAACCCCCGCAGACTAGATGAGATTCCATCTTCCACTTGAGCCGGGGTTGGACTTTGTAAAAGATATTATGTAATGGAGTCAGTCTCGGGAAGCTCGAGACGCCTCCAGCGAAGCTGCTGGTGAATTAATTAAGTGCTTTAAACGGTCTAGGTAAATATTCCGCGGGGGAGGGGGGAGGGGGGAGGGAGGCATGGCTGAGGGCTGCTGTAGCTTGGGTTGAATTTTAACTGTCCACAGCCTGTGTGTTTGATCGCTCTGCTGTCTGTGCCGAGGTGCTGTGTTATGGGAGGGGGTGCAGAGCTGAATTTCTCTCCCTTGAGTAAGGCCAAATACTGGATTACTACAAGTCTTGACATGATTGGACCCGTGTATCTCATGCATCATTAATGTCATCTGACATTGCCCTTTTCTTTCCCAAGCTCTTGGACGGAAGTGGTGGGTTTTCATTTATGTATTGCAAATGTATTAATAAAGTAGATGTGTGGTAAACATTCTTTGTGATAAACCAGGTAAGGCAGCAATCTAAGTGATGCAAAATGCGTTGTGTGGAGCCTGTGTCTCTAACGGGGCTGTCAGAAAGCGTTCTCGAAAAGGACAGACTCTGTCATGACCCACCATTTACAGGATATGTACCAAGGTCAATAAAATTAGTGAATTAACAACAAGTGACTTGGGTCTTTGGGGGGTGGACGGGGGCGAGAATCAGATCCTGTGGCAGGTGTGAGGTGGGAATGGCCCGCAGACCTTCTGATCCAAAATAGTCTGGCTACAGAAAGGTGGCAGGGAAGTCGTGACTAAATGAACCGAAAGTTAACAACACAACAGCATAAGGAGAAAGGAAACAAAGATGCCTTTGAAATCCTGTTTGCAGGACAAATTTATACTATCATAAATATTTTGGATTTAAGCACTGCAATTCTGAACCAAAAAGCCAGAGTTACCAGTGGAATACTCTCCAGTCACTGACACCTGGAAGCTAAATGTTTCTCCAATCATATGTCTTTGTCCTGGGGAGGGGAAGAGACTCATTAGCTACTACTGATTATCAGTGGGTGATAGAGAAGATGTTCAACAGTAAAGAGGGGGAATGAACATCCCATTTTCTCAAAGGGTTTAGAGTTGTCTGGGATGACACCAGAAATGGTGGAGACAATTCCAGCAATTTTGTAGGAGGTCAGGTTAGATGCTCTCTGAAAGACCTCATACACTGAGGTTCTATAATTATAAATGTTAAGTGGTGAAACCATTTAAAATCTGCTCGATTTTCTATTAGCATAATTCAAGAAAGATAAAACGCACAGTGCTGTTAAACATGATTGTTTCTTGTACCCCAACAAGGCACCAGCATTTCACTGTGGGATTTGCCAACAAACTGTCATCATTGCGCTGTGTTAAAAGGCCTTTGCCACTCTGGTGGGGAGATTATCTATACTTCTGTTCAAATGCAAGTATAAAGACATTATTAAAATGTAGCAGATAACATTGTGGGACTCAACAGGAAAAGCCAAGGTCAGGTGATGGGGAAAAAATGCTGGGGTGAGAAAGCCACTGTCATTTGAAAGAAGAACAATCATGATCAAGGGTTTGCTTGTGTGTGTGTGTGTGTGTTTAAGACAATATATTAGGGGTTAGGGAAAGCTAGAGCTTGAACACAGGGAAGGGACAATATGGAGGTCACCATCCATCGTTCCTGGGATTCCAGAGGAAGGTAGATAAACACAAGGCGATAAAGGGAATTCAAGTTAGCCTTAGAAAGGACTGGAGAGATTCTGAAGACTAAGATGGATGTATCAGCTTAGAAAATTCAAGTTACACATGCTCTTGTGTCATAGACTTCAGAGAGAAGCAAAGGAGAAAACAGGAAAAGTTACATGAAGCCTATAACTAGTAGTAAATAAGAAACCAGCTTATCTGAGACCAGTGTGTGAACCAGGAGCTCAGTTATGAAATAGCTGTTTCTTCCTTGGGGGCCAGAAGCCAAGGCTGAGATTGAAGCTCAAACACAAAAGGATTCCCTCATCTTTAGAGAACAGACTAAAGATACAGAAGAAAGGATCAGTGGGCCCAACATGGTGACAATTGGGGGTCAAGGGAGAAAGTAGACAGCGAAGGATTACAAAGACCCTGAAAGGCATAAGAGTTAGAGTCACACATGGAATATGGTTTAATGCCTCCTCCTCTGGGAAGTGTCTTGAGCTTATTCCCTGATCTATAGCATTTTGTAAATACCTCTGCTTGTAGCATTTATCATGTTATATTATAAAACGTTCTCTAAATTGGTCTGGACCCCATTAAATTGTCAGCTCATTGGAGGGGGCATGACTTATAAGAATGTACGCATGCATGAGTGAGTTGAAAAACAGGCAGAGGAAAGAATTATAGGCACAAAGATTTGAACATTCTTGTCTGCAGGCTCTCTCTCTTGGTTTTAGTAAATACCTCTAAAATAAGTCCTTGGAAGGATGGTTGGGCAAGAGGGAGCCTTCCAAATTGGAAGGGGGCAAAAGGCTTCAAACAAAACCCCACAGATCTGAAAGGAAAGGGAATTAGAATAGTCATCTGATGGAGGTCTCGAAGAAGAGGCAGTCCGCCCTCTATCGGCCGTTGGGGGGGTTGAATGGGAGGGGTTTGCTAAATTGTTGAAGATGACTAAAAATCAAATGCCCATTTGGGGACCAAGCAGAAAGTGGAAATGAGAGGGCAATAGACAGACTACTGGTACTAGAACCCTCCTCTGTGGTTCAGTGTCTAGTTCAGCCTCTCTAGCCACACTCAGGGATGTTTGCATTTTTTGGAAATGAAAAGAAAAATATAGGAGTTGCCTTTTGAATCTGAAAAACACACTTAGAACTGAATTGCACCAGAGAAAGTCTCATTGTTTTCTAAAGATGTTGCATACATAATAGGAAGATCTATGAAGAAACCGGGACAAGAATCCTGCGTCATTCACCTCTTTACCCCCATTGCTCTGGTCCCCCTGAGCTGGGATAGTCTTATTCTTGGGCCATCGGCTTGGGCAGGGAAACCCCTAGCTTGGGGACTCCGCCATCTGATCTTGGGCTCTGGAGCTGGTACTTGGGCTATGTTATCACCACCCAGTACTTAATTTTACTAAGGGGGCTCCTATCTTGTCCCCTCAGCCCGAGGAGGCTATTCTGGAACTTAGAAGAACAGTAAGGCATATGCACAACACGGGTTCTTCTGAAGGTTTGCTCTACTATCTTGACATTCTCTCTCTTTCCCCTCTGTCTCTTTCTCTCATGCTATTTACATACGTTTGTACAAGGTAGTTATCCTTTCTGAATCTGTTTCTCCTTTGTAAAATGGAGACAAATTTGCACACGAACCACGCAGGGTATCTTGGGAATAAACTCGGTGTTCTCCTTTTTCTATTGTTACATTTAGAGTCCTTCTAATGGAGTGTCTCCTGGAGTTTTGTGCTGGACCTGTAATCCCTGCTATGGGGTATCTCAGCACCTAATGTAACATCTGCCTAACCAGATAACTTGCCTTCGCTCCCCCTTCTGATGATCTTTCTGTTGGTCCCACGTTGGCATTCTGTCTAGTCTTGGGGTTGTAGCCTTTGTAATATTTTCTTGGACCTAGTCCAGTCTAAGACTTATTTTAAAGGTTAGTTCATTAATAATATTTCAAAGGGTCCATCGTTAATAGTGATGATAATAATAGTAATAGCTAACCTTTATAGAGTGACTGCTAATAAGCTCTTCACAAGGGTTCTTTTAATTAATGTACAGAATAGCCCTGTAAGGCCAGTGCCTGATATTATCTCCAGTGCCTTATGATGTCTCCACTTTATAGTTAAGGAATCAGAGGCACGGGAGGCCCTGTGACCTGCAAGGTCTCAGAGCTCTGTGGATGGATATTGGGTTTGGAACCCACCCCATATTCTGCCTTATGAGCCCATGTATTTAAGTGCAGTTGAGAATTGTAATTTGCTTTTCTTTTCAGTTTTATTGTGTTTTGTGGACCCAACTAAAAATTAACATCTATGACAAGAATTTGCCTTCTTTGTTAACTTGCATATGAAAACTTAAAATAGTGATTAGTACTGAGGTGCCTGGGTGGCTTAGTCGGTTAAGCGTCTGACTTTCGCTTAGGTCATGATCTCGCGGTTCGTGGGTTCGAGCCCCGTGTCGGGCTCTGTGCTGACTGCCAGCTCAGAGCCTGGAGCCTGTTTTAGAGTCTGTGACTCCCTCTCTCTCTGACCCTCCCCAGCTCATGCTGTCTCTCTCTCTCTCTCTCCTAGAAATAAATAAAACATTAAAAAAATTTTTTTTAAATAATTAATAAAATAAAATAGTGATTAGTGCTTTTCTCAGAATGGAAATAGCTTCATTGTTCTCCTAATTACTGAATAAGAAATATTTATGAAGTGTTTACCATGTGTATATTTACTGAATTACCTGAGTGTATTACCACGGCTAGTCTTCACTAGAGCCTGATGAAATAGAAACATAATTACCTGCATTTTACAGGTGGGAAACCAGAGACACCAAAAAGTTAAATAATATGCCTCACGTCACATATTTAAAAGGAAAAATTGGGGGACACCTATGTGGCTCGGTCAGGTGTCCAACTTGGGCTCAGGTCATGATCTGTGGGTTCAAGCCCCATGTTGGGCACTGTGCTGACAGTGCGGAGCCTGGAGCCTGCTTCAGTTTCTGCATCTCCCTCTCTCTCTGCCCCTCCCCAGCTCACACTCTGTCTCTCTCTCTCAAAAATAAAATAAACATTAAAATTTTTTAAAAAAGAAAAATCAGGATTCGAACATAGCGGTATGGCTTGAGAATCCATGTTATATAGTACACTTCCTGATATATATTCTTTACAATTACATGCTCATGGGGATGGTGGGGGGATGACAACTAGAAGTAAGGTTAAAAAAAAAAAGAAATGAAACATCACCCATAATTCCATCACTGAAATATTAACCATGAATATAAAATTTATTATACATCCTTGAAGGCTTATGTTCCCTTTTAAAGTATAAAAAATGAAACAGGGTCTGCTTGCTAGTTTACAAATACTTTTTCACTTATACGCATATATTGATCTTTAGGATAAAAACTGCATCCTTTTTATTACTACTGAATATTATTACATTGCATGGGAATACCATATTACATTTAGTAATGCCATATTAATACACATTTAGGGTTTTTTCTTTGTTTCACATTTTTACTGTCATAAGCAAAGCTGCATATTCCCAGTTAGCCAAATCTTCAAACATTTGTCCATGACTTCCTGTAGTAAATTTTGAGTTTACTACAGGAATTGTTAATTGTGGGTCAAAAAGTATGTGCTTTTACATTTCAGATTGCCTTCCAGGAACTTTTATACTCCCACTCCCTCAAATACTTAGTGAAAGTGCTCAACTCATTCTTATAATGTTTATTTTGGACTTGCTTTGTGTAGGCCCATGGGAAAATAAGCTTCATTGTTTAATGGTCATATATGACTCAACATATTATAACTCAAGTAGATTACCTTCCTCATTCACCAGACTTGGCTCTAACTTGATTTTTATAATCTCTATCAAGAGAGATTCATCCTTAAAAGATGGATATTTATTGGGAATATTTAAAAGAACTGACACATGTTCCAGAGAAAACATGTTTTAAGAAAGAGTTTAAAAAGTGGTGATCATTTCACAATATACACAAATATCGAACCATTATGTTATACATCTAAAACTAATAAAGGTTATATGTCAATTGTATCTCAATAAAAAAATGGTGGGCATTGGTGGTTTCATGAAACCACCATTCAGCTTTTCCAAGTAATTGCTCACAAGGAGACATTATTTTTGTGAATTGTCAATCCTGCTATGATAATGTTTATCAGAATAGTGGTATTTTTATAGTCACATCCTGTATATCATACAGATGTTTTGTCACTAAAATGAGAATTTATTACTTCTTTTCTGGGGAAAATGGTAGTGCTTACCAATTTCTATGTTCCTTCTTTTCATTCTGGACATATAGCTAGACCATACTTACCATCTTCCGTGCAGTTAGATGGCACTGTGGAATGTAGATGGAACTGTAGGTGGTGATCTTCTCTAGGCTGGCCTCTAGAACCTCTCCACTATCCTGCATACCCTTTTTTTTTTAATTCTGCTAGCTAGCTGCAGAGCATACCACAGAGGACCCGAGACCCTAGAAGATTTGGAACCACTAAATGGATAGATCCTGGATCCCTCCATGACTGTCGAAAGCTGACCTCCCATGTACAGACATATTCACATACGTATATACCTCACTGAAATCTCCATGGATGGTTGCTGTTAGTGAGAAATGAATATTTACTATGATAATTCACTAAGACTTGGGGCTTGTTCGTTATAGCAGTTAGTTTATCCTAACATCTTGTTTTAGCCTAAACAGAAATAATATTAATTGTTTATTCAGGCCTTGCTATTATTATAGGTTCTCAGACAAAATGCCATTTTGACGTTCACTTATAATCTATGTGCATTTGTTTTTTTGACTATGGAATGATGTAAAACGATTATGTTACCAATTTTGGCATTTACATTTATTTTACTATCAATGCTCTAAGAAGACCTTAGCATTTTGTTAGCACTGATTAGTGGCAATTAAAATAAGTAGTATTTAAACTTTACACTTATTCAAATGAGAGGGTGGCCATCTCTAGTCTGCTACCCGATGAATTTTATTTCCTGAGCTTCCACATTCTCATACTACCCCTGTCCTTGACTTTATTGTGGTTTACCAAGGTCCGACTCTCTCGAAAGACAATAAAGCTCTTCAGCCCCCATTTTTCTCCATTTTTCCACATCTGTCAGAATATATCACTTCCTCTCCAAGCCTTTGCAATATTGCCCATGTATGCTGCCCTTTGAAGCTTTCCCCCACGAATATTACCCTCATAGTGTCAACATCCATACATTTATTATTGTCAGCACTTCCTTCTATTTATCATTTGAACTCAAACCATATTCTAATATTTTGATACTGGATTCTAAGGTCATCATATTCATTTTCTTTTAAAAAATTAAAGAAATTTTAAAAATTTCTTTAAAAAAATTAAAGAAAAAAATTTCTTTAAAAAAATTAAAATTTTTTTAATGTTTTATTTATTTTTGAGAGAGAGAGAGAGACAGCATGAGCAAGAGAGAGACAGAAAGAGAGGGAGGGAGACACAGGATCCAAAGACGGGCTCCAGGCTCTGAGCTAGCTATCAGCACAGAGCCCAACATGGGGCTCGAACCCACAAACCGTGAGACCATGACCTGAGCTGAAGCCGGACTCTTAACTGACTGAGCCACCCAGGTACCCCATTTTCTTTTCACTAATTTGCTGATAGCTTGATGTTTCTGGGTCATCTTATTGGTATATTGATCATTCTTCACAAAGTTTTTCAAGCTCAAACGAAAGTTCATGCAGCAAATCAAGTTTGTTGACCAAATGCTAGTTGCCATCAGGCTGTGACCTTGTGAATGACTACTGGTCTAAGATTAGCAAGAAAACTGGGAGACTGGGCTTGTGGGGCATCAACAGGAAGGAGATTGCAAGTGTGTCTCCATCATCAGCTGATTGCTGCCAAAGACCACGTCACGTTTCTTGTTTAGATTTGCCAAGGAGAAGAGCTAACCAGTGATGCCAATCACAGGTGTTTGAAGATGAGGACTGTTCAGTTTTTTCCTTAACTATTTATTGACTAAATCAGGAACGTCCTCAATGATGAGGAAGCATTGTGTCACAAAGTGTTCTGTGGAAAGAACATGATCTTGGGAACCAGACTGACCTGGGATGAAATCCTGACTGTGTTTATTACTGTCTGTATGACTTTTCAAAGTTATTTAATGAGTTTTGTTTTTCTCATCAGTCACCTAGGAAATTAGCAGCCATAGGGTTCTGTGCATATAATAGATAATAAGTCTCCTAGCATTTTTAAAGATGGGATTTTTTTAAACCTATAATAGATTCAGATATTCACAAAATCTTTGCTGCTTTCAAAGCTTTTGAAATGCAGTGTAGTCTATGGTTCTAGAACATAGTAGTACTTCTGGCCTGTGTGAAGATCTAACCCAAGAGCTTTATCTCACAGAAATTATACTCTTTATAGTCTGTACTTCCCCCCAAAGTCTGTACTTCTCACATCTGTCTCACAACTTAGGGTACATGTCTCCCTGTAAGGCAGGATAGGGCCTTTGAAGCCAGGAAGCTGGAATCACTAGTCTGATTACAAAAATAAATGTCTTTCTTTGTGCTCGAGGGGCCCTGGTATGGGCAACTGGTATGCCAATAGTTTCAACATAGTGTAAGTTTACAAAATTAAGTCTACATGAGAAATTTGGATAAAGTTTTACAAAACTTTTTCATGAATGAGAAGAGAGTTGGGTTGAACCTTAAAGGAAAAATAGACACCAGGTTTCAGAGTCAAGGGAGGGAGGGGAAGAGATTCCAAGCAAAATAAACAGTGACAATGGGACGCCTGGGTGGCTCAGTCAGCTGAGCGGCTGACTTTGGCTCAGGTCATGATCTCACAGTCTGTGAGTTCAAGTCCCTCATCGAGCTCTGTGCTGACAGCTTAGAGCCTGGAGCCTGCTTCAGATTCTGTGTCTCCCTCTCTCTCCACCCTTCCCCCACTCACACTCTGTCTTTCAAAAATGAATAAATCTTGAAAAAACAAAGAAAAGAATGGCATGTCTACAATAGAAATTGGTACAGGGGCGCCTGGGTGGCTCAGTCGGTTAAGCCAACTTTGGCTCAGGTCATGATCTCACAGTTTGTGAGCTCAAGCCCCACTTTGGGTGAGTTTGAGCCCTGCCTCCAGTGAGCTTGTGACCCACTTTGGGCTTCATGCTTATGGTGTGGAGCCTGCATGGGATTCTCTCTCTCTCCTTCTCTCCACCCCTCTCTCACTTGCACCCTCTCTCTCTCAAAAAAAAAAAAAAAAAGATCTTGGTACATAGTAGGCATTTGATAAATGTTGTTGAAAGAAGGAAGAGAATGTGTGCTTTTGCAGTAAGAAAAATCGATGAAGTTTGAGATGACTGGATGCCTGGGGGCATATGTTAGGAGACAAAGCCAGTTAAGGTTGGGCTGGATGATAAAGACTCCAAACCTGTAGCAAAGAGTTTAGACTTCATCCCATAGAGGAATGTTGGGAGCTTTTAGAGGCAAGTAACCTCATCAGATTCATATAAAGACAACATAGTGTATTGACTTTGAGACACATTTTTAAAAATATTTTAACGACTCTGAGTGCGGGATGCATCCTACAACTGATGGCATGGCATAGCTCAATGGGCACTTGTTCTATTTTCTTTCTTGGAGGTGTACAAAATGATGTTGCTTACGAGTAATGGCGTGTTATATTTAATAAAAAGTTGAAATTGCAGCAGCAGAGCAACAGAGGCACAATGAGTGGAAGCAAAATGCTAATTGGGAGACAGACAAATGGCACAACTATGACACAAGCAGCCACCGTATAGAGCTAAACACGCCACAGTAGATCGCGCAAATCCAAAAGAGGTTAGGAGTTCCTGAGTTTCACAGGTTAAACATACCTGTTCGTTTTCCATTTTGTTCTTTGCCACCTGGTTAGAACCTGAAAAAAAGCTTTTAGCTTTTCATTAAAACTGTGTTTTCTCAGATGAGTGACTTAAGTATAAAGAGTATTATTTAGTATCTGTTAGGCATTGGCATTTTATGAGGAAAGTACAATCCACTGGGACTGGAGGCCTCTTTAGTACTCTACCCAGGGGTGTCTGCTTTGTGCCCAGAGATTTCTTATAGACGTAGAAATATTTTTTAAGTATTGGAAGAGGCTTTAGGTATCTTTAGGTTCAACTCCTGAATTTTAAAGATGAAGAAAGTGAGGTCCTGTGGTGTGGACTGACTCTTAGCAGGTCCTGTGGTGTGGAGTGATTCTTAGCAGGTTCATACATGGTGGGTATGGCCTAGAACCCTCTTCCACCCTCCCCAGTATGAATAAGTTAGTTGTTTCTCTACCTCTGGATTAGTTCTGGCCCCAAGTCCACTACTGAGCAGATGGTACAAAAGGATCTTTTGCCTTCAATTGCCACAATTCAGCATCAATAAATGTGTTATTAGTTTCTCTCGCTTCTTTCTGACTCATTCTACAGCTGGAATCTCAGTGTTTTGCCTAGACAGACACCTGGTTGTCTGCATCCTAACCTCGACTGATGAGTAGTGGTGACAGCTGGGACTGGGCTCTACTGTCTGGACAATTGCTGCTTGGGGTCTGATGGGCACCACCTGTCTTTCTGTGTACCAGCTACTACCATGGCACCCTGAGGCACTTCACCCAGTCCCAGAGTAGAATCTCTAGAAAACAGACTGCCCCACATTACTCGGTTTTCTCTCCATCTAACTCTAGACTGTTTATACAGCATGCTAGGTGGAGCTCTGTTGAATATTTACTCCTTTCTCCAAGTCCCAAACTCTGAAACACTTATTCACTATGAAAATCCCTTTCTTATCGCTCAGAAACCGTACACACCAGTAGGATGTGAAGGGCTGCATTCCTTCTTATCAGTTGAGCCAACTTTTGTATTCATTGGGATTCCTCCTAATTGGCCACACTGGTTAGGCATTTGTTCTAATTAACCAGTGACCATGCAGTTTAGTTCTTAAATATTTTTAACGTCTCCTCTGCTTCCTAGTAAGCATTCCAAGTAACCATTGACTGAGCACATGGAGCCACTTATATACTAAAGGCTTTGCATATATTAACTCTTTGAATCTTCATAGCACTCTCATCATATGGTATGATCAGACATATTGTTACAGCAGAGGGAGTGAGGCTCAGAGAAATTATAGAAATATCCCCAGGGCATAGGCCATATGCCTGAGTCAGGATTCAGATCCAGGTCTTGGTGACCTTATGCCTCACTCTGACATTGTAGTAGCCTCTATCCAGTACCAACTCATTGTGTATTGAGTCTGGTCTGCTTATCTTACTCCAGGATTAGAATATCTTGGCTAGCCTGTTCGGTGCTTCCTTGTCCTTCCTCACAGATTAGGGCAGTAACCACTGACCTATTAAGAACCATGAGTTTACCCAAACCTCACTAACCAACCCAGCTTCCAGGTCTTTCCCACCCCCTCAGCATCCAACTAACCCCCTCCTCAAATATCTAAAACCTACTTGGGTGATACATGAACTGTACATCATTGCAAGAATTCCAGCATCTTTCTTTACCCTCCTGTTGTCATATTCTAAATGCCACCAAAGTTCTAAGGAGACAGTTCTCTTTGTTTCCTGATTTGTTTCTCACTCTAGAGCTCTCTCTAATTTTATTCTTTAGTTCTTCAAATGGAACGAAATGGAAGGAATCTAAGCATATCATCAGGGCAGCTAACCTATAGACAGAGTAACTAAATATACATTTAAAAATTGCCTCACAGGGGCACCTGGGTGGCTTAGTCGGTTAAGCGTCTGACTTTCGCTTAGGTCATGATCTCGCAGTTCGTGGGTTCGAGCCCCGCGTCGGGCTCTGTGCTGACTTCCAGCTCAGAGCCTGGAGCCTATTTCAGAGTCTGTCTCCCTCTCTCTCTGACCCTCCCCTGCTCATGTCTCTCTCTCTCTCTCCTAGAAATAAATAAAACATTAAAAAAAATAAAAAATAAAAGTAAAAATTGCCTCACAGAAAGTCTGGTGGTTTAGGTTTGAGCAGGTCATGAAACCAAATAATATTGTACTGGAATAGCTAACATTCATTGAGCACTTAAAATGTTCTCAGTCCTATTCTAAATACATTATAGTCATCCTGTCATTGAGTCCCCATCAACTCTATGCAGTGAGGACTATTATTTTTTTAATGATTAAAAAAAATGTTTGTTTTTGAGAAAGAGCGATAGAGAGCAAGCAGAAGAGGGGCAGAGAAAGCGGGAGACAGAGTCTCAAGCAAGCTCCATGTTGTCAGCATAGAGTCCGACGCGGGGCTCAAAATCACAAAGGGTGACATCATGACCTGAGCCGAAACCAAGAGTCACACACTTAACTGGCTGAGCCCCCCAGGCGCCCCAGTGAGGACTATTAGCGTCTCCACTTTATAGGAAGCTAAGGCACAGCGCAGTTGAACAACATGACACCCAAGTTGTAATAGAAACAATCAGGATTCGAAGACAGGCACTCTGATTGCAGAGTACAGGCTCTTAATCAAGCCTAAGGACTACGATGCTTTATTTAAACAAAATGAGAATCAGATACACAGACGAGTATTGTTTTTCAAAGCACTAGCATTACCACCTTGGGAAAATAAACCCATTTTCTAAGTGGTGCCATTTTTCAAAATATTTTTGGAATCAACCTCTGATGAGTTACAAACTTACAAGGCAATTAGACTTGTTAGGCTCATACAATGGTATAAACATAGTTCTATAAATCAATAACATTGATGAACATTGCTTCCTCCAGATGAAAATACACTGGGAAAGGTAACTCCCAAAAGAAGAAATATAAATGACCAATTAACATATGAAAATATGTTGAACCAAATCTAGTCAAAAACATGCATACTAAAATAATGAGAAAACACTTTTTACCTATCAGGTGGACAAACATTTTTAATGATTGACAATGTTCAGGATTAGCAAGGATGGGGGGCATGAATATACTCATGAATTCCAGACAGTAGTATAACTTGGTATGATTTTTCTGAAAGGCAGTTTAGCAATGCACATTAAAATATTAGCAGGACATATCCTCAATCCAGATATCAGAATTTTAAGAATTCACTCTAAGAAAATAATTCTTATTCGAAGAACTATTTTCCTAAGAAGAAGAGAATAAGGTCAAATATACAAAATACCTTGCAGTCAGGATGTCCATTATAGTCCTGTTCAAAGTTAGGAAAATCAAAAGTAAACTAAATGTCCATTAGCAGAGTGCTGATCAAATAAATCTATGTAATGGAAATTTACAATTATTGAAATGATGTGTGTTAGAGAGATATCAACAATACAGTGTTGATTTTTTATTCTTTTGTTTTTCCATACCGTTGATTTTTCAAAGGCAGGTAATATAATAATATTACAATTATGATTAGTGTAATAATATGATAGTGTAAAAATTATGGTAGAATCTAATCTTATCCTTTTTTATTTATCTCTATATTGCTCCACCTACAAATACACAAATATTGATAAATATCTGGAAAAGCTATTCACTAATATATTGAGTGATTATTTTTTAAATTTTATTTATTTGTTTATTATAATTTATTGTCAGATTGACTTCCATACAACACCCAGTGCTCATCCAACAAGTGCCCTCCTCAGTGCCCATCACCCACTCTCCCCTCTTTCCTACCCCTTATCAATCCTCAGTTTGTTCTCTGTGTTTAAGAGTTTCTTATGATTTGCCTCTCTCCCTCTCTATTACTTTTTCCCCCTTTCCCTCCGCCATGGTCTTCTGTTAAGTCTCTCAAGATCCACATAGAAGTGAAAACATAGGGTAGTTGTCTTTCTCTGACTGACTTATTTCACTTAGCATAATACCTTCCAGTTCCATCCATGTTGCTGCAAACAGTCAGATTTCATTCTTTCTCATTGCCAAGTAGTATTCCACTGTGTATATATACCACATCTTCTTTGTCTATTCATCAGTTGATGGACATTTAGACTCTTTCCATGATTTGGCCATTGTTGAAAGTGCTGCTATGAACACTGAGGTACATATGCCCCTATGCATCAGCACTCCTGTATCCCTTGGGTAAATTCCTAGCAGTTTTATTGCTGGATCATAGAGAAATTCTACTGTTAACTTTTTTAGGAATCTCCACAGTGTTTTCCACAGAGGCGGCACCAGTTTGCATTCCCACCAACAGTGTAGGAGGGTGCCCATTTCTCCACATCCTCACAGCATCTATAGTCTCCTGATTTGTTCATTTTAGCCATAGAGTGACTATTTTTGTGTTTTAAGACTTCATGTAAATCTTTTTAATTTTATTTTTATACCATTATCATTTCATGCCATGTACTCACATATTGTTACGTTTTAACTTTACAATGTTCCCTTTATAATTAGGCAAAAATAAATCTATTTACAGTTTTTAAAAAATTGCTAATACCTAGCTGGATCACTTGCAATCTTTACCAGACATGGTTTGCAGCAAATTTGGACAGTATTCAAAATAAAAAAAAACCCTCACAAATGAAGTGAGCTTGCCATTATTAAAGACATCGTTTTCTTATGTGAAACACACATCAGTCTCAAAAGAGAATTTACAGAATTGTTTTATAACATCATTGAAACAAGTATCTCCAAACGGTGATGACATAGAAGTGCTCAACATTTATTTGAAGATATAATTCTGGGCCATTTATTGACAAAATCATCTCACCACTTTTATTGTTGTGCCTCATCTGCTCTGTTTGTTTATGTCCGTTTTTATAAAAAATTCAAGAGATCTGAACCCTAAAGAAATTCCCTCCCTCGGTGGATGAACAAGCCATAATTTCTTGAGCTTTGGCATGCATCGGTAAAAGAATGCATATTTTTATTTGCTTGACCAAGCTCAGGAATCTGCAAGTCTGCTAACATTGCATTATGTGGATGGTGCCCCGAATAATACCATGTGCCATGTCGCAAAAGCCGGAGATGTGCTTGTGGAATTTATTTTTTTCCAATTTATGAGGACTGCTGCACACAAATAGATTATTGTAGTGTCTGTGATTAATGGGACACCACATGGCTGCGTGGACTTCATAAATCATTCGATGCAACATCTGAGTGAATTTTACTTGCAAAATCAGTTTCAATCAGCTTGGTTCAAAAACTGGGTAGAGCAGAAGGATGTGTCCGGTAGCAGGAGGTATGGAGGACTGTGTGGCAGTCGGTACCTGGGTCCAGCTTTATGTCCCTTGTTATCAGTGATGTGGAAGAATGAATCAGCAGCACGTTAATTAAATCTGCAGATGGAATTGGAAATGTCACAAAGGCTGAGAGGGCTGGGGAAATGATACAAATTGGCCTAAATTTAGTGATAGGTGGGGGCTGGAATAAAGGACAAAAATACGGCAGATGTGAGCTTTTGTCCACACACGGACACACAAATCAATACACGATGAGAGAAATCAGTTAATGGTATACCTCTCTTAAGATCCCAAGTATCGTATGAAAACAGTTTGGGAATAATGAATATTATGAAAAGAATGCCCACAGGGTTTTATTCAAAGATCAATATTTAGCATTTGTTTTGTTTTTAAAGTAATGGGTTTATCGCTTTTTGGATGCATAAGTAATACATATTCATCATAGAAAAATCAGAAGCTACAGTTCAGGAACAATAAAAAATATTCCTTTAATCTCATCATTCAGTGGGATATATAATCTGATCTGATATATATATATATATATATATGAAAATGAGATCATATTGTATATTCAATTTGGTATCCAATTTTATTTGTGTAAGAATACTTCTTTTTTTTTAAAGATCAGTTTCTTTTTTTTTTTTGGCAAATGTTTATTTATTTATTTTGAGAAGGAGGGAGAAAGAGAGGGAGAGAGAGAAGGAGTGCACGTAAGTGGGGGAGGGCCAGAGACAGAGGTAGAGAGGGAATCTCAAGCAGGCTTGGTAGTGTCAGCACAGAGCCCAACGTGGGGCTCAATCTCTGGCCCCTGAAATCATAACCTGAGGCAAAATTAAGAGTCAGAGGCTGAACCAACTGAGCCACCGAGGCCCCCTTTAAAGATCAGGTTCTTGAGAACAGTGGTCTATATCCACCTTCCTCTGGCTCATTGAGTTTATTCCCTTCAATCTCCATAATTAGAAGCTCTGAGAAAAAAGACACAAGGCTAAAATTTGTAAAGGCTACAGCTGGAGAGGAAAAAAAGAGAGAGAGAGAGAGAGAGAGAGAGAGAATTTCTTTGAATATGCTGCCTGCTCCTCGGAAATCCCTTACACCAACAGTGCTCCATCCATTTTTCTTGGCTCTAAGGGGTCAGCCTTTCACCAAGAAAGTAGTCATGGAATCCCCACCCTACCCTCACATTTCCCGGACTTTTGGCCACACTGGCCCCCCTGATCCTGAGAACTATAGGCACTTCAGCAGAAGCACTATTATTAACTGAAGGACGCTCCTATTTCCAGAAACAATTAAGAAGGAAGAGGTGATTCCACCCAGAAGGTTATTCACAAGGGTGGAGGAAGGTAGTAATCTGAGACCAAGGTCCTTCAGGGGGCGGAGTTGGGGGGGGTGGCTGGAGGGAAGGAGAAGATAGAAGGGAGAGGGGGAGGAAAGAAGAAAGGAAAAATAAGGAAGGAAAGTTCTGCTTTTTTTTGGACGTGAACTATAGCTCTGAGCTTAGGACAATGGAATAAATGAAATAAAAGCCTAATCCAAGCACACACAGGCAGAATCTGAATCTTATTTCAGGTGTATGAAACTTGAAAGTGTAGGAAGATTGTCAAATCATGGGAGAACAAAGTCATTCCTGGAGTTAATTTAGGAGCCTTGCATATAGCATGAGTGTCCGCTTTCCCAGCTCCAGGTTCTTGGTGAGGAGGGTCATTGTCCTCACAGAGGCCACACAAGAGGGAAAGGGCCATGGGTGGGAGTTCCGGAGATCCCAGTTTCCATTTTTCCCACCAAACGCCTGGCTGTCATTAAGCACTTGATGTCACCTCTTTGGGTGTCAGCGTTCTTATCTAAGAAGGGAAAAGTTAGCCCTGGATCACCTGTAATATCCTCTTTAATAGACTTGTGCTCCACAGCACATTAGAACTACCTTAGGAGCTTTCAACCCCTTCCCCCAACTCCAAGCCTCCCTCCAGACCATTTACATGAGAATCTCTGGAGTAAGACAGGTATCAGTATTTTTATGCTTCTCAGGTAGTTCCAATGTTCCTCCAAGACTTAAATCTCTGAACTGTACCAGATGAGTTTTGATACCTAAAACATTAAGAAAAATAATAGCTCACATTTATTGGGTGCTTACTATATGCCAGAAGCACTTTATTATGCTTCATTTAGCCCTCACAAGGACCTCAGGAATTAAAACTCGCCGTTTCTCCAATACTACAGATGCAGAAATTGAGACTTAGGGTAGTTAGGTAATTTGTCTGAGGTTACCCAGCCAGAGAGCAGTGAACTAGAATTCTAACGTAGGCAATTTGATCCCAGAATTCAGGAGCCTGCCCACGAATCCATGCTGAAATACAGAAATCTGAACAGTCTCTTGTAAGTGAAGGTAGGCTTTGGAAATTTTGCAGAATTACTATTTTTTCCATATATTAGAACTGGGCGAGAACATTTCATTCTGGTTCTATTTCCTGTCTGTACTTTGAATTTTATAATTTACTGTAATTTTCACTCAAAGTAAGTACAATGGGGACTGTGTTATAAAGCACCTGTACACGTATTGCCATGTATACTGTTAACACTTACTTATAGACTGCCTACTATGCACTAGCCACTATCCTAAGTGTTTTGTGTTTTCATATACAGCTGAACCTTGAACAGCATGGGTTTTAACTGTGCAGGTCCCCTTATACATGGACACACACACACCACACATATATACATATATATATATATACATACATATATAGTACAGTACTGCAGATATGTTATCTTTTTATGGTTTTCTTAACAACATGTTCTTTTCTGTAGCTTGCTTTATTGTAAGGATACCGTATACAATTCATATAATACAGAAAACACACTTTAGTTGGCTATCTTATTGGTAAGCCTTTACAGCATGCTATTAGTAGTTAAGTTTTAGGGGATTCAAAGTTCTATGCAGATTTTCTACTGGGGTCGAGATTGATACCCCAACCTCCATATTGTTCAAGGGCCGAGTGTAATTTTCAAAGATGAGCACAATATTTTGAAGCTCCTCTCCCAAATAGGTAGAGTCTATTTTTTTGCCTCTTGATTCTGGACTTGGCCATGTAATTTATTTGGCCAATGAGACATCAGCAAATGTGACACAAGAAAAGGCTTAAAAAGTGCTCAAGTACTTGTGTGTGACCCCACATTTCTAGCCCTTAGAGCCCAGCCACCACATGGAGAAGTCCAGGTGACTCTGTTAAATGTTGGGGATGCATGACTCTGTCGCCCAAGCCAAGTGTAAGACATGTGAGTGAGGCCTCCCAGGACCCACCGGACTGCCACCTGACTTCCAGAACATCAATGTTCCTGGTGAGACCAGCATGAGAATTACTTAGCTGAGCCCATAGCAAATTGTCAACCCAAATTGAGCTAAATATTGTTTTAAACTATAAAGTTTGGGAGTTTTTCATGCATCCAAAGCTAGCTGGTATACATATATTCACTCCTTTATTTCTCATAAGACTCTCTGAGGTAGATTTTGTTATTATCTCTGTTTTACAGATGAAGAAACTGAGGTACCCAAAAGCTAAGTATTTTGTGCAAAGTCCCAGAACTAGGAAGTGGTTGTATCAGCGGGTGAACGCAGACAAACTGGCTCTAGGATCCGTGTTCCTAACTTCTATGCTGTACTGTCTTAAGAACTCTCAGTAAAGGTCTGAATTTAGGAAAGAACAATCTTCTGGGGGCACCTGGGTGGCTCGTCAGTTAAAAATTTGACTCTTGATTTTGGCTCAGGTCATCAAGTCACAGTTTGTGGGTTTGAGCCCTGCACTGGGCTATGTGCTGATTCTGTTCGGGATTCTCTCTCTCTGCCCCTTCCCCACTTGCACTCTCTATCTCTCTCTTTCACAATAAATAAATAAACTTAAAAAATTAAAAAAAAAGAGAACAATCTTCCGTTTGTTAGTTGGATTCCTGAAAAACTCAGTATTTATTACATTGGCAAAAATACTTTTATATTTTTACATATATTTACATATGTTTATATGTAGAACAGAATTAGGTTTCAGGATGAGATAATTATAAACAATTCTCTTTAGCAACATGAAACAAACATGAAGATATTAAAAAATGATGCAGGATACAAGACAATTCTTTAAGGAACTGGTCCATAAAGTACAGGAAGGAAATCGTTCTTGGGCCCTGCCTACCAAATGCCAGGGGTACCCCCTCCCACGATCATCATAACCAGTAAAATTCCCCCATAAATTTTTGAAAAGTGGATACTTGGGTCCTACTCCCAGAGAGTATGTTTAATTGGTCTAATGTGCAGCCAGGGCTAAATCTCTCGTATAGGTGAAACCCAATTAAGAACTAGTAGAGATCTGTCCGTGATGTAGGACAAACCCTCTATTTCACAACCAGGCCATCAAGAACGGTCATGCACTATACAGCCCTAGTGGGCACGTAGTCACAAACACTATGAACCACTCTTTATCTATCAGTTAGAAACCACACACTTGCTGGCTGGCTCAAATGAAATCACACATGAAAATATTATATACATATTTTCGGTGACATGGAATTTTTCCTTGAACAACTTTCCTTAGTTGAGTAGTATCTTAAATTATTTAGATTGTATCTCTCTTCATAAAAACCTACAAGATTTGATCGCATACATTAAAAATTAAGCTTTATAAAGAATTTTTTAATTAAAAATCACACATACCCACAAGTTACAACCTGCATACCATCTCTTGTCTTTTTCTAAGGCATCCTATTCTATCAGAGGTTGTAATAAAACAAATCCTGAGTTACTCAAATTTTGGCAAGGAACTCCCTGAATTAGAAAGACAGTAATATCGCAAATATTCTTGAAAAATAATACTCATATTACTAAATTAGGATAAACCTATATATGAAAATATGACACAGAGAAATTAGGAGTTGGTTATTTTATATTACATAATGTTATAGATGAATATTTGCGTGTCTCCCTGCTATTCCATTCATATGTTGAAGCCCTACCCCCCAAAATGATAATATTTGGAGGTGGGGCCTTTGGGAGGTAATTAGGTGAGGTCATGAAGGTGGTGCCCTTCCTTATAAGAAGAGGAAGGGAGGCTAGAACTTTCTTTCTGCCATGAGAGGACACATTGCGAAGGCAGCTGTCTGCAAGCCAGGATGAGAGCACTCACCAAAACCAAAATCTGCTGGCAACTTGATCTTGGACCCCTAGCCTCCAGAAACTGTGACATAAAAAGTCTGTTGTTTAAGTCACTGAATCTATGTTACTTTGTTATAGCAGTCAAAGTTGACTTGAGACATAAATCCATTCTTTAGAAAATGTACCTCTGACTTACAAAGAGTTTATTCCATGAAACTTTCTAAAGCAAGCTTCTTATTACAGTGATAACCTGAGTTGATTGATGTCCAGCAATATTCTTTGGGGGCACATGTGTTAAGAATCTGAATATTCATCTGACAGTATTTTGACAGTATTCATGAATTACTACAATGTGCGCATTAAGTATACGAAGCTCTGGGTACTTCAGTTAAGATGAGACATTATTCTGCTCACAAACAGCTTCCAGTTTGCACAGAAGATGTATAAACTGGCAAGTCAAACACAGCATCACAAATGGTGAAATTAGAGTCATGCAGGGTGCCTGGGTGGCTCGGTTGGTTAATTGACCAACTTCAGCTCAGGTCATGATCTCATGGCTCATGGGTTTGAGCCCCATGTCAGGCTCTGTGCTGACAGTTCAGAGCCTGGAGCCTGCTTCAGATTCTGTGTTTCCCTCTTTCCCTGCCCTTCCCCTGCTCGTGCTCTGTCTCTCCCTCTCTCAAAAATAAATAAACATTTTAAAAAACATGTAAAAAAAGAGCCATGAACGAAGCGTCCTGTGGAGAGTGCAGGTAAGTCAGCCTGGAAGAGGAGGATAAGCCCGTATCAAAAAAGATGGCAATCAAATAGAGTCTTGAAAGACTAGTTAGCATTTGCCTGCTGGAAAAGCAGGGACAGAAGTGATAGAAACAAAGGAAGAATCAGGTGCAAAGGCACTGAGGCAGACAAGTGACTTGTCAGAGGCATAAGGCTGCAGCTGAAAGGAGGCAACAGTGATGAACTTCAGGATGAACATTAGATACAGCTTTGGATGTCATGCTAAGGAGTTTGGATTCCATGCTGTCAAAAACTGGGTCTGCAGGAGTTTTAAAGCAGAAAATACTATTCATGTTCTTTAGGAGAACAACTGCAGCTTTGTGAAAGAAAGACAATAACAGGGAAAGACACACAGCACAGGGAACAGTGTGGAGACCTGTGCTAATGGGCACCATGCCTGAAGGCTTTCTTGTATGGATTCTGTCCTCTACGGTCAGGTCAGGAGTGGCTGTAGGCATGAAGGTAGGTTGGAAAGGAAGCATAAAGGAGGCTATCATAAGTAAACAGGTTAGAGATCCAGCCGACCAATCTTTCCTTGAGAGAAACAAGCAAATGAACACAGGGAACCAGTATGCAGGTACGGAGTCCAATCCAGAGAGGGCAATGAAGGCTGGAATCAGGAACCTAACCTCAGGGAAACAGGTGTCAGAGACCAGAAACAACGCAGCAGGAATCCAGCCCCGAGGGTCTATGAAAGAGGTGACCAGGTTTTAGGCAAGAGTATTAAGAATGGCACAGGGTAGGGGCGCCTGGGTGGCTCAGTCGGTTAAGCGGCCGACTTCGGCTCAGGTCATGATCTCGTGGTTCATGGGTTTGAGCCCTGCGTCAGGCTCTGTGCTGACAGCCAGCTCAGAGCCTGGAGCCTGTTTCAGATTCTGTGTCTCCCTCTCTCTCTGACCCTCCCCTGCTCACATTGTGTGTGTCTCTCTCTCTCAGAAATAAATAAAATTAAAAAAAAAAAAAAAAAAAGAATGGCACAGGGTAAGGGCGCCTGCGTGGCTCAGTGGGTTAAGCTTCCCACTCTTGATTTCAGCTCAGGTCATGATCTAGAGGTTGGTGAGATCGAGTCCCATATTGGGCTCTGCATTGAGAGGGAGGAACCTGCTTGGAATTCTTTCCTCTCCCCCTCTCTCTGCCCCACTCCTGCTCACTCTCTCTATCTTTCCTCAAAATAAATAAATAAACGTAAAAAAAAATAATGGCACAGGATAACGTGCCAGAGCTTCTGAATATTCAGTGTGCGTCAGAATCAGGGCTTGTTACAAGGCTGACTTCTGGGCCCCTCCCCAAGAGATGCCGACTCTGTATAGGTCTGGAGCAGGGGCAGATAATCCGCAAAGACTCACATGCTGCTGACACTACTGATTCACAGATGAAATTCTGAGTAACAAGGCTCCAAGCCGTACAACTCCCAGCTGTAAAACGACCCGAAGTGATTTCAGGATTTGAAACCACTTGGGCCTTCAGGTGTAGACATTTCCTTACCAGAATGGAGAGGGGTCTGAGTGGACAGAAGAAGGCTTGTTCTGATACCAAACAGAATCTGAGAGGCACCGGAGCCCACTAGGCAGCTGTACACGAACACCAAATAAGACTTGATTTAAAAAAAAAAAGTTGGTGTCTCTTCTCTGCAGGCAGCTGTTACAAAATGGGACTAATGGTTGTTTAAGGAAAAGTGAGAGAAAGAGGCAGGTCTGAGCAAGCGCTACGCAGTCTCTTTGGAAGCTGGATCTGTCAGCTGGGAGCTGGGGTCTGCTAGTCCAAGCCTTCTCTGCTCCAACAGCCCCACACTGGGAGCTTCTGGGCAGCTCCAGGCTGATTGAAGAGAGCCCCATCAGACACCTTGCAGTTTTTCAGGGGCCCTCGTCAAGTGGGAATGCAGGATTTTGTTGCACTATTAAAAAGAAAAAAAAAATAGGCGAAGATCATCAAACCCTTGAATTGATTAAATTATGGTGCATCTTTTAATAGGACAGACTGAAGAGGCTTCTAGAAACTAGGCCAAATTTTCTGGAGAGCTGCCAGCAATCATACGGCATGAATACGGTTATAAGCAAGATGCTCAACACTTTTTTTTTTCTTTTCTGACTTAAGCTGTGAAGGTAACGGTAACCCTGAAACCAAGCGACAGAAACCCAAGCCGGTGCAACCCAAGCGACAGATAGCAATTTGCTTCAATTGAAAGATGGATTTGAAATTGGGATTGATTAAAATACTAGTGCCTCTAGTAGATGAAAAGGAGTTGATTCGGTTTGCAAAATCCTTCACATATGGAAATTATTAATCAGGGAGTCGGCTAGTTTATCATTAGGTATCAGCACATATAAACACAAATTCTAACATTCTTATCTATGCGACATAAATTCTTTCAGCCGCATGAGCAAACAAACACTCCATTCCCACGTCATTGAATAAACATACAATGTAATCAGAGCAACAGTAACCAGAACAATGGAGGGTATGTGTTTATTGAACATGTGCGCGAATAAATGAATGCATGTCAAAGCAGATCATGGAGGTGACCGGCAGCCTGGCACCACCAGCCTGAGACTACGAAGATGGAGAAAGTGTTCATTGTTCAGCTACAGAGCTCCACATGCAGAAGACAGGAGATGCAGATGGACAGGTGAGAGAGGGAAGGGGGACAAGAAAGCCTGGATTATTGGTAGTAGGGTCCTGGGAGACCTGGAAGATGAGCACAACGGAGATGTCAATGACTGAACTCCTGACGAAGAACGTTCTAGCAAAGCAGCTCTTCTAAGAATGGAATCAAATCAACATTGACACAAACAAGCTCTTGGTCCTAATTACTTGCCAAGCAACTGCTGCAAATCTCGAAGGGGAGAGGGAGAGGCTGGCTCAGCAGTTTTGGAGTCTATCTCAGCTATCTTGAAGGCTCTTTGGGAAATAAAAGTGTCGGGCCACTTGAAGTGTTGGGGATACCAACTTTTTAACAAGTGCTTATCGATCTCCTACTACGTACAAATATTTTGCTTGGTGCAAAAGTGAATAATATGGAATTCCTGTCCTCAAGCATCTTACGGTCTATATGGGGTGAATATACACATTTAGACATAATTATCTAATAGGATAAACTTCAACAATTGCCCAGAAGTAGGAGAATAACTTTGAATATTAATTTATTTATTCACTCATTTATTGCTTAGGATGTGTGTGATCCAGTGGATTTTAAGATATTTGTAAAATTGCATAAATATCACTGCTATGTAATTCCAGAGTACTTTCATTACCTAAAACGAAACCCAGTAATCATTAACAGCAACTCTTCATTTCCAGCTCTCTCTAGCCTTTGACAACTGCTAATCTAGTTTCTGTCCATGATTTTCCCTATTCTCATCTGATTCCCCCCAATTAACTTAAGTTACACACAAGGAGTTTTTCTGGAACCTGAAGTCTATTCCAATGATGTTTATGACTACACTGTCTTGCTTACTGTAGCTACAAAGCTACAGTTTTGAAATTGCGAAATTTGATTCAAATTCTTTAATTATATTCTACTTTTCAAATCGTTCTGGCTGTTTTGGATCTCTTGCATTTCCATATAAATTTTGAAAGCAGCTTGTCAATTTTTGCAAAAACAGTCTGCCCGGATTTTGGTAGGGATTTCATTTAAGCTGTAGATCAATTAGGACAGTATTGGCGTCTCAACAATATTAAGCTTTCCAATCATGATCATGGGGATTCTTTCCATTATTCAGATATTCTTTAATTTCTTTCAATAGTATTTGTAGTTTTTAGAGTATACATTTTGCACTTATTTTACTAAATTCATTCCTAGGAATTTTATTTGTTTTGATACTATCATAAACGGAATTGTTTTCATTTAATTTATTTTTAATTCTAATTCCAGTGTAGTAGGCTAGAACCTCCGGTAGAATGTTGAATAGAAGCGTAGAAAACAGATATCTTTGTCTTAGTCTTGACAGGAGGGGGAAAACTTTTAGTCTTTTAAAAAAAATTTTTTTTACTTCTGAGAGAGAGAGATATACAGGATGAGTAGGGGAGGGTCAGAGAGAGAGGGAGATACAGAATCCGAAACAGGCTCCAGGCTCTGAGCTAGCTGTCAGCACAGAGCCTGATGTGGGGCTGGAACCCATGAACCGTGAGATCATGACCTGAGCTGAAATCGGATGCCTAACTGACTGAGCCACCCAGACACCCCCCTGCCTTTTTTAAAAATTAAGTATAATATTAACTGTGGGTTTTTCACAGATGCTCTTTATCAGGCTAAGGAAGATCCCTTCTATTCCTAACTTGTTGAGTAATTTTGTTCAAACGCTTTTTCTATGTCTGTTGGGATGATCATGTGGTTTTATTCTATTGATATGGTAGATTACATGGTTGATTATTATGTAATCAACATTATTATGTAATCAACATTATTATGTAATCAACATTATTATGTAATCAACATATGATTGAACCAACCTCACTTTTCAGGGATAAATCTCATTTGTCATGGTATACTTTTAATATGTTGCTAGACTCAATTTGCTAGTATTTTGTTGAGGAGTTTTGCATATTTTGTTGAGGGTTTATTATATTTATAAGAGATATTGGTCTGTAGCTTTCCTTTTTTTGATGTCTACCTGTTTTGGAGTCAGTAATAATTGGCTACATAGAATAAGTTAGGAAATATTCCCTCCTCTTCCACTTTACAGAAGAATTTGTAAAGGATCAGTGTTCATTCTTTAAACATTTGGTAGAGTTCACCAGTGAAGCCATCTCATCCTGAGATTTCTTTCTGGGATGGTCTTTTTATAATTTCTTTGAAAACTTTATTACTTCTTCAATTTCATTACTTATAGGACTTTTCAGATATTCTAGTTCTTGAATCAGTTTTGGTAATTTGTGTCTTTCTAGGAATTTATCTGTTTCATTGTGGTTACCAAATTTACTGGCATATAACAGTTTCCTGTATTACCTTATAATCTTTTTTATTTCTCTAAGATTGATAGTAATGTTTCCTTTTTTATTTTTTATTTTAGTAATATGAACCTTTCTCTTTTCTTTGCCCAGGCTAGCTAAACATTTGTCAACTGTGTTGATCTTTTCAAGGAAGCAAATTTGAATTTTATTGATATTTTTTCTTTGTTTTTTTTTCTTGTTATTTATTTTATTTCCACTTCAGTCTTTATTATTTCCTTCCTTCTGCTTGCTTTAGTTTGCTCTTTCCCTAATTTCTTAAGATGGAAGTTTGAGTTACTGTTTGAGATCTTTCTTCTCTTTAAATATAGACATTTACAGATAGAAATATCCCTCTCAGCTCTACTCCCACAGCTTCTCATAATTTTAGTGTGTTGTATTTTCATTTTCATTCATCTAAGTATATTTTCTAATTTTTCTTGTGGTTTCCTCTTTGGCCCATTGGTTATTTAGTAGTGTGCTGTTTCACTTCCACATACTTGTTAATTTCCTAAATTTCCTTCTATTATGGATTTCTAATGTCATTCCATTGTGGTTGAAGACTGTATTTTGTAGCATTTCTCTCCTTTTGAATTTATTGAGGTTTATATTATAGCCCAACTTGTGGTCTATCCTGGAGAATGTTCCATGTGAACTTAAGAAAAAAGTATTCTGCTGTTGTTGGGTAGAGTGTTCTAAAGATGTCTACTGGGTCTAGTTGTTTATAATATTATAAAGTGCTCTACTTCCTTGTTGATCTTTTCTCTTGTTTTTATTTCCATTATTGGACATAAGGTATTGAAGTATCCCAACTATTCTTACTAAATTGTCTATTTTTTGTTCAATTCTGCCAGGTTTTGTTCATCTATTTTGGGGTCTTGTGATTTGGGAATTTTTAAGACACAGAGAACATCAGAGAATGTGTGCTCGCCAGCATACACAGATCATGAGCATGTGCACTCGAACCCGCCACCCCCGACTTGTTCCTTCAGACAGCCTGTTTTCCTGCTTTCTGTGTTTCCTCAAGAAACTTAGGCAACAGTTAAACAAGTTGCCAGATAAGCACCAAGCAATTCTCTGTTTGAATTAAACAGGTTGGAGCCAAGAATTAGGGTGGTAGGTGGAGCGGAAGACAGAGTTATACTCTCTGGTACATGGAAAACTGTACTGTAGCATCTGTGGATAAGAGGAATGTATTACCTCAATGGTCCAAAAAGCTATGATACTGTTTGAACTTGTGTGTTTTCAAAGTCATCTTAGAACTTTGAGTATGATACTCCTAAAAAGGCTAGTGCATGTCACTAGAGAAAGTAAGAACACGTGTCCTCCAGGCTGTGATATCCTCCAGGCACACAAGCAAGGATTCTATTGTCAATGGCAGATGATTACATATTTTTTTCATGGCTATCTGCTCACATGTATATTTATCTTCCATTATTTTACTGCAAAATATTAGATATGAATTCCAGAATTTTCTGGTAAAAATGCTAGGAATATGTCTACACTTTTCTTGTATTGATTTATATTTTTAATTAATACTTCTTGGAAAGTTGTATTTTCTAAATGTATTTAGTTTCATTTTTCCTAACTTACCTTCTTTATTTAAGAAGTGGCCCATAAGTTTACTGGAGATTTTCTGATTATACTGTTACCTTCAACTCAACTATTAGTAAGTATTAAGTGACTTTGAGTTCAAATTACTCATCTTTAATCTGAAAAGCACCATGAAGGAGTTTTTGTACATAATAATGGGAAGTTGGGTATTTTTCCACTCAGCAGAGCTGGGCATAGCTTTCCACCATTTGAGAAAATCTGGAGAATCTGAAAATGAGATACATACCCAGAATAAAAGACCATTGCTCCCCTGGTACCATCCCTGGAACCCTACACATAAAAGGAGAGGCAAAACCCCTGGGCTGGTAACTCTCCTTAAGAAGTAGGTTTGGGTTGGGGTATCTGGGTGTCTCAGTCAGCTGAGTGTCTGACTTCAGCTCAGGTTATGATCTCATAGTCTGCGGGTTTGAGCCCCACATCAGACTCTGTGCAGACAAATCAGAGCCTGGAGTCTCCTTCAGATTCTGCGTCTCCCTCTCTCTCTACCCCTCCCCCACTCATGCTTGTCTCTCAAAAATAAACATTAAAAACAATTTTTTTTAAAAAGTAGGTTTGGGTTTACTCCATTGCACTGAAGAAGGGTATTGAAGATCCTAATGCTTCAGTCCCTAATCATGGCCCCAGTACTATCAGTCTAGAAATATTTTATAAGAGGTATAACCAAATGCCCACATGGGACATAAAGTAATTCAGTAGAACACCAATAGTTTGCATTACCTCAGCCAATCTAAGAATTATCTACAAAATGTACACCTAAGATATTGAATGAGTTATATTGTTCTACAGATTTTTAACCTCTAAGTCAATGAGTGTTGGTGCTATGTACTTCTCTCAAAAAATGATTGCTAGGGCTTCTGTTTGACTATAGATGTTTGATGTAGAAAGTAGGGCCAACTGTCTATTGAGACTACTGAATTCATGGCCGTAAAATGAAGCCATCTATATATATGAAAATGCCTATCTTTATTATTTTATTTTATTTACACATATTGTTTTGAGAATCCGAGTGAAGGAATGCAAGTACCTTATTAAAATAGTGATTAAAAGTAAAGAATTTTAGGTACATCCTTATTTTATCACATGTGACGGTTATTTCTTCAAAAAGATTTTGCTAACAGCCATATCCCTAACCGTATGGTAAGATTTAGGTTCTGTATTCATTTTAAAAATAAGAAATCTTTATTGAGCTCATGCAATATAGCCTACAACTGGTCTTACAGTCAAAAGTATTCTCTGTTGTTTTTATGACAAAGAATATAAGACTGTAGATAGAGAAAGAAATGTGCCTAAAGCTTGCTTGATCTTTTGGATGGACAGTTCTGAAGTTCATCAAGTAGGAAATTAATGTATCTTGGGTTGAATAAATTATAAGTAGGTTGGGAGAGATGATATGTTAAGTCCAGTTACGTGGAGTCATGCCTCTAGACGTGACAAAGAGAAAGACATTTGCAAATCACCAGGATCTACCATTCAATTCTGTGACAGGAAGTATTTTCTGCATCCACTTTGGTATGAGCTTTTAAGAATCAACTCTAAAATATAATGAAATATTACTAGGTTCTAAGTAAAAATGACTTGGCATGTTCAAAATCTAGGGCCAATTAACCTTTAGCTGATAAAGTTGGGAAAACCAATGATCTCTGGTTTTACTAACATCTGAACTACTTAAAATTCTCCCACCAAATTCTTTCCTTCAGTTACTATTTTCCAGGACCTTCTCTCATTGTTTGGTGGCCAAATTCAGTCCTATTTGTTATATCTGACAGTTTTTTAATCCTCAACATCAAATTGATAAATTTAAATTTGACAAATTCTAAATGGCTTCCTCCAATTTTATTTTGCAAGTTACCTAAAAAGAGTCTTTGTAAGCCATAGGAGGCCAAATCCAAAATTTTCTGGAGCCCACTTCAGCAATAATCTGTTGATAAGAAGGAGAAGTAGAAACCGTTTTCCTGGCACAGTGGAGGAATTGTAAATGGTTCTTGGGTTGCAACAGATCACAAGGATAATGTGAAATTTACTTATTCTGTTATGAACTTCTCGGCCCCCCAGTTTCTCCAGTGTAATCAGGAATATACATGGTCAACTGGACAGGTCAACTCAGGTGAGGTTTTAAAGGCAGAGTGGGGGGGCGCCTGGGTGGCTTAGTCGGTTAAGCGTCCGACTTTCACTTACGTCATGATCTCGCGGTTCGTGGGTTCGAGCCCCGCGTCGGGCTCTGTGCTGACTGCCAGCTCAGAGCCTGGAGCCTGTTTCAGTCTGTGATTCCCTCTCTCTCTGACCCTCCCCTGTTCACGCTGTCTTTCTCTCTCCTAGAAATAAAAAAATATATATATTAAAAAAAAATTTAAAAAAAAATAATAAAGGCAGAGTGGGAAGCATGAACCCAGAAGAACCCAATGACAAAAGACTTCGGTCTTTTGAGATCTATTGGGTTGGATACCGTGCTTCTCTGCTACCTTCCAGATTCCAGATTTGGACAAATAATTTTTCTCCCACATTAGAATCACTAGGTGACTTCTATCCACTGCTGGAATATTAACTATTAATTTTCTCGATTTAACAAGAAGTGGATACATGGCCAGAAATTTGTAGTGTTGGACTAAAAATTACCAACTCAGTTTATTACTAGTTTATGAATATGTAGGAAAAAAGGAGGCTCCTTTACAAATGCTCAAACACACACCTTTACAAATGCTAACATACACACACACACACGCATATTCTTCATTACTCTTGCTACTACGGACGTTTTGGAGACCACTAGGTGTCACTCTGCACAGATTCCTACACGTGTAGATGCAAAGGCAAGAAAACTTGATTCCCTGGTAAAGCTGTTCTCCTTTTCTTTAGGAGGTAGACACAAGATTCAAAACACAATGAGTTTAATTCCCCCTTTCTCATCAGGAACTGTCTTTAACTTATCTTTTACTTAGATCTCAACAGAAACTTTCTTGAGTTTCTCCTTTCATGTTAATCTTCCTTTCTCTGGAGTTTAAAGGGAAAGGAAAGCTGTTTTTTGGATGAAGAAACACATGTTGAAGGCTAAAGAATCACATTTTATGAGCATTGTGAGGTCTTCCTTCGGGGGTCACAGAGTCAAATCTAGCATCTCCTCAGATTCTTGAACCCTTTTGAGGAAAGCGAGCTTTAAGAGAGTGGGCTACCTTCATGGTATGACTTGGAGCTATGATTACAAGCATTTTCCCTGCCTCAGATGTCCACTTCACTTTGTTAGTGGGTCTTCACTCCTCCAGTGGGACCTGGAGCGAAGGTCGCACCAGTGAAATCCTACCCCGGTAGGATTTGTGGTGTGGTATACTGGGTGTCGTATACTGTGTAAGCAAAAACACAGTATATTTTTTTTAGATGTATATGTTATATAGTGCCCCTCATGAGCACACTAACAGTAAATTATGTAAGTATATTAAATTAGAGTTATTTTAGTTACATGTCCTTTTGAAAGGCACAGAATATAAATTTGAGGGGTGTATGTTTCAAACAATATAAAAAAGGAAAGAGGGACATGTCTTGCTTGATCAAGATAATTAAATTGAGCAGAATTAGGGCCTAGGAAATGTAGAGAGGACAGGGAGCGAAGAAGACATTCCTAATCCTTCTTTCAAAGCTTCGTATCTCTCTGTCACCTTCCTGTGAACACCTGTTTTCCCTCATCTAATTTGGAAGATACAGAAAGGTCTGTAGGGAGGTATCTAATGGAACAGTTGACGGAGTACACAAGAAAGGAAGGGTAATATGTGAAGTGTCTCTCATGCTCTAGGCAGTATATTCTGTGCAGTGTGAATGAGAATTCACTTAAATTATCCTTCTATAATAAAGTAGGGAAATGAAATGCATACAGCCTTGACTAAATTTCCCATGTCCTCACAGTTACAAAGAAGAGAGCTGAGGCTAGAACAGATTAGAAACTTTATTTGACCTTAAGAAGATAAACGGTTTGAATAAGCCTGCACATGAACTCAGTGATACATGTATGAAAGCATTTATTGCAGCACCACTAAATGGAAAACTAGAAACAACTTCCATGTCCATGAATAGGATAATGGTTGAATACATTATGTACTTGTTATAAAGCACCAAATTCTTTAAGGACTTGAAAGGAAAAATGTCCAAGCTAGGTTATAAGATGAAATGGCAAGATGCAATCGATTGATATCAGCCTATTGATTTTAAAAAGAGGAAATGTATTTATGTATAATTTAACAATATGTAATTTATATCAATAATCTATATACAATTAATCATTAACTTACATATATATAAAACACCAGATTGTACTTCCTGTGGAGGCAGACTTTTTTCTCTTTTGCTCAATGATGTATTCTCAATGTCTAGAACATTTCCTGGTTCAGGTGACAGACCCTGAGGTGACCCCCTAGTTATTTACAGCTTCTGGCCTTCACACCTTTGTGTAATCTCTTCCCCTTGAGTGTGGATGGGACCTGTGACTTGCTCCTAATCAATAGAATATGGCAAAAGTGATGGGATGTCATCCACGTGCTTAGATTTGGTTAGGTTACATTATACAAGGCTCCACTAGCAGAGCTGGAGATTCTTTGTGGAGTCTTCATGAAGTTGATGGTTATGTTAGGGAGGCCAACATGGTGAGGCTAATCATAGATATTCATGTTGCTGTGTATGAGTTCAGGTCCTTTCTGCTGATTAGTATCCTATGACATGAAATCGCTCTACTTTACACAACCTTTCACCAGCGATGAACAAACACCCACAGTGCCTCTGTTGCTCTGCTATCACAGTGTCTTGGTGAGTATCTTTGCAACCATCACACTATGAATCTAAGCATTGATCCCAAATATGGGGAGTGGCACTGCTGGACCATGTCTGATAGGGCCTTAATTTCACTTGGTACTGCCAGCTTGTTTCTGGAATGGCTGTAGCACAGAGCATGCCCATGGTGGTGCAGGATGTTTCTTGTTTTCTCATATCTTCTTCAACTTTATCTCCAAAGTCCATGTTCTTATTATACTTAAGTGATAGCCTATTCATCCAAGTTTTGAAAGCATTCCAAGACAGGCTTTCAAAAATGAAAAACACTCAAAAGTTCCAGACATCATTGTATCCTAAGTTAAAAGACAAGTCATTATCTGAACACGTTTTGGTCCCTTAGTGTTTGTTGTTCTCCACTGACTTGCTCTTTTATTTTGATGATGAGAGAAAAAACACAGGTGTGAGAAGAGAGAAGTATGGACTATTGCACCAAGGTGCCAGGGAAACAGGTGCATGCACCCCCAAATGGGCTCATGCTCTCTCTCTCTCTCTCTCTCTCTCTCTCTCTCACACACACACACACACACACACACACACACACACACACACACACTCACACAGGGTGTGAGGGAAGGGAAGGAAGAGAGGCTAAGAGATGAAAGTAAAGGGAAACGAGTGAGATTGAACAAGAAAGGAAGATGTTTTCTCTTTAAAGCATTGATTTGAAGTGAAGGTGATAAGGACGGAAGATGATGTTGACAGAAGATGAACATGAGCATGTGTGTACATGTGGAGTAAAGCAAGAGGCGTCAGGACCATGGACCACCTTCTGCTTCATCTGGCTGCGCCATCTCCACAGGTAGAGCTGAGCATTGGAGATTTAACATACCTAAAGAGCAATAATTAGTGCTGTTGTTTTTTTTTGTGTTTGGGGAGATGAGGAAAAGCTAGAATACAATGACTGAATTAAGTGCTAAGATCATGTCAGCATGACCAATTTCTTCTTTGCTGTTTTCCTTTAGAGCTAAATTGCCCAGGTGTTGGAAAAGAAACTTGAAACCAGAATCTCCTCATCACCAAATATTATGCTTTAATTGCTAGGCATGCCAGGTTGAAATAGCACCAAAATCTGCATATCTGAAGAGCATAAAATGTAGGCTTTTAAAAGAAATCAAGATCTACATAGGTTTTTCCTGACACATTTTGTTTGAAAAAAAAATGTATTGAAAAGTAGCAATTTCTTTTACCAATTCGATGACGGATCTAAGTGTAACTGATATGACTCAGTAGCAGGGAGTATGCATTATAGTTAAATGATAACCCATGCTAATGGCAGGGGCTGAGCTTTAGGTAACTGAGAAACCAATGGTTAAAAAAAAGTGGTCGTATTTGTGAAAAGCACCTAAATACGTACCCATGTCTTGCAAACACCAGCCTGACTCTTTCAGGATTGTGGTCTCCTCTTTGTCATCTGGGACCTGAAAATAAGGCCCAACTCCACCCTCCCCTGTGTTGGGGTTGTGATGGGACCATAGGTACACTGGGGAGAAGGTTCTGGATGGACCTTGAAGATCATTTGTTTTCCAGCCTCTGCCTGAGGCTTGATTCTCCTCAACCTTGTGTGATGTGGCCATCCAGGTTCTGTTTCAATTTTTCCAAGGATTAAACATTTAATTCATCCCAAGATACATTATTTTATGTGTAGGCAGTAAACAGAAAGATTCAACTTTTGCTCTATTTAAGTAGATATCTACCCATTTGGAATTCTTCTGTTAGTCCTGTTTCTGACCTGTTGGATGACAGGAAAAAGTTATTGTCTGGGTGTCATGGCAATGTGGGCCACTGACTGGCAGCTGATTCTGGACTGGTTACCTTATCCATGGCAAATATAAGAAGGATGATTAATTAAACTGCCCCTCATGGTTCCCGTTGTTAGTGGGAGCTCCTGCCAATTCAGCATCCCCTGCATTTGGAATGACAGAAGCCCTCAAGATGGACATGGACAAAATCCACGATTCAACTTAAAACTTAATGTTTCTGAAAATAGCTTTGCTATTTTCATGCCCATAGCATTAAACCCCCCTCTGAAGCCTGATACCCATTTTTTTATAAAACGTTACAATTCGGGAGCAGCCCAATGGAAGAGATGCATAGACCAAGGTCTAGGGGAGGGGCAGGGCTTACCACCCTCCCTACAACTTTCACATGTTTACCAACCTGGAATTTCTGAGATTTATTGTTAAAGAGAAAGTAATATAGGGCAGAATTAGAAGCTTCAGCTTCTAAGAAACTAATAAACAATGCATATTGAAACTATCTATAGGAAGTAGGAATGCAGTCATTCACAAGGTCAAGAACTTTTTGAAGTCTACCATCATTTGAAAGACCAGAAGCAAGCTGGGAAGAACTGAAGGAACCCATGAATCTGTGCCTATCATCTCTTGAGCGGAGCTCTGCAACTGCCTCCTTGCTTTCATTCTGGGGCCTCCTTGTCCACTTTCCCCACTACAAACAGAGTGATCTTTTCATCCCTTCATTTAAAGTCCTTCAGTATCTTCCCATTTTTTTGGGCCAATGACCAATGTTCTTACTAGTTCCTACGTGGTCTGGCTCATCCTTCCCGTTCACACTGCATTACATTCCTGTGCCCTTTGCAGCCACATTGACCCTCACTCAGTCATTAGAACACACCAAGGTACCCCTGACCTCCTTGCTCCTTCTCCTCCACGCTTTCCATCTAATTAACTACCAGTTATGATAGAAAATTAAACTTCGATGTCCCTTCCTCAGGGGAACCTTTCCTGATCCCCCATTTTAGGTCGATCTGTTTCTTAAGTGCTCTCAAAGTTTCTTTCCTGTAGGGTACCTATCTCAGTTTGCAATTGTATATTAACATGATTGTTAAGTTTATGCCTGTGTAACAGAGGTGTGTTTAATCATTGTTCCAGCTTGAGGGAAAATCTCACCAAGACTGGCCATGAATCTGTTTCCCTTCTGCACCTTAATTACTCTCTCTGTTTCCAGGATCTCACCTTGTATCTGATGTATTTGGACAAGAACATAGTTATCCTGACAAGGTGGTTGGAAGGGGACTGATCAAAGTTTTCAGATGATCACAGGCACTGTGTTGCCAGTGCAATGAGGGGACTCCTGTCTCATTTGGCCCACTAGTGCTGGCACCAGATGGTGCTTCACTTGTAAGGGAGTGGAATTTGGAGGGTGCCGTCTGCCTCTTGGTCTGACCCCTTGGCCCTATGCCCTTGACTTTATCTCATCATGATACTTCCTCCTCTTTATTCCCTTCCTCTACACTCCTTCCTGTTCTATACCTTCTCTCATCTGATGGAATTGGTAGGGGAGAGAATGTAGGAATACAGTACTTCCTCCCACACATCAAGTGGCTAATTAAAAAAAAAAAATCAGGGGCTCCTGGGTGACTCAGTAGGTTAAGCATCTGACTTCGGCTCAGGTCATGATCTCGTGGTTTGTGAGTTGAAGCCCCATGTCAGGCTCTGTACTGACAGCTCAGAACCTGGAGCCTGCTTCTTCGGATTCTGTGTCGTCCTCTCTTTCTCTCCCTTCCCTGCTCACGGTCTGTTTCTCTCTCTCAAAAATAAATAAATATGAAAAATTAAAAAAATCTTGCACCTCCTATTTTAGCTTTTAAAACTGAAGTAAGAATTGGGCTATTTTAAGCTCCAATTCATCTGTGATAATACTACCCTGAGGTAGTAGATGCCTTGTGTCTAATTGCCAAAATGAAGAAGGGTCATAGAGAAAAAGCAGAGAGTAGGTAATAAATACATTGGCCATTATACAAAATGGTTACCCAATCAGATGTCTCTTCCTATCAAACTGTGGAAATTGAGATAACACCTGTTCTCACCCAATATTGTATCATCAGTAGTATCTAATGCATTGACTGGTATTAGGCACCTGACACTTATTTGTTAAATGAATGAGCAACTGAATAATTAAACAAGGAGGTAAATGAAGCAATGGGCAAGAGCCCACATGACTGATTTTGAAATGAAGAGCTTGGAAAGACAGAGCTGGTAGCCAAAGGCAGAGCTCCATAACCCAGAGGGGACAAGACAGATAAAAGTCAGAAAGACCAAGTGTCTGCTGGATTCAGAAAAAGGAATTTACTCAAGAAACCAACGATCTATGGAGGTCGGAAAATGCATTACTCTAGAGTCAGAGCAAAGGCCATAGGAATTTTCTAGTCCAAGAGGTTATTGAAAACTTAAGTTAGCTTTGAATAGAAGACATAAGTTCAATCTTTTGCCAAATTAATATTAGGAAGAATTAATAGTGTTTTATAATAATGAAGAATTTCTGAACATCAGACATGACTATACAAAACACTTCATTCTCATCATCACATTTAATACTCATAATAACCTGGGAGGCAGTATTTTTTTTTTCTTGCAAGCTTTGCAGAGAAACTAAGGCTCAAAGAGCATGATAACTTGCCCAAAGTGATGCGCTATTAAGTGGAAGAGCCGGGAATTAAATTTGAATCAGAGAGAGCCCAGAGTCAGAGTTTTAGCCCAGTGCTTATTGATATTCATAAAATGCTTCCTAGTTTTCAAACATTTTTTGACATATATTTGTAGACACTACCCTAACAATCCCAAGGGTAGGCAGGGCAGACAACTTCATCCCCACCTTACAGGTGTGTACCTTGAAGCTTTAAGAGGTAGTGAGGCTTACCCAAGGTCACGGAATCAGAATTCACGCGCAGGCCTGGTCTTACCACTGCATAGGTTTTCCTTCCAGAGGAGTAGGCCTCACAAGGTGACTTAGCAGCATAAGTTGTTCTAGAAAGAATAAAGACAAATGGTGCCTGTCTTACAACTTATTGAGGGTTTAAAACCTCCGCTGCCATTGGTCAGGGGGATGGGGTGATAGTGAAAGATAATAAAATCTACATAACTTGACTTGAGTGATTCTGATATTACTTAATTGCTTATATTCTGGACCCTGTATATGACCTGTATTTACTACTTTCTGTGTAGGTATGCCTGGTTATTTCTGTAATCATGATGACCCATAAGAGCTGCCCATCCACCTACAGGGGCCAGCCTGGCTCCCATGTTTACAGCATGGGAAGTTCACCCATCCCCTTCCCAACAGGCTTGATGAGAACAGTGTGCAGACCCGATTAGGAGAAGTCAGTTAATTTCTATGTGTGGCCAGAATTGGGGGGGGGCGTGAAAACTGAGCATTGATTGGGGATGGAGGTGGAAGAAGTAGGAAGTGGTTGGTGACTGTGAACTGAGAAACAGAGAAGGCAGAACGAGGACTGAATCAGTCAGGCAAGAAGAGAGAAGCAGAGACAGAAACAAAACAGTGTTTCTTCTCGGTTCCTAAAGTACTTCCAGCTTCCGGTTCCATTTCTGTGCGGAGGCCTGACCACTCTCCTGACAAACTAATTGGAGTTAAGTTTGGTTATTTGCATCTCAGAGTATCCTAAGTGAGGCTCCTTTTTTGACTGGTGTCAGAAGACTGACCTGTGGAAACACCTATGCCATGGCCATTACAGGCCCGGAAAAGATGTGCAGAGGCCACAAAAGAAGTCACTGCCTTGGAGTGATGGCCATTGGATACGTCGTATGAGGCAATGACTTGGGACCCCTAGGGGTATAAAGGCTTGGTAAAGCACCACAGACTCATGCAGGCAGTGAAAGCCAGGAGGCATACCCTCAGCTGTGCACTGTCTTCCTTTCCTGTTTTTCCTCATTTGGCTACTAAGGCTGTGGAACCAGGCTTTATGGTGGCTTCTCCCTGGATACTTTTCTGTACATTACACGTTTTTAATTTTTTTAATGTTTTATTTATTTTTGAGAGAAATAGAGAGATAGAGCACAAGCAAGGGAGGGGCAGAGAGAGAGAGAGGGAGACACAGAATCTGAAGCAGGCTCCAGGCTCAGAGCTGTCAGCACAGAGCCCAATGCAGGGCTGGAACTCGTGAACCCCAAGATCATGATCTGAGCCGAAGTCTGCTGTTTAACCAGCTGAGCCACCCAGGAGCCCCTGTATATTACACGTTTTTTAATGTTTATTTATTTTTGAGAGACACAGAGAGAGACAGAGAGTGTGTGAGAGTGCCAGTTGGGGAGGGGCAGAGAGAGAGGGGGATAGAGAATCAGAGGCTTGAACTCATGAATTCTGAGATCACGACCTGAGCTGAAGTCAGATGCTTAACTGACTGAGCCACCCAGGCGCCCTTGTATATTACAGTTTTGATGAATCCAGATAAGAGCAAAGTAGCAGGATGGGGGCTGTTGCTGTAACTTACATCTGCCTAGTGCCCATAGCTTACAAAGGGCTTTAGTATCCATTTCAGTACTATAATTGCTGGGGCAACTATGTACCAGCTGTTCCAACAGGGCTTATTGTGTCATAAGCCTGAGTCCCACAACCTCACCAAGAGGGAGGCATTCTCATCCTCAATTTACAAATCAAAAACCAGGGTTCATGGAACTGAGGTGACCCACTTGTGAACATTGGGTGCCAGGGTTTGAACCATGCTTTGGGGCTGCTTTTGGTTTGACTCTTTTTTGCCGTATAATACTTTCCCCTTTTCTTCATTTCACTCCATTCATTCACGCAGATAAGAGGGAATACACTTTCATGAGAAATATACATGATTAGGTCAAAGAAACAGTGGGAAATATTTTAAAATTAGTGAGAGTTCTAAAATAGTAGTATGGAACAACTCAGTGTAGTCAGGAGTGAAAGTATCCGATCAATTCCATTCAATTCTCTCTGGCAGAGGTGAGAAACGAGGCTCTCATCAATTTTAATTTAATTTAGTTATTTAACAAATTCCACAAATACTTATTGAATTCTTGTCTACTCTACGCCAAGTATTGTATTAGACACTGCAGATAGAAGTTAAAAATACATGGATACAATTCATGATCCTAATGGGCTCTTGAGCCACTGGGGAGACAGATTTATAACACAGTCTTTATCAGGGTGCTGAGTGAAGTAAGATATTTACAGGGTGCAACAGGAACTTAAGTAAAGTATGAATAAATGTTTGTATTGTAAATGTTTGAGGGAGTGATTCGGGGATGCTGAAGTTATCACAGAAGACGTGATTGGGCTTTGATGTTAAAGATAAGGAATTTGTTAGGTGGGCACGGAGGTATTATTAGCAGGAAAAAGATCACTACCTATGCTGTTCGTTTCAGGCACCCGGGTGAAGAGGAAGTTTGGAAGCTTCGGAGTTGGTTCTTCTACTAGTATGTGAATCCATTTTTTTTTTCCCCCTGGGATGAATCCTAGAAGCAGAAGCTGAGTAGCAGCGGAAGTTGCTTGTTCTAATTCCCCTACTATAGAATGTCCTGCCTTGAACTTACTATCTGTAGCTCTTCTCTATGCAGGGGTGTGTGCATAGACTCTTCTTCTTGGACTTTTCTTCCATTTGCTAGTGGAAGAGTCAACACAGCAGCCATTGTGACAATATACAATCTGATAAGGCACCAATTCTATTCCTTATTTTCTTGCTGCTATTAATGAGTATTTCATCAGTAATTATCCCACTATGCGCATTACTTATGTCGATCTTTGTGTATATGTTTAACTTTCATGCCAGCTGTGTGTTCCTTGAAAATGCATTCTTTATTTTTTTGTGCGACTGTTGTTAAATAGTTGTGGTTTCCAGATGGAAACATAGAACATCAACACACTTTATTGGAAATTTTAATTTGGTTGTGGAGTTTGCTAATCAGCAAATAAATGGTCAATTAATATTTAACAATTTAAAAATAATTGCATAATTGTATTGAAATGCTCAGTAATGCCTTTTTGCATAATCTGAACGTTGCTTGAAAGAACGCTTATTTAAACAAGACATTTTTTTTGGGTGATATAAAATATCTAGACTAGCAGCACAAATTTTGTGAATTCTTAAACCCTTGGGTTTCACAGATCAGTGACAGCATCCAACGCAATGCTGATTTAATGTGATATATTTTCATAAAGGCATTAACAATTGCTGACCAATTGCATGTACTTGATTTGTTCATTTGCTCAACACATTCCAAGGCAGGCTACACCTGCATATAGATCATGCACTGAGAAAGACAGGGTGCTTTCTAATGTGGCCAACGCAGTCCCAGTGGGAGCCATTCTCTGAAATGTTTATGGAAGTCGCTGGGATACGTTATTAGTTTTTAAAGTAATCGATTTACATAAAGTGTCAAGGAAATATTGAATGCCTCATACAAAAGCCACAGCTATGTTCAAGGTCAATGGGTATCCCGTACTTTTCAAAAGCTCACTTATGCCACTTTGCTTTTATGAAAGGTCCTACATTAGTACCTTTTTTTGCTGACTGAAAAAAAATCCGAAGAGGAATTGTGCTTTTAGTGAAAAGGCTAGGGGCACCTGTGTGGCTTAGTCCATTGAGCATCTGACTTCGGCTCATCTGATCTCATGGATCGTGAGTTCGATCCCCATGTTGGACTCTGTACTGACAGCTCAGAGCATGAAGCCTGCTTCGGATTCTGTGTCTCCCTCTCTCTTTCTGCCACTTCTCTGCTCTCTCTCGCTCTCTCTCTGCCTCTCAAAAATAATAAACATGAAAAAAATTAAAAAAAAATAAAAGGCTAAAAGCAAAAATAGCTTGCAGTGCTCATTTCGCATGGAGCCCTTACAGAAGCAGCTTGCACTCCCAGCAAAGAAACTGACCCCACCCAGCTCCTTCCCCAAGAACAACACTTGGCATCTCAGCCTCAAGCTGCCACAACTGTGTCTGTGAGCACCTGTGCTTTATCTTGATTCATTATGTACATCCATTAGCAAGATGTCTCCTTAGTTATCAGAAAGACCTAAGAAAGGTGATTTGGGGGATCCTCAAAAATATTTTCCATATTAATTAATTGCTAATTGGGAATTGGGAATTGCTTCTTTGCTTTCTGCCATTTCGGCTTAGAAAAGGTTTCATGTGAACACTCTACTTTCAGATGGGGGTGGGGTGGGAAACTAAACCATCTCTGGTAACTCAGTTCACACAGAGTTTGACACCAAAAAGGCAGCAGTAAAACTACATGCCTATAAGGTGGGATCATAAATGAATAAACACTTCAATTGGCAAATATAGTTAAGACCTGAGGCTACTTAATGGTCATCCCAGTCATTCTGTGAAGAGCTGATCACGTTAGGAGGCTTTAGCCTCCTTTGGGGAGTGTGACCAGGGAGAAAGCAAAGCAGACAACATATTTGGATATCAACAGGTTCTATTTCATTCCTCATGGCATTAACATCAACTAGAAGTGGTTGTTATAGCAATACTGACTGAATATCTATCCACCTGTGTTGACACCATCAGTGGGTGACACTGGATTAGTATTTTATATCTTTATCACTAACCTGGATAGTACAATTATGAGCATTATCAAGTTTTCAGACAGCACTGAAATGGAAGGGCTTAACACCTCAAAGCTCACACACAAAGAGTACGATGTAATCTTTTGAGTCAAGAAGCTTGAGAGCCATTCCAAATCCTCTTTGACAACCTGACAGTAGTCTGGGGCTTCTCATTAAAATGAGAAAGTGCAGGGTGCTACCTTTAGTAGGACCCATTGAGTTGTAAGAATTACCTGGATGACGTTTTGTTCCAACTTAATAGCTTTGCACGAGGCAACACATAATACACAATAAGGTACTGCCAAAAACTCTCCGACTGGCTCCAGGATGTTGGCTGTGTTTTGTATCTGGGCCATGAAAATCTCCTCTCCATCACCTTTCATTTCCTTCATAACAAGTTGTCTTAATTAGTAATTATAAATTTGTTGGTTGAATTATTTTATAAGCACTAGACTTATGTCTTTTTTTTTTTTTAATTATCAGTATGTTCCCAGTATCTAACACTCAGTATGTGTTCTGTAGTCTTTAAGGAATAAATGAACCAAATTTATATTTACTGATTTTTCCATAGAAGTCCAGAACTCCTTTTCATCAAGGGCTCCAGTTTGAACCTGAGCTATGACAGCCACTGGGTTCAGATGCATCTGTGTTCATCCCTTTGGAGAGTGGGAGGCACACAGGAATCTGCATCTATTTCATTAAATTGATGTACATGGGAGGAAGGGGAGTGAAAACATGGCCCCAAAGCTTCTTCTATGGGGTATCATGATGTAAAGGGGCAGGAGGTGAAGGAGTTGTTTTCATGAGGGCTCTGTGAGATATGATGTATATATAAGTGGGTAAGAGACAGTTACCCATTGCTCCCAGGCCCATTCCGGGACCTTAGGGGTTGGCATCTTTGGGAGGGTACAGGTGTCACAGACATCAATATTCGCATGAGAGGAGCAGTACCAGTAATAGAGGAGACACAGTCAATGAAGTGGACGTCAAGTGGAAGGCAGAGGAAAAGGAGACTGTGGCAGAGTGTATATTTCACAGACTGCCTTCTGATCACAGGAGACATTTTTGGTCATTCCCATTTACAAACAAGGGAGGATTTGACCCTTTTTAAGTAGAGGGGGGTGAGAGCTGATGAGATGTGCATTATTTCTGATTCTATGCCATCGGTATCCATAACTCAAGAAGCCCGAGGCAACTAGTTTTTCTACCAGGACATTATTTTATACTTTGCTAGTTGGTTGGTTGGTTGGTTGACAACCTCTAGTTAATATGGCCAACCAATATATTTAACTATATCTAATTGTCTTTCAAGCTTCTGGTCCAACAGAAATTTTGGGTTGGAGATTCCATGAATCACAGAAAACCTGTGCCTTATTCATCATGTGGATGTTCTGATAGGAGAGTCAAATTCAAGGAGACTGTATGTTCTGGGTGTGGACACCTAGCCTCACTTGGAAGCTCCAGGAAGGCACATTTTCTATCTTAAACACTTTCATGTCCTCACAACTTAGTCCCATGTCTGCCCAGAGGAGATGCTCAAAGAATATTTGTTGAACAATGTTTATAAAACTTTATAAACCCTGACGAGGCAGAGTACATGGAGTTGGTGTCCAAAGAAAATAATTCTTTTCATGGAAAAAGGGTAAGGAAAAGCAAGGAAGGGCCTAAACAGTTTCTACAAAGCAAGGTTTCTCAATTTCCTAATTCATTTTCCTGCCATTCTGCTCTTTCCAATCTTTTTTTAAAAATTTTTTAATGTTTTACTTATTTCTAGGAGAGAGAGAGAGAGAGAGAGAGAGAGACAGCGTGAGCAGGGGAGGGTCAGAGAGAGAGGGAGTCACAGTCTCTGAAACAGGTTCCAGGCTCTGAGCTGGCAGTCAGCACAGAGCCCGACGCGGGGCTCGAACCCACAAACCGCGAGATCATGACCTAAGCAAAAGTCGGATGCTTAACCGACTAAGCCACCCAGGCACCCCTCTGCTCTCTCCAATCTAACAGCTCCTGCTCTGACCTGCTCCCACCTGTGGACTTGAAGAGACCGTGCTACCTGTCAGCTGGGTTCAGGAGGGGAGGTACTGTCGTCAGGGCAGGGAACACTCTGAAACCTGCTCCTTGTCTTTTTCCTCAACCACTCCTTGTACTCAAGTTGAATTGTGTAGGATGAGTTCACTGAGATTTGTAGGCTGAGCTCCCTGCCTAGAAGGCAGGGATGACATCTAGCCACTGTGCCCCATCTATCCTCACATAACAACTCCTTCCCTTAACAGCATCCCAGCCTATACTTCTTCTAAGTTGATTCTTCTTTGAGAAACACCAAGTATTTGGAATATCGTAGATGTCTTGATTCTAATGGATACTGACATGGCCGTCTGTAATTAAGACATTAATTTCTGGACAGAGTAAGGACTGAAAGAAGGATTCAAAACTCTTTAGGTTTCATTGGCCTAGTTAAGCTTATAGTACCAGAACAAGAAATGTGTCTATCTCCAGCCAACATTGTAATGGTATCATGCTACCAACATGCTGGGTTTGCCGGCATTGGTGGTAGAATAGTGTACATAGCTGCCTTCCAACATGGTGGGCTTATGGGAAGGACCACCTGGGATGTATGCTCCATAGACATGGAGAACACACAGGCCATCCTTTCGGAAGGAACACACCATCAAGGTTGACTGGGACTCAGTGAGCCAATCTTATTCTCTTCCCAGTGATGTTAGTATGCAGGCAAGGGTGTCATCCCAAGCTATGGGTGTGACATTCCACTCTGAGCAGAGGTATGGACAAAGATCGACTCTTTCCTCATCCTCAGTGTCATGATATTTTGGTTTAATTCAATGGAACGTTCCCTGCTCCACTTTTAGTTCCATTTACAGAAAACATTTTAAGTAAGAACACCATCATGTGATACTTTTCTTGATCAAAATGCATCAGTTAATCCAAGTAATTCACTTATCCAGTCAGTGCATATTTACTGAGTGCGTAATATGTGCCAGATCCCCTTCTAGGTCCTGGGAATATGCCAGTGAACAAATCTTTAAGCATTTCAGTCCGATCCTAATAAAGTTTCTACTGTTTCAGAGGCATGCAGGCTCTAAGAGCCCCTGATGTTGTGGTGGGGTTTTGGCTTTGTTTTCTTATTGTTTACTGTTCCTGTAGAAACACTGACTCAACTACACCTTTGATTTTTCCCTTCCTTTCCTTGCCTTGCCTTTCTCATTTCTTTCTTCCCTCATCCCCTCCTCCCCTCCTTCTTTCTTTTTTCCCTCTTCTTCTTGGCCGTGTTAGTCTGTCACAAGCACATAAAAGACAGTGACTGACAATTTAATAACAGAGAATGCAGGCAGGCCTTGAGATGTTGGTAGGAAGTAGAAAAATAGGAAGCGACATGCACCACCATCTAAAAAAAAAAAAAAACAGAGCTCTGACCACACTTTTCATTTGTTTGTTCGTTGTTTACTTATTTATTTATTTGGTGACCTGTATGGAAGGAATTAAGGATTCCTTCCAAATAAATAAGAATATTCATTTATTTGGTGACCTAATTCGGAAGGAATTAGGGATACACTTACTGTACCAGCTAAGTGATAAATGGTGTTAGTGACGTGGCCGCTGGTAAGTGGAAGGCTCACCTGATTCTTCCTTTGCCACAGGAAAGGAAGACCTGTGGCCCATCAATTAGCATCTACAGACACATGCATCATAGTCGTAGTTGACAAACAGCCTGCTGTCTGGGGATCCGACTGACAGCAAGCTGGCCCGACTTTGTAGAGGGTGTTGCTTTGGCAAACACCTCTCCGGAGGTGGGGGGGTGGGAGGGGCATTGTCACAAGTGGCAGCAAACACAGCTTCTGAGAAAACTGTAGGCCACCTTCCACAGGTGGTATGCAAAGTAAACTCTGTGCATTCAGAGTTCCAACTGTTCTCGCACTTGGTCCGTGCGTTACGTCCAAGTATCTCTGCAAAGTTGGCAATTGCCTTGGAGGAAGAGGAGCAGCAGGGTCTAGGCAGGGTCTTTGTCTTGGGGGAGGGGTGTTGGGAAATGAGGCCAAGAGAGGAAAGTGGCTGAGGGCCAGCAGCTCTGGAGGTCCAGAGGACACAGTGGGTCCACCTCCTTCTCTACCTTCAAGGTTAGTGATCGAGCCTTCCAGGTTTTGCCTACATAGTGATTCTTGGTTAAGTTTATATTTCTTTCTTTTTTTCTTTTTAATTTTTTAAAATCTTTATTTAATTTTGAGACAGAGAGAGACAGAGCATGAGCAGACTGGGAGGAGCAGAGAGAGAGGGAGACACAGAATCTGAAGCAGGCGCCAGGCTCCGAGCTGTCAGCACAGGCCCAATGGGGAGCTGGAACTCATGAACATGGAGATCATGACCTGAGCTGAAGTTGGGCGTTTTACCAACTGAACCACCCAGGCGCTCCGAGTTTATATTCCTTTATGATCATGTTTCTTTTGCTCCTGTCTTTCTGTCCCCATTTAGTTTGAATGCTACTTCGGGGTTGGGATTGTCTTATTGTTTTCACATTTCAACAAATATGGACTAAGCAAGTTCCAAGTGTCCGTCACAAGAGAAAGAGAATGAATCAGTTCCTGCCTCTTTTCCTCATGTATTTACTTGTTCATTTGTCTTTCATTCAGTCTACAGATGCTTATTGAGCACCTACTTTATGCCATCTGTTGTAGGTGTGGAGATATATAGACAGTATTTCATGCTGTAATATTCTAGAAGGGGCAGATGAGCCACAAACAAATAAGTATGTATATGTATGGTATGGTACATCATTGGGTGATTAGTGCTGGGGAGAAAATCCTCCAGGAAGGAGTGCTTGCAGTTGTAAACAAGGAGATAAGGGAAGGTGATTTTTAAGCTTGAAAACTGAATACCTATTTTCTATTCTGCCTGGAAAGCGTTGCACCCAATCTCCATGGCAATTCGTACCCTATCTGTCCTATAAAATCCAGCCCTGGGGCACCTGGGCTGCTCAACTGGTTAAGTATCTGACTCCTGATTTTGGCCCATGTCATGATCCCAGGGTTGTGGGATCCAGCTTCCCATTGGGCTCCACAGTGAGCATGGAGCCTGTTTGGGATTCTCTCTGTCTGTCTGTCTCTCTCTACCCCTCTGTCCCTCCCTCACTCGCCTGCTCTTTCTCTTTTATATATATATAAATAAAATATATATATATATATAAAAATATATATAAAAAAAATATATATATATATATATATAAAACCCCTAACAGTTGTATTTATACTTATGCTAAAGACAGTATGTATTAGTTATCTGAAATTCAAATGTGACTGGGTGTCCTGTGTTTTATCTGGTGACCCGAGCCCCCCATGCTTCCCCCAGGTGGGAAATACTCCATCTCTTACGAGCTGCCATTGCACTTTCTTCTCCTCTTAAAGCACTACTGTGCCCTGCAGCATCACACTTACATGGAGACAGTGATATCACCTCTCCTCTCCTACAAACATTGACAGTCAAACTTTCCCTGAGTTGTCTCTGCATCTTGGCAACATGGAGCCAGGACCTGACTTTTGTAGATGTATGCATACTTATTTAACGGACACATAGGGTGTTTGCATGCACTCTGAGATGAGAACATTTCCTGAATAGGCAAGTTCTTTAAGGTCACAGCCTTTTACTGAAGTCAGAATTCTCTGCCACCTAAAGCTATGTTTCCTAGAACACTCAGTGGGTTCCTAAATGTCTCAGTCTCCTGTTCCAACTCTGTTGAGTATGGGCCATGCTTGCTTAGTACATAGAGCTAACCTTGTTCTTGCCCAAAGCACATAGGTGCTCACTGACAGATACATATCCATTTGGGAAGACTCCCAAGGCTGTATGTAACTAGATACCCTGAGGCTCTGTGATTAATCTAAATCCCCAGAGTAGGATGTCTGAGGACTTTGATATGGTTGGAATTAGAGAGTTCTTTAAAGGTCATTTAGTCCAAACTTCTCCTCTCTACCATCTTCACTCAGTTATTTGTCAGCAGGCACCAAGCATTTCTATGACCGTGAACTACTTTTCTTTTTATTAGATTAAAAAATGTTTTATTTATTTTGGAGAGAGAGAGAGAGTACAAACGGGAGAGGGGCAGAGAGAAAGAGACAGAGTCTGAAGCAGGCTCCAGGCTTTGAGCTGTCAGTACGGAGCTCAACACAGGAATAGAACTCGTTAACTGTGAGATCATGACCTGAGCCTAAGTTGGAGGCTTAACCGACCGAGCCACCCAGTCACTCCTACCATGAACCACTTCTGACTTTCCCACTACTCCTTTTACCTTTCAGCCCCTTCCCTTGCACCCTCCCGTGCTCTGCCCAGAGTGCTGAGCCATTTGAAAGCTGTCCTGGGTGGATCAGGTCAGGCTTCCATCCTTGCCTCCTGCGACGTATCTGGGGCAGCTTCCTCCTCTCTGTGCGGTCTATCAGTCACTATGACATTTGTTTTCTGTCTCAGAAATTTTAAGGCTCGCATCCTCTGATGGCTTTCCTTCCCTTGTTTCTTGCTGTATGTTTGCACTTAAAAAAATCTTTTAGGGGAGCCTGGGTGGCTCAGTTGGTTAAGCATCCGACTTCAGCTGGGGTCATGATCTCTCTGTTCGTGAGTTCAAGCCCCACGTTGGGCTCTGTGCTGACAGCTCAGGCCTTGGAGCCTGCTTTAGAGTCTGTGCCTCTCTCTCTCTCTCTGCCCCTCCCCTGCTTGCACTCTGTCTCCTTCTCTCTCTAAAATAAATAAAAAACATTACAAACAATTTTTTCAAGTATCCCCTGGTGAGTGAGGAATTAAGCATGCCAGTTTATTTTGTCAACTTGCAGTGCTCTTCAATGCAATTGGAAGAATTCCATGAGACACACTTTTGCCCTAAAATATTTTTTTAAAAATGTTTATTTATTTTGAAAGACAGAGGGGGTGGAGGTGCAGAAAGAAAGAGAATTCCAAGCAGGTGTGTGCTGTCAGTGCAGAGCCTGATGTGAGGCTCCATCTCACAAATGTGAGATCACCACCTGAGTTAATACCAAGAGTCAGATGCTTAACTGACTAAGCCACGCAGACACTCCTGCCTTAAAATATTTCTTAAGTCAAGTCAAGCCAATCCAGTTGTGCTATCCTCATTTCCTGGGAGTAATGACATTTTTAGAAACTGTGTGAATCATGTAACATACAGGGGTCTGCTGGAGCTTGCTCAGCTGATTCTGATGCAGAGCTTGCTCTGCATATCTTCTGCGCAAACTGGCCAGGGTGGGAATATTTGCACCGTACAAGATGGCAAATACCACAGACCTGGGCTCTCTCTCCCCATCCCCTCATTGGTGAGCTAGTCTCCTGGCAGACATCTGTGGGAAGATGGTTAGTCTGGAACGAAACATTTTCCAGTAGCACTTGGGCACTCAGTATACCTCAGCAGAGGGACTTTATCAGCCTAGCTGAGCACTCCCTGCAAAGTCAGGGAGTCGAGTCTGAGAGAACATAGCAGGATTCAAGAAGTTCCAACAGCAGGAAGTCAGGTCATAAAGGCACAGAGCACAGCAAATTCCAAGGGAGATATTTGGAGAGTGCCCACTTGAGGAGGTACTGCCAAACGGGAGCTGGAGAAAGTGCCAAAGCCGACTTCAAAATTAGCTGTGGGTTTTAGAGAATGAACGGGGAGAGTAGATGCAGAAAGTTTGTTTTTTCTTTCTCTAAGGAGCTGACCTTGCTAGAGCTGGGGTGAATCATTTATTTCACCCCCTCTTCCCCCAATGGGGACCTGACACATATGCTCGACTACCAGGAAAGGCGGCAAGTACAAACACCTGCTGTCACTGCTAATTACCGGATGCCCCCTCCGCCCCAGGATGCGGGTATTGCTTTAACACCTGGGCAGAGGTAGCTGACTCAGTTAGAACCAGATAATGTTGGCAGAGCACTTCCTGCAGATAACCTGGATCATTAATCAGAGAAATAGTGCTTCGTACCTGGGAAGCAGGGCCAGGGAGAGTCTTTTACTTCTGATGAGCGGGTGTTGGTTACAAAAAGAGCATAAACAGATTTCCTTAACTTTGCTGCAGTTGATGTCTTGGAAGAGCCTGATGTGAACTCATTTGTTTTCGGGTAAAATTTGTTGCCTGAAACGTTAAGGAAAGGTGTCCTCACCGGGTTGCCTCCTCTGTAAATGACCTTAGTATTTCTGCATGATCGGATTGTGCATCTATTTATTTTAAACCCAGGCACTTTAGCAGTGTGGGCATCAGGGAAGTGACAGCTAAAAGGCTCTGGAGAACACTGTTTAACAATTTCCCTTTCTTTTTTACTATGCCCTGCAGCCTTTCCAGGGTTGGTAATTTATTGTTAGAGGAATGATAATGGCAAAATTTCTTAGTGTTTTCTAGGTGCCATTGTGCCGGGCCATTTATGCGTCAAGGGCTGCATAAAAATAATCTCATCTAATTCTTATAACAACTCCACGAGCAAAGAAATCCCTCTGACCTCCCCATCCCCAATTTACGGGTGAGGAAGCTGAGGCTCAGAAAGCCGTCTGTCCTGCCTGCCTGTTTTGGTGCTTTTGAAGTCACTCAGGAGGGGGTAATCTCTTGGAGTTTACCTCCGGGTGGGGATATTTTGACATTCTTCCAATTTTGACTCTTATACCTCAGGTTCCTTAGGTTTTCAGCCGATTTGTGACCAGGACCTCCTCTGTCTTCTTGGGGCTGTGAGTCAGACATGTGGCCTGTACTTTCAAGGAAGAGAACTCAGGTTCAATACCCTGCAACATGGACACGAAGTTATATCAAGATCAGATGTGAATTTTGATATTCGTTGAATGAAGTCACTGCTTTCCTGGTCTCATGCATCCATCTCTTTACGCCATTATTGTAGACTATGTGATAAGTGTTAGGAATTTTCTATTTGGGTGCACAGCAGATATTTAAAGGATTTTCATAATTATTTTAGAATAAAGGGATCTGAGAAAGTCTGTGTCTTCCATTCACAAACTTGAATATAATTTCCACCTTTAAGATAATGAGAAAGGAAGTATATTTCATCTAAGGCAGCCGGGCTAGGAAACAAAAAGAAACACAACAGTCCTTTTGAAGCAATAAATCTTCTTCAGAGGAGTGTCTTCAGGGAAGACATAATCTAAAAGGGACCTTGGTTATTTATCTGCTGCCGTTTGAGGTGATAACCAGAGTTAAGATTTCCTTGGAGCAAACGCTAATCACACAACTTTCACCGCAACATTTAAACATCAACAGAAAACTATTATTCTAGGAAAAATTTGGGACTTAGTTGAACCTCTTTCTATGCACTGGCGTTGAAGAGGTTACGAAATCAAGATGACAGAGCCCAGGGGAGTTTTTCGGGCAGTGAAAATACTCCGTGTGATGCTATAATGCTGGATACATGTCCTTATACAATTGCCCAAACCTATGGAATGTACAACACCAAGGAGGAAACCTAGTGTAAACTACAGCCTCTCAGTGATTACGATGTGTCAGTGAAAGTTCACCAATTCTGACAAATGTACCGCTCTGGTGGGGATGTTTATAATTGGGGGGGAGGGACTATACATGTGCAGGGACAGGGGATATATGGCAGCTCTCTGTACCTTGCTCTCAATTTTGCTGTGAACTTAATTAAAACTACTATTAAAAAATAAAGTCTTAAAAAATCAAGGGGAGACAAATTGTACCGAGTAGTGTTTCCCCAAAGGTGGGCTAAGAATACTTACATTAGAATAACATGGGCTACCTCTTAACCATGCAGGTTTCGGGGCACCTAAGTGGCTCAGTCAGTTAACCGTCTGACTTCGGCGCAGGTCATGATTTCACAGTTTGTGGGTTCGAGCCCCGCGTGGGGCTCTGTGCTGACAGCTAGCTCAGAGCCTGGAGCCTGCTTCAGATTCTGTGTCTCCCTCTCTCTCTGCCCCTCCCCCATTCATGCTGTCTCTCTATGTCTCTCAAAAATAAAAAAATTGAAAAAAATTAATAAAAAAACCCCCAAACCATTCAAGTTTCTAGAGCCCCACTAGGCCTATCGAACCAGAACTTCTGTTCTTTGGATGACTTTCAGATGACTTTCCCCCCACTATTGCTTGGGAGCTACCGGAGTAGAGAAAAAAAAGGCCTGAGCCCTATTGTCCAAAAGACTTGAATCTTGACGTTGTCATTTGGTAGTAGTGTGACCTTGGGCAAGTGCTTAACTCCTGGGTGTTCCAGTGTTCTCACCTGTAAAATGACAATAATACTATTTTTCTGGGAAAGGATGGATGTCATGACTAGCAACCACCTGCTGTATTGTGAACACTTAACCTATAACAGCTACTATTGTTATTCATGCATCACCATGGTGAAATAGCCTCTCCTCATGCCAATAGAGCCGGGAGCCTTGTAATAAATCATTTAACATTTTTCATCAATTAACTTTTCAGGGAGCTACTTGAAAAGGAGAAGGAAGCAAGTATTCACATAGAAGCACACGTCTCCCTGGAAAGGTCTTCCTTGAAGCCGTGGGCACCTGTGGCCTGGGGGACGCTGCCTGCCAAAACAGTGGTACCTAAACTCTAGAAACTGCCAGAAACTCCTGGGATGCTTGTTCTACATACACATTCTGGGGCTCGACTTCACATTGGGCATATCAGATCTTTGGGGTTGGAGAGCCAGGATCTGTAGATTCAGGGCCAGAAACTCCAATGTCGGTTTTCAGGAAGCTTTCAATCACAGACTAACTTGGGGAAATTACAGCCCAGAGTATACAGTGTTTTATCTTCCTGATGTTTTATCTTTCTTTCCTTCCTTCCGGTCTGAATGCTGAACCCAGGGAGTGTGACTTCCAGCGGTAGTGATACTAGTTGTAGTAATAATAATACTTATACCTAACATTTCTCGAACACTTCCTATAAGCCAGGCATTGTTCTAAAATTTTTTTTAATGTTTTTTATTTATTTCTAGGAAAGAGAGAGAGACAGCGTGAGCAGGGGAGGGTCAGAGAGAGAGGGAGTCACAGTCTGAAACAGGCTCCAGGCTCTGAGCTGGCAGTCAGCACAGAGCCCGACGCGGGGCTCGAACCCACGAACCGCGAGATCATGACCTAAGCGAAAGTCGGACGCTTAACCGACTAAGCCACCCAGGCGCCCCAAGGCAGGCATTGTTCTAAACTGGACACGCATGACTCTTTAATCCCATAGCAATACCCAAAGATAGGTATTCTAATAAGAGACTCCGAAATACAGAGAACAAAATGAGGGTTGCCGGAGGGGTTGAGGTGGGGGGAAGGGCTAAATGGGTGAGAGGGATTAAGGAAGACACTTGTTGGAATGAGCACTGGGTATTATATACAGGGGCTGAATCACTGGAATCTACTCCTGAAATCATTACAGCACATATGCTAACTAACTTGGATGCAAATTAAAAAAAAAAAAAGTAAAACCAAAAAAAAAAAATCCACAAAACCAAACAAATAAAGATAGGCATTGTAATTACCTATATTTTATAGGGAGGAAGACTTAGGCACAGATGTTACGTGCAGAGCAGACTCTGGGAGCCTGTGCTCTTAATCACTAGGCTACCCTGTATTTCTCTCGTTCATCAAAGAGGAGTTTGAGAGTGGACTAAGAGACAACCAGCCCCTTTGTCCAGCAGATCCGTTTCGTCTTCAGGACCAAAGCTCCTCTCGGGTGGTGGGGTAGGGCAGGGGAGGCCTGGCAAACAGCCTGTGCATCCTGGAGCATTGTCATCAGGTAGTAAGGACCAGATGGTGCTGAGAGGCCCTCTCCCAGCTACTGGAGCGTGCTGACCTGTTGCGGGAGTCACGGGGAGAGCCCCAAGTGTTGAGTCCGTGAGCATGACTGGGAGCCGAAGGAAACATCTTCCAGGATCAGCACCGCACTCCTGCAGGAAACACAAAGATCTTCCCGCTTGGGGGCGCCTGGGTGGCTTAGTCGGTTAAGCATCCGACTTTTGCTTAGGTCATGATCTCGCGGTTCGTGGGTTCGAGCCCCGCGTCGGGCTCTGTACTGACTGCCAGCTCAGAGCCTGGAGCCTGTTTCAGTCTATGACTCCCTCTCTCTCTGACCCTCCCCTGCTCACGCTGTCTCTTAGAAATAAATAAAACATTAAAAAAAAAAAAAAGATCTTCCCGCTTGGAATGCCCCACACCTCAATTTTCAGAAGTTAGAGCCCAAGGCTTCATTTACTTTCTGTTCTACGACTCTCCCTTCAAAACTGGCAGGTATTTCCGCCTTCAGTGTCCCTGAAGATAAGCACACAGACTCTTCATTATCACTGTTTTTATTAATAATTGCTAAAGTGAACTCGGAAATGGCAGAAACCAATCCCAATGAACACAGTCACTTTGCAAGGAGGTCGGCAATCTCAGGGTTTTCATTCCAGCTGATGTATCTGGGATCCCTTTCTTATAGACTCCTCAGCTCAAGTTCTCTTCTTTTATGCATGATCTCACCAAGCCCCTACAGTCCCTCAGCCTATAGGGGCTCTGGGAAATGGTTCTCCACCAAGAGTGCACAGCAGAATCTTCTAGAGGGCTTGATATAATTGCCGGGCCCCAGGCACGGGTTAGGTCTGCGCTGGGGTGGAGAATTTGCATTTCTAACCACTTCCCAGGTGCTGCTGATGCAACCATCCTTTGAGAACTGCTGTTCTGGTAGACACAGGCCTACAGATATAACTCAGAAAGTCAGTAATTTGAAGGCGGGAGGGGTCACCAGATAAAATACAAAATGCTCAGTTGAATTTGAATTTCAGATAAACAAATAACTTTTAAATGTACACATGTCCCAGATATTGCATGGGACAGACTTATATTAAAAAATTACTTGTTCCTGATCTGAATTTCAAATTTATTAGAGTGCCTGTTTATCCTGCATTTTTATTTGCTAAGTCTGGCAACTCTATTTCGAGAGCATAGTATTTGCAAGCATCCTGATAGCATAAGAGCTACCCGGTGACTCAGGCTCTTTTCTTTAGGTATTTTCCTTCTATCGTCTAGCTCTCTGGCCCTGAAATGGATTTCATAACTCTGAGATGGGTCTATCCCATTCCAACCTTCCACTGAGTCACCCCTCTAGGACCTACCTGTTCACGTAGCACATTCTAGGGTTTACCGTACCCTAATCCTTTGGAGCTTACTCTTGCCATGTCTTCTGAGTGGAACACTCCTTTTCTGTATCTGAGTCTTTCAATATGCTTTATGAGTCGGGATTTCAGGCCAAGGCGGGAGAGAAGGTGGAGCGCACAAGCACACAGCTCCCTACTTTGCTGACGCCAAGACTGGTCCAGCTGAGAAGACTCCTAAGTAAGGTCAGAGACGGGCAGTGTGTCCACCCATGCAAGAGAGCCTGATGACTTTGCTGTGTGGAATAAATGTTAATAACATATTGTGTGTAAGTGCTGTTCCAAGGATAGTTAAGGATTGCAATTTATGTTAAATTTTAAAATCCCATTACTGCGCCTGTGAAGGCATTTCTGAAGTTTGACGAGCATACTTGCTGGGATGTGTCAACTTCAGAACATTGTTCCTAAAAGCACAGATGTCTTTGGTATTGACTTTAATAAGGATGATAGTGGCAAGACAGATAAGGAAATTATTGAATGGAGATCAGTCTCATGGGCCTTCAGTGTAGTTAGAGTTTAATGCCCAAGAGTTTGTCGGCCACTTCCAATAATTTCCAAAAGGAGCAACTGTATTTGAACTCACAGCTCAGCATCCTTGTGAAGATGACAGAGTTTGGGTCTGACAATTTTCTGCAGATTTCTGGAGTGAATATTTAGAAGGACAACATAGTTTTCTTCTTTCAAATGCTAATAATTCTGATTCAAAGAGTAACTCGAAGCATTTTTCCAGGAATGCAGTCCTATTTCCAGACACTCTAATAAAGCTAATCGGAACCTGGAGGCTTTATTTTTGTTTTTCTCTGAGGAATGGATTCCTGTTAAGTATTTGCATTATATGTCTGAAACCTACCCTTGTTTGAGAAACAGATGTCAGAAGAGAATGCAATCAAAAGCAAGAAGAAATGACTGTAGCTGAAAACAAATATTTACTTTCATATGTTATGGCTATGTATCTAGTGGCTTCCCATAATAAGTCACCAATGAACAAAAAATCAAATAAGAAATGTGTCTGTTGTTTGTGTACAAAAATGTTATTACTCACTTCCCATTGGAAGTGGTATGCATTTTGGGTGTATTCCCATGAGTTTTGATATACTGGGCAATGTCACTCAAAGGCTCTTGCCTCATCATACTATTAAGCAGTAGCAGGCTGTGGAGAAACGGGCACCCTCCTACAATGTTGGTGGGAATGTAAACTGGTACAGCCTCTCTGGAAAACAGTGTGGAGGTTCCTCAGGAAACTAACAATAGAACTCCCCTACGACCCAGCAATAGCACTGCTAGGAATTTACCCAAGGGATACAGAAATGCTGAGGCATAGGAGCACATGTACCCCAATGTCCATAGCAGCACTCTCCACGATAGCTAAAACATGGAAAGAGCCTAAGTGTCCATCAACAGATGAATGGATCAAGAAGATGTGGTTTATCTATACCATGGAATACTACATGGCAATGAGAAACAATGAAATCTGGCCATGTGTAGCAACATGGATGGACCTTGAGGGTGTTATGCTGAGCGAAATAAGTCAGGCAGAGAAGGACAAATATCATATGTGTGCACGTATAGGAGGATTAGGAGGAACTTGACGGAGGACCAAGGGGGAGAAGAAGGGCGGAAATGGTGGGGGAAAGGGAGAGAGGCAAACCATGAGAGACTCTTGAATGCTGACAAAAACTGAGGACTGATGGATGTGGGGGAGGGGATGGGCATGGAGGAGGACACTTGTGGGGATGAGCACTGAGTGTTATGTGGAAACTAATTTGACAATAAACTATTTGTAAAAAAAAAATAAATAAATAAAATAAAATCACACACACACAGACACACAAAAAAGCAGTAGCAGGCATCCACAAAAAGACAGCCAAGATTTTCTGGTGTTTTCTGTGGTCAAGGAAAAGGGCCATTTCTGCTCCAGAGAAGTGAGCCCACGTTCTCAACCCCACTGGCGCTGTGCTTTTGCCTCGTACAGCACACGATGCAATGCTATCTGGCAATAGACAGGGAGAGCAGAGATTTGGAGGGTTTAATAAACATTAGAGATGAAAGGTAGCATGAATTTTTTTTACCCAGAAAGCCAGTCTACTCTATTCTTGCTATACAGTCTGGGAGCTGATGAAATGCCAAATATAGCAGCAGGGAAAAATAGTACTCGGTTAATAAGTTCTTTACTTACATTCCACACCAACAAGCTATTTTGTTTGTTTGTTGGGCTTAACAGATTATGCCTTAATTACAAGCCATTAGCCTGTCATTAATATATAAAACAGTTTGGATTTCATAAATATATATATTTTTAAGTTTATTTGAGAGAGACAGAGACAGTGTGGGGGGGGGGGCAGAGAGAGAGGGAGAGAGAGAATCCCAAGCAGACTAGCAGACTCTCACTGTGAACTTGGAACCCCGTGTGGGGCTCAAACTCACGAACTGTGAGATCATGACTTGGGCCAAAACCAAGAGTCGGGTGCTTAATCAACTGAGCTACCCAGACATCCCATAAATATTTTTGTATATTATTCAATTCATTTAACATTTTAGTAAACAGAAATAATATCTGATTTAAGTGGAATACTTAAATTAACTGACTTTTTGCCACTTGGGATAGTTCAGCCCTTCTGACTCAATTTAGCAGAGCAATGAGGGTTGGGGTAGGGATGGGGGGAGTCCTCTGGAGTCAGACTGCCTTTATTCTAATCCTGACTGCCTCTTACTTGTGCATGACCTTGAGCAAGCTATAAAGTTCTCTGATTCTCAGTTTCCTCATTAGTCAAATTAAGGCAGTTTTATTACCAACATCCTAGAAATATTTTCAGCATTAAGTGAGATAATCCATGTGAAGTGACTAGCACAGAGTGAACACTCAATAAATATTAGTTAAAAATAGAATAAGATCAAACAAAATTTTAATTGTCTTCACTATATCTGATGGATCTCTTATTATATTTTGCAGTTATCAAATGAAGTGGAGAGTGTGTTCATTACCTAAGAAAGTTTAACCAATGAATATATGAATTTTGGAATAAATGTATCTTATACACTGATAAGGGATTCATTGGATACCAATAGTAAAAGTATTAAGGGCATATTTAATAAAAATAAAGATCCTTATATTCTGTTATTCTAGAATAAACTTTTGCTTATCGTCTAAAGCCATAAAGAGAATGGTACAAAATAAATGTAGTTTCATTTGGCTTCCTTAAAAATAGTCTTTCTAATCTTATTATTTTCACATTTATTAACAGGCTTTAGTTTTTAAAGAAATACTAGAGGTCTATGATTTTTGGACTCGGGCGATAGCACCATTAAGCCTTTGGAAAACAAGTGAATGGAAACTGTACTCTTCAAGGATGTGGTTTCTGTGGTCTGGCTCTTTATGTTGTAGCAGTCATGGCTTGGTGGGGAGAGAAAGTGGGCATGGAAGGAAGTTGGGCAAGGTAGTGAGGTTGTGTCAGTGGTAATCTGAGTGGTTAGACCACTCAAACTAAAAATTTAGGGTTGGTGTTTCCTGGCTGCAACAGTGTTCTTTGATGTAGTCTCCAGTCTTTATGCTGGGAGAAGTCCAAGAATGAACCGATAGTGTGGTGGATAGGAAGGAGGTAAGCTAATGGAACGCACGGAACTATGTACCTTCTCTGTCCCTTATTCGCTTTCCCGTTGAGCAACTTGAGGACCTTGTGATTTTTTTTTTTTTTAACTTACTGGAATGGGCACTCACTGCTACTTCAGTCATCCCCTCTGTGGGGAGAGATAAAGATCCTATCTTGGTAATTGTTGCTTCCACGAGGGACTCTATGTAAGTTAATAAACATTCTCAAAAATAGTTTATGCAAGAGTAAAATGTATCACTGGGTGTTACGTGTAAATGATGAATCACTAAATTCTATTCCTGAAGTCATGAACACACTATATGTTAACTAACTTGGATTTAAATTTAAAAAAAAGTAAAATGTATATTTGCTGGCTGACTTATTCTGGGAATTGATTTGATAAAATTGACTCCGGCTTCATATCTTGAAAGTTTTGCACAACCTAATAGAAGAAGAAGCTGAAAAGCTTCTAATTCATCTAACCACAGGTCTGGGCTTTCTCCCGTATCTCAAAAGTACATGTTTACTGTGTCTCTTACCCATTCACCTCATTTCCTTTTGTTTGGTCAAGTGCTAATGTCATTGCTTTTGGATATTTCTAAAAGGGTCGCTAGGCTTGCTTTGTTTATATGTTTTATATGCTAGCACATATGAAGTCATACTCAACAGAACTACCATTATCAAGCACCTACTATATATACTTGGTATGCTGATTTCTTTTCAGGAAATCTTATGTATGTTACTTCATTTAAGTCTTGTTGCAAGGCTGCAAGATAGACATTCCTTCCATTCACAGTGACTCTGCAACTCAGAACATTTAAACACTGTGCTCAAGTTTCAACATGTAGTGAGTGGTATTCAAAACTAATTTAGCTCAACTCAAAGTCCATGCTCCTTCTTTAGGCTATGAAGACTAAGAGCTTTGTCTTTTTAGAACTGGATTACTCATATAGAGCCCAACACTGTTTTTATAGTATTTTGCTGTCTTTCCAGACAATGCTATCTTTCTCACACTCTCAGTGAATTTCAACGTTTAGCTTCTGCACAAGATTCTTTCCTCTACATTTCAACTATGGAGAACTGACCATACTATTTGCAGCACAGTTCAAGGCACTGTAAGGCCTACAAAAATAAGTGAGTCATGGCCTATAACCTTAGGAAGTTATATTTTAATGGGAAAAAAGTGAGTATGATAAGGTCTGCTTACAAATGTCTATAATATAAGATAGAATGAAAGTACCATTATTTAGATACAATCCATGACAGGAATTTACAAGGAGAAGGCAGCCACAGAATCTTCTCCCCTGTGGATCTTGGTTGAGGTTTGGCTATTTGCAGAGAGGGAGGACCAGGAGAATGTTGGTTGGCCCCATGTCAATGGTTGAGTGTCACTGCCTATCTCTGTTCACACCTATGTCTCATAGAGGGGCAGGGATTCCTTATGACTAGCTGACAAAGAAGGAGAAAACCCAAGCTTGGTTTCTTGAATGGGTTGGCTTGGCATGGTTGTGAGTGTCTGCACTGACCAGGTGCTGCAAGATAGGCCCATTTTGGGATGACCCTGAAAGACAGTAGAGTGGGGAATTCTCAGTGGACACATCTTTGGGCCTTGTACCTGGTAGTACACTTCATGTGGAGACAGAAAACATCTGAGGTAAGGATAAATGTGGACTTCTGAACAGTGGCAAAATGATTTAGCTGAGTGATTATGTTCTGGAAGGAACAAACTTAGCAAGTTAGGAATAAATAGGTCTGGGCAAGGGGTCCTATGGGATTAGCCAGAGAGTGGAAAGAGATTTGCATCCTGCATTAACACGTACCAGAGAATTTCAGCTATGGAAGAGGCATTACACAGCAAAAGAATGACTCAGCGAGTTTCTATCAGCCAGAGACACATGCTAAAGTTAGAAGCAAAAGGATTTCCTGATGGATTGGATGTGGAGTATGATAGAGAAGACTGAACAATGAGTCCAAGATTTTTGGCCTGAGCAACTGGAAAAATGGAGTTGCCATTAACTGACATTGGATGAAGAAGATTTTTGCATAAAGACTAGGAGTTCAGTTTGGGACATGTTGGTTTGAAATATTTATTAAGCACACAAATGGAGATGCGAATAAGCATTCTAGATATTTGGATCTGAAGTTAGGGAGAGAAGAGGTTTACCCAGAGTATAGGAGTCATGAGATTGTGGGAAAAAAATTACAGAAATGAACAAAGAAGTCTTGACTGCTGGATTGAGGGACCCAAGACAAAGCCTTTCCCTTACCTGCATTGCTCCTGTGTACAATGAGAGGACAGAGTGTGTGCGTGGTAAGTTTTTGTCAACTTGGTACATCAGATTCTGGGCAAAGTTTACAGAGTAAGAAAAATTGAGAGTTTGGGCGTTTTTAAGGTAGAGTCAGTATACAGAAACTTCTAGCGATCACCCATTTCTGATACATCTTTTTGGGGGGAGCACATGGGAGCCTAATACTTTGCTTCATTAAGCCAGGCTTATATGAGCAGTTCTGGCTTTTGGGTTGTGAGATGGTTGCCACTGCTATGCTGAAGCATTTAACTGCTGGCACAGGAAACTCCAGTGTCCCCTTCCCCTGCAGCAGTGAGCATAGAATCATGAGAAGCAGGTGCCACAAGATGGAAGTAGGCAGACCACCGAGCCCCTGCACCTTGCCCAGATTTGCAGCAGACCTGGGTGCGTGTTCCGTTACTGAGATTTTGGGGTGGCTTGGTATCACAGCACAGGCTACCCTGACTGATAGAGTCTGTCGGTGGCACACCTGTGGTGGGAAGTCATGGAAATAAGGATCTGGTCTTTGGAGAGGGGAGAAACAAAATTTTTACAAATGTCACAATTTCCCTCGGGGTTCTGAAGAACAAAGATATTTTCTCTCCCATAACTGTGCCATTATTTTCAGTTTTTAGTTCGGTTTATACATTGTTTTTCACTAATGTTTCCCTTTTTTTCCCTCTTCCTTTGTGTTGCCATCGAGACCCATAAGACTTAGTCTGGTGACAAAAAATCTATAAATATTTACAACTCGACTTCTCCAGTTTTAATGAACCAGGCGATTAGCAGAGACCCCTAAGTTGCTTAAAGATGCTACTCAGAGTGAAAGTTCGCCTACTGAACATTTAAAGAATTAATTCACTGATGGTTAATGGAGTTTCCAGTGTACCTAACCAACATTTATTAATGATAATGATGACTTTATGTTTTCAAAGCTTGTCAATTAGATTTAAAATATACTACACACACCTTTGTCTTTGTCTTTTTTGCCCTTGGGGGGTCAGGCCTGAGGATTAAAATTTATATGAATTTGGAGGGAGGAATAATTTTATGATGCATGGTTTTAATCATGTGATGCTGTGTACTCCCTCATCATTTGTCTTCCATAATGCTGCAGGGGAAATATGCCACTGAGTTTTGGACTACATAAGTCAGATATGCAACATTTTGTGGAGTTTGTAGTTGACGCTTAGCAAATATTGGTCTGAGTCTGATCTGTATAAAAAGCTCAACAAAACCACTAAAATAAATAACAATAACAGCAACAAAATACAGAAACAAACAGACAAAAAAATCCACCCAATACATTTTAGTGGACAAGGAATTTTGGCACAAAGTTAAACAATGAAATTCAGTATAGTACGCATTTGCTAGTCTTTCAATACCAACAGCTACATTTTATGTGAAATCTATGAAACTGGCCAATTGATAAAAGCAGAAAGCTCATTACCAAGCAAATACAAAAAAGTTATTCACCTTTGAAAGATTGCATTTTCATTATAGAAACAGCAGAAAAGGGCCTAGAAAACTAATGAAAAAAACATAAAAATGCAAATTACTGAAGCTAATTGGTTGTGTCTTCAAACATATTCTGAATTATTAATTTATAAAGGAGTAAATCTCTTCCTTTAAATATAAGGAAATGGTATCCTTCTCTCATCATTGGCATTAAAACTATAGCGTCCCATTCTTCTTTAGAGTAATTGTACTAAAATTTTGTTGAAGGGGCAAAGAGGAAGAACAAAAGAATTCCAATTGTTTTTCAAATGTTCTAAACTCTTCTGTTGAATAGCTACTTACACGTTGAATCACCAGCCTCTCTATACAGTTAATAAAGAACCAAACTGAAGACACATAAATTAGTAAGTTCTAAGAGGGTCAGTATGATCACTTCTGTTTGGTTCACTGTCGCATACCAAGCATTTTTCAATGTCTGGCACGGAGCCATTAAAACAGCTCTCATCAAGGTAATCAACATTTCCAGCTTGACAAATCAGTAGTAAGACCTCATCCCACTTGGTATTTGACACAGGTAACTATTTTTTTTCAAAATGCCCTCTCCTTTTGGCTTCTGTGATACTGCTTATTTTCTCCCTACTTCAAAGGTCATTTCTTCTCCATCTACCGGCTCCTTGACCTCTTTCCAACATTTGGAGGATGCCAGGGCTCAGTGCCTCACTCTCCCCTTTGGTGATAGCATTTAATCCCATGGTTTAAAATACCATCTGGCTGTTGAGACTCCAGAATCTTTCTGGGAGCTGTAGACTTGTATATCTAATTGCTGAGTCAACATGGCTTGTTACGCACCGAATGGGATTCCAAATGAATCTGCAACAACAGGGATGAATCTCAAAAGCATTGCACTGAGTGGAAGAAGCCAGAAGCAAAAGACTGCATACTGTATACTGTATGATTCCATTTACAGGACAGAATTATGGTGATTCCCAGTGGCTTGTGGTGAGGAACAAGATGGACTGCAAAACGGCGTGAGGTAGCTTTTTGGAGTGATGGAAATACTGTGTTTCTTAGTTGCAGTGGTAGGGTGATGGTTACATGATTATATACATTTGAAAAAACTCATTGAATATCCTCTTAAATTGGGTGATTTTTTGGTGCAAATTATTTGTACCAATTATTCTTCAATAAGCTTGATTTTTAAACATGCTCAGATGTCTTCTCATTGTAATTAGGACAAAATCAAAATACTTACCATTCTTCAGCTGGATTGATCTTTGTTGCACAAAGTAACTGAACTCCTTTCCATTTCCATGACTACATCCCAACTCTTCTCTTTGCCTGGAAATTTCTTTTTCTGGATATTTGAATGGATAACTACATTTATTTCAGAAGTCAGTCTCTGAGAAAGACTTGTCTCTGGTGTCTAAAATAGGTCTTCCCTCTATCTGATATGTCATTTGCAACTATCCTTTCCCATTCCGTTGGTTGCCTATTAATTTTCTGGGTTGTTTCCTTGGCTGTGCAGAAGCTTTTAATCTTGATGAGGTCCCAATCATTTATTTTTGCTCTTGATTCCCTTGCTTTTGGGGATGTGTCAAGTAAGAAGTTGCTGCGGTGGAGGTCACTTCTCCAAAGAGGACATCCAGATGGCCAACGGACACATGAAACGATGCTCAGCATCCCTCCTCATCAGGGAAATACAAATCAAAACCACACTGAGATACCACCTCACGCCAGTCAGAGTGGCTAAAATGAGCCAATCAGAGAACTCTAGATGCTGGCGAGGATGTGGAGAAACGGGCACCCTCCTACAATGTTGGTGGGAATGTAAACTGGTACAGCCCCTCTGGAAAACAGTGTGGAGGTTCCTCAGGAAACTAACAATAGAACTCCCCTAGGACCCAGCAATAGCACTGCTAGGAATTTACCCAAGGGATACAGAAATGCTGATGCATAGGAGCACATGTACCCCAATGTTCATAGCAGCACTCTCCACAATAGCTAAAACATGGAAAGAGCCTAAGTGTCCATCAACAGATGAATGGATCAAGAAGATGCGGTTTATCTATACCATGGAATACTACATGGCAATGAGAAACAATGAAATCTGGCCATGTGTAGCAACATGGATGGACCTTGAGGGTGTTATGCTGAGCGAAATAAGTCAGGCAGAGAAGGACAAATATATGTTTGCACGTATAGGAGGATTAGGAGGAACTTGACGGAGGAACAAGGGGGAGAAGAAGGGCGGAAATGGTGGGGAAAGGGAGAGAGGCAAACCATGAGAGACTCTTGAATGCTGACAAAAACTGAGGACTGATGGATGTGGGGGGAGGGGGGGTGGGCATGGAGGAGGGCACTTGTGGGGATGAGCACTGAGTGTTATGTGGAAACTAATTTGACAATAAACTATTTGTAAAAAAATAAAAATAAAAAAAATAAAATAGGTCTTCCCTCTCCTTCAAGTCAAACTCTATATCATCCTATTTTAAGCACTTAGCACTACTTGAATAGTCTTGCACATATGTTTACTTTTGTTTTGTTTGTTCATTTTCTCTTTTCCTCACTGATCTACAAGTTTCTGGCAGAGGGGCACCTGGGTGGCTCAGTCGGTTAAGAGTCCCACTTCGGCTCAGGTCATGATCTCACAGTTAGTGAGTTCCAGCCCCACATTTGGAACTGTGTCTGCTTTGGATTCTGTGTTTCCCTCTCTCTCTGCCTCTCCCCCAGTCATGCTTTCTCTCTCTCTCTCTCCCTCCCTTTCTCTCAAAAATAAATAAAAAATTAAAAAAAAGTTCCTGGCAGAAATGGCAACTGTCAACTGGATTCACTGCTGAATTTCCCAAGCTAAGGCCAGGATTGAGTATATTGTAGGTATTAAATAAATAGTTGTTGAATGAAAGAATAAATAAATGAATAGCAGAAACTTAATAAATGTCTGTTGACTGGCTGACTGAGTTCTAAACAATTGTAAAACACTGGCACTTCATACTTAATTGAGGCATATAGTGCAAAGTGCGGATCAATGATGGTAATGAAGTATGTACTTAAAACATGCACATCCATCAACAGGCATTTATTAAGGTCTATCTGTATGAGTGTCACTGAGCTACATGTGGCAGTCACTTATTTTGAAGGAAATATTCTGTCAATCATTTCCACCCATTTGTTCAAACTTCCTCAAATGACTAATTGTCTTGGAAAAGCTTCCTGGTTCAAACTTCTACAAGAAACCTGTAGAAAGTGTGGAAATAAGTCATTTTAGTCATTTGTGTGTGTGTGTAGAATTTTGTTCTTAAACTAGTTGTTTGGAGTGTTTTATGGATATCTTTGTTAGATTTGAGACATTCCGAAACTAAGTATTATTTTCTCTAAAAAATCACCCTTGGCACAGGAAAAATATACTTAGTTTTTGTAAGTAGGTATAGTCTAAAAAATAATCATGGGACTAACTCTATTTTTAGAACATAAGTAGTGGCCGTTCCTTGGATACCTGGAAGTATGAAGAACTGAGTTGTAAGTGACCATTCCACTGGCGCCTCCCCTGATGAGCATTTTGGTAATGCTTACTAAAGTATCCTACAAATTAACTCTGAACACATGTGTTGTTATGTGTAAACAAACTTGAACCACCCTATGCTAATATAGCTGAAGGAATCGTACTTAAAAATAGAGCAGTTAAATCACCAACAAGAAACACGTACACACACGCGGACATGCACACATGCCATGGAAAACAGTACTCTTTTTTTAGGATAGTTATGGTCTAATGTTGATTTTAGGACCTTTCTTGCTTTGTTTTGTTTTGTTTTGTTTTGATGGACGCATGAGGCCAAATCAATCCGAAGGCAAAGAAAGCCTCTTCCTGAAGTTCAGGGTGGTGCTACACTGAGCCCGAATGATCCGTTGCTGCAAGAGCACTCTTCTGGAAGGAGAGGTTGAGGTGGAAGCAGGTGACAGCAGTAGGTGGGAGAGGAGTTCAGTGATGCTGATTGCCTGTCATCTTTGTTCTAGATCCTCCAACTCTTCCTCTCCTCCAGAGCGAATAATTTATATTTAGTGATACAGATCATCAAAAGTTCTTGGTAATTATGTCTTCCAAAGTAGCACCAGGTCATGGAAAGTAGCAGTAACTCAGCAACTTCATGTATCAAATGGCGGTATATCATGAGTGATCTGAAGTGTCAAATCCTCATTGTAAATATTTTGCTGTAATTCATATTATATTGTTTGCTACAGAGTCTGGAATTTAGCTTCCTTTAGTATCATCTGAAGAGAAACAAATGGTTTTATTTAGTAATCAACATGTGATTAGGTGAAATTGATTAACCTATGTCATTTTCTTTTCCTTCCCTTCTAAAGACAAAATAGCATGTACTGACTATGTACTTTATGTTGAGCCCTTTATAAGTGACATTTAAAAAAAATTCAGATGCCCAATGTTCTTGGATCTAAAAATTGAGGTAATAGTGCCGTGCCTTTGCCACCCATTGAAGCTGTAATCTCTTGCCTCTAATTTTCAAGATTTTTTCGAGCTGAAAAAAATAGTAAAAGCCCCTGCCGTTATTTTTTTTTGCCACCTCAAAATAGACAACTGGTCTGTTAGACCACTTTTCTGGAGTGGGCATTGCTTACCAGTTTTGCTTCCTGTCCTTGACTGAAGCAGTTTCCTTAACTCTGGATTTATGAGGAAAGCATAGCATTATTTGAAAGCAATTGAAATGACACTCCAGAATGAGAACCATGAACAGTGTCCTATTCATTTGTCTTAAAAAAAGACTTACTAGAGCAATAAGGGAAAGAACATAATAAAAATAGGTACTACTTGCTGTCCATTTGCAATCTGTCAGGTGCCAGAGCAGAAACTTTCAAATAATCGCATGTCATTTACAACCACATTTACGACAACATGTAAAGTGCTCCAGAGACTCGGATGGTTAGTTTCTTGTTCTGAGGATCAAATATAGTTATGAAATGCCAGAGCCAGGGTCTGAGGCAAGTCTATCTTCTCGATTTACTATACTATAATATTTCCACTTCAAGATACTTATCTATGATGTACAGTGATATTCTTGTAATCATATCTTTGTCTCTTTTCTGCTTGAGTTCAGATTTTGTGTCTTTGTTTTAGCTGACCTTGGTCTAGGATTGTCTTTAGTGTATCTTAAGCCATTCTTATGCTGTGCTGTCTTTAAAGGGGCTGTGCCCTTCCTTCTATCAGGGCCCATATTACTAATTATAAAAAATGATCGGACTATTGTCTACAATAGCTCAAAATTCAGATTGTAAATATACTGCTCACTAACCTGTTAAAGAACACTATCTCTTGTGCTTTCTCTTTCTTTCTTTCTTTCTTTTTCTTTCTTTCTTTCTTTCTTTCTTTCTTTCTTTCTTTCTTTCTTTCTTTCTTTCTTTCTTTCTTTCTTCTTTCTCTTTCTTTTTCTGTTTTCTCCTGGCTTCTGGTACTTTCTATCCTAGGATTTTTGGGTTTTAAGGTCCTGAAGCTCTCTCTCCATTTTTAAGCATACTACCTGCTGTCTTTGGGCGCCCCACAGTCAGGATTCTGCCCGGCTGTGGATGCTGGAGAGGAGATTTTGAAGGGAGGGGTACTTTTGGTTGGCTCAAAGCTGAAGATGGATAATTACTATCACACTTCTTGCAGAATGCAGCTAAAATCCTTGGCTGGGAATAGCAGCTATGGGTTCTATGTTTTGACCATTTTATGTCCACTAACTGTGTGAGCTACACAATGAATGTTGATTTAAAAAAAAATCCAGACTGGGTTGTCTACAATTTTGCAATTAAAAGTGTCACTGTTACTAAACATTTCTGCATTTTCCATAACACTCATACAAATTAAAAACTGAAAGCCTTGAGGGGCGCCTGGGTGGCTCAGTCAGTTGAGTCTGACTTTGGCTTGGGTCATGATCTCGTGGTTTGTGGGTTCAAACCCTCATCGGGCTCTGTGCTGATAGCTCAGAGCCTAGAGCCGTCTTCCAATTCTGTGTCTCCTGCTCTCCCTGCCCCTCCCTTGCTCATGCTCTGTCTCTCTCTGTCTCTCAAAACTGAATAAACATTAAAAAAAACATTAAAAAACCTGCAAGTCTTGAAACTTACGTTATGATAAAAATAAATGTTTAAGGCATTATCTGAAAAATCAAGATTAAATTCAAGCTGCAACAATGTATGTATTTGACTTTTTGAAAGCCACTTGTAATGCATTTCATCAGATAATTTACTAATCCTAACTCAATTTTAGGAATATGTTTAGACTGTCTGCCATCCATTCAATTCTGAGCTGGAAATTGGCATATGTAAAGTAAGTATAAAGCAGTTTCTCCACTCCAGGAATTTTTAATCTATTTAGAATATACTAATAGATAAGTGTATAGATCTATGTGGGTATGTGAATCAGTTAGTTAAAATTCACGCTATTATATGTTTTTTTTTTTTTTTTTGAAGAAGGTATCTGGACAATTAGTGCAGTAGAAAGTCACAATATGGAGAACATTTTGAATGACGTCTTCAGTGTGTTAACCCTTCTGATCATCTTCCTCAGCTGTGAAGCTCAGAATCAGTTTGGAAAAAAATAATATCCTCAACAAAACAATTTTAAACTTATGGCTTTTTGGTATCTACTATTATTGCTTTTCTCTCCAGGTAATAAAGGGGCAACGTGTTCCTTCATCCTCTTCATGCTCTGGAGTCACCGAGCCACTTTTTACCGCCTTTCCTGACTTCCTGCCAGTTGCATCTCTTTTCTTATTTGGGCTTTCCTGACTGCATTCCAAAGGGCCGACCTGAAGTCAACTTATGTAGCTTCCTGGGGAAAATAGTGTCTTTCCTAGTCTTTTCATCTTGTTCTCCAGCTTTCAGCTGAAAGTTTAATTCACTAATTGGTATATTTCTGTGATGTCCCCACTTTAGAATAGCATAAGGTAGCCTATGCCTCTTTTCTTAAAAAATATTCTACAATTTTAGAATTCTAAGTTGCCAACATGTGCATGGAGCACATTTCTAAAAAAAAAAAAACCAAAAAAAAAAAAAACAAAACACATGAGGGCAGTTGACACAAATCTGCTAATAGGATATTCAGAATTTGTACTCTAATAAAAAGCCAAAGCTGCATCATTAGCTGAAAACTGTTACTTTTCCTGATGAAGTCACAAAACTTCATCTCATGCTGTATTTAATGCTTTTGTAAAGAGTAAACTTCCTAGAAATAGTCTGAAAATGCGTCTAGCCAGAATACTGGAAAAGGAGTGTGGTACATTATGAATCAATATAAATTTATTTTTGAGGAAAGCAAAATGGCCAGATGGACAACAAAAATGTTTCAAGCACTATAAAATGGATGGAGTTCCAGAAACCAGATAATTTTGTATAAAATGCCCTTGGGACTTGTCTTTCCCATGATGGTAAACAGTGGGAAAAGACTAAAAATACAGAAAAAATTATATTCTGAGAAGCATATTAAGTCAGAGAAATGATAATGTCATTATTGGTTCTATAAAGACACTCTTGGAAAAATCAACTTCTACAACTAGTGTGAAGCTTAAAATGGTGACTCCAGGTCTCTGTGGGCAATGAGAAACAATGGGAAAATCACATCAAAAGGTTTGGGGAAAAAAAATCTTAATAAAACTAAAAGCAGGGCGCCTGAGTGGCTCAGTGGGTAAGCGTCCAACTCTCGGTTTTGGCCTGGGTTATGATCTGGAGGTTTGTGGATTCGAGCCCCGAGTCAGACTCCACACTAATAGTGTGGATCCTGCTTGAGATTCTCTCTCTCTCTCTCTCTCTCTCTCTGTTCCTTCCCCCATGTGAGCTCTCTCTCTCTCTCTCTCTTTTTCTCTGTCTCCTTTCAAAAATAAATAAACTTAGGCATGCCTGGGTGGCTCAGTCAGGTAAGTGTCTTGACTCTTGATTTTGCTTCAGGTCATGATCTCACAGTTTATGAGTTCGAACCCTACATCGGGTTCTGTGCTGATAGTGTGGAGCCTGCTTGGGATTCTTTCTTTCCCTCTCTCTGTGCCTCTTTCTCTCAAAACAAGTAATTAATTAAATAAATGAATATTTTAAAAATAAATAAACTTTTAAAAAGCTAAAAACAAATCCTGAAATCACACTGGCATATGTGGCTACGAGGAGGTTGCTTCACTTTTTGTCAGGGAAATGCAAATCAAAACCACAGTGAGGTATTACCTGACATCTGTTAGGACACAAGAAGCAATAGCTGTTGGCAAGGATGTGGAGAAAATTAAACTCTTGAGCACCACTGGTGGATATGTAAACTGGTACAGCCACTCTGGAAAACAGTGTAGAGGTTACTTGAAAATTAAAAATAGAATTACTATATGATCCAGTAATTCCACTACTGGGTATTTATCCAAAGAAAATGCAAACACTGATTTGAAAAGATACATGCATCCCCATGTTTATTGCAATATTATTGACAACAGCCAAATATATATATAATGGAATATTACTCAGTCATAAAAAAGAAATGAAATCTTAACATTTCCAACAACATGGATGGATCTAGAGGGTATGATGCTAAACAAAATAAGTCATTATCAGAAAGACAAATACCATATGATTTCATTCATCTGCAGAATTTAAGAAACAAAACAGGTGAACAAAGAAAACAAGAGACAAACCAAGAAACAGACTCATAACTGTAGAGAACAAACTGATGGTCACCAGAGGGGAAGTGGGTGGAGGATGGGTGAAATAGATGAAGGGATTAAGTATACACTCATGATGAGCACCGAGTAACGTATAGAATTGTCAAATCACTATATTGTACACCTGTAACTAACATAACACTGTATGTTAACTATATTGGAATTAAAGTTAAAAAAAAGATGAGGTTGTGCACTCATTATTATCATTATTCTGATAATGTCCCTGCTTATGGGCTATGTATGCTTTAGGTCTCTGCTCAGAGTAACTGCTCCAAGAAGCCTATAAGCTTTTACTACTCTCTTAAGGTTTGGCCTTTTACTCTAATTTAGAATTTCCTAGTCTTGACATTTTTTATTGATATGTTAATATTATTGATTTTATTTACTGGAAGCCATTTCCCATCTTTGTATGAATAAAGTTACCATATATAACATATGCATTTGATCACCTGAACATGATGATGTATGTATGGATTACAGTCTTTTAGGCTAACTGATCAGAGATCTCTCTGATGTTATTCAAGCTTTTGCTTATGTAGAAAAATAATGTAATTGATAATGATGAATATAAAAACAATTAATAATTACACCCAAACTATTCTTTTAGAATATGATTTGAAATATGTAAACAGACAATTTACTATCAATCAGTCTAAAAATTCAGGTAATACTTTTTTTTTAATACTTCACACCCAGCATTAAGCCCAATGTGGGGCTTGAACTCACAACCCCGAGATGAGATCAAAAGTCAGATGTGGTAAGTGACTGAGCCACCCAGGCTCAAGTATTATCCTTGAGGTAATACTTTTGAGGATAGGATAAATGATTTTTTCTGAAATCTTTTGCCTCTGAGCGGCTGCTTCTCCAAATATTTGTTTTGAGAAGTCAGGCAAATTATTTAATCTATGCCTCATATTTTCTTATCTGGAAAAGGGGAAATTAGTAGTGCCTACCTCACAAGATTATTTGGAGGATGAAATGAGTGAATACTTTTAAAGTGTTCAGACCAATACACAAGTATTTAAACATGGTCTAAGTGTTTGTGTATTATTTATCTGTCTCTCTCAATTCAATGACTATCTCTCCAGCTATGTCAAATATGGTATTATACCCACCCATATAACTCTTAGATTTCATTTATTGAATTTTTTGTTTATTGACATTTTATTTATTTTAAATCTTTTCTTCTTTTCTTTTTTGCTTGTTGCTCATATTTTCAAAACAAAAAAGTCCTTAGATATCCTAAATACAATTATTTTATATTCTGTGTTCACAAAAACTTTTGTTTTTGTTCACAAAAAATTTTGTAATACTTGAATTTAAATTCTTGGCTTAAGGGTTTTTGAATTATAGCAGAAGAAGAGAGTTATCCTGGGGACCCATACAAAAGTTGATATTTGGCTGAGAATTTTCAAGAATGTTTTTCTTTTTGTTCTTCACCCAAAACGATGGTTCATTCAGGTACGGAGATTTAACTCACTGCCCTGTGGAGCTGCTGGTGGGCAGAGACCTATTTTTATCTCACTCTTTCTCTGAGGTCAGAGGATACAGGTCTTTATATAGGGGTTTTTTAATACTGGGATCTCCTCTTCTTTGGTGGACTTCTCTCTCCTCAGCTCCGGAAAGACTTGAAAAAAAAAAAAAATAAAAGCTCAAGTGCTCCTGGATTCCCCAAATGCTCTTGGAGCTTCAGCTGACTACTTTATTGTATTTTTTTCAGTCTAGTTCTTAAACTTATTTCTAATTTTCTTTTTTTAAATTGAAGTAAGAACACAACATGAAATCTATCCTCTTGACATATTTTTAAGTTTGCAATACACTGTTGTTTACTGTAGGCACTATGTTGTACAACAGATCTCTAGAACTTATTCATTTTGCATAATTGAAACTTTATACCCATTGAACAACTACTCCCTGTTTCCCCCTCCCCCAGCCCCTGGCAACTGACCATCTGCTCTCAGCTTCTATGAATTGGCCATTTTAGATATCTCATATAAGTGGAATCATACAGTATTTGTCCTTTTGTGACTCGTTTATCTCATTTAGCATAATATCCTCCAAGTAGGTCCGTGTTGTTCCATATGGCGGGATTTCCTTCTTTTTTAAGGCTGAATAATGAATATTATACAATGGAATCATTGTATGAATATGTTTCCCTTCTTTTTTTTTTTTAATATTTTTATTTATTTCTAGGAGAGAGAGACAGCGTGAGCAGGGGAGGGTCAGAGAGAGAGGGAGTCACAGACTGAAACAGGCTCCAGGCTCTGAGCTGGCAGTCAGCACAGAGCCCGACGCGGGGCTCGAACCCACGAACCGCGAGATCATGACCTGAGCGAAAGTCAGACGCTCAACCGACTAAGCCACCTAGGCGCCCCGTATGTTTCCCTTCTTTATTCAGCCTTTGATGGGCATGTAGGATGCCCAACATTTAGGATGTTTCCATATCTTAGTTATTGTGAATAAATGCTTCAAAAGATGTGGGAGTGCAGATATCTCTTTGAGATCCTGATTTCAATTCTTTTGATTATATACCCAGAAGTGAGACTTCTGGTTATTATTAATTTCTTGAGTAACCTCCATAGTCTTTTCCACAGTGGTATCATTTTACATTCTCACCAACAGTGTGCAAGAGTTCTAATTTTTCTACATTCTTGCCAACATTTTTTATCTTTCATGTTTTTCTAATAATATCCATTCTAACAAGTGTGAGATGCTACCTTATTGTGGATTTGAGTTGTATTTCATGATTAGTGAACTTCTTTTCATATTTAGACTGATTCAGGTCTAATGTTCATTTTTAAAAATTGGGTTATTACTATTATTTTATATCAAGTTATAGGAATCCCTATATATTTTGGGTGTTAATCTCTTATCAGGTATATTTGAATAAATGTTTATTTCCTGTAGGCTCTTAGACCATTCCCAGAGACTTTAAATGGTTGTTCTGTTTACATGATTTTTTTACCAATCTCTCTGGGAGTGGGGGAATGTTGAGTCAATGGAGCTAGGTCCTCATGATATCCTGCCAGAAATGGAACCCATGTAGTTATTTTTAAATGAGATAATAATCACATGTGATATAAATGATACAAGTACATGTGAATATAACATTAATACTCTTTCAGATCTTCCTATGTGCTCTTTATTGACACAATTTCACTGCTTTCCTCTTCTCAAAGTGATAAAATTTTGAAATTTTATAGTTTCCTGTACCTTAAAAATTCATGTTATCAAATAATGATGTAGGCCTAAAATATATAATATTTTATATTTATTATTGTTGAAATTACACAAAGACTATTGCCTAAATGTAGTCTTCTGAGACTCGGTTTTTGACTCACATTACATTATTAAGATTTCTCCCTATTGCAGCATGTAGTTGTTATTTGTTGTTTTATTTCTACATAACATTCCGTAGGCTGAATTTATTCATAAATCCTCTCTTTTTTTGATTGGTAGTGGGTTGTTCCCAGCTTTTCTTTTTATTTAGTGTTTGGCTCACTCTACTATGTTTTCCAAGCTCATTAATTATTTCTGTAATATGCAACCAAATAGACTTATCAGTCCTCATCCTATAAGACTACACCCTAACATTCCACTGAGCCTACTTGTTGCTTTCTTGGTTTCTATGTTCTAGTGTGGTTTGTCTCCTGCTTCTCCGATCCCCTCTTCAAAATCTCCTCTGTCTTTTCCATTTCCTTTCCATGGCCTCTAAATGAGATTCCTATAGCCTGATGCTGGGAATTCTTTCCTCACTTGGATTTCTCTCCTTCAAGGTAGAAAAGTATCACCCCGGGTCCTTATTAAAATGCAGGTTTGGGGAAGGATTCCCAAAGAGATTCTGTTTTAGTAAGCATAGGGTGAGACATCAGAGTTTGCAATGTTAGCAAGCACCCATCTCCAAGTGGTTGTAGGCAGTTCTCAGAATTGATTCTACTGTCTCTTCTTCGGCAAAAAATTCTTTGCTTTGCTCACCTTGTGATGTCTTTTGGAGATTTTATGAAAGTTATATTTTTAAAGAGGTTTTGGGCACTAATAACACTTTTTAAAACCTTGCATTTAGAATTGCCTTTAACAGGGGCGCCTGGGTGGCTTAGTCGGTTAAGCGTTCGACTTTCGCTTAGGTCATGATCTCGCGGTTCGTGGGTTCGAGCCCCGCGTCGGGCTCTGTGCTGCCTGCCAGCTCAGAGCCTGGAGCCTGTTTCACAGTCTGTCTGTCTGTCTCTCTCTCTCTCTCTCTCTGACCCTCCCCTGTTCACGCTGTCTCTCTCTCCTAGAAATAAATAAAAATATTAAAAAAAAAAAAAGAATTGCCTTTAACAGACCACAGGACCTGTCAATCAGAGTTATGCAATGTTTTCTGAGCTTTGGAAGATAGCACGAACACAAGAGCTAGCTGTGTGGTTGAGCCATTGGTTACCAGGACTGATGGATGGATGGAGTGTCTTTTATAGTCAATGGTGCTGCTCAGGCTGAACAATTCCCTGAAGCAAAGGGAACTATAAAAACTCAAAAACCATAGCCACCTCGTGAAAAAGCTGATTGATTAAAAAGCTTTTCTGGATATCTGGAGATTTGGGCAGTGCAGTGTTGATGTACAAGATGATGCTAATTGGCAGGCAGGAGTAAAAAAATTAGCATTTTGTAGGCCATATTAAGGACTTTTGTCTTAACCTTGATTGGAATAAGATAGTATTGGAGAGTTTTAGGTACAGCAGGACCTCTTATCTGAAGTTTTGCTTTCCATGGTTTCAGTTATCTGTATTCCACAGCCTGGAAGCAGTAGATCCCTCCGATGATAAGTCAGAAGGTCAGTGGCAGCCTAATGCTATGTCATGATGCCTACGTCATTCACCTCATTCCATCTCCTCACGTGGGCATTTTATCATCTCACATCATCATAAGAAGAGAAAGGGTGAGTACAATACAGTAAGATATTTTGAAAGAGAGAGAAAGAGAGAGAGAGAGAGATCCCATTCACATACCTTTTATTACAGTACATTGTTAAAATTATTCTATTTTACTTTCAGTTATTATTTATCTCTTCTTGTGTCTAATTTATAAATTAAACTTTATCACAGTTTTGTGTGTAAAGGAAAAAAAACAGTTTATATAGGGTTTGGTACTATTTGTGGTTTCAGGTATCCATTTGGGGGTCTTGGCATGCATCCTTCGTAGATAAAGGAGGTCTGCCGTGATAATTTCAGATGATCATTTTGATAATTTCAGATATATATTTTGAAAAGATACACTCAGGCTGTGTGTGGTGAATAAAATGGGTGTAGAGTTCAACTGTGCTTATTGGTTGAAGTCAAGGAGAGAGATTGTGTAGCTTGAATCAGAGTGTTAGTAATAGAGATGAGATTTGATTGCACAGATCATTATGATTTATGATAGACTAGGCTTCTTATTGGAGTGAATATAGGAAAGGAGGCAAAATGTGGTTTGAGGAACTTCCACATTCCTGAGTATACTACTGGGTGAATGAAGGTACCATTGACCGAGGAATGGATTGCTGCTAGAAGGCTACTTTTGGGTCTTTGATTACATAAGCATTGGTGTTTTTATATCTGAAAGACGGTAACCTACATGGACAAGACATGGCTTGTGGTTTTCCCATTTGAGTGAATGGACAACTAAGGAAGTTGTGTTTGTATATTTCATGTGTATTAATTTCTCATCTTTGACAGTTATTCTCACATGGATGAAAACATGGTGCTGATAATTTTTATCCTCTGAAGACAGAGTGCCTTGACTCTCTCTCTGGTTCCAAGTCCAAACATCCAAAGGAAATTCACTCACTGGTCCAACTTGTTCAGCTATCTATCCTTGGGCTAGTCAATAGTGCCCAAATGGGTGGAGCACTAAAAACATAGCAGCACTTGTGGGAACCACATGAATGAAATGGAGTGGGAAGAAACAGGGGACTGTGGGAATACTCTACAGTAGGTGCCAATGGTCTACTTGTTGAGAAAAGCAGAGAAAAACCAATTCACTCTCTAAAGGACAATGCTGGCTTTATGATGTTTACCTGATCTGTTTTGGGTGAAACATATGCACCCATAGTCCTCTCCTTAGTAATATAAGACACTATGAAGTACTTGTCTAAGCACTGTAGAGTATTATAAAGTACATATCCATTTGAGTACTGATGTGTGGGATGAACTGCGCTTTCTGGGTTAAGGCACATGAAACATTTTATTTCCCTACATTATGATTTTCCTTCTGTAGGTCCTTTCTATGCCTATAAAATTAGCCAAAATTAAAAAAAAAGGAAAAAGCAATTTGGATATAGTAAATGTGATGTCATGGCATCTTGCCACACCAAGAAATTGTCAGTTTGTTCTATAAGAATATGTATTTTATGTACTTCCTATTATGTATGTGAGGAACCCCCAGCACTCCAGCCCCTTGTTCCTGTGTTCTTCTTCTCCCTCACCCCAACGCCTATAATCATACTCATTTTACTTCAGGAAATGTTAAATGATTTCTCTGATCCAAAAATGATTCACTTGGATAATCATGCCATCATTTCACTGAGGTTAAAAAAGTATAAAAATTATGATGGTATTTAAGAAGGAAAATGGAAAGATAAATTGGTTATGACTAAGACAGAAAAAATTGAAATGCGATTGCTTGAGTATAGATGACTTAGGAAAAGGGGAAAGCTAATTATCCTAGGTTGAAAGATTATAGGCAATAATTGTAAAAGCTCTTCTATTTGCATAATCATTTCGCATCAGAGTAGGATTGATTGTTTCTCTCTTTCCATGCCCATATTGATAAATTGTAAATTATACTCACTACAATATTGACATAGTAAGATATCCTTTTCCCTTCAAGTAAACACACTATTTTATGACTTTTTAAAAGGTAAGGAGATTACTTATATCATTTTGTACTTTCATTTTTAGTTATATTTGTTGCTCACGTGTCTGTTGCATTGTTTTGTTTGGGAAAATCAAGGTGGCATTGGTATACAGGAACACCAAAATTAAGGAATGTTGGAGGAGATCATGGACAGGATGTGATCACTGGTTGACTACTGAGCTGGCTGCAGGCAATCAGGGGCTCCTCACCCTCTCTCTTATCCTTGGAATATAACGTCTGCCTACCCTTTCCACAGTGGAGCCGTTTTTAAGAACTCAGCCACGAGAGAGCAATGTGTTGTTGAGGCACCTTGGTGGTACATGTGACTGAACACCTTTGAGGCCCCAATTTAACTTCTAATATTCTGCTGGGCAGGTTCGGAGATCTCATTGTCTTACAGCACAACCCTCTGATTTAAAACTTCCTTGCTTATTCAGAGTGCCACCTGTCACTCTGGAGTGGTCTGACTCTTTCTTCTGTGTCTCCATGCCCTCTATGTCTGGAGGCCAGGTTCAGATTTCACTGGGAAACTCTGAGGTTTGTGGACCTACAAAAAGATTTTTTTTTTAAATGTCTTTCGGTTTTGAAAAATAGAACAGCAGAAGGTTCACATTTTTATGTGTTTTTAGCCCTGTGAGATTTTTTTTTTGTAAATTATAACAGGTCTTAATTAGACATGTATGATTTATTGTAATAACAGCTGAATAATAAAACAAGAACCACTGACTAGGATTTCTTTGACTTATCATGAAGTACAATCTAAATCTTTCAAATGCAGACTTTAAATAAGAGAAGTCGTATTTCATATGTTTCTATCACTCTCCTATTTTTCATTCACTGTAGTTGTAGAGACATGTTAAGGCAATCTTCTCCTAATTTTTATTTTAATCCCTTGAGTCAGAAGCAATGTTGAGAATAAGGAGAAACTTATAGACTCTCTATAACGTGTCTTTCATTGGTGAGGGGAGAGAAGGATCAATACGTATTTTTCTCACCCTTCATGCCTTGATTCTATCATCTGTTCATGATGATAGAATCATGTTCATTCCTGAACATTTGTTGAATGTACTTTATGTTTCAAGGAATGAGGAAATGGCAAAGAAATGTAATCACAGTCTCTGTGGAATTGGAAAGAAAGATATGCAGACCAGTTATTACAATTCAGGGTGATTGATGCCAGGGGTGTGGAGTGGAAGCACAGAGCAGTACGAAGGAGGATCCTAGAGGGTGAGGAGACGAGTCAGGGGAATACCTTTTGGCAAGTGCTATTTGAATTTAACATTAAGGGGTGAATTGCTCTTGGAGTGAAGAGAGTGGGTATTATAGTTAGGTGTCACGTATGCACAGTGTGGAAAAGGTAAGCTCATTGTGGGTGGTGTGTGTGGCTATCCATGGCCAACCCTTTGGTTGCCTGACAGGAGCAGAGTGAGAAACGAGAGGAGTGGCTGGTGCGGGAATTTCACCGGGAAGGTGATGGGAAACAGTTTTTGTTTCCTGTTCATGAAATGCCACTATTATCTTTTCTTAACTGTGAAATCTTTCCCAAAGCCATTGTCTACCTGGAAAGTCCTCATAAGCCAGAGTTGTACAGCTTTGAATTTTCCCAATTAACAATCAGTTCTCTATTTCACTTTGTAATGTGCAGGCTCTGCCCAAGTTTTGTAACTATTTCTTTACGTTGATAAGCCAAATACAATTCCTTTTCTTCAGTTTTAAATACCAGCAAGTGCTATTGTGAATTGATGAACCCCTGTTATTTGCAAAATTACCTCTATTGTTGCAGTCTGACAAATTACTAACAGATACACATCACAAAAATGCCAGGCACTTCAGCTCATTTAACTGCTTTCGTTGGCATTTTATTCCTTCCCCCCATGATTACTGTCATTTTTTTAGCTCTGTGTTAAATCACCGTCTAATTATGCATCATCACAGCAACTCATAACTGTTGAGCACGTCTCACTCCTAAATTCTAAAAGCAATTCTGTTGAGTCAGGCTCATGGAGACTGTTGTCACTTTTCTTGACCTTGCTTTACCCCCTGGGTGTTTTGGATTTTTGCATTCTTTGTTGGTGGGAATCTGCTGAGAGATAGTGGAATGCTTTGGAGAAGTTCATTGGTCACTTGGGTAGGGTGAGGAACAAGAAGCAAAGAAAGAAACCATCCCTCCAGTTGTCTCACTGCCAAATTTAGATGACCTGATTTTTTTTTTCTCTCTAACTCACCTTCCTAATAAAAAAGGCATTAACTGATGAGAAGGTGAAGGTTAAATCTTGAGTTTTGGGCCAAATATGATCACATAGTTACAAGTCAATTAATCTGTGTTTCCTCATCTGTCAAATGAACATACTCTCACTTTTCTATCTCATAGAGATGTGTAAGAATAAAATGCCCTCAATTATTGCTTGGCCTCCACTTGTTAAAGGTAGGCTGTTGGCCCCAATTTTCTGGGAATGTTGCTCTTTTAAAAATCTAGTTATGACTGGAATTTGAGTCTTGGAAATTGGAAAAATTTCAGGTAGTAGATTTAGGGAATCTTGCAGAAAGAGTATCAGTTTTGATCCTGGTGAAATACCATTTAGAATGTGAATTGAAGTTGAGTGGGGTGCAGGAATGAGCCATTCATTGGTGGTCCCGATATATTTCCAGGGCTCCATGACCTCTATTTTCACTTCTCACGTATTTTTATTCTGATGCCTTGATAAAAATATCAAAGAATTTCAGTAAGTTCATTTATAATCATAATCTCATCTAGGATCATCACCTGTTTCCATTTATCAGCAATGGCAAAGAAAAGTGGTACATTTTAATTTTTATTTAATGAAGAACCAGCTGCTTTAACAGATGTTTCATAAATTTAGAAGATGCCCTTCACTTCTTCATCAGGGATAGAACACCTAAATGTTCTCTGCATATGCAGCTACTCATATAAGTACTTTACTTTCTTGACCATAACATTTCTTGGAGTGAATCAGTCATAAATTATTCAACTCCCCATATCAATAGCCATTACATAATGGCAGATTAGATGGGCCTATATATCTTATCCTTTGTGTTTTATTTTGAAGATCATTATTCAGAAGGGGATGATTATAATGTGTGGTGTTTGGTGCTTCTATAGACTAGCTGAATCTACAAACCAGCAATGAATATATTACTATCTCTATTTAAAGGTGAAGAACAAGAGTCTTAGAGATGCTAAGGTCATGCAGCTAGAAATAGCAGAGTCAATATTCAAACCCAGGTCTCTCTGACTTCAAAACACATTTCGTTTTCACCCTTACATGTCTTACCAGCTAGGTACAGTTCCATAAAATTTTCTCCTAGTGAATGCATAAGCAATATTCTATCATAATTCTCTGAAAGGATATATTGTTCAAGGAGCACAAGAAAATGCTTCCTAATAACCTCAGAATATTGATATTGATTAGAAAAATTAAGAATCAGGGCTCTTCCAGAGACAATGGAAACAGGATTTTATATTGTCTTGTAACCTTAGGAAGGTCATATGCAGTCAGAACACACTGGGCGGTGCATCAGATCATCTGTGAAGGATAAGGAATCTGAGATGAGGTGGTTGGGGGCAATGTGAGGGTTGTGCTGTGTTCTAGAGAGGCTGATGGACTTGGAATGCTGCCCCTGATGTCTATCAGAGTTCACTGTGCTGAAGGTTAGATGTTGCTTTTCACGCTCAATTCTTCCAAGTTACTCTGAGTCTCTGAAGCAATGACTATGCCAGGAGGTGGGAGGTGAGAACATAGTCTATAATTTAATCTAAAAAACTTCATCTTATTCCAAGTCTACTTCAAGCAGACACTTGTTTCATTCAGGCAGTCATGAGTGTTTTGGTTTGTGGGAAGGGAAGTTTTGTTGATACTCCCTACCTTCCAATCATTTTTTTCTCTTAAAATTAATTAGAAGAGAAAAAACCCACGATTTCCAATTTCCCCCCCTGAGGTTTTTGTTTCTGCTTTTATTTTTACTGTAAAAGCTGAATTACTTTTCTGTGGTGGCCTTGTTCATGCCAAAATATCAGAAAACCTTGTTTTCTTCTTTGCTCCTCTCATATTTTTAACATCTCTTGCAAGGTAGCTACCCAGTAAACATTTATCCATCTATCTGTCCTCTGTGAGAATATTCTGTAGTTCAGAAGAGAGGTCTGGGCTATAGATTTAAATCTGAGAGTCATTTAAGGCCAAGAGACCAGATGAGAGCATGAAACGTTGGTGTCCCAACGTTGTGAGGATGGGTAGGTGAGATGAAGCCAGCAAAGAACTTGAGGAATGACTAGTGAAGTAAGAAGAAAACAAAGGGAGGGGTGCCTGGGTGGCTCATTTGGCTGACTTTGGCTCAGGTCATGGTCTCACTGTTCATAGGTTTGAGCTCTGTGTGTAGGGCTCTGTGTTGACAGCTCAGAGCCTAGAGCCTGCTTCAGATTCTCTGTCCCCCCCTCTGCCCCTCCTCTGTTCATGCTCTCTCTTTCTCTTTCTCAAAAATAAACATTAACGTTTTTTTTTTTTTTAAAGAAAAAAACAAAGGGAGTATATCCTGGAAATCCTAGTAAAGAAAGGTTTTCAAGGAAAAGGAAGAGAAAAACTCTGCCAGATGCTGGTTATAAGTCAAATAGCTAAAGGCTGAGAGGCAGATCATAGGATCACTGATAACCTTTAAAAGAGTAATACTATAATCTTAATAACGGTTATATAAGGATTTTTGTTTTAAAGTCAAAATAGAGAATATCTTGATTAAGGCAAATATTAAGGAGAGTGTATTAGCAGGATACTTTAGGAAAAGGCATCAGAACCATTTTGAGTCATTGGAAGTTTAAAACATTTAAATAATAATATAAAGCAGAATAGGGGCACCTCAGTGGCTCAGTTGGTTAAGTGTCCGACTATGTAATGATCTCACCGTTTGTGGGTTTGAGCCCTGCATGGGGGTCTCTGCTGTCAGCACAGAGCCCTCTTCAGATCCTCTGTCTCCCTCTTTCTCTCTGTCCCTCCCCCACTCACCCTCTCTCTCAAAAATAAAATTAACATTAAAAAAAGTTGAAGCAAAAAAAAAAAAAAAAGAAAGCCGAACTGGATGCATTCTATTATGTCAAAATTCCTTTCTACTGTTTCCAATTTTTTACATAAAGAGAACCATTCCATGATTCAGATTAAAAAATCATCCTCAAAGGTATTCTTTGTGATGTCACTCAAGTCCCGTCTCTGTTGGCCCTTTGCCATACCCCTCAATCATTTTTGCATATACTTTCGGTATCTTATTGTAGATATTAGCAAATTCTCATCTTCCTTAATTCTTTAAAGGGTAGCATACTGTAAACACTTTTTCACTTTTTCTTTACTAAACAATATAACTTAGAGGTATTTCTGCATCAGTATAAGGAGAGCTTCCCCATTCTTTCTTTATGGTTGGATAATATTTCATCCTAGTTTATTTGAATAGCTTCCTTTTCGTGGACACTTGGATTTTTTCCTAATTTTCAAAAATTAGATAATGTTATGACTTTATACATTTTGCATGTATTCAAGTATGTGTACAGGAAAGACTCCCAGAAGTGAGATTGCTTGATCGATTTTTTTTGGAAATTTTATATGCACTGTCAAATTTCCCTCCCTAGGTATTATAATATTTTGCACTCCCACTGGTCAAGGTATGTGAGGGCCTGTTATCCTAAAGCCTTATCAGCAGAATGTGTTGTTAAATTTTTGGATTTTTGCCAATGTGGTAGATGAAAAATGATACCTCTTATGGTTGAGGCTGAGCACATTTGTATATGTTTAAGGGCGATTTATATTTTTTCCCCTGTGAGCTTTATGATCATAATCTTCACCCATATTCTATTGGGATTTTGATGGCTTTCTTCTAGATTTTTAGGAGCTTTCATATATTAGGGAGATGAATTCTTGCTTGTGATATGAGCTGTAAATATATATTTTCTCTTATTTATCTTCTAGCTTGGATTACTTTTGTCATGTAGGAATTTTTTTTAAATGCAACCATGCATTTGAATTTATAATTTATTTTATAGCTTATAAATTTTAAGTCAGTTAAAATGTTTCCCCCATTCCAAGGTCATAAAGGGATTTGATATGTTTTCTTCTTCTAGTATATTTTTGATAAGCTTGGCTTGGTATGTGGTGTGAACACAATTTGATCTTTTTCCAGATGGCTATCCAGAGGTCCCAACTCCATTTTTTAAGAAGTCCATATTACTTTCACTGATTTGAGATTCTGCCTTTATCATATATCAAATTCTCATATGTATTTGGGTCTATACTTAGATCTTCTATTCTCTTCTATTGGTCTGTCCACATGATCCCACTGCTTTAATTATTGTAGCTTTAGGGTATTTTAATATAATAACTTCCATCCTCATTCTTTTCTCTCGTAGAGTTTTCATAGCTATCTACCATAATATAAATAGTTGTAGAATCATTTGGTATACTTGTATTTATGACATTAAAGAAAATAGGCTTTAAGAATTTTTCTTAGTTTATAGTTACTTAAATCCTTTCAATCAACCATTTATTCCATCAATATTCCTTAAGCACATGTTATGCGCTTGGCACTTACTACATACTTGAGAACATCAGTGAACAAAACAAACTTCTACTCTTTTGTAGCTTTGTAGCCACCTACGTCAGTCTTGGGTCTTTTAGAAAAAGTTCTATTTGATTATTTTTCACATTATCTGAACCAGATTAAAGTAGACTGTCGACTTTGCCATCTCAATATTTTATGAAGGAAAAATATTCAAAATCTTGTGCAATATCTATAATAAATCATCTTTGATTCAGAATGGTAAAGGATTTAAAGAGTATGAAGAAAAGAATAAAGTGCTAGAGAAAAATGAGATACTCAAGAGATTATCTTATTCTTTAATTTACCTCAGTTGAAATTAAGTGTCTAATTAGAGCCATAAATTTGCAGTACCGTGACCGTATGAACATTTCAGCAATTGACAAGGCTAAGAAATGATCACTCATGCACTATGTAAAGTGTTTAAAATTTGACCCCTAAACTGTTAATATTAAAATTGTAATAATATTTTTTTTGTTAAATTTAAGACTTATTCTCAAATCTCAAGAGCTATGAGATGATATTTGACATCAGCCTTAGCTTTGGCTGAATGTTGCTTTTAGCACTTGACCACTTAGTATGACATAAAAATGTATATTCTGAGGTTCTTTACCATCAGTTATGTTTCCCAAAGATGGAAACTAAAAGATGGGAATTACAGGTATATGCCTGCCATGTCAATGGCATGTTAGACTCATGACAATCTTTTCATCAGTTAAAAGTATTCTTAGCTCCAGATAAACTGTCCAGTGAGCAAAACTTACATGGAAGCAACTCACCTGGATTTTGCCCTTCTGCCAAAAAGGATCTTTTCTTAGTACTGCAGCAACTGCAATACACCTAAGAAATTATTTCAGCCTTGTAGTTACATATAAAACCAACTTATTCAAGTAAATAATAATTTAAAAAATCCTACCTCATTTAAGCAGCGTATTTAAAACTGATATACAAACTAATTTTCTTTTTCTTCTTTTTTTTTTTTGGTTGAGATGCGGGAGGAGCAGAGAGAGGGGGAGAGAGAGAATCCCAAGCAGCCTCCATACACAGCAAAGACCCCAGTGAGGGACTCCGTTCCATAGGCTGTGAGATCATGAGTTGAGCTGAAATTATGCGTCAGATGTCCAACTGACTGAGCCACTCAGATGTCCCCAAAGTAATTTTCTATAGGTCTTTGTTTACACCACAACTTTTGCCTTGACATCCTTCTGCACCTCACCTGCGTTACTTTTCAAATTTCAGCAACTGCCTCTGCAATTGCATTCTTTCTGAACTAGCTCCCAGGGAGTGAAGAACAGCACATCATTAGTTACTCACAGTATCATAGTATAGTGATTGCCTCGTAACAATAGGATTAGTGCAGCGGTTCTCAGATTTGGCATCCATTAGAACCACCTGGGGGGATTGTTAAACCACAGATTGGGTTCTACCATCAGATTGTTGACTGAGTAGGTCTGGGATGGGGTCCAAGAAGTTACATTTCTGACAAGTTCCTCTACAACGGTAATGCTGCTGGTCTGGGACCACACTTTGAGGACCACTGATACATTATTATAATAACAGTTTAACTTTTTGTTTCTCTACTTGTCTATGAGTTTAATGAAAGCAGATCAAATTTAGCTTCATGTCAATTTCTAGGAACTAAAAAAGTCCTAAACTACCCAGCCTCACAAGGCAACCTGCAAAGGACCACAAGCTTTGCTGTGTGGGACCTTTCTTCACCAGACAGGGTACTTCAAATGTATCCCTGGCCACTAGCAAGCAAAGAAGCTGCAGATCAGGCTGGGCAAACATTTGGTTCATTGACCACCGAGTCAAAATACAGCTTGAGACACTCAATGTATATTTTGAAACAGGCTATTTTGAAATATTTTAGTTTTGAGAGAATATGTATGTGCAAAGGAAGAGAGGGAGAGAAAGAATTTTATCCATGCCCAGTGTGGAGCCCAATGCGAGTCTCAATCTCATGACGAGGAGATCATGATCTGAGCTGAAATCAGAGTCGAATGCTTCGCAGACTGAGCCATCTGGCCACCTTTGAAATATTTTCGAAAATACAAAGCAAATATTTGAAATAAATCTTAAAGCGAAGGTTAAACATGTTGACAACAACATGTACATTAACTTTCTTCCCGTTTCTAGTTATTGCTTCAAAGATTTTCTTATTTTCTGCCCAAGTATTTGTGACTTGGGAATTGACTGAAAGGACAGAAATAAAAGATCTTTAGCCTGTGACCTTACTTTTTGGCTTATGTTCATCAAAATGATAAAACTAAATGAGATAATTTTCATTCTGCTGTTTTCTCTCTTTTGTTTTTCAGTCTTCATGCCACTTTTAGATTTCTCTTTCTTTTACCTTACTTTGCCTAGATGCCTCATCCATTGTTAGTGCTATCCATAGTTCAAACGTCTTTTCAGAAGTAAAATTCTCCTGCATTCATTGTCTGGCATTTAATTTTTAATGGGTTTCTTTTCTCCCCCACACCTACTACTTGTATTTTTCTTTCCTATGGATTTGATCTCCTTGGCAGCTGGCATTTTCTCCATTATTTCATCCTGATCACATAAATATTGTCAAAGCATTCACCTCTGTTTTACCCCAGAAGAGAAACTAGTGGATAAAGAATACGCTACACCTTTTCTTTCTTTCAAAGAGCAGATAGTTCTTTCCTGTAAAATGCCTCCCTTGTAAATTTCTTTACAACTCCCTGTAATAATTAATTTAGTCATTGTTATTTAAAAAGCAGTGTCATACTCTTCTATAGATTTGTTGTATGTTGGAATCTTGTGAATTCTTATCACCCACCCATAGGAAAGGGAAATATTCTAAGGAGTGGAGAAAGATCAAAAGTGAGGAAGAGAACTCCATTTCACCTATTATATTTCTTCTCTTTCCTTTAGAATAATTGTGTAAAACTTCAAATTTTATGTAAATGCTTTAATTCTGTATTGATAGGACTCCTAGCCTCCATGAAACTTAAAATAATAGGTAATAATATTAGACTTTATCTCCTAAAATTTCAAAAAATAATATTTTAAAATTTACCAAAATGGGATTATCTCTAGGAAATATGTCCTCGATGTGTTATCTGCAAATACTGGTCAGTAAAATTTTCTATTTTAGTTTTAACTACTTAGCTTTTATTTCCCACATGAACAGATTATCTTGTTGACCCTGCCTTCCTGAGATCCAATCAAAGGATCCTTCCATTGATTTTGTGAAACTTACCTACAGGCAAGAAAGGGTAATGTTACTGGCTTGGAAGGTTTTGGCCTTGTTGATATAGGTGGGGAGGTGGGCAAGAAGTGAGTACTTTAAAAACTTTTGAGTTGATTCTAATGTGCAGTTGGCATTGTGAACCATTGATTTAGCATCAGATTGATAAACTGTGGATGTGCATTCAGGTGCAAGGGCATCTTCATGGCACTAGATAAACCATGGCTTCTCAACATGAGTCCTTTACTTGATATATCTTTGGAGTCCTAAAATGTGACTTGAACTTTGGCCCCACTATGTTAAATTTGCCTCTGCTGTTTTCTTTTGCCTGGCTACTATATAGCATTCCTTTGAGAATAAATGTAAATGTCTAGATTATTGATGAAAATCAGGGTGAGGACTCAAGGAGTGGAAAAGGCAGAGAACATCCGTTACAAGGAGGAACAATGAAAGAGAAAGCCTGTGCTTTTGTTTTGACTCTGGCAAATGTGCCACTAATCTAGTTACATCCATCTTGTCAACCTCGCCTATAAACTTATTGTTGTGTGTCTATAGAGATGTGACATTAAGTAGCCCATATACTGTGTTAATTTATTTGTTTATAGGTTAATTGTTCAGAATATCGATCTCCTGGGCTCATTTTCCTATTCTTTCTCAAATACCCTTTCAAATCAACAAACATAAAGTAGGACAGATTTTTCCACACGGGGGACTCTTAAAATGGTAGAGTCTTTCTACTTGATATCTTTTTAAAAATCATTCTTGTAAGAAAGCATAATCCAGTATAAATATTTCCACCACTCCAGCAGTTACTGTAATGTTTTTGGTCCTCAGTTTTGGAGCGATGTAAGAAACTAATTGAGAGGCCCCACATTTTTGACCAGTTGCCCTTTTGATTACTTTAGCAGTGAATATATAGAGGGAGGCCTCTAAGTTGCCATAAAATTCTATAAAGTTTTCCAAGATATTGCTTGAAGGTGTATTATCCAGCTATGTGAGAGCTTCTGTGGGACCCTAAATCTGTCTTTAAAACTGTAATGCAAAATAAAAGCTTAATTCTGAGCAGTGGGGATACAGGCTATCACCTGCCCCCACTTTCCACCACCCATTGTTGTAACTGTACAGTAACCTATGCCTTAATTTTGTAACGCATTTCTTTTTTAATTAGCAAAAAGTAAATTCAAAGCCCCTCACTTGACCAGTGGGTTGGTATATGCAGAGAAATTGGGTCAGGTGCTAGGGATTTTAATTCCCTTGGTAGGGTTGTGTGTAAATTGAATTGAGAGACTCAGAGGCTAACAGGCACTGTGAGGAGACAGCACCTGAAATGGAACCTGATTTCGGCCGAGATCAAAATCTAGAAGCTCAAGAAATCAGTGCAAACTCTGAAGGAACCTCTGAAAATGAGGGCAGAGAAACTATTACGAGATAACAGTAGGAGTATGAAGGGAAGGAAGATTCCTTCTGAGGCTTCAGTAGCAACGGGGGTCAAGAGTAGGAGACATGTGCCTGCGTGGCTCAGTTGGTTACGTCTCCAACTCCTGGTTTTGGCTCAGGTCACAGTGTCACAGTTTATGAGTTCAAGCCCCGCATCAGGCTTTGCATTGACACTGATGGCACAGAGCCTGCCTGGGGTTCTCTCTCTTCCTCCCTCTATCTGCCCTTCCTGGCTCTGTCTCTGTCTCACTCTCTTTCTAAAAAAAAAGAGCAGGAAACAGAGAGTAGATGCAGAAAGGAATTCCAGGAGCAAAGATAGCTAGAATAGGGATGAGAGTGCAGAGGCATCAGAAGTGAACTGGGGTGCCTGGGTGGCTTAGTCGGTTAAGCGTCCGACTTTCGCTTAGGTCATGATCTCATGGTTCGTGGGTTCGAGCCCCGCACTGGGCTTTGTGCTGGCTGCCAGCTCAGAGCCTGGAGCCTGTTTCAGTTGTGACTCCCTCTCTCTCTGACCCTCCCCTGCTTACGCTCTCTCTCTCTCTCTCTCGTAGAAATTAAAAAAAAAAAAAACACATTAAAAAAAAAAAAAAAAAAGAAGTGAAATGGCATATGGGGAGATGGGCCAGAGAAGCCAGGCAATAACACTTTGCTTTAATTGTCTCAATTCTGCTTTTGATTTTACACTAGTTTTTTAAAGTGGCTTTTCTTTTTTACTTTGGCATTATTCGGTATTATGATTAAGAAGTATATCTTATTCTTGCAGGACCTAATGACACTTTACATTGGACAAGAAAATTCTACAACAGGATAATCTGGTTTTTTTTTTGAAAGCATTCGTGTAGCCTCTGTCAGATAAGGGGTTTGGGGGCCATTTTTCTCTTGAGTATCACATCTGGATTTTTTTCCCTCTGATACTGAGAATCTAGATATCACTGGGATCATATCTGCAATCACATGCTCTTGTTGAGTGAACTGTGTTTTCTTATCCATTAACAGAGCACAGGTAGAATGGTAGAAGATGAGCATGGAACTTTGTGGAACTTCAGGGTACATAGCCAATACTGAAACCTAGTGATATTATAATCAGTTGGGAATAGGTTCCACTGTAAGTATCAGAGATTCTCTAGATTCTGGCCTAAACACACAGAGGCTTATCTGTCTCTGAGTCCAAGAAGTCCAGAGGTGAACGTAGAGAGGGACACCAGTGATACTATACTTTTGGAGCACTGGTCCTTTCTCTTCTCCTATACCTCTTCAATGTGTAGGCTTTATTATCATGCTGATGGACAGACATATGGTTTCAAAGTGGTTCTCACTTCAGTGTTCTAGGTGATAAAAAGAGGGAACATGGTCACGTGGCAAGAATGGAGTTGGAGGTCTTTTCTTTCCTATGATAGAAATCCTCTATCACCCTGAACATCAGGCACCCTAACTATGTCATGTGGCCACTAGATCTGTAGGGGTATATAGAGAAGCGACGTCACCCTTAAACAAAATGAAAGTTTTCTTGGAAGACAGACAGTATATTGGGTGGACAGCTACCAGTGTCACACAAAAGCCTATGGATAAGTGCAGGAGTAGATGCACTTTTAACCCCTGAGAAATAGACCAGTTACAGGACTAATGTCTAAATTAATACTGAGGTTAGTTAGATAATCTCTGCATCAGCCATAGTCAGTGGATAGGGTCTGAGGCCATTTTTTAAATAAGGGTATCAATGTTTTTGTAAGTTCAAAAATAAATATATTCTTTTTTTTTTTTTTAATTTTTATTTATTTCCAGGAGAGAGAGAGACAGCGTGAGCAGGGGAGGGTCAGAGAGAGAGGGAGACACAGACTCTGAAGTAGGCTCCAGACTCTGAGCTGTCAGTCAGCACAGAGCCCGACGCGGGGCTCGAACCCACGAACCGCGAGATCATGACCTAAGCGAAAGTCGGACGCTTAACCGACTAAGCCACCCAGGCGCCCCCAAAAAATAAATATATTCTTAAAAGTGTTTAGTTTTGAGAGAGAGAGAGAGAGAGAGAGAGAGAATAAGCAGGGGTAGGGGCAGAGAGAGAGGGAGAGAGAGAATCCCAAGCAGGCACCATGCTGTCAGCACAGAGCCTGATATAGGGCTCAGTCCTACAAACTGTGAGATCATGATATGAGCCAAAATCAAGAGTCAGATGCTTAACCAATTGAGCCACACAGAAACCCCTCAAAAAATAAATATAATAAATAAAGTAAGGTGAATTTTGTCTGTGTTTGTCTTAGATTTATGAATGAGTAAAACATAGCTATTCTTTTTGTCTACTTATAATCTTTAGCTCCTATCCATTCCACTCATTTTAAGTCAGAACCAGAATGCTGGCTCTTTAGTAATATGGAATTTCGACCTGTAATTCCATGTGTTCATTTTCATAAAGCATTGTGCTTATTTCATAGTACTAAACCTCACACTTAGGTAGAATGAATCTAAAAGTACACAACTGGATTTCTGTAATTCATTTTTATTTTGCAATAATAACATACCTGCTTAGTTTACTATTTCCTCTACTTTCTTACATAAAAGGTAGCATACTATATGTACTTTTCAAGCTTTAATTTTTTTAATTTACTACTTCTTGGGAAAAAGCTCTGAGTTTATAGACATTTCCTCATCCTTTTTCACGGCTACCTAGTACTTCATTGTGGGAATGGACTAGAGTGTATTCAAACAATATTCTACACATGGGCATTTGCGTTATTTTCCATATTTAAAAATTTTTGGAGATAGATTGTACATATGTATTTTGATATTGCTGGAAGTGTTTCTTCAGTGTCAGTTCCTAGAAAAGAGAGATTGCCATATCAAAATGTAAACATGAGTAGTTTGGATAGACATTGCCTGGTCCTTCCCCTCCCCCATGCCTGTCCACTATAACAGATGATCATAGACTGGGTGGCTGAAACAACACACATTTATTTCTCTCAGTTCTGGTGGCTGTAAAGTCCATGATTAAAGACTAGCAGATTTAGCATCCAGTGAGGGCCCTCTTCTGGGTTTTAGGGTGACTGCTGGATGTGTTCTCACATAGGGAAAAAGAGCGAGAACGCTCTGGGGCACTCATTTCATTTTTGAGGGCTCCCCCATCATGACCTAATCATCTTCCAAACACCATCCCACTGAGGGGCTAAGATTTCCACATATGAATTTGGGAGACACAGATATTTAGTCTGTTGCTATTTGCATCTCAATTAGCATTGTATGAGTGTGTCTGCATCCCGCCACCGCCTCATCCACAGAATGTGTTGTTACACTTTTTAGTTTTTGCCTATCTGACAGGTAAGAAAAGGTATCTCAGTGTGGGTTCCATAGGTGTTTCTCTTGTCACGAGTGATGAAGAACATCTTTTCATATGTTAAATAGCTATTTGTACATCTTTTTGTGAATTGTCTGTTCTTGTCATTTGCCATTTTTTTCTGTTGTCTTACTGAAATCCCACTATCGTATTCTTCCTGCAAACAGCCCAATGACCTGAGAAAGAGAACTGAAGTATACGTACAAACAGAAGCTTCCAAGTGCTTCTAGTGGGTTTGGTACCAGGCTGGCTGCTTAATAAAGAACTAGGTAATACAGATCAACTCTATTATCTTCAAGTTTCTGATTTAAAAGGACTGGCATGGGTCCCAGAATTCTATATTTTAAACACCTACCCTTGGCTGTTTTGCTGCCCAGCCATGTGGGGGTGGGGGGGGACTATTGAGAAGACTCTCCCTGGAACAGCAAGACCAGCTTTAGGACCCTTCACTGCAAAGAGAATAAGCTGGATTGGTGGCTGGTGAAGGCTGCCTCAGACCAGAGGAATCCAAGAACATTTTAACTTACCTACACATTTTACCAGGTCAGCTTTGTCCTCCTTGAGAAGAAGGGAGGTACTGGGTAAGCCATTTCTGGTCCTCCAAATAGAGTTGGACCATCTGGGCATCTTGCTTCTGGGAGCAACTCAAAACCCAGTATTTTCCGAGATCCTTAGTGTTTTTGCTGATTGCCCACCTGATTTGCTGTTTTCATTTTGCTGGCTGTTGTGTTCTCAGATTTATACTCTCATTTCTCAGGACTATCTCATAATCTTTTTTTTTGGGGTGACCTTATTTTCTGGACTATTGACTTTCTAGACTATTGGTTCACCCATGCCTTTTGTTTTATTGTGGTCTCCTGGTTTTGACTGCTTCTCTGGCTCTGGGAAAAGAAATTCTTAGCTCCTGGGACACAGAGCACAAGTACTCCATGATTTCTACGTGGGTAACGCTTAGGAGCAACAGCAATCTGGTTTGAATGTGAGCCTGGGATAGGTACCGCTCCTCAAGATGTGTTTGCATAGTAAGGGTCTGGTTTGGCTTAGATTTTTCTGTTTATTGAGATGTAGGTCATGGGAATTAATGAGTAAAATACCTCCAAGTTGCTTCCTGGAGCAGCCAATGACGTATATGTGGTAGGCTGGGCCTCTGTGCATGAATACGTTTTATCCCTAGGTTACAATACAATATATGACAACTTGGTAACAAACTAAATTCCTGATCCCCATATTTGCCTACCTGCCATTGCTTCTGAATAAAAACAGGCAGATTTAAAAAATGTAGAGCAATCTTTAAATTTTTTTTTTGAAATGGGGAGAGCTCTATATAATTATATCTTCCTTTTTAGTCAGAAAAATAGATCCTATTCTTATTTTTATAAGTGACTATTTAATCCAAACAAGATTGAGAGGGTGTACCAGTCAAAAGAGAAGTGAGAGTAGTTGGAGATGATAGTAAGGAATTAGCAAAAGAGCAGAGTTGGTTGACTTAGGGAAAGAATGTCTTCATACTGTGTCCACCTGGATTTTTTTGTCACTGACTTTCTGAAACTCTGGCCTAATTCTCATGTTTATAGAACTTTACCTTAAAGTTCAGAATCACTGCATGAGGGATGAAATTAATATAAGACCAGAAATCACTCAAAAACGAACAGCAAAAGCCCATGAGTGACTGAAGTCTGAGAATTGGCCAATGTCATAGAAAGTGGAAAACTTCAATCAGCCCTATTATTTCTGCAGGTAAAAAGGCCATAGAAATCACAGATGTTTAAACATGGAGAGAAACATCTTAGAAGTGCTCTCTGATAAACAGTGTAAATATTCTTTGGGAAGTCTACAATATCCCCAGGAAAAACAAAGATCTTAGATAATTTTCTTGAAAACGATTTGCTTTAGTCATTAAAAGTAATATCTCTCTCTTATAAGTGTAAAGAATACAGGATCTTTTTTTCTTATTTTTTATCAAATCCTTAGGGTTGGTCTGAACTTTGGGTATATTTCATTTACCTACTGATCAAAGTCATGTTAGGGTACTGCACTGAGGTTATTGGTTTCTAGTCCCTTTCTAGAACTTACCTTTTAGCTCTCTGATATGGTAGCTCTCTCCTTTTTTTGAAGACTGTTACTTACCTATAGAGAAATTCTCGACTATGTGTTACTGGTAATTCTCACCATCTCTTGTTATGGAGTCTCACTGTTGCAAACAGACTGCAAGAAGACTGTCTATAATATTCTTCTGAAACATACTTTGTGTGTCAGTTGGTAAATACCATTATGGAGTAGGCATGACATTGTTAATTAAATATAATTGGTAGTTTGGTCACTTTCTCCTCAAAAGTTGGAAGGAATAAAAAATACATTCTTATTGTTTTGATTGGTCTGTTATAATTAGGCTAATCACAAGGAAGCAAAATACAGACATTTATTTTGTAGAAGCCACTAATTCTTGCCTTCCTATTATTCAGTTATTTCATGAGGGAAAGTCAACAGTACTATAGGAGACAGGTGTTGTACCCAAAAGCCAAAGACCATTTGAATTTATCTCACAGGACTCCAGTAACTCATCATGAGCACCTTGAAAAAGGAAGAAGAATTGAGCTCCAGGAGAGTCTCTAAATTTTGCGTCACGTTCAGCAATGTTTAGCACAAGAAGGTTTCACTCAGTCCATACTCAATAAGTGATAGTTTGTGTAAGAAAGAGGATGTTGCTTTTTTCTCCTTGTTCAAGAAAGATGATTTTTCATCTCCAGCGACTAAAGAAGGAGGGTATGTGGTTAGGTTAGATGACAGAAAGTTTCCTCCTGGCTAGGATTTCCTCTGTGGTTATGAGCTCTCTTCTCCAAGAGGGAAGTGGTTTCAGAGTGTGGACACAACTTCACTGTTTCTTCAGGTGACCTAAATGGTGGTTTATCTAGAATATAAAAATGTCTGCGCTTTGGGTTCTCTTATGTGTAAATAATTGACTTGTAATTTTTCAATTTTAAAGGCCTAGGAAGAGTTTGGGGAATAGCAAGTGAGAACAGATAGGATAGGGCCTTTGAGATCTTTGATGAGAATGACATCATGGTCCAAAACAATGAAAAATCTTTCCTTAAAGGACTTCAGTTTCTGCCTCAAAGTGGAGATATAAGATAGATTTTATTTATTTCTTTTTGTTTATATGTTTATTTAAAAATGTTTAGGGGCGCCCGGATGGCTTAGTCGGTTAAGCGTCTGACTTTCGCTCAGGTCATGATCTCGCGGTTCGTGGGTTCGAGCCCCGCGTCGGGCTCTGTGCTGACTGCCAGCTCGGAGCTTGGAGCCTGTTTCAGTCTGTGACTCCCTCTCTCTCTGACCCTCCCCTGCTCACGGTGTCTCTCTCTCTCTCTCCTAGAAATAAATAAAAAACATTTAAAAAAATGTTTATTAATTTCTGAGAGAGAGGGAGAGTGCATGCATGAACAGGGAAGGAGCAGAGAGAGAGGGAGACAGGATCTAAAGCAGGCTCTGTACTGACAGTAGAGAGCCCGATGCAGGGCTCCAACTAATGAGCTGTGAGATCATGACCTAAGCTGCAGTCTGATGCCCAACTGACTGAGCCGCCCCGGAGTCCCTGTAAGATGGATTTTATTTTATATTTTCCTGGGAAAATTTTTATTATTCATTTACCGAATATTTATTTACATAATTTTGATGTCAGGATCTTTCGTACGAATAAGAGACAAAAAGTATAATAAAAATATTTTGTGTTCTCACTGGCTTTTATAACATTACACATTCAATTTTATATTTCAAATTATTACGAAGACTTTTTTATATTTTTATTTATTTTTTTAAAAATGTATTTATTTTTAAATTTACTTCCAAGTTAGTGCATAGTCGAATAATGATTTCAGAAGTAGATTCCAGTCATTCAATCCCTATGTATAACACCCAGTGCTCATCCCAACAAGTGTCTTCCTTAATGCCTCTTAGCCATTTAGCTCATCCCGTTACCCCAACCCCCCAGCAACCCTCAGTTTGTTCTCTGTATTTAAGAGTCTCTTACGTTTTGTCCCCCTCCTAGTTTTTATACTATTTTTGCTTCCCTCCCCTCATGTTTATCTGTTTTGAATCTTAAATTCTTCATACGAGTGAGGTCATATGATATTTGTCTTTCTCTGACTGACTAGTTTTGCTTGGCATAATGCCTTCTAGTTCTATCCACGTAGTTGCAAAAGGCAAGATTTCACTCTTTTTGATTGCCAAGTAATACTCCATTGTATATAGACACAACATCTTTTTTTAAAATGTTTTTATTATTTATTTCTAGGAGAGAGAGAGAGAGAGAGACAGAGACAGCGTGAGCAGGGGAGGGTCAGAGAGAGAGGGAGTCACAGACTGAAACAGGCTCCAGGCTCTGAGCTGACAGTCAGCACAGAGCCTGACATGGGGCCGAACCCACAACCGCGAGATCATGACCTAAGCGAAAGTCGGACGCTTAACCGACTAAGCCACCCAGGCGCCCCTAGACACTACATCTTCTTTATCCATTCGTCTTTTGATGGACATTTGGGCTCTTTCCATACTTTGGCTATTGTTGATAGCACTGCTATAAACATTGGGGGTGCATTTGCCCCTTTGAAACAGCACACTTGTATCCCTTGGATAAATACCTAGTAGAACAATTGCTGGGTTGTAGAGTAGTTGTATTTTTACTTTTTTGAGGAACCTCCGTACTGTTTTCCAGAGTGGCTGCACCAGTTTGCATTTCTATCAGCGGTGCAAAAGATCCTCTTTCTCTGCATCATCACCAACATCTGTTGTTGCCCGAGTTGTTAATTTTAGCCATTCTGACAGGTGTGAGGTGGCAAGAATGGATTTTAAAAAGGCTATTCATTTGCAAGAAAATTCAGTAAACAATGAAACTATGCAGAATATACATAAGGGTTAGTCAAATTCCTTTGTTACAGATATCACCTGATTCTCCATGGTGGTAACCAAGATTGTAGTTCACGGGGAACTCGGTCTCTTCTATCACTTATGTGTCCCACCTTGCTGGAAAAGATGGAGTAGATGAAGAACCAAGAGTAGTCCACCTCTCCTTTGGTAAATACCATATTGTTTAGAACAAAAACATAAACTGATACAATTCTCTCACTTGTTTATTTCAACTAAGAAGCATGAGGGGAAGTTGCCAGTTAGTGGAGGAATCTCAGGTTAAAGAGGCAACATACTGAGAGCTGTAGCAACCTTATGAACTAATATAAACCATGGAACCTTAAGATTCTCTTCAGTGAAGAGCTGTGAAGGGTCAAGCATCAGAGAGGAATTGAGATGACCCCAGGGAGAGCTTTTAGGCCTTCTCTGCTTCTAGCTTCTTGAAGCCTCTAGGAAATATACCACTGGTCCTGAGACTTCAGATTTTTCAGATACTTATTTAAAATTTTTTTTTATTTTTTTTTATTTCTAGGAGAGATAGAAAGAGAGTGGGAGCAGGGGAGGGTCAGAGAGAGAGGGAGTCACAGACTGAAACAGGCTCCAGGCTCTGAGCTGGCAGTCAGCACAGAGCCCGACGCGGGGCTCCAACCCACGAACCGCGAGATCATGACCTAAGCGAAAGTCGGACGCTTAACCGACTAAGCCACCCAGGCGCCCCAAGATTTTTCAGGTACTTATTATATTCTTCAAATACATTTCATTTTACTTGCAATTTTATTTGTTTTCTTTGCAGCAAAACTAGCCATACTAGTATAATCAGTTTTATCTAAACACAAACAATTTTTGCAAGGACGTGTTCAAGTGGCAATAGTTTTCACATTCTTTATTCCACTGTTTCATTTTACTTTTATAGCAAATACATTTTTCCTGAGATACAGTATTTATAATTAACGTGAATAATTTTAAGTAATATGGTAGCAACACAAATGTAGTTTATTTTAGAAAACTGAAAGTAACATACATTCTAGTATTTTGATCCAAACTTATTTACTGAAATCAATTTTTATTTTTAGTAAATCCAATAAATGCTATATGCTTTATTCTGTGTTATAAGTTGTATTCAATGGTTAACAGAGGGATGATGACGAACAATTTAATGGAAGGGGGAAGTGCCAGTTATCTAAATACTTGGAAGTAACAGCATTTGATGTAATTTTTGAGTTTCTGTGTGTAGAGATATCGTCTCATTGACATACACAAGAAATTGTTTTGTTTTATTGAATAATATTTCCAAATGAAGACTGAAATGTGTTTACTTTAAAGCTTTACTTTTACTCTTGATCAAATTTCATCTTCTCCCTAGCCGTGGCCATGACAGTTGGATGTGAAGGAGGGGCAGGCTGAGTCTTCCTTCTACCCGATTCTTCCTGGGCATTGACTTCTCTGGTGTTGTGGACAAGATGGAAACATATAGGGACGGTCCACATGTCAGTGGTGAATCTGTGTCATTTCTTAAGCTCTGTCTGGTTCTACCTGCTGCTTGTGGTATCTGTTGGCATGAGAGTTTCCACTGAGATGGTGTGCTTGGTTTTCTTCAGTGGTATTTACCTGTCCCTCAGCGCTCATTGCCACAGAGGCATCCCCTAGGAGGAGCAGACATATCTCCCTTTATTTTGCCAGAAGTACCTATTTCAACTCCTTTCTTGGATTGGACAATCAATTGGTCCAGCAATTGCCTGCCTGGGCATTCTTGGCCCATCTCAGCCCATCTCTTCTCAGCATTTTTCTGTGGAGATGGTATGTTTTCCTTCATGCTCTGAGGGATGTGGAGAGCTGGGACAGGTGTCTAGAAACACTAAATCCTTTAAACTCCCTTGGCACTGCCCCAGTGGTTTCCATCCTTCATGAATCTCTAAGCTACAAAGAGGCATCAATTGTTATGTTCAAGAACAGCCTCTAGGGGCCCCTGGGTGGCTTAGTCAGCTAAGCGTCCGACTTTCGCTTAGGTCATGATCTCGCGGTTCATGGGTTCGGCCCTGCGTTGGGCTCTGTGCTGACTCCCAGCTCAGAGCCTGAAGCCTATTTCGGAGTCTGTATCTCCCTCTCTCTCTGGCCCTTCCCTGCTCACGCTGTCTCTCTCTCTCTCTCCTAGAAATAAATAAAAATATTAAAAAAAAGAAAAAGAACAGCCTCTAAACTTTAAAGTAAACTTGGGAAGCACCCACTTACTCCCCTCCATGATGGGGGGAACTGACTCAAAAATGGTAATATGATATATGTTTGGCATTCTAGAATCCCTTAGCATTCTCCTCTCTGGGGTATCACCAGTAAGAGTCTGAGAGTTCTGTGGCGGAGCAAGTTCTCAGCCAGACAACTAGATGCCATTAACTTTTCCCTTCTGGAATCTCCAGTCTTCACAAGGAAGCTGAGGACAGCTTCTTGTCAATAGGAGATAACTTTTGCCTTTTGTCCAGAACAACACCGAAAATCCCACTTTACTTATAAATCAGAGACTCTATTTGTCCCCAACTCTCAACATTTTATTCTGTGCTTTTCAAACAACTGGAACTCAACAAACATTTGTTAAAAATAAAGACAGGAACAGTTTGGATAAGTTCAAATTTAATTTTAAGAAAAAAATTTAAGAAGCTTCCAAGAGAGATGGAAAATGTCTGATAGAATGAGAGGCTATATAGAGGTTAGAAGGGATTTATGAGAAGAAATCAGGTCCAAGTAATCTGACATAATTCCCTGCTGACATTCTCTGATGAAAATTAATGATTGGAAGATGATGTATTAAGATATTGTATGCAATTTAACTCAGGCAAAGTTGTGCATTTTATAAAACAGTAGAGAAAAGGGACTTGGGAATCAGTATTAAACCAAATAGCCAGCAAATAGAAATAAATATTGAGTTTTAGGCTATGCCTATATAGGATGAAGATATCAACCATTTCAATTTAAGTGTGTGTGTGTGTGTGTGTGTGTGTGTGTGTGTAACTTCTAACTTTTATTTGACTGACTTGACCAAACTGACTTGCTGTTTTGAAGCCATGGAAACAGAGTTGTGATGTGCTATTGAAAGACACAAAATAAATACAGATGGGCCTGGGTGTCTATGAAATTTTTTATGTTTCATATGGCTATTTGTGGGATCGACTTGTGTAATACAATTACTAGTTCACGTTTCCTTTAAAGTTTCCCCAATGTTTTTTTTTTTTTTTTTTTAAATGGAGAATTATATTCAGAGTAGGGTAGATTTTAGGACAATTTGGAAAGAAGGAGTTTTCAGTTTCTGCTTACTGTAGATGCTCAGACCCTCCAAAATTCAGGAAGACCTTCATTCCATTTCAGAAGTGTTCCCTATTGATATTGTAGCGTGTTGGCTCTTCATGGTCTCTCCTACTGTACATGGTAAGCTACTTGAAAAGTACCCCTTTTTATTTTTATATACCAGCAACTATCATAGAGACTAGTACATAGTAGGCACACAGTAATGGCTTAAGGAATGAATGAATAATTATTAGGAGCCCCAATACCAGTCTTACAACCTAGCCCTGGTATTTCATATGCCTGGAGTGAGATCCCACTTACCCAAGTGCTCCTGAAATTGCTGGCTTCTCCCTAACCTCTGATGTAATAACTCTGTTCCTGATCGATAGACAGGTTTCTAATAAGGATTAGGGTTTCTTGCTGAAATGCATCTTGGTTGCTAGGGCACTTCTAACTTCCTAGGCCTTGCCAGCATAGTCAGCATAGACCCCCCTCCACTAGCCCTCAACCGCAGACCCATTTCAAGCTGAACATATATCCTGGAAACCACTATATACAACCTGCTGTGTGACCATGACCATTGTCTGAGGGAGGCTCCTGCTCCTGTGTTTGTGACTGGAGTCTCAATCAGCTCAGAGTCTTTGGATATTATTATCAGTCAAAAGTTAGTTCCATATTTCCTGTTGCTTTGGATAATGGAATTTTTACTGCTGGGATCAAGTTCAGTTCACAGGAGGCTAGTCCTTAGTTTGGGTTAGTCTTGTGCCTCCAGAACAATTTGTTCGTGGGTTCCTCCCTTGGCCCATAAGCAGAAAGGCAGATGAGATAACATTCAAGCTGCTCCAAGTTAAGGTCATCCTGGATAGAGTAGCCATTTGCACCTCTCTCCTCTTCTTTCAGCCACCCCTTCTGTCCACTGAGAACTCACCACCCACACTGACCTAGTTGGCTGAGAGGCTTCCAATACACACTAGTGTTACTGCCCTATGGCTAGAGCTTTCCCCTTGGACTAGCCCCCTCCCTTAATTATATAGTCTCAGGATCATGGTCTCTACTTCTTGGATTGATCAGGAAAACTTGACAATAAATGTTTAATACATTCCATAATTTTTGTAGGTCTCATATATTATATAGAATCATCCTTGGAATCAACATATGCATTCCAACAAATTATTGAAATATCCAGCGATTCTTGTGAATAAAATACACAGGAATAAGAACAAATGAAAAAAAAAAGGGCCTTGTAAAAGCTGTTACATCTATTGATTCATCTGAGTAACATGGTTGATGACTTGTGATGAGACACAAAATTTATGGTGGGAAATATTTCAAGGAATGAAAACTAGCCTTTTTTATTTGAGAAGGAGAGGATAATATTTCAGGGATTGGGGTAACTTTAAAAAAAGTTGTATTCAGTCCCCATTGAAGACTTCTGGTCATCTCTTGATAATGTGAGCTCTCGATAAGATAAGAGGGACAATATGAGTCTAATGAAATTAACACTTATTGCACCCAAACTCTCTTAGTCCTGTCCATTCATCTATGTGCTCCCTACCTAAGGGATTTGGTAGTTACCAAAAAACTCAACCCCTGATCATTTGTTTTCTTTTCTAATTATGTTTCCAGTGCCAATTATCCCAAACTTGCCCCATTTCTCTCCCTTTCTCAAACACAGTTCACTTCCTTTTCCTTAGAAAATATCATCAAATGTTACATTACTGAAATGGTTACAACCATCTGGTACACAACTCAATATTTTTTACATTTTCCCCCAGATTTTTCTATTTCCCTAAAATCTTGTAGGAAGAAACATCTTCTCTTGAGAAGACTAATCCTCTACTCTTGCACAGAATTTCATCCCTCAGCCTCCAATAAGACACTGCTACAGTCAGGTGCTATGTCATTGTATGCATCAGCAGGTCTTTTATAAAAAGAATCTAGGGGCGGCACTTGGGTGGCTCAGTCAGTTAAGCGTCAGAATTTAGCTCAGGTCTCACAATTCATGGGTTGGAGCCCCGCGTTGAGCTCTGTGCTGACAGCACAGAACCTGGAGTCTGCTTCAGATTCTGTGTCTCCCTCTCTCTCTGGCCCTCCCCTGCTTACTCTTGCTCTTTCTCTCTTAAAAATAAATCTTAAAGCATCTTTAAAAAAGAATCTTTTCTCCCTCTTTATCGCTTAATATTTTAGTCATATGTCTCCTCCCTTTCACTGCAAAACTCAGTTGAAAAGCTTTTGAGTACTGCTTGCTAGTTTTTACAACTTCAACCTAGTCCTTTCTTTTTTATTTTAAAAAATTTTTTAATGTTTTATTTATTTCTCAGAGAGAGACAGTGTGAGCAGAGGAGGGTTGGAGAGAGAGGGAGAGACAGAATCTGAAACAGGCTCCAGGCTCTGAGATAGCTGTCAACACAAAGCCTGATGCGGCGCTTGAACCCTTGAACTGTGAGCTCACGATCTGAGCCGAAGTCGGATGCTTAACCGACTGAGCCACCCAGGCACCCTCCACCTAGTCCTTTCTTAATGAGTTTCCATTAGTCTTGGATATTTGTCATTCTGAAAAATGTTGTTTTCAAGGATTCACAACAATCAATAATTAGCCCTGTACATTATTCTTAGGCTTCATCTTCCTCAACCTCCCTGCAATATCCTTTCTCTCTTCTTGAATAGTTCCCTTTGCTTTATAACATCACATTCTCCAAATTCTCTTTCTACATTTAACAAGATTATCAGCTTTATTGAGATATAACTCACATAATGTATAAATGATTTTTAGCCAATGGAATGTGAGTGGAATGCATGCCTTTCCAAGACTCCTCCATAGACGCTTACAATGCTATTTTTCATGCTATTTCCATCTTTGGCTTGATTTTTGAACCTATAATCGCCACCGTATTGAAGACGGTAGGTGCATCAACCAGAAGAAAAAGGAAGGGGCCTGAGTCTTCAAACCACTGCTTAGAGGGGAGGCTTCTGCTACTCAGAGCACTTCAAGAGACAGAATGAGGGCAAAGGTACACGCATTTATATTAAGCCATTGTTCACTTTCAAGTTTGTTGGAATACATGCTCCATCAGCATACAAAAGTCAGCTGAGCCAACATTCTGTATTTTTATTTGCCAATTTTGTTATTGAAAAATATCTTTAATTTTCCTTATCACTGTAAATATTTTTATATATGAATTTGCGACTTTATTTATTTATTTATTTTGCAAATTGCCCAATTATTTCTTTGTTAATGTTTCTCTGAAGTTATTTGCTTTTTCCTTATGGAGTCTTTGGATTTTTAAGGACATAACATTTTCTCTGTCAGATGGATTGCCAATATGTTTTCACAATTTTGTACTTTGTCATAATTTTTATTTTTTCTTTTTTTACTATTTAGACATTAATAATTCAAAAATAAATTAATGTATATGTATTTATTTTTTGAGAGAGAAAGAGAGCAAAAGAGAGGATGGGGGAGGGAGAACGAGACAGAGAATCCCAAGCAGGCTCCACACTGTCAGTTCAGAGCCCTCAGTCTCATGAACCATGAGATCATGACGTGAGCCAAAATGAAGAGTTGGACGCTCAACCCACTGAGCCACCCAGGCACCCCAACATTAATAAGTTTATATAGAAAATCCCTTTATGATATTTGTTTATGGTTTTTCTTTATTGTTTTTACCTTTGGTGTCATTTTCAAAAAAAGTCTTTTCTCATTCAGGAATTATACTCTAGAAGTTACATAAAATTTTCAAAACATCTAAATCTATAAGCATTCTGGAGTTAAATATACCAAAAAATTCTTTTTGTCTTTAGCATGTGTTCCAAAACCTTATTCATAGCAGGTACTTAATGAATATCTGTTAAATTTGATAGTCTCCTTTTAAAAATTTAGGGTTGGATTAGATCTGTGGTTCTTACACTGTAATACTTAGATCAGTTTCATCAACATCAACCAGAAGCTTGTTAGAGATGCAAACCCTTGAGCTCCATCCCAGACTTATTGCAGCGCCTGGCAATTTAACAAGCCATCCAAGTGATTCTAATGCAGGTTAAAGTTGACAGACCTGGAAACAGAGTATCGGTAAGGCCATATATCTGGTCAAAATACTGAGAAATGTTTTTTTCATGTTAACGAAACCTACTGCTGTGGGAAACCAGACTCTCTCAGTATTAGCAGAGTAGGAAATAGAGAAGAGTATGTTCAATGCTAGTCCTTCTGGGACGAAGTCATGATCGCAATGAGGGCCATAGTCCCTGGGATTCTTAACATTAATTCTTTGTGCCCATACACACAGGGTCCCTCTGGTTGCCTCAGAGGCCCTCATTTCCTAGGAAGCTTTCCCTAGAACATCTCAGCAAATCTTTTCTTCCCACGCAGTACATTGCCACAAATATTTTAAGCCCTTCTGCGTCAAAACTCCCTGCCTTCTGTGCCTTGCTCCAATCTGCAGCCTTGGAGGAGTGTGCCAATGCCCCTGGGCTCTTAGTGCAGATGTGCAAAGGGCTCAGTCGCAGTAAGACTTTACAAGTCTGAATGGCTAGTCAGATGTTGGGTCTGTCCCTGGGAGGTCACTTAAAGCTGTTCCTTGATACCCTGGTGCCCCTGGAGCTGGCACTACAAATCTCTGCTTCTAATGATGGTCCAGGGATATTATAGAGCTCAGGGTCAAAGCAAGCATTCTTCATGTATTGTTCTCCAATGCTGTCTACACCTACCCACCATCTTTTTTTTTTTTTTAATATTTTTTTATTTATTTCTAGGAGAGAGAGAGACAGCGTGAGCAGGGGAGGGTCATAGAGAGAGGGCGTCACAGACTGAAACAGGCTCCAGGCTCTGAGCTGGCAGTCAGCACAAAGCCCGACGCGGGGCTCGAACCCACGAACTGCGAGATCATGACCTAAGCGAAAGTCGGACGCTTAACCGACTAAGCCACCCAGGCACCCCCACCTACCCACCATCTTGAAAACAGCATTCTCTCCTGCCCAGTGTAGTCGTGGAAGACTCATCAAGAAGAGTTTATAGACAGTAGACTGGGAGTCATGTTTTAACAGCATATTTATTTTTCTCCAACTTAATGTCAAGACAGATCAACCTTTAGAGAGAACTCCTAGTCTCTACCTCCTGCAGAGTGGCAAGGAAGATGTTTCAGCTCTGATCTGGGGAGTGGGATGTGGGAGTGAGTGCCGGTCATATTCCTTCCAGGATGGGCTAAAGAACTTCTTACTATGCAGCCAAACAAACAAGTCACGAAAAACAAGAGTTTGAGCTCTTTCAACGTATGTCACACTGACCCCAGACATATATTTCTATGATATCAAAACTGATATTAACGGCATCAAGGACTTGATGGGGAGATTGAGTGCATCTGTGTGGAGGGGAATGGTGAGGTTTAGGTAATAGATGTAGGGATTCAAGTAAGAGGAATAAGAGAATGCCACTTAAGCCATAAACAAGGCCTGGTTGTCACTTTTGAATATGTGTGTGTGTGTGTGTGTGTGTGTGTGTGTGTGTGTGTGTGTATGTGTGCGCGCGTGCGCGCACATCCGCACATGCCTGCCGTGGAGGAGCACGTTTTCATACTTCGAAAAGTTCTAGGATGTGCTTTATTGGAAAACCAGATATGTCAATAGTACTTCTGGAGGATAAGACCCTGCTGCAGGGCTGCTGCCCTCAGAGAATATTCTGGTCTGGTCTGGACAGCAGGGCAGTGCCTAGGAGTCTGCTTTCACACTCAGGCTCACATTCAGGAAGTGATGTTTGTTCCACCTGACACCCTGCTCACTGCAGCAATTTCCAGCAGTGTTAATACTAAGGAACTCGTGTTTGGAGCTGGGGGTGGAGAGGGAGGGAGATAATTGGCAGGCTGCATATGCTGATCTTTTCACGGGCTCCTCAGTCGCTGCTGCTAGGAGGCTGGGCTGGGTTTGCTCCCTGTCTCCTCCAACCCACCAAGTTGATCAGGGCTGTCTGCAGCGCGTGTCAAAGCCGCCCGGCACAGGCAGCCGCGCTCCCTGACTTGACATCTCATCTCTCATCCTTCCTCAGATCTCATCAACCTACACGGTCTGCTCTGCCAACAGCTAATAGCAAAATGACTGCGAGAGGAAGGCAGTGACAGCGATAGCTGTCGGCATTTATTTTACCTTTGGTTTTGGCTGCACAGAAAATTCCAGAGCTGATGAGGTCTGAGCTGCAGGGAGACATGGAGAAGCATGCACTGGGTTTGAGGAAGGTGGCACTCTCAGAAATCTGCCCTTTCTCCTACAGTAACATGACATTCAGGCTGAGTGGTCTCCAGCAATGATTTAATGCCTCCTTTGTATGGATGCTTGTCCATTAAGATAGCAGGCTTGACAGTACGCATGGAGGGTTGTATACTAACACCAAGGCGCAAGGACTGTGTATTTGTTTCCTGCATAATATTTGTCAGACCTTTTATAAATTCAGGGGCAAACCAGGGAGTTAGTCTTCTACTATCTTTTGCATTCTTGCTTCTTCATTGTTCTTTTGAAAATGACAGGGCATAGTATCCGCTTACCCAGCTCACTGCTGTACAAAGAAGGAACAGATGCTGCCTGGCCCTCGAGGGGAATCCAAGATGTACCCAGATAGAGACAAATGTTATTTCTGCATCCTTTTCTCTGTTACCTAGCACACAGTTTGACATAGCACATGGGGCACAAAAACTTTATAATCAGACCTACATCACAGTTGTGTCTTGGTCATTTACTAGCTGTGTGACCTTGGGCAATACATTTAACTCCTGAGTCTCAATTTCCTCATCTGTAAAGTGGGTACAACCATGAAGCCTGTTTTAGGGTTGTTGCAAAATTGAACTCAGTGTTTACGTACTAAGCTGGCCTACAAGTGAGTATTTGATGCCTGTAGTAGTTTTGACATTTTGTATCAAATGTATCTTATGTTACGTGTGTGGAGACCACATTCTTGTGATGTGGATGGATGGGTTCTGGGTGAATACGAAGGACTTAAGCTGTGAAAACCTATTACTTTCTATTAATTGTCCTTTCTTCCACAGCATCATCTCTATTTCTTCTGCCATTGAATTAAGTTATTGGGCTAGCATGGAATGCTTATTAACTTACCGCACAGATATGAAGTTATCTGGGTATCTCTCTCTCTCTACACACACACACACACACACACACACACACACACACACACACACACACACAAACATATGTGTATATACAAACATATATATATATATATATATATATATGTATATGGAGAGAGAGAGATTCATCACATACATTAGCTGGAGAGGTTAGCTTGAATATATCATTTCAATTAATCAATTTCTGCTTCTGGGTGGTTTATAAGATATTAGTCTTTTGATTGATTACTGTCAACTAGGGTGAGTGATGCTTACGCTTATTACATTAATGTAGCCAATGGAGAGGGTTCCATATGGGTATCTTTTTCTATGAACAAATATTGTGCCTTTAAATATCATGCTCTTTGGTGCATTTATGTAGGTAATAATTTAAGTTGGTAATTTGTTCATGTATACTAGGATCATCCATTATAATGAAATTGATGAACTCTGTTACAGATTAAATGATAATTATGTTTGAGCCTTTTGCTTAACTAGTTAGTATTGGCTATGCTCATACTGGACACAGCTGAAGTAGAATGATTGATAGGTAAGATGAATTCCTTTTATATCAATATTTCATTAATCTCATAACTCCATGGGCCAATTTTCCATGATAGTCTCAGATAGGTGCTTCTCTGATTTTTTTTTCTGAGAAGGAAAATGACCCTTCTGATGTCGTCATGGTCCTGCTGTTAGCTAGTTATCTAACAGTTTCTTATACTTGTAGCAACATGTACTCCTCAAAGTCCTTACACTTGAACTCCATGATACTCACCCCATTTCCAGTTTCTACCTCCTTGCCTCCATATATGAAGAAAAATGCCAACTACCCAATGACGTGAGGGGAAAAGTGGGAATAATTCCTTGGAATGTGAAGCATTTTTCGTTGAGAATTTGAAGGTCCACTGTACTGTGAAGGCATAGGGCCATTTTTGGAAGAAGAGAAGGAAGATGGAATTCACGGTTTTGGCATTCCTTCACATTCCAGAGGCTGGAGCCTCTGTGTGTGTGTGTGTGTGTGTGTGTGTGTCTGTGTGTGTGTGTGTCTGTGTGTGTGTGTCTGTGTCTGTGTGTGTGTGTATTTAGGAGGACTTCTTGCTTATATCAATCATAAACCTTCTCTGTTGTTTGCTGATTGAAGTATGAGCTACTGAAACAAGATTAGGAGTAACTTGAAGTCAAAGAACCTTTTTTAGAAATTTACTTGCCTCAAAATGCTTAGCATAGTGCGGGGAAATTTTAAGCACTCAATGGCTTTTTGCTAAGTGAAATTGAAAGACACTTGCTTCTTACTGCCTACCTAACATCAGGTTGTATAAAATCAGCTCACAGGAACCTGTTCATTATATCTACTCCATAGATAGTAAGGCAAATGCTCATTGGAAGGAGGGTCAATGAGATACAATCAAATTCTGGTTGTGATAAATGGCCCATGCCCTTTTTTGATAGCTAATGACTCTGAATTACTTTTAGTGATAGATGTCCATTGACTTTTTCACAAAGTGGTAATGTGAAATCTGCTCCAAAATAGGAGAATTGCTTAAAAATAATGTCTCCTAGATGTTAAACTGAAAACAAGAAAAATTCCTGAGACAGAGCTGATGTCTGTTGCAGGGGACCAGTTGGGAGCTGTTTCAAGAATAGAGACTCTCCTAGCCAGAGCTAGGGTTGGAGATAAATAGAACTGGCAGTCAACCTATGCATGCCCAGGAAACACACAGTGATGCTGAAGCTTGAGAATATTAGCTGCACCCTACCATTGTTATGTTAGTGTTAATCACTTATGGCTAAAGGGTGCTGATAAGGAAGGGACTGTGGGAAAAGAGGTAGTCTAAGTAATTTAAAAATGAACACAAGATTACATTATTAAATATACTGGGTCTCCCCACTTATTGGATCAAATTATCCCTGTTGAGCCAGGGATGATCATGGGAATTGTAATTTCTCTTGTCTAGGTGATTTATTCTTTGTGTGTTTCTTCAGTTTCTCGGGGGTGGTCTGGCATAAGCCTGATCACTGAGTAGAATTTTCTTGAAGCAGTTGTTGTCTTAATAATGGAGTGAATGAGGGCCATGCTGATTTGTTGCCTCTTATGGTGGGCTTGGTGGAAGATGGCAATATTGTTGACATGTGATCTCTGGTTTCACCTCTCCTGATGCTTTGTTTATGACTGGGGCTTGAGGCACTTATCTTCCTGACACTGTTTACCACCACCTAATTGCAGTAGACCTCTAAGAGATATTTCCATGAAAGGTTAATCATAGAAATTCTACCCTTCCATGAAAAAAGAAGGTGGTTATGGAGATTTATGTGAAATGTTGAAATGTGACATGTTTATGACTAAAAATACATGCTGGCAATATCATCTCCAGAGTGGGAAAGTTTTATTTTGTAATTTCCACAACTCAAAGGACTTGGTGGTTTTACTTTAAGTTTTAATTTATTGATGTTCTACACCTGCTTGTAAAATGCTGACCCTATGGGAAGTATACTTTGATGCCTACAGACACCTAAAAACCAGAATTCAGAATTTTCTAACTAAAGTCTTAAAAACCCTACATTTATAGCAATGTTATGAAGGAATAACGTATTGAGGTAACCAAGAACATTGTGACTTCATGAAGGGGGAATATAAATGACAATTTAGGAACTGTAAAATCAGGCCCTTTTGTTGAGGCCCTTTATTTCACTGGTACATCTTCTGTACATTTTAGACATTTGGCAAAATTGAGCTCTTCAGCTTAAATATTATTTCAACATATAGTTTTAAAATATTATGTACTCCTGACTTTGGAACCTGACTATACGTTCCAGATTTGACTATAAAATAGCATTCACTTAAAAATAATAATGTTTTTAAAATGATTCAATTTAAAATATTTCTCCTTACATTTTGTGGATTTTTCTAAAAATTAAAAACAACCTAAAAATCTTGTTTAGAAGATCCCAGATCTCTCCTCATACTATTTATTTTGCTGAGATTACTTTCACTAATTCTTGTTGAAATTTATTTTGAGTGCCAGATTCTATCAGATCTTCACCATTTCATGTCAGTGTCCCTCACACAGAAATGATAAACTGATTCACAACTGTTAATAATACATTTGGCCTCAAGAATGTCATGTTTGTGCAATGATTTTATGGGTAATAGGGGTTAGCCCAATCAAAAGAATTGGTAAAGTCCCCCATCAGACATGGGTGCAGTAGGGCCTTGAGACCCTCAGACACTTCTCATCTTGGTTGGTTTGATTCTCCAACTGTATCTTCTACTTTCTAAGGCTACCCCTGGGTTTTTCCCTTCACTCCTTGACTTTACTCCTGAACTTTTGACTTAGGCTTGGTGATTTCACTCAGACTTCAAAAGTTCCAAGACTGGTCTGTGAGTCGCTGTGTCCGGTATCCCTTCAGATCCCAACGGCCAGTTTTCCTAAGTCAGCAGGTGACTGGACCTGAATTCTTTTCTTTTTTGCCATTGCCTGACTTGACTAAGCTTGGAGTTTGGCTCTGTCTTAATTTTGCTAAGCTCCACGAGAGTAGGGCTAGACTCCTTTACAGCACCCACCTAGTACTTTCATATCAGAGTTATGGAAGGCAGGAGAGGGAGATTCCAAAGGAATTCTAGAGTGAAAATTTTAGTAGAGTCCATGACACCCACACCTTTTCTTAGTCTTTAGTTTAAATGTTTCCTACTGGGGTCACCTTAAGTGAGTTGCAGCTTCTTTCCTAATTTTCTTCCTGGCTGTAACTTACAGAATGGAATGGCATTCTTGCTCTTTACATTTTAGGGAAAGAATGGAAGAAAATGGTTGAATTAAGAAAAAGAATAAGAATCACTGTGAGGCAACCCAGTGACCTGAAGTTATGTGGCTTTGATTGGAGCCTGGATTGAAAGAGGATGACTAAGTACTAGAGGCAAATCAGTTGAGTGGGCACTTTATTAATTTGGCTCATATAAAAGAGTCAATCAGTATCACACCTCAAGGAATATTCACATAAAATCAGATTCAAATATGACTAATTAAAAGGAATTTCCAAGACTAACTCAGCATAATGCCAAATTAAAGAGCAAAGGCACCCGAGGAGCTGTAAGCAATAAGGGAAGCTGAGAGGTTTCTCAGGAAGAATCTGTGGTTAGCACCAGTAAGAGCCTTAGGGAATGAGACTCAAGGTCAGGGACTAGAATCAAGAAAAGTTGGATGAATTTCAGTAGTCCCTAAAGGAAATGCTCAAAGAAGACAGAGTCAAAAATCAAAAAGAATCATAAAAGATGCATTAGAGTATGCAAAGGATCTGGGTTCTGTTTGCATTGATGACCCAGTGGGAGTTACTGAGGATGGCATATGGGAGAGAAGCACCTGGAAGCCACAGAGGCCAGGAAATAGAGAGAGAGAGGTAAAAAATGTAGCCAGGAGAGGAATCTAGATTGAAAGCCAGGAAAGGATGTAGCCAGGAGAGGAACTGGATTAAATAATAAGCTGGCAGGACCAGGAAAAGAAAGAAGCATTGGTTGGATTCAATGTTAGTTGTTAAAAGGGTTGAAAAATGTAAGCTGAGGTTTGGGTGTCTCTGGGGTGAGTCTTGAAGGGATAGTACAAAATAGATTCTAAGCATGAACACTGTGAGTGAAGAGTGAATTTATTAGTTTGTCCACAGATCTGTTTTGGGCATCTACTATGCAACTCACACTGTAATTAATATTCTGGAGGAATCCAGGGGTAAATGAAACACGACTCTTGCCCCTAATTGCTCAGTACAGTTAAGGTATAGCCTGACATCTAACAGATACCCAAGAAGTACTTTTTGATTATCATTTTTGTTTTGGTCACAGAGGAGTGACAGAAGCAGCTCATATGGGCTGTTTGTTAGCATCTCTTCCCATCTCTGTGTGCAGTGACATCATGTTGGAAGCTTAACTTGGCCATGGTGGGAGTATTTCCATCATAAGAATTGGTAAACAATACAAATCAGGGCTCCTCTGTCCCCCCTCTCTGCAGCACAGGCATTGAACTTTTACCAGCACACTGGTCCTGGATCAATGTCATCAGTTTAACAAATATTAATTGAGTACTTCATAAATTAAAATCTCTGTGCTGGATATTTGTCATCCTCCTTTCAAAAGATCTTCGCCATTTCCCAATAACTTGATTACTTAGATGGTTTGAAGTTTCCCTTATTTATCCATTTTAGAGTTATGGTTTGCCTCAACTTTCCTATGAAATGGGAATGCGAAGTTCAAGTTGTGCATTTTCTCCTTGGATTTGGAGTATTGGCAGTGTGTCCCATGGATGTGCAAGGGAAGACCCTTCTACTTCCTACTAGAAATTCAGCTCCCGAAAGGTACATACAGCTTTAAAAAGCTCATCTTTGAGTGGCTATTATGACAACAATTCAAAGTGGGAATTTGGGATCAGTGATTATCTAGGGGATATGGATGGTTCTTTTGCTATTTTTTCCTACGAAAAGCGGAAGCATTATGTTTCTATCCCTATAAAAGATTTCCTTCCTCAGTGTATGCAAACTGGGTCCTGGCCCTACCACCTCTTAGGTTAGACACTCAGGGTCATTTTATATTTGCAATTTCAGATACACTAATTCACTCACATTGAGATTAGAGTGGGAATCACCTCAGTGCTCTGTTAATGCCAATTACGTCTGAAGCAGCCAGACTGGAGAGAGATAAGAGTCCCTGATGACTGATTAAAATATGGTATCCTGAAAATTAAGTGTCTAGTTTGAGTGCAGATGTAGCACAAAGATTTGTTATCTGAATTGACTCAGATTGAATGCTAATATTGGGGAAACTCACCAGGAATAATATAACTGTTATACTTCTCCAGTAGGAATAAAAAAGAAAGAACTTCATGCTTCTGGGCTGTGTTAAAGTCAGGAAAATTGGGATTGAAAAATCTTTTATGATGAACTTTTAAGTCATAAAGCCTACTAATGAGAGGGTAGAAGTAAAAATACTACAACTAAGTATGGCATTAAAATTTCTATAATTTTGCCCCTTGACCTAATTTTATCATTTGATTTATGCTTTTCAAATAGTGTTACATATAACTCAAAATGTTCAGAAGGCAGCAAAACAAATTCTTTTTTGTCATAGGTGCATTTCCTTTTGGCCAATGAATGCTATTGTCTCCAGGTACCGTCCAGAATTTGGATAATGACCTTCTTTTAAGACATAACTTCAGAAAAGATTCCAAGAGATTAGAAAATGATTGGTCAAATAGAATTAACATTAGACTTGGCAGCAAGCTTTAAAAGAGCCAGGTTTTATTTTAACTAATGAAAAGTCAACATACAGATCATGTTGAGGAGTGAAATTTAAAAAATCAAGAAAAGCATTTTTGAATTGTTTGCTTAAGCTATATCATGGATACTACAATGTAGGAAATATCTGTATTCCCAGAAGATTATGATGATATAAAATGCATTTATTTATTTATTTATATTTTTCTTTTTTTTTTAATTTAGAAAGGTAAAGGAAGAAAACAAAAAATGGACAGGACCTTTATTCTCAGAAAATTTTTATATATTAAAAAATGGTTATATATGTGTATTATATGTATATCGATGGGTACACATATACACATCCATATGTACATATACGTGTCTATATACACACATATATCCAGCTATAAAGACATTATCTATATATGTATATATGAATGTATGTATATATTATATATGATTGTTATCTATGTTATTTGTTAGAAAATTCAAAAGGTTTTTCTAGTTCCTGTAAGATTGAGGGCTAAAATAATGCAAAACTAAATGCTGATCTGAACTTACAGGAATAAAAAATGGGGCCCTTGTTCACCAGAAACACATAGGGAACTCTGAAAAGCAGAACTCCAAGAACACGATCTGAGGCCACATCAAGAACTCTACCATCTTGTATTCCTACCATGGGTCCGAGTGACCCAGTTCTCTGTATCTATACCATCATTTGGTGTTATCACTATTTTAATTTTGGCTGTTCTGAATGGTGCAAAGTGATATCACTGTGGTTTTAATTTGCATTTCCCTAACTGTGCTAACAATGCTGGAAATCTTTCTTCTCCTGGTATTCCCATCATATGCATGTTAATACCATTTCTAGTTGTCTTACAGTCCTTGGGACCTGCTGATATTCTGTGGCAAAGTGGGAGGTTGACTCACATCGCCTCATTGGGATGGCTGGCTGGGTACAAGGTCAGCTCCCTCTCAGCCCTGCCCACACTGTCCGGTGAAAGCTATCCGCTGCTTTGCACCATCTGGGTGCTGCTGTTGAAGAGAGTATAAGGTCAGCACCTTACTCATCCTTACTGACTCCCAGGTAGGAGGGAGTGGGGGACTGACTGGCACCAGTTTGCACAGTGTACTAGGCCTTTTTGATGACCTGGGGAGGTGGAGGCTCAATTCCAGCTGGGATTGCTGAAAGGGAGCAGAGAATGGAAGGAAGAAGAAGGGCTTTCCTTTTTATTCCTTTAAAAAGTTTTGAGCTAAAAATACACCTACTTTGCCCTCACTCTCCATTGGTAGCTTGCTCTATACAGAATTTTTGATTCAGTCATTTTTGTTTAGCACTTTGGAGATGTTCCTCTGTGGTCTCTTGTCACTGAGAATTCTGCTATGAGTCCTATCTGGCTCATCTGTAGGAATGTCTCTTAACTTTTTTTTTTAAGTTGAATTTTTAAAAGTTTATTTATGAATTTTGAAGGTGGGGGAGTGAGGGGCAGAGAGAGAAGGAGAGAGAGAATCTCAAGCAGGCTCTTTGCTGTCAGCACAGGGCCCCTTTCTGGGCTCAAACCCAGGAACTTGACCATGAGGTCATGACTTGAGCCAAGAGTCAGCTTCTTAACCAACTGAGCCACCCAGGGTTTCCCTTTTAAGACTGGTTGTAGTTAAGATGTTTCCTCCTATTACAGTGTTTCTCAAAAATGTTTCATTCATTTGTATTTTTCTGACTAGGCAGTTAGTGAACTTGCAATCTGCAATTTGGAAAAGTTGTCAACCATTCTCTTCAAATACTTCCCCTCCACACAAATTTTCTCAGTTTGCTCTGGGGGGCAGATTTTGTATTTGTCTGTGATATTTTTTATTCTATCATTTCTCTGTGTTGCACGCTTTTTGACTTGGCCAGTGTGTTCTTGTAACTCACCAATTCTCTCCTCTAGTCTAGAGTTTATGCCAAGTAGTGAATTTTTAAAAATAGTTCAGTGACTGTATATTTTATTTATTTTCTCTTGAGTATTTTTCTTTTGCCTCTGATCTTGTTTTGTTTCAACACTTTTTATTTTGTAATTTCTTATTTTTTAAAATAAATGCTTCAGATCTTGAGGACCCTAAAGCATACTTATTTTAGAGTGATTTTTAGATGTCATTCTTATTTTTATCTGAAGTAGAATGAATTCTTCTTCCAGTTTCTGGGTTTGTTGTTTATTTTCCTTTTCTTTTCTTTTTAAAGTTTTATTTACTTATTTTTAATGTTTATTTATTTTTGAGAGAAGAGAGGACACGAACTGGGGAGGGGCAGAGTTAGAGGGAGAGAGATGATCTGAAGCAGGCTCTGCAGTGATGGTGCAGATGATAGATGTAAGGCTCAAACTCAGAAACCATGAGATCATGACTTGAGCTGAAGTTGGATGCCCACCTGACTGAACCACCCGGGTTGTCCATTCCTTAGCCTCAGTGTTCCTCATGTGTGATTTTAAACTGTGGTTTGTAGATTCAACTTGATTGTGGGTTTCTTTGCATTCTCTTCCTCTTCTCATTTCTTCCTATTTAGTCATTGCTTTCTGTTTGCTCCCAAGATCCTATCTTGGGGCTTTGAGGTTTATGTATTGCTCTGATAATTGCAATACTGCAGATCCACTCAACAAATCAGAGTATAAAATCAACAACAGAAGAGACAACAGGTGTTGGTGAGGATGTGGAGAAAAAAAAACCCTCATGCATTGTTGGTGGGAAGGCAAACTGGTGCAGTCACTGTGCAAAATAGTACAGAGGTTCCTCAAAAACTTAAAAATAGAGCTGCCTTATGATCCAGCAATTGCACTATTAGGTATTTACCCAAAGAATACAAGAACGCTCCTTCAAAGGGATACATGAACCCTGATGTTTATAGCAGCATTATATACAATAGTCAAGTTATGGGAACAGCCCAAGTGTCCATTGACTGATGAATGGATAAAGAAGATGTGGTATATATATACAATGGAATATCACTCAGCCATAAAAAGAATGAAATCTTGCCATTTGCAATGACGTAGATGGAGTTAGAGAGTATTATTATGCTAAGTGAAATAAGTCATTCAGGGAAAGACAAATACCATATGATTTCACTTACATGTGGAATTTAAGAGAAAAAGAAATGAGCAAAAGGAAAAAAGGAGAAGCAACCAAGAGACAGACTCTTAACTATAGAGAACAAAGAGATGGCTACCAGAGGAGAGGTGGGTGGGGGATGGGTGAAACAGGTGATGGGGATTAAGGAGGACACTTGTGATGAGCCCTGGGTATTGTATGGAAGTGTTGAATCACCATATTATATACCTGAAATTAATATTACACTTTATGTTAACTAAGTCGAATTTAAATAAAAACTGAAAAAATTCAGAGAATAATTTGCTTCTGTTCTTGACTTTGAGGCCAAGTCTGACTCCTTTGGATCATAAATTTACTTAAGTTGAAACCCCAGGCAGTTTTCTTCCACAGGTTTTTCCAGGCTCCCTTCTTGGGTGATTGGAGTCTACTACTCATGAGGCACTTCTTTTCCTTTTATTCCTTTATTTAGAATCTAAGGCATTGTCTACTTCTGCTAACTTCTCCCAAAAACTCAGTAGGTCCAGAGATTCTTTTATATATTATGTACATTAATATGCACATAATATGCATAAATATTATAGATTATATGAAATCATCTTATATTCATATGTATGTTCATAGTATATATGAATCCCTAGCAGTTAGCTCTTAGCAGAGTGCATGATATCAAATAGCTACATATTAAATATTTATGAGATTGAGGTTCGTTGACTCTGTTATGACCTTGGTTGCTACTTTAACAAAGCAAAATTTTTACAGCATTATAATATTTTTCCAAATGAGTTTTTTTTTCTTTGTTAAGGACTGTAATTTTGTGTTTAGCTAAAATTATATGGAAGCAAATTTAATTTTTGGAAATAAATTTACTTTTATGTTGGTAAGTCAGACTCTTTGTTTTGGCTTCAAAGGAATTAAAATGATTATGCTAGATTGTAAAGATTTTAAACAACAAAGAGACTAAATATCATATATCATACTTACAGTATAAAAATTCCTTTTGGGAAAAAATAAAATAATTTTTTTAGAAAAAAGAGACTAAGTATTATACTTACAGTATAAAATTTCCTTTTGGGAAAAAATAAAATAAGTTTTTTAGGAAGTTACTTTGATAAATTTTCACTAATGTCTTCACAGCTAGTGATCAGACTTCTGGAATCCTCAAAAATGTGATAAAGAATATAAGGATGCCCGGGTGGCTCAGTCAGTTAGGAGACCAACTCTTGGTTTTGGCTCAGGTCATGATCTCACGGTTCATGAGTTTGAACCCACGTTGGGCTCTGTGCTGACATTGTGCAGCCTGCTTGGGATTCTCTGTCTCTCCCTTTCTCTCTGCTCCACCCCACTTTCACTGTCTCTGTCTCTCTAAAAATAAACAGATAAACTTAAAAAAAAAGTAGTAAGTTGGGGCGCCTGGGTGGCGTAGTCGGTTAAGCGTCCGACTTTCGCTTGGGTCATGATCTCACGGTTCGTGGGTTCGAGCCCCGCGTCGGGCTCTGTGCTGACTGCCAGCTCAGAGCCTGGAGCCTGTTTCAGTCTGTGACTCCCTCTCTCTCTGACCCTCCCCTGCTCACGCTGTCTCTCTCTCTCTCTCCTAGAAATAAATAAAACATTAAAAAAAAATTAAAAAAAAAAAAAGTAGTAAGCAATATGGAAGCCAACTGAATGATATAGGAGATGATGTCAGGAAAGGGAAACAATGCTTGCGAGCTCTGTGCAGATGGAGTTGCCCTTAATGTCTAATATTAATTTCAAACAAATTTAATTTTAAAGCACATGGACCTTTACTTAATAAATGTAAGAAAAAATAGATAAGAAAAACTGAGGAAGGGAAGATGAGGGGTGTAAGCGGGGAAGCTCATAATATGCTTTACTCTCAAAAATCATCTGTGGTGCAGTTTATGCTGAATGGTTGGATCAGTGAAAACAACGTATTTATTAGTGATATTATCAGAAAAAGAACAAGGATAGTTGATCCTCAAACAACATGGGCGTTAGGGGCTCCCATCCCCTGCATAGTCAAATATCTGTGTATAACTTTTGACTGCCCCCAAAACTTAACTGCAAATAGCCTACTGTTGACCAGAAGACTTACCAATAACATAAACAATGGATTAATGCATATTTTGTATGCTACACATATTACATTCTCCATATTTACAATAAAGTAGGCTAGAGAAAGGAAAATGTTATTAAGTAAACCATACAGAAGAGAAAATACATTTACAGTCCTGTACTGTAAAAAGCATCTGCATATAAGCGGATCCATGCAATTCAAACCCATTTTGTTCAAGGGTCAGTTCTACTCCCAGTCCAATTACAGATATAGAGTTGCCTGGAGTCAACTACAAACTCCTTGTGCTGCAAGTCAGGAGGATATCGGGGTATTAAAACCAAGTATACTGTTGTATCAGTTTTTTTAGACCGCCATAACAAATTATTAGCACAGTCTTGGGGACCTAAAAGAAAGTTTTTCTCTCAGTTCTGAATGCCGGAAGTTGGCAAGAGCCCCGGTCCTCACCTCTGCCAGCTTCTAGTGGCTGTCCATGTTCTTTGGCTTGTGGATACATTGTCTTTTGCTCGGTGTCTGTTGCCAAACTCCAGCGGCCTCTCTCTAAGAAGACTTGTGATGTCATTTGGGTCCTATCCAAATAATCTAGGATAAGCTCTTAATCACATCTCTTGCCGTATAAAGTAATATTTATTCTTTTGCTATTTAAGGTACTATTCACAGGTTCCAGAGGTTAGGACATCATACTCATTGGCTAGGGCTGCCAAAACAAAACACCACAAACTGGGGGACTTAAAAAACAGAAATTTATTGTGTCACCGTCCTGGAGGCTAGAAGCTCGAGATCAAGGTATTGACAGGTTTGGTTTCTCCTAAGGCCTCTCCCCTTGGCTCATAGACTCCTGCCTTCTCCTTGTGTCTTTACAAGTTCTTCCCTCTATGTACACCTGCCCATGGGGTCTCTTTGTGTGTCCAAATTTCCTCTTCATATAAGGATGCTAGTCAGATTGGATCACCGTACAGGACCCATTTCAACATAATTTCCTCCTTAAAGACCTTATCTCCAAATATAGTCACCTTCTGATGTACTGGGGTTAGGGCTTCAATTTGTGAATTTTTGGGGGAACACAATTCAGTCCATATCAGACATAAGCATATCTTTTAGGGGGCACCATTCATCCCACTACGCATGTATAACTTTCAGTTGAAATGAGAAAAAAGTGAAATATAATCTATTATGCTTTATTCACCAATGCATGCAAGTGTAATACATTTAAGGAGGTAGTCTCATCAAAATGGTTAAAATTTCAGAGGAAAATAACTCTATTGGGAATTGCTGACAATTAAGTAGAAAAATCACTTATGTGGAATAGTCATTTCTCAATGAGACAAGAGTAAATGTAATGCTAGCATATTGAAAAATCTCACGCTGATATTTATTTGGGAATATTTTTTAAAACTCTCCCTTTCATTTCTGGATTTATAGACAGACTTGTGAAGATTACAATAGAAAAGAACTCTCCCTTGGATAAAGAAAAACATGTAATTTAAGTGGAGGCGTAATTTATACTATATACTGCAATTGCCTGACTTTAATGAGAAAATAAAGTAAATTCCAATATACTTTCCTGGGAATCATTCCAGCTTTCAATAATCATTTGCAGTGGGATGCCAGGAAGTGGCTGTTCATAAGGCAATGGCCCAAAGTCCATATCTATAAACATAAATAGGTTGTTTCTTGGTAACATCATCTTTGATTACAAGGAAAGTGAACTAATAAATATATTTTCAGGGATATATCATACACAAGCCATGTACATGGTACCAGGGCATCTAAGAACCTAAAAGTTACAAATATAAAAAATCACACCAATTTTACAGAACGCCCTGTGTCTTGTACTTTGCTTCAGAAAAATCTAAACTCCTTTGTTCCTTATTCTTGCTCCAGACCTCAAGGTCTTCTGCATTGCCTGTGTAGGGTTCTTCCATTTCTAATCTGTATGGTTCTTCTACTTACTTTCAGGATTATGGGCATAAGCTTGGGCTTCAAGTATACCAGAAACTTATCCAGCATATAGTGTTTTGAAATTCATGATAATTTTTGAACATGTACTGGGATGAATGGTGTACCTCTTCTTCCCCTTCAAAAAAAATGTCTACCTGGAACTTCAGTATGTAAGCTTAGCTGGAAATAAAGTCTTTGCAGATATAATTGGATGAATTAAGTTACAGTCATGCTGGAATAGGGTGAGTTAAAATCCATTGAGCGGTGTCTTTATACAGCCAGATATGCAGGTGCACAGGAGAGAAGGCCACGTGAAGATGTGGCTAAAGTTATGTGTCTACGAGCCCAGGAATGGCAAAGTTGTCAGCAACCTGAGTCTTCAATAGCTGAAGATTCAGGAAGCATCTTTCGCTAGAGCCTTTGGAGAGAGCATGGCCCTGCCGATGCCTTGATTTCAGACTTCCCACCTCCAGAACTGTGAGACAATACATTTTTGTTTTAAGTCACTCAGTTAGTGGTGGTTTCTTATGGCAGCCCTGGAAAACAAATGCAGAACATGATAATGATCACTTGAATCTAGGCTGGAACTTTATTCCAGATGAAATTTATTTGAGAAAGGAGCCTAAACCTCATCCAGTTAAAATTATACCAAAATATAAGCATTCTTTTTACTGTGTGGTTACCCAGCACCACCCAGAGATAGGGAATTGATTACCCCCTAAGAAAGAGCACTGCATTTGGGGGAAACTGTTAGAATTTCTTTTAGTGCCCTAACATCTACCTCCCTATACTTCCACTGGTTCTAGTTGCGTCCTCTAGTTAAAACTTTTCACCCCTTTCGTGATGTTGCTTAAAATACCTGCAAAGTCTTCAATTATCCTTTAATTTGTTCTCTGCACTAACCGGTTCAGTTTCTTCCAAATACGTGAAATTCATTCTAATCTCTTAACCATTATGTTTTTCCTCCCCTGTGCATACCTCATTTTGGCAGGCATACTTCTAAGGATCAAGTACACTTTTTCTGAGGAAGTTTGACTAGACCAGTGAAGCATGGAACAAAGTTTTCCTGTAATTTGGGCATAGCATTTTTATCTTGAAGCCTAATGTGAAATTTGAAGTTTTTAACATGTACATTATGCACTTGGTCAATTAATCTTTTATTATACAAGTAGTACATGAAGAAATTCTCTTCTGTAAAAGTTTCACACTGTAGATAAATATGTAGAATAAAATATGAGAGATCTTTTGCTCATCCCTCTTTCCTAAGCTCTCATCCCTAGAGATAAGCATTCAACGATTTAGTATTAGTTTTCCTGCCTTATTTTATGTATTTAAATACATATTATTTATTTTTTAATGTTTTATTTATTTTTTGAGAGAGAGAGAGACAGAGAGTGCAAGCAAGGGAGGTGCAGAGAGAAGGAGACACAGAATCTGAAGCAGGCTCTAGGCTCTGAACTGTCAGCATAGAGACTGACGTGGGGCTCAAACTCATGACTGAGATCGTGACCTGAGCCAAAGTCAGACACTTAACCAACTGAGCCACCCAGGCACCCTGTATTTAAATACATAGATACACACATATGTATGCATATGTCTCTCTCTCTCTCTCTCTCTATCTATATATATGTATATATATCTATTGTCTTATAAAATGAGTACTGCTTTGTGTGTTTTTTATATCCCAATTAGTTTCCTTATCCTTTCTTGTTTAGATGGTTTGCCTTGAGCATTTTAAAGTTTTTATTTATTTATTTTTGTAGAGAGACAGCATGAGTGAGGGAGGGAGGGAAAGGGAGAGAGACAGATGGAAAGGGAGAGAGAGAATCCTAAGCAGGCTGACAGCACAGGGGTGGGAGTAGGGGTGCGTGATCCTACCAACAGTGAGATCATGACCTGAGCCAAAAAAACCACAAGAGTCGGACACTCACCACCTGAGCCGCCCAGGTGCCCCTGCCTTGAGCTTTTTAAAATCCCATATATTGCCATTGGAGTTTTGATACCAAGTTCATGATTTTGATACTGAATTGAATACATTTAAAATGTCATCTTTTTGTGTTTTTATTTTGTGTTAATCAATACCATTTTAAATTTTAACTCATACATCTAACATATTGTCTATCTCTTTCAGTTTTGTGCCTGTTAGAAATTGAAAATCACACTTCTTATATTGTTGTCTAGGTCACTGAAGAATTCAGTCAGAATTAGATCAAAGGAAGTTACCCTATTGGAGACTTTCTTTAGTGAGCCTGCATCATTAATCAGTGTTATTAAGGCACAATTATTCAAATAGAAGCACATCTAGATACCATGCAGTTAGTTGTATCAGTGGAAATTTTTGAGATTATGTGATTGGTTTTGTTTTTTGTTTCTGGGCTCTGTCTCTGGTCTGTGGGGTGGTGCAAAAAGAGAGGTGTTTGCATTTTTCTGAAAATAAGAATGGAAAATATGGACCAAAAAAATCAATCATTCAAATACCACGACAAATTGTGAAACAACTAATCAGTTTCACAAATCTTAACTGTAACTTGCTAAAGTTAAATTGGGAAGAAAGCAAGTGCAAATCTGTTAAAGTTTTGGTTTATAGGGAATGGTTAAAAATTTGAAGAAGCAAGCATGTCTCAATAACATAATGACTATGGGAAAATCTTTCTTAGCAGTAATGTCTAAAATTTTGTGTACTGAACCATTGGAGAAGGGAGTTTTTTTATTTTTTTTAAGATTTGTTCATTTTTAATAGGCAGAGACAGAGCATGAGTAGGGGAGGGCAGAGAGAGAGGGAGACACAGAATCTGAAGCAGGCTCCAGGCTCTGAGCTGTCAGCACAGAGCCTGATGGGAGCTCCAACCCATGAACTGTGAAATCATGACCTGAGCCAAAGTTGGATGCTTAAACAACTGAGCCCCTGGAGAAGGCAATTTAATACTTATCTGCTGGAGTGGGTTTTTTTTGAAGGGAGATAAATGATATATTTATATGTTTGTTACCTGACCAATGAACAGTTTCTACACCCTACCTTTTAGTGATGATAAGCTTTCTGTATCAGTTGGGATTCCTAGTTGGAAGTAGCAGAATCGATCCTGACAGGGAAATTTGATGGAAGGTTATTAGTGGGGAAGAGAATGCCCATGAGAAGGGAGGCAGGTTGTAGATAGGGATGCTATCTAAAGAGCCAGGGTGGCGTCACAAGTTGTCCACAACCATAATGACCTGGGCAGAGAGTCACTGCTATTACCACTGCATCGCCCAGGAATGACCTCCAACTGTGCTCTTTGATGGCCTTCCAGATGGGTGGCAGTGTGTGGAGAGTTGGCTCTGATTGGCTGAGCTCATATCACAAGCTTCATTCCCAGCTATACCTGGAAGAAGGATCTGTTCCTCTCCTCCTTCATAGCGGGAAGCAGAAATGCGGCCATATTAATTTTCTGGCATGACAGTGACAAAGTACGCCAGCCAGGTGACCTGAAGAACAGAAATGTATGTATTCACAGTTCTGGAGGCCAAAAGGAGGACATCGGTGTACCAGCCGGGCTGGTTCCTTCTGGGGGCTGTGAGGAAAGCATCTCTGGCTTGTAGCTTGTATTCTTCCTGCGTCTTCACATCATCTTCCCTTTGTAAGTTTCAGTGTCTAAACTTCTCTTCTTACCAAGACACCAATCACATAGGGTTAGTGCCCACCCTATGGCCCTCATTTTAATTTACATCTTTAAAGACTATCTCCAAATATGGTTACATTCTGAAGAAAGAGGGGTTAGCACTTCAACAATATGGATTTTGGTGTGTGTGTGGGAGCGCACAATTTAGCCCATAAGACCGGTATTTCTCTTCCATTGACCTAGTACAACATACTGGAGAGGAGACTCCTCTAGAATAAAGACTGGGGTGCTCTTACAAAGAGGAGTTGATTCTGGGCAGGTAATTATGAAGTTAAACAATTTTTTTTAATGATAAGAAAACGCTATGTATGGAAAACTTGAAAATCTAAAAAACCCAACCACATATTCATAATATTCAATGTTGTTAAAGGTGCAAGAAAATTAAAGTGCTCTCTGTGCTGGTGGAAATGCAGGCTTTTCTCCACCTTCCCATCATTCTACTTTTATCGACTGCGAAAGTGGAGCTGTGCCACTTTAAAGCTCTCTTCCCGAAGGCATTTGCTCTTCAGCTGCAAGGAGAGTGCAGTTAGACCATTTCCTGCTGTTCGGACTTCAGGATTCAGCTTTTGTTTTGAGCACTTTTTGGGCAGCCCCCCAATAACTGAGCTTGGCAGGGGTACCAGGCCTGGCCATTTCTGTTCCTGGCCTCCTGGAACAGGTGATCTTTGCTCTGGAGCAGCTGTTCAGTTTGTTTGAGACTCGGTCAAATCCACATGGTGGTCTGAGCTCCGCCCACCTGCCCAGTCCTGACTTCTCTTCCTTTCCTCTCTCACAGGCTTCATCCTGCCCCAAGCTTTCTGCACCCCTAATTTCATCTCTGTCTGCGTCCCAGATGGTCAAACACATACAGCCACACACATATATTTAGTCATAGTTTTGTTTTCTCGCTGTTCTTCTAGGTCCTTGTTATTCCAGCCATGGGTGTGCAAACCGTTCTGTTTTTTAATGTTGAAAACCCCACGGTTTTATTTTTATTTTTTATTTTGAGAGAGAGAGGGAGAGAGAGGAGAGGAGAGGGGCAGACGGAGAGTGAGAGAATCTTAAGTGGGCTCCATGCTCAGGATCCCATGACCCTGGGATCATGACCTGAGCCAAAATCAAGAGTCAGACGCTCAACTGACTGAGCCACCCAGGCGCCCTGGAAACCCTGTGGTTTGAATGTAGTATCATTTGTTTTCTCTTTTGCCATCTCATCCTTAGTGACAGCATGAAAATTTTCTTGTATGTTTTTCTGAAATCAGTTAAATTACATTATTGGTAGTTTACTATCTTCAAGCCTAATTTTGGACTAATTAGTTCAGTGAGTCATTTAAGGCCTAGATGGAAACTAAAGGAGAGAGACAGAAACAGACAGCCTGGGAGACAGAGAGATGTCTCCCTGTGAGTATTTGTATGGTACAGCATACAACTCAGTGATTATTGGTGGCCATGGTCTGTGCTGTGAACTTATACACAGAGGAAGGTCTGCAGTTAGAAACAAGTATCAGGCAGATAAACAGAGAAAAACAGGCTGGAATAGAGAAGACCTTTTCTGGTTTGCTACAAAATGGTCTGGGTCAGAAAGAAACTCAGTCCCAGCTCTTTTCCCTCTGGGTTTGGTGCAATTCCTTGGAGGCTTTCTAATGAATTCCTTTGACTTTGCATGCATTATATGTTGAAGTTGGGTTGCCATCATTTGCAACTTAGGAAAAGTTTTCACTATCACAGCACATATGCACTTTGCATAACATAGTAGGCATTCAGAAAGTTTTAGCAAAATCTGCATCTTGTTACATTTTTTAGGTGAAGTTTTTATTTATTTTATTTATTTTACTGTTTGTTCTCAGTAGTCAAAAAACTTCTTATATTGTTTGAATTTATAGTCTTAAGCTGTACATAGGTGTTGATGCTAAGCACAGTCTTCTGCAACCTGTTGTCACTTATATTACTTAGAAAAAATGATAGCAGGGAAAGAGGAAGGGAGAAAGAGTGGGCAACCTTACTCTTGGAGTAAAGGAAAGATTTTCCTCTTCACTAAAGAATCAGATTTCAGGGGGTGCCTGGGTGGCTCAGTTGATTATGTGTCTGACTCTTGATCTCAGCTCAGGTTTTGATCTTAAGGTTGTTATTTCAGGCCCCATGTTGGGGTGTGGAGCCTACTTTTAAAAAAAATCAGATTTTAGATAAAGGATTTTTGGTTATTTGAGGAGTCCAATTCCCAATTCCTCTAGCAGGGTAAGGTTTTATACTTACAATGGGCAGGGGAATTAGACAGAAACACCTTCCTTGATTGGGAGCTAAATCTGGACATACACCAGCAAATTGTCACCGGAATTTGAATTACCTGAGAAGGAGGATGTGATCTTTTATTTGGATGAGATTCTTTAGATCACCTGGGAACATGGATTTCCTCCATATGTATCCTGAAATGGGCCATATTTCACAAAGAGTGCTGGAGTCAAAAATTCACAGAGAATTATAATGAGTAGACATGGAGGAGTCCCTTTTTACAATGATCTAATTATCCAAATATATTGAGTAAATCTAGGTCCCTGAGGATGGAAGTGCTTAGTTTGACCTCAGACACTATGAGAGCAACTTCCATGCTAGACAGGAATCCAGAGTATTCTTCCTTCCCTAGCAAGGCCATATCATGCCGGATTTTCTCTTCACTGAGGGACAAACTTTGATTTTTGCCTACTTTTTCCAGGTGTCTCTTACTCCATGCTAATCTAGAGCTTTCATGTCAGTCCTCCAAGGGCAGGCCTCAGCTTGCATCTGGACTAAAGGATTGACTGGAAATTCATGCTCTGACCATATGTCTTGGAGTCACCTTCCAAGTTCTCTGGGATGATTCCTCTCCTTGGCAGCAATGTCTTATCTCTTAATCTTGTCACTCTCTGCAACAGGGCACTGGGGTCTTGAAACTTGTTCTCCTAAGCATGTTGTTGCCATTTGGAAATGAGTGAGCTCTGCTTTTCTGTCTCTCAGCTGTTGCTATTAATGATTCCAGGCTTCTTCTCTGATCCTGGAATCTGTAGCTGGAAAATGTAAAACTACAGAGAATACAAGCCAGTGGTGTTTTCCAAATGTGTGTGCAGACTATATTTCATCTATTAATTCATGATGATGGTGCCCGCAAGGGCCAGAAGGATCGACACGTTATCTCCAAACCCTTTTAACAGTTGACAAAATCCAGATTCTATATGTAACCAAGAGGGTAGGGTTTTTTCATATATAACCTATGCAGCTCATACTCAGTACCTGTGAGATTTCTGATGGTGTTATCTCTCATTTATTATGCTGAAGCTACACAGTTAGTCTTGTCACTGGGCACCAAGAGAAAAATGTGCACTAGACTCTTAAGTGTAATGTCTAAGACAAGATGGTTATAAGAAAATCTTACTAATTCTTGGTTACGGGTTAATGGAAGAGAACAAGTAGATGGGCTCATTTTTGAAAAAAGTGAATCATGCATCATCCTGGAGTTCCAATAGCTCACACAAACAATGGGAAACACTGGGCTTTGGAGGCCTTTCCCCCTGGCTTTCAGTTCTAGTTTGACCCTTGATGATTGCTTCATTTACCTTCACTAAACTGGCAATAGTCGTATCCATTTCATAAGGTTTTTGCAGAAATTAAATGTGATAATACCTATCATTTTAACATACTTATATTTATAGATTATGTTATAAATCCAATATTTATAAAGCATAATGTTTGGTGCCTCATACAGGCTAACTTATTCATAAAACTTTTGAGCACCTTAAGTGCTAGGGATAAGAGGACAGATAGGTCAAAGTTCTTACCTTCAAGAGTGATGCAGTCTAATTGAAGAGACAGGTCTATGAATAGACATTTTGAATGCAATGTGATAAGGACAATTACACGAAGAGGCATATAGAAGTATAGAAACAGGGGAGAGACACATAATAAGGCTGGAGATGGAGATGTGATAAGGGACGCCTCTGGGAATAGATGCCTGAGCTGAGAATGAACCAGAAAACAATAAGTAAAGATATGTAATGCATACATTTTCAAGATAATGTGACATTCAATATATGTGAGTTTTCTTTACTTTTTCTTTTCTTTAATTCACATTGAATCACCAACATATTTCATATTTTTGGTCAACTACTGTTAATTCCAGGACTCAGTCTGTTGCTTTTAGGGAAGGAGGAACCAAATTTATGGACCACTGTGGGTTTATAGTTGCAAATTAAAATTCCTCAGATTGGTCTTTAAAAGATTGACCAAAAAGAAGAAAAAAAGAATGAGAAGAAACAATAAAACTAGAAAGACAATAAAAGTGGGAAATATCAGGTGTTATAAAATTAGATGCTGAGAGTATAAACTGGAGGGAAAATTAAGGCAGTAAATATTACTGGTGTGTCCACATGTTTTAAATCTTGCTTTCCTGAGGTAGGAGCTGCCTAGCAACAGAGACTCCCTGAGGCCCCACTCTCCACAGCTGGTCAGCCTTCAAGGTCTGGAGTTGCTGAGATCAGGGGTTATAGCTGAGGAAGGCCCCAGTTAAAGGAGTTTAGGGGTCAGGATACTAAGTGTCTGAAAGTCCCAGGACAGCAGGACCCAGAGGACTCAAGGCAGAACTCTGGGAATTGGTTAATAACATTCAGCTTTGTTGCCAGTTAAATAGATTTTTGTGGACGGGGTTTGGAGCTTTACCATCCTTTATAACTTCTACTCTTGGGTAAATTCATGTGAACTACCAACAAGGCACACAGAACACCATTCAACCATAAGATAAATTTAACCACATCTTTTTCAGGCCATGAATTGAATCTATGAAAATCTGGAGCCTGTATCTAAAACACGAAAGTGCCATTTAATGATTGTTTATTCACTTTTGTGCCTTGTTGCTAGACATTTCCTGAGTACAGCATCTTTCAAATCCTTTCAATGCCTTTTCAATTAACTGTTTGGTTATATAACGAATCAAGAAGCATTTCTATCTCGGGTACCTCGCAGAGGAGGTTTATCAAGTGAAGTTCTGAATTTCAAGAGGCTCACAGTGTAATCCCTTTCCAAGAACAAACCAACACTTGGGCCAGACCTTCAGGAAATCCAAACATCTGGATTAAAAAAAATGGCAGGAACAATCAATCATCCAACTTAGTCAATGTGATGCCAAAGACCTAGATTATTGGAAAGGTTTCCGGCCAGATGTTATACAGTTTGTGGACGTATCTAGAATCGGGACTACGAACACAGACCAAAGAATAAAACGCATCAACAGTTTTACATTTCAGTCCATTGTATGCATGTTTGCTTCTTTAGTTTGTAGAAGGAGAAAAGAAGTTCAGACTCTGGAGAGATGATGGAGGTTTTCTCCTAGAAGATAATCATTATAGAAAGAAAAAGGAATGTTTAGATAGCATGTTGGGAACACACGAGGTGCTAGCAGAAAGCTATAGAGAATTTTGGCTGACTCTGCAATATAGACTACTTACTTGGGATTGTGCAAACTGAGAAACAGTCATTTTGGGCAAAACAAATTGAGGGGTTTTTTTGTATTATTCTAGTTAAAAAAGCTCTTTTTTTGAGTTTTAAAATAAACTTGTGTTACTTTTATAGTAAAGAAAAATAATTTTAAGTGCTACTATTTGTTGATCACTTACTGAGTGGCTTGCTCTAGTCTAAACAATTTTCCCATACTAAATCCAATAAAATAGGTGTTGTTGCCATCCTTCTTTTGAAGATTAGAAAACAAGCTTCAAGAAGTTCCATAATTGACTCAAGACTTTCCAACCTGTAAGCAGCAGAGTCAGGTTTGAGGTCAAGCAGTTTGTCTCCAGAACCTGCTACCATCTTCATCCCCTCAGCCAGGCTCTGTGTCAGCCCTATCCTGGGGACCTGCAGCAAATCTGAATAGGTCAACAAGGGCTTCAATAAAACAACACTCGCCACAAAAATAATGATTAACAAATACTGAGGACCTAATATGTTGTCATGATTTTATTATCAATTCTACTTTTCAAAACTCTTGTTATGTTTACACATCAGGCAGATAAGGAGTCTGCAAGGTGGAGAGATTGGGTAATGACCAATATCACCAGGCTCTTAGGTGGTAGAGCCAGCAGTGACCAGGTAGGTAAAATAAAGTGAAACAAATATGCTTTTCATTGTGTCAGACTGAAAATCACTAAAGTAATACTTCTCCTTCTATAATTAAATAGGATATGCTTATATTGATTTATCAAATTGCAAGATTACCTTATACAGTCTGAATAAAAGTGAAATGTCTCATTGGTGAGGAAAAATGGAATGTTTCAATGGGAAAAACACTGGATAAAGGATATGTACAAAGAATATATGAAGAGTAATAAGGAGGGATAGTCAATTATGGCAAATATTTCATTCCAATGCAACATAGTAAAATTGATTCAAAGGAATTTGATAAGAATAAAATAAATTTAAATTTGAGATGTTAATCTTTAAACACTGTGGTTTTCAAAGTAGTGCCAACTAAATCATTTGCTACTGATGTCAGAAAACTCAGGTATTTGGGGAAAATGTCATTTAAAAACTATGCTTCTACCACATACTGGTTATGAATTATTCAATAAATGTGTGGGGGTGATATTGTTTACAGCACATTTCCTGCCAACTTCTGTTTTTCACTAAATTTTTTTAAAACTTGAGGCAGCTTCATAATGTAATTGGTAATAGAAACAGATGGCACTTTTTTTGACCCTTTATTTTAGCTTCTAGGCATTTGCAATCAGTTATATGTAAGATATGGGGACAGACAACCTGCATTAAAATTAGCCCCATCTTTTTTAGCTGCCAAAGAGTAGATTTGGTCATAAAATTTGAGAGAGAAGAACCTCAATCATGTAGTCTGAGTCTCAGATTTTATAGGTAAAAATTGCTTGAGGTAAGATGACCAGCTCAAGGTCACATAGGAAGTAAATGAGACCAGATCTCAACCACTTGACTTAGTGTCAGAGGTTCTTTGTCCCCACTCCCTAAGTTTTCCATTTGGAGAGATTAGAATTTATATATTGTGTACAATTAGGAAACATTTTAAGCATCCTGGAAATAAGCAAGAATAATATAGCTCTGGAGTACTTTCTCTCCCAGCCACGCAAAACTTAAAACACTGCCATCACCTTAGCCCCATAGATTCATTTGTAACTCTTTGAATTTTTTTAAAATGGTTATTTATTTTTGAGACAGAGAGAGACAGACCATGAGCAGAGGACAGGCAAAGAGAGAGGGAGACACAGAATTGGAAGCAGGCTCCAGGTTCTGTGCTGCCCAACTAAGGGCTTGAACCCACAGACCATGAGATCATGACCTGAGCCGAAGTTGGACGCTTAACCAACTGAGCCACCCAGGCGCCCCCTCATTTGTAACTCTTTGTAAGTCAATTACACACATACTCTCAATACCCTGAAAATAATAATAATAATATAATTAATAAAATAATGATAATAGTAATGAGTAACAAGTTGCCATCATTGTTCTGCTTACTATACAACAGGCATTTATTTGTGTGCACTGTATTATTTTACATAAAATCACATTTTGTTATTGTGCTAGAATTCAACTCATTTTCTTCTAGACAAAATTATTTCTCTTTTGTTATGATTCTTTTCGACTGAAGTAGGAGTGCATCATAGAGGCCTATTTTTTCCTGTTGGGCCACAAGGCCTCTGATAGCCTAAATAGTTTCTTTGTATGGAAGAAGCCAGATACTTGGATTTGAGGGTGGACATGGCCTTCTGTCAGCCCCACAACTTCAAGAACAGAACTAGTACTGGATTTCAGTCCTTACTTGTTTCTTTAATTGGGCATTCTTATATAGGGCCAACCATTGATTTATTGTGGCTGCTCTGATGGCCAGAAAAAGAAGACTCTCAAATCTGGGGAGTGAATCAGATCAAGACATGGCCAATCTAAAATGAGGAGTATTGTGAGAACATTTGAATTTGGTTTTGGATGGGTTTATTGAACTTATGCTCGAATATCGGTTACACCCAATGATGTTCTGAAAATTCACATCAAAGAGAATAAGGAAATCATGCTGTGAATGAAGGCTGGGCTGAAGAGAAGCTGGGAACCCATCCAGGTTCTTCTCCCAGAAATCAAACCTTCCTTGGAATAGATCCTAAATTGAAATGAGTGGATTTCAAAGCACATTCTTATTGAGAATGAGATGGACTGAAAGCTAAAGCGACCAGGTGGAAGGAGTGTGATATGAAGTATAACACAAAAACCTTACCTGCCTCTAATTATTTCTAAATCATCTCCCTCCCTAATCTGAAATTTACCCCACAGGGTAAAATAAAGATGGTGACTCTGTCATCCTCACCATATCCCCAACTTTGCCTTTCACCCACGTATACTTCTGACCTTTCCCCAAAACAGATGGAGGTCTTTCACATTTTAGGTTCTTTGTTCATGCCACTTATTTCCTGGCCTGGAAATCCCTTCTCTTCCTCTGCCTAGAAAACTTCAACTATAGTCAAGTTTGAGGAAACACAACTCAGGAATAAGGTGGTTCCAAATAAGTGCAAATCTGGAGAGATGAACAAAACCACATATTTAGACTATTCAAATTTGGATAGGATCTCAAAACTCTATAAACTCAAAGAAGGTCTGGTACATAGTGTGTTCTCAAGAAATATTAGTGGAATGAGGGAAGTAGATAATGTGTATGTGTCAGAGTCTTGATAATTTTTGTTGGACTACAATGTCCTCTTCAGCAACCTTCTATCTGCAGTTAGGTCCTTCTATATAACTCCATCCGGGAGCTTTTGAGATTCCGTGTATAGTGTTTTACCCAAGCAAGACATACTGCCCTGTGAGATCACAGATTATATATGTCGCCAGGGGATTGGTATGCCCGGGATACCATGAACACATGGCACATATATACTTGACATATATTTCCTTACTCCTGTTGTATTCATTTACTTGAAGGTCTTGCCCTCTGTCTTCTTTCTTGCTTTGGCATTCTAGCTCCTGACTGGAATTTGGAGCCTGCCTTGAGTCCTGGTACACTTAGCTAGAGCCTGAGCCCACTTAGTTGTGTCTTGCTCTAGGTCAGGGGGTGCAGATCATGGTCCTCTTCTGTCTATCACTTAGCTGAAGTATCTGCTTCCACAGACTAGCACTGGGAATTGAGATGCTCTTGCCTTCTCTGTCAGGGAACATTCCTGTCCTGAACCACAGTTGAGTAGTCAAGGGTACAGACCCTGGAATCAGATGGACTTGGGTGGGATTCTAGCTCCATTATATTTAAATTTAATCAAGGTTTTCAACATCTCATTTGTAAACTGGAGCCAACAATAAGTCTTCATATTGTAAGTATTAAATAATAATGTAGAAAGCACTCAATACGGTGCACACAGAAGTGATTAATATCTCCTTGACTTCTAAGGTTAAGAACAGTGGGCCAGAGCCAGCTGAACATTGGCTACTGGGATGGATATTGGCCTACTTGGATTCTGGTTATTGACCTTTAGAGGTCAGGCTACTGTGAAGTAAGCAATTCTCCTTGAACTCTATCTTCTTTTTTTGTTTCTCTGTTTTCCAGCCAGATTCTATCAAGGAAGGGATGGGAGGAGCACAGAAGCATCTATTTGTCTCATAATTTGCTTTGGCCTTGGTAAGACAAAAAAGATTGATTATTTTAGAACACAGTAATTAAGTAGGCAGAATATGACCTGTCAATAATATCAACAAAACAATTCATTAAGCACAGTTGGTGCTATTGGTTAATAAACTAACTTTAAACAAAAATTTGCCATGGGCAAGCTAAAATTTTGCATAATTCATCTAAAGATGAGGGAGAGTAGAATTTATTTTTAAGAGTTTCTATATATTACTCATTAATGAGCATGGAATAAACAGTTTTGGAAATGAATCAGGATATTTCTCTAGAAAGAGTTACCTTTAAAGCGATACTCAAATTTCGAGGAAATTGCACTTGTGTTCAACACATTTCATTGTCTTATTTCGGTGATGTATTAAAACAACAACAGATTTTGGAGTCAGAAAGATACATTTTTGAATTCTTCTCTGATATAAACTTAATATCACTGAGCCTTAGTTTTCTCTTAGGTGAAATAGCTTTAGTTTTCTCCATTTTTCGAGATGCCTGTACAGATTAAATATGATCATGTGTCCTAGTGACTTGTGTCATGCCAGGTCCAGTTTCTACCCTTACCTTTGCCTTTCAAACCCATATGGAAGGCATATTTATATTAAATAAACTTAGCGAAACCACACACCTCCTCATGTGAAAACTATTCTGCATTTATCCCTTTGTCCAAGAAACATTGATGTGTTGTAGTATTCTAAGATAGGACTTGCTGACTCTGATCCTTTTTACTTTGGGGCAGTGCTATTCAAGTTTGGGATGGTGGAGGGGAGGATAAGGGAAGTAAAGTGACTGAATTCACTGACTTGGATAAATGGGAAAGGGAGGGTCACTGAGCATGTATTATTATAAGTGAAGTTGACACCATTGCACAAATAATTATTTGGTGTCTAGTACAATTAAGCCACTGTTCTCAGTGCTGAGGATACCATGGTGAACAAAACAGGTCAAGTCCCTGGTCTCAAGGAGCTTAAGTGCTGGTGAGGAGATACAGAAAATAGGCAACTCCATAAAATGTACAGTGCTGTTGATAATGGTCATGATGTTAAGAAAAATAAGGTGAAATAAGAGGGACATGAAGTACTGCAGTGGGTGCGGGATTCCTACAGTATATAGGGTGGCCAGAGGAGGACTCTGATGGCATTTGGGCAGGAATGTGAAGGGAGTGAAGGAGAGTTTGGAAATACCTAGCCTAAGAGTGTTCAATGCAGAGAAACAATAAGTTGTGAAGGCTCTTGAGGAAGGAGGGAATAGGGACTAGTTAAGAATATCAAGAAGATTGAGAAACGGGCACCCTCCTATACTGTTGGTGGGGATGTAAACTGGTGCAGCCCCTCTGGAAAACAGTGTGCAGCCCCTCTGGAAAAACTAACAATAGAACTCCCCTATGACCCAGCAATAGCACTGCTAGGATTTACCCAAGGGATACAGGAGTGCTGATGCATAGGGGCACATGTACCCCAATGTTCATAGCAGCACTCTCAATAATAGCCAAAACATGGAAAGAGCCTAAGTGTCCATCAACTGACAAATGGATCAAGAAGATGTGGTTTATCTATACAATGGAATACTACATGGCAATGAGAAAGAATGAAATCTGGCCATTTGTAACAACATGGATGTAACTCGAGGGTTTTATGCTAAGGTAAATAAGTCAGGCAGAGAAGGATAGATACCAAATGTTTTCTCTTATATCTGGGACAGGAGAAACTTCATAGAGGACCATGGGGCTGGGGAAGGGGAAAAATAGTTGAGAGGGAGGAAGGCAAACCATAAGAGACTCATAAATACTGAGAAGAAACTGAGGATTGATGGGGGTAGGGGAGACGGGAAAACGGGTGATGGGCAATGGAAGAGGGCTCTTGTTGGGATGAGCACTGGGTGTTATATGGAAACCAACTTGACAACAAACTATAAAAAATAATAATTAAAAAAAAAGAATATCAAGAAGATTGGTGTCATTGGAGCAAGAATGAGCTCTTAAAAGGAGATTCGAAAAATGAGGCATGAGGCATGAATAAGCTGTTGTTCCCAGCAGGACAGTTTGTAAATGTGTGGGGATATTTTCAGTTGTCAGAATGATTGGGACACGGTACTGTTATAGAATGGGTGGAGATAAGAGATGAGATATTGCAGTTGATGGGATGGTCCTACACAGTGAAGAATTGTCCTACATCTTGTCAAACATTCAAATATCTGAATGGGTATCTCTGTAATATAAGGCTGATGCATATAATTGTACAGATTGTTGACTGTGGGGTTTTTGGAAGCACCAATGACAAGATCTACTGGGCATGGCGGCCCCACAACAGGACTGTTGTGCAAGGTCTGTACAGCTGTAAGTGGCAGGCTGGCACACAGGTAAACAATTGTTTGCAGTCTTCTGAGTCTGCACTTTAACTCCTTTTTACATACAAATAAAAAGTTTATATTTTGCATCCTTATATAATTCCTGAATTTCCTAGGAATGCAACTACCATGCAGGTAAAAGAAACTTTTTATTTCAAAAAAAAAAACTTTACCAAGTGTTGTTCACTACTGTATCAGTCAGGTTTCAATCAGGACAGTGAAATCATATGGTCATTTAAACAGGAAAAAATTAACATAAAGTATTATTAACTATAACATGGAATTGGAATGAGGGGTTGGTTAGTAAGAACAGAATTCTGAGAAGTATATGAATGGCAGATATAATGATCAGCACTACCCCTAGTTTGGAGAAAACATAAGCAGGGTGGGAGAATACTGAGTCAGTACTTGTTGGAATAACGTAATCATAGCTCATTGGATGGTAAGAAGTTGCTGTGGCTTGCACTGGCAGAACTTGCTGGAAATCCCAACGCTGGAACTTGCCAGAAAAACAGGTGCTGGAAAAGCCTTTCAATAGGAATGTCTCTTAGGCATTCTGCTATGAAACTGAATTAGAGGCATGCCTGAGGGATTGTTGTCTGCTGGGTGCTGCTCACTGCTATTCACTGCAGGAGCGAGCTGAAGCTCTAGGGGAGGAAATCTATCATAGCATCCTCCAGAATCAGTTTGTCTAGTGTCCTCAAAAATCAGTTTGTCTATGAAGGGAGAATATGTAACCCAATCTCTCCTCATATCTGCTGCAAATTATCTCCTATTGAGCCAACCCAGTTGGAAACCATGTGGCTAGTATGTTTGGGTCATTCTGACCATAGGAGTAAGCTTCCTGAGACAAAGACCAGAGCAGAGAAAGACCTATAATGGATGTGAATGTGAAGCAAATGAACAATATAGAATTAGGCCAATTAATTCTTTTTTTTTTAAAAATTAATGTTTTTATTTTATTTTTGAGAGAGAGAGAGATAGAGTGAGCAGCGGAGGGTCAGAGAGAGAGGGAGATACAGAATCCAAAGCAGTCTCCAGGCTCTGAGCTAGCTGTCAGCACAGAGCCCGACATGGGGCTCGAACCCACGAACCGTGAGATCATGACCTGAGCCGAAGTCGGACACTTAACTGACTGAGCCACCCAGGTACCCCGGCCAATGAATTCTTAAAAACAAAACAAAAAATTGCTTCAAAGCCATCTGTTTGATTTGTTATTGCATATGAGATAACCCAACAATGAGGCCGATTTATTCTAGACGACATTTTTGAAAGGAAGTCTCTCTGATCCCAAGAAATCATAAAGAGGACACAATGGGCTGCCAGGTCCAAAGGAACTCTACCATGCTTCTTTCCTGGGATGCCTGACACCTTCTGGCTTCCAGGGGCTGTGCTCTCCCATTCTCCCCTCAATATCCTGGAACTTGTGTTGTAATAACTTTAACTGGGACCTTTAATATCAGGGAGCTCTCCAGGTTTTAATATTCTTCCATCCACTTCATCAGAACTTTGCATTATTCTCACGTGGAAATGAACTGATTTGAAGAAGCTTCCTAACAAACCACTTGTGTGATTTAGCCATTGTTTCTAAGGGAAACAATTTTTCTTTCCTAAATCTCACAAACGTCTTTAAGTGTTTCAAAGTTTATCACTTAAAAGTGGGATTAGAACTATTCCGTGTTCTAGCCATCTCCAGGGATGGAAGAGGACCAATGAGTAGTAACCATGCAGAGAATCACCTGTGCTTATACCAATCTGAAGCTTTCCAGGTGTGCAAAGATGGAAAAGGCTATCTTGAAAGACAGCGGGGTTCCTCCTCACCAGAAGCGTCTGGCCGTTAACTTTGGAGGGAAGCTGTAGAGCAGATTTAAGTTTGGGGTGTGTAGATGACCCTGTTATATTTTTCAGATCCCCACCAGTGCTGAAACGGTGGGCGGCTATGGAGGGGCAGGAGTTTAAAATCATGGCAGCACGTTGCTCAGCTGTGGCTGATGCTGATGGTTTTGGGTGAAAAGAAACCTGAGGGTGAAGCTGGGAGAGAGAAGGGGGTGCGGAGAGGGGAAAGCTAGGAGAAAGGAACGCAGGAGGCAGTGGATGTTGTACTGTGCGTGTAGGATGGTGTTTACTCACTGTGAATATAATTGGGGGCAGGACCAAGTCCTCTCAGCAGAGACACCTTTGGAGTTGGGGCCGCCTGTCCTACTGTGTCAATGGGGCTGAGTGCTAACAGTAGAATTCACACTCATCACGGACCAACACTGCAGCTTTGCCACGGTGCGTCCGTCATCTAACCCTGCCCATTCCGAACACTGTCATCTTCCATCATTTTCCCTGGGGGGTTGTATCAGTTTCCCATTACTGCTGGAACAAATCACCACAAACTTAGTGGCTTGAAATAACATAATTTTAGTCACTTACCACTCAGAAGTCTGAAATGCTCTGATTGTATTAAAATCAAGGCTATGTACTTTCTGGAAGCTCTGCTAGAGACTACGTCCTGACCTTGGAGCCTGTCTGCATTCCCTGCACCTTCAAAGCCTAATTCTCTCTTTCTCTGAGTCACACTCCTGTCTCCCTCATATATTATGAGGGTCTACATGGATCAATCACGATAGTTTCCCCATTCCAAGATCCTTTCCTTAATCATCTCTGTAAAGTTCCTTTTGCCATATGAGCTAACATATACATGAAGTGTTGTGATTAGGACATGGACATCTTTGGGGGACCATTAACTTGCCTACCACATAAACTGACATCTAAAATTTATACCTAGGTCAAGGAGAGGACTGAGGGGGGTGGGCATGGGAACACTGAGATATTGCCACGTGTCCTCCAAACAGTGAACTGTTCAGACACACTATCATTTCAGACCACCCCTGACCCACAGCCATGACACATCCTAATGAAGTGGACATTTTGGTAGTCATGTGTGCTGCTCATGAAATAACGTTTAGTTCTCTTTGGGCCTCATGTAAGGGTTGTACCTCCCTGCCCCCTTAGATTTTGATGTGACCTCATGACTTGTTATGACCAATGAAATGATAACAGAAGTGACAAATGTCACTTGCAGGCTGAATTTAAAGGCTGGTGTGTGATTTGCTACATCCTCATTTCTCTGCTAGAGCAAACACAGCTCCACACAGATGAAATCTCCCTCCGTCTGGGTTCCTGAGAGAGAATTAATAGAGTAGAACCCTCCAACTGACCACCTAATGAACATACAGCTTGAGTGAGAAATGAACTTTTAAACTACTCAGACTTGGGGGTAAGTTTTACTGCAGCATAACCTAGCCTGCCCTGACTGATATAACAAACCGAGTTAGGGCTTATTTCCTGTCCTGACTATTCTAACCAGGTTGCTATTCCCTAAGGATCTCCCTGTCCAACAAGGAAATCTGCTGGTTGCTAAGACAGGCTGGTCACTTAATCCCAGTTTGCCCAGGTTATCTGTGGTTCCCTTCACCTTTCCAAAATTTATATATCGATGGTCTGGGCGCTCATATAAGCCTAGATTGAGAGAAATACACTCATAATTGTGCTTTTAAAAGGCTGTGTGCTGGTCCACTCAGTACCGCTGTGGATTTCACATACAAAAGAAATTTCATTGCTTTTCTTTGGCTGGAATATCCCTTCTACTTCTTTCTGCACCTCCCAGTACCACCGTTACTCTGGCAGTTGGTGGAATTTCAGCTTGCCTTTGACCTTTGTGATCCCTTTCTTCTGACCCACGGATACCATGTGCGTGGGCTAAGCATGGATGGGATGTACCTGTGAGAGGTGACTCTATATCAGTCTTCTCCACGTATGTCCACACAGTGGTTTGCCAGCTCTGGCCTCTCTGCTGAAGTTCTATGACTGCACCAGAGCCCAATAATTAGAGCCAGTTTCCCTGAGATGGCCTGAATGTGAAAGAGTGCCTTTGCCCCATTCACATAACAGCAGGAAAGGTTAGGGCTGCAGAATAGCCACGAGAATGCATCCCTGCCTGTACCAGTCCATGCAAATTCAGAGCCAGCCCTGTAAGGGGAGAGCTTCTCATGTGGCAAGGTCAGCTCCATCCATATACCTTTAAATAAATTCAGCCCACCCATGCAATATACTACTGAGGCTGTATAAAAACCCCTCTATGGAATTTTTCCCAACCAGCTTCCTGCTCACCTCACTTTTCTTTCCAGTCCCCGTTTCCTACCTCAGGACCTCCTTATCTTGGAACCTGTTTAATGTAGCTCTACCATTTTAGCCTGAGCTATTTTCTTTAGGATAGAGCTTATACTACTCCTCTGGCTCATGCACCTGCAGCAGCTTTAGGTGAGAGGGGCTTCTGCCTCCAGCCTTCACCCTGAAGACCCATCCCTGCAGAGACCAGCTTGTGTGATCTCCCTGCCAGTGTATGGGTACCACCTCTGAACTCAAAAGCTCTCCTCTGTGGTGTCAGAGTACATTAGTGCTCACAGTAGGATGAGACTGGATTTCCCAAATTTTTAGGTTAGCCTGACATGAAGTCCAGAGTTCAAACATATACTAAAGCTTATACTCAAAACTATTAGCTCTTGGATGCACTCTTTTGAAGAAAATAACTCAAGAGGGCTCTGAAAGGGGACTAGGAGACTAATGACTTCTGAGAACATCTAGGTCATGATGTTCATGTTATAAATCTTACCGGGGCAGCCAGTATTCTTATGAACTAATGGCTAAGAAATTGCCCTCCTTTTCAGTGACTTTCCAGTGCCTTCTTGCAGGCAAGCACTAGAGGCAATCATAAGCAGGTTTCAGCCACCAAGCACAACTATGTGTTCCTTGTTTATTTAAAAAAATTTTTTTTTAATGTTTATTTATTTCTGAGAGAGTGAGCCAGAGCATGAGTGGGGGAGGGGTAGAGAGAGACACACACGGAATCCAAAGCAGGCTCCAGGCTCTGAGCTGTCAGCACAGAGCCCGATGCGGGTCTCGAACCAGGAACTGTGAGATCATGACCTGAGGCAAAATCGGATGCTCAACGGACTGAGCCACCCAGGTGCCCCTGTTCTTCATTTATTGTATAGCTTCTGTGCAAGGAGAGGGGGACAAGCAAACATATCATCCAGCTGCCACAAACAATTGGACATAATTCCAATCAGGACACTCGAGAAATTGAACCAGGGAAGTTCATCCCCTGTTAGTGAATTTTGTGATTTCCAGTCATGTAGCAGGATAAAAGGAGGTCAATTTGAAAATATGGTCAGGAAGGAATATTGGTGTAAGGTTTTTTAGAGCAACTCATTTAACTGGGAGATTGCCCAAGAACCTTTTAAGAAACACCAGGATGTCTCGAAGAATTATTTCATTTTCCCCAATATTTGTTTTCTGTGAAATTTAGTCTGCTGAACCTTCAAAACAGAAATAAAAAGAAGGGGAAATATATTTTCTCTTCATTTTCAGTCCTTTACTGTGGCATAAAAATTCAGATTTAATAAATTGCCACCTCCTCCCTTCCCAATACATTGACTCCTCTTTTATCTCAGGATTTATGAGGACACGAAAAGCTGCTTCTCCCTCTGAATTTTGCGTGTGTTGATCCAGAATAATTTTTTGATTATTGTTAGATTGACTGAAGGCATATGAAACATTTCCATTTAAAACAGGAGAGAGATCGGGGCACCTGGATGGCTCAGTGCTCAGGTCATGATCTTGTGGTTCGTTGAGTTTGAGCCCAGTGTTGGGCTTTGTGCTGACAGCTCAGAGCCTGGAGCCTGCTTCAGATTCTGTGTCTCCTTCTCTGCCCCTCCCCTGCTCATGCTCTGTCTCTCTCTCTCTAAAAAAAAGTTAAAAAGATTAAAAAATAAAATAAAACATGAGAGAGAAAAAGGGTATGACTCTGCAGCAGGATCGATAGCAGAAAGCGCTCTTCCTGACAGCAGGAGTGGTGGTGTATTTTGTTTTAATTTAAAATAAAACATTGAAAATGCTATAATTCCAATTTACGTGTCTTGTCTTTACCATGTGGTTTGTAACAGAACAAGTAAAGATGAGAGGCTTTATTCTTTAGGAAATGGCTGGCTAAGTTAAACTCCTTATATTTGTAAGTAACTCATCTGTGTGTATGTGTTTACAGAATTCAGTGACTTTGTATCATGTGACCACAATGATATCGTCTCACCCTTCCCCCACCAAATTACTCAACAGGATGGATTTTGTATAGAAAACAGCTTCAAGTTTTTGTTTTTGTTTTTTAATTTGAGAGAGAGAAAGCTAGTGAGCAAGGTTGTGGGGGGGAGAGGAGAGGGGTAGAGGGAGGGAGAGAGAGAAAAAGTGAGAGAGAGGGAGGGAGAGAGAGAAAAAGTAAGAGAGAGAGAGGGAAAGAGAATGCCCAGCAAAGCAAACTTCATGCTCAGCATGGAGCCTAATATGGGACTCAACTGAGCCTTCCAGGTGCCCTGACAACAGCATCAGTTCTAATGGAAAGATGTTACTTATTGGACAAGCTACAGCATGGCAGAATTGTTGAATGAGTAACAAGGATTTGTAAAGAGACCTAACAAACTCAAAATCAGAAACTGTGGATTCTAGTATCAACTCTGATACTCATTGCTGCTACCCCTTTACAAGTCATTGAGACCTTTGAGCCTCAGTTTCTTGTCTGTGAAGTGGATGCGAGAGCATTTCTCAAATCTACTGTCTTGCCTAAATTTTCTGGGCTTGCTCTTCTGTTCACATAAAACGGCTTTACTGCCCTCCTGCCTACTTCTGCCCAGCAAACACATTTGCAACATCAAGACCACTGCAAAGCAGCTCCTTCTCCCCTCCAGCCTCCCAGATAAACCTGAATGTGCCTTCCACAGACACACCAAGGGACTTCACATATTCTCTGACAGGAGCGGTCTCTGGACGTCCTGGGATTTACTTGCATGGGAGTCTCCTTGTCTTACCCTCCTGCTCCTGGAGACTGTGTGCTGACTCTTTCTCTCTGAAATGCCTCACAAGGTGCACTTGACAAATGTGTGTGGGTTGAATTGGTGTGCACAACCTGCCTGTTCTAGGACTTCTGTTGATTGTTTTGAAAACCACAAGAAGAGAGACAGGTAGATATTAACAGAAATAGTAGTGATGCTTTGAAAACGTCTTTGTTGCTTCTGGATTTCTTTCTGCTTGCACAGCTGTATGGATGGGTCATGGCAAATCTCACCATCTCTGAGTTTTAGATATAAGAATCTGGTAGAGTCATGTAGCTTTTTCTTTCAGGTTAAATAAGCCCCAATTCCTGTAGTCATGATTTATAGGCCCCATTTTCCAACCCTTTAATCATTTTCATTGCTTTTCTCTGGAATGACTCCAGGTTCTCCAAATACTCATGTTTCAGGCTCTCAACTAGACATAGTATTGAGATGCCGAGTGAAAGAATTATCTGTGTGTTCATATATTTAATATTCTTGTTTATACATAGAAGGTTTGTTTTTGCCCCAGTCAGTCCACAAATATTAACTAGGCACTTATGCTATACCTGGCACTGTGCTTCAGAGTTTTTGGGCAAATTCAAACAATGCAATTCCTCTCTGTGAGACCGGCTTTCCTTGGTGGTAACACATGAAAACATTATATTAATAAGCATCTGTATGGTACTAATTTATGTAAAAGTAGAGTGGCTTTCCATGTCAATAAACACACTTCCTCTTATCTGGTTTGTTTACATGAAATTAATTTAATAGCTCATCTGCTCCATGAATATAACAAGTTCACTTCTCCTCCCACATTACACTGTAAATTTAAGAAGCAGAAAATGATCTAATGTGGGTTATTTTTTGTGTTATATACTTTTAATATGTTCAAGTTTTATTCAGACTTATAGATTTTATTCTAGTTCAGCTGGCCATTAAGGTTTTCTCTCTATTGTCATTAGAGAGATTTCAGTTAATACTAAAATATTAAACATTCAACTACTTAAACACAGTAAAATCATATCAGTATTGTATCCTGCTTTATCTTTGAAGACACTTTTCATGTCTCTTATTTTGTCCTAATAAGAACCTTATTAATAAAAGTAGAAACTATCACCATCATTGGCCATTTGGTTACTGTGAGAACATTAGAGTCAAGCAAGGTTTGGCCAAGATCATACAAATTAACGGAGAGATAAGGGTTCTGACTTATATATAGGTTTTCCATCAGAGTTTCTTAAAGCTTGAGAAAAAATTGAACCATTACTATTACATAAGACCCTTATAGATGGAAAACTTCTAGGAAAGCCAATGTAAAGTTATAAAAGTTGTAGTATATAATAAATGCTATTTTAATGAAAAATATTTGTAATGCACTCTTAACCCTATGTAGTATGATATAATTACACTGTCAATAATATAATTAAAGTGTTAACAATATTTAGTCATAGACTATTGTAAGGATGGGGATCTGGTAAAACAACACAAAGTTAAAGATTATTTTGTATTGATATTAATTAAGACTATCTACCAATCAACCTATCTATCATCTATGATTTATCATATGGAATTGACTCATGTGATTATGCAGGCTGAGTAATCCCAAGACCTGCAGCTGGCAAGATGGAGACCCAAGAGAACCAATGGTATAAGTCCAAGTCCTGAGGCCTCGGAACCTGGGGAGCTGATGATGGTGTACATTTTCGTCCCAAAGCCAGCAACCTTGGGACCCCAGAAGAGCCAGTGTTTTGATTAGAGTCCAAAGGCTAGAAAAGACCAATGTCCCAGCTCAAGGGGTCAGGCAGGAAGAGTTCCCTCTAAGCCAGCCATTTTGTTCTATTTAGATCTTCAGTTGGTTGGATGAAGTGCACACACATTAGGGAGGATGATCTGCTTTACTCAGTCTACCCATTTAAAATTAATCTCATCCAGAAACACCTTCACAGACACACTCACCATAATGTTTAGCAAAATGCTGGGAACCCCATGGCCCAGTCAAGTTGACATATAAAATTAACCATCACAAGATACATGATAAACATTTTTAAATCTTAAAAGTATGCCTATGTACCTCTGTGACTATGCTATAAACTCATTTAGAAGTAATGTCAAAATTCAAATTTTGAGGCTTTCTAAGAAAATTAATCATGGGCCAAATGTCCTTTCTGGTCTTGTACTCTGAAAGGCCTTGCTTTTCACTATACTGTTTGGTACCAGCTGATTCATTTCTCAAGATAGAGATGTAAGGAAGTTACCAGATGGTTGATAGAAATCAATCATTATTGTTAACCTGCTATTTGCTGATGCCATTGTGGAACTGATGTTCTTTGAATTATTTAAGTCCTTTCATGCATTGTATCAAGTATGCTTAAATATGTAAGAAGTAAAAACCAAAGGTTTATTTTTGCAATGAGTTTGCAAAAGAGTGAGCCAAATGTACATTCCTTTCTCTGGTCCTCTGCAAAAATATTGAAAATTTTGTTCATTTCTGTGAAGCAACAATTTTCAAGTTTTATTAAAAAGATATTCCTAGGTTGTTTAAAAATTTTTAATAATTTTATGTTAGAATACTGGGGATTTAAAAAACAGCTTTACTGTGATATAATTCACATAGTATAAAATTCACGAAAGCGTACAATTTTCATCGTGGGAGAAATCATGGGCTAAGGGTTCTCTCTTGGCACTGAGTGGTGCCACCTTGAGGGAGAGGTGACACAGGTAAAGTAAAACTTTAATTTTACCCTCTTCAATGAGTCTATTTTTGTTCTCTTGTTCGAAGAAGGTGCTGTAATCTTTCCATCGGACTCCTAGGTTTCCACAAAGGTATTCCTGTCCACATATAGTTGTCAAGATTGACATTTCTATGGAGGTATGAGAGCTGGAACATCCTATTCTGCCATCCTGCTGCCATCCTGCATCTGTATTTCCCCACAGCAAATGTGATGTGCCTCTCCCCTCCAATCCAGTTGAGAATTGCTGGCCTAATCAAAAGCCTGTTAATTCTTTTCATGTTCATCTGGGTTGCAACCCTGCAACCTTTTCTTCCTTCCTTCCTTCCTTCCTTCCTTCCTTCCTTCCTTCCTTCCTTCCTTCCTTCCTTCCTTCCTCCCTCCCTCCCTCCCTTCCTTCCTTCCTTTTCCTTCCTTCCTTCCACAAATAGTTTAATGTCAAGTTGGTTTCCATATAACACCCAGTGCTCATCCCCACAAGTGCCTCCCTCCATGCCCATTTCCTCCCTCCACCCCCACATCCATCAGTCCTCAGTTTGTTCTCAGCATTCAAGAGTCTCTCATGGTTTGCATCTCTCCCTTTTCCCCACATTTCCTCCCTTCTTCTTCCCCATGGTCTTCCATTAAGTTCCTCCTAATCCTCCTATACATGCAAACATATGGTATTTGTCCTTCTCTGCCTGACTCATTTCACTAAGCATAACACCCTCAAGGTCCCTCCATGTTGCTACACATGGCCAGATTTCATTCTTTCTCATTGCCATGGAGTATTCCATGATATAGATAAACCACATCTTCTTTATCCATTCGTCCATTGATGGACACTTAGGCTCTTCATAGCAGCACTCTCAACAATTGCAACCTTTTCTTTAAATGCTTGTTGTTAGAAGTGTGGCTCTAGTGAGATCAAGATTCTCTGGAGAATCTAGAGGGAAAAGAAGTCCCTCCTTTTGTGATGATACAAAGCCTAGATTTTTCTGGACTTGAAAAGGATGGTGTAAACTTGCAGAGATGGCTAGGAAAACTTTGTGAAGACAGAAACATTCTATACCTGCAGTGCATGGTATTGTAGCCACTAGCCACATGTGGTATTGAGCTCTTGAAATATAGCTAATATGAGTGCAGTACTGAATTTCCTACTCGAGTTATGTTTGATTTAAAGTTGAAAAGTTACATTTGTATACATTTGTATAGTGGTCCCTGTATTGGACAGTGCCGATCTAGAGAATTTTTTTCTTTCTGTGTATGTTATAAGGTGAGTGAGGGCAGTTAAATTGTTGAGTAAATCTAGATAAAATTTTCTCTTAGGCAACGCAACCCCATGTGGATTATAAAAAGTTCTGGTGGTTGATGTAAAAAAAAAAAAAGAATGTTTTAAGACATGTTCAAAAGAATTTCAAAAGTACAGATCCTTTATAAATCTATAATCTAATTTATGCATCTTAATCATCGATCTTCAAAATACGTGAGGACAGAATCAAATTTATTCCACTTAAATTACCCTGAGTTTCAGATGTGTTAACTTTGAGAGAAGGAAAGCCAAGGCATTTTGTCCTCCTTTCTAATAGAGGAAATAGTCTTTAATACCACTCTCCTCCTTCTGTTTTGGGGAATCTGTGTATATATAAAGCCTGTTTTCAGTACCAGTTAATACCCTTTCAACACATTTTTAGTTTTCAGGGATTTGGGGAAAAGATCCTTTTGAATGGGCTCTTAGGAAGAATGACCACTGTGAGCTGATTTTTTCCCATTTCCCAAACCCTCATGAGCATTTAAGGAGCAGCCCTGTGTGAGAAACGCCTCCCTCTGCAGACATTGCAAAAATTCTGCAGTCATTAGCCAATGTGAAGGGTTAAATGTCTACCTGGCTTTGGCAGCCCAAGGCTGCAATCTTGTCTGAATTCTGCTGTTCTTTGATTTCATCAAAAGGCATATTTGCATATGGAGTGATAAGGCACCTTGGCACTGGGATTCTGGATTCTGTACAGGCACAGATTTGGCACAGGACTGATGAAAACTCAATTATGATTTATGTCTATGCAACAGAGTTTCCTATTGATTACCTGCCAGAACCATGATAGAGCAATGTTAGGCCTGAAGCCAATTCTTCCCAACCATAATCTTTCCTTAGGTTTTGTTTTCTATGTCCTTGCTATAGTTTTCTGAACACTTGTGAGCAATAATGGTTCACAAAAATGATCCTTGGATATGCAGATTTGTCTGTAATAAAGGATTCTCTTCTAAGTGCCTACGTATACTTTGTATTTACCTTCTGACCATTTGGGGTTTATCCAACACTTGCTTATGCGCGTTATATTGTTTTAAGTTTTATAGGATGTAGAAGAAATGGATACCATGGCTCCTGTTTTGAGGAACTTGCCTACTGTAATCTGGAAGAGGTAAATTGTCCAGAGATGAAGACACAAGTTTGAGAAGCAATTGCCTTCTAATATTGATGTTGGTGGAATTAAGCAATTTGAGGCAATGATCGAGTGAACTAGAACGAGACTGTGAAGCTTCTTGGTTATGACTGTAAAGGAGGAACAATAAAAGTAACAGAAATCACAAGCAGGTAGAAGGGATATGGGAGGAGGGTCATTAACGGGGTTCCTGGGGGAAATCTAGCTTCCTTGATAATCAGTCTCCTGCTGAGATGGTCAGCATTCTACTTTTCATACTTAGAAATATCTTTATTTGAAATATCTAAGCTTAAAATAGTCTAAACTATCTAACATTAATATGATGTTCCTGTGGGCTGGGTCCTGTTCTAAGTAGCTTTACACATATTGACTCATTTAAATATCAAAACATCCCTGTGAGAAAGTTCTATTATTATCTCCCTTTTACAGGCCAGCTAACTGCAGACCAGAAACAATAAGAGACTTATTTTAAGGTCCCATAGCTAATGGGAAGTGGGTGCTGGAATTTGAACCCAAGTAGCGTGACTCCATATTCTATGAAACCAATAACCACCTGATATGGCCTCTCATCTATGGAGAAGAACAGAGGGCCATACACTGTGGTTTATGTTTTGGGTCCTCAGGGATGAACAGAGTTATCCCTTTCTTATGGTGGGGACAGAAAAGTCACTGTTTCTTAGTTTCAGGATGACCTTGGATTCCCTGGGCAAGCCATCCTCCTACTGCTTAAAGCAGCCAGTTCTGAAGAGCATTTCTCAATTCTGTGGAATAAGTGCCGTTAGTGTTATGTTATGGGTTGGTCGTATCGGCTCCCCCCCCCCCCCCGAAAGATATGTTGAATTCATAACCTTTAGTATCTCAGAATAAGACCTTATTTGTAGATAGAGTCTTTATAGAGGTAATAACGTTATTTTGTTATGGCAGTCCTAGGAAACTCATACAGGTTGAAAGTGGTTTTCAAGTGTGTGAGGTCTTCCCATCAGCTGAAGACTGTTTAAACTCTCAAGGAGGGATCTCATTTCCACATTATCAGAGAGTGGAATGACTTAAGACCTCCACAGTGAGGTTAATGATGTATCACAGGAAACAAAAATCTCACATGATCACTTAGAACCTCAGTTAAAACATATTTCATGTTTACCAGTACCTCAAAAACACTTATCTAAAAACATAATTTGTGCCAGAATCTGAGTTAGGCTATTATTATTAAATAGTGTAGTTAGATTTTAGAGAAGTTTTTTAGCCCCCAAAGCTTTGGAAGAATTCCCTTTCTCCAACTTTCCCAACATATTTTTTGCTACAGGGACAGCCTCACTGGATTGGATGAGTAGTATAAATTACTCAATATTCTAAAAGGACAATACTCCCTATCCAAAATCGTAGCCTTCCTTTATTGGACAATAGCCCTAAACTATATGGCAGGCATTTGGTTGTCAAATTATAAGCTTAGTTTTCATAGGCCAATGTTTTATATGAGGAACATAAAATACCATGAGCAGCTTATTTCTTTTAGAACACTGTCATCTTCTTTCTTCTCTCCTAGAGAAATACATTAGAGATAGCAAATTGTTTTTTTTTCTGTTTTTTTATTTTTATTTTTTTTACAAATAGTTTATTGTCAAATTAGTTTCCACATAACACCCAGTGCTCATCCCCACAAGTGTCCTCCTCCATGCCCATCCCTCCTCCCTCCCACATCCATCAGTCCTCAGTTTTTGTCAGCATTCAAGAGTCTCTCATGGTTTGCCTCTCTCCCTTTCCCCCACCATTTCCGCCCTTCTTCTCCCCCTTGGTCCTCTGTTAAGTTCCTCCTAATCCTCCTATACGTGCACACATATGATATTTGTCCTTCTCTGCCTGACTTATTTCGCTCAGCATAACACCCTCAAGGTCCATCCATGTTGCTACACATGGCCAGATTTCATTGTTTCTCATTGCCATGTAGTATTCCATGGTATAGATAAACCACATAGAGATAGCAAATTGTTGCTGAGCTATTGACAAGATCTTGATCTTTATAAAAGTTTATTTATTTATTTTGAGAGAGAGAGAGAGAGAGAGAGAGAGAACAGAAGCAAGGGAGGGGCAGAAAAAGGGAGAAAGAGGGAAACCCAAGCAGGCTCCACACTGTCAGCATAGAGCCTTATGTGGGGCTCGAACTCATGAACTATGAGATCATGACCTGAGCAAAAATCAAGGATCTGGCACTTTACTGACGGAGCCACACAGGCACCCCATTGATCTTTCTTCCTATGTACAGATTTGGCTGCTAGAAGAACACGTACTCAATCTAGACAGAGCCCCAGGTATAGGTGCTTTTACAACCCTGGCCCTAATATGGTTCTGCTCAGATCAGAGCCAATAGGAACAGCCCTTCAACACAGAATATCATACTCTTTGGATTATGTTTAGATTTTCTTTCTTTAAAACTTGGCTCTTAATGATCTCACTTGAGCTTACTTCAACCTCTCCCACTCCTGGCTCTAAAGAAAAGTAGCACATTCTTTCTTACATGAGTGCTAGGGCTCTATTATTTCAAGCAAGGAGTGGCCTGAATAGGCTTCTGACCCCGCTGGCCAATTATTGCCCAAAAGAAAAGCATAAGAGAAGCCAGCAATAAGCCTTTTAGCCTCTTTCTTATTTTTTTTTCTTTTTCCAAACAAGTTATGTCTTTGCTAGATATTCCCATTTTTAAGCTGGTTTATAAATAAATAGTCCCACACAACTTGTTACTATTTCCTCGAAGTGCATTTCATAGCGGTTTCTCTTGGAACACACAATAGAAAGTATTCTTCTCAAAGCTAATGAGATTTTCAGTGTTATGTTAATGTTTTATTTTGCCCAAGGTGTGTGTCTGGTTAGCTTTGGCTAATTTAGGCTAATAACTAAATAGAGTAGAATTTTGAGGCCTCACTGCTTTTATCTGGGTTTTCAGTGGGTTCAAAATAATTTTTTCCAAGTCATCTTGGCTTTTCTTGACACAACTCTCTAAGTATACCTTATGAAAGGTGGCTTGGATGTCATTGGACATGTGCCTTGAGGGGGTCCTCAGCTTCTGCAAAAAGATATGGACTCTCACCCCAGCTTTGGAGTCTGCTTAGGCACTAGAGGATGAACACAGTGATCCAAGGAATAGCCATTCTCTACATATTTGTCATCACCACCCAATATCAATCAAAATTTAGGTGGAACAATATTTAGAGAAGATTGCTAAATTCCTCCAATGCCAATTATTCTGAATTAAATCCCTGGATCCAAGCTGATAAACAGAGGCTGGAACACTGCTTTTTATTATGACAATCATCTCTGTCTTCTCTTTCCCCCTCTTCAGAAGAACTCCTTTTTTCTGTATCATGTCTGCATATGTGCCACTAGCCCATATCGAGTTATTTTAATGAGCAGCCTCATGTATCTTGTTGTGTGAATTATAAAGAAGTTGTGATGATTGTTTACTATATCACGTATTTGTGAGGATCCCAGGGAAAGTTCCTGTCTGGACTGAGTACCAAGAACAATTAGACTTCCCCAGGAAATTTGAATTGTTAGTATCTCACAGACACTGTAAATTATATAACTGATAAACTTTCTCTTTTCATGTTTGCTGCAAGAAAATTTAGGGCCATATTTATGGCCCATGTATTGCACATGTGTGGGTTATTATGATATGTATTTTTAGACTCATTCCTGGCTCTGCTTCATCTCCACTCTTGTTTTGCTTTCTTCTTTTGCCCTACTTTTAATGGATGCCATTGGGTCATCTTCGATATGTCTTGTTATAGGCTGCTTCAAATCTTTTCAGGAATAGAGCAAAATATGAAAATAAACACATATACATAAATAAAATAATATCAAATAGAGTTTGGAAGAGAGAGTTGCAGATTGGTTGGTGAAGAGAAAATAGGGGTTTCCAGATGCAGGAAGCAACATGAACAAACATAAAATCTTCCTTATTACAGTTAAAGTGATGTAGCAAAGCTATTCAACTGAGATCTCTAAAATAGCACATGGAAAAAGATGTATGATATAACATGAAATTGCTTTTAAAATCTCTCAGCCTGAAATATTTTATTTCAGGAATAAATTTGGGAAAATACTTCAGTTACTCTATACTGGAATGAAACTTAGAAGTTCTCTTAAAAAATAAAGGGAATTACAATAAGAAAATCATACTGGTATCTTTAATATATCTTCCTATATTATTTAAATATGTCACAAAGAATTAGGTGAAGACATTCTTTCCATTTTATTCATGCCTTGCAAAGGTCATGCCTACATATATGTGAAAAACAAACATGGGAAAACACTGAATATTGTATAGTGAGATTAGATCTAAATTTGAAATTCAGATGAATAATGGTGAATGGCAATAATTCCAAGATAAGAAACATTATGTCAACTTTATTTACCTGGAGATATTATAATCTCAAAGTTCCATTTTCATTGGTTAGTTCCAAGAGATTAAGGGTTTTCTATCTAGTTTATTATTGCTATGTCCAAGGTATACAGCCCATTGCCCAAAACATCATAGATAACCAGTATATATTTGTTGAATGAATGAGTGAATGAATAAATGAAATCAATTGTTAAGTTTAGACTGTATTTGTACAGTCAGGATAATATTGATTTGACCTTGGAGAGGCAGTGACAGGGACTTTAGTTTCATCCCATTTGGAGAATATAGGCTAAGGTAAAATTCCTTTCACAGTTAATATCCCAGATAGGTATTTAAATGTTACCATTTCTATGATTATTTGAAGACCTCTTTCCTTCCGTGGTGTGGAGCCTACCCCAAGATGGATGGTTGTTTTGTGAAATAAGTATCCGTTGCTGTTAGAATAATGAATGCAAATGCTGTAAGGAACTTTAAGACCATCAGCTCCTCCCCGTGGAGGGGAGAGGCTAGTGACTAGGAAGTGATACTTCTGGCCCAAATCACTTGGCTCCATTTTCTTGGAGGCTATGTGGCACAGCAGTTATGTACACTCACTCTGGAGACAGACAAGTCACCGCTAGAGTTTGTCCCATCTCTAAGTTGAGAATAATAGTTCCTACTCCATACGATTGTTTGGAGAACATGATAAACCAATGAATGTAAAGTATAGAGAAGAGTGCTTGGTTTATTGAAATCAAGAGTTCCAAGGTATGGGCAAGTTGTATTATTATTATAAATTAAAGTATAATTAGCTTGAGAGTTCCAAGTCATCTTCCTATGTGAAATTTTCCATGTAGAATGGATGCTTCCTTTTTTAAAGCACCTGTATGGTGTTTTACATCCATCTCACCCCCACCTCTCAAATACAGACCTTTATAAAGGCCAGGTCTGCCTGCATGGTGGGCGATTTAAAACTGTCTGTTAATTTTACTTGAATAATTATCAATATTATCCTTTATTTTTTTTTAATTTTTATTTTTTTTTATTTCTAGGATAGAGAGAGACAGCGTGAACAGAGGAGGGTCAGAGAGAGAGGGAGACACAGACTCTGAAACAGGCTCCAGGCTCTGAGCTGGCAGTCAGCACAGAGCCTGACGCGGGGCTCGAACCCACGAACTGTGAGATCATGACCTAAGCGAAAGTCGGACGCTTAACCGACTAAGCCAACCAGGCGCCCCTATCAATATTATCCTTAAATGAAACTAATGCAGTGGTCTGAGACCAAGGCATTGTACAAACAGATAACTTGAATGATTATTTCAATTATTCAAACTACGAATCTTTTGTCTTTAACTGTTTCAGACAGGAATAATTTAGTCACACTGGTTACTTGTGTAGATAAGGGCTTTTCAAACTTGGCACTATTGATGTTTTGGTCTGGATAATTCTGTGTCCTGTAGGGCTGTCCTGTGCAGTGTAGGAAGATTAGCAATATTTCTGGCCTCTACCCACTACCTGTCAGCAACACTTGCCTTCCCCACCAGTTGTGACAATAAAACATGTATCCAGATATTGTTACAGATGTCCCAGGGAGCAATATCATCTCCAGCTGAGGGCCACTAAAATAGATGACATTATGTAGTTGCTTCTCTTTGTTAAATTTTATAATATATCTCTGGAATATGCTTTGAAATAAGATAGTGGAATCTTCTTTCCAAGGCTATCTAGAAACAGAGAATGATAATTCTCAGTTTTGGAAGGTACTGAGAGTTGGATCAAATGACCTTTTTAGGTAGCTCTCAATTCTCTGGATTGAGGATCAGAAATCCCACAGGCTTCCTTGGGTTGTGGGGGGTGTGTGGCTCTGCATGTTTTCCCTTTTACGATGTATTCTGTAAGGACTCTAGCCAAATTTTGGGAGAATAATTACAAATCTTGCTTCCTTTAAAACATTTTGCATTGTTTATCTGTTTTCCAATTTATCATATTTGCCTTGTCCTTCCCCACTGCAAAGAGCATTCTGAGTCATTTTCTAGGTCTATTGAATATAGTAGGACAGGAGATTTGTGGTGGCTGTCGCTGTACACATGTCTCAGAGCCTCTCTGCACATCAAGTGGCCAACACACCTGGCACTTAGAACATATCCTAGCATGGCTGCTATAGCCAACTCCTAGCACCCACTCCAACTCTCACTAGCTGTTCCACCCCATAGACAATCAGAGCATTGTGCAGAACAATCCCAGGGTTGTTCAAAGAGCATAGCCCAGGGCCCAGGGGGTTGCTGTTAATTTGTGGCACTAGATCAAGAATGATATGGCAGTAGCTTTATGAATGTGCTTAGGAAAGACTTGTATCAACAGCACCTGAGGCTCTGGCCCTCTCAGCCTTCTACTCTCCCTGAAAAACAATGCCATATGTATTTGAGGAGTTGGACATGTTCTGGGAAAACAAGCACTAGGAATGCACCCAAGCCCACAGTGGCCTCTGAGTCTGTTGGCACGTCCCTTGGTATTCCTGTGTCTCAGGTATACGTCATTACACAGGTGAAGGAAAGTAAGATTGTGCATGCTTTGTTAGATGTCTATTTGGCTTCTTGGTCAGGGTGGGGCCATGGAGTTGTACGAGGCTATGAGGAAGCAAAAGTGGCTCTAGATGCTTCCTGTTCCCATAAAGTGTCCCCTAGCTCCGTCCAAAGCACATTTGAATGAAGTCTTTTCCCAAACTCTGGTCATCCTTCAATTATACATGTGATCAAATTACAATAAATCACACTGAATGGATGGGGTACAAAGGAAGCCAACTTCAGAATATCCATAACACAGTGAAGGTAGAAAAATACGAGTGACAAGGAAGATTAGCTAATGGAAGAGGCAACAGTAAATGAACCCATAACCTTTTTTCCAGATGTATGTTTCTGACTTAAACACAGATAAAGCAGAATTGTGAACAAGATTTAGAATGAACTCACTGAGGATTCCCACTTATTTAAGTATTTTTTTTAGTGCTAAGTTTATATGAAGCATGGAAGAATATTTATTTTGAACATTAGTGACTTGTGTTGGCACAACGTTTTTATTGACTATTATTCCAAGCTATGGCTTTTATATTTTCCTGTTCTCTTTGACCGATATTTAATGAGTATATTTTAGAGAACACTTTTGCTATTTTATGGCCAGGGTGCTAGCTCCAGCAACTGGAAATTTGTAAAACTGTACAATACAGCCCTTCCAACATGGTTCCATCAGTTATACACCAGTAAATAACGGTGATTTCAAGGATGATTAATCATAATCATTATAAAGCACTTTGGCCAAGCCAACATCTGTTTCCATGGATACAGCTGCCGGCCATCCAGGTTTTGTAATTTATATGTTTTAGTTATTGTTCCCAGGTGACTGTGAGGACCATTCTACACAGTATGACCTTTTAACTTTAGGCCCCAATGGACTCTGTGGTTTACATGCAGCCTGTAGTTCTTTTCAGAAGTTTTTATTGAGAATTTGTAGGGCTCTGAGGAAATGAAGCAGGAAGTCTTCCCATCCGAGCTTCCTTGAAGAGGCAGAGTGAAGAAAAGCACAGTGGTAACAGTGTCAGTAACAGCCAACTAACTGACTGGTGACATTGTTAGTGAATCAGAGATCTAAAGACTCACAAGGTGCTGAGGACACTGATTCATGGGAGGCTGGAATGTCTTGTTCCATGTCACACTGAAACTGAGTAGAAAGCTGGTTCATAGCCAGATCCCCCGACTCTTGGGACAGGGCTCATCTTCTCCTCAATTATTTTAGACAAATAAGTTTTTTTCAGTTCTTTACTGAATGAATGTTTACCAAACCATACTATGTGCCAAGCTCTAGGCTCCACACTCGCAAGATAATGTCAAGCCAATGAGGGAAGTCAAAGCTTGTCTTGGTTTTTACCTGTGTGGCTCAGAACCAGTCTAGTGGGGGAAGGCTGGCATTAAGCAAATAGTGATATAGGTGAATGGACAGTTAGGCTGTGGCAGGTATTGAGTAGGTGAGACCTATGGTATCCTGAGGGCCTATCATTGGGCATCAGGTCTAGTTACAGAGGTAAGGACAGGTTTCCCTGGAGGCAGTGTCACCTGAGCTGAGATCTGAAGGAGGAATTAACTTTGTGAAAATGAAGGAAATAGCATGTCAGGGACCGACATGTGCAAATGCCCATGGCAAGAGGAAGCAAGGTGAATACTGGCACTAAAAGAAGGTATGACAGGAGTTTAGAAATATGGGACAAGTGATCAGGGGCCTGATTATACAGGACTTACGTGGGCCATAATGAAATATTCTGTCTCTGTTCTAGTTACAGAAAGAAATAACCTGCAATAGACTAGCCTGATCGGTTTGAATCACTATCAGTAGAAGCAGCTGGAGCCCCTCTAGCTTGGAGGGTAGAGCCATGCTTTGGTCTTTTGCACCTTTAAACACCCTACTGTGATTTTTTTCCTACATTTTTTTCTGTGAAGTCCAAATATTGAGAATGCCAAGAAAGCCCTGAGGCCTTGTCTGTTATTGGATAGTCCTGTTTCACATCCTCAAGGTGTTCAGGGTTCTGGTTTCCACTTGGCAGAGGAGGGAGACTATGCAGTAGACTGTTGTCACAGGACTGAAAGAATAGGCTTAGTGTAGACCTTTCTCTTTCTATGCATAGGAATCAAAGCATAATGTAATCAGAGAGTGAAATCCCATCACCTTAAGCAATTCTGTTGGTTAGAATAAAGTCACAGATGCTGCCCACACTCAGAGGGACTGGGCTATAGAAGGGCATGAACATCAAGAAACATGGGTCATGGAACCAGTCTGTCTGCCATGCTATCCATGTCCTAACCTCACGGACACATACAGGACCATCTGTATAAAGCCTAGGTGAGTTTTGTGATCTTCCTGAGTGATTCAGATACACTTCTGGACTTGATATGGTTCCCACTGAAAAGGATTATGGAAGCTCAATAGCAAGTCAGGATTCCCTGGTGGGAAGGCAATCCTCTAGCCTAGTTCTTTATAGAATGAATGGCAAAAGGAATGTCAACTGTTGCAGTGATGAGGGAAATAGGAGGAGGAGATAGGAGGGTCTCGGGATATTCTGGGGATTTTCACTCTGCTTTCCTCAGAAGGGAGTCAGCAAGAAGGGATAGGGAGCTTGGCCGGAAAGGCAGGGGAAGGCAGGTTTGGGGCAGGACAGGAACTGACTGCTTTGGACGCAGTTCTGGTTCTGTGGCCTCTGGTGGGTCATGTCTCCTCCAATGGGTTGTGCTAGTAAATAAGCAGCTTGGAATAGGCGATCTCTCAGTCTCTCTCTGTCTCTTTCTCTCTCTCTCTGCGTGAATATATGTGAGAAAACAGGAAGACAGACAGAGAGACAGAGAGACAGAGAGACACAGAGAGATACAATGGAGGAACAGACAGGACCAAATCCTAAGCTTAGCTAGAAGGTGAGGAAGGGAAAGCTAGGGCATGAGAGGCTGCAAATCCCAGATTATGGCCTTTGGCATTAATTTATCATCCTCTAAGAAAGATAAGACTCAGCAGAAAATTGATTTGCCCAAGGTGTTGCATTAGTTCATTTACCAGAAGTGCCAGGCCCAAGGTTGACATCTGATTTCCACTTTGTGCTTTATTATTTCCCCATGAATCGCTAGGCTAAGAAGAGAGTTTTCTGGATGCTTTCAGGAGGGTAGGAATAAAGGGAAAGGGAAGACCATTCAGAGGAGAATGACAAGACCCCTAATTATAAACGAAGTCCATTTCTGACTTCTACTTGAGTATGAGGGAGGTTTACTGCCTTGAACAGAACATTTCTGTTTTGTAAACTATAACTCTCGTATAGATGGTCTTCATCACATGGGCTGCTCTTCCCTTTATCACTGCACATAGGGGTCGGAAGGTTTTTGCTTTGAATTATTATCCATCACTGGAAGGCTTGCTAGACGTGGTCCTCTGTGCAGGACTTTGGGGGTTGATCTCACTCTGACACGTTTTAGACCCTTGTGAGTGGTAGTATGCAACCCAATGATAGCACAAGTCCTTGCCAGGACAAGACAGGGCTGCTGACAGCGCTGTCACCTCTTTGTAGCCAAGGCCAGCCCCCCAGTGTGTCACAGAAGGGAGAATTTCACTAAGCTTGCCTTGTTCATAATCTTGGGGATGTGAGTGAAAACAACAATTAGTAGCAATTTTCACCCATCAGATCAGAAAAGATGAAAAAGATAAATAGCTCATAGGATACAAGTGGTATCGTCACTTTGGAGAACAATTTGGCCATTTCTGAAAGAACTAGAAGTGCGCACACATTTCATTTCTAAATCTATACCCCAAAGAGGAAACTCATCTAACTGCATAAGCAGACCCGCGCAAAGCTGTTTTTCACTCAGCATTGTTTGTGAGAGCAAACATTTGAAACAACCTAAATGAAAAAAATATAATGAAATATACCAACAGAATAAATATAATGGGGTTTGTTCATACATTGGAACGTAATCCAGAGGTAAAAAAAATTGAATACGATCTCTCTAGGTAAACATGGATAGATCTCACAAACATCATATTAAGTGGAAATATTGCAGAACAATATGATTTTTGTGAGGTAATTTATTTAAATGTGGGAGGCAAAACAAAAATAAAAGTATGCATTATCTATGTATGTATATCTATGTACATCAACTATATAAACATATACAATAAATATGCATATTTAATGGATAAAACAAATATATAAAACATATATATCAATATAAAGCATATCGATATAAAATATAAAACAATGGATATATATTTGTACATATATATCCAAATATCACAATAGATTGGAAGGTTGAACAGCAAAGTACTGGTAGGAGTTTCTTGTGAGAAAAAGGACAAAGAGTATAAGACTAAGAGTACTTTAATTTGATTTTTAATGTATTATTTCCTTAGAAATTTCTAAAATGTCAATATATGATCATTTGTGTGTGTGAGAGGGACAGAGAGAGAGATACACAGGAATAGGTTTTTAATGTTATCCTTTGAGATTTTAAAAAGTTCTCAAAAATTTAATTAATGAAGAAGGTCACTATTTCCTACCAATGAGGGAAATGTGAAAGTTTGCAAATCTACCCCTTCTAACTAGAGTGAGAGGGGTGCCCTGAGCTACAAAGAGTTCAAGGGGATAGCTTCACCAGAACTGGGGATAAGGGTATGTGCCAGGGTGTAATCTGAAACTATAGGTGGGTAACTAAGTCCAGAAATGACCCATTGGCAAACACATTCAAACACACATTCATGTGGAACCATAAAACTTTTAAAAAACAATGTGCTTGAAGAAGGCTTTAAGTAAACATTTGCTGAATTGGATATGCATGATGGTCGCAGCTAATTGTATTTTTAATGTAATTATTCTTTGGTGTCTAGGAAAAGGGAGTTGAAAAGCGGGAAATAAATTATTTTTTGCATTAAGTCTAAATTTCAGACTGGTTCTGATTGTGACGGAAATTGCTTTGTTGAAGGTTTTTCTGCTGTTCAGCTGGGTGGCCATGGAGCAAAAGCACTTAGTGAATTAGAGGGGAACCAATACGCTTATAATTTTGAAGGCAAAGGCAGGGATTTGCAGAAATAAACATTTCCACTCAATAATGTTCAGGAAACCAGACCCCTCGCTGCTTGGATTGCTAGAGTAAACAAACAAACAAACAAACAAACAAAAAACAATCCAAAGACACTACTGGAAATTCATTTCTTTTAAACTGGAATAATTGAGTTTAAGTAAGATGTAATCAGAATTTTTAATCTCAGAAACCTGTGTTTGCTGCCTATCATTAAAGCTTCCTTTCAGCAGCAAATTATTCCAAGGATTATTAGTAGTGATTCCGTGTATGATTTTATATGCAGGGCACACAATCGGTGTAGAATCAACACTTGCCCTTCAGCAAGGAGGTGTTAAGCAAATAGAATACTGTCTTTGTTTCTTTTCTTTTTTTTTTAAATGTTTTTATTTATTTCTAGGAGAGAGAGAGACGGCGTGAGCAGGGGAGGGTCAGAGAGAGAGGGAGTCACAGACTGAAACAGGCTCCAGGCTCTGAGCTGGCAGTCAGCACAGAGCCCGATGCGGGGCTCGAACTCACGAACCGCGAGATCATGACTAAGCCACCCAGGCGCCCCAGAATACTGCCTTTGTTTCTTGTTTTGCAACTCCCTCTTTCTCCCCAGCTCATGAACAGTTGCACCACCCGCCCCCCATCCTCCACTTTGGTTCTAGATTAAACCTCTCAAGGAGCCTCTGATGTCATCGATCTTTCTTGGAAGTGTTCAAGAAACCTTACCTTCCACTGAATTAAGATCAAACTTAAGAGCCTATGTCAATGCTTGTTCTTGTTATTCCCCACTGTTCTATAGCAGGCCAGGCCAAGTGTTTTGTTTTATTCCAGTTTTACTGAGGCAGTCTCAGTGGGTTAGCTGGGGATGTTTCCTGAGGACTTCTCACCTTTTGCTCATTCTTTTTCCTTTACCTATTTTTACTTCTCTCGTTCATTTGATCTGTTCTAGACATACAAGAATTCTCTTAAAATTCATAGCCTCCATAAAACCTTTCTTTTTTTTAAAAAATTATTTTATGTCTTTATTTTATTTTGAGAGACAGAGAGCGAGTGGGGGCAGGGAAGAGAGAGAGGGAGACACAGAATCTGAAGCAGGCTCCAGGCTCTGAGCTCGATGCGGGGCTTGAACCCACAGATGTTTAACCAACTGAGCTACTCAGGCGCCCCCATGAAACCTTTCTTAATTCCATCCAATGGAAACATTATACTTCTTGCATAGCATCTGAAAAATGGGTTATCTGTATACTTGTGGGTTTTTAAGTATGAATTCAGCCTTTCTCACTCCATCTCAAGCTTCTCCTGCGTTGAATTTATGACTTATTCATATTTATGTCCCTTAAAGCAGCTAGCACTGTGCCTTACAAATAGCAAGTGCTTAGCTAATGTTTAATTAATTATTACCTGATTAGGCATGCAGTTGTATGGAAAACTTGGCCCTAGGAAGCTATTAACTGACCTGACTTCAAATATCAACTTTCCAATTGTCTTAACAAACTGAAGACCAAGCAAGTGACTTCATAGTCTGGGCCCTATGCTCTATGTGGCAACGTTCTTGGAACAGGCCAGCCACTGAAGTCTACTTGTTTTTCTGTTGCCATGTGTGGAGATTGCTTTAGTGACATGGTGAGACCAGGGGTCAGTGACCTCCAGGAGTTCTCATCATGCAGGATTCTGCCAATTTACTTGGAAGACAAAAGATTTTCTTTCAGGTCAATGTTTCCAACTCCATGGCATCATGGATATTTTACAGGGGATTTATTGTACATGACCTGATTTGCTGTGGTTTAGGAAGACTCCAGGGCATCAGCATTGGCATATTTGGATAGACAGGTATGGTGTAGGGTGACACGACCTCAGGACTCAGGTCCTCAGAATCCTTCAGAATGTCCATTCTCTGCCTGAATTATCTATAATGTGGACTTTTATTTATTTAGTTAATTTAATTTACTGATCAATTCTTTGTCTTCCATAACTAATCTTAAGTTATTTGTGGCCAACATGTATATCAATACAGTGAAATATAAATAGGAGATAAAAATGTTAAGACTAGAGCAAATGTAAGTTTGCATCAGAAAAAAGTTAAGATGGGTGGGAAGATGAGAGGAATAAGAAGAAACCTGTGTTCACACTATATGGATCTTTACAGTTGTGAGAGATGAACAAGAAACTGGGCTCATGTTGGCAACCCAGATGAAAACAGAAGTTGTCTGGGACATAGTTTCAATGTCAAAGAGCATAATATTGACCCTGGTGAGAAAGTAGTTTTTCACCAGATTAAAATCTAAACTAAAATGTTCATGGAGGGTGCCTGGGTGCCTCAGTGTGGTTAAGTCTCTGATTCTTGATTTTGGCTCAGGTTATGGTCTCAGGGTCATGAGATCAAATCCCACGTCAGGCTCCGCACTGGGCGTGGACTTGCTTAAGAGTTTATCTCTCTCTCTCTCTCTCTCTTCCCCCATCTCTCATCCCCATCTCCTGCTCACTCATGGGCTCACTCTCTCTCTCTTTCAAAAAAATATTGCTCACAGGACTTACTCCAAGGACAGTGGATGATATTCTCAATAGTACCGCACAAAGCTATGTGACATTAGTATCATTTCCCAGTAAATTACAGCACCCTAATTCTGTACTAGACCCATTTCAAGGGCCGCTACATGTCAGAGAAAGTGTGCCCCTTCCTGACGGATGGAATAGCTTGATTTGAGGGCAAAACCTGAAATGTCAGGAAGAATGGAAACACTATCAAAAAGTCCTTCATAAATGTCTCCTTCTTCAAGCAGGCTTTGGATGGGAGGTGAAAGGCACAGAGTTCATGATTGCATTTTTTATGAGCTCCTGAGGGATTCTTCATTATTAATTGAGGGTGCATTGTTAATTATTAATTGGCCTTTAGTCACATTGTATGCCAAATTATCCTCATTATCACCACCTCCACCAACCTCACCTTCATCCTCAGAAAGTATCTATTTAGCTTCTATAGTGATACGCACATAGTTGGTGATTAATGAATATGAGTTGAATTAACTGTGTTAGGAGCTGGTTGAAAGTAAACCCTAAGTTTATTTCTCTTTATTGACCATTAAACTGACCATTAAATAAGCACTAGGGATGTATGAGGGGTAAACAGAATTTTCCATAATCAAATACATTATCATGAAATACCTAGTTTGCAGGCCAAAGGGAAAATTGTTCTAAGAATTATATCCATGAAGTGAGACTTCAGAAAGTTTTAAAATGACGATGAAGAGATGATCAGAAAATGTATTCTAGACAAAGAGCAGTGTTCGGGAGGAGACTCAATAGGGAGAGCATTCCTAATTTCACTGCAAGAAATCCAAGCCCACAAAAATGATTAAAATGGACATTTCTACAAGGACTATTTCATTTTACCCCAAAGCTGTCCCACCTAGTAGAGATTAGTATCTAGTCAACCCTTGAAAGAGACCCAGGTGGCTACAGAAAGACTTCAAAGTCACAGCACCAGGACTAAGAATGTTTTCTGACTTCAAATTCAAAGCTTTGAAAGTTTGTCTCCTGCCTCTTAAGTCTGCTAAAGATGTTTTTAATAAATATTATTCAGGGAAGAGAAGACCCTCCACTTGCTGACTTTCTTTCTTTTTACCACCTTGTCAAACTATGCCTCTTTTATTTTTCAATTCCTTTGCGTCTTGTTTTCCCTTCGTGGCAATGCATAAAGGTAGAACACAGCAACATTTAATGGATGTTGATACTTATGGATTGATTCTTCAATTTGGAGAATGAGGTACAAAAACAAAATAAAACAAAACAAAGAACCTGTTCTCTGAAGAATGTTGCAACAGTTTCTGACAAAGCAGGAGCCACATAACATACATTTGGCATACCAGTTATAACTTGAGTTCAACTGTGAGTATCAAATACTAGAAATAATTGCAGCTTCAGCAAGACAGATGATGTGCAGTGGATGTCTAGGGGTGACCAAAAACCTAGGAGAGCAGACCTGTGGTGTCATCTTGTCCTAAGATTCTTCCCACTTTGCCTGTCTTACTGCCAGCTGCCAGTCACTGTGTCAACCCATGAACTGAGTTACTTCGTGGTGCTCTAGGCATTACATCCACTGGAGGCTGGCAGCATTGGGAACTGGAAGAAGAGGAAAGGCTACACGTGTCCATTTTAAGAGTGGTCTTACCCATAAATCCAGAGGGCAAACTGATGATTGCCAGAGTGTAGAGAAGTAGGGGAATGAGAAAAATGGGTGATGTGGAGTGGGACGTACAGGTTTCCAGTTACAAAATGAATAAGCCACGGAGATGAGAGGTACAACATAGGGAATGCAGTCGGTGGTACTGTAACAGCATTGTGCAATGACAGATGGCAGCTATGCTTGTGGTGAGCACAGAATAATGTGTAGACTTCTTGTATCACTATGTTGTACAGCTGAAACTAATGTCACATTGTGCCTCAACTATACTTAAATATAAATAAATAAATAAATAAATAAATAAATAAATAAATAAATAAAATAAGGAGTGGTCTTAAAGAGGTCCAGTTGAGTCATATAAGGCTTTGATTTACATCACATTGCTCAGAGCTTGGCCACAGGCTGCAGAAAAGCTGGGAAATGGAAACTAGTCTTGGAGTCGATGTGCCCCACCAAAAATGGGGATTCCACTGCCAAGGAAGAAAGGGAGGAAGCCACAGAAGATTTAGACTCAATTATTATAATAAGGATTTTTAGTTTCTGGTGATTATAGATTTCAGACATTTTTTCCCCAATGTAAATAGTTTTCTCGTTTAGGTTACTGTTTCTGGGTTGCATTAAACTCTTGACTTAATTTAGATAGAAATAAATCTCATTTCATATGTTCTCACAAAAAAGCAAAAGAAAACAAATGGATTGGCATCTTATTTCTTTGTTCACTCTCAAACAAAGTTAATTAAAAACTCTCAAAATGTTTGTGATAAATTTTACTTTACTCATATTTATTTCCTAATATTGTTCCCTTTTTTCTGCATTTATAGTCTTCACCATTTACTTGTATTTTGAAAACTGAGGACTCTTTCTGAACCCATGTGAATTTAGATCATTGTTTTCTTGTTTTTGGCAAGAATTCTTGTGTGAGATTAAAACTACTTACCTTCAAATACTTCATGTCAAATTTAATTATGTCTGAATTCAGAACCACTTTTAATAAAAGATGATAAGAAAGACAGATACCATCATTTTCAGTTTCTAAATTTTACTCCCTGGCACAGGGTTCCTGATCCTCCTTAAGTTAGACATAGATGAAAATTACATCCTACATATCACAAGGTAGATTAGGAAACATCTGACTCCCTTTCCTCTTCATTCTTTCTTTTTAAAAACAGGCCCTTGCTTTCAGAATTCCTTCCATATTTTTTCCTCTTAAAAGATAGCTTGTTCATCACCTGTGAAAAGCCCTTATGGATGCATCTACTTCTAGAATTCTTCACCACCCAACAGACTCATTTAGCTCCATTTGTTTGTTATTCTCTTAAAGTTGTAACTGAAAAAACTTTATTTTTGAACATAGGTAAAATGAAACAACTAGAATCTCTCAACACAACAGCTTCATGTTTGCCTATTTTCTAAAACAGACACATTTCACTGAATTTAAAATGTATTATTACCTTATGTGCCTCTCAAAAACAAAAAGTGCTCTCAGTTAAACATAAGACAGTATTGATTGTTTTATTATTATTATTATTATTATTATTATTATTAATTTTAGAGAGAAAGAGAGAGAGGACATGGGAGTGGGGAAGAATGGCGCAGAGGTGGAGAGAGACAGAATTTTAAGCAGGCTTCATGCTCAGCGCAGAGCCCAGCATGGGCCCGATCCCACAATACTGGGTTCATGACCTGAGCTGAAATCGAGAGTGAGACGCTCAAGTGACTGAGCCACCTGGGCACTCCAAGACGTGTTGTTAAGGTGCATCCTGACTTCACACTGTTGACATGTCTTTCAGAATTGAGAAAATTCATACATTTGTGGGTCCAATTCTGAGTTCTCTATTCTACTCCATTGGTCTTTGTGTCTGTTTTTGTGCCAATACCATGCTGTCTTGATGATGACAGCTTTGTAGTAGGGGCTAAAGTCTGGGATGGTGACGCCTCCTGTTTTGGTTTTATTACTTTGGCTATTTGGGGTCTTTTGTGGTTCCATAGAAATTTGAGGATAGTTTGCTCCAGTTTAGAGAAGAATGCTGGTGCAATTTTGATTGGGATTGCATTGAATGTGTAGATTGCTTTGGGTAGTAATGACATGTTAACAATATTTATTCTTCCGATCCATGAGCATGGAATGTTTTTCCATTTCTTTGTGTCTTCTTCAATTTCCTTCATAAGTTTTCTATAGTTTTCATCATACAGATCTCTGGTATCTTTGGTTAGGTTTATTCCTAGGTATTTTATGTTTGTGTGTGTGTGTGTGCGTGTGTGCGTGTGTGTGTGTGTGTGCGCGCGCGAGCGCGCGCAATTGTGAATAGGATCAGTTTCTTGATTTCTCTTCCTGTTGCTTCATTATTGGTGTATAAAAATGCAACTGATGTCTGTATGTTGATTTTGTACCCTGCAACTTTGCTGAATTTGTGGATCAGTTCTAATAGGCTTCTGGTGGAGTCTTTTGGGTTTTCTATGTAGAGCATCATGTCTTCTGTGAAAAGTGAAAATTTGACTTCTTCTTTGCCAATTCTGATGCCTTTTATTTCCTTTTGTGGTCTGATTGCTGATGCTAGGACTTCCAGCACTGTGTTAAACAGCATAGTGAGAGTGGAAAACAGTGAGAATGGACATCCCTGTCGTGTTCCTAATTTCAGGGGGAAAGCTCTCAGTTTTTCCCTATTGAGGATGATGTTAGCTGAGGGCTTCCCATAGATGGCTTTTATGATGTTTAAGTAAGTTCCTTCTATCCCTACTTTCTCGAGGGTCTTTATTAAGAAAGGATGCTGTATTTTGTCAGATGCTTTTTCTGCATCTATCGACAGGATCATATGGTTTTTATTTTTTCTTTTGTTAATGTGATATATCACATTGATCGATTTGTGAAGATTGAACCAAGAATGATCCCACTTGATCATGGTGGATAATTCTTTTTATGTGCTGTTGAATTCTTTGACAAAGCAGGAAAGAGTATACAATGGAAAAAAGACAGTCTCTTTAACAGATGGTGCTGGGAGAACTTGACAGCAACATGCAGAAGAATGAAACTAGATCATTTTCTCACACTATACACAAAAATAAACTCAAAGTGGATAAAGGACCTGAATGTGAGAAAGGAAACCATCAAAACCCTAGAGGAGAAAGCATGAAACTACCTCCTTGACCTCAACTGCAGCAATTTCTTACTTGACACATCCCCAAAGGCAAGGGAATCAAGAGCAAAAATGAACTACTGGAACGTCATCAAGATAAAAAGCTTCTGCATGGCAAAGGAAACCATCAATAAAACTAATAGGCAACTGATGGAATGGAAAAAGATGTCATATCAGATAAAGGGTTAGTAGCCAAAATCTATAAGGAACTCACCAAACTCCACTCCCAAAACATAAATAATCCAGTGAAGAAATGGAGTGATGCTACATGGGAAGAACCTGACCCATTTTTCTTGGCTTCGAAGATGAACAGACACTTCTCCAAAGAGGACATCCAGATGGCCAACAGACACATGAAACAATGCTCAGCATCACTCATCATCAGGAAACTACAAATCAAAACCACACTGGGATACCACCTCATGCCAGTCAGAGTGGCTAAAATGAACAAATTAGGAGACTATAGATGCTGGTGAGGATGTGGAGAAATGGGCACCCTCCCACACTGTTTGTGGGAATGTAAACAGGTGCAGCCTCTCTGCAAAACAATGTGGAGATTTCTCAAAAAACTAACAATAGAACTCCCCTATGACCCAGCAATAGCACTGCTAGGAATTTACCCAAGGGATACAGGAGTGCTGACGCATAGGGGCACATGGACCCCAATGTTCATAGCAGCACTCTCAACGATAGCCAAAACATGGAAAGAGCCTAAGTGTCCATCAATGGACGAATGGATCAAGAAGATGTGGTTTATCTATACAATGGAATACTACATGGCAATGAGAAAGAATGAAATCTGGCCATGTGTAGCAACATGGATGGAACTTGAGGGGGTTATGCTGAGCGAAATAAGTCAGGCAGAGAAGGACAAATACCATATGCTTACACATATAGGAGGATTGGGAGGAACTTAACGGAGGACAAGGGGGAGAAGAAGGGGGGAAATAGTTGGGGAGAGGGAGGGAGGCAAACCATGAGAGACTCTTGAATGCTAAGAACAAACTGAGGGCTGATGGGGGTGGGAGAAAGGGGAAGGGAGGTGATGGGCATGGAGAAGGGACTTGTTGGGATGAGCACTGGATGTTATATGGAAACCAACTTGACAATAAACTATTTAAGAAAAAAATAAATAAAACTGCCACCAGAAGAAAAGAATTGAGAAAATTCAATATTTGTCTACACAAATACATATTTTTACAGTTACCATCATAGAATATGGGCCTCTCTTTTTTCTTTTTTCCCCACTCAAAGTATAAACCATAAACATTTTCTGTATTTCTACATTTACTTTATAATTACAATTTTAATAACTACATAATTCCCCATCAAGTTGATATACTACAATTTATTAAATCATTTTTTTGTTGTGCATTTAGGGTGTTTCTAGGTTTTTCACAATAAATATACTATGCATGGAGGTATTTTTATACTGTTGAGTAATTTACTTGTCTCACTTCCTGGATTGTCTGGATCAAAGGATTCATGAAAATTTGTATAGTTCTTGCTGTTTTTCCATTGCTTTCCAGAAATGTGCCAATTTCCATTGCCTCCAAGAATAAATAAGTACCCCAGTTCTGTAGGAACTACTCAAATGTTGAGAGCTATTAAAAACCCCAGATTTTTTCCTGGTCTAAATGCTTCACAAATGTTGCTTTAATTTATATTTCTTTTAACTAATAAGAGCAAACATTTGTTCTCATGCTTGTGTATCAGATTATTTCTTATTGAAGCTTGTTTACTAACCACTTAGAGTTTTGGTTTCTATGTCCTATTCCAATTGACACTAGGGCAGTTTTAAAAATAGTTGTGCTGTTGGTGTGATAGAAAAGATATCTAGTCTTTATTTTAAATAAAATAAAAACTCTGGCGGTGGCAGAATGGGGTCATGTGGAAAAAGGTGTAGTGACCCTGGTTTAGCCAAAACACTTAGAGTCAATCTCTTGAACCTGCATTTCCAGCATCCATAGGAGCTCAGTGGTCTTTGTTTTCTTTTGTCTTTGAAAGACAGGATTATGGTTGTAGAAGGAAGACTTTGGTATTAGGCTTACTGAGTTTTAATTCTAATTTTGACACTTAGTAGCTGTATGGCATTGGGCAAATTACTTAAAATCTCATCAGAATTAAGTGGGATATTAATCCTTAGCTGGTAGGCTATGGAGAAGATGGAATAAGTTAATGTATGTATGAAAAACACGTAGTGTGAGGCTTGGTTTGAAAAAGTCCACTTAACTCTCCTGTGGCCACCGTGGATGCTATAGCAGGTCATCCACAGCACAAGGGCACTGTATTTAAGGAGATGCCATTTGTATAATAGTCATTGCAGATTTACAGATTTATTGCAACAGAATAGATGTTGTAGGCTTTTATGTACTACTGTCTTGTTCAACCAAATCAATATAGTATGACAGCATTTCATCAGATGGGAGTAAGTTTTCTTGACAAAAGGGTACTTTTTCTAATTTGCCAAGCAAAACAATGTTACTGGTTGGATGAAAGTTTTATGAATGACTGGTTTATGATTACCTATGTGTTTTTCTTGTTACAAAAGAATTCACGTTTGTAACAGAAAAATGCTTCCTCAAGCCTTCAAAGATGTCCACATTTCCAGAACGTGGGAATGTGTTACCTTACGTGGTAAAGGAGAATTAAGGTTGCTAATTAACTGACCTTGAAATGCGGAGATTATCTTGCATGATCTCACTGGGCCCAATGTAATCACAAGCATCCTTAAACGTGGAAGGAAGCACAGCAAGGGGGCAGAGTGATGTCACATGGGAAGAATCTGACCCATTGTCCTTGGCTTTGAAGATGGAGGAAGCTGGTAGGAGCCAAGGAACATGGGAAGTTTTAGAAGCTTGAAGGGGCAAAGAGTGGATTCTATCTCTACCCTAGAGTCTCCAGAAAGGAACACAGCCCTTCTGACCCCTTGATTTTGGCCAGTAAGTCCCATCTTGTATCTGTAAAGCACAGAGCTGTAAGATAATAAACTTGTGTTGCTTTAAGGCACGTAAGTGTAGTAATTTGTTACAATAGCAATAGGAAATGAGTACAACATTAGTAATATGAAATTAGAAACTATAGACAACAAAAAGGAGAAAATAAAAGTCACCCATACAATTTCCTAGCTCTGTCTTCGGAGAGGGATTAGAAGCATGGCATCCCAATACCAGCAAGCACCTTGTCCCCAGAATTTGTTATGGAAAGGAAAACATAGTAGCTTTGCAGTGGAGATACCTGGAAGACCTCACTTTAACCAAGTGGTCAAGATCAACATCACCAGCAATAAGTCACGCTGTTGTCATATGCCCCCCAAGTTGATGCAATGAGAAAGCCACTTTATATTTGTGGTATTCTTCTCAAAAAGATATAACTTCAGTATAAGCACAAGAACAGAACAGGAAAAATCCAAACTGAGGCACAGTTTACAGAAGACCTGGCTAGTACTCCCCAAAACTGCCAAGGTTATGATAAACAAAGAAAGACTAAGAAACTATCATAGACCAGAGAGACTAAGGAGACATGATGGCTAAAATCAAAGTACAATCCTGGAATAGAAAAGAGTATCATTGGAAAAACTGGCAAAATCTAAATAAAGCCTGGAATTTAGTTAATAGTAAGGTAACAATATCAGTATCCTAATTTTAGCAAATGTACCATAGTTACAGAAGATGTTGACATTGGGGGAAAGCGGATGAAAGGTCTATAAGAACTCTTTCTACTATCTTTCCAACCTTTCTGTGAACCTAAAATTATCCCCAAAAATACCTTTCACACAGTCCCATCATTCAAAAATTGCTATTAATTTTTTTATAAAATTGAGATTAAACTCTGTAATTTTGGTAACCTGCTTTTTTACTTGTCAGCATGTTAAGACTTTTTCCAACTGGTAGAGCCATGAGAGACACCTCCCTTTTTCTAGTCATTATAGTTCTTTGACGCCCTTTGGCTACTTAAAGGAAGAAAGTGACTGGCCTGTAGAATCATAGACTGTATGGTCATATGACATCCACTCTATAATGAGAGGTAGGCTCTGCCTGCATTGATTTGGTTCAAACCTCTCTCCACTTGTAGAAGAGAGAGCTTTCACAACAATTTCATAAGCTTTAATGTACATTCCACCTTAATATGTTGTCGACTCTGCACAGTTGTGCCCCTCCTAACACTCACAGTACAAGAAAGGCATCAGGAGACTTCCTGTCGCTTTAACACAAAAGCACTGTCTTACTCTATAATCCATAATTTATGATGCCACCAAAAGATGTGATCTTGTACTTTGAAGAAAAAAAAAAAACAAAACCAGATGACTATTTACTACTTGCCAGTCACTAAATGTTTTATGCTCATTATTTAATCCTCAAAGCAATCTTCTGAGGTAGGAAATATTCTCACTCCATTTCATACATTTATAGAGAAGACTTAAGTGAGTTGCCCAAGGACACACAGTTAAGTGGCAACCCAGGAAGCTTGGCTCTAACCAGAACATTTGATCATCGTACAATGTGTCTCCTGAAGGAACAGTTACCTAAACTGGGAGTCAGCAGAGAAGTCACAGAACTTATTCTATGGTGATTATTGTAGATCAAAAGCAGGAAGAGAAACAGCGGCAACAAAACCCGCCTGCAATTGTCTTGTGTTATTCAAGCCATTCCAATGGGAGGAGATAATGTCAGAGCAGCTGGCAGGAAAATGAGAGGAGGTGCACGAAAGAGTTCTCTGCCACTCCTACTCTGGTTAATACTAAACCTTTTGTATGATTGACATGATTTTCAATATCTGTCATAAGTATTTTCCAGCAACATCATTTTTGATGACATCATAATGCATCACATCAGTGCAACAGACCCTGAAACTTATGCAAGTTTAGAAAAGGGGGTGTGGAACTTATCTCTGAAATGCTTTATAAACTGTAAAATGCTATGTGACTCTTAGGCATCCTATTATAACACACTTTATTTATTTTTTTAAATGTTTTATTTATTTCTAGGAGAGAGAGAGACAGCGTGAGCAGGAGAGGGTCAGAGAGAGAGGGAGTGACAGACTGAAGCAGGCTCCAGGCTCTGAGCTGGCAGCCAGCACATAGCCCGACGCGGGGCTTGAACCCACGAACCATGAGATCATGACCTAAGCGAAAGTCGGACGCTTAACTGACTAAGCCACCCAGGCGCCCCATAACACATTTTAAAAATCAAAGTTCTTTTCCCACAAAGATTCATATGTATCCATCTAGTTACTTAATGCCAAAATGAGACAAAACTCAGATGTAATTTTCTCTTATCTTTGTTTCTGTCTTGCACATTTCTTTGTGAGTAGAATTAAATGACAACCAAAAATAGAAATGCATTTGTTAGCACCTGATACCATTGTTCTGAAAGAAAGATATTTTCTCCATGATGGCAAACCTTCCTCACACTGAGTAATATACAATTGAATTTGCATGTTAAAAATGTGTGCACTTTTTTTTTTTTACAAATAGTTTATTGTCAAATTAGTTTCCACATAACACCCAGTGCTCATCCACTGCTTTTTTTTTTATAATTAAAGATAAGATTAACCTGTGTGTCGAATTTTCCTGCAACAACAACTTGAAAGATTTTCATGTTAATTTCGCTGAAAATGGTGTGAGAATAATGGGTAATTATTTTCTGCCGACATTCTCTCCCAGTAGACGGAATGTGCATTTTGGAACTGAACTGTCAGTTTTGATTTCAGCTTAGTTTTCACCTAGAGTTGGTGCATTGAGATTATTTTCCCATTATTATTTAATATGTACTTTCGTAAGGAAGTGGAAGTAATTTGGGGCCATCCTGTCAATCATCTCCTCATAGGTTGGACACATATATGAGAAATATAGAAGGAAAGTCTACAGCCATCTGTTTCAGAGGGTCTAACTTATTTACATATAGAAAAGCCCTGATTTTGTACCCTTTGTTAGAACTGACCATGTCTTAAGTTGAATAATATAAGGAAAATCTGTATAGTGCAGATATCATGGATAAAAAGTCATTTTATTTGTTTATACAAATGAATCCATCTCTTCATTTTTAATGCTATGCTCCTATGTATATTGTATTGAGTGGACAGTATTTATCTAGGTAGCTCAGAATATAATGTCAACTGATCTCATCTTGTCTTAGCCTTCTTAAGAATTGAAGGATCACATGAAGAAGTTCTGATTCATATAATTATTAATTCATAAGGAGAACTTTATTTTCATTTTATACACTGATAGGTTTGATCATTTTAAGTGTATTATTCATTATTTAAACACTTATTATGTGCCTACTATTTATAATCATCCTGTTAGGTGGAAAGAGAGGTCCTAAGATATAAATGACAAGATCTCTGAGCTCTAGGCACCAACAATTTGACAGCCTCTAAAGGTACGTTTGGGTTTTATTTGATAAATTTGGGAAAACTAATGAATGTTTTTGATCAAGGGCATCGACATGGTGATTTAGAGAATTTAAGTGGTCGTGGTATATGGACTATACACCTTCGGAGATCATAGACTGGGATACTTGGTGTGAAGATATTATGGCGGTATGTGGGGCAAATAGGGTGGTGGCATTAAGATGGATGGACAAAAGAGGAACGGGTTTGGAGGAGGAGAGTCTAAACATACAGCTGACTGGCTAACTGAAGGCTGGCATCTGTCCAGTTGGATGCATTATTTTAGAAACATGCTCAAGTCCAGATGAGGCTCTGGGTCAGAGCAAAAGTGGTAGTTGTTTTGAACAGCTTGAATATAGAAGCTGGTGAGGTACTTAGTTGGCAGGTGAGCATAGAGGCTGAGACGTGGAGAAAGGACAGGGAGATACAGTTTCTGGAATCCATTTCTTATAAAAATAATTTGGAGGGCGCCTGGGTGGCTTAGTCGGTTAACCGTCCGACTTTCGCTTAGGTCATGATCTCGCGGTTTGTGGGTTCGAGCCGCGCGTCGGCCTCTGTGCTGACTGCCAGCTCAGAGACTGGAGCCTGTTTCAGTCTGTGACTCCCTCTCTCTCTGACCCTCCTCTGCTCACGCTGTCTCTCTCTCTCCTAGAAATAAAATAATAATAATAATAATAATAATAATTTGGAATTTGGTAGCTGTCAGAGTAGATAGGATTCACGAGGGTAATTTCTTTCAAACACTGTTGACTGTGACTCAGTATATTTTACATCATGACTCATTACATGTGTGTATATGAATATGAATATTTTTATATGATATATACCCATATAAATTTATCTATAATCTTCATAAACTTATGCCCAAATGTTGTCCTCATTACATTTAATGCACTCTGGTAATTTTTCCATTCCATTTTTTCTTTTTCTTTTTTTAAAATTCTTTTAATGGTTATTTTTGAGAGACAGAGAGACAGACTGTGAGTGGAGGAGGGGCAGAGAGAGAGAGGGAGACACAGAATCTGAAGCAGGCTCCAAGCTCTGGGCTAGCTGTCAGCACAGAGATCAACACGGGGCTCAAACCCACAGACCATGAGATCATGACCTGAGCTGAAGTCAGACACTTACCTGGCTGAGCCACCCTGGTGCCTCTCCATTCTATTTTTAAAATAATCTTTTATTTTAAAAAAAAAGTGCTGGTCAAAAGTGCTGACCCATTTAATAGATTTCATAATCTATGACTCAATCACAGCCCGTGGTTGACAACATCCATGCTGTGGGTCCAGCTCTTGTGTGTGTTCCCTTGTCATCACACCCGTGCATCTGCAGGGAAGGGGGGCGCAGCTAGGATTCTGAGCAGGCTGGTGTGAGCCCTGTTTCTGCTACCCTTGAATTCCCCTCCCTCCTGAAACTGAACTGAGAAGCAGCACAACACTCAACTGAGGATAAATCTTCTGATTCTTCGGGATCCAGGATGTGTAGAGTGGTTCTGTATTACACACAATAAAAAGAAAGGTGAGGAGAACAAAGAAAAAGTACAGGATATATGGATAAGAAAGGGATGATGGAAAATTTACTTTGAAGTTACATCTCCAACTTTCTTCATGTATGTATGAGGCCAGATAATTGGCAATCAAATACTTGTAAAGTCATCAGATGAGCCAGAGCTCTTGAGTCTATTTAAAAATTTTTTTGTTTATTATTTATTTTTGAAAGAGAAAGAGAGAGAGAGAGACAGGTGTGAGCAAGGAAAGGGCAGAGAGGGAAGACACAGAATCTGAAGCAGGCTCCAGGCTCTGAGCTGTCAGCACAGGGCCCAATGTGGGGCTCAAACTCATAAACCGTGAGATCATGACCTGAGCTGAAGTCAGATGCCTGACCAGTTGAACTGCCCAGGGGCCCCTTAAACCTGTTTTTATGTTGAGTGGGAAGGTTTGAGGGTAGTGCGTGCATTTGTGGTTGTGTGTATATGTGTGTTTGTACACTTCTATATTTTTATGTATGTGTACTGGGTGTTTATGTATATGTGTATGCATACTGTGTGTCATTTTATTACCTTATTTTATTCAAAGAGTTTCACTACTCTGACCTTCAGTATAGACAGCCTGCCTGATATGCCTGCATTAGACTCTACCATCTGCTACTATTCCTCCAATTATTCCCCTCCCAGACATCCTCCCTGATTCATTAAAGATATAAGTACTTGGTGTATCTTCTTTCTTCCTCCCACTAATTCTGTCATCATGTTCGGTAGCATCACATGATATCCACATAGACAGTGCACTCCCATACCCCACCCTCCACCTAAGATCTTCCTTCAAGAATTTCACTTCCCTCCTAGGCTGGTCGGTTAATACCATAGCTATATTTACTCTCTCTTATCCAATCTCCACACTCCTTGACCCAATTCTCAGTCTTAGCTTGATCTTAGATCATCTTATTTCAGTTGCATCTTATTTCAGTTGTAGTAATAGAAGCTATTGGTAGAGAGCTTCAACATATTTCCTTGCTTCATTTTCCAAACATTCACATTTTTGCTTTTGTATGCTGTCTTCTCCCTGCCACAATGGAGGACTGTTAATGGCCGTTAATACTCCACCAGCTACATTGAATTCACATTCTCTTATCTACTCAATAATATTACTCTGGTGGCTATACCTTTCCTCAACATAGAACTTTCCCCTCCACTAGATTATTTACATCACCTTACAAATATGTTGAAATATCTCCCATCTTTTAAAAAAGATGCCTTTCCTTAATAGAGTGGTCAATACTTGCTATCTTCACTTCTTTTTTTTTAATTAAAGTTTTTACTTATTTATTTTTAGAGTCAGAGAGAGAAGGAGAGAGAGAGAGGAGAGGCAGAAAGAGAGGGAGAAGGTATCCCAAGCAGGCCCCACATTGACGCAGGGGTTCAAACTCACCAACTGTGAGTTCATGACCTGAGCAGAAATCAAGAGTCAAATGCTCAACTTACTGAGCCACCCAGGTGCCTCTTGCTATCTTCACTTCTTAATCTCATATTCTCTGTTTAATTAATTTCATTCAGGCTTTCTTCCATATTCCTGCACTGAAACTGTTATTGGAAATTAGCAGACCCTTGAACAACATATGTTTGAATTGTGCAGGGCCACTTATAAGTGGATTGTTTTAGATAAATACAGCATTGTAAACGCATTTTCTCTTCCTTATGGTTTTCCTAATAACACTGTCTTTTCTTTAACTTACTTTATTGTGAGACTATGGTATATAATACATATACCATACAAAATACGTGTTAATCAACTGTTTATATTATCAATAAGCCTTCCAGTTAACACTAGGCAATTAGTAGTTAAATTCGGAGGGAGTCAAAAGTTATATGTGGATTTCTTTTTTTTTCTCAAAGGGAGGGAAATCTGATTTTATTTTATATAGTGCTATGGTTCCTTCTGCTTTATTATACAACTGATAAAAGAGGTTAAAAAGCCATACTGTTAAAGTAAGTCATCTAAAATAGTTCCAAAGTGTGGTCCCTGGGCCAGCAGCAAAAGTATCATGTGACCTCAGTACTTGTTAGAACCACAAATCTACTAAATAAGAAACTCTGGAGGGGGCTCAATAACCTGTATTTTTTTTTTTTGGACAATATATATATTTTTTTTTACAAATAGTTTATTGTCAAGTTGGTTTCCATATAACACCCAGTGCTCATCCCCACAAGTGCCCTCCTCCATGCCCATCACGCCCCTCCCCCCCACACCCATGAGTCCTCAGTTTGTTCTCAGCATTCAAGAGTCTCTCATGGTTTCCCTCTCTCCCTCTTCCCCACTATTTCCCCCCTTCTTCTCCCCCACGGCCCTCCATTAAGTTCCTCCTAATCCTCCTATATGTGCAAACATATGGTATTTGTCCTTCTCTGCCCTCAAGGTCCATCCATGTTGCTACACATGGTCAGATTTCATTCTTTCTCATTGCCATGTAGTATTCCATGGTATAGATAAACCACATCTTCTTGATCCATTCATCTGTTGATGGACACTTAGGCTCTTTCCATGTTTTAGCTATTGTGGAGAGTGCTGCTATGAACTTTGGGGTACATGTGCTCCTATGCATCAACATTTCTGTATCCCTTGGGCAAATTCCTAGCAGTGCTATTGCTGGGTCATAGGGGAGTTCTATTGTTAATTTTCTGAGGAATCTCCACACTGTTTTTGCAGAGGGGCTGTACCAGTTTACATTCCCACCAACAGTGTAGGAGGGTGCCCATTTCTCCACATCCTCGCCAGTATCTAGAGTCCGCTGATTTGCTCATTTTAGCCACTCTGACTGGCGTGAGGTGGTATCTCAGTGTGGTTTTGATTTGTATTTCCCTGATGAGGAGGGATGCTGAGCATCATTTCATGTGTCTGTTGGCCATCTGGATGTCCTCTTTGGAGAAGTGTCTGTTCATATCTTCTGCCCGTTTCTTTACTGGGTTGTTTGTTTTTCAGATGTGGAGTTTGGTGAGCTCCTTATAGATTTTGGATATTAACCCTTTATCTGATATGTCATTTGCAACTATCTTTTCCCATTCCGTTGGTTGCCTATTAGTTTTATGGATTGTTTCCTTTGCTGTGCAGAAGCTTTTAATGTTGATGAAGTCCCAATCGTTTATTTTTGCTCTTGATTCTTTTGCTTTTGGGGATGTGTGAAGTAAGAAATTGCTGCGGTGGAGGTCAAGGAGGTTGTTTCCTGCTTTCTCCTCTAGGGTTTTGATGGTTTCCTGTCTCACGTTCAGGTCCTTAATCCATTTTGAGTTTATTTTCGTGTATGGTGTGAGAAAATGATCTAGTTTCATTCTTCTGCATGTTGCTGTCAAGTTCTCCCAGCACCGTCTGTTAAAGAGGCTGTCTTTTTTCCATTGGATACTCTTTACTGCTTTGTCAAAGATTTAGTTGGCTGTATACTTCTGGGTCCATTTCTGAGTTCTCAATTCTATTCCATTGGTCTATGTGTCTGTTTTCGTGCCAATACCATACTATCTTGATGATGACAGCTTTGTAGTAGAGGCTAAAGTCTGGAATGGTGATGCCTCCTGTTTTGGTTTTATTCTTCAATATTACTTTGGATATTTGGGGTCTTTTGTGATTCCATACAAATTTTAGGATAGTTTGTTCTAGTTTTGAGAAGTATGCTGGTGAAATTTTGATTGGGGTTGCATTGAATGTGTAGATTGCTTTGGGTAGTAATGACATTTTAACTATATTTATTCTTCCAATCCACGAGCATGGAATGTTTTTCCGTTTCTTTGTGTCTTCTTCAATTTCCTTCATAAGTTTTCTATAGTTTTCATCATACAGACCTCTTATATCCTTAGTTAGGTTTATTCCTAGGCATTTTATGGTTTTTTATGCAGTTGTGAATGGGATCACTTTCTTGATTTCTCTTTCTGTTGCTTCATTGTTGTTGTGTTGTATGTGGATTTCTGACTGTGTGGGGGTGGGATTGGTGCCCCAACCTCCACATTGTGCAAGGACCAATTGTATTACCAGTGACTTCCATATATGAGAGTCCATTGGTCAGTTCCTTTTATGCCCAGAGCATCTCATACATCTATCTCAACTACTGGGCAGTCTTAGAGTTAAGACCATATGTGGGCATTTGGGAAAAATTTTGGTTAAAAAATTTTTGCAACTGTATTTTTTTCGAGTGGATAGAAAGATAAATCTTAGTAAATAAGTAGGGATTCCTTCTTTGTTATTGAGTTCTGCCCTTGCATAGCCGGAAACTGCACAGCTTCTATTAGCAGGGGTAGGAGAAAGAGGACAGGAGTCGAGGAGTAGTTTCTTTTTATTTTTAAAAAAATTTCTTTTAATGTTTATTCATTTTTGAGAGAGAGAGAGAGAGAGAGAGCGAGCAAGCAAGGGAAGGGCAAAGAGAGAAGGAGCACAGAACCTGAAGCAGGCTGCAGGCTCTTGAGCTGTCTGCGCAGAGCCCGATGTGGGGCTTGTACCTATGAACTGTGAGGTCATGACCTGAGCTGAAGTTAGATGGTTAACCAACTGAGCCACCCAGGTGCCCCGAGGAGAGGCAGTTTCTAACTGCACCACTATTAGAAACTGACAGTAGGTGGATCATCTAATGTTATAATCCTTGGCACTCAATTTCTGTTTCAGAATCAGGGATGGCTCCAGAGGCTGGATGGTATCTCTGGCCCCTCTCTGCTCCAATATCACACAATTCTTCTGTTTAATAAGACCTTCCAAGATGAGTCTTAGCCATAGCCATAAGGTTGTTTTTTTTTTTTTTCCAGCTACTTCATGTATAATGTAAATATGGACAAATTTGATCCCTGTGAACCATTTAGCTTCTTCTAAGGAAGAGCGATCTGTGTCATACTGAGCAATCCCATGCTGCTGGTACCAAGAGCTGTTGGATAAGTGCAAGAGTGAGTTGGAGTCAGTGCCCAAGGGCCAATAGTGTGTATCTGTTTCCAACATGACATGTTCAGTCATGTCATACTGTGTTAGTAGACTGATAATGGCCACGGAGGTAGTATTTACACCAAGGAAATGCTACATACACATCAGCAACTTTCCTCCCCTGACCCCACTCCTTGCTAAAAATTGATTGTTAAACATTGATCAGCACACTACCAGAGAAATGTGAATGGGTGTCACCATCATTAGATAAATAGATCAAAGGATGTCTTCGATTCACAATGGTACATGGAACCACTATGGTACACAAAAAGCCCACATGTATAACCACCACCACTGCCATCCTTTTTGTTTCAATGTTTATTTTTGAGAGAGAGAGAATGAGAGATAAAAAGGGAGAAAGAGAGAAAGAGAGTCAGCTGGGGAGGAACAGAGAAAAAGGGAGAGGGAGAGAGAGAGAGAAAGAGAGAGAGACAGAACATGTGAAGTGGGCAGGGGTGGGGTGGAGAGGGGGCTCAAACTCATGAACCGTGATTTTAATGACCTGAGCTGAAGTCCTACGCTCAACCAACTGAGCCACCCAGGCACCCCAGCCACCACCATCCTTTTAATACCCTTGACTGAGAAATTACTTACTGAGTCACAAAATTAAGAACTTCATATGACTTATTTAATACTGACAACAGCTCATGAAATGCTTATTGTTACTATCCTTTTTATAGACAAGGAAGCAAAAATGGTGAGAGGATTAAGTAACCTATCTGTGATCAGACAACTGGTAAGTGACAGACCCTGAGATTGTGCTCCTGTTTCTCTGATTCCAACTGTGAGACTACACTGTCTCCTTGACACAACAGACAGGCAGAGACATTCCTCTCCATCCATACATTTATGGGTTTAAAAATACGTCTTTTCCCTCCACTGTGGTAATTGTTTCTCTTTTTCCACAAGTGCAAAAATGTCATGAACACGAATATCACACCAGAGACTTGTTTGTTCTCTGAGACATTTAAAACATTCCCTAGGGACTATTTCAGAAATGAGACTGAGGATCTCATCTGAGTCAAAATCATCAGAAAGGCACAGTGATATGGAAGATGCACATACTTCTGCTCTTAGAAAGCTTTATCTCTTCTTGCTAGCAAAATAGCTAAATAGAAAACTACTTAACCTAAGACAGGGCACTTTGCCCTCAAAATAAATTGCTTCTTAAAAAAAAACGTGGTTGCATAATCTTTGAATTAAAACTCCAAATCCACAGAGAAAAACATTACCAGCACTGTGTTAGCTTGGAAAGAAAGTGGCCATTTAGCTCACAGAACAGGCGAAGGAGCTAATCTCGGAGCAGGAAGATGGTAGTAGGACTAAGGGCTATGCCTTTGATCCATTGTCCAGAGAGTGTTTTTGACAGGATTATGTAAATGACCTTTAAAAAGTATTTTGGATCATGCAGACTTGGACATATTTAAAGATTTCCAAATCTAATTGTCTGATCAGATGAGAAGGGGAATTAAGTTTCTCTCCATTTGCTTCAACTGGAATCTCCCTTTTCTAATATTTCCTTGTGCACAAATCTTTAAAGATGACAGTTGCAAGGCTGTTAGAAATGTCTCCAGGAGGTAAGGGAGGGGAAAGGGAATAGCTGCCTCTGACTTGTCAGTTTCAGTTTATCGATCGCCTCCCCCTCCCAGGAGATTTGGTTGAAGTGGGTGGCAATTGGTTTGGGAAATTAGGTCGAGGTTTCCACCAGGCAGTTGAACTCAGACCAACCATAACATGTGTCTAAGGGTTTGTAAGAAATTACATATGTTAATGAATCGAGTGTTTGTTCTATGGAAAATATTCCTCATCTGCCTGCATCTCTATGTAAAATGGAAGAGGAGTAGTTTGGGTATGACTTTGAGTTGTTTATAAAGATTGACACTATTGGTCCAGAAAGTAAACTTTGGAGAAACATTGGTCAATGATTTTCACTCTAGCTTCACTTAAGAATCACTAGGGGTTAAAATAAAAAAGAGTAGCAAAGCCTGGAACCTATATCAGACCAAAATCTCTGGGATGGTGCTGAAACATCAAGGCTTTGTTTATATTCCCCAACCCTACCTGGTGCTCGTGTATCATCAGGATTGAAAGCCATGGATCTAGAGATACCTCTTCATTTTACAGGTGAAGAAATTCAGTTTCAGAAATGTGAATAGCACAAGGTTACACTTAACTTGGTTCAATTCAGCAAATGTTTATTCAAGCCCCGCTATGAGTTGGGCTCTGGCTATGAATTCAGGGGTACAGAGGTGAGGGCATTGCTTATGTAGAAAGGAGTTGGTCCGTGCTTCCTTCTCCAGGGTGGCATTTCCTGAGCATCTTGGAGACCTCACAGAACTCTGTGGAGTATTTTCATTGTTTCAAAAGTCCTTTAGGAGACTCCATGTTCACCAGCGATAAATCTGTACAGACTAACCACATGATCTAACGTGTTTGCTATTAGTTAGAGTTTTATTAGCCAGACATGTGGTAATTCTGGTGTTCTTATGCCAACCAGGAGCTCTGATTCTGGGAGCAGATATCCTCGAGAGGTTATAAACATCGATTTCTAGAATCAGACTCTTGGGTCCAGTCCTGGGTCCTTGGCTGACTAGTGATTTGACTCAGGCCAAATACTTTTCTGTCTCCATGCCTCAGTTTCCTCAAATGGGGTGATGATAGTTTATCAGGCATAATGTTGTTTTGAAAATATCTATAAAATGCTCCTGTTGTCAGAAAAATAACACCCTTTAAATGTCAGCTCTTCTTACCAGTCTGTATTTTTTCATTCTTCCTTCTATGAGATTTTACCAAGCTCTGTGTGGGCTCTAATGCTAGGGAATGCATCAGATTGCCAATCACCATACATCTCTAATTTTCAACTCCGGTCATTATCAAGGTGAACTAGAAAAATATGAGCCATGACTTGCACTTTTTTCTTTGTTGAGAGCAGCCAATTAACAAGGGCAGCAGGGACTTTGCTATGTCAAGGTGGGGCTGTACAGTGGCTGGCTGGGTGCAGACGGGTGCCTTGGAGGGAGAAGCAGTGGCCAAGGCAGTGGACATGGCAACACTGAAAGTGAATGATCTTTGCTTACTTTATCTTTTCTTATTTTTTTAATTAAAAATTTTTAACGTTTATTTATTATTGAGAGACAAAGAGACAGAACACGAACGGGGCGGGGGCAGAGAGAGGGAGACACAGAATCTGAAGCAGGCTCCAGGCTCTGAGCTGTCAGCACAGAGCCCTATGCGAGGTTTGAACTCACAAACTGCAAGATCATGACCTGAGTCCAAGTTGGCTGCTTAATTGACTGAGCCACCCAGGTGCCCCTTTCCCCTTTAAAAATTTTTTATCTTTCCTTACTTTAAAGAAATCTTTGGTAACAGAAAACACTAACACAATTAGCATAAATGAAACTTGACACAATAGTAACTTTAATTGTTATCCCCACACTACAGAGTGAAAATTTTAAAAATATTTTTAATTTAGATTTTGCAATTAGAAGGGGAACCTGGCAAAAAAAAAGGTTAATATGAGTTGGACCATTTGGCACAGAATTGGTTTGTTTGATGATCTGCTTTCAAATTGTCATTAAAAACATACAACATGCAGTATATTCTCATGTCAAATTTTCCTTATCAATAATTAGTGATTTGTCATTTTTCATATCTTTAGAATAAAACAATATAGTCTCTGATGAGAAAATCTTTTGTGTGCTGTGTGTGTGTGGGAGAAACTGAATTCCCTCACTCTCATAAAATGCATGCAGAACCTTTTCACAGAATCTTTTCTTTGCTTGGATGTCTTTTTAATTTTTTTTTAATGTTTTATTTTAGTTTTCAGAGACAAAGAGAGACAGAGCACAAGCGGGGGGAGGAACAGAGAGAGGGAAACACAGAATCCGAAGCACGTTCCAGGATCTGAGCTGTAAGCACAGAACCTGACGTGGGGCTTGAACACACGAGCCATGAGATCATGACCTGAGATGAAGTCAGACACTTAACAGACTGAGCCACTCAGGCGCCCCTTTGGATGTCTTTGGTAATTGTGAATCAATCTGTCTTATTCTCAGGAAAATGTTCCTAGGTGTATATGCATGGTTTTGCACGCATTTATAAATCATTTCAGCATAAAATAAACTGAGGTTTTACCTGTCAAAGTTTATGGTTCCAAACTTGGATCTACAACCAAAGGAAAAGGGTAGATATTTACTAGATGGGAACCTACATACATCAGGACCCTTCGGCTTTTCTGAAGGTTGCAGCAGGTGGTGTACAGGCATTGCTTCTTTTAGTTACCATAACAGCCGCTAGATGCTGGTTTGGAGCCCCCCTCCCCCACCTCTCCCAAAAATTTATTAAAATTTTGTTAAATATGAAGATACAGTCAATACTTAATCATGTGCAGAAGATCGTGGGGAGGAAGTCCCTAGACATCTACCTTCTTTCAGTTTTGGATAACTTGGTGATCTGACATGAGCTACTGAAGCCAAATTTGAAGAAGTCAGGTGGCAGTGACTAGATGATTTGTGGGCAGCAGCGCAAAATGAAAATCCTGGGCCTCTTGTTCCAGAGACATTCAGAATTTCAAGATGGTAAGAACAGGGCCTTTTAAGCATGGGGTCTGTGCAACTACACGGAATGGTCACCCATGCAGCTGGCCCTGGCTGCAAGAGACACAGACCCATTGATGGGTCACAGGAATTAACACAACACTGAAACACTGAAATAAATACAAAGAGAAAGAGAGGACTGATCTTGTTTTTGGTGGGAGAGGAGAGCCTGGAAACAAAGCAGGATGGATGGGAGAAAATTTTATAACACTGTCTCTTTTCTTTCCCTCACATTTTTCTCAGTGGGTCTGAAACTGGAAGTTCATTGTGGGGGTCACAGCAGTTTACCAGGTCTTCTCCCACAGCCCAGGTGAATAGGAGCTTTTCGGCTGGGGGAAGCAGTAATTTTCTAGGGAAGAGCCAACTTCACGGTGTACAAGTGGACAAGCTAGACTCTGTATGTGTCCTCCATTCCTTCCGTCTCCTCCTGCCCTAGGCAGTTATAACAAGGGTGGTTGCCCATTGCTGCTGAGAGCAGTGCCCAGGGCAAAGGTTCTAGAAGATTGGGAACTGGTAGAGAAATTGGGTTGGGGCACGGAAGGGGTGAGTCCAGATGGTAGCACTACAAGTTTTCTGCCTCCAGGCACCTCCCCATCAACCCTACTCCCTAAGGAGTAAAACATCTGCTCCTCTCCCCCACAAAAAGATTCAACATTTGAAGAACATATACTCCAAATAGGAAAGAGAACTGAAAAGCCTTTCTAAAAGCCTTTCTAGAGGAAGCAGGGCTAAGGAAATCAAATATGAATTTAAAATAGTCTTAATAAACACCCTTACAGAGAAATAAGGGAAGCTTTTGAGATTATGGAGCAGGAAAAGGAGCTGATAAAAAACTGGGGGTATGAAAACACAACTGTTGTGATTGAAATTTAAAAGAAAGAAAAAGAAACAACTAAATGCCAGTTGGAATCACAGAATGGGTACAGTTCAAGTACAAACTAGTCTGTCAAAAAGGGTTGTGTCACAAAACATTCCTGGAAGATATCAGGAAATGAAAACCTCTGGAAGAGACAGAACCCATGAAAAATGTTGAGTCATGAAACCAAGAAATAAAAGTATCAAAATCTATAAAATAGAATTCCCAGACAGCAAGAAAGGAGCAAAAACAGAGGAAAAAACATGAACAAGAATTTCCCAGGATTAAAGAAAGATATAAAAGCTCAGGATAAAAAGGCTAATAGAGTGCTGAACAGGACAGATAAGAAAACTACAATCAATATCCAGACAGATTATAGTTAAGAGCATAAAGACAGAGAAAATTTAAAAGCTCACAGAGAGAAGAAAAGACCCAAACAAGTGCCAGATTTATGGCAACTTCTCAACAGCAACACTGGATTGTGTGTCTTCAAAGTTCAGAAGGAAAAGAACTTTGAACTTAGAGTTTTATATCCAGATAAACTACCATTTTAGTAAAGAAATCCTCAGAATTATAAAATTTAAAAACATTTGCTTTTCAAAAATCCTCTTTGAAGTGCTTCTGTGAGAAGTGCTCTCCCAAAAAGAAAGATCAGTATAAAGGGATAAATGATATGGAAAATAAAAGCATTTAAAGAGTTGATTGAGCTTAGTCATGTTTAAAGTAGCAACAATTTTATAAAAAGCTTTATGATTTTTTTTAAAACTTTTTTTATATTTATATTTATATTTTTATATTTGAGAGAGAGAGAGAGACAAGGAGAGAGACAGAGCATGAGCAGGGGAGAGGCAGAGAGAGGGAGACAGAATCTGAAGCAGGCTTCAGGCTCTGAGCTGTCAGCATAGAGCCCAATGTGGGACTCCAACTCATGAGCAGTGAGGTCATGACCTGAGCCAAAGTCAAATGCCAAACCGACTGAGCCACCCAGGCACCTCAAAAGCTTTATGATTTTAACAGTGAAGAATGAACACTCTAGATGATACCACCAAGGCAGGAGCAGAGATGACTTAAGGAAAGCATGTTCCAGCTTTTGACTTGTTTGGGAGGCATGGATATGGATACATTTAAACATTGAGAGGGAGAACTAAGCATAACAATGAGTTTCAGCAAATTTGGGTAAAAGGCAAGAATATTAAAAGCAAAATGTGTAAAGCTCAAATGGCAGAAGAAAATTTTATCTAAACAAGGATCTGCCCAATATCATACAGATTAAAACACAGATTTGTAGATAATAATACTTTTGTTCAAACACTAATTGTGCCACTAATCATTGTGTGACTACAGGCAAATAACATCTGTAAATCTTGGCTTGTGTCTATAAAACTGGAACAACAATGCCTATCAGGAAGGACTTAAACGGCGTGGAAATAAGATGCTATTAGCATTGGACTTAGTGCAAAGGCAGAGAATAATAAACGCTCAATAAATGGCAGTGAGTACAACCTAGGTTCATTGCTTCCGTGCTGACTTAGTCCCTTGCTGACTTTGGGACCGAGGGTACTGAGAGTGTCGCAGAGCACACACAATACCATACGAGGATTCTCACCTATTGTTTACTTGGGTGAAATAGCTCTGTGCATACAGTAGTCCTCCTTACCTGTTGCCTCACTATCTGCAGTTGTTTACCTGTGGTCCACCACCGTCCAGGAGCAGATAACCCTCCTGGCTTATTGTCATAAGGTCAACACTAGCCTAACGCTATGTCCCAATGACTATGTCATTCACTTCACTTCAGCTCATCACAGGGATTTTATCATCTCACAATCATCATAAAATGAAGATGAGTACAGTACAGTAAGTTTTTTGAGAGAGAAAGAGATCACATTTGCATAACTTTTATTACAGAATATTGTTATGATTGTTCTATTTTATTATGAGTTATTGTTGTTGGTCTCTTACTGTGCCTAATTTATAAGTTAAATTTTATCATAGGTACGTATGTATGTAGAGGAATAAACAGAGTATATAGAGGGTTCAGTACTATCTATGGTTTTAGGCACACCCATTGCGGGTCTTGGAACATATCCCCTGTGGATGAAGGGGGATGACTGTATGTATATGCTGCTCTCCATGAATTAAAAACCTTCCTATTGACTCATCTTAAATAAACATGTGCTTTGTGGAGCCTTCACAGGCAAAGTTAAGCCACACTTCCCCTCAACAAGACATAAAATAGAACCTAGTAGTTAATATGGGTGTTAGATCCAGCCTGACCTGGTTTTATGTTCCAGTTCACTGACATTGACAAAGTCATTTAACTTTAATACACCTCTATTTCCTCGTACTGTGGCCTGTGCTATGACACTACTGACAGAACCTATCTCGTAGTACTATTTTGAGTATTAAATGAGGCTAGGCATGCAAAAGGCCAGAAGCAGAATAAATGTTCAGTGATTGTTAGTGTTAATGACAATTAGGATGGTGATATGATTACAGGGGTGGGATGTGGTCTAATGCTATAAGAACATATTTTCCCTCTATCCTCTCTTCTATTTCCTACAAAGTTAAGAATAAAATATTGAAATTAAACCTAAGTATCTTCATCAGTGAAAGTAAATAAATCAAATGCTTATGAGCACTATATCGCGTGTTTGTTTCTTTCCTTCCGCTAATAGTGATGGTTCAATATAAATAAGTTCAACTTCACAGTTGCTAATACCTGCTGAGAGATTAGGGCAGGTTTTTTCTTCCCCCCTGATCTCAGATGGGATGAGATACCTTATCTAAGGACACAATACACAGTAAGTATGAAGGTCATGTTCCTTATGAGACTTGGAAAACACCTTTTCCCCATGGTTTCTTTGACAAAAGGTGGATCCATGCCAGTTTTCATGCAAGATTTATTAAATTGTCACCGAAAGTCATGCATATTCTAGCAGAAGATACTAATGATGATTCTAAAGACGCATTCTTTTGTAACCTTCAGGCAGTAATAGACTAAAACCAATGCCTGATGTGAAACTCCCAAGAAGATATGGAGATAGAGTGATGTGTCACTAAAAGTGAAGTTGCAGATTCATTCTGATGTGCTCTTTAACACCCGATTGTATGGAAGTGGCTCTGAATGGGGAAAGGGTACTCAGTGCATTTGGCTGAAGGCAGTCTTCTGACAGTACTGAAAGTAAAAAGGAACCAGCCTATGAAGAATAATGTAGAAACAAAAATTCCTAGGCAACCAGCAACATGTAAAATAACCAGTCACATCAGCACAGAGTGTTTAGACAGAAAGCTGTGCTACATAAACAAGCAGGAGGGCAGTGTATTAACAGGTAGGCAAGGCTGGAAAGCAGGGCTCAAGTGATGTGTTCTCACAATGAAGAGGGTTATCACTAAAACAGCTAATGGACAGTTGCGCACTTACGATGTCAGACATCCTCTGATAGTCATTTTATAATGATTAACTCATGTTATTCTATAGCTCTTTATGAATCATGTTCAGATTTCATCATCATTTCACAGATGAGGAAACAGGGACACAGAAGCTTAAGGGATTTTCCCAAGCTACATCTTTCAGAAAAGAAAGCTCTGGAATTGGAGTCCAGCAGATCTGATGCTATAGCTGGGATACCATTAGTTGTCATTCAAAGGTGGGGAGCACGGGGTGGCGGGATTGGGGAGCCAGAGCGCTCATGCTTAGCCATTCTGCTACCCTGTCTCCAGCTGATGTAAAGTCCACTGGCCTATTTTGTGAGTCCCTGAGAGAAATGAATGTCCTGGGGGAGATTTTATAATATCTGAGACCTAGGAGCACACAGCTCTGTTTTGAATTCCCAATAGTGTTATCACATGTCCCAGTTCATCGAAGACAGCCCTGGTTTATGCTTGCTGTCAAGGTGTAATCAATAACAGTGCTCTAAAAAGTGTCCCAATTTGGAAGATAAAGTATATAGTCATCCTATGTAGACAGTCAAATGGTTAATCCCTGGTCAAGACTAAATCCACTTGAAAGCTGAGGTGCTGTGCTGATGATTTCTTATACACACAAGAGATGGATGGAGTTGAGGAGAATTTGTTCTTTAAAAGGAATACTAAGAAAGTAACTCCTCTCACACCCAGGGAAAAAAACAACAGCAGAAAAAACAAATAGAAAATAGCAGGAGACTCGAACAAGGCAACATAATTAGATTTAGTCAAAACTACTCCAAAGAGGGCATTACATTGAGCTGCCAAAGGCTTTGCTAAGATAAAAGGCTGATTTCCTCAGAGAATATCCAAAGCGAGTTCCAATCATATCTGGATTGTTTTACTATCTATCTAGGCATTAGAACCCACCCTTAGGTATCAGGAATTAGGGGACATGAGGTGGAGTTAATTTATTAGTTTGTTCACAGCTGACTATAGTGAGCCTGAATTCATTCTGCCAATGTCAATATGTTAAGTTTCAGAGGGAGCTTCCATGTGGGCTTGGTCATCAATAAATTAGTGTATCTCAGCTGTTAAGTTAATGAACTGATTATTAAATTATCTTTTGTGGGGGAGTTAGTCTTTCCTTATTTATGTCTAACCTCTGTGTCTTTCCTGAAATAGCTGTTGGGCCTTACTTTTTCATAGGTGCACAACCATAAATACATGTATGAAGATACTGAGTCCTCTTCAATGTCAGTGACCCATTATAATGGGTAAAGCTCAACCTTTCTTGGCCAGTACCCTGGGGGCCAAACCAGAGAAGGGGGAAAGCAATTGACTTCCTTATATAACTTGCACAGTGATTTTCCTGCAAAATTTCCCTATAAGGCCATGAAAAACTGCTTATTCCGTGTTTATAAGATGTGGAGCTTCCCAAATGAGAGAACTCCAGTCAGAAAGTCCAGATGTTTCTGGAAAATCCATTCTTTTTGCCAAGTAAATTGATGACAAGTTCTTAAGGTCAGGGCAGGAAGCTTGTGTCTTTGGGAGATCTTTGAGAAGACATGGGGGGAGGGAAGCAGGAATGAACTTTCGTGTTGTCTGCACATAAAACTTCACATAAATAGATTTTTCATAAATAAGTCTCACTATACACTGAATGTATGGAAAAGAATAGACTCAATGAGATATAAAATGTTGAGGTCTGATCATAAAAATTGAGTGCCTACTGTTAATACAGCAGAATAGGTTTTTTTTTTTTATGGAATATATTGCAATGGAAAAGCACTGAGTCCTGATAGACCTGTTAGAATTCATTCCTTTATGATTACCAGGTAGGCAATTTCTTATAAAACTATAGAAACCTGGTCAGTTATCTCTATTTATTTTCTACTAAGTTTGATTATGTTTCATTTCCCATCTAACTTTCTATTGGTAAGTTGGTGCTGAGATAAAAGGATTTTGTGCTATTAATGTACACCGTGGTGTAATTTCAAGAATGCTTGAAATAACTGCTGCTAGATGGGTTCAAAATTGTAAACCAGAAGGCTCTAGGGAACTTTCACTTGATCTGGGATGTTTTCAAGACTATTGTTTCTGCTACCATTTCCAGTAGAATTCTATTATCTGCCCCCTCCCCCCTTCTTTTTTGCAGGTAATCTAAAGATTTTTATAGGAAACCAGGCACAGTGCAGTAAAGTTGAGCTGTACTGCTCTTGAATCAAATGCCTCCTAGTAGTGCCATACCATTCATCATTCTCTTCTTCTTCTCAGTCTTCAAAGGCATTTAGGTTCCCATCTGCACATGTGCTAGGGCCTAGACAAACAATGTAATGGGAAAAAATCTTGCCCTCTGGGGACTTCTATATATTTTGACCAGGAGAATCTGATATTTTTAACAAATAACCCTCAAATCTCAGTGGGTTGATACAATAGAAGTTAATTTATCATTTATTTCACTGTCTAGCAAGGCCTGGCAAAGATTGTGGTCCATGCAACCATTTAAGGACCCAGGCTCCTCTCTCTAATGCACCTCCCGCAACCCATAAGACCTCAGAGGCCTCCAGTGCAATCTCTAACTCCAGCCAGCAGATGAGAGGAAAGGCAGCATGCAGGACAAACACAGAAGGTTTTAGAGGCCAGGTCTGACATTTACGGTCTCCTATAACTACAATGGGCTGGAAACTGGTCTCCCTATATATCAGGGAAGAAAAATAAAAAATAAAACAGGGTTTTGTGGTCACATAGCTGTCTCTTTCATACTCCATACCATTAGACATGTATCCTTACCTTAAACCACATGGTACTCTAGAGCATAACTTAAAAAAAAATTTTTTTTTAATGCTTAGTTGTGAGAGAGAGAAAGACAAAGCATGAGTGGGAGGGGAAGAGAGAGAGGGAGACACAGAATCCAAAGCAGGCTCCAGGCTCTGAGCTGTCAGCACAAAGCTCAATGTGGGGCTTGAACCCACGAATCGTGAGATCATGACCTGAGTTGAAATCGGACGCTTAACCAACTGAGCCACTCAGGTGCACCCCCCTTTTTTGAATAGAGATTATTCCATCTGAATGTTGATGCTGAGATAAAAGGACAATGCCCTTAACATATGTCAAGGTCCACTTTCAAGACTTCTCAACATAGTTGCTCCAGTGTTCTTACTGGTAGGCATATGGCATATCTGGGATTTTGTGAGGTACCAAGATTATTTATAGATTGGGCAACTGAAGTCAAACATCTATTCTGCTGCAGAAGATGATTAAGGACCTGGGGGTAATGTACTTGGATACTGAGTCTAGGCATTTGCAGGGTTTCTTCTTCCTGTCTGAAAGCTCCATCCAAATGACTTCAAATTAAGTGATTATAAATTCTTTGACACAACTTTGTGGAACTTTATTCCCCTCATCTAGCTTTATTCTCCATCCTGGGTAGGCTGGGATTAGTGACTTGTTTTTAAGGAACAGAATATTTAAAGGAAAAAATACTTTTTTTAGTAGAGAAACCTGGCAGATACTACTTTACCCAAGTGATCAATGTGTTAACATTATTAGTAACATCATGCTGATATTATGTACCCCTGATATGATGTGATCAAAGGCCATTTCACCTCTGTAGTATTCCTACCCCAAACCCAGTACCCTAGTCTAATCATGAGAAAACATCAGACAAATCCCAGCTAAGAGACATTCTACAAAATATCTGACCAATACTCCTCAAAAGTGTCCAAGCTGTCAAACAGGAGGAAAGACAGAAACTGTCACAGATTGAAGGCGATAAAAGAGACATGACAACTAAATGTAATGTGGGACCCTGGGTTACATCCTAAAATAGAAAAATGATGTTACTCTGGAGTACTCTGGATAAAATCCACAGTTTAGTTAATACTTTTTGCCAATGTTAATTTCTTCGTTTTGACAAATGTGCTGTGGCTATATAAAATGTTAACATTAGCATATGGAAATTATGTGCCATTTTTGGAATTTTTCTGTAAATCTCTGATTATTTCAATATTAATAGCTAAACACAAAACTAAAAATGAAATTTAAAAATTAGATGATTAACCTGAGAAGAGAAGCACAGTTAACAATGACAAAGATAGAATTTCAAGGGTAGAAAAAGATACTTTATTTTATTTTTATGTATGTGTGTATGCATTTTTAAAGTTGATTTATTTTGAGAGAGCATGTGGGGGAGGGGCAGAGAGAGAGGAAGAGAGGGAGAATCCCAAGCAGGCTCCACATCATCAGTGCAGGGTTGGACACAGGGCTTGAGTTCATGAACGGTGAGATCATTACCCAAGCCAAAATCAAGAGTTGGATGCTCAACTGACTGAGCCACCCAGGAACCCCAGAAAAGATATCTTAAATCATCTCAATTTATCAATTCATTTGGAAGAAGAAAATAAGGCTGAGAGAAGCAAATCAGAGGAGATACCTAGTGCCTGCCTTAACATAAAAGATTTATTACTCTTAACCTAATACTCTAACCTAATCTGTGGACTCTTGTCCCAGATTATTCCTGAGATGCTTGTTTGTGGGGAGAAGGGAGAATCATGGCATAGATGTAGGAATTACACACTACAGAATTGATGCAGCATATACGAGGACTACTCATTTTATTTTTTCTGGTTAATTCCTAATCCATGGGATTTATAGTTCAACACCCGCCCCATGCACTTATATGCAAACACGCATGCTTACGTGTGTGCGCGCGCACACACACACACACACACACACACCCATCCCCCTTTCCCCACAGCACGTTACCTGCAGTCCTACAAGATACATTTTATTATTCCTCAGTTGTAGAAGAATGGAATTAGCCTCAAATAAAGTAAGTTGACCTGCCAAGCTTTCACAACCAAACAATTACTAAACTCAGGATTGAAACCTTTGTCTACAGCTGAAGCTCAGGCTCTTTCCATTATACCCTGATGCTTCCTTTCCTGAGAAGAGGCATAGAGAAGCCCCTTGGAAAGATGAGAAAGGAATATCTAGGAGAAGTCAGCGGGATGAGTCATAAGGGTTTATAGTAAACCCTTATTTCTCAGCATTCCAGAACTGAAATTTATGTCCCTAAATTTCCAAAAAGGTCTTAAGTGAGCTAGTGAATCTGGGGCAAAAGTGGGCAATTATTTACAGTTTCAGGGGTTCTCTGTCAGGTAAAGGATTCAAATAGTTTATTTTCTTCCTTTGAGTAACTTTCTGTATGATCAAAATATTTAGTTAAATGGTATGTTAATCTGGTGAGACAATGGTACTGTGTCTTGCTTCAGTCTGATTATTACATAGTAATAACATTGACTGTTGACTGGCTCTTTCCTCTGTGTCTTGTACTGTAATATATTACATTTATTATTTCTATTTCACACCCCAAAGTAGGAAAGGACATGTTATCTTTGTTTTCCAAAAGAGGACCTTTTATGAGTGCCACTCCTCACCAACCCCCCCACCCCATGCCAAATATAAAACTAATACCATTTGCGTGAAGTAGTTAGTATAAAAACACATATAGATGAAACAAGGCTGACAAAGGCAGACATGTCTCTTCTAATAGATTTCTGTCACCAATCCATTTCATACACGTGTGCAGGCGTTTCCAGGTATTGTATAACAAAACATCTCTTAAGTCAGAGACCTTTTCAACAACCTATTTAATCGCTGGAAACTTAGAAGGAATGTAAGGAAGGAAATGGACCACAATTTGGCTTGTGGGTAATCTTCACTTTTCCATTCATCACTCAGTCTCCTTGAGGTTGAGACTATGGTTTCCTGATTCTCCTAGGGTCTCTGTCAGACCACTCTGAATCAACTGGATGACCCCTGGGGATATAAAGAGGCCTCATACAATGGCACTGAGGTAACACCATTTTCACTTCCTGGAAGGCCTTAGTAGTACTTGACTGGGCTCAGGTCTTTGGCCTGTTAGCAATGATAATGGCCCTGAGACATTACCTTCACCTTTTCTTCACCAACCAGAACTCCCTCAGTTATCAGGGGAGCTGAATGGAGACCACAGCTGATCTCCAAGCTCTCCTTACGAGGCCAATGTTGTTAAAAAGGAGCTCTAGACCAGAAATCCTATTAACTCATGCATATATACAAATGCATCTCTCCTAGACAGTGTATTAGTTGATAGGGTTTCTGATATGATTATTTTTATTATTATTTTGTACATTACTTTTTATGCTTACATGGATATCATGGTTCTCTACCATAGGGAAGTCCTGGAGGAAACCTCTCCCTGTCAAATGCTAAAGAGAAATGAAACAATCTATTCTAATAAAATGCAGGCATGTATTTTCTTTTGCTCCCCATTGAGTGTTCAGCCTGAGTTAATTTCTTGCTGACAACAGCTTATGTAGTGTTTTGAGTATTTCATTGGCACCACTGTAAAAGGAAACAAACCAAATCAGAGAAATTAAACAAGGCATAACCAAATTGACTGTTTCAGGTGCATTAATGAAAATGTGTTATTTACATAAGTTGGAATCTAGCTCTGAAAACTAGTGAGACACATATATTCTATTTCTCTTTTTTAATGATTATTTATTTATTGAGGGAAGGAGAGAGAATGCCATGCAGGCTCAGTGTTGTCAGTATAGAGCCCAACGTAGGAGTCAGTCTCATGAACTGTGAGATCATGATCTGAGTGGAATCCAAGATTCAGATGCTTAACCCACTGAGCCAACAGGCGTCCCTATTCTATTTATTTAGAGTTATTTACAAAACAACAAGCTATGGTGAAGGAAAAGGTAATGGTTACCCATATTTGGTGACCAATATTTTTCACCATTCTCTTCTGTGTGGCTCATGCTCACAGATATTAAAATATGGTATAATGAATTATAATCAACCAACACTTACCAGGCTAAGAGTTATGGAAATGATTCAGACACAGTTCCTGCTACTTTAGGAGCCAGAAAGAGTTAAACAGAGAAGATATACATCAATAAACGTTCATATAAACTATAGAGAAGGAAGTAATTAGCCAGAAAGACGAATTTGAAGACTTGGTAGGATTTCACCTAGAAGATGAGCAATTGCAGGACATTAGATTTGTACAAAGTACAGCATTCATGGGGTCATAATGGTGGACTAACAGGTTATTTTCAGGAAACCTAAAGAGCTTCTCCTAAATGCTAGAGGGCCAGAAGCCAAGGTTGAGGGTATAGAGTGGTAAAAAAACCTTGCCAAAGAGGTAAGTAGAGATTAGATTGTTGAGGCCAGTCAGAATTCATTAAATATTCAGCACTAAGTAAGGTACTATGTGGGATACAAAAAACTTAGATCTTCTGCTACTCTTTAAGGATCTATGATCAAACTAAGAAGACAAATCAACATACATGAGGCAATTAAAACACAATTAAGAAGTCAGTGATGCATTATTGACTCTAAATGTGGGTGAAATTCAAAGACGGTACAGAAATCAATATATTCTCTAATAATCAAAGAATTCAAAAGAAAGTTAGATTTGTACTGGCCCTTGACAAATGGAATGGCTTACTGCAAGAGTTCTTAACCAACCAGTACTATCCCCTAGCGGACACTTGGAAATGTGTAGGTTTGTTTTTCAATGTAGAAATGGGGAGGAAGGTGGGTCACTTTAGTCATTCATTGGGCCAGAGGGGCTAAATCCCTTAATGAATGAACAATTGTCCCTCTCAAAACTAATAGTGCCCCCATTCAGATGCACTCTTCAGAGAGAGGGCAGAAAGTAGATTCCAGATGTTGAGAACAAAACAAATATAAGAATTATAGGTAGATGGGGGCGCCTGAGTGGCTTAGTCAGTTAAGCGTCTGACTTTCGCTTGGGTCATGATCTCGCGGTTCATGGGTTCGAGCCCCGCGTCAGGCTCTGTGCTGACTGCCGGCTCAGAGTCTGGAGGCTATTTCAGAGTCTGTATCTCCCTCTCTCTCTCTCTGACCCTCCCCTGCTCACACTGTCTCTCTCTCTCTCTCTCTCCTAGAAATAAATAAAACATTTAAAAAAATAAAAAATAAAAAAAAGAATTATAGGTAGACGTAATTCCTGGTCATTAACAAAATTTAATTAGATAATTCAGAAAAAGATTCTATTCTATTTTTTTAAAGTTATTAACATTCTCAGTTCATTTCAAAAAATTCATGATTAAATAGATCTTTTGGCAGGAGTGCAATCTCAAGTGCTATTATGGGTTAGACAAAACCTATAAATATGTAAATTGGTGATTTAACCAGCACCATCTTTCCTCCTCCCCTAATGCTGCAAGGTTATTTAAGATGTATGGCCACTCAGCACTGTGGCTGTCTTATCCCGTCACCAAGCAGTATGTGCTCATTTTCCTGCATCCACCGTGGATTGAGTCCAACTGTCCCAGTTTCAAATGCTTGTGTCACTTTTCTTCTTACATTATGGTTCTGTCCACCTTTCGCTTTTGTTTACTCTTCTCTTTCACTTTCTTCTCCCATAACTAACTGAAAAGTGTTTACATATCACTTTCAAACTCTCCCAAATTGGGTATCTTATCAGTGTGCCCCACAGCTCCTTTCCTGATGGACAAAGCCTTAGTCCACCATGTAGGTCACTGGCTGACTTGTAGGTTACTTTCTTTATAGCCTTGAGTGAGGTCATCCCCCCATCAGTTAGTTGTGGACAGAATGGTGTGGTCATAAACTTGGTTCATGGGGACCTGTACAAAAAGAAGTTGGCCACAGCCTCAACAACGAATATAGTGGCTTTTCAACAACGACTCTGGCTAGGCAAAATGAAGGAAGTTTAATTGAATTAGAACACTGCAGGATCCCACACTCACTTCCTTCTGCAATTAAAAGGAAAAAAAAAATCAAAGCCAACTTTGATGAGCACAAAGTATAGATGGAATAAACTGCTCACAATTTAGAAGTCATCTGTTACATTTATGCATACAGATTGCGGTCACTTTCAAATTCAGGTGGCACTATTTTCAGATATAAAGGTCATGGGCTTACTGTCACTTCAAAGTCAACAACTACAAAATTTAACTCATTTCTATCAGCACTAAATCACCCTCCAAGCGTCTCTATTTTCAACCACAGTATTAGAAATTTTATAGGGAGTAGTGAACTAATTGTTAAGGGAAATAAATCATGGCTATGAATTACAAATATCCTAGGCTCCGCTTGTTAGAATGCTCCAGGGTCAAGATTGATGGAGAGAAATAACCATATAGCCATATAAAATATAATTTATAACCTGATGGCTTGGTAGCCAAATTGGGCCAAGAAATATTTTTCATTTTGATGAGTACTATATATCATAAGCATTTGAATTAGAATATAAATACAAGTAAAGGCATGTGAAGTAGAGATGTCAATAGTCTCTACCAATCCAGAAGGGGCTAGCTAAAGAAGAAGCCATATGTAAGTACCAGCACACAGGAGATGAAGTGCGGGTGTAACACCAAAGTAGGGCAGGGTGATGAGGTCAGGCGGGAAACATTTTGTTTGATCTCTAGTCCTTCACTTCTTATAAAGTGGTCATGCTCTCTAGCTACTGTATGACACCTACAGTCACATGGCTGTCTCTTTCACCTGAAGGTGGGATGGTCTAGGGGGAAAAATAAATGTACATTTAGAAGTCTAATTAAAACACACACTGTCAGCAACACTGTACTGAAGGCCCATTAAACATCTTATGAATGCCCAAGAGTGCCCCTGCCCATGTTTGGAGTGACACATTTTGGCTCAACTGGTGACAATTAGATCAGATCCAGGACACTGGAGAATATGCACTGCATCCCATATGGCCTAGTGTGTAGGTAGATTATTCCCTGGTGCTTGAAACTCAATGAAAAAGCTCTGGGTAGGAATTAGATGAAAATGCTGGAGAATGCAAATTAGCACACTATAGATGGATCGTATCATGTATGGCCACATTATGGATTGGATTCAACTGTCAGATGGTCATGTATTATTCATGATCAAATTCAGGGTAAAGATACCAGATGGCAAAGGCATATTCATGGTCAGATCATAGTTAGATTAATTATAAATCTACATAAGAATTGGATAATAATCATTCAGACTGCTCTCAAAAGGATACTCTGTAGATCATCTAATCAAAAGTATTTTTAAAATAAGGTGCATAGGTTATTAGATGACATTAAACATTTTATGTTGCCATAAGTTATTTTCCAAAAAACTCCTTAGTAACATAAAAAATTTTTCAGATTTCACTAACCTGTGGCTTTGGTCTTAATGTTTGATAGAGCTGGTGGCAACAATGCTGTTTCTTTAAAGGAGTTTACATGACTTACACTAAGTAGAATGTTAAGGGACCAGTGAAACTCTTAGGCAATAACAATGCTACTGGTTACAATTCATCATGTACAAGTTATCAGGTGTCACTAAACTTAAATGTCATCAGCATCCCTGTGGATGGACATCTTAAAAAAATTTTTTTTAAATATTAACTTACTTTTGAGAGAGACAGACAGACAGAGTGCAAGCAGGGGAGGGGCAGAGAGAGGGGGAGACAGAATTGGAAGCAGGCTCCAGGCTCTGAGCTGTCAGCACAGAGCCCAACGTGGGGCTTGAACTCACAAACCAAAAGATCATGACCTAAGTTGAAGTCGGACACTTAACCAACTGAGCCACCAAAGCTCCCCAAAAGATGTACATCTTCTGACTGTCCCTCCCCCCATCCTCTTTCTATCCTTTCCCGCCCTGAACTGTGCTCAGTGAGCATACTCCGGAAGGGTTGTTTCAGCGAAGTCTTTTGATTCCAGCTGGTTCACCACCGAGGAGCATTAATGGAAGATGGGACTTGGAAAGACTAAATATTCTCTTGGGACCCTCCCTGTAGGATCTCATCAGGCTGGCTTGTCTCCACTACAAAGGCCACAGCTCCTGTTAGGTGGTCCTCCCCAGCACATCATTTTCTACCTGAGAAGTTTTCTTTCTGAAAACTTCCCTGATGTTTGCGGTTCTCTGCTGTTACTAGCCTTGGGCTTGTTATCTTTGTGGTTGCCTTATACCCTGACCACACCTTTGTAAAAGTCTTCTTATTAAATTCTCCTTAAATACTTACTTTGAGTGTGCCATCTGGTTTCTCCTAGGATCCAGACTGAAATATACCCGAAGCACAGAATCATAAGGTCAAAGAATAGTTAGTCTAAATGGAATGTAGATTGACATGATTAGTCAATCTTTCTCATTTTACTGATGAGGACATTAAGGTGCAGAGATTTCAAGGGATTTAACCAAAGTCACCAGCTACTACATGAAAAACTGGAGACTAGAACCCAACTACTCTGAATCTCTTCAGTTCATTTTCCACAATAAATTCCTCTGCAGATGGTTGTGGGCACCCCAGGAGTCCCCTGAAGGTGTCTGTCAAGGAAATTTACCTCCAGTGGGTTGATCAGTAGAGAGATTTTTCTACACACAACAGCTATGGTCAGGGTGTTATCAACAGTTCAGGAAGAGACTCATCATGAAGGCTGGTCATATTGAAAATCCAGAGATCCATATAGTAACTTCAAGAGTAGTTTCCAAATATTCTAGCTAAACTCGGCTTCCAGAATGTTACCATACTCAGGAGGGAGAGGATAAAGGGGAAAATATATGAAGTGGGACCTTTATCTCTCATTGCTCAGGTGTTATCCTTAGACAGGTGGAAGGGATGGGCAGGGGGATACCTGCAATTAGGCAAGACAGGTGTCACTAAACTGGCATTAGAGACGAGAGACAGAGGTGAGACAATGATCATAAATTGAGTATCTTTGTGCCAGGAACTACACTGTTTTACATTCATTTTATATAATCCCAACCATAACCTTCATTCCACAGACAAGAACAGAAAAATTCAAGCAGAAAGAAGTTAGACCTGTACAGAGTGGGAAATAAGCCCCAGAGGAGACCTATAGTTAGATACAAATTGGGAGCAGTGACAGCAGCAACTAAGATGATAAAATGTTTGTTATTGTCTGTCACTGGCTAGGATGCTGGAGATGGAGGAGAAACAAAGATCAAGAAAGGAGCACCATCAACTAGAAAGATCTAGTTGCTGCCATCGTGTCCTATGGGCTGTGGGGCTGTGGGTATGGGAAAGTACACAGATGACTAGAATATAGTTTAAAAACTTTTATGATCTGGAAGGACAGGTATCTTGGGGATACAGAGGAGGGACAAGTGACACAGGCAAGGGAGGGCACGTGGCAGTGAAAATTCTACAGAGGAAGTGACAGCTGAATGAACAACTGAAGGATGAAGAGGAGTTGACAGATGACGAGGAAGGGAAGTATGTTTCAGGTAGAGGAAACAGCATGTGTAAAGGCTTGCTGTTAAGAGAACTCCTGGCAAATAAGTTCATTGGAGTTGATCATGTAGGATGGTGGGAAGTGAAGGGGGCAAGGCTGCAAAACTATGTCAAGGACATCATATAGGCTAAGCCTGTAGGTCATGTTAAGGAGTTTGGATCATTCTTTTCCCTCTGAGCATTGGAAAGATACTGAGGGTTTTACATAAGGAGATGATATGACCAGATTTTCTGCGGTCACTGATCCTCAGACAGAGAATGTTCTCTGCTCTGGTTTTGTTGGGGAATGACAAGGCACAATTCTAGTTTTTAAAGTTTTTTAATGTTTATTTTTGAGACAGAGAGACAGAGCTTGAGTGGGGGAGGGGCAGAGAGAGGGGGAATCACAGAATCTGAAGCAGGCTCCAGGCTCCAAACTGACAGCACAGAGCCTGACGTGGGGCTTGAACCCATGGATCGCGAGATCATGACCTGAGCCGAAGTAGGCCGCCCAACCTACTGAGCCACCCAGGTGCCCCGGCAGCACTTTATTTAGGCTAGGGCTGGCTCTAAGGCAGCCAGCATGTGTTTGAGCTCACAGGGCCCATTGGTGTTAATTATCCTTGACTGAAAGTCAGGACCCTCCAGGGATCCCCAGTAGTTCTGTGTCACTGACAGTGCTTTGCTGTGTTTGCCAGTCTACATGGCACTCTACCCAGCTGCAAGGAATGGGAATTTACTTTTCCATCTTGCTTCCTTGAACATCTTGTCCAGTTTTAAAGAAGAACCTAGGGGGCACCTGAGTGGCTGAGTTGGCTAAGCGACCAACTTCAGCTCAGGTCATGACCTTGTGGTTCTCAAGTTCGAACCCCTTGTTGGGCTCTGTGCTGACAGTTCAGAGCCTGGAGCTCGTTTCAGACTCTGTGTCTCCCTCTCTTTCTCTGCCCCTCCCCCACTCATGCCTCTGTCTCCCTCTCCCCTTCAAAAATAAGTAAACATTAAAAATAAATAAGTAGGGGCGCCTGGGTGGCTTAGTCGGTTAAGTGTCCGACTTTCACTTAGGTCATGATCTTGCAGTTCATGGGTTTGAGCCCCGCATCGGGCTCTGTGCTGACTGCCAGCTCAGAGTCTGGAGCCTGTTTCAGAGTCTGTGACTCCCTCTCTCTCTGACCCTCCCCTGCTCATGCTGTCTCTCTCTCTCTCCTAGAAATAAATAAAACATTAAAAAAATTAAAAATAAATAAGTAAAGTAGAATCTAAGAACAACCTAATTGTTCAACAGATGTGGTACATTGTTTTCATGGTATCATATTATAAGTACAGGTCTTCCATGACTTATGATGGGGTTATAACCCATAAACCCATCATTGTAAATCAAAAATACCATAAGTTTGAAAATACATTTGATACACACAACCTACTGAACATGGTAGTTTAGCCTACCTTACATGTGCTCAGACACTTACATTAGCCTACAGTTGGCATGAAGCCTATTTTATAATAAAGTGTTGAATATCTCAGGTAACTTATTGACTGATGTACCGAAAGTGAAAAACAGAATCTGTATGGGTACAGAATGGTTGTCAGTGTATTGGTTTTTCCACTGTGATCATGGAGCGGACTGGGAGCTGTAGCTCCAGGCAGCTGCCCAGCAACACAAGAGAGTATCATACATAGTGCCTATTGCCAGTCTAGAAAAAGATCAAAATTCAAAATTTCAAGTATGATTTCTACTCATGTGTATCACTTTTGCACCATGGTAAAGCTGAAAAATCGTAAGTTGAATCATCGGAAGTTGGGGACCACCTGCAGTTGCAATGTCTTTTTAATTAACATTTGTGTTTTGTTAGCTTTTCCTTTTCCATTCATTACGGTCTAGCACTGAGCTGTAAGAATGGTTCAGGATATTTATCTGCATTGGATGGACTTGGAAAACTTGACCTGAATTTAGATCTGGTGATGTGATACAATCAGAACTTGCTGAACTTTGGGAGCCACAGAATGTATAGGAAAAGTATTTCTGGGAAGGAAAAAGGCAGAAAGGATATTCCTTTGTAAAATGTGAATGGATACAAGATTGAGTCTTTGGCTGTATCTGTATGTGTATTAAACTGTCCAGAGAAGTTACTTGAAGGATGCTTACTGAATAAAAGAGAGAAGTGCTTGGCTATCCTTTATAACTAAAGCAAAAGGTTCCTGAAATAATATCTACCCCTCCATGTGCATTTCCCCCATTCCTCTCCTCTTCTTTTCTATTTCATTCTATTTAAAAGGAAAATGCTAGTTACAAACCAGTAAATTTTAGAACTCACTAATGATTGAATTATAGTCTGCAGTTTGAGAAATGCTGTTATGGAGGATTTAACCAAAATGTATTTTTCCTATAATTCCTTTATGGCAAAGAAACTAATTCTGCTTGAACTATGGAGTTAATAAGTCCTACCTAACAGCTTGGGGTATCTGAGAATTGGTGAAGATTTCCACAGAGACTCTTGCCTCATTGGAAGGGTAGCAATACCATTTCTTAAAGGAAGGCATACCTTTATGTGGCTATGAGATGGTAAACTCTTGAACCCCACTATATTTGGGAGGATGGCTAGTAGTATTTGATAGCAAGGTAATTGTTCCTTCCCATGAGAAATCTATTTTCCATTCAAACTCTAATCAGAGAGGTATTCCTGAAACAAATGACATAGTGGACATACTGCTGGTCACTAACTCAGAGACAGCTGATTAGAATTCAGAATGCTGAAATCAGAGAGAGAGAAAAAAGGTGGATTAGGCACATAGGAAAAGGTGCCATTCCTATGTTCTAGAGGAACTGGAAGACTGAATTTTTCAGATCTTGTTGAAGGAAGTAGTTCTACGTAGCATTGTTAATTCCTAGTTCTGAAAATAAGTAAATGAGTAGAGACTTGAGAATTTTTCATGTTCCATGATGGAAGTATGAAAACTTTTCAATCCCAGTTAGTTCAGAATAAAATCATGGAGGGGTGACTAGGTGGCACAGTTGGTTAAGCTTCTGACTTCAGCTCAGGTCATGATCTCACAGTTCGTGGGTTCGAACCCCGTGTCGGGTTCTGTGCTGACAGCTAGCTCAGAGCCTGAAGCCTGTTTCAAATTCTGTGTCTCCTTTTCTCTCTGACTCTCCCCTGCTCATGCTGTCTCTCTTTCAGAAATAAAAACATTAAAAAAGTTTTAAATGAATGAATGAATGAATGAATGAATAAATCAAAAGAATAAAATCATGGAAATAATGAGTTCCAGGGAAGAGGATCCGAACAGTAAACATAAGATAAACCAGATGGACAAACCAGAACAAAGACATCTTCACTTAGTCTTCTGGGTTAAAAGGTTTCCCCCAATTCCATAATGATCATGAAAAGAATTAGAAATTGCTATCAGAACCTCAATGTGAGTGTTTATTATTTGCAAACATACTTTATTTTGCAAAATTATTTATTTGAATTCAAGTTAGTTAACATACAGCATACTATTGGTTTTGGGAGTAGAACCCAGTGATTCATCACTTCCATATAACACCCAGTGCTCAATCTAACAATAGTGCCCTTCTTAATGCCCATCACCCATTTACTCCATATCTACACCCACCTCCCCTCTAGCAACCTTCAGTTTGTTCTCTATATTTGAGAATCTCTTATGATTTGTCTCTTCTTTGTTTTTATAATTTTCATTTTCCTTCTCTTCCACTTTGTTCATCCGTTTGTTTCTTAAATTTCACATATGACTGAAATTATATGATCTTTGCCTTTCTCTGACTTATTTTGCTTAGCACAATACATTCTAGTTCTATCCACACTGTTGCAAATGGCAAGATTTCATTCTTTTTGATCACTGAGTACTAGTATTCCATTATGTATGTGAGTGTGTGTGTGTGCGTGTGTGTGTGTGTGTGTGTGTGTGTGTGTGTGTATACCACATCTTCTTTATTCATCAGTCAATGGACATATGGGCTCTTTCCATAATTGGGCTATTGTTGATAGTGCTGCTATAAACATTGGGGTGCATGTGCTCCTTTGAACCAGTGCTTGTGTATCCTTTGGGTAAATATTTAGTAGCCAATTACTGGGTAATAGGGCAGTTCTATTTTTAATTTTTGGAGGAACACCTATACTGTTTTCCAGAGTAGCTGCACCAGTTTGTATTCCCACCGACAATGCAAAAGTTTCTCCTTTTGTTTCTCTGCATTCTTGTCAACATCTGTTGTTTCCTGAGTTGTTAATGTTAACCATTGTGACCGGTGTGAGGTGGTATCTCATTGTGGTTTTGATTTTTATCTCTCTGATGATGAGTTATGGTGAGCACCTTTTCATGTGTCTGTTAGCCATCTGAATGTCTTCTTTGGAAAAGTTTCTATTCATGTTTTCTGCCCATTTCTTCACTGGAATGTGTTTTGGGTGTTGAGTTTGATATTTCTTTATAGATTTTGGATGCTAACCCTTCCACCTATATCTCATTGCAAATATCTTCTCTCATTGTGTTGGTTGCCTTTTAGTTTTGTTGATTGTTTCCTCTGCCAGGCAGAAGCTTTTTATCTTGATGAAGTCCCAGTAGTTTATTTTTGCTCTTATATCCCTTGCCTCTGGAGACATGTCTAGTAAGAAGTTGTTGTTACCGAGGTCAAAGAGGTTGATACCTGTTTTATCCTCTAGGATTTTGATGGTTTCTTTTCTCACATTTGGGTCTTTCATCCATGTTGTTCAACATAATACTGGAAGTCCTAGCCACAGCAGTCAGACAACAAAAAGAAGTGAGAGGCATACAAATTGGCAAAAAAGCCAAACTTTCACTTTTCACGGATGACATGATACTCTTCATGGAAAATCCAAAAGACTCCACCAAAAAGCTGCTAGAATTAAATCATAAATTCAGCAAATTTGCAGGATATAAAATCAATGTACAGAAATTGGTTGCATTTCTATACACCGATAATGAAGCAGTAAAAGAGAAATCAAGGAATCAGTTCCATTTACAATTGCAATAAAAACCATAAGATACCTAGGAATAAACCTAACCAAAGAGGTAAAATACCTGTACACTGAAAACTATAGAAAGCTTGTGAGAGAAATTGAAGGAGATACAAAGAAACGGAAAAACATTCCATGCTCATGGATTGGAAAAGCAAATACTGTATGAAAATGTTGATTCTACCCAAAACAATTTACACATTCAATGCAATATCTATGAAAATAACACCAGCATTCTTCACAGAGCTAGAACAAACCATCCTAAAATTTGTATGGAGCCAGAAAGACCCTGAATGCAAAGTAATATTGAAAAAAAAAAAAAAAAAAAACCCTAAAGCTGGAGGCATTACAATTCAGGACTTCAAGCTGTATTACAAAGCTGTAATCATAAAGACAGTGTGATACTGGCCCAAAAACAGACACATAGATCAATGGAACACAATAGAGAACCCAGAAATGGACCCACAAATGTTTGGCCAACTAATCTTAGACAAAGCAGGAAAGAGTATCCAATGGAGAAAAGGAACTCTCTTCAGATAATGGTGCTGGGAAAACTGGACAGAAACATGCAGAAGAATGAAACAAACATACTTTAAGTAAACAAACAGTCAACATTACATGGCTCTCCTGCACCATGAACCTGAGTTCAGTCATTCTCACAAACCATTCACGTGGTCCTTATAAGTTGTAAGTCTATGACTCTAATCAAACCTGACAAACCTAACCTCCATTGGTTCTACATCCTGTTCTACATGAGCGTAGGTTTGGTTTTGCATCGAGCAAGTATAACTTTAAAATAACGTTTTCCTTCCTGTTATGATATGGAAGTTTAGGTCCTCCCCCTAATACATATGTTAAAATTCTAACTTCCGCAGGTGATGGTATTAGTAGGTTGGGCCTTTAGGAGGTGCTTACATATGAGAGTGGAACCCTCATGAAGGACTGGTACCTTATTTGAGAAACGCCAGGAAGATATATTCCTAGCCTGTTCTGCCAGGTGAGGATACAGCGAGAAACTGTTACCGGGAAGAGGGCCTTCACCTGACCATGCTGGCTGACAATGATCAGAAATACATTTCTGTTGTTTATAAGCTCCCCATTCTGTAGTGTTTTGTTGTAGTAGCCCAAACAAACTAACATACTTTACTTAGAATGTGAGTTATTAGAGATTTTCAGCAACACTTCTCATGAGGGGAACTCATAAATTCATGCTCTCCATGCTTGTTCTCTGCACCACTGTGGAATGGACTGTGTTTGTTTCCTAAGTCCCCTTGCTCTCTTTCTATAGGGAGCTCTCCCCTTTCAATCTTACCTTCTTTGGGAACCCAGTTCCTGAGAAGGCACGTTCCCTCTTTGCTGGTTTTGGCTTCTCTTTTCCTCCAGTAGCATACCTATATGCATCTCAGAGCTAGAGTTAATCCCTGAAGGATTTTAGCTAAAATCCTAATGAATTAAGGAGGATATGTCTTCTGGAGAACATTTTCACCTTAGTTGAGCTCTTCTATATCTTAATCCAGGGTTTAGTCATAATTAGATCAATACTTTCATTCTTTAGATGGAGAACGTAAGGCTCAAAAAAGTTGTCTTAATTCCTCTTCAAAAGGAATATTTTACTAGCCAGATTTTTAAGCATCTTGATCTATCACTGAGATACTATGTTTCTCTAGAAGGAAAAAGGGTAAGTTCTTTTCTGAGCCTTATGGTTTTTTATAGAGATTGTTGGTGAATTTATCTTGGTGTGTATTAGAGGACCAAAGTTGGTTTGTTACATATTGTGAGAGTAAAAAGGAAACAAGACTGGAACTTTAGTTGAATATATTAAGTTTTGCTGCTGTTCCATGTACATTGGTCTTGTAGAGATTCTGAGATACTCAGATCAAATACAAAGAGAAAACAGGAGAAGAAATCCACTCACATCTTTTGAAGGTTCACCTGTGTTAAAGGTTTATGCTCACAACCTCCTTAATTCTCACAGTCAACATTTCAGTCAAATATTCTTATCTATATCTTATAGAAGAGGAAACTGAGGCTCATATACTATTTTGTTCATGGTCACCTAGATCATAGATGCAGAATTTGAGCTTAGTTTCCTTTTGTTTAGAAAGTTCACACTCTTTCCATGAGTCCATGAAAACTACTAACTTTCACATAGCTTAGTTTAGATGGGGAGTATTTCAGATGTCAAAAACAGATAGTATATTATGAAGTCCAAACAATGAGTGGTCAATTGCATTGAGATAAATTGGATAATTAAGCCAGGGCTTATTTTACAAATAAAACTCTTCTAAGTTCCCACTCAGAGATGTAGAGCTAGAAAGAGCGTCTCTCGTGCCTTTATAATAAAAATTAAAAAATCGCCAAATTGCAAGTTCATGACTTTTTTTGAACTGTCAGAGAACTTTTCAGAGGGTAATCACTTGGCTCAAAATCTAAGATGAGAGAGGCATCTGCAATAAAAGACCATATACGAACACAGATATACCTGGTGGAGGCACAAGTAGACACTGGTAAGAAGAGTCCCAATGGGAGATGAGAGGGTTGATGCTAAGTATGCATAGGCAAGAGAATTATAGCACCTAGAGGCCACAGAAATTGGAGAATCTTCGATCTCTTCAGACTTTTTCCATAAACCCTACTGAGATCTTGGATAAAAGTTTGGAGAGAGTCCCAAGAAAGTGTCCTAATATTGGGAGGGAAAGAGCAGCTGCAGAAGGCTGGTCACAGAATTCGACCTGGACCCCTCCTACTAATTTTCCCCATTGAATGAAATTGTTAATCCGTAGGGGAAAGGGCAGCAAATGTAGTCGTTTATGGTACTAGTGAAAAGCCACTGTAACTGGAGAAAGAGAGCAAGGGGAAAATGCTATTTCTTTGGGGGGAAAGTCAGGAATAAGGAACACATTGGGCCCATAATCATAGCCAGGTGAGGAGCAGAAGCACTGAGATGGCCATATCTGTGGCGGGCTTAGACTGCTGAGAGTGCCCAGAAACAATGACACGCTAGTAGCAATGAGCACACCTAATGCCAATGCTCAGATATTAGTTTTTAAACACAGGAAATCAGGGTTACTCAGAGCAGTGGTCTATTCCAAGGCTGAGGCAGAGAAAATACAGGATGACTCTGGAGCATCAAGAACCAAGACCACACTTTATACACGGTATATTAGCCTATTTGACAATGAATCATATTTAAAAATTAAATTTTCTTTAATTTTCCCCATTAAACCATTATATTAAAAGCTGTGTTTTTGTTTTTGTAGATCAGGATAGGAAGAAACTCTGAGTAATCAGATTATCACAAAGAAAGATTTTTTTTTATAGCAGTGGATATTAAACATTTAAGAATGGTTAAAAAATAAAGTACATTTTTATTAACATTAAAATAAAAAGAAGGTATCAGAAAGCACAGTAGTGAAAAAAAAGGCTAGTTTCATGTTATGATTTAAGCAACACAATAAATAATGATGGTACTGGTCTTTAAAACCCAAAGAATAAAGTAAATATCAATGAGGCTATCCTGAGGTAAATAAATAAGTGAGCAAATGTAGAAACGGAGCAGAGATAAAGTGTCTTTACAGAAGAACTCCAAATAATAAATGTTGAAGAAATGAGGGAAGTAGAAAAATTACCATTAGAATATAGTAAAAATTGCTACAATCATGACTCACAGAGAAGTGCTGAAAATCTTTGGATGAAAGTTTGAGTAAGAATATTTGTCTCAAAGTGTCTTTCTTCAAATATTTATTATTTACAAAGGGAAATAGGGTAACTTTACTTTGGAGAAATCTGGAAAAACTACCTTAACTAAGTGATCTCCAGTAATATGTCTCAACATCATGAAATCCCTTTTAAGTTTCCCTGCAGAAAGCACACCTCCTTTGCAGGATCCTTTCAAATGGAGCATAATCTCAGTCTAAGCATAACACATTCTTAACACCTCTAACTACATAAAATGTATATCTAAGCATATTACAAGCTATTTGAAGATAAGGGTGTCAAATGTGTTTCTTTTTCTTCATTTTTAGTCCGTCAAAAAGGAGATAAAGAGGAATACAATCAAAGCCTTGAAAAGAGAGAATAAAATGCCAGCTGTGTTAATTAACATAATACTTGTATGTGACTATTGTATGTGAATATTGTATGTGACTCTGAGCTTCCTTTCTCCCAAGGTAAAAAGAGAATCACAAAGAATAAACACCAAATTTTGTTATAAAGATTTCTATACCAACATATATTTTTGTACAATTCTAAACACAATGTTTTGAAAGAGGAAAAAGGCACCTGTAATTATAGTTTACCTTTGAATGTTCATTCTTATCCTGTTTGAAAATGTGTTTTGTATACTTGAAATTACAATGTATATGTCATTTTGTATTGTTTTATTGAATTATGTCACTTACTTTCCATCTTTCTACATAGTATTCAAAGTTATCACTTTAATGTTTACACATAAATATTAATACTCTGTTATATGATAATGCTGTAGTTTACCTCTGCATTTTCCTATTGTTGGGCATTTGGGTAATAAATGTTTCTTGGCACTAAATTCTGGAAGAGGTGTTTTTTGTGCAATTCCCAAAATGGGGCATGGAGCCATGAAACAGACAGTGTCATTGACAGAACTTTCACAAAATGCAGAAAAGAATTTCATGTGGATATTTCCAATGACCTTTGCCATTAGAAGTGAAGGAATGGTCTAAAAATGTACACCAGTGAAGTAGATTTACCAACAGCTCAGCTGAACTGATTTGTTGGTGTCAAATATCTTTGTATCTTTTTGTGTTTAAGATTGAACCTTTCACATAACTGAGACTTAGTAAATGCATGTCAATGTAGACATACATTCATTTTCCTCATTATTCCATCTTTGTACCTGCCTTCTTCACTTTGGAGGAAAATCCATGTCACAACCAGATTATTTCTAAGCTTTAGTGTCAGAATCATGTGGTAAGGAACTAAGTGTAGTTGACTCTTGAACAATTCAGGGGTTAGGGATGCCAATGCCCTCCTGTACCCCATGCAGTTGAAAATCCACATATAAGTTTTGATTCCTCAAAACTTTAACAACTAATAGCCTAGTGTTGACCAGAAGCCTTACCAATAACATAAACAGTTGATTAATACATACTTTGTATGTTATATATATTATATATGGTATCCTTACAGTAAATTAGAGACAAGAAAATGTTATTAAGAAAATCACAAGCAAGAGAAAATACCGTTATAGTTACTGTATTTATCAAAACACAATCCACGTAGAACAGTTTAAGTGGCCCCGTGCAGTTCAAACCCATGCTGTTTAACGGTCAACTATACCTACATGCAACAAAAGAAATACAAAAATGTCCTTGGTGTTAGGAAAAATATAGGAAAATAAAAGCAACTCTCAAAGCTACAAACCATGAAGAATAAAACTACATTTAGTAGAAGAGCAAGTAATATTCAAGAGCTCATGCTTTCTCATTCCTCACCTCAAAACTAAATGAAAACTCAGCAAGCTTTTCAATGTATTCAAGTTGATTATGTAGATAATTAGAAATCATTTTACTGTTGGGCTATGAGAAATTCAGGTCTAACAACAAGAACAAAATCTTCACAAAGAAATCAACCTTTCCCAAGGGCCAGGTGTCTGCCCACTTACACAAAACTACATTTCTGAATATACTATCTTAATCTCTTAGTTCATGAAGAAGTTCTTAATCTTCACTGATATGTATTCCTTTTAAATATCTTAGTCTTTTCAATTTTATTCTTCATTATTAGAGTGATGATTAAAAAATCATTTTTAGCAGTCTTCCTTTTTTGCATTTTCATTTTTAGGTTTTCTAGCCATGAAAATATATTTACCTTCTTTGAAAGTTTTACTTTTCTGAGTCCTAGAACTCATCTGTGACTCAACTCAAAATTTACATTTCTTTACTATGATAAGTTTCAAGATTATATGATAATGTCATGGGTATTTGTAGTATCAGTATTATATACATCTGGTATAAACTGTGGTTTTCCACTTGGCCTTTTTGTGAGTTGTTGTATCTAAATTGATGTTTTTCATCAACTCTGAAAAATTATCAACTATTATCTCTTCAATATTACTTCTTTATAATTATTTATATTTTCTCCTTCTGGAACTGACTAAATAAATAGAGGACAATTTCATCTGCTCTTTATGTGTTTTAACTCCTCTTTCCCATTCCCATCATTTTGTGAATAAATTCTTTTCTTCAAGTTTATTTATTAATTCGGAGAGAGAGTGAGCAGGGAAGGGGCAGAGAGAGAGGGAGAGAGAGAATTGGAAGCAGGCTCTATGTTGTCAGAGCAGAGGCCAACATGGGGCTCCAACCCCTGAACCATGAGATCATGACCTGAGCTACTACCAAGAGTTCAAGGCTTAATCCACAGGTACCCTTGTGGATAATTTCTTAATATGTATCTTTTAGACAACCAATTCTTTTCTCAGCTGTGGCTAATGTGCTAATCCATCCACATAATTTTTTTTTTTAATGTTTTATTTATTTCTAGGAGAGAGGAAGATAGCGTGAACAGGGGAGGGTCAGAGAGAGAGGGAGTCACAGACTGAAACAGGCTCCAGGCTCTGAGCTGGCAGTCAGCACAGAGCCCGACGCGGGGCTCGAACCCACGAACTGCGAGATCATGACCTAAGCAAAAGTCGGACGCTTAACCGACTAAGCCACCCAGGCGCCCCTCCATCCACATAATTTTAATTATTATATTTTATTTTTCATTTATATGTCATTTATATTTTATGTTTCATCTTGTTCTGTCATTTGCCTAAACTGACTAATTTATCCAAAATGTCTGTGTGTGTGGATTAATATTTGTTACCATTCATTGACTGCTGCTAAGACCTGGCTTCCTATGTGTATAAAATTTTAAAAAATATTTTAAGGAAATGACAACAAATAAGTTTTTAGTATTGTCCCCTGCAGTATTCAGGATATATTTCTACAAATAGGCATTTGCTGCTTCTCTGAAATTCAAATTAAACTGGGTATCTTAGAATTTTGCTAAATCTGGCAATCTTGGGAAACGTTGAGGCACTGTGTGGAGTAATATGACATTCTTTACTCATTAGCGATAAAATTAAAGACACACTTTGCCAGTCTGCGGTAATCATGTATGGTAGCATCCAGACATCTTGTCAATAGATATGTCCAAATTCTTTGTGAATTCCCTGATTCGTGAGCATGGAAGTGTTTGCCCAGGGTCTGGCTTTCTGCCAGATCATATACGTATCACAAATCACATGTAACCTGGATGTATTCTCACACTTCTAAAAAGCTCACTTAACAGCTAAATGACTTGCTCCCAACAGTTTTGCGATGCAAGATTCAAATTAATACCCTAGGAACATGACAAATTATTACTTGTCATAGACCTTTCCAGCGGGTTGCAAACTGTCATAATCATAAATGTGAAAAGGATGTGATCATCATGGCAATGACTTTCATACTATGTTTTGTTGAGTTCTAAGGTTCCTCTGAGGTATTGCTAAGGCCACCTTCAGGGTTAAGTTCTCAGTTCCAGAATGAATCCAGGTCTCTTGTTTTTTATCTGTTACATATACTCAGAACAAAAGATGTCACTTGAATAAAGTTTTCTGCTGTTGAAAACTAGTTTGCAAACCAATCTGGAAACGTATACATTTTGGTATAAGAAAAACTTGGGTCTGACCCTCATTTGGGCACTTATCTTTTATGTAAATTTAGGCTGTTTAATTGACCTCTCTAAACCTTTTGCCCATGTGAAAAAAAAGGGATAATATTAGAACTTTGCTCATAGCTTTTTTTCTTCTTTTTCTCTTTTTATTTTGATATTTTGTAAGAATACTTAACATGAGATCTATCCTCTTAACAAATTTTTAAGTGTACAATCCAGCATTGGTAACTATAGGTATGACACAGACCTCTAGAACTTACTCATCTTGCATACTTGAAATGTTACACACGTTGACGAGCAACTCATTCCTCTCTTCCTCCAGCCTCTGGCAACTACTATTCTACTCTCTGTTTGTATGAGTTTGGCTACTTTAGATACCTCATATGAGTGCCATGTTTGTCTTTTGTGGCTTATTTCGCTTAACATAATGTCTTCCAGATTCATCTGTGTTGTTGCAAGTGACTGGATTTCCTTCTTTTTAAAGGTGAAAAAATATCCTGTTATATATATCCATATGTGGATACACATATAGATAAATAAAATGTGATATATATCCATTGGACATTTAAGTCATTTCCATGTCTTGGCTATTGTGAAGAGTATTGTAACAAATATGGGAGTGTAGATATTTCTTTGAGATCCTGCTTATGATTTCCTTAGATAGATACCAAGAAATGAGATTGCTGGATTATATGGTAAGAAAAAATGAGATAATTAATGTAAAATGTTTAGTATAGCAGCTGGTACATAGTACATAAACAATTAGCTGCTAGTATTGTCATTTTTATGTTAAAAGTAATCTTTGATTCAGTTAATATTTATCACTTCTGTTCTGATCCAGAAATGAATATAGTTTTTTTTCATGCAATTTCACCCTAAAATGTGGAGGTAATTGCATTCTTGTCCCACGGGGGAGGAAACAGACTTGGGGAGCTCGGTAAGCAGCACTGCTCATTCAGCTGCAAGTGGCTGACTGGAGTTTTGAACTTGAGTATCCTGATTCCAAGTATGATATTTTTCTATTAAGCCCAAACTATCTCCTCTGGAGTCAACAGGAGCATGTTGGTCATGATTTATTATAATGTCACTTAAAATTTCAGATTTGTGAATTTTGGAGTTTTGCAGAAAAGTTGAATTATTAAATAATTACCCATGTTTTCTTTCCAAGAATCAATATTAGTATGATTAATACAAGTGATCAGAGGAATTTTTGAGGGCCTTTGTTTCAGGTGCTTTCTGATTACTTACTTCCTGGACTCCAGAGGACTGTGGTTTGCTGTGTTAAATGATGTAGCCCGCAGCAGTGGAGGAAAGTCTCTGTCACCTCACCTTTTGAGGAATCTTGCATTACTTTCCTATAATTATTTCTGTAGGTTAATGACATCAAAGAGCATTCTGCAGCAGATAAAGTGAACTGCTTCTGATAAATATACCATTATAGCAAATTGTACCAAGTAGGGCCACTTTTCTATGCTGCCAAAATACGCAAAAGCTTTATTTTTTTCAAGTGTTCAAAAATTTTGTAATGAGCATACCAGGTTATCCCTGTCATTGGGGATGGTGACACAAAATTATTTCACTAGAGATGTTTCATCTGCTTGTTGAACTGGTATCAATCTGAAATATTCTTCCTTTGCCTGAATTTTCATTTTTATATTTCCCAATAAAATATCAATGGAACATTTGTCTCTTCTCTTTTCCTCTTAAATTGTTGCTCTTAATGAAAGATCATTTTGTGTCTGGCACTTTACAATATTATTTCACTTAATCTTTATTGCCACCCAGCAAGGTAGGTCTTATTCCATCTTAAAGTTGAGGACACTGAAGACAAGGGAGTTTAAACTGCCCACCTAAGTTTCACTATTGCAAATAAAGAAGCTAGAATTGGTTGATGGGTTTTTTAATGTTGAAAGTGAAGGTCCTTCTGGATATAAGTTCAAATCTCAAATGATTCCACAAATGATGTACATGATTATCAGCATATAGGACGGCACCATTTAGGGTGCAGTGGAAATCAATGTAATAAATATGGTAATAGCTAACATGTACTGAGAGCTCATTATGCATTAGGCATTGTGTAGCACTTTAAAAGTATTAACTTCACACTCATAAAAATCCTTTAGGTAAATATGTTTTTATATCCAAATTATAGACGAGGAAACCAAAGTGTAGGTAACTGTCACTGTCACAAACTTCCACATCTAGTATGTGGGGGAGCTTGGGTTTTGACCTGATTCTGTGTGGGTAAAGGCCTCCTCTTTACCCCTAGATGATGCAGTGATTTTTGTTCCTTTAGCATACTGCCGGGTTCTGAATTTGTGCCATGTTTTGGATGCTGGTGGAAATCATGTGCTGATTTAGTCCAGGGGATTGATATCTGATTTTTTATTCAGAGTTTCCTTGTAATTTCTAGAAATGAGGGAGAATGTCTTCCACACTAAATCTAGTGATTTGCCGCATGGGTTTGTAAATAATGCTTACTTAGTTTTAAAAAATTCATTTTTCTATCATTTAAAACAAATATCCTTGATTTTCTTTTTAGAAGTAAATATTATTTACCAAGTGCTTTCCATTTTACTTATATATATTATTTACATATTTGTTAAACCTCTGTGGGAAAGCTTCATTTATATTTTATACATTACTTAGTTTTTCAGTACGCTAACATTTATTAAGTCTGACATTAGTCCTTGATTTTTAAATTGAGGCATAATTCACATATAGTATTATATTTGTTTCAGATGTATAACATAATTATTCAATACTATATATATTGCAAAATGATCACCACAGAAATCTAGTTAACATCAACACTATAGAAAGGTAAAAAGAAATTTTTCTTGCAAGAAGAACTTTTAAGATCTATTCTCTTAGCAACTTTCAATTATGCAATAGATTATTAACTATAGTCACAATGTGATACATTAGATCCCCATCAATTATTTACATTTTAAAACCTCTTTAACATTTAAAAATTTTTGTCATAATTTCTTCAAAACACAAACCATTAAACTCTATCCTCTTACAATCTTATTTTTAATTACTTTTAAAGTTTCTCTTTTGTGGGGCACCTGGGTGGCTCAGTATCCAATTTAAGCTCAGGTCACGATCACACAGTTTGTGAGTTTGAGCTCTGCAGCAGGCTCTGTGCTGACTGCTGGGAGTCTGGAGCCTGCTTCAGAATCTGTGTCTCCTTCTTTCTCTACGTCTCCCTCACTTGTGCTCTGTCTCTCAAAAATAAATAAATGTAAAAAATATTTTAAGTTTCACTTTTGTTTTGGCCATTTAAACATTTTAAATATTTTTTATTTACTTAATCATTAAATATTGTGCCAGGTATGTTTTAAATGAGCTTTTAACACCATGATCCACACCTGACATTTCCATTGTACTTGTGCCTGTGGAGATTGATAAAACATCAAAAGAAAACAGATTATAGCACAACCAATGAACTCATAAAGTCACTTCTGTTGCCAGCCACTCTCACCATTAACCCTCCTCCTGATGTAAGTTCCATTGAGAGCAAATGTGGCACTGAGACGAGTCATGTGTAGCCTGAAGCAATGCATGATGTCCACATGCTGGCAGGAGGTTGCAGTGTTTCTGTGTTATGATGAGTCTTCAGAAGCCCCTACAACGAAGGGACCAGGGTCCCTCGCTTCAGCTCCAGAGTGGAGATCATATCCATAAAACATGGGGAGGCTCTGGAGGTTTCCTCTGTTTATGATGGCCACTGGGATAACTTGGAGATAAACGCTATTGAGTCACTACTGAGATCAAAGGAAGGTGCTACTCATGCCCTGTACCAATAGCAGGTTTAGACTGGATTCTTTTGGAACCTTTCCCCAAAATGATCTTGTTCACTATTCTGTCCAGTTTCCTGAAATTCCTTTTTTTTTTTTTTTGATGAATCTATTGCCAATGATCAATGGAGTTTTAAGGGCAAGGTTCTTGTTTAGATGAAAATATGACAAAAATAATAACTCTTACTTATATAGTATTTTTATAAGTTGGGCAGGCACTATTTTAAGTAATTTACATACTGACTCATTTAATCTTTAGTAGAACATATTACAGATGGGCAAACACAGTTCCAGGAATGGTAGTGGTTGCCCAAGGCACATGGTGAATAAGGGGAAAATGCTGGGATTTGATACAAGGCAGGCTGTTCTCAACCATTACACCATATAGCATCACATATTTATCTACTAACACTAACTGAATGCATTAAAATCAGTTCATGATGTTTCCAGATTGTAAAAGGATAAACCTAATATGGTCTAGCTTATTATTATAGCACCAATAATTCACTGATCCAGTTAGTAAATATTTATTGAACTCCTGCTGTGTGCTTGTAATTGTGTGAGACATAGATGGTACTAAAATACACAGGATTCATAAAATAAAATAAAATAAAATAAAATAAAATAAAATAAAATAAAATAAGATAAAATAAAATAAGATAAAATAAAATAAAACAAAAACAGGATTACTACATGGAATGTTCAGCCTGTGTAGGAACAAAGATTTTTAAACAAGTGATTATAAGAAGCCAGCAAGATATGTGATATGACAGGGAGGCTCCAGGGAACAGAGGACCAAGGTATCAGGGAGGGGCTTCTTTGAGAAAGCAACAACATTGCCACTAAGACCTAAAGGATGAGTAGAAGTTCTTCACACAAATGGTGAGAGAGGGAGTTTCCTAGGTGGAGAGGTAGCAGAAAATGGGGGAGTGTATCATTCAAAAGAACTATATGGGGCCCTCAGAGAAGGAGAAAGTGAGCAGAAAGAGCAGCACTGATCCTGAAGAGCTAATCAGGACAGATCACGGACAGCTTTGAAGCCCATGTTAAGGAGTTTCTCTTTTACCTCAAAAACAAAGCTGGGAGCCCATATGAAAGATTTAAGAGCTGGAGAATGATACAGTTATATTTTCATCCTAGAAAAAATATTCTGACTACCACATGCAGAATAGATTGAAAGTGTGTGTATGCGGAGGAGTAAGGGTAGTAGAGGCAGGGAGACCAGACAGGAGACTGTAGTCCAGGAGCAGTGGTGGCCAGGTCTAAAGGATTCATAGATATGGAGAGAACTGGGCAAATTGAAGAGATAAGTAAAAGGTAAAATCTGGGGCTCAGAGGTGGCTCAGTTGGTTGAGTGTTCACCTCTTGATTTTGGCTCAGGTCGTGATCCCAGGGCTGTGGGAATCAAGCCCTGAGTCAGTCTCCAGGCTGAGCATGGAGCCTGCTTAAGATTCTCTCTCCTCTCTCCTCCCTCTCTCTCAAAATAAAATACACCTATTTTTACAAAAATGGTAAAATCAGTAGGACTTAGTAACTGACTGGCTGTGAGGATAAGGAGTTGAAGGTCAGGTGTTCCTGGCTCTGCCAAAGGAGAAGATGATTATGTCCTTTACTAAGTTGGATAATTTTGGAGGTATGCATAGGCCACAGAGTAAAGTGATGATAATGGCATTATCTGAATGTGAAGAGTTTTAGGTGCCTCTGAGAAATCTAAATGAAGTTGTTAAGAGCCTACAACAGTGCTCATAGTACATAGTAGGTGCTCAAAAAATACTGCTGAGTTGAATAAACACATAGTGGGGTATATGTATTTTGAACTCAAAGTCAGGCTTACAAAGATAGAGACAAAGATCTCTAAAATATTAGCAGATAGATGACAATTGGAGCCAAAGCAGTGCTGAAACATGGGAGCATGAAGAGTGAGAAAGGCAGAAGGCCTGGGATGCAGCCTTGGGCAGTGTCAGCATTCAAGCAGTAGGCGGAGGAAGCGGAGGCTGTAAAGGGCAAGTAGCCAGTGAAGCAGGAGGAGTATCAGGAGTGCTGTGTCATGGAAGCAAAGGGAATGAGCTACATTCAGTTGTGAAACTATCAAATGCCTCAAACAGATCAAGTGGCATAGGGACTAAAAAAATATCTCTTGGCTTTAGAAATGAAGAAGACATTGGTGACCTAGTGATACCAGAAAGTGCTGGTGCTGAAGCTAGATAGGAGTTCTGAGTGCTGACCCAGTGGGTTGAGGAATGACTAATGACTAAAGAGAAGAAAATGAGGACAGCAAATATGAACAACTTGTTAGAGAATATTGGCAGCGATGGAGGCACAGATAACAAAGAAAAGGCCAATGAAAAGAACATCATGCCTCTTTTCCTTTTCCTTCTCCCTTCCTGAATAATTCAGTCCTAAAACCACGAGGTGGGGCAATGTAAGAGAGCTGTGCAGACAGATGGGTGGCTGGTGTGGGGTGCTAGAGCCCAAGGAAGAGTGTGTCCACATGGGGGAAAGGCCAGTGTGAGATGTCACACATTTGATTAGCTTCCCTGTGTGCAACCAATCACCCATTGCCATGGCCTCCTGGTCCTCTCTCTTACTGCTGTCCTTACAACTCCTGTAGTTCTGTGTTTTTAAACCTCATGCTGAGCCTTCTTCAGTGTACACACTCTGTTCATCCTGCTTGGGCTCTGATATCCTTTATCAAACAACATCTCTGAATGGACAGCATGCTCACCTTGCCATTCTGTGGTACCTATGCCAGATTGCCTCCATTCATGGATGCCGTTCCCAGCTTATATGGATTCTAATCACTCCCACTGGGTCTTCCTTTGTATGGACACGTTTATCACTTCACTTAGATTCTGAAATTCCAGCCAAGGTCTCCTCATGTATGGGTACTGTGATGGCTAAGTTTATGTATCATCTTGACTGGGTTGTGAGGTGCCCAGATATTTGGATAAATATTATTTTTGGGTGTGTCTGTGAGAGTGGTTCTAGGTGAGACTGACATTTGAATTTGCAGACAGAATAAAGCAGATTGCCTTCTCCATTGTGTGTGGGTTTCATTCAACTCACTGAAGGCCTGAATAGAGTAAGAGTAAGAAAGAATTCTTGCTCTCTGACTAACTATTCTTTGAGCTGGGACATTGGTCTTCTCTTAGCTGAGATTGGCCAAGACATGGTCTCAGACTCAGACTTGAATTTATATCATCAGGTATCCTAGGTCTCCGGCTTGCTGACTACTGATCCTAGATTTCTCAGCCTCAATAATCATATAGTAAATCTCTCTGTCTCTCTATTTCTCTCTCCTATTGACCATGTTTCTCTGAAAAATCTAGACTAATCTGGCCCCCTTCACCCTGCTTAGGCTCCAGTAGCCCATGCCAGCCCACTCCTTTGCATAGTTTTCCTGTGAATTCCCTTCTCCTCCCCTCTCCCCCAACCTTCTGCCTTGGGCTTAGGGAATCTCAAACCGACTATTTCCTCTGTGGGGACACACTCCTCACCCTGCTTGGGCTCCTCCATCCCACACCAGCCAGGCTTCCCTGTGGACAGCTCTCTTGTTTTGCCTTACCCAATGGTTTTAGGACTGAATTATTTAGGAAGAGAAAGGGGGAGAGGGAAGGAAGGAAAACCTTGTATTACTTCTATTTATCCTATTTTTTGTTATCTTTTATTCCTTTCACTGCTAATGTTCTCTCACAAGCTGTTCATATTTGATGTAAATATGTGTGCACACGTGTGCTTGTGTGTGTGTGTGTGTGTGTACATAGATATACGTTCGCTCTTCTCTCCAGTGAAAAGGTGTTAGAATAGCTTCCCCCACTATATCAAGGAGTATACCCAAAGCCCACATCCTGACCTCCAAATACTATTCTCCACTGAAAGGTCTAAAAGGAACCATGAAGAAATGGCTGATTCCTGAGCTGGGACAAGGGAAATATACGAGCCTGAAATACTTTTTGTATTATAAAATATAGAGATGCTAAAAGATGATAGGGCACATCAAAATGACATATTTTGGCTCTTCCCAGACAAATTTTGAACTATGTGAGGCTCAAAATATTTATTGAATCATTGAATACAATAGGGAGTTTGAGTTCACTGATATACATAAACAAATGAATAACTGAAACTTGGGTAAGAAAAAAGATATTTACATAATTTTAAAATACTGCTCCACATAGTCCTTTCCCCCACAAAATATGTATTAGTAAGGGAAAAAAGTAAGCTCACAGTGGAAAAATATGGCAGATACCATCCAAATCAAGTGGTCAAGATTAACATCTTCAGTGGGACAGAAACCACACATTGCCTAAGAGGATACTAGAAAGAATGCATCAACAGTTCTGTGATATTCCAGCTAAAGTAGTTTCCTAACCAGAACCTAATCATGAGAAACAACAGACAAACTGAAACTGATGGACATGTCACCAAATAACTGTCTTTTAATCTCCAAATGTGTCAATGTCATACAAGTTGAAGAAAAGCTTAGGAATTCTTCCAGAGTGAAGGATATTAAAGACACAAAGACTAAATGTAATGTGTGATTCTGAACTGGATCATTTTGCTATCTGGAAATCCTTGAAAGGTTGAGGAGTAGGTGGTAGTCATACATCAATGTCAATTTCCAGATTTTTTGTGCTGGAGAATGTCTTTGTTTATAGGAAATAGATACTAAAGTATTAGGAAGAGACTGGGCATGAGTCTGAACTAAATATTTCAGGGAAAAAATATTCTTTGTATTGTCCCTGCAGCTTTATTCTAAGTTTGTGATTATTCTAAAAGCACCCACTCTCCCCTCCCCCCCCCCCCCGCCCCACTAATACAACAACTACACCAACATGTGAATGACTCTTCAGGGTTTTCGTTGTAGCTCTCTTTATATTTATTAATTCTTACAAAAATACATTGAGGTATGAAGATGGATATTATTAATTTCATATTGTAAATGAGGATCCATGATGAAGAGAAGTTAAATGCCAAAGATAATGCAGGCAGTAAGTAGCCAAGCGTGGACTGGGTGGAAAGAGAGGAGAGAAAAAGTCCTGGGGCACAGGGTGTTTTTTGGGGAAAACAGGTGCAGAGAAGAGTGTTATGATATAAGTGAGGTGGGGCTGCCGACAGGACAGAAGGAAGGTTTATACACTTTGGAGAAGCAACAGACTGGAAGCGGTAGAGTCACCAGCCCAGATAAGTTAAATGACTTGCTGAAGATTATGGAGCTAGAAGGAGCGAGCTGTGCTCAAGGGTTTTTCTTTGACTTCACATTTCACAACCTTCAGTGTGTCAGTTAGAGAGGCCTTGGTGACTCTGAAAAGGCAAGTTTAGTAGAGAGGTGATGGGAGCCTGATGAGAGGGTTAACAGAAAATTGATGTGTGGGAGGACAGAGGATTCGAGTGTTGCTTTCTTTTGGTTTCAAAGTGTGAAGAGGATTGGTGAGGCAGGAACCTGGAGAGGTGGCAGGGTCAATGGAAGATCTTTTTCTTAAAATAGTAGAATCCTGAGTGGATTTGCACACAGAAAGCAAACACCACTGAAAGGGGAAGCCTGAAGATACAAGAGAGAAGTAGGTGGGGGTAACATTAGGAAGGGCCCCGAATGTTTTCATAGGAAGCCTGGTTTTAAGTCTGTGGGTGACTGGCAGCTACCTGAAACCAATGGAGACCATATTTGGGTCATGCAGTGGAGTGGTTCAGAGCTTAGGCTCTGAAGTCAGACTTTCTGGATCTGTACTCTGGTTCTGACATGCTTAGGCACGGTATTGGGCAAGCAACTTAGTGTGTCTGCCCTGACTTCTTATTTTTATCATGGACGATCATAAAAACACTCACCAAAGATACATGAATTAATACACACAGGAACCCTGAGAAGTGCTTGACACATAGTGATGTTCAAAAAAATGTTAACTATTATTATTTTTGATGGGCTAATCTGTGGAGGTCTGGAAATCTTTTTCAATAGTTGATACGAGAGATAATGAGCACTTGAACCAAGGTTGTGTTAGAAGGCTTCCACAGAGGGACTAAATTTGAGATGTATGAGTAGCTAAATATGGCAAGACTTGGTACCTGATTAAAGGCTTGGAGTAAGAGAAAGGATTTGCAGAACTGGGTGGATGATGTTGCCATGGTAACATGGTAAATGATGAATTAAAGATAGCAAATTCAGTTTGGAATGCATTAAGATTGAGGGGCTATGTACATCTCAGTGGAGATATCCCACAAATAGTTGAGTATATCAGCCTGAATTGATGGAGATAAGTGATTAGCTATAACCTATACTTGAACCATGATACTGGATGAGGAAGTCAGGTAGAAAGCAGTGGGAAAGATTTGAGGATTTGAGACAGGTTTGGCATAGAATCTGTCAAAAACTCAGAAATAAATGAAAGAGAGCCAAGAAGGGGTCACTTGTAGGTTAGGATGAGATAGACCTCCAATGCAGGTCAAGAGGAAGACATGGTGTTCCACTTTGGATGGTAAGGTGGCCCTAATAGTGATGAGGAAGTTCTTCAGGATATCATGGAAATTTTAGGAAACTCAGGTACAACTTTCATCAAGTTGTCCCAAATGCTAAGCCTTTATAATTGACTATATCCATACATGACAGCCATGTTTTCTATTGAAACATTCTGCCCAGAGTTAAATAGAAAGTCAGACTGGGAAGGACTGTTATTGAAAGCAGCATGGCTTATGTCTGATCCTATCTTTAGTTGATTGTTATGCCTCAAAAGTCCAGGCAAGCCACCTCTATGTGGCACTGTGCCTCCCTAGCAGATGGGAATAAGTGTAGTTATTCAATGATTTGGTATGTGCATCAATTTTAATGATCAAAGTAAGATTTTCTGTGCAGAGTGTTTAGGCATGAGGTTAAAAGGATAAAATGCCATTATATTTGCAGTGCGGAAATGGATTAGTGCTTAAAAGTTAACAGTTGCTTATGCAAGTTAAAAGTTTGCTAAATTTCACTCTGGATTTGTGTTCTTCTGGGAACTTATGAAAATGAAGTCTTTCAGTCCCAGTTCAGGTCTCTAGAGGAAGAACACATACAAATTCATTTAAAAACTCAGACTGACTTTGATCTCTGAAGAGATCAATCAGGTGCAAAAAAGTGGAATGTAGATCTTTGTGTGTGACTCACATCACATTGTTATTGCAGAAGACAGTACAATTTTGGAGTCATAAATCCATCACCACAATTAAGTTCTGTCAATCTAATGTACAGCATGGTGACTATAATTACTAATATGGTCTTGTATACTCGTAATTTGTTGAGAGTAGATCTTAAGTATTCTTACCAGACACAAACAAAAATGGTAACTATGTGAGATGATGGATGTGTTAACTAACTTGATTGTGATAATCATTTCACAATGTATGTATGTATCAAAACATCACACTGTGTCCCTTAAGTATATATAATTTTTATTTGCCAAGTACACCACAGTATATTTGGGAAAATGAGATAAAATAAAGGTAAAAGGAAATGCAAAATTAAAAGTAATGTATCAACAACTACAGTATATAAAATATTTTAAAGATTAAAATGCAAAAATAATAATAAAAATTTGTCTCCAGAGTCAGAATTGTATGGTCATGTTTACACATTCAAGGTAAAAATGAGAATCCAAGGAAATTAGAAGATAATGATAGGAAAAATATTTTACTCAATTACACTGATTTTTGGTTCAAATTATTTTCTACATAAGGGTTTCATATTTTAAATTTTGTTTTCAGTATATATATATTATATAATTATAATTATGGGTAATAGTATATTTCAGTTTTCTGTTATGCAGTAAGTAACTACTCCAAAACTTAGGGTTTGACATAATTATTCATTTTGTTCATGACTTTGGGGCCAGGAATCAAAGAAGGACTCTGCTGGATGGTTTATCTCTGCCACATGTGGGTGTCCAATGGGGTGGGGGTGGGGGGAGCTGGACGATCCATGCCCAAGTCGCCATCTTTACTCATGTGTGGTGTCTTAGTGCTCCTTAGCAGTTTTTTGTCTCTCAATTGCTCTTTCTCACTCTCTCTTTCACCATGTGGTCTCATCTTTCAGAGCCTTTCTACAAGTCTTGGGCTTTTCACAGCATGGTGGTTTCAGGGTAGTCTCTTGGTTTAAAGAGGCAGGAAGCAAATGATTCCAGGCTACTTAAAGATTATGCCTGCACCTTGCATATCATCAGTTCTTATCTATTTTATTGGTCAAAGCATACACAAAGCCTACCAGATTCAAGAAGCTAAATAAACTCTACCTCTTAATGGGGATATGGCAAGAAAAGAGCGTATGTAGGTGACACTGTTACCATCAGCATTAAAATGTACAATAGGCTACATAATAGAACAAAGAAGACACTGTGAGGATTCTAGTGTCCAAAGTGTGGTCTGCAGAATGCCTGCGTTGGAATCATCCTGGGGGGGTTACTATGTAGAATATTCATTATCAATTTCTAGATAAGAATCAGAATCTCTGTGGGACTCTGTGGCTTTAATAAGACCTCCATGTGATTGTCAAGTGCACTAAAACTAGTGAAGAGTATTTCTGAGCATGGCTTTGGAGACATGAAAATCTGGATGGAAATTTGACTGCCACCAACTAGCCATCCAAACTTGAGGGTGACTCCATTCTCTCAGCAATGATTTCCTCATTTATAAATTGTGCCCAATGATGGTATCTGCTTCATTTGTTCTTTCTGAGATAAAAATACACTCCACATATAAACTCAATAGCATGGTGTCTGGAACACGGTCAGTACTTTAATAATATAGATTTAGCAAGTTAGTGAGTTTCATCCCCCAAATAGATGAGGACTCTTGGGTGTATAGTGAGGCTGTACCCACAGAATGGCCTGGACCTGAATTGTGGCCACAGTTAAATTCACCAGTGTGCCAACATGCCAGTGATACATGTACATTCACTCATTAGAATCCATCAGGTAAACAAATGTGAAACTTCCTGTGTGTTTAGGGAGTTGAGTGGATTCACATATGACAAAGAACTGACTAAAGAGAAAGCAGAAAACTAGATGAAAATAATCTTGAATTGTTTAAAAAACGGTCCAGTGAAATGCTGGGTACAGTTTGGGTAATAAGAAACTCTTGGCATTCCATTTAATGTCAATTCATTGGGTGAATTTCAAATATGTGCTGACATGGCCCCTGTGAACTCAAGGCCTGATATAACATGGTAGTGGGAATGAGAAATTTGGTAGGAGAAAATGGAGGTGTGATCTGGCAACTGTCTAAAGAAAGAAATAAAGGCTCAATATCGCACATTTATCAATAGTTTTGCCATACTAGAACTATAATTAAAACATTAAACACAGACGATTAGGAACGTGTGAGAAGGCTAAGTTGTTTCTGAAAAGTTTCAGGCTTAGAATGTCAACAAAACCTGCAGAAAAGACTCTTGAAGTATTTGATTCTGTTCTAGGTGTCAGCTGTAATTGATAAAAGACTGTAGCATCTGAAAAATGGGCACTGTATGTTTGTGACAATAAAGGAATGCAAGAGTATTCAGAAGAAGATGAAAAGCACCCAGGTTCTGTTTCTTGTCCCTGAAGAGCTACCAAAGTGAAATTCTTTTTTTAAAAGTCAACATACTTGAAATCTCATACTTTAATGTGTTTTATAAAGCTCAGAATGAAATGAGAAACGGGTCCTGGGAGAGGTCCATTTAGAATGATGGACTGAAGTTTTACACACCCTGTGAATTTTCTATGTGTTGTCTGTCCCTTTAGGAAAAAAAAAAACAAAAAAACAGCTCATATTTATGCAATACATGTACTTCTAAAGCACTCAGGGCTTTATGGCTGACACTGATCTATATTTTCTTATCGAATCAAGTTCCAAAGCATTACTCATTATCTAGTATCTATTTCTTTACATCCCCTTATTTGTATTTTCTTCCTCTTTTTCCTTTTTTTCAACTTTCTAAAATCTTTCATTACATTTATTTATTTGTCTTCTCCATCCATTTTGTTGTGATGTCCACCCACCCAGCTGATCCAATATTTACCCTTGGTAATGATGACACTCCAATGACTACAACAATAACAACACAATCAATTAATATTTGTTGAACATTTGCTGTGTATCAGATGCTACTACTTTCTTTCTTCCCCTTCTCTCTCCTGTGCTTCTCCCCAAGTATGGACACTTTTGCCTTATATTTTGAATAGTGGCTATAAATTTGTCTGTTTTTGTGATATAGCATAACCTCTTTAGAGCTGTGAACACAAATCATGAGCATACTCTATCATTCTGTTTCAATAATCAGAATGTGGGAAGAAGAAGCCATCTTGGAACAAAGGACAAGTACACTCACTGTGCACACACTTAATTTCAGGCCTCATCACCTAACAGAATCTATTAATTCATTCTTTTATTTCATTATTAATATCTTGTGACCAAGATAGGGAAAAAATGCTTTCCTTGGCTTTCCTCCTGCATAACCAGAGAATCAAAACAGTTACCTAGATAACATGAAGCACCTTTTCCAGATTCATCTGAGGCTGAGATAAGCTCGCTTCATGCCAGTAAAAGTGAAGGTGAAGTGGCCTCAATGAACACTTGAGCAAAGACTGTCTGTCATCCCCTGAGCCCCCCAGGGTTTGGGAATTTGTGGAGCAGCTGGGCAGGGAGATACCCTTCCTTTGTGCCATGTGCATGAGTGTAGTTGTTTCCATTACTAAATCCAGCCATGACACCTGGTGTTATATTATTATTATTAGTAGTAGTATTATAACGCTGCTGAATTGAGAATTTTGTTTCTCTGTGAGAGAGCCCATCCTTGATATTTCTTTTATGCCTAGTCACCAAAGTATATCCTCAGGAAATATATTCGATCTCTTCTGTGCAAGGAAGAATTATGGGACAAACAAGAGGTTTTTATTTTATCAAATCTCTAAAAATTGATACAGAGGAGGAAATATTTTCAACATTTTTTTGAGAATGGTAAAATTAAGTCAATGTAAAGATGTGTATTTTCTGTGCTATTGCCTGAGCACAACCTACTTCTCCATGAAACTTATCTTAGCTGTCAGGACGAAGACATAAGCACGACTCTAGTAATTTGTATTCCACGCAGACATGTAAATTCATCACTAAAGAGTCAGAAAATGGAAGGAAGCTGCAATGAAGGTGGCTTGAATGAAATGAACAAGAAACTGTGTGGGATGCCTCTTAACACAGCCTTGCTCAGGACCACTACCATAACTGACCCCTTTGGAGGCTGAAAGAACCTTGACCTCAGAGGGAGAAGAAGGAGGAAGGGAGATACTAATGAACATGAATTATGTCCAGTGCTTTCCACCTGTTACCTTTACTTTAGTTGATGAAACCAATAGTCTTATCCAATATTTACCATTAGTGAAGTCACATTGCTATTAAGTGGTAGGAAGCAGGATTTGAACGTTCATCCATCTCTTAAGCTTTTGTTTATTTTGCCTCTCATTGCTTCATTGAGAAACTACATGCTTAGAATTTCTTTCTTAAATCATTGGAGTTACTAACAATATTGAGGTGGATCATTTCTAGCTGCAGTTTGAGCCTAGAGAACTTCTCACTTATCTTTTTCTGTAAGTTTACACATTATTAGATAAACATTTAACTGTGCTATATCTTGTCTAATTTGCTAATCCATGTAAATATGAACTTTCTAACTTTCTTTCTGTATTTCTAGACCTAATGATTATTCTCCTATACAACTTTTATATGTTTTAGAGGCATTACTGGGAGGAGTAGTCTAAATTTAGTTATTGTTTTAGGTATTTTATTTGTTTCATCAGAAATTCCCATCTACACCTCGAGAGTATGTTGCTAAGTGAAATAACCCACACTGAGAAAGGAAATATCATAGGACTTTACTCATAGGTTGAATCTAAAGAAACAAATGAATAAACACGTTCAATGTAGCACCAGACTTATAAATATAAACTGATGGTTGCCAGAGGGAAGGGGGCTCGGGGAATGGGCAAAATGGGTGAAAGAGGGTGGGAGATACAGGCTTCCACGTATGGAATGAATAAGTCATGGGTATAAAAGGCACAGCATAAGGCATAGAGTCAATGACATTGTACTAGTGTTGCATGGTGACACATGGTGGCTATACTTGTGGTGAACACAACATAACCTATAAGAAAGTTGACTTGCTATGCTGTACACCTGACACAAATGTAACACTGCATGTCAACTCTATGCAAATACAAAAAATTTAAAAAAAGGAATCCCCATCTCTTGAAAACTTGACTGCCTGATTGAATCCTGCAGAAACTGACAGCTTGCCTGAGGAGCCCTCTGTTCTCATGTCAGCATGGAGTTTCTACTCTTTTTTTTTTTTTTTAATGTTTTTTTAATTTATTTCTAGGAGAGAGAGAGAGACACCGTGAACAGGGGAGGGTCAGAAAGAGAGGGAGTCACAGACTGAAACAGGCTCCAGGTTCTGAGCTGGCAGTCAGCACAGAGCCCGACGCGGGGCTCGAACCCACGAACCGCGAGATCATGACCTAAGCGAAAGTCAGACGCTTAACCAACTAAGCCACCCAGGCGCCTCAGAGTTTCTACTCTTAAGATAGGGCTCTTCTTCGTTTTGGTTGCCTCTGATTCATGATGTAACTGCTCAAAGAAAGAAGTGTGGATGTCCGCTGATATCTGTGCCAGTCCCCATGCACATCATGTGGTCACTCTGTAATGATACCCTGTCACTTAAAATGGGATTTTGCATGAATGCATCATATAACTGAATTACCCTGTTGCAAACAGCTTATTTTCTTCAGATCCATAGTCCAGAAAAAATGACACAAGAAATGACATATTAGATGCCTTCATACTTTGACTTCATTTTTGGCTTTCCCACAGCTTGCAAATGATTACAGATGATAGAAAACGAAAGTGCCCAGGCTTCAATTTTTTTGACGATTACCATCTTACTTGTGCAGAACGGGGCTTGCCAAGAAACCAGCTCTGGTTATTCCTTCTCCTTTCCCCTGCATGTCATGAGAATGAATCCAGGGCCTGGGAATTCATCTTCAAGGCTGAGAAAACCAGGGCAGCTAAACCTGCTTACCAAGTCCATGGACTTTGGACTCTTTGCAGCACCTGAGTCTGGAGCTGTGGATGAGTTAATGTTAAAAATATGGTGTGATCTGTCAGCCTATGTTGTGATAAACTGCTATTGGAGGAAGTGGCAAGCTCTATGAAAGCTTCATTTCCAAATAAATTCCAGTGACGCTCCTCTATTTTAGCAACTCAATGTTCAGCACTTGGACTTAATTGCACACTTAACCCTCGCTCCTTATATTTTCCTGCTTTGCTGTATTGATGTTGTTTCTATTAGGAAATCACCATCATCAAATTTTTCTGTATAGAGGAGACTTTCTTTTTGCTTTATCATTTCAAACTCACAGATTGGCAGAATCAGAGTCAAGGGAACAATGTGCAGTGCTTGCTTTCTCTCTTGGCATTAGAAATGAGTTCACTGTGGTTCGCATCTACTGCTTTGCCATAGGTGGTAACAGACACACAACATGAATAATGCCAATGTTTGTTTTCAGAAACGTTCCTTATAAGTCAGTTTCTTACAATATCTACAGGACATAACTCTCTAGCTTCTAGCAATCAACATGCTGCTTTGCAAGATCATTTTACAATCTGACCTCTAGTCTCCATCCTTAGCTCTTCTTCCCCAACTTCCCAATACTCTCATTCAATATTTGCCTGATCATTGCCATAACTCTGTATATATTTCACCCCTCTGTCAATCCTTGTCCATTTTCTCTTTATAACTGGGTTACTTTCTGAGAAACAAATCTGATCACATTAACTCCCTGCCTGAAATAGAGGATCCCCTCTACCTGCAAGATATATTGTAAACTTCATAGCCTGACACTCAACGTCTGACTACAACCTATCTTCCTCTGATTGTTTTATTTGTGTTTTTTATGCCATTATATTTTGGTGGCTCTTAGAAATGCATAAAGTCTAATAAGCTAAAAATGAAAGAAGAAAGGAATCAAATCAAAGGGATTGATGATTTCTTATTTTCCTTTTTGCTTTGCCAATTTGATGAAATTGTCCTGTCAAAATGGTATGAAAATCATTGCTGTGTTGATGAAGGCAGCAAAAGGAAATTTTACATGAGCGCTCTGTAATTAAATAGATATGAGAATTTACTTGCCCATTTTCCCTTCTCAAATCCTGTGGTTTTTGTCTTGGAATCTGATGATGGTATAGCATAGTTTACATGCAAATGTTTACATTTTTATTAGGATAATGTCAGCATTCTTGTGCAGGCATTGCTTTTCTAGCAAATGAGGAAAGATATTTTAAAAGTTGAGAAGTTTAAAACAATTTAGGCAGCCTATTTTCTCCCCAGTTTGGGTTAGGGCAGAACCAGAAATTAGATTAAAGTAGTTGGGTCTGATATAGAAGCAGGGAAAAGTAAGATGCAGCATTTAATGGATGGCATAATCCATATGGAGCAGAGAATTTTAAGTAGTGGGAGCATCATAAGCAAATGCATGAAAATTGAAAAACACATTATATGTTTAAATTATGTTGAATAAAGATGGGTGAAAAGGAATTATGTCTAGAAATAGAAAGCAATATGGGCAGAAGTGGTCTTGAGAACAGAGGATAGAAGATCTGAACTGGACTAAGGGGTTTGACCATGACTCAATGAGCAATAGAGAGCTTCTGGAAGAGTTTCTACAAATTGAGTTTGAGCTGTTCCATGTAGATACAAGGGGAATTGTTTGGAAGATGCTGGGTATACGGGTTTGTTCTAAACCTGGTCTTTTCCAGGTTAAGTTGAAAGTGTTCCATTTTTCATCTTGGGGACCTCCACTTTAGAAAGAAATGGAATCTGCAAGTTTAGACTCCTGAATGAACAAGCTTGGTAACTAAATGATACAAGTTCAAATTATATCTGCAAGGACATACCTGTGTGACTTGTCAGTGATCTCATCTATGTTTCAATTCATAAAATTAATGAGTAGGAATGATGTGCATGGGATGTACGAGCAGATCACAATATCACAACTGAGGGGCTTTGCACAGTCTGAGAAGCAGTGTCAGAGGCTTCCCAAGAGCTTTCTCAGATAAGCAGAAAATGGAACCTTTAAAAGCAGGAATATTTTACAGGAGAAGGTCAGCAGTGAAAGGCTGGGCAGCACCCATGTTTAACACCTTGATAGCTTTTATAATAGGTACTGTGTTTCTTGATTATAATAACAACCACTGTGTTGAAAATTTGGAAATTACAGAATAAGTATTTTTTAAACATTTGCAACCCAACCATCTAGTGATAATCACAATTAACATTTTGGTATATATACAAACAAGCTTTTTTCCTCCATGCATTGTATATTCTAATCCTGTACATACATGTAACCTGCCTTCTTCTTAAAGATGTTTAAGAGTACTCTTGGCAGGTCTAATCATTTTTTTTTTCCTCTCAGAAATTAAGTGAAAGACAATCTGAGGTCAGCTTACTTCCAGTATAGGCAACAAAGGGTAAAATGGCATATGATTCCACTTTGAGTATTTAGTGAAAATTTTACCTTATTATAAAACCACGGACTGGGGCATGCCAAGTGCACTGATATAAATCATGCTGTGATAAATATAAATGCTTTCATGTATTTATTTGCTTCCTTAGGATAAATTCACAGAAGCAGACTTTATAGGTCAAAAAGTTGTGAATAATTTTAAAGATGTTAATGAATATTACCAAATTACCCCCCAGGAGTTTTTTAAAAAATAATTTATAGTCCCCTGTTTTCCATGTTACAGGTTAGTTTTGAAATTTAGGGGATCATGATTTAATAAATTATTTGATTAATAAGTTCTGTGGATGTGCAATAGCGATGGAATATAGTAAGCATCAGGCTGGGTTGTTTGCTATAGTTTCATGTTGATTGTCACTCCCTTTGATATTTTAGAAATATTTAAGCAGGTGCTTAATAGAAGATAAATAGCTTGCATCATGTCCTTTCATTAAACATAAAACATTTATTATAGCTCCCAAAGGTATTGGAAAAATCAGCAAAGCATATGAAAACACTTAATCTGGCTAGTTAGACATTTATAATGTAAGAGGTGCTTTTTGTGTGTTTATTAAAGTGGAATCAGATTGCAGAATTCTCAATAATTTAAATAAAATGTTCCCATGGAAGACACCATATGCTGCCATCTCAATTTTGTATGTTTTATTAATTTGGGGGAGGGGGAATATCTTAAGAGATACAGGCAAAGCACAGTCAAATTTAATGGAAGCATATATTTTGCCGAGTCATTCAAGGGATATGTCCTTAAGGGTGCAAAATAAATATTATTGAATTAAAACTTTAAATCCATAAAGGATCCATAAGGGCAAGACCCACTTTCAAAATAGGAGAGGAACACAGACAGAATTCACTGTTTTCAAAAAAATTGATTTTGTAGGGATGTGATGAACTCTTAGAAGTTTTTAATTTTTTAATTTTTGTTTTTTTCTTTTTATGTGGTATTAGCTACAGACTGGTCTATTTGTTAAGAGTAGCTCCTGACCAAACTGATGAATTTATTCAGACAACAGGTTGTACCATTCAAGTATCACTACCACACAGGAAATTCCTACAGTATCTGAGGGAGCAAGCTACTTTCTTCTTTCTATTGACAACATTTGGCAACAGGGTTTCTGAGGATTGTGGTTTAATGTAAGGAGTCTCATTTGGCTAATTACTGGATTTTAAATATCGATCACAAGTCTAACCATTGTGTTAACTGGTAGACTGAACTTTAGCAAATGTTCTTTACTAGATTTTAAGGGTCTTAAGACTATATACCTCATTTGGCAACCAGATTCTTATCATTAGTTTATAATAAAAGTGGAGTAGCTACATGCATATAGCTTCTAGTGCTATTCCTGTGTATTGCAAACTGTCAATATATGTTCGCTGTTTTTATTTAAAAGTTAATACTAGTAAATGTTGCTTGGTTGTTTTACCATTATTTTTATTATTTTTTAATTTTTTAAAATTTATTTTTGAGAGAGAGTGAGAGAGAATATGAATAGGGGAGGAACAGAGAGGGAGAGGGAGACACAGAATCTGAAGCAGTCTCCAGGCTCTGAGCTGTCAGCATAGAGCCTGACAAGGGGCTCGAACTCACAGACTGTAAGATCATGACCTGAGCATAAATCAATGCCTAACTGACTGAGCCACCCAGGTGCCCCTATTACTATTATTATCACTATTATTATTACAATCAGGAAAGAAGGGTCAATTTTCTCTTTCATCTTTTCAGAGAATTGCTTACTTGCTATGAACTCCCATAAGTTAGGAATCTTCTTCACTTGAGGGCAGGGAGAAGTATCTGCTGACATTAGTCTAGAAAATTCCCTCCTGTTGAGATCCACAGCAGCAGACCTCTTCTGCTTTCTAGCTCCCCAGGATGAAATAACACGGCCATCACTACCACATCACAAGACTGTCCCAAATGCTGATTCATGTGCTAGCTATCTGAGACATGGGTGATGCTTTTCTGGAGAAGAGATCAGTGGCCTCGCTTTCCCTGTCCCTGCTTTTCTTTTCTACGAGATCAAGTTAGGCTCCCCAAGAGAGGAAAGATAGGCCATATAAATACAAGTGAATTATATTGTGTCTAAAAGCAGTTCACATGTCCTCATTCTTTCCCAACTTTTAAAACCAATTTTTAAATGTTAATTCATTTTTGAGAGACACACACACAGGGTGTGAGTGGGGGAGGGGCAGAGAGAGAGAGGGAGACACAGAATCTAAAGCAGGCTTCAGATTCTGAGCTGTCAGAACAGAACCCAATACGGGACTAAAACTCATGAACCCGGAGACCATGACCTGAGATGAATTTGGACGTTTAACCGACTGAGCCACCCAGGCACCCCTCCCCTCTTTTAAATTATATAAAATAAGGAAATGCTTAGTCTTTAGCACACATCTGTTGGGGTTCTTTTTCTTTAAAGGGTAAAACAGTCTTTGGCACAAGGGGACATTTAGAAGGAATGCTAAAAAAGACATCTGTGGAATTGTCTCTCCAGTAACCTCCTTCCTTAACCCACTCTCTTCTCTGTGAGGTTAATGAACGGCTACTTCAGGACGGCCATTTTCTCACTTGACCCTTTTCTCCAGGTCAAATTTCTTGATATTTGGAAAAAGATGGTCTGCAGTGGGAGAGAAGGAATCTAATATGAGAGAGACACAAATAGAAAAGAGGAAGAGAAAGGGAGGAAGGGGGTGTGGAGAGAGAGAGAGAGAGAAGGAGACTGAGAGAGAGGCATTCATCACTCTGGTTGGAGCCCTAGCTGTTCCTGAGGCTCAAATAGATACCTAACCTATTTTTTGATGATTTGACTGTAAATTGGAGTCCCTCTGCCAATGAACTTCCCTTTGGTGTTTAAGCTGGTTTGAGTTTGTCTTGGGCTTTAATACTGTGACTGTCTTCTCTGACTTCTTATTATTCACATTCAGGCTCTGGAGACTCACAACTGTCCATCAGATGGGGTGCACTTACTCTACTCTGCAAAGCATTAGCCCCAGGAGTTGGTCTGCACATCATTTCAGTGCAACATGAGGTGGATATCATTGATCAGTTCAGCCCTTGGTGCTGGCAGAGTTAAATGCCCTAATTCAAATGGCATTACATATACAAAAGAGAAGTCCTGTTCTGAACTCATCTGTGTTTCAAAAAGTCAAATGCTTCCCTTTCTGGCAAATTATCACATGTGAGATGTGCCTTTCTCATTTTTTCCAGTTCTCCCACTGACATTCTCTCTCTCACTTGTCATGTGGCAATAGCACTAAACAGTTTTTCTGTTTCTTTCAAGGCAATTATTACTTCTATAATTTAGACAGCAAAATGTGTTTCAAATTAAATTTAAAACCCATGGGCAAGAGACTGATGTTTGCACATATCTAAAATAAGTCTGCTGGAGATGTTGTGATTATTTTGGGTTTGGAATCCTTTACCATACTAACATTAATTATATATTTTTCATGGTTAGTTCTAAGGTATCGGTGCTCCATTTCTGTTTTGCTAATATAATCATTATGCAGGAAAGGGTCAGGAATTCTGTTAGAGATTCACTTTATATGTGTCTATTTTTTTGGTTAATTATCTGAATACTAGCCTCCCCAATCCTCTTATAAATAAATAAGACACCATAGTCAACATGGTTAAATTTGTTACAATGGAGGTCTAGATCTAAGGTGACATAAAGTGAGGCTGGAGGGTGAAAAATATAAGGAAACACTCTCAGGATTGTGCAAGTTGGCTCAATCTTGGCTCTGCTGAAATGTTACAAGCTACATTAGGAGATGTTCATATGGACCAGGTTAGAAATTGAGACAGTATATGTATCAACTATGTGATTGAAAATATGTACCAAAATTATAGAGTATTAGTACCAACTGTGGAATTAAGAAAAAGCCAGAAAAAAAGAAGTGATTGTTTAGAGAGCTGCCAGATTCACCTTCTTTCTTTCCTTCCTGCATCCAGAAAGGTATCACCTGCATCTTTCAGCAGGGGTCTATCCCAGGAGGTATCCTAGAACATTAGGCAGAGCACCTAGGACTCAAGGTCACGCCCTTGAGTGAGTTACTCTTGACTACGGAAAATCAACATACCATCAACTCCAAGGTCCTTTTCTGCTAGGTGCTCCTGGGTCTAAGTCATTTCCTCACTGGTGGTTACTTGGTAGGTTCTTGATTATTCTCAGCAGGTGACTGCCAGGGCAACTATGACAAGAGTGAGGTTTGTTTTCAGCCATCCTCTCTTCTTCATTTTGCTCCCCTTTTTCATACTGATAGTTTCTTTATCCATTTCTCTCAAGCTCCAGTTGCCTTCATGGGCTCCCTCATTTCCTTATTCATAGGGAGGGATCTGAATCCTGTTTTCACCAGTGTGGAAATGACTAATGAAAATTTGAAATAGTATTCCTCTACAGAGAATGTGCAAGTGGGAAGGCACAGGTAAGACTTGGGTTGTGAGTATTCATATGAAATATTTTGGATAGAGAAATATAATATAGACTCAAAGTAGATTAGTAATTGCTTAGGACTGAGGAGTGTGGGGATGTGGATGGGATATCATCTAGGAATGATAGCTAAAGGATACAATGTTTCTCTCTCTTTTTCCCCATCTTAACTGTTTTTTTAAGTATACGTGACAGTAGTGTTATCTATATGACAGTAGTGTTATCTATATGCATCTTGTTGCAATGGATCTCTAGAATTTTTTTATCTTGCAAAACGGACACTGTTAAACAATTTCCCTATTCCCCTCCCTTAGACTTTCTGAGATGATGGAGATGATCTAAAATTGATTGTAATGATGGTCACTTATATACTGAATATACTAAAAACCATTGAATTATACATCTTAAATAGGTAAAAAAAAAAAAAAAGACTTGGGTTGTGAGTAAATGTACGGAAAGGTGGGCAGATTGGACATGGATTTGAAACAGGTGAGTCAGGACAGGTAAGCTTCAAGCTCAGCTCAAAAGGGTGACAACTTTTGATCCAAGGACAAAGACTAGCTCTCCTCTGACTCTATCCCAAGATTTGGCAAATGGGGTTGATACAGTGGCTAGGCTTACCTCAAATCTTCACAAGGACTGTGGTAACTGACTGGGATAGAGCCACTAAGATTACCCCTCATTATTGCATATTTTGGCAATATACTATTCAATTTTAGCTCTGTTTTATGCATTTAAAACTTGTTTCCTCTAAGATTATAAGTGAATTGAGGTCATGTATCTCCCATTTCACCTGGCACAATGCTAGGAAGGTAGCAAATGGTCAATATTTATTCACTTTAATTGAATTTTGTCACATACAAGGTCTTTTCATCTCACATACATATGCGGCCTTTATACTATTAATGTTCCTGCTTATAAAGATCATATTATTTTAATACTTGGTTTCATTGAAGGAAATTATGTTCGAATCTCTCCCTACTGTTTTTGCAATAATTATATTAGAATAACTCTCCCAGCTCTTTTTTTTTTTTTTTTTTTAACTCTCCCAGCTCTTAAATCCTATGTGGTTTCATTGAATTATCAAGGGACTTCATGCTCCATCTTGAGAAGGCCCAATGTATCTTTTCCAACCCATTCTACTGAATTAGTTCATATAGGATTTTCTGTTTGAATAGTGATCTGAGTTCCTTACAAGCTCTGCTTGGGCCAGACTTCAGACATCAGCACCAATTGGTTCCGTGATCAACAGGGTGATTCCCAGTAACTCCTCCAGCTACACTCCTCCCTTGACAAAGCAAACAAACAAAAAGAACACTAACAAAAGCATCTTGCAACCCTGGGCTTTGGTTACTCTTAAAGGACCACGTGCAGATAATATAACCACATGACCAAATGTTCCCTCCAGTAAAGTGCTTGCAGCGGAACTGAGTTCGGCGTGTTTGTTTTAACCACAAAGTGCATATGCCATCTGGCATATTTCGCATAAAAATGAAACTGCTTTCATGGCTGAGTAGATGCCAAAATGGAATTGTATAACAGTAATAAGGCCTTGTCTGGTTCATGAATATACTTTAGGTGCTGTTTCAAGCATGAAACTATAGATGATGTGAAAATAGTCACTTTTTTTTTCTCTTCAGAGGTGAAGGATATACTAAGAGTGAAGTCACTCACTTCTGTGAGCTATGATTTTTAATGTGGAGAAAAAAAGTTGCAAATTCTTTGTCTATGATTTTTGAAATGTAATCCAAGGCTTTAATTTAGCTTTGGGTTTATGCCTCTCTGGAATAGCTGAATGGTGGGGGGATATAAAACATTCAGACTAGAGATTTGATCTTTTGCTTTCATAATGAAAAAAAAAGTCCTAAATGTCTAGAGCTTCAGGGTTTCTAGAATATATCAAATATGTAGATGATTGACAGAATTTCCTCCTTCTTTTCCATTACTTTAATGTCATGTTGTCAAATCCCAAGCCAGATCCCCTTTTCCACCTTCCCTGAGCCCTCTATACACCTTAAGAAAATGAATCTTAATCCATCCAACCTCCAGGGTGCTGATGTAGGTTTAAGGAATTTTAGAACACTGCATCAATTCTAGTGGGACATAATCACATGGGTGAAGAGGTGCCAGAGATTCATGGTTAAAGGTATTTGTAGAAAATTTGTGCATCTCTACTACGTTGTATAACCTAATAGTATATTCTCCTCTGTCTATAATAACTTATTTTCTGCCAAACTTGGGACTCAACATTTCTCATGGTTGATATTCAGATTTACACAAAGGTATTCTCTTAATGCACTTTCATGCATCTCATACATATTTGTATTTCTTTCCTGCATAATTTTAGGCTCAGTAGAGTGTCATAATAAACCTTTCTCTATGTTATCAGGACAAATATCTATAGCATCTAAGCAATTTTCAAATCTTTCAAGTCATTTATCTCACAAACTTGCCGCAGTACAAGCATAAGTATGATCAGAAACTGGGCATGCATCTACTTTTCTGGTCAACTTAGCTCCAATGTACAGTCGTCCTTTGGCATGCAGTTATGAAGTCATTAATATCTCAAATGGTACATTCTCATAACATGTGATGGAACTTCATGTCATACAGCTATAAGAGATGCTTAGGAATTTATGCTTGCAAACTAGCTTTGTTATTTACCTTGTAATATAACACTAAGAACCTTGTTAAGCTATTGTCCCACAATGCTTATTTGTCTCTTTCAAGAGGGGTATTTACCCCATGCCTGCAGGTATTTTCTGATATTTTTTGCTTAAGAACCTCCACATGTTGATTCTCTCCAGCACTTGTCTACACAAGGTTTATGACTATAATTGTTGTTAAAAATGTCTCTGAGCCAGATATGAATGTACTGAAGCTTCCCTTCACTTGCAATCAAATTTTAAATGATACGAAGCTGTAGATCTGTGAGGGATTAGAATTTGGTCAATGTTCTGCCGGAATTGATTTCAATCTCAGAGGTCTTTGGAGAACTATCATTTGAACTTTAGAATGTCTGCTCTCTCTTCTAATACTTTCTGTGTTGGAAACAGTTTACTTCTACTTGTACTCCCTAGAAAAGAGAGAAACATTATTTAGGCTTCTTGCATAGGTCCCTATAGCTGGGGGTGAAAGCTTACAGCAATATTAACCTCTTAGTAATTTAGTTACAAGCTTGTCATTCATATGTAACTTGTGGTTATTAACCTGAGTTTTATAGTTCATTTAGGCTTTCAGGGTATAAAGATTATAGAAGATTGGCAGAGCCTAGTCATTACCCTGTTTTGCTAAGCTTCCATCCATTTTAGGAAGTCTATTCCAGCCCTATGAACAAAAATCACTCTGCTTTGAGCAATGTACAGAGCTGCCATTTTGTCCCTGTTCAGGACTTGTAGATGGCCTTATAGATGAAGTGCCCAGTTTGAAGCTGCACCCAGTTTGAAGCTGATCTTGAAGGAATGGCCACATATGTGTAGATTTGCAGATTCTTTTGGAGATGAAATGGCTGGGTTTTCCATTGATTTTGAATTGATGGAATCACATCTGGCTAAGAGACAGAAAAAAGTCATTTTGGATAGAGGAGAGTATACTTGTGATGTGCAATGTGTCACAGACTGGAAGAGATTTAGCAGTGAAAATTATTTATTTATGTTTTTTCCTTGTCACTTCCTCAACTGATATGCTGTATTAAAGATAAATATGAAATAATCTGCAAGAATTGATAAAGAGGTTTGAAATTCTGAACACTACATCAGTGCTCCATTGGCTGGCATTGGGTGACGGGCATTGAGGAGGGCACTTGTTGGGATGAGCATTGGGTGTTGTATGGAAACCAATTTGACAATAAATTATATTTTAAAACAGTTTTAATTTCAGTATCTCAAAATGTACAGGGGTTGAGGGCGGGGGTAGATTGGGGGGGATAGAGACTGCTGGAGTATTGTTCAGGTTTTGTCAACATGACCAAATAAGAAGATAAGAGAGACCACCATAACCTTCCAACCTTTCAATGATGTACAGAAACCCCAATCTATCTTTAGATGGTAACATCTGCACATTTGGCATTGGCACAAAAATACTTTCTAATGGTGTGAAATTTTCATTTTTTCCTATGTATATTTTATTTATTTATTTTTAAAGTTTATTTACTTCTGAGAGAGAAAGAGAGAGCACAGTGGGAGAAGAACAGAGAGACAGAGAGAGAGAGAGAGAGAGAGAGAGAGAGAGAGAGGTGCATAGAACCTGAAGAAGGCTCCAGACTCTGAGCTGTCAGCACAGAGCCCAATGCGGGGCTCAAACCCACAGACTGTGAGATCATGACCTGAGCCGAAGTCAGACACTTAACTGACTGAGCCACCCAGGTGCCTCTCCTCTGTATATTTTAGAAACATGTAGTCCCAGAGTTAGACCAAAATCTCCAAATAACATTGCAGGATTTCTATCAACTATTACTAAATACACTATCATCCATCCATTCATTCAACAAATGTGTGTTGGGCACTGACTAAGAGCTATTTCAAATGCTGCACAGCCACTGGTGAATAAGTTATACTGGGCCCTTCTCCTTGGAGCTCACATTCTTCTGTGCATAGAAGGAGGAGGCAGGGAAAATTTCTGTCCTGAGATGATGCTCGATAAGCTCACCTCTATCTTTTTTAACATCCCATTTGTAGTAATCAGGGAAGCCAGCTTTATATTCATAAATATACCAACCCTTACCTTTATTAAGTACTTTGTATTAGCCCAACACATGTTTTTCCAGTTGTGCCTCGTCTGCTGTCTAATTCATTGGTTGACTTTCTAATGTCATTTTTAAAAATTATTTTAATTTTTTATAAGCTCTATTTAATTCTTTCCTGAGTATATCTCATTATTTTCATAGGCTTCTCTTTGTTATCCTTTAAACAGATAATTTTATTTCTAAAACTGTATTAAGCATAATTATTTTAGAACATGCATTTGATAATTCTAATATTTGCAGTATTTCTGGGTCTGTTTCTGCTTTTTTGAAAATTTAAGAATATGTTTTATGGAATATAATTTGTGGGAATTTTTTTGAGGACCAGCTTTAAGATGGTTTTCGTTTGTCTATGGTAAATAAATTCTCATTCTAAACTAATTTTTAAGCTCCATATTCCCCCTCCCACATGTGAACAGTGTAATTCTGGCTGTAACCCATCTGAATCAGCTCATAAGTATAAATTCTCAGGGAAACATTTCAGTCTGTCTCTTCTCTCCACCCAGAGCCACAATGAGAATGTTGTCAATGTCTCCTTCAACAAAAAAATTTCCCTTAGCTTATCTCCTTTCATGGAAGGTATTGCATTATGCAGGCCCTGACTTTATGTGAGATTGTCCTCTGAAGATATAGCATCCCTTCAGGTCTTTGCTGGTTTTAGTATCATTATGCTTTAGCTCAGATCTTGCCTCTTCAAGGAGTCCTTTCTAGGGCACTTTGGTAGCTCAGTCATTTGAGCATTGGACTCTTGGTTTCAGCTCAAGTTATAATCCCAGAGTTGAGGAATCGAGCCCCATGTTAGGCTCTGTGCTGAACATGGAGCCTGCTTAAGATTCTCTCTCCCCCCTCTATCCCTCTTACTTGCTCTCATTCTCTCTCTAAAATAAAACAAACACCGAAGTATGTTTTATCTATACCATGGAATACTACATGGCAATGAAAAACAATGAAATCTGACCATGTGTAGCGACATGGATGGACCTTGAGGGTGTTATGCTGAGCGAAATAAGTCAGGCGGAGAAGGACAAATATCATATGTGTGCACGTATAGGAGGATTAGGAGGAACTTGATGGAGGAACAAGGGGGAGAAGAAGGAGGGAAATGGTAGGGGAAAGGGAGAGAGGCAAACCATGAGAGACTCTTGAATGCTGACAAAAACTGAGGACTGATGGATGTGGGGGGGAGGGGGGATGGGCATGGAGGAAGACACTTGTGGGGATGAGCATTGAGTGTTATGTGGAAACTAATTTGACAATAAACTATTTGTAAAAAAATAAATAAAAAAAAGAAAAATTAGAGGAAAAGAAAAAAAAACTATTTGAAATGTAAAAAAATAAAATAATAAAATAAAATATAAAATAAAATAAAATAAAATAAAATAAAATAAAATAAAATAAAATAAAATAAAACAAACAAAAAACCCTACAAAAACCAAAGCATCGTTTCCCGACTTTCTGAAGTAGACTTCCTGGTCATGTTATCCTATTGTTGTCTTCGTACCCATACTAATACCTAAAACTGTCTAGTTAACTAGTTTGTGAATTTTTTCCATTAAAAATCAGCTTTCCCAATCAAGACTACAAACTGCACAAGTGTGAGAACTGTCTCCTTTATTTACTGCAGCATTCCCAGTGCCTGAGATGGTACTTGGTCCAAAGGAGGTCCTCAGAGAATTTATATTGCATTGGAAATTGATGGAATGAGCTCATAGAATAGGTTAACATTATGTTTCACCATACCACTCAATACATGGAAGTTAACTTCTTTCTAGTCTTCATACCCATGTTGTGTAAAAAAAAGAAAGAAAATAAAGTATAAGGGCTTTTATGGTCAAAACAATTGTTGTGTTTTGTAACTGTTTACCTAGGTTCAATTGCCCTTTGCTCTCTTCCTTCAACTTTGGTCTGGAGGTTCCCTCTCATCTCAGTTGGATTGAGTGGAAAGCAGGCTGAGTGGGGACTAAGAACAGTCAACCTTTCTACAGCATAATGAGTGAGTGGGATGAGCTTCAAGTGTGGCTTTACTATGGCCTGAATCCCTTAGTATTTATAGCAAGGCCCTGCTGATAGATGTGTGTACTTGAGGAGGTGATGGCAGAATATAAGGCTAACTCTCCATATTTGATGGAGCTAACTCTCCTTGACTATGAAATGGTGCACTATCATCCTTCTCAGGTGGTAGTGACTGCTTCCTGCCTGTCCCAGATGGTTCTAGGCCAAGAAAATGAAGCTTAAAGCAGCAGTTTTACCCTGGATATTCAGAGAATAAAGTATTGGAAGTCATGTAACACATGGCCAAAAATGTAGTGCAACTAAATGAAAACTTAACCTAATTCATTGCCACCAAGAATAAGTATGCAAGTAGAAAACTCCTGAATATCAGCATGATTTCTCAACTAAACTAAAAAGACATCTAAGACTTTGCCTCATTTCTGATGGGATGATCTTAGGGTACCATGACTCCAGAGGAAGAGTACTTCTGTGCCTCCTATTGCTGACTAAGAACCCTTTGGTCATAAGTCTTGGCCAGTAGCTTAGTTCTCTCCAAAGACGAAGAGAGTATAGGGACTCTATTAGTTATACCATGATATGCCAGTGTATTGCCTCCTGTTCCTTCCTCCCTCCCTCCTTTCCTCCCTTCCTTCCTTTCTTCTTCTTTTCTTCTTTTTTCTTTTTGGCTGTAAATCTGGGCTTCTGTCTCTCTTTCCATTTCTAGATGCACTAATCCTAGTTTGTAACTTTGACTGTCTACCAATAAAACTGCAGCTATACGTGGTTGATTTCAGACCTATATATGGCAGTTTTCATATCTCATCCCAGGTCCCCAACTTGATTGCCTGTTTCCTGTTTCTTTTATCACTGCTACAATTTGCCTTGGTCCTCTCTTATTTGGCAGTAAAAGATGAATTGAGGAGGAAAACAAGGCCAAAACAGGTTCTCTTGTTAAATATTTTTAAATACCAGAATACTACTGAAAAACCATAACCTCATATTTAGGAAATGTTGAAAACATATAGAAAAATAGAAGGAAAACAATCACGTATAGTTTAGCCACCCAATCACAGTGATGACATTATTTTCTTTTGGTTCTTTTATAATGCTCATTTTATTTTCCCCACACTGTATATATAATTATACTGTATATACAATCTCGAATACTGAGTTTTTCAATTATATCTTTAAAAACACTTGAATATGGTGTGCAATTGGTTATGTAGTATTCCAGTTAATGGGTATACTTTAATTTCTTCAGGCTTTCACTTACTATGAACATTTGCATTGTTTAACAGGACGTATGTCAATATAAAATGTTTATAGACCTATTATAATATCCATATCATGTGTTATATCAGATGCCACTCTTGAGAAACGAACGATTCAGCAAAACCTATCATTAGTGGAGGCGAGAGTTGGTTGTAAGGTGCTCTTAGAAACTGTGCTTTGTAATGGATCATATCCCAAGAGGCAGACTGAGGGTGGAGAAGCTCACATACACTGGACTGAGTGTGTGCAGACATAGGCATGTGTGCAGAGCCTGGAAGGGATCCATTTGGGGAATGTAACATATGAAGCATGGTAGGGATTCATTTTTTGGTACAAGGGAAACATATATCTATGCTTCTCGCAGCAAAATTTTGATTTCAAAGAAATCTCCAAATTGCGCAATTTGCTGAGATAGTCACATAGAAATAAACATAAAAATAATTGTAAATGCCTTTTGTGTTTCTAGTAAGATTCAAAATGTTATGTCCAAATTTGCAAATCTATGAAGGAAAGAAGACATTTTAAAGTGAAATTGCTTCTGTGTCAGGGATGTCATTGTTGCTTGGATGATCATAAAAAAAGGAAAGATTTATGATTCTTAAAAAGTGTGAGATCAGGTTTGGCCGTGATTTCCCTTTATATGATACATATATTTCAGAGATTGAATTTAAATTTGGAATTAAATAGCTTCATGGGGTATACAACGTGAAAGTAAGACTAGATTATCTTGATTTTTAGAAAGTTCTTAAGGGTACCCTAAGTAAGCCGTAATTTTTTTGAAAGTGAATCATTTCAGCATTTCTCTGTGAAACTTATGCTAAAAAATAGAAAAATTAAATCTGCAGGGGACAATAATCTGGTCCTGATGGAAAAAAGAAATACAGCTATGCTTTATGAAATATCTTTGCTATACTGACATGGAAGTGACATCATGTTTTAAAATATCCTTTCGGAGTAGCATAAATGAAAACATATTTTTCTCTGACTTCCTTCCTTCTAACTGCTCTCCACCCTGTCTTTGGTCTTTCTGCTCTTATCTGCCATTTCTTTTGTCCCTTCTTCGCCCCTCAGCCCTATCACTTTGATCTACATTTCCTTATAATTTCTACTCCATTCCTCTTTAATTCGAAACTTTCTTTACTTTGAGCATCTTTTCTCTACTGCACTGAATCTTTCTTTTAAATGAAATAGTCACATTGATTGTGAAAAATGAAAACAGTGTCAGATGTTGCCCTCTGCCCATAAATAACAACAAACAAAGCGGAACAAAAACACAGATGCAAATATTAAAATGCTTTTCTCATTTTAAGAAAAGAATTTTGCTGGATGTCTTAGATCTGTGTGGTTTTACCACAGACTATCTACTTTTGAAGAACAAGGAAGATAATGATGAATACTGCTATTTGCACTTATCATTGATATTTTTACTCAAATAACTTCCCACTGACAGAGCTGACTGCTCCACCGAGGGTACAGATCAGTTAGGTTCAATCAGGCAAGGCTTCACAGAGGAAGGAGATGACACCCAAGATGGCTAAATAATAAACAATATCCTATATCAGGGATATCATTTAAATGCCCCACTTCCATACTTGACTCTCATCACAGACATCACTAATCAACCATAGCACTCTTTCCTGCCAACAAGGTGTGGTCTCATACTCCTTCCAAGCATTACAGATATCGTAAGTAACACATCTAGTTAAGTTGAAATCAATTTGCCTTTTTTTCTTTAGACCAGGTCATTATATATCCCTAATGACTTTCCATCTCATAGATGCTCCAATACATATGACCCATAAGGTCATATGACCCATATTTCTTCACACTAGACCATGCTTCACTACTTATGCTGTTTGCTTAATATGAACTCTGCCTAGGAAAGAAGCACCCTATGCTCTGATAGCAGCAATCATGATCTATAGCCTTCTGAAAGCTCTGGGTATATGTTTATTGGATCAACTAGCTATTTGATTCTACAACTGTGTAAGGAACTTAAACAATTTTAAAAAATATTTATTTAAAAATTTTTTAAATATTTATTTATCTATTTTAAGAGAGAGAGACAGAGAGAATGAGAGAGAGAGTGAGAGAGAGAGAGAGAGAGCATGCATAAGCAGGGGAGGGGCAGAGAGAGAGAGAATCCCAAGCAGGTGTTTCACCTCAGTGTGGAGCCCAATGCAGGGCTCCAACTCTCAAACCGTGAGATCATGACCTGAGCTGAAACCAACAGTCAGTTGCTCAACCACTGAGCCGTCCAGGTGATCCTCCCCCATTTTTTTTATTTTCAAGAGAATAATGCTTAGTAAGAGTGCAAAATATTTCTTATGCCATATTTTATGCTGATATTTCAGTATTATTATCATATAATTTTAGTGAATCTTTTCTCAAAGAATTATTCGTAGAAATGGGTTGTTTAAAAATCATTTATGTGAAAATTAAGATCTTCTCTGCATCTCATTCTGTTGGAAATCAACAAATTTGAAAATTAATGTCTATATTGTTCATAATCTTCTCTTAAAGAGATGGGAACAGAATTTAATTTTAGAAGAAGAGATTTGCTAATTGACCTCTCTAGAGTGAATTACTGAGGAAATGAGAATATAAGTAAGTTTAAGAAAAAGGACTTAAGTTGTAATATACATTTATAAAAATACATATTATCCATGACTCTATTATGTATTCTAAGAATTTCTATTATTCACTCATGTGGCTCATAAGCCCTCTTTCAAGGTGAAAATCTTATTTGTTCATGTCTACGTTGTTTACTATTTGTTTATTTCTTATTTGTTATGTGAACACTGGAATTAAATATTCTTTTGAAGATAAATAATTGCCAATTTTTCCCAGATCCAGAAATCCTAATGCAAGGCAATAAAATCCAAGGCTTTCTATGCTCATGAGTGCATGTAAGTCTTTAATTTCTGAGAGACTGAATAATAGCAAGTGATAAGCTGTAAGTGAGCAAATGGTTAGTGTGTTCTCTCAGGGTCCCTCCCTGGGGAGTTGGGATATATTCATCAGAATGGAAAACAGCTTCCTCTTTTCCTTAGAGGGGCTTCCAGTTCTTAAAGAGCAGATGGGATGGAAGTAAACATGCAACATTCACAGGTAACTAGAGAACTACAAAACTATGTTTGGGCACCACATAAATCAGTACATGTTTCTTTTGTTTAAGAACAAATTACTTTCATAGTTACGTTCTAGATCCACTTGGAAAAAAAAATACACAAAAACCAAAACCCACAAACAACCACCCACCCAAGCTATAGGTGCTGGGTCTCATCATCTTTTTGATCAAACTGAGTTTGTATCCTTCCTTTAAAGATTCTAGCTTTCGATTTCTGTGTACCACTCTGAGGATCTGTAAAGCAGATGTCCTTCTGGTATAAACCCATGTGTCTTGAATTATTTTAGCCCCTCTCAGTAAATCACCCCTCTCCAATCCTTTCCAGGAAGCATTCCTTTTGGTAAGTGTGAACACAGTTGACTACTATACACTGGGACCTGGGATGGGGGCAGCCAGCAATTGGGCATTGTCCTCCAATCTTCAGTGCCCCTGCTAGCACCAAATCACCTTTGATTTTTGAAATGATATAATCGAAATATATTCTTTCAAATTGGGAGAAACAAAAAGGGCGAGAGGCTGTTAGACTCTAAATGACTTATCCAAGTTACTTTAAAACAGAGTCTACAGCTGGTCTGTTTTGATGTGGAGGCTGCTATGACCTACCTGTCCCCTTTGTCCCTTCCAGGCACTTCAAGTAGAAGGGATGTGTGCTAACAGCTGCCACCACTGCCCCTCGCCTAGGGGGACTGATGGGGAAAAGAGTGTCTTGCCTATAACTTGTCTTGTACTACAAGCAGATATGTACTATCTGCTCACACTCACACCCCAGTCCCATATAACCTCAATTTTTAGGGAATTTCACTTTAGGAAATAAAATGGAAATTGTATGCTAAGAAAATCTTAAAACTTGTGGGAACAAAGATACCCTCTAGGTTGGCCAGATATACTTCTCACTTGCTAGAAAATGATCTGACTCTTAATGTCACTTTCACAGTGTGACTACTGCCACTGTCTGCAGGTGCCCTGGAAAACCTAATTAGACACAGGGGGTGAACATTTTACTTTCAGTCAAGGGAATATTCCTCCTGGATAAATCACTGTAGGACCCTAAAAAATAATGGTGTTTGACTGGCTTGTTTTTAAAAGAACTGAATGAGCCCTCAGATTGTTTGGCTTTATTTGATACTTTAACACAGGATATAATCTATAAGACATGTGGTTGGGAAATCTCTTTCTTTCTTAAGGGCGATTTTTATTTGAAACAAGCATTCTCCACAACAAGTGTCTGTCTGACCAAAATTAGAGTACACCTATGTATCCTGTTCTAATTTTCTGTAGTTCTTTTTAGATGATGAGAGAAATCAATTTTCTCTCTTCGTTCCTTGTAACACTGAATGTTTCGAAGATGATATTTTCCTTTAGCAAGAGAGACTCAGGATACACATTTGAAAAACTGGCGCGTATCTTAATTTGCCTGAATGTTATGTATTCTTGCTTAATCTTATTCATTTTATGTAGGTCTCTTCCCTATGAGTGGGTACTGGGGTAGAGTTATAGTTCTGAGGTGGCCACAGAAACTCTCCAATCTAACTTTTTGGGTTTGCTTAGGACCCACCCTTCGTTTGTGTGGCTAATGACTCTGCCAGGCCTTGGCCTTTCAGACCTTGACCAACCATGGACAGAGACAGCCCCGTTGCTTAGGCTTACCCCTACTCAGCATCTAATCTGGTGCTGAGCAGATTGAAGAACACATGGGGAGTCTCTTCTGCAGCAATGAGTGAGGTCCAAGTTAGACATGTTTATGAAATCTCATGTTCAGTGTGACCAAAGTAAGCTCACAGATACATTTTTACAGGGTTTCAGAGTTTCTCTAAGTGCTGCTTGTTGATTTGGTCTCAGGCTATGGTTTAGTACCTCAGTTCTCTTGCAGGGATTGGAAATTGAATTCCAGGTTGCTTGGATAGAGCTCTTTCCTTCTCTGGTCCCTGCTGATGGTCTCCATGAGGAGCCTGGACTCCGTCCTCAACATCAACTAGTCCAGAACTCAATGAATGTATTTCCACTTCCTATTTATCCTGCACTGAATGACAATGTTTTCATCCCACCTGCCTTCAAAACTTGCTTGGAACCCATGTTATGTCTTCAAGTTTTGTGAATCAAATTGAATTGATTTAGACTTTGATGCCAAACTTTATCAAGTCCAAACTCACCCATTCTCAGACAAGTGTGTTGGGCTGGTGGATAACCTGAATAACCCTCTTTTCACCTCTTCAGGCTGAGCACACATAGTCTGTTCCTCTTTCTCTTCCCGAAGTTTAACATTGCAGAGTGCTTACACTTAAAGGGTAGGGAGATATGATTTACCTCCTTGCAGATAAGGGTAAGTAGGTCAGAATTTGGAAGTGGAATTCTTTTGCATTGAAGAGTTATGTGTTCTCCTTATTTATTTAAATAATATGGGCTTATGGGTGTTCTCTACTTTGAATAATAGTCCAGTCCATTTTTCTCATAACTAGATCAGATGCTTCTAGGGAATTAGAACTGATTCCTGTTTCTATCAGTCCCTCTGCCTGACACAGAACAGATGCCAGAAAAAAAAAGACATTTCTTAGTTAATAGCACTAAAATAAGAATTAAGCTCACAATATCTGTAATGATACGCCAAAGCAGCCCAATTGGTCTTCTGACATTAACTTACTGTACTTAACTCCCTTTCTGATAAAGATATCAGAAATGGGATGGTCTAATCCAAGTCCTTCGTTTATAGATGATAAAACTTAGGACTGGAGAAGAAGTATATGGAACCATATGTGGAATGAGAGCCCACTGTTCCTAACCTCCAATGTGATACTCTTTAGACGTATGCATGCAGTAGCACCAACTACAGTGTCTGATGCATCCATGCACTCGACCCAGGTTGGTTATCTGTAGGAAAAAGGGAGCCATCCCATTTCTGTTCTTTTTGTTTTGCAAAGTGAGTTTTCACTTTCCCCTGATCTCTAAGGCAGAAATGAGCATGGATGGGTGTAAGAATGACACTGGGGTGATCAGACTAAAGCAGACCACATTAGAGCCACTAAAGCCTGTGCCAAGATGGTGGCAGTGAAAAGAGAGGAGCAGATATATTGAGAGGTATTTTAGAAGTAGAATTGGCACAATCTGTTACCAGTTAACATGAAGGGTAAGGAAGTAAGGAGATGTTTAAGGTGACTCTGAGGTTCCTGGCTTGGGTGGCTTGATGGGAGGTGATGTCACTAATCAAGACATAGCAAGTTTGGAGAGGAAGATGAACTTGTTAGGTGCGAGATAGTTGTTAGACTCTTGGTACTTCCAGAAGGAAGCATATGTGAGGAGCTTAGAAGAGAAATTTAAATCCAAGGTATAGATCGAAGAGTTAATGTTAAGTGACTGAAGAAGGCTTCAGAGGTGGTGGTATCACCTAAAGAAAGGCAGAGAAAAGACAGAGGACTGGACACCCAAGTTCATGAGGGAGAGAAGACAGAGGGGGCAAGAGGAAGTGAGGAGATACTATCAAAGAACCAAATGTCCAGTAGTATGCAGAAGTGAGGTGAAGAGGAATGGTGAGCTGGTTATGATCACACGTGGTCTGCCCTTCTTTATCTCATTTGGCAATGAGATCAAATCGGATGAGGCTTTAAAAAAATTTTTTTAATGTTTTATTTATTTCTAGAAGAGAGAGAGAGGGAGACAGCATGATCAGGGGAGAGTCAGAGAGAGAGGGAGTCACAGACTCTGAAACAGGCTCCAGACTCTGAAACGGGCTCCAGGCTCTGAGCTGGCAGTCAACATAGAGACCAATGCGGGGCTCGAACCCACGAACTGCGAGATCATGACCTAAGCGAAAGTCGGACGCTTAACCGACTAAGCCACCCAGGCGCCCCATACATAAGAAAGAATTTAAATTAAATCAGAAGAATGTCTTAAAAGTTTTTACGAGACATAAGAATAGATTAGTAGGGTTTTTGAATCTCTCATTTGAGAGTGTCTCAAGAGTAAAGATATGGAGGGATGCTGTGTGGCTTAGTCAGTTAAACATCTGACTCTTTCAAAAATTTTTTTTACTATTTATTTATTTTTCTTTGTGTGTGAGAGAGAGGCAGAATATGAGTGGGAGAGGAGCAGAGAGAGAGGGAGACAGAATCTGAAGCAGGCTCCAGGTTCTGAGCTGTCAGCATAGAGCCCGAGGTGGTGCTTGAACTCAAGAACCATAATATCATGACCTGAGCTGAAGTTGGACACTTAACTGACCAAGGCACAGAGGTGCCCCAAGCATTTGACTCTTGATTTTGGCTCAGCTTATGATCTCACACTTTGAGCCCCATGTAGGGCTCTGTGCTGATAGCTGACATTGCAGAGCCTGCTCTACCTCTCCCCTGCTGGCACATGGTATCACTTTCAAAATAAATAATTAAATAAATATTTTTAAAAAGAGTAAAGACATGGATATTTTATTTAAAAAAAAATTTTTTTAATGTTTATTTTGAGAAAGAAAGAAAAAGCAAGCATGCATGTGGGGGTCAGTCAGACAGAGAGAGAGAGAGGGAGGCAGAGAGACAGAATCCCAAGAAGGCTTCATACTCAGTGGAGGGCCCAATGTCGGGCTTGATCTCATGACTGTGAGATCATGACCTTCAGATCATGACCTGAGCTGAAATCAAGAGTGACACTTAACCAACTGAGCCATCTAGGCTCCCTAAGATTTGGATATTTTAAACTGGAGTTAAATTAGTCCTATTTGAAGAATGCCTCTGAATTCCCCTTTAACTTTTTGGTTCTTATTCCATAGAAGTGAACATATAAGGCTAAAGGAGAGCATTTTTATTTTTGCTGTGTACTTATGGAATAAATTCACTCTGTCTGAAAATATTGAATTTGCTAACTAGCTGATTTATCTAGAGGTCTCTGAATATTTCACTGTGCAATCAATTGTACTTTTAATAAGCCATAAACCATGTTTACCGCCTTATTTATTGAATTTAATCGAAGTGACTTGATGGCTAACTAGTACAGTGCTCTTGACAGGCCTCAGAAACAGGGTCTGTTTACCAGAGAAAATAATACAGCAAGATGATGGGATGATCTTATTCTTGAAAAATGCAACAAAGCAGAGCAAAAGTAAAAGATTTCTTGTTTGTTTGTTTGGGGGCAGAGTTTTCTGGAAGATAGAAGGCCAACACTGTGAAAACCTTCCTGTGGCTCTTCCTGTCTTTCAAGCAGGTGCAAGCGACACAAGATTCCTATTAAAGAATAGCCTTCACAGCTCCTCACAGCCTCACTGCTGTGTTTGCCCAGAGGTGTAAATAGATTCAAAGGTCATCTGCTTCCTAATATCCCATTTCTTTTCTTTTGGAGTAGTTTCAGTCAGAGTGTGAAGCATCGAGATGAGGCAGCTCCCCAGTCAATCTGAGAGAATCAAAAGAGCCCTTATACCCCCTACAGAGCCTTTTGCAATCTTTTGGGTCTTAACACTCCAAATGATTTGATTATGTTTGGTTATAATTGCAATATTGATTGAAGTTAGAGGTGGCCAGGAGGGGTCAAACTATGCTTTATGTCTCCTTGTAGTCACATAGATCAGACTCTGTTACTTTCACATCACCTGCAGGGAAGAGTCACCATCATCTTTCTCAAAACAAAATGCACTGCAAAACAAATTTCATAGGCCTAAAGAGAGCTTTGAAAAAACTAGTTGGCACAGTAATAATTTGATTTTCATGAAGCAGTTTCCTTTACTGAATAAATAGCACTGTATTTACACACAGAATGAAGATCACTGAAAATCTCTTTATCTGGTTTTGACAAGTCCACTGAAAAATTGACAAGAGAAACATTTAGTTTAGACAGGGGTGGCCAATTCAATAAAGATCTTGCTGAACTAAATTTTTAGGTTTTATTTCAACTACAAATAGACACACAGACTGGGGAGGGGCTGCTGTTTTCAGTATTTTTTTTTATGTTTACACATCAAACACTCATAGGGGAATTGTCTTCTGAAATATATAAGCCTTGGGTTAAAGAAGCTTCTAACATGAAGGATCAAGTTGGCATTTTGAGGGTTCTACCTTTTGCACTTGGCGCAAGTCCATCAATAACAGGGGAAATCAACCCTAGTGAACACTTAGCACTCTTCTACTCCCATGTTGCAAACACTCACTACAGTGTTCTAGAAAGACAGTCAGTGAAAAGAAGCCATGTAATACAGAGTGTGAGGATAAAGTGACCCACAGCTTTTCCATATCTAGGGACTTCACAATGTGTAACATCTCCAAGATCACCTGGTGTCTCTGGAGTGGGAACAGAAGACATGCATTGCCCTGAACCCTGAGGATTCCTGCCAATTGTCTATACCTGGATTGCCTCTGATTCCAACCAACGTCTCAGTGGCTGCCTTTGGCATGTATCTGTGCTTATGCATGGGCAAGGGAGACATAAAAATGTAGGAGTTAAAAAATATAAAAGAAATCCATACTTTCTTAGGGAAAATAGGAAAATAAAATGAGTTTTATGTCATTTTATTTTGAAAATGCATTTTATTTCTATTTACGAACTTCCATAATAATACAGTCACTTTGACGTGACAGTTATATTGTAAAGAGGCAAATATGATTTAACTAAAATAGCATTGTACTAGCTCTGAATAAAGCAAACTGCTGATAATAGGAAAAAGAAAATACTCTCTGTTACCTCATATAAATCATAGCACATTGGAAATAGAAAATGCCTTTAGTGAGAAGTAATGAATTAATAGATGAATAAATAATCCCCATTAAACTGCTGGATATTTTGGGAGTACAAATATTCCAAGGGTGGGAACTTTGTCTAAGCTCTTACTTTCTAGCTTTGGTGTGAATTCAATCAATACTTTTGAGTGAAAAAAACTGCATTCCAAAGTCTTAGTGTTTACTTGTTTAGAGGGACTTTTTCAAAACAAATTCCTTTCACATACCAAAAAGGAGATTGGAAAGCAGATTATAGGGTGCAACAGAACTGAGGTCAGACAAGGAGAGAAGGGCAAAGGCAGGCAGGGCATGCACAGGAGGCTAGGTGTTCCAGAAGTCTTGGTTATTTGGTTAGGTGGCTCAGGTCCAAGAGCCTCATGTCTATGAAACTAGATGACCTGGGGGACCTGATGCAAGGACCCCAGCAGCTCCAGTGCATAGATGGTCCTTTGGCCCCATTTCATCCCGACAAGCCCTCTCCAAGTTCTGAGGTTTCTGATGATGAAGGCCCATTTTGGGATCCTGCCTAATCCAAAACAATTGAACTTTAGCACTGACTTGGGAAAAATAAGATTTGAGGGTCAAGGGAAATTTTTCCAATATTATCCCCAAAGCCATATGCAATTTTTAAAAAAGCTTTCTCTGGAATATACATTTTTTTTCTATGGGACCTCGTGGAAGTTGAATATCTGGCAAAAAAAAGAACTTGCGTGGCTGTATTGAAGGCTGTGTTGTTTCACTGCAGCCGTGTGAACACATGTTGTTTATGAGACAGTTTGCAGGTTTTGTAAGGGAAGGTGTAGAGGAACCTGGGGAGCTTGGCATTATTAGAAACACAGTGGAAGAATTTTGAGGGCTCAGCAAATCTGAAGCCTTCAGAGTTTTGTCTAGATCTTACCATAAGCACCACGGGTGATAACAAGACAAATGGTGAGGCGGCATTTATGTCTAGTAGAGGCAACTAACTTTCGTGCTAGGCCATGCTAATGTGCTCCAGATGCCTTAAAATCTTGACTGATCTAATAGAGATATGCAGGTTTGGTTTATTCTCTAGGTAGTGCTTGTAAAAGAGAGAAAACATTCTCCATATCTGTCTTCTAGCTACAAGACTTCCGCTTTCCTTCCCCCTTTCTCTCTCTACTTCCTTTCCTGCCTTCATCCATCCATTCCTAAACGTTTTCTAAGAAACTACTGTGAAGATGTCAGGTGAGATAAGGTATGTATGTCAGGACACGATGCCTGCCTTCATGGAAATAAAGATGCAAATAAATATTCAAAATATGCCTGAATATGTTATGTCCATTCCCAGCATACTTGTTAGAAGGGGTGGTGGAGGGTGTGGGGGCACCTGGCAAAGGGGTTCTAACCTGAAGGTTGGGTACATGGACAGTGTGAACAATGGAGCCGCTAGACATCTGTGTGCAAGAAGTAGGGCATTCTTAACAAAGAAACAAAAAGAAACACTAAGTTCATGATTCTGGCATCCTATATAAAATATGAAAGCTCATGTTGAATATGTTTCAAAGGAAAGAAAATCAACAAAGGAGGAGAGGCTAACATTGTCTGGGGATTGCACAAATACCACCTTCATTGTTTCAACTAGGACTCACAATAACCTTAAAAGGCATGTGTTTTCCTTATTTCTTTTCAGGCTCAGAGAGAGATTCACCCATTATCTAAGTTAAACTATGACTATAAAACAAGTCTGTCTGATTCTTACATTTCTTTGGGATTAGGGGGGTTAGAAAATGTGATAAGGGAACCTGAAAAAAAATATAAAGAGGATTAGACATGTATCTCTTTTAGGTATTGTCTCACAATGCTAGGGATATAATAGATGGAGCTTCTTGTTTTTCTAGTGTTCTGTTGAACACAACAAATCCCAAAATAACAAAATTAGATGTCTCTTTAATATCTTTAGAGTAGCCAAATAGTTAATTTTCCATGATATCCTGAAGCTTATCTAAATTACAGCCATCCAAGAGCAGGTTCAAATATAACTAGATGCCCTTACATTGAAAATAGATCATCACCAGTCTAAGAAACATAGTTATGAATCCAATATAAATCACATTTCAAATATGGTCTTTACCAATAAATAAGGTGAACCATTCACTACTTTCCCAAATAGTTAATTGAATATTTTGGAAGAATTTCTAATTGCAATGGCATTGTCTTGCCATTCCTTAGTGCTTAGCCTTCTAATTTGAGATCTACTGGAGGGCAACATTTGCAAATTAGAAACATAATTGAAATCTACTGCTGAATAAATTGATGTTTACCGCTACATAAAATTAGTGCAATCGTTTTAAATGGTATGGAATCTATTTCTTTTCACTTCACTGGCTTCTTACTTTTCTTTGATGGAATTGTATTTGGAGATGACCCTCAGAAACAAGCGAGCCTTCTCTTTGATATAGTACCAAATGAGCAGTAGGAGGGAAGGAATGGTGATATTGCTGAAGACCCACAGGTTGCTGTGATTTTACACAATGGTAAGATCTCCCTAGTTCCCTGACATTATGAGCCATTCTGAGTTAAGGATATTGCTGGGAAACTAATTCCATCTCAACAGACTTTTAAAACTTGAATAGTTGAAAGATGCAAACAAAAAGTAAATTTACATCTAGACTAGTAGAGAAACAAGATGGACTTTTGTCAGTGTTTAATTATGTCAAAGTTTTATTTTATTTTATTTTTTTATGTTTTTATTTATTTTGGGGAGAGAGAGAGAGAGAGAGCATGAGCAGGGGAGGGTCAGAGAGAGAGGGAGATACAGACTCCAAAGCAGACTCCAGGCTCTGAGCTGACTGTCAGCACAGAGCCCGACGCGGGGCTCAAACCCACGAACTGTGAGATCATGACCTGAGCCGAGGTTGGATGCTTTCCAACTGAACCACCCAGGCGCCCCATTAAATCAAAGTTTTAAAAAAACAAGTGAATGCTGCAGAAAACACTGTTAAGAGAATGAACAGACAAGCCATAGACTGAGAGAAAATATTTGCATATCATGTATCTGATAAATATCCAGAATATGCAGAAGTACACATGGATAATGTTAAAGAAACTCAAAATCCTTTTAAAACTAAACAAAAAGAAAACAAATTACCCAATGAAAAATGGGCAAAGATTTGAATAGGCACCTCACCAAAGATAGGCATATAAAAAATAAGCATATGAGAAGATACCCAATATCAACCGACATTAAGGAACTGCAAATTACAACAAGGAGATACCACGAATAACTTATTAGAATAGCTAAAATCCCAGAACCTGACAATACCAATTGCTGATGAGGATGTGGATCAGTAGGAAATCTCATTCAGTGCTGGTGGGAATGCAAAATAGTACAGACACTCTGGAAGACAGTTTGGCAGTTTCTGATAAAGCTAAGCATAGTTCTACCATATGTGTTTCTAGATATTTGCCCAACTGACTTGAAAAGTTACGTTCACACAAAAACCTTTACAATAATGTTTATATCGGTATTATTCATAATCACCAAAAACTGGAAGCAACTAAAATGTTCTTTAATAGGTGAATGGATGAACTGTGGTAAACCCATAAAAGGGAACATTACTTAGTGATAAAAATAAATGAGTGATCAAGCTGCAAAAGACACAGATGTACCTTAAATGCATATTACTAAGTGAAAAGAAAAACCTCCAGTTGAAAAGCCTACATGATCTATGACTGTTTTTTAAACAGTATTCTGGAAAAGGTAAAACTATAGAGACAATTGATCACTTAGTGGTTGTCCAGTGTTTGGGGAGGGAGTAGGATTGAACAGATGAAACCCAGGGGATTTTTTTAAAAAGGGTTATGCAGTTATCTTTATGATATTGTAATGGCAGAAACATGACATGGTGCATTTATGAAAATCTATGCAACTTTGCAACATGAAGAGTGAGCCTTATGTATGCAAATATAAAGATCAATTAGGAGATTTAGGGATCCCAGGCTGGAAAGCAGATTGTTATGAAGGAATCTAACCATATCACTAGATATGTGTGACATAACCTCACCGAAGGTCGGGGAAGGCGGAGGAATTATTGTTTAAGGGGTACAGAGTTTTGTTGGAGATGATGAAAAGGTTTTCCGTACAAAGAGTGGTGACTGTTAACAACACTGTGAATACCAATGAATTATACAATTACAAATGCTTCAAATGATAAATGTTATGTGTATTTTAACAGAATTTAAAATGCATTAGAGGAGGGGCTCCTGTGTAGCTCAGTCAGTTAAGCGTCCAACTTTGGCTCATGTCATGATCTCGTTGTTCGTGGGTTCAAGACCCGCATAGGGCTCTATGCTGACAGCTCAGCCTGCAGCCTGCCTCAGATTCCGTGTCTCCCTCTCTCGCTGCCCTTCCCCACTCATGCTCTGTTTCTGTCTCAAAAGTAAATAGACATAAAAAATAAAATGCAGAAGAAAGTATACACTTAAATGATTAAAATGATTTAAAAAATGTGTATTTTACCACAGTTTAAAAACGATTATAGGAAAAGGCACAACAATAAAGAAAGTAGGGACAATAAATAGATCGGTCACTTAGAGAAGCGACTCTAACCTTTTTAGAGGCAGTGGAACTATTCTACGTGATACTGTAATGGTGGACATATGACATACATTCCGTCAAAGCCTAAAAACTGTATAACATAAGCAGCCAACCCTCATGTAAACTGTGGACACTATATGTTAATAATAATATATTAACATTTGTTGATCAATTGTATCCCACTAATGGGAGATGTTAACAATTGAGAAATAATAGGGAAAGTGTGTACAGAGATGGCGGGAAGAGGTACCTGGGAGTTTTGCTCACTATTTCTACAAACCTAGAAAATCAATTAAATAATTCAAAATAATTCAAAAACAAGTGCTGACCTAATGACTACAGGAATGAGTGGAGACGTTAAGACTAAAGACAAAAGGGGGGCGGCGCCTGGGTAGCACAGTTGGTTAACCGTCTGACTTTGGCTCAGGTCATGATCTCACAGTTCGTGGGTTCAAGCCCTGTGTAGGGCTCTGCTGACAGCTAGATCAGAGCCTGGAGCCTGCTTCAGATTCTGTGTCTCCCTCTCTCTCTGACCCTCTCGTGCTTTCTCTCTCTCTCTCAGAAAAAAATTTAAAAAAATTAAAAAATTTTTTAAAAAGACTAAAGACAAAAGGAATTGTATGTAAGTACTGAGACTTGTTATCAAACTTGTTTCTCATAGGGTAACAGTCTAACAATTCTGAAATTATACTGCATGTGCACTAGGATGGAAAAGTATGTAAATACATGTCTGGATGGTGACAGCTACCGAGGGAGGAGAAGGTTGCAGATACAACCTTCTCTAGGAGGAAGGCTGGAAAAAATAATTTAGTACTGGATTATGGTGAGAACATTGATATGTACTCATGTTTAGTTTTATACAGATAGCTAAATACCGAAACAATTATAGATATGTGTTTATACATTGGTTAGTATACAGACATATATTTCCAAGTTCTGTTTGCTGCAAAGGCCTAGAAGCAATGAATATATCCCAAATTCATTCTTGGTTTCTGATACCATTCTCCAATAAAAGGAACCAGAAACAGGAGCAGGGAATACACAAGATGAGCCTGGACCGTACTGTAGTACCAAAAAATAAGAAAGTGCACAAGAAAAAGTATCCAATGGAGTATTTCAAAGGGATGCAAGAACCAACTGAAAGAGCTCCCAATAGCTAAAGTTGGAACAATTGAGCGACGAAATAAATAACGTAGTATTGGATTATAATCCAAGGTACAAAATAAATATTTACGAGTCCGTTCTAACATAAATATTTGATTGAATAAGTTAATTAATGAGGGGGAATAGACGAATCTCCTGTGTAGTATTCCAGACAATTTATGTAGCTATTTCTCTTCACTGTCAAGAAGGTGGGACATAACTGATCCCTCTCCTATTCCTTAAGTGTGGGATAAACAGAGTGATTACCTTCCAAAGAGTTCATTATGTAAAGGAGGGGAGGTGGAGAAGAGATGAATAGCTTTATAGTATGGAAACCTGAGAAACACTACCTCAGCCACGTGATCAGGCTTAACATCAATAACTGATAGTCTGTGCCCTTTTGATATAATGTGATAAATATGGCACTTTACTTCTATAACTCATAAACCCTGTCTAACCATAAAAATGATCTAAGACAAACCTGTGAATGGATAACGAAGATGTGGTATACATTTTATATATAATGGAATATTACTCAGCAATAAAAAAGAATGACATCTTGCCATTTGTAACTATGTGGATGAAACTAGAGGGCATAATACTAAGTGAAATTAGTCACTCAGAGAAAGACAAATATCATGACTTCACTCATATGAGGACTTTAAGAGACAAAACAGATGAACATAAGGGAAGGGAAGCAAAAAAAATATAAAAACAGGGAGGGGGACAAAACACAAGCGACTCTTAAATATGGAGAACAAACAGAGGATTACTGGAGGTGCTGTAGGACGGGAGATGGGCTAAATTGGTAAGGGGCATTAAGGCATCTACTCCTGAAATGACCATTGCACTATATGCTACGTAGCTTGGAAGTAAATTTTAAAAAAATATATTTTTTTAATTAAAAACAGAAAAATATCAGACAAACCTAAATTGAGGGACATTCAACAAAATGCCTAACCACCACTACTCCTCAAACTCATAAAAAATAGGAAGAATCTGAGAAACTGTCACAGGGTAGGAAAGCCTGAGAAGACATGACAACCAAATACAACATGGCACTCTGAATGAGATTCCAGAACAGAGAAGTAATATTAAATAAACAGTAAATAAATAAAGTAGGGACTTTAGTTAGTAATAATGAATCAGTGTTAGTTGTGGCATTCATTGTGACAAACATATCATACTAATGTAAAATCTTAACAACAGAGGAAACTGGGTTCTGGGTACATGGGAACTTTTTGTACTACCTTTACAACTTTTTATGCAAATCTAAAGCTATGCTAAAATAAAAAGCTTGTTTTAAAAACAAACAAACAAACAAACAAGAGGGTGGATGTAAATACAACCTGAATTTAGCTCATAAAATATTTCAGAAGTGCTTGTGATAGTAACATCACAAAGGCAAAGGAAGACAGAAAAATATCAGGATAAAAACACCTACAGAATTGCGGAATGACTATGAACACTCTGGTGTCATTATATCTGCTTGAGGACATACTACAGGTTTGGGAATTACCTTTCACACATGTGAAAATAAAACTTCCTCTCTTGACTTTTCCCACCATTGTCCAATTTCTAGTCTTTTTTACCTTATATATTCCAAAAGTACCTTTCCATTCTCATCTCCCACTCATTTAAACAAACCTATCTTCCAGGCAAACTGATCTAGTTACCACTTGATAAATACTACAAGGTTCATATGCTCAAAATTGTTCCCTTCATGTAAATGTACTTTCCTCTTGCAGGTCTAACCATCCATCCCAAAGTTCTAACCATCCCAACAAGAGTTCTTTGGCTCTCTTTGATTTCCCCAGACGAGAAGATCCCATTCTCTCCTAATCGAGAAGATCCCATTCTCTCCTAATCCACAAAGTTGCTCTGTACTTCTCATGTCAATCATATACTACTTTGTATTATGGTATTTTATATATTGCTTCCCTAATGGTTATTAAGATATTTACAGAAGGATGAGCTAATGAATTTTATCAATGTTGGACAGTCACTTTCAATTTAGGAAAAAACTTGAAACCAAGATCAATTAGAGTAAATTAAAAATAAAATTTTAATTATTCACAAGAAAAGTCACTTGATAGAAAGGGACTGCTACATTTTCCCTACATCTGTTATTATTGTGGTTTCTCTATTTGTAGCTGATAATGCATGGAGTCAATGCATGTCAGGTAATACCTCTTGTTTGTGAGGCATCATTACAATAATTAATAACAATGGCAGCTCAGTTGATAGGAACTTGGCAATGTGTGTATCCTTATCTTCAAAGTTCCAAACAGTTTGGAATTTGGCTTTTTGTGAAACCATTTAATAGGAAAGTGTGTGTTTAGAATCTGCTCCTAGCTCAAAGACTGACCCTTATCTCTAAAGTCTTTAATGAGAAAGCACCTGACAAATTGACTGGCACACTCCACTCCTCCAAGTAATTTCCCTTCCTGCCAAATGAGTCTCTTGCAGTCTCCACTTCTAGCTTAGAAAGTTGTTGAATGATGACCAGTGTAAAGCCAATGTCTGAAGCTTCAGAAAGCTCTCTTAAAAAGGTTATTTCACAAAGTAAAATTAACTTATTGAAAAGGTGGAAAAATCAATCAATCTATTTCCCCCCACATTGTGCCGATTAACTACTTGATGAGTTTTACTTGGTTAAATTGACTGACAGGTTAAGTACCCCACAGCTGCCCCAAAAGGAGCCTTCATGATGATTGTCACAGATTTATTTAATGAGGTTCAGTCCCATAGAGCAGCATTAAAATAAACAAAAATATAATGTATTATCAATCTTCACAAGTATTATTTGAGTCTACTCATAAATTTTTCTAACTAGAATTTCTGGCTACATTATTTGTTTAATAAATATTTAATAAATACCTAAAGAGGATAGAATTTACATTGTGACCAAAATGCAAAAGAAAATCTCTGGACTTATTTCATTGAAAACAAACTAAAGTAAAAGCAATACTTTTTAAGTGAAAAGAATTCATCAAAATGGGGCTAGAAAGACTATAATCACTGACTTTACTATCCTTATCAAGAAAATTATTAGCTTATTACACTGCAAAAACATTTCTGTTGTGTAAGATTATAATCTCAAAACAATGTGGAAATTAGGAAGCTATTCCACAACCTTTAGATCATGTACTCAAGAATATTAGCTATGGGAAATGCTAAAAATATAAATTTAAAGAGTTAAGAATTTAGTTGGAAATCAAATATGGATAATGTAAGATGGCATTTCTCTTCCCAAAAGCATGGCTGAAAAGAATGTGAGATCATGAAGACATTATCTAAATGAGATCACAGAGTAAAGGGAACTTAAAAAAAGGATGTGTAGGATCAGCATGATTATTTTAATAAGCTGAGTAAAAATGCCAGGAGTGAAGAAGAGACTGAGTATCAGGAGTGAGGAGTAATTGATCAGAGTGCCAAGTATCAAGAGCAACATATACAAGTTGTCCTTGAATAAAATGATGATTCTTCAGCCTTGAGACTGGAAGGAAGAGGAAAATGGGTGTGGATACATAGATACTCTTAAATATTAAGTGCTTGATTGGAGACTGAAGATTAGCAAAAGGGGTCAGCAAAATGAAAGGGGCAGATAACTAAGGATAAAAAAAAAAATACATTGCTGAGCAGCACTGGAGGGCCCACACATTGTAGGGGCACTAATATGTATGGCGGTTTTATGATATTCTTTTGCTGTACTCAACAGTTTGGGTATGATAATCGTAATGGTAACTTACTGTGATAAGTACTTTATTTAGATTAGCTCATTTAGTCTTCATAGGTAGCCTCTGAAAGAAGTACATTATTTCAATGAGAAAATGAAGGCTTCAAGGCTATGAAATTTGCCCGTATCTATTTATCACTATTTATTTAAACTCAAGCAGTCTGACTTACAGACTGAGTTTCTGGATGGCCGTTTAGGTTTGGAAGTACATTGTTTTAAATAAGAGACTTGGGCTATTACATACCAAGCATGACCAGAAGTTTCAATAATGCATGGAGATTAAACTGTTCAGGGATACAGTCATGCAGCCCAGGTCAAATCAGGAAGTAATGCCAGGAAGGAAGACCATTGGGTACCCTCGGAAGACCAAAGAACTGAAGTTCCCTGAGTCTGGGGGGACATTGTAAAGGAGATGAAATCACGACAATTCTATAGGAAAAGGTTACGGACAAAGAACAGGATACTGGAGGTTTCTGAGGTGGTACATTTCTGAGTGACGACACAGTTCAAGTTGTGGCCATTGGTATGAATCGCTGGAGGGGAAGCTGTAAAGAGAAAATCAAGGACTCAAAAGGATATTCAGAGTTAAAGAAATTATGGTGGATTCTTATTTATCTAGAACTGTGCTAAGGGATATTTATTCCTAAGTGACAGTTTTCACTGAGCAGACATTTATGTCCCTACTATAAGACAAAGAGAATTCCAGGCTTTGGTAGTAGGCAAAACAGAAGAAGTTGCTTTCCTCATAGAGTTTACATTCTGGTGTTCATATACCAGGTAGTGATAGGTGTCTAAGAGAAAAAAAAAAGGCAGCTAAGAAGAATAGATATAGTAACGGCAAGGGGGATGACTGCCTTAAAGGGTATTTAGGACCCACTGAGGAGTGATTATGACCAAAAGTATTGAGTCATCATTTTCAGAGATGGGGAGGAGTATGTGTGGGAGTTGTACAGTTTTGTTGGGTCTGAGAATTAGGAGTTATATTTTTGACCAACGAATTTGGAGAGATTCATCAGATATCCAAGAGAACTGTTGAGCATCAGCTAAATATTGGATATCAGATTGTGGATTTCATAGAGACATTCAGAAACCTGGGCTAAGGATATAAGTTTGGGAGTTGTATAGATGGTACACAAAGCTACAAAAATGAAGGTGATCGTTAAGGAAGAAAGGATAGAGACATGAAATACTCAGATATCTATATGCAGGGGCACTACTAAAAGGTGGGAATATGCAAAGAATCCAGCAGAGACTGAGGAAAAGAGACCAGAGGAAAAAAAGAAAAAAAACCGAAAGTATGATATCATGGAAGTCATGTGAAGAATGTGTTTCAAGATGGAGGGATGATCACTTGAATCAAATATTGCTGAGGAATAAAAAAAATAAAAAATAAACAATGACCACTGGATGGGGGAGGCAATTCGTGGCCATGACAGAGCTGTCTGGTTGACGATGGTTTAATAGAGTAGGGAGGAACAGAAATAGAAAAGATGAGCATCAGCATGTTTTCCTAGTTTTTCTATCAAGGAGAGCAGAGGAATATAGTGACAGTTGGGGAATGAGGTAGGATCGAAGGAATTTTTCAATGCTTAAGATAGAAAAATCTGTAGTGGGTTTGTAGGCTGATGAAAGCTGCAGCATTGCTGAGGCATACATGAGAGGCTGTGAGACCCCGGCACAGGGGGAGAGTGTATAGAGTTGCTCCTGGGAGCACACACAATCCATCCATAGTTGCAATTCTAAAGTTATTAAGAGACTAGGATGATAGCTGACTGGTGGCAGAGACACTATTTATTCTGGATCTGAGTATATGAACACTGCTAAGCACAGGGTAAATTCCAGTGAGTGATGGTTAATGACATCGAACATGGAGGCTATCCAGGGAATTACCCTTCTGCTATCAAGGAGAACATGACTGGATAGCTGAATGAGCAATGTTAATAAACTGTGACAATTAAAAATCTGCGTGGTAATCTATGAAATGGATATTTAGTGTGACTTGCACTTTTAGAAGTGAGATTCTTTATTGAAAATTATAATCTGTGTAATGAGAGTTATTATCTACTCCTGAACCCATCGTTTCCAACCAAAGAAAAAAATCTGCTTTTCACCCATTTGGCGTTCTAATAATGTTTCATGGTTGTTTAAAACTTCTCCCTTAGAGCTTGCCTCTGTAAATAGGACCTATTTTTGCAAACGGAGGGACACGGTATATTCTTTTACCTTTTTATTTTCAGAAAATAAGGTATGTTAGAGTGGAAAGAAATCTGAAATGGGAATCAGGACACTATGTTTCTTGCCCTGGTTCTGCCACTAACTCACTGAGAATTGGTTTCTTTTCTGGAAAATAAAGTAGTTGGTCTGGAGGATCCATAAAGTCCCTTTTGGATTCAAGTAATGAAATCATAATAACAATCTAAATAATTCAGAAATTCACAGTTAATGCCCTTTATTTTTATACACCCATAATATTCTATGTCAAGATAAGTAACATTTATATTGTTGAGAGGTTAACAATCACCCATGCATTAATATCTTACAGGGTTATTGTGAAGATTAAAAGAGAAAATGTGAAAGAAATTCACAAACCGTAAAGTGAAATACTGCCAGTCATTAATAACACGTAGACAGTGAAATATTACATCCAGATTCTGCTTTTACTATGTGGCTTTTGGGACATCAAATAAAGTCAGTATGCACAGAATGTAAATTGGGAAGAAGGAGGTTTTACTCGAAGAAGGTGTGCAATTGCTTTAACTTTTTTGTTGTTGTTGAAAAATGGCCATACACTCTTACAGGAATAAAAGGACTTTAAGACCTAGGGAAAGACATTGAGATAAGCATAAGGGATGGATGTATTGGTATTAATTTACTGTCAAGCAGTATGTCTGCATCAGAGTAGCATGGAAAGAAATATAGTCAGGTTTCCTAAAATTCTCGGCTTTACATTAAAAACAAAACTAAAACTAAATTGAAAATTATAATTAATTAATGTGATACTTTTAAGTTTCAAGGTAAAGTCAACAGTCTAAAAATTCTAATCTGTTATCAAAATTATGTATTTACTTCCTCCCAAAATTATTCCTTTTTGCGTAATTTTCATTTTTTTTCTATTTGTATACATTCCTTTTTTCGTTCATAGGAAGAAATTTAATAATAAGCATATTATCTGGCAATTTCCATTTTTTTTCATTTAACAAGAACTGTGCTGGAGAAATTGTTGAAATGGATATGCTACAACACCAATAATAACAATGAGACTACATTTCAGATTTTCATAGCATTTAATTTGGGGGGCGGGCAGCTTCACGGTTAACTCACTTTCTTCCAGCAATTCTACTTCTTAGCCAAATGAGAAGGCAAGTCATTCAACCTCCCTGTACCAGTCTCCCTATCTGTAAAATGGGGATCATAGTAATACTTTCCTTAATGAGTTGTGCAAAGATTCAATGAGTTAATTTATATAAAACATTTAGTAATCGTGTTGCCATAGGAAATATGTTGCCATTTAGTATAATTACTATTCTTATTATTATCCCTCTCAGTGGTTTGGAGATTACAAATGTATCAGCTCCCAGTGCCATTTTGCAGTAGTCCTAAGGATTCATCAGATGTTAAAAACTCAATTTCTAAATAGAAATTTAGATTTTTAGTTAATTCTCTGACTTAAAAAAAGACTGGTAAATTTTTTGATTTTGGGTAAAACAGTATGGAGCAAACACATACAAGTTTGTGGATAGGCATGGACCATGGTCAACAGTTTCCTTATGGGCTCCCATTACTGTAGTGTGCATTGATGGAATCTTGATATAATCCTAAGAGACTATAAAAATTAGGGAATCATGGTTAATTCAAAGATTGAAGCACTGTCAAAAACAGATACGTGAGCTCCTCGATGGGCGTTAATAATGAATGGATTGGGAAATCTAACACAACAGATGAAGATCAAAGAGGCGTTGTGTATACCATGGACATGATCCTTACCACATACCTGGAGCTACAAGGATGCAGACTCTAGATTCCATGGTCTTTGGAGAGGATGAACGACAGCAAGAAAGTAAGCAGGAAGATAGGAAGTGCAGCAGGGGTTGGGGGTGAGGGTGGAGAAACCCCAAACAATACCAAAAAAACCCCACAGGTCTTCCAGACACCAATGTTCATGCTTTTCCATGGTATCAGGCCACTTCTAAATTAAATTAACAATTGTACACCTCTTCCCAATCTACAGAACATTAGGTGAGCCCTGCTTGGGGGTTCCAATATAGTTTTTACTGGCACTTGAAATTCAGGTGGTGATGACTGATGCTCTACCTGTGTTTAAGAAGGTAGATGTCAAAGGTACCATTTTAGAGACAGATAAGTAAGGTTCTTTGATCCTATTGACAGAGGGTCTGGGGGGAGAGGGGGAAGCATGTTTTATAATACAGACAAATAACTCTGATGTGATTCAATTTTGTATAATCTACCATTCTTTATGACTTTTTAAAAAACATTTTAAATCACTTAAGTCCTAGTTCTTTGATGATTCTTTTATCACAGAGGGAGATTCTTAGATAATTGAAAAGGGATGAGTCATAATGAGTTTTCACTGATGCATGTTGCCTCTCATTACTAATTCCACTGGTATCCTATAGGGAACATAAAGAGCCTCTCGTCTCACTGAATGGTGGCATGAAAAGGCCTACATCTGACACATAGAGCTTGACTCTGTCCTTTCTGAACTGGATGGGCTTGCCAAGGGACAGAAAGGAGAAGGCCTTTGTTCTTTGACCCTCCCTCCCTCAAGAGCTCTAATCCAGTCAATTTTATTCCTGGTGGATTGGAGAATATGCTGTGCTCCATTATTACCCTTCCAGATGTTCGTTCCACATTCGCACCTGCTCTCGTTTGCCACCCCCCCGGGACAGTTAGAAGATTTAGACAAACATGGTATGATTTCACGTTTACTGCAAAAGGCAGTCTCTTTGTTACTGAAATATTAGCTATTCTATCATCAGTTCACCTGATATTTAATCATAAGACAGTGTTATATTTCAGTCCCACAGGCAACTGAAAAATTAATGTTTAAAAATATTGCAAAGAACAAAGGGATCTTTCCCCCCTCATTTTTGCATCCTCACAGCCCACAGCTCCTGACGACTATAAATGTTTCAATAAATGTTTACTGAACCAAATCAAAATCATAAGCAATTGTCATTCCAGGAACGTTTGTATAGAGTTATGGGTTTTATAGATATGTTTATATTTAGATCACTTCATGAATTTGGGATCTGATTAGGACATTATTGAATTCATATAACATCCCATTGATATAGAATAGAGCGCCCTGGTGACTATAACCATTTGGAAGCATGACCAGAGTTCCAAATGTAATTGAACTAAGGCTTCTAAACAACAGGATGGGAAAGAAACGGTCACAAAGCCTACGTACAGGAGAGCTTGGTCATTAGCTTCTCTCTTCATCTTTAATTCTCTTCCTTCAAGAAGAGAGTTGTTCTATTATGAAATACATGGTACTAGTGAGGGAGTAGTGAGAGCAGCACTAGGCTGGACCCTGTTGAGGCCTGAGACAAAAAGAAAAATTGGTAATACCGATCTTCAAATTTTAAATACTTTGATAACTTTTGTTCATCATGAATTTTACTAATTAATTTTGAGTTTTAAAAAGATCTTTTATCAGAATACTTATCTGGATTACTGAGCTTTTTGAAGCCCTTTTGAAAATTTTGTATTCTGGGTGAATTCCTCACATGCCTTACCCTAGTGGCAGCCCAGGATGTAACAATAGAAATGTTACTTTCTGGCTGGTATCATTTAGAAATAACCTAACTTCATGTCTTAATATGAAGCTGAGTCATTAAGAAACAAATGTAAAATAATCCAATCTTTTATTTTTAGTAAGGGAAGAAATGTGATATTTTAGAAAGATTTCTATCAAATAGAAGTAAAATTATAAAGAGCCTATTATTACAAATGCTTTCACCTGTAAATAATGGCATATTTAACATACAGAGGCTTAATGTCTTGAATCTGTTTTGTTTTGTTTTGTTTTTTCATATTAACAGGTGGTTTCTCCAAACCAGGCAAATGGGGAATTCCTTTTCACAGTCTTCTAATGCTTGTTGCTTTGTGGTTATAAGGTATCCCCAATTCTAGCAATTGCATGCCTTTAAGTGCTGTAAGAAGGGGAAAGAATCTCACTATAAGTATATATTCCCTTTTACCACGGTGCCTGGTCTTTCCAGAGGCCATACCAACATACCTTTGCTCATGCTTCCTTTCAGAATTATAAGTCACTCTGTCTTCCTCCTACAGACGCTAGGAAAGCCAGACTCACATGGATCTAGTCACATGGCTGCCTTCAAGAAAAGGTCTTAAGCAAGAAGGAAACAAATACTGATTTATAAGCTAACAGTGCCGATGACAGTTAGCTTCTATAGAATTTGTGTAAAATAATGTTTTAGCGACCTGACAGTAAAGAAGAGTTATTGTGTTTATAAAAACTCTTGGGTGGCCTAGTAGGTTGAACATTAACTCTTGATTTCAGCTCAGGTCATGATCCCACTGTTTGTGAGTTCAAGCCCTGCATCAGGATCTTCACTGACAGTGCGAAGGCTGCTTGGGATTCTCTCTCTCCCTCTCTCTCTGCCCCTCCTGTGCTCACACTAGATTGCTCTCTAAGTAAATAAATAATATACATACATAAACTTTTTTTAAAAAGAATTACATTCCTGAAATTGTATTCTTTTATTAAAATTTTTTTTAATGTTTTATTTGTTTTTGAGACAGAGACACAGCATGAGCAGGGGAGGGTCAGAGAGAGAGGGAGACACAGAATCCAAAGACAGGCTCCTAGCTCTGAGCTAGCTGTCAGCACAGAACCCGATGTAGGGTTTGAACCCACAAACCATGAGATCATGACCTGAGCTGAAGTTGGACTCTTAACCAAGTGAGCCACCCAGGTGCCTGGTTGAAATTGTTTCTTAAGAGACTGGTTTTTGTTACTTTTTACTTAGAAGTAAGCTCCCAAGGCCAATTCCCTAACATTCTATCGATAAAACTTAAAATGTAAATGATAACAAATATGTCTATGCACAGATCTGCCAGAAAAAATAGTTGGATGGGATGTGTTAGTAACTGCATTTAAATATTGATTTCTTTGAGTTTGAATTCATTTTCTCAGATCTAGTTGTGCCTTAGGCAACAAGGTCTCATTACTATTAGCATTTGGAGTTAAGATATCACTGACCTTCCTTTTGAACTAAACTGAATCATATATTAGGCTGGCCTCTTTGGAGCATTACATGATAGTGTTTTTAAGCAAATTATTTGCAATCAGAAAATAATAGTTACAATAGATTTAGCTACTCTTTGTGAGTTAAACTTTTTACAGTTTGTTATTTTGTTCATAGAAGTTTTATACCTTTTAAATTGTAAATACCTCCAAATGCTTTTTAACAATTTAATTATATGGTATTCAGCCATTCAGTATGTGGATCAACTTCCCCAAAGTTCACTGGATAGGATAGTATTTCTTTCCTCTTTTCTAGTATCTGAGTCACAGAGGTGTGATCTCTAAAAGTTTATTGCTGGCTAGCTGGGCTTCGGGAAGGTCTGATAGGTTTAGGGAGGGAAGGGATCAAGTTCAAGAATCACAGGCAATTACTATTACAGGCTTGACAAAGTAAAGTTCAGAGATCTTCCTGACAAAAAGTACAACATATTAAAATAAGCACAAGTCACAGTAATTAACAGGATGGATTTTTCATTTCCTTTGTTGGTTTCTTTATTTTAGGATCACTTTTGTACCCCCTGAGAACATCATTCAGTGATACGTGTTACTGTAGAAAAAGCATGAGCTAGGGATTTAAAAGACCTGGTTTAGCCAAATAACAATGTTAATATTTATGTATGATGACTTCAGGTTAGTCATGCCATCCTTTGGGACTTGGTTTACTTATTCACAAAATTGGTGGTTTTTTGTTTTGTTTTGTTTTTAAATAATGCCTTTCTTCAAATCTAGTCTCACAGAGAAATTTCATCTATTTGGATAGATGAAAGCAGAACTACTCTGCTTGAAGTTAGGTAGTGAGTCATTCTTGAATTCTTGAAAGATTCACTGAATCTTTCTCTTAGATCCTGTCTTCATCTTTGAGAGTTGGCCACAAAATCCTTGTGCTTCAGGAAGTGCCCTTAAACACTCATGAGGGGGAGGAAAGAAGGGAAGCTGTGAATAAGATCTTAAGGGATAAATCAGAACTCCTTTTTGTGTTTACTTTCCTACTTTTGCTTCTTTGTGATTTGTCAGGTTACTTAGAAGTCCTAAGAAATTGCTTTCATGCCCCACCTATAATTGCTTTAATGAACCTGTTTGTGAATACAACATTATCTTTATTCTAATTCTTTTGTTTCTGCACTTGACATCCACTTACTTTCATTGACTTGTAGATGCAACATTTGCAACACTAATGTTCTTATTTTAATGTTTCACTGTACTGTGCAGAGAGCAAACACACATGGTGATTGTGTCACAAAGCAGCCATCCTTGGAAACCCTGAATTCGAGAAATGGAACATTGCCAAAATTGCAGATATGAAACTTTCCCCATTGAATTCCCCCATCATCAGTGGCTCCCTTTGCTATTCTGGCCCAGTGATGGTAACAGGGCCTCCCTTTTTTTTTTTTTTTTTTTTTATATATATATCTGATGCTCCACCATTCCTTTTCAATTAAGCTGCTTGCATGTACTCTGTTTCCCGTCAGGAATCTGAATGACACAAAACCCCTATAGAATTTTAATAGAAGTCATTTTAGCAGTCTCAGTGGAAAAGCTTCTTAACATTTCATGATTAAATATGATCCTCGCTGAAGGTGTTTTTTTAATAGATGTGATTTATCAGATTGAAGCTGCTCCTTTCTATACCTAATTTGCCATATACATATGGACAGTGAATTTCACCAAACCATTTTTCGGCAACTCTTGAGACAATCTTGCAATTTATTTTCTTGATTCCATTGATGTTTGAATTACATTAATTGCATGTTGAATGTTGAGTTCTGTTGAGTTCCTAAAATAGAGCAGTTTGGTCTGGTGTGTTATTTCCTTTCCAAAATGTTACTAAATTTGATTTGTATATAGCTTGTTTAGAATTTTTCCATTCATATTTTGAAGAAATTTATCCATAATTTTTAGTTCATTTCATATATGCAGTTAAAGTTCTAAATTATTACTCTGTTAATTATTACTTGTATTACACAGGTTTTGAAATATAGTGTATTTGTGCTTATCATTCAGTTCAAAACATTTTACTGATCTTAACAGTGGTATTGTTTATTGACTTATGAGTTATTTGAAACTGTATTTCTTAATTTCAAAATATGAGTTAGTAGTCATCCTTTTGTTATTAATTTCTAGCTAAATGTCCTTGTTGTCAGAGACCATACATGATTTTATGATTTTAATTTTTTGAAATTCGTTGATACTTCTTTTTTTACTCAGCCTATGATTAATTTTTATAAATGTTCTGTGTAGTTTTTTAAAAATATTTATTCTAAAGTTAGGTAAATTGTTCTACATATATTTAATAGGTAAAATTGATCAATTGTGTTATTCAAATATTCTACATACATCCTTACTAAATTTTTGTCGGCTTGTTTGATGAAATACTGAGAGAGATGTGTTCAAAATCTTCCAATATGATTGTGGAATTGTTTCTTTTCTTTTCTTTTCAATTTTTTTTTTTTTTTACCCCATGAAGATTTTGCTTTAAAGACTTAAAGGTATTTTATTTGGTGCAAAAAATTTTAGTAATTTTGTATTTTCCTGGTAAATTAAATGTTTTCTCTATGATGTGTGCTTCCTTCTCCCAAGTAACCTTAAAACTGATTTTGCTATTAACATAGTGAGCCCAGCCTTTTTTAGGTTAGTGTTTTTATGACTTTCCTCCATTTTTTGCTTCTTAGGATTACTGTACCCTTTTTGCTTTATGAACTACATATAAGATTATTTTAAAATGTAATCTGACAATGTCTGTCTTTGAATTGGAACATTTAGTTCATTTGCTTTAATGTAATTACTGATGTATTTTGGTTTAAATTGCAATCTTAGTGTTCTATGTTTCTTTTTCTCTACTGTTTTTAATTTGTATATTCTATGATTTCTTCTTCTATGTGTTCTCTCAGTGGTTACCTGGAGTTTAGAGCATTCATTCTTAATTTGTCAATGGCTAATATTAATTGGCACTTTTACCCAGACAAGGCAGGGGTCTTCCAACCTACATGCTATTATTGCCTTATATTTTATTTCATTGCATATTTGAATTTCAAGGCACTATTAATATTGATTTATTCAGTAAATATTAACCTTTATTTTCCTGGAAACTCATTTTTTTTCAGTGCTTCTTTTTCCTGTCTCCATCTCTGATCTTCCATCTGGGATCATTCTCTTTTTGCCTATAAAATACCTTTAGTGTTTATTTTAGTGTGGGTCTGATGGCAATAAATTCATCTTTGTTTGTCTGAAAATCTATTTATGTTTACCTAATTGAGTGGTGTTTTCACTTGGAATAGAATTTTTATTACCTGAGTTTTTCCCTAGCCTTCTGAAGGTATTCCATGTCTTCTGAATTGCACAGTTCTTGTTGAGGAGTCAATCAATGGTTATTCTAATTGTTGCTCCTTTAAAGATAGTCTCTCTCTTTCTCTCTTCCTCTTCCTCCTTTTCCTCCTCCTTCCCTCCCTTTATCTCTCTCTTCCTCTTTCCCTCCCACTCTCTCTTTCAAGCTGTTCCAATAATTTGTTTTCCTGGTGTTCAGTATTTACATATGATGAGCCTATGGGTGCTTTTGTTTTATTTTGTTATTTTATTCTATTTATCCTTCATGAAGCTCTCCAAGCTTTCTTGACTGTTTGGCTTGATGTTTTTCATTCATTTTGGAAATTTTTCAGTTACTATCTCTTCACCATTTCTTCTGTCCCATACTGTCTTCCCTGTCTCTCCAAACATATATCTATCAGACCCTATGACCATATGGTGCATGTCTATTTCTTTCTCTTATTTTTTAAGCATTCAGTTTTCTGTTTTTCCTTGGAAGCATTTTTTTTCTAATTTATCTTTTAGTTTGATCTCTTCAGCTAGGTCTAGTCTGCCATTAAACCCATCCATCGATTTCTTATTTTTGGTTATTTTATTTTTCAGTTCTAGAATTTGTATTCAGCGTTCTTTCAATAGTTGTTAATGTTAGGTTAACATCTTTTAATCTAGTCTCTTATTTCTTAAGCACAGTAAGCATAGTTTTTAAAAGGTATGTATGATGATTTGAGGATATGAGTCTTCTTCTGTTGTTTACTTTTCTATTTTCGTTCCTGTCGTCCTGTCTCCTCATCCTCACATGCCCATTGTTTACGATTCTATGTAGACATTATATTTGCAAAATTGTTTCCAGAAAAAGTGTGTGACCTCAGATGATGTCATCTACTTCCAGAGAAGGATGCGCAGTTTGGTTCTGCCAGGTACCTGAGGGTACTGCCGATTTAGAAACTCTTTAATCCAACTTTATAGATGAAAATGATTTGAAACTGAGCTATAGTCCTTGTGAAGACCTGGCCACTTCCTCTTCTCAGTTCAATGTTACTTTTAGTTGTCTGCTTTTACTTTTGTGATTCCAACCCAAAGGAAAGAGGACTAACTGAGACTTCCATTAATGAGTTATGGCTTCCGATCTTTATCCCTTTAGCCCCGCAAGATGGCCCACAGTACTTCTTGCCTTCTTAGCCATCCTCTCTGATACTAGTAAATGTTTCTAAAGAAAAGAAGTTTAAGCTTCTTGAAATCAGTGCTAACCCATGTCAAGCTCTCATAGTTCACTATCTCACTAGCTCTCTGATGTCTACTTTTTCCAATTATTCCAAGAGGGCAGGTTGGTTTGAATTACCTAGTCTGCTACCAGATGTTGCTGTCTCAGTGAATATGTATATACACTTTTTTTCCCAGGTGATTTGTTTTACGGGTTATTTCTGGAGTGTCATAGCCCCCTTATTATTACTTCTAGGAAGATGCGAAATGCTAGGCATACACTTATTACCAAGAATTATATTGAAAAGTTTTATTTGCATAGAAAAAAACCTAGTTGTGGGACATAAATTTTACAGGCTACATCTAGATACTAAAAGATCCTGGAAATCAAACTTTATGCAAACTCTACTTACTTTACCTTGAAATGATTATGCAAATCCTCCTGAACTGGTATGTCAAAATATGAGGTGCAACTTGTTTCTGCTTTCAGGCTGCCTGTCTTCCCAAATTTCCAAAAAACTCTTTATGCACCGACTTCTGCTCCCTTTGGAAGTCAAACTGAATACATTTTCAGAGCACAACTGTTTCAGGGTTAGTTCATATGTAAGTCTCAGCAAAGGAATATCCACTGAAATCTACTGCAGCTAACCTTCTTGTTTCTCTTTCTACTGTCACTGGCTCTAATCCCCCACCAGTTTATAGAACTCTCAATTCACCTTTTGTTTGCCCCATTCCTAGAGTCCATAGGTAACAATGCTTGCTCATCCTAGTTTTGAATAAATTACCTTTATTCTCTTTCATCTTATCAGCTGAGTCTTTTGGTGATGTTTACTACCTTGTTCCTCTCTCCTCTGTGAATTTTACTTTACCTGAGAAAAACGTTTCTGGTCCCCAGTACCATCTTTTTCATTTCTTTCTCTTTCTCTGTCAGTTAGTTCTCTGAGATGCTTGCTTTCAAAATTTCTCCAACACCTGCTTTTTACAAAGTCAAGCAAAACAAAACAAATAAAACTAATACAAAAAGTTCAGCCAATTCTCCTTTATTTCTTTTCTTCTCCGTATTTTTTTATTAACCAATGCCAAAGCATGGATATCTGAAACAAAATAATGTTCTTTCCCCAAACCTTTTCTCCAGTCATTAATATTTAAACAAATATCATTACTATCCATTTCCTTTTTAAAAATATACATATTTGAAGTTTTTTACATCAATAGACTTAATTTCATAGAACACTCTTTGGTTTAAAGAAAAATTGACTAGACAGTACAGAAAGTTCCCATATTCTTCCTCTCTTCCTGCCCTCAGTTTATCCTATTGTTACTATTTTGCATTGATGTGGTATATATCTCCAGTTGATGAAAATTAACACCTTATTAACTATATTACATCAGTTGCATTAAGGTTCATACTTTGTACTGTTGGCCCCCTGGGTTCTGCCACATGCCTGACAGAATGTTTGCACACTTTTACAGTATCCTACAGGTACTTTCGCTGATCTGAACACCCCCATCACTCTACCTACTCATCCTCACATGATACTTCCTCCCCACCCCTCTCCCACAACTACTGATCTGATCTCTACACTGTCTCTACAGCTTTACCTTTTCTGGAATGAAATATACTCAAAATCAAACATCATGTTAGTTTCTTTCACTTAGCAAAATGCAAAGTCTCCTCCATGTCTTTTTTCAAGCTTGACAGGTCACTTCTTTCTATTGTTAAATAATATTCCCGTAAACAGAAGCACCTTAATTCGTTTAGTCATTCATTTATTGAAGGACATTTGATTGCCTCCAATTTTTAGCAGTTATGAAAAAAGCTGCTATTAACATCAGTGTGCAGGTCTCTGTGTGGACATAATAATTCAACTCATTTGGATAAATACCTATGAGCATAATTACGGATCATGTGTTAGACTGCATTTAGCTTTGTAAGAAACTGCTGAGGTGCATTCCAAAGTGACTATACCATTTCGCATTTGCACCAGCAATGAATGAGATGTCCTGTTGCTCTATATTCTTTCAAGCATTTGGTGTTGTCAGTGCTTTAGACCTTAGCCATTTTAGCAGGGATGTAGTGGTATCTCATAGTTGACACTCATCTACTTTTACAAAGCAGAATCTCCAGTCTTCTAGAACACCTTTCTCTTCCTTAGCATCTATCATCAGCCTCTTCTGTGGTTTTTCCTTTTACACAGCTTTACATTTTATCAACTCTTCATCTTCATAGATGCTACCCTAGGCTCATCTATTATTATTTCTAAATTACCTCCAAGCTCTCTTTCCTCCTTTAAAAAAATTTTTTTTTTATGTTTATTCATTTTTTGAGAGAGAGATAGACCACAGGGGAGGGATAGAGACAGGGGGACAGAGGATCTGAAGCAGGCTCTGTGCTGACAGCAGAAAGCCCTATGTGGGGCTTAAACCCAGGAACCATGAGATCATGACCCAAGCTGAAGTCAGATGCTTAACTTATTGAGCCACGCAGGCACCCTAGGCTCTCTTACCTCCTAAATGATGCAACCACAGCAATCTTTTCAAAAAACTCCAATGATGTAACATCATCCCCAAAACTTCCTGAAAACTTCCCAGTAGATTTGCATTGTGCTTAAGATAGAACACTGTAGGCTACGACAAAAAAATTGGTCCTATGTGGCTTTCCTCTACTTACTTCTTCAGCTGCATCTGGAGCCATACCCCTATACTCTCTGCACTAACCACACTACCGAGAGCCATGAAAGCACAGTCTATGATGTTCCATTCTACTAAGTATGATCTTCATCCCTACCACTCTCCATTTTCCCCAACTCCCTTCGTCTCATTTATTCTTACTCATCCTGTCCACTCTAAGAACGGCTGTCACATCTCAGGAAAGGTTCAACTATTATCCTTGCAAAACACCATAGATCTCATGTGAAAGTTGTAACATTACATTTGTTTTATGATTATTCAATTGATGTCTGTCTTTCATGCTAGATTCTAAATTAGAGGAGGGGTTTGCACTTTTGCTTGCTTATTTATTTAGTTATTCATTTGTTTTAAACCATACATCCTTAGCAACACATGGTGTGGCACGAAGTAGATGCCTGGTAAAAATGTGTTAAATGAATGCTTTGTCCTGGCTGCTAATAAGATTTATCAGTCAGGAAGTGAAATTTAGGGGCCTAGGGACTATATAGTCAGAAAAATCTAATTGGCAATTGGATGTAAGGCAAGAGAAAAAGAGGAAAGTAAAAGAAAACTATCATTTTTGATGCACAGTGCTTTCTATTTCTTCTCACACTTAAGGAACATTTAGAGAGGTAAAGGCTATCTGGGGGAAATTTGGGGTATCTGAAAAATGATGGTAGTTTTTCAAACTTTATTTAATATCTTCTTTAAAAATAAAATTGCTGCTCTTATTTCCCCTATAGATTCCAGGAGGGTTTTTTTCCTCCTTAGTTTTTCTATTTGGATGAAATACAGAATGTGTGGTTTTTAATCAGCCTGTTCATGTGCAAAGTTCCCTTAATCATGACGCCTCTCTCCTTGTATTACCCCCAAGATAAAGAACACAAGTGTATGTATGCTATGGCCTAACAGGTTACAAGGACATAATAAAAAACAGCCGGTTGCCATCCTTTCAAGTCCTTTCCCAGATGTCTCTTCCACACACTAAGGTTATTTGCATGTGCTGAGAACTGGCTAAACCTCTGACCACACTGTGCCTTTAAAGTATTTCTCACACTAAGTAAAGGCTCTGCCATTTCCTCAGAGATCTGCAAAGTAGCCTGTGCAGCCTCTGCCCCTTGAGGAAGGTTGTGAATTATTAATTAAGGCAATGAGAAAGAAGCATGCTTTGGGATGCTTCCCACCCTCCATCGTGCTAGCCCAGGACTCATTATAAAGCCTTTGGACGTGAAACCTTAACTCTGATAGAGGTAGAGTCTCAGTGAAGTCCTGTCCTCAGGCTGGCTTAGGCTGAGGCTGTACATTCACAATCATAGCTTAATTCCAGGCTGGAAGTGGGTGGGGATAAACTAGAGTACAGAGAACTATTAACAAAGACTTAAAAAATTTTTTTTTAATTTATTTTTGAGAGAGACAGCATGAGCCAGGGAGGGGCAAAGGGAGAAGAGGGCCAGAGGATCTGAAGTGGGCTCTGTACTGACAACAGTGAGCCTGATGTGGGGCTCAAATTCACACACGATGAGATCCTGACCTGAGCTGCCGTTGGACGCTCAACCAACTAAGCCACCCAGGTGCGCTGACAAAGAATTCAGAGACACTATTTCAGTGGAGGCTGGCTTTCATTCAGCTATTAATTTGTCCAGGCACGGCAAAATTTCTAAAATAATTTTGGGTGCCAGCTATGTGCAAACCATGGAACTAGCAACGTGGACATAAGAACAATTTCTTTGGATTACAAATTGTAAAGGCCCTGCATGAGCAGTGGGCTAGTACCCTGTGGAAAGGAAGCCTCAATGATGAGTATGCAGGTAACACGGTGCTTCCTGATTTGGCCCCCATTCTGCTTATTTCTTATTTTCTCTTGTTCACTTGGCTGGTGGTTTTCCAAGTGAGCTGAGAGGAGATGCAAAGAGGGAAATCTGGGTCTGTGGGAAAGGGCAGGTGTACCTCAGCAGGCAGGCCTCCAGTCTTTCACTCCTGATCTTCGACTGATGTGCTTTTGTTTTACATATCATGCTCCTTTGTCTGATTTGATTGAGTCAGTGACTAATACATTTGAAAATGATGATTCTAGGACAGACCATCTTTTCTCGGCAGACTGCTTATCATATTGTCTGCCTCCCTCAATAGTACACACGACGCAGTTGCAATTTTTTGCATGTCTTTGCTTATTGTTTCTTTTTTCTTCTTCTTCCAACTTGGAAAGCTCTTTCCATTTTCCCTATTTACCTACCATGTATCAGCCCCGAGGAGAGCCCCCTTCTAAGGCTCAGTTCCGTGGAAGCTTTCTTAGTAACTCTCACCTGAGCCTGCAGTTGTTTTCTTTCAATCATCAAAATGTTGAGCAAAGCGCTCGGCTCCTATTGTGCCCTTGGCAGATATGTGTTGGCTGAGTGAGGATGTAAAACGACAAAACTGAAAAGAAGCTGCGATGTTATCTGAAGGACAACCCCTTAGAGTTCAGCCGTAGGACACACACCAACCTTCATGTTTTAATCTGACTTTTGGAAAATGTGTACAATTTCATTTTTTACTTAGAAGAGTAAGAAGAGTGGGAGGGGCGCCTGGGTGGCTTAGTCGGTTAAGCGTCTGACTTTCGCTTAGGTCATGATCTCGCGGTTCGTGGGTTCGAGCTCCGCGTCGGGCTCTGTGCTGACTGCCAGCTCAGAGCCTGGAGCCTGTTTCAGAGTCTGTGACTCCCTCTCTCTCTGACCCTCCCCTGCTCACGCTGTCTCTCTCTCTCTCCTAGAAATAAATAAAAACATTAAAAAAAAAAAAAAAGAAGAGTGGGAGAGGAGTAGAGGAGAAACTAAATAGGTTTCTTCAATAGAAAGCAATTCTAATATCTAAGAGCTATGCCACACTCAGGACTCCTGACTATCTGTTTAGCTTTAAAGAAGGACTTTAATTCCCTACTCTGGCCAGTCTGGCAAATACCAGAGCTCTTCTGAGAATTTTACAATTTCTAAGGAAAGGTTACCATTGGTTATAACCTAGTTTCTTCTATTTCAACAACACAGCAAATGTTTACTGTGTTTCTACTTACTCTGAGGAGTACGAGGGAAAGGAAATTGAATGAGGCATAGTTTTGCATCTGAAAATTCACAGTTTAGTGGAGAGACTATCACAAAGAGAAGAAACACTGCAGCCCATGGCAAGAATTAGAGTGGAAGTAGAAAGTGCAATAATAAATAGAGGACAGAGAGATTAGTTTTGTCTGAAGGGAATCCCTAGCAGACCTGATAGAAGAAGGATTGCCTAAAGACGGTGCAGAAATTCAATGGGGGGAAATGAGGTCAGAGTACTGACGGCTCAGGGGACAGCCTGGGAAAGGCAACGTCAGGAAACTGTAGGAAATGTCTGTGATGCAGTGAATCACATGTGTGACCACAGCTCCAGCTACAGTGGGGGTGGCATAGGAGAGGTAACATGGAAAGTTGGCAACAGCCAGTTCATACAGGATATTTGATTTTTTTTTATGCACAGTTGAGGTCCATTAAATGTTTTCAGAAGGGAGATGATTATACTATCAGGCTTGGGTTTGAAGCTAACTTTTGGTGACAAGACAGAAGAAGAAAGAGCACTCAGGAAACCACTGGAATGCTCTTGACAAGTCTAATGATTACTAGACCCAGGACAATGGCAAGGAGACCAGCTTGAAGGGCTGAGGGTGAGAGATACCTCAGGAACCAACTGAGAGGATTTGATACCACCTGCATGGGAGTGTATCTTTAATACAAAGATAAAGTTCTTGAAGATGTCTCCAAAGTTTTGAGCTTCACATACTGGTGGATGGTGATTCTATTTATTGAGATATAGAACATAACAGAGGAAATACGGGGTTGAGAGGAATAACTAGTAGAAGAAGATGGTGTGTTTGGTGGTGCTCATATTAAATTTCAGATGCCTATAAGTCATCTGTGAAAGGATGTCCCATGGGTGACTAAAGATGAGTGGTCTGAATCAGGAGTGAGGAGCATGTTTGAGAATCATTACTACACTGGCAATTAAGGCATGGAAAGGGAAAGGCAAAGAGAGATACTAGAACCCTTATAGATAGCTATAGAGAATCTGGCTGAAGAAAAGACTAAGTCCAATGATGAGTCTAGGAGAATACTCTACCAAGGAGGTCAGGAGACAGAGTTATGAACAGCAGACAGAATGAGTAGATGAAGAATGTAAAGACTTGAAGTTCCAAATCAGGCAGGTATGAATGATATAGAAAAATAATTTCCCTGTAGGAAATAGAGGGTAGAATTTAGATTGCAGGAGGTTGAGGAGTTTATAAAAGGGGAGAAATGGGACAGGAGCTTGAGGAGAAAGAAGGAAGGGGCTGACTCTTGGGATACATTTTGAATGTGTTTGTAGGTGAAGGAGAAGAAATAAAAGAATCATCACAGAGAATAAACTACACATTAAATTAATAATAATCATGCTGCAGAAAGAAGCCAATATAAGCCAATGAAACTAGACCTCTGGCAAAAAACAGACTCAAAGGATAAGAACGGTGGAAAACAGATAGGTTGATTTAACATCAAGGGGCATCAGAGAGCTCTGCCGGAAAAGGATATTAGGCTCCTTAAGTAGTTTTGATCACAGCAGTTTGGGTCACATATGGTGTGCACACACTTGGAGGGAAACCAACTAGCAACAGGGTTATCTTCAAGGAAAGACCAAGGAGGGGCTAAACAAGTGAGCCTGGGCACCAGCCACTCCCCATATTCTGATGACATGATAATGACAGGAAGTGTGGCCTGATATGGTTCCAGCAGGAGCCTGGAGAGAGTAAAGAAAGAGAACAAAGGAAGGAACGGTTTGGAGTTTAGCAAAAGCACATGACTCAAAGCTGGTATTCTGACATTATCCAGGTATTACAGTCTTGTCACCTTGTTCTGATTTTGGTCAAAGTCCGTACTAAATTAGAAATCATGTCATTGTGAAACCAGGTGGCTCACAATTTTACTAGTCAACATTACTGACCAGAGTCAGCCTTGAACTAGAGAATGGGGATGTGTGACTTTCCTGGCAGCCTGGAGAGGGCATTTGGCTCATAGAAGCCAGAAGAGCCTACTGCTTAACTCTCCCTGCTCTAACTCAGAGTCAAGACTTACTAAAACTTCTCCAACTGAAGAGCTGGGGAAAGTTAATCAGCAGATGGGCAGAGTGGAAGGTATGAGAGGCTGAGGCAACTTAAGCTAAGGAAGGAGATTCAGTCCCAAACATGAGTAAAGAGAATCACTGGTTTGTAATGAGGCAGAACAAATAGGGAGAAAAGGCAGAAAGGGAGGATTCAGAAAATCTTTGAGGCTGAAAGGAAGGGAACTAAGATCGACTGGCCTTAAATTTTCTACAACCATTGATGTGGGTAAAAGGTTAAGAACTCAGAAAGAACTACTAAGGTTTTCAACTGTTCCTGTGGGGGCATTCAATTAAGTGATTTTGGGTGGGTTACTGGGACTCATGAGCAGGAGCTAGGGTGGAAAATGCTAGTCAGGAGAGCTGAAGGAGTGGGTGGTGGCCAGGAAAGGGCCAAAAAATGGGAGAAGGTAAAGGGCTGGATGGCTGAAGGATGGGTTCAGTTAAGGATGGGCTCAGAATGCAACAACAATGAAAAGATAGAAGGACTGCATTCCACAGCTGAAGCCAACATTAGAAATCTACGTTGTACTTCTTCAGCTGGGTTAAGAGCCCCTTGAATTACCCCAGTGACTGCTGGCATCAAGAGGAAGTACAAAAAGTGGAAGTAGAAATTCAAATGCTGAAACAGTTGTCCAGTAGAAATATAATATGGATCTATCTTATAAGTACTTAACACTTTTTAAATATCCGTAATAAAAAATGAAAGAAGTCTTAATGATATATTTTATTTAGCCCAATATATCTAAAACATTATCAATTCAGCTTATAATCAGTATAAAAACTATTGAGATAATTTGCATTATTTTTCTTGCCAAGTCTTTCAAATCTTGTGTGTATTATTCGCTTTCATCACATCTCAACTTGGATGCTAAATTCTTGTCAGAAATACTTGACCTCTACTGAGATTTCATTTAATTTACTGCTAAGTAGATTCACATATCCAGGTGGTTTCAAACCCAATTACATTTTGAAAAGTTTTGAAGTTTAAATTTATGTTAGCTAAAATGCAATAAACAATTCAGTCTCTCAATCACAAAGCTGTATTCAAGTACTCAGCGGCCACATGTGGCCAGTAGCTGTTGTATTAGACACTGCCTGCCTATTTGCCAACTACTAATATTATTAAGCAGTTATTGATCACTATTGGGGTTTATGTACTGTTCTGTTGAGATTAAGAGGTAAAAACTGGACACTGTCCTTTGGAAAATAAAACCACGAAGGCATGAGATCATGGGCATCTGATTCTCATAGTCTGGGAAAGTGCCAGGAGACATACACAGAATGGCATTGTCATAACCAGTCATGAAGAAAGATACCATGTTTTCTCTCACATACAGATGATTTATAAACCTGACCTCTCTTCTAAAAGTATATCCCTGCCTTAAGCATAAAATGCAAATGAGGATAACTGTATTATCAAATGATTCACTCTATTTTGCAAGTCCTTTTGCTAGACCAGGTCATTAATGAGAGGCCTCTTACAATTATCTTCCATTTTCATTTTTTGAAAAAATATTTGGCTCTTGTTCTTGCACCAATTAGTAAGCCTGAATAAAGGGAATTGGTATACAGGAGAGAGATCTGCATTATTGCTAGTGTGATTTATGCCGCCTGCTCAGTATCACCTGAATATAGCTCATAATCAATTTGCACATAAAGTTGATTGAGCTCTATGGGAATATTTAGATGAAAGAAACTCTGTAAATGCCAGGTATTTATTATGTTCATTATGGTCATATAATGTGGTAATAACAGAAATGTTACAATTGATTTAATGGAGCTCTGTACTTTGAAGCACGTCTTTAGAATTATTATTGTAAACTTACTTCTTGAATTTTTATATTATTTCATGCATGCTGTTTCATCCACGAGCTTTCTTGTATAGTAACCAGATGCTGAGTAGATTTAGTTTCTTTCAGAAGTATATCATGGTGTCTTACACACACAATTTACAAAGAACAACTGCATATATTGTCTGATAATTGTGGCTTGTACAGTAGAAAGCACTGTGTGATCAGTCCTATTTTAGAGACAAGAAAAGTGAGGCATAGAGAGAGATATGTAGTTTAAGATTACATAATTAGTAAATGGCTGTGTGAAGACCAGTACTCACTCCTACCCTAACCTTTCAAAGTACTTTTGTTTTACTGTTTTCCAGTTTTATTGAGGAATACCAACATGCATCACTATGTAAGCTGAAGGCATGGTGGTTCGATTTAGATCTATTCTGAAATAATCACCATGATAAGTTCAACCAGCACTCACCTTCTCATACAGATACAATAAGAAGGAAAGAAAAAAGGAAAAAATATCTCCTTGTGATGAGAACTCAGGAGTCAATCTCTTAACAACTGTCCTGTCTATCACATGGCAAGGCTAACCATAGTTATCATGTCATACATACATCACATCCCTAGTACTCATTCGTCTTACAACTGAAGTTTAGTATTTATACTTTTTCATAAGTTCACAATTTCTAAGTTATGCATTAATGAGTAACATTCCAGAGAAGCAGGATAAAACAATGGCTAACACACAGGCTTGGAGCTGCCATGGCCCCCGTTTAGATCCTACTCTGTCATGCACTACTACATACCAGTACTGTGAGAGCCCTGGTTTCCTCATTTCTAAAATGGGAAATAATAAAAATGAAGTGAGATTTTTTTCTAACATTGAGAGTATTGCCCAACCTTCATTTTAGGTGAAGAATATGGATCTTTACAATGGCATATTACATAAATACGTGAAGATATGAGTACTAGGTATAATACCACTGTGACTTCAATGGCTGTACCATCTGAACACTTGTATCTCTACCAACCACAATAAAAGCCACTGGGCTGCTTACCCCCTACCTCCCACCTCCAATAGCCTCTTTTCAAAGTTTTGAACCTACTAAGTGCTTTCCCCTCCACAGAGCCTTTCCAGACATTGGTCCTTCTGCCCAGCATGTTGTCAAATAGGTTCCTTGCTGGGTCCGTCCTTCCTTCCTTCCTCCACAGAGTCCTTTCCTGACTGCCCCATCTAAGGAGACTACCTTCACCCCCCAGTTATCTTCTGTTGCTGGTCTCTGCTCCTTCATAACCAATCTTGCAGTTTGTTATTAAAATTTTATTATTTACTGAATGTTATCTCCTTGTCCACATAAGATTTGCCCAGAAGTATTCTGAGAACTACATATACTGTGCGTCTGTGTTTGAATATATGTATATCCAATTTAGAATTTTGCTTTAAAAAGCTAGCATTTTACTGTGGACATTTTTCAGGTCATTAAAAATGTGGTTATAACCTAGCTCTTAATGTTTGTATATTATTTGGTCACATGGATCAGTTATTTAACTACTTATTTAACAATTTTACTATGTATTTTCCTTTCATGTTTTAGCAACTATTTTAAGAAATAGTGCTATGAATGTTTGTACAGATGTCTCCATTTACATCTTTGTTTTTAGGATGCACTATAGGAAGGTAGAATTACAGGGTCAAAGACTGGCTACCTATTGCCAAATTGCTTTCTGGAGAAATTATAACAATTTATATTCTTGTGACAGTGTTTGAAAACACCTGTCTTACATACAGTGAAGAACAATGAACTTTATTCTTCATTAATAATGATATTTCATAGGCAATAGCATTCCTTATTATAACTTGCATTAATTTGCTTAATCAGAAGTAATCATATTTTTATGTTTATTAGATATTTGTATTTCTTCTATCAGAGGGCTTTTGTTCACTTTCTTATTTTGATTTTATGCTCTTATTAATATGTAAAGCCAATTTTATATTAAGAATATTAGCCAGTTGTCTACATTATTGTAAATATTTTCCAATTGCTTTTTACATTTTTTAAAACATTTTTAAGTTTATTTATTTATTGAGAAACACAGAGAGAGAGAGAGAGAGAGAGAGAGACGGCACCAGTGGGGAGAGGCAGAGAGAGAGAAAATCCCAAGCATTCAGTGCAGAGCCTGATTGGGGTTTGAACTCACAAACTGTGAGATCATGACCTGAGCCGAAGTCAAGAATCGGACTCAACCTACTGAGCCACCCATGTGCCCCTAAATTTGTTTATATTTTTGATGATTAGGCCTTTAGAAATTTTGTACACTCAAAATGACTAAACTTTGTATGGTCTTCTCATTTCCTATGTATTTAGAAGGTCCTTACAAATGACTGAATCAGTTAAATATCTATCACTTTTCTTGGACATATTTTACTTTTTTCCCCCACTTGTGATTTAACTCTTAAGGTCTTCTAAAATATATCCTGAGGTGTGGTGTCACATGATATATCCTAATTTGTCTTTTTTAAAAATAGAAAATAACTCTGCATTTTCCAAAAAATCTTTTTCCGCTTCATTGGTTTATGATGTTTTACCACACATTCTCTTCTCATGTATACAAGATGGTCAGGTGGAAACTTATGCTGGTGCCCATTTTCTTTAATTACTTCAGGTTCCAATCATTTTTAAATAGTAAGTAGGACAATTTACCCCTCTCTCCTTTCTCAAAAATTTTTTACCCATTATTGCTTGTTCATACTTTCAGATAAAGAGCCATCTTGTCCAGTTTGGTTAGCTGGATAATGTCCATCAAAAGATATCCAGGCCTTAATCCTGGTAATCAGTGAACGCTACATTATATGAAAAAAGGGTTCCTGCAGATGTAATTACACCAAGGACCTTGAGAAGGGTCCTTCTGGATTATCTAGGTAGGCTCTCAATGTCGTCACAAGAACTTAACTGGGAGGCAGAGGAAGATTTGAATATAGAGAAGAAAGCCATGTGACGGTAGAGCAGAGAGAAATTTGAAGGTGTTCCGCTCCTGGCTTTGAAGATGAAGCAAGGGGCCAGTAGCCAAGGAATGCAAGGAACATGGTTCTAGAAGCTGGAAACAGCAACTCTCCCCTAGAGCCCCTCAAGGGACATGGTCTTGTCAACATCTTGATTTCAGCCCAGTGAACCTGATTTTGGACTCCTACCTCTCAAACTGTGAAAAAAAAAAAAAATCAATATATGTTCTTTTAAACCACCAAATTTGTGGGCATTCATTACAGCAGCCATAGGGAACTAATGTATCAACTGGACAAAAAAATGTTCACGATATGCTTCTGAATTTTTATTAATGTCTTCCATTAATATTTGAAGAATTGACATATTTAAATATTCAATATTTCCTTCCAAGAAAACTATCTTTCACATTTGATTAAAATTTTGTACTTTTTTGAGAAATTTCTTGCACTGATATTTCCAATGAAAGAGATTTTTATTTTTCAGAGAATCAGCAGCATGGTTTTTATAAAGTGACTGTAGATAAACAGAGGGAATAGAAGTGTCATTAAGATTGGCAGGAGTTGGGTTTAACAGGCCAACTTCTATAGTATTATATAAGGAGCAACAATTCAGTTCCTTAAAAGAGGTTTGCATAAAGGGATAAACTTACAATTTCCCCCAAGTTATTTCATTCCTTTGAAAGGCTCTTCTGTGAGATTTTGTTCATTATATGATTACAGATGATGAATAAATGGAAATGTAAATCTGCATTATCTCTCTAAAGTACAATTTCTACAACACTGCATTAGAGTATACCCCCAAACAGTTTTTAAAAGACTGAAATCATGTTTTTCACAAAGACATCATAATTCTGAAGTTTCTGGCATTTTATTCACACTCATCTTCTTTGGTAAGAATTTGATATTTTACTGTTTTTATTTGATAATCAAGTAACCTATTTCAATGCAGACATTAAAAAAAATTTTTGTGTGGGTTTCGAAAATATATATGGGAGGAAATTCTGACATGTCAGAGTGGAGGTAGTTACTCACAGGTTTTTAATATGACTTACTGAAACACTTTGGTCAGGTAACATTTTATAGCAGGAGGTGGTTGCAGCAAGTGAACATCAGAAGCCTATAAGAAATTTTTAAAAATGCAGATGCCTGGTCTTCCCCAAAATGTCCAAAATGTTCATTTCTCTTTTTACTTTTTTAAAAATTTTCTAATGTTTATTAATTTTTGGAGAGAGAGACAGAGTACAAACAGGGGAGGGGCAAAGAGAGAGGCAGACACAGAATCCAAAGCAGCCTCCAGGCTCGGAGCTGTCAGTACAGAACTCAACATGGGCCTCAAACCCACAAGCTGTGAGAACATGACCTGAGCTAAAGACGAATGCTTAAGCGATTGAGCCGCCCAAATGCCTCAGCATTCATCTTTTTAAAGTACTCTACACATGATTCAGGTGGGCCCAGAAGTCTCCTCACTTGGGGTTATAGAGTAAACCCTCAGGACTTAGAGACTGCCTGAATTCTCAAGCACTCCCAAAGGCCAGTTGCTATCTCACTGAGCTCACTGTGTGAATTGTCCCATTCTCTTTGAGATAAGAAGAGGATCTAGTCCCTCTTCTATACCCAGCAGTATCTCCCAGAGTTTTTCTTCTCTATATAGTAAATCTTGTTAAGAGTCAGAAAGGGCAACTTAAAATATTTAATCATTTTTACTTTATTTTATGGGGCAATTTTTAGAATACTGCAGTATTTGTGAATCAAGGATTGAAAGTCCTCCAGTATATATTTTTCAAATGTCAAGAGTACATTGATTCAGGTTTATACTAATATTGTGAATATAAGTGTGATGGGAAAATGGAAAATCTTCAATAAACATAGCAATTTTGAGGGAAGGAAGTAGGTCATCCTTTCTTTATGACTTTCTAATCCTGAATCTTCAAGGAACGGTCTGAACCCAGCTTTTTCCTTACAGACTTTTAGGTACTCAATTTTACCCAATGGTAACCTTTCTTGTTCCCAGTTGTGAGTCATTTGCAATTGTTTTGGTACCTGAATATTATGGTTTTTATTGTGCTTCAAATATTGCAGTAAGTTTATTTTCTTCTCAACAGGTATAAGGCCATTCAGGACTGGGATCTTCAGTACCTTCTGCGGTGCTAAAAAGATTGTCAAGTATATTTTAAGTCTATGAAACTCACAGATTACATAGAATGAAATAAAAACATTTTTCTGGGGGCACCTGGGCGGTTCAGTTGGTTAAGTGTCTCACCTTGATTTCAGCTCAGGTCATGATCTCACAGTTATTAGGATCCAGCCCCACACTGGGCTCTGCGCGGACAGTGCAGGGACTTGCTTGGGGTTCTCTCTCCCTATTCTCTGCCCCTCCCCTGCTTGTGCTCTCTCTCAAAAATAAGTAAATAAACTTCAAAAAATAACAGCCATTTTCTTAACAACTGATTTCATCAGTATCAACTAGCGAAACCTCACTTACCTAGCTTTTTTTCTTAATAGTTAGAAAATTTAAGGAGACTAAACAAGGTGACCACTTTCTTGATAGTCCCCACAATATGATTGCCAGTTGGGTAGTTTGAATACTTGTCTTTTTAATGAGAATGCATTTCAAAAGCTACTGCGCTCATCTGTAAACAGCAAAACCAAACTTTTTAGCTATAGTAGTGTGCTTCTGGTATGTATGTTTATATTCTTATGTCTGTTTTGTTTACTTGTGTGTGGGGATGTGAGGGGAGAAACTACTGTAATTATCAAAGCAATAATTAGCTGGGAAATATGCAACAGGTATGTGATTCAAGATAATTCAAATCCATTATTAGCCAAGACAATTAAAATCTCTTAACTGTGCTTAATGCAACAGTAATGCACCACCTATGTGAATGATTTCCTGGCAACACTGGCTGAATTTAATATTTATCATAAATGCAGTGTTTGTTAAAGAAATGGCATTGTAAATGCTTTCTTCCACCTTTTTGAAAGTGAAATTAAAATGCCTTTACAGGGTACAGCATCCTTCTCATTAAACTTCACAGAAGGGCTCAGTGAAAATAGGATTTCAACACAAGTTTCTTCCCCCTTATCTTTCTTTCCAGCTGTTCTGATTCTCCAAAAAATCAACTTCTGTTGGTCGTTTCTGTTAATAGGTAATGAGACCAGTGATTTAAATCATTGATTATTCTCTTTTGGCTTTCTAACCGTTCTAGCATGCTTCTAGTTAGAATAATGATGGCAATGATAAGTCCATGTGAGAGCATGGTAATTTTATACATTAACGCTCACCGAGCTTCTTAGCTTTACGTTAGCTTTTGCAATAATAAAGCGAGTTCTAATAGTGGAAGAAATACTTATGAATATCTGAAATATAGATGTGCCCTCTAGCAAAATTAGAGATCTACACAAGCTTTGTTGGGATTCTTTTGCTGTAACAAAACATGTATTTCCAGTACTGGTAACTGGCTAACTTAGATACTCTGGTGTTTTGGTATTCAGTTCTCAAAATATATTTTGATCAGTTCTACGAGCTGTGTCTTAAGAGACCTTCAAGGAAAATTCACTTCTATTTATAAGACAAATCTGAACTACTTTCCTTCCATGGCTGTACAAGTACACGTAGACATGTTTATATTTACTACTTTTGTCCGCAGAGTCTCAGTGACCTGGTGACTTGCCCTGACATGTCTGGGATAGAGACAACTCTGACATAGAAGAAGAGGGATACTTTTTAACATGTCTGTTAAGACGGATACTTTTTAACTGGGAGTAGCTATGATTTCAAATTCTTTAGTGAACCATTACTTAGCATAAAGTCACTTTGGAATCAATTAAATATGAACCTTTGTCACATCGGTATTCATGAAGAGCACTTAGGTGATTAAAGACCCTTGGCCTCTAAATATTTGACTACCTACAAGCACCAGCCATTTAAAAAGTCTTATTAGTTCTTTATGCTTCTGGGGATGGCAGCGTGAAAAAGTAAAACAAAATGGGAGGAAACATAATTGGCTCCAAATGAATGTACCCACAGCATCACCATGGCTTGAACTATTCTGAGCTGCTACTGTTCTCTCTCTAGCTCCCTGTATCTCTCACTAACTTTGGAGCCTTCTGAACTGTATGTTTTTGTGGTGCAGTATTTTTTCCATAACAATCCAAAACAAAAAAAGTGAACTTTTAGGTTTGCATTATCCAAGTGAGACTGGTTAAAATATACATTTAGTACCTGTAGCAAATTTCAGTATGCTTTAATATTTCAAGAAATGCCTTTAAATTTTTTAATATTTATTTAAAAAGTGTTTTTAATGTTTGTTTATTTCTGAGAGAGAGACACACACAGTGTGAGTGGGGGCAGGGCAGGGAGAGGGAGGTACAGAATCTGAAGCAGGCTCCAGGCTCTGAGCTGTCAGCACAGAGCCTGAAGGAACATGGGGCTAGAACTTCCAAGCCCTGGGATCATGATCTGAGCCAAAGTGCTTGACTAACTGAGCCACCCAGGAGTCCCTCAATGAATGCTTCTAATTTTAAACAAACTTTTGGAGCAAATGTGAACCAGATATATGCAAATGACATCAGTTTAAATAATAATTTATTATACTAATCGTAGTAACTACCATTTATTGAAGGAATTCTATGGTAAGCTGTGAGGTTTACATGTACTCAGTTAATCCCAACAGCAGTGCTATGAAATGGGTATTCTCATTGCTGTGTATGGATGGAAACATTGAACCTTGGGGAAGTAATTTAAGTAATTTGGATAATCTATTAAAGGTTATACAGTGTGCTAGTGGTCTTAAAGGCTCTGTTTCTTGACCACTAAGCCCACCTCCTCACACAGCTTCCCTAAGCATTTGCAAAAAAGATTTCTTGAGGAATTGTTCAAGGCATGAATGAATGACTATTTTTTGTCCAGGAAATCACTGAATAAACATAAAACTTTTATAAAGAATACCCTTTGCTCAAATTGTTTATAACTCCTAACTTTACCTGTTCAAAAGCAATTTTCGAGTCATTAAGTACCTAGTACTTCAGTGAAATCCAGTCCTTTAATAGGTAAAGATAGTAATATATAGTCTGTACACTTAAAATGCATACGATCTGGCAATGTCTGATTAAGATTTGCAAAATGTTTACCTGTACCTTACTTGGAAAATCAATATCATTTTAAAATATTCTACATTATAAATGGCCTAATTTAAAAGGAAAAGTACTCCTTAATAAGTTGAAACAAGTGATTATAAAAAGGAGATACTTTTTTCTCTCTAACAGAATAATAATGATGATTAACAGTCATTAGTGAGTGGCTAATGGCCAAAAGGGAATATGAAACAATTATGATCAGACCAGGAAAGTGATTTATAATAGAAAGGAGTAACACACATTGGCAAAAATAAAAAATGTGTTTCCATGTCCTTGAAAAGAATGGATACTTTTCCTTCAAGTTTATGATGCCATATTTTTCCTTCTATCTAGTATCCATTTTCTTTAATCCTATAACAATTATTTTAATCTTCAGTAATATAAAATCTATACACTTATTAATCTGACTTGGACTTGAGAATGAAAACAGGGTTTTTCTGCAGTCTGTGAAGTCCCCTATTTTCTCCATCCAGTAAAGCTGCTGCTAATATTAAACATTGTCAGAAATGTTACGTAGTAATAGACACTGAGAGAGCGATGATTGAATTTTCAATCAAAATATTATTCTGTAACTTTGTCAGTCTGCAATATCATGAAGCACAGGATTTTCATTGTTGTATTATTAATATATTGCACACTCTCCCCCTTCTCCTTTCAATGTACACTTTCCTTCTGTCTCATACTTTGGAGGTCAGGCACACATGTTAAACTTTCATGGGGTGTAACCTCCTGGGTACCAAATGTACTCTTATTTGGGCACTCACATGACATTTGACCAACTCCTGGAGTCTAGGCAGAGAAGGGAAATATCTGTGTGTGAGAGGAGAAGCTAGGAGAAAATAGGAGGATGTTTTAAGTGAGTCAGAGGCTGCAGTAGATAAGGTAAGGAAGATTCTGCTCAAATACCTCCATTTTCTCAGTGGAGCACACAGCAATATTCTGACTTATGGTGAAGATCTGGGAAAGCAAGCATAAAAGGGATCATAACATCTTAGGTGCCATGGGGACTGTGTAGGGGGATGACAAAGGACAAGGTAAGAATAATAAGCAATTGTCAAGTTCCTAGACCCACGTAGCCAGTTCAGATTTGCTATAGGACCAGGATGTAATTTTAGAATGAATGTTGATGAAGCCACCTCTGGACTGCAAATACTTAAATCTAGCCAGATATTAATTTGGGGAGGGTGGGGCTAAACAAGCTCTACTCTCATTTACCTTACCCTATTAAATATATGCAGTGAGGCTGTTTCCCTCCTAAGACTGTAAGAAAAGCTTTGTTAATTGAGAACTTTAAAACAATGTCAATAAACCATGGCATGTCTATGCAATTGAACACTACACATAATAAAAGGAAAAAGATATTACTACCTATGCTTGCAAAAGGGAATTTCAGAGATACTAAATCAAATGCGATATAGTGTATATAATATGATCTCCATGTTGTAAATAAGCTGTGGCTAGAACATACCCCTGGAAGGTTACCAGTTTGTAGGCATCAGATGGAAGTTTGCAGGGTGCAGCTTTGGAAATTGAACATGGCTTTATAACAGCATGTTCCATTGTTTCTGCAGCTAAGTGCTTAACCTTTGTTGAAGGATATATAAGGTGGGAGGCCGCCCATTTTAACTATATCATATATCAACAAGACTCTGGATGGAGCCATTTGACAAAGTATATGGGTGGAGCTTGGAGATTTAGGTCTGGCTAGAGCAGGTCAGAGCCTTACTGGAAAAATTCATACTTTGCCAGTAAATGGAGGAGCCCCCAAATTCTCACTGTTAGTGAAACATTGTAGGAGGAGGACAGAGGGAGGTTTTATTGGTTACTCTGGGTATCAAAACTGTATTCTATCCTAGGTCTTTGAAGCTTCAGGGCTCACTTGAGTTGATGGAAGCATTCCAGAGGCAATCATCCCTTTGAGATTGGCATGCAGACTAGGTCCTAGGAGCCACTTCCCCTCAATGAAAAGGGCTTAATAGCCAGCACATGGCCTTGGGGTGGGGCCTACAACCTTACATTGCTTCCAGGATGGTTGTTTAAGTAAAATAGAAGTCTCCTGATACCACTTGAGTAGCAACAAAACCCTTCACTCTCTTGTGGACCACGGTAGATGAAGGGTTCAAACACAGATATGGGGACTTTTGTTTTCATGTCAACTCTGTCACTAAACTCAGCTATACCTCAGATACAACAAACTTTTAAAATCTTCTGAAAAACAAACTAATGTGAATTCCTAAACCAGAATCCTGAGGAGGGCAGAGCCATAGGGAAGAAAAGTCTGGCATTCAGAGATGTTTTATGTTATGGAGTAACGTGCTGATTATTGAGAAGGCAGATGGGTCAGGAGGCTGACTTGAAAGGGATTGATGTGGAGATGCCAGATAAAGTACAGGACACTGAGGTGAATTTGAATTTCAGATAAACGATGAGCAAATTTTCAGTAGAAGTACATCCCATGTGATGTTTCATTTAAGGTGAGTGGAGGAAAAATCTAATAGCCACGGGATGTTAGCCAGCACATCTGGGTGTTCAACAATAAAATGCTGATAAGCTTTATTGCTATGTAAGGTTTTAATTTGTGGTAGGCTAATACTTTGATAATAATTTGTTATGATAACTGCTAGTTTTGTTCTTCTTTCATAGTGTGAAAGTAAAGACCTGTTTGCAAAGCTTGGTTGAATTTGGCAGGGAAAGGAGAAAGAATTGGGATAAAATGAAGTAAGTGGATTGCTTTTTTCTGCCTTCCAACACCCGCTCACCCCCCAACATATATTCAATAGAAGGAAAGAGAAGAAAACCAGATTTTCCCTTGTTGCTTGAGAAGCCTTAAAGATCTAAGATTAGGAAAAGCTGTAGAATTCTTTGGGTGGGAAGTTAGTTGAAGCACTCCAGACCAAAAGGTATGAAAGAGCAGAAGAAATGCTGTGCGGCATGTGGAGATAGGAGAGGTCGGAGACAGGAAAACATTTCCTCTGGCTTCCAAAAGACATCTGCGGTCAAAGGTGTCACAGACTGTGAGTCTGGAGTTCTCTCTTGTAGTGACAAAAAGGCGGACACAGAACTGGATAACAAGAGGCTCAAGACTGGGAAGAGATAAGAACCCAAAACAGGGCCTTCACCTTTGTATTTATAGAGCTCACAGGATATTACCCACGTGGTGAATGTGAAGAAAACAAGATCTTCCACACGTGGTCAACGTGGAGAAAACACAAGGTATTACCCACGTGGTGACTGGGAAGAAAACGAGATCTTCCACACGTGAACGTGGAGAAAACACTCAGATAGTAATCAGTAACTTGTGTGGAGACAGAAGTAGGGGTCTGTAAGAAGCAAAGGGTCTGGGGGGCAGATGGCGTTCAGGACCAAAGCACAATAGTATATTGGCATCAGATGGAAAGTAATTTCTTGCAGGTGATATAACAAGTTACTCGTGATCCTATTACAATATCTCGCTAGCTAACCTCGGGTGTTTTCACCCCGTGGTGGCAGCTTTCTACCCTCAGCTTTTTTCTAACCCATTTATGTAAGTAGAACCTATTTCCCACAAAAGATAATGGAGAAGTAGTGGAGGAGCAGGTCCAAGAGACCTGCATATATTTGAAGAAATGTAAGGTGAGGGGGAAATTACAACCACACAGTAGTGGAGAGGACAGGACACCCCAGGTCATGGATAGTCAGCACATGTGGTAGAAATCTCCAAGAAGCCATGCTCTGGGAACAGCAACTGGGCGGAAAGCTTGAGGAAGCTCTAGCAAGTGTGGGCATGGATTGGAAGGGCCTATCTATAGAGTCCTAACAATGGCCCAAGAGTAAAAATGATCCTTTTTTTCTTAGGATGGTTAATTTTCTGTGTCAACTTGACAGGGCTACAGGATGCCCAGCTAGCTGGTAAAACATTACTTCTGAGTGTGTCTGTGAAGATGTTTCTGGAAGAAAGTAATGTTTCAGTTGGTGAACTAAGTAAAGCAGATGGTCCTCCCCAGTGTGGGTGGCCATCATCCAATCTGTTGAAGGCCTGAATAGAACAAAAAGATAAAGGAAAGGCAATTTTATTCTCTCTGCTTGAGCTGAGACATCCATCTTCTTCTGCCCTTAGAAACAGGCCCTCCTGTTTCTTAGGCTTTTGGACACAGACTATGACTTCCATCATCAGACTCTCAATTCCTAGCCCTTCAGACTTGGACTGAATTACACTAACAGTTTTTCTGTTATAGCTGAAAATAAATAATTCTAAATATTTATTTATTTATATAGCTGGCACATGTCAGATCATGTACCTTCTTTGCCTCCGTAACTGCATGAGCAGATTCCTATAATATCCTCTTATATATCTCTTTATATTCAACTGGTTCTGTTTTGGTGGAGAAACCTGACTAATACACTCACTAACCCTATTGGGCAGGAGACTATAAGAATGTAGACAAGTCAGGGAACAGGTTTTTCTCTATATGTAGAGAAAATTCCGGAAATGAAGACAAAGCTAGGGTGTAACAGATCCATAAACCTGAACCATCAAGAAATCACTGTATTGGATTGTGAGAAATCCTGAAATTGATCTGAATAATATGTTCACATTAGGTAAACTAAGATTTCAGAGCCAGGTATGAATGGATTATAAAAATGAAGAAAATTTGCTTAGAATTTTGACTACCAATTGTATACTTACCATACTAGTATAAACACAGAGAGAAAACCTGAAGAAAAATCATACCCAGTTGCTCACGGTGATTGGGGCTGGGGTGGGGTAGAAAGGAATGGCATAGGAAATTATAACAATTTTCTCTTAGTACATTGTGCTTTCTCAAATGTTTGACTTTTGTGCAAAAAGAATAATTTCCCTTGTAGCAAGAAATAAACCCTTCCCCAAGCAAGAAAGATTAATGTTAACATGGGGAAATGCCAGGAGCATGTATCACCAAGACTTCCCTTCTGCTGGGGCACCAAATTACTAAGCTAAGCCTAGTCTAGAACTGGAAAAGGTAGAAGAGATCCCAACTGTGACATCTGAGGCTTAGATTCACTGATGAGAAGATGCAAGTTCAGGGCATCACTGTTGTCAATGATGAGGCGACCACGGACCCAGTCATTTCAGTGTGGCTCTACATCTGTGGCAAAGCCCCTGTCTCATAGCTGACTTAGGTGGGGCACTTGAACTAACACAGAGAGAATGGACTGATCTTCAGACACCATACATTCCCCAGAACAAATGCTGTACCTGCTGATACTAGTTGTCTGAGAAAAATGTCCAGATAGGGTAGAATTACTCCTTTTCCACATAGCTGAGAGGTGATTGTTCTCACCACTGGAAGAGACTCCTGCCTCCTCCCCAGTGGAGAGGACTACATTTAGGCCTGTCACCTCCTGCCTTCTAGTGGAGAAAAATCTCATGGTATCTTTCATTGCCTGACAACCCACATTGATGAAGAGCTAGGGTGGAAGCTTGTGGAAGAGACTCACTTTTTTTTTATTTTTTTTTTTACGTTTTATTTATTTCTGAGAGAAAGAGAAAGACAGCATGAACAGGGGAGGGTCAGAGAGAGAGGGAGACACAGAATCTGTAGCAGGCTCCAGGCACTGAGGCGTCAGCACAGAGCCCGATGTGGGGCTCAAACCCTCGAACTATGAGATCATGCTCTGAGCCGAAGTTGGACACCCAACCGACTGAGCCACCCAGGTGCCCCGAGACTCACTTTTTGACAGGAGTACGCAAACAAAGCTTAGGACGGAAACACAGCTGAAAAGTGGAAGCAGGTGGCTCTGATTGGGGAAATTGCATCATTGAAAGCGACAAACAGAATCGACACTGCTGAAAACTGAGTTTGTGATCAGAAGGTTAAGTGGAGGAACTGTGTTTCAACACAAAAGAGAAATACTAAGAAATGTAAATCATGATTGAAAATATAAGAGATATGGATGACACTCCTAGGGAGAATTAATATGCAAATAATCAGCATTCCAGGAGAAAAAGGGGCAGATGGAAGTGGAATCAATAATCAAAGCAATAATCTTCAACTCCCTGAACTGAAGATCAAAAGAGTTTACTAAATGTCAGGCAGAAGTGATGAAAAAAAAACAAAAACTCCACACACATCTAGAGATATCGTTGTGAAATTTCTGGCCTCTGCGGAAAGAGAAAAAAATATACATTTTCAGACAGATAAAAAATGTTTGAATATAATGGAAAAAGAATGTTTGACTTTCACTTCTCATATGCCACACTAGACACCGGTGGAATATGTTTATAAACTTTTGGGAGAGGAAGCCGTGTTGTATAAAATCCTACTCTCAGAAAAGTTCCATTTAGATGACAGAAGAGGGATTATTTTGGATATGTAAGACTCAAAGTATTCTACTCATATTCTTATTCAAAATTACTCAAGGATGTACTCCAGCATAAATGATAGTAAATTTGAATAGAGATCTAAAGCAAGTGGAAAATAAAGAATACAAGAAAGGACGGTGAGCAATGAATCTAGTAAGCTATGTGGATAAGAATAAAATGGTTGCAAATTGTCATATCACTGTTGAATAAGTATACTGAGAAAAAGCTGAAAAGTGAAAAATAACACGGAATTACATTTCTGAAGTAGTTCAGAAAATCTAGGATGTGAAAACGGTGTGAATGGATGAGAGTAAAATATTCTTAAGTCCCATCATTATGGGGAATGGTAAAAGTACTATTAATTTCAATAAAACTGCAGAGAAATACCGGTTTTAATATGACTGTTTAAAGTACCTGCTAATGAAGTAGCAAATAGAGAAACATTACTATTTCCAAATTATTGTTAGGGAAAACTGGAATACAAAACAAAATAAATATGTCATACACATACAACTTGCTCAAGCCAGTGGAAGTAGAAAAGCATAAGAAAAAGAAAGAGTATAATAAAGAAATTATAGCATTAGACGGGAATGAGAACAAACAAATCACTTTTCACAGTAAATGTAAATAGGTTGAATTCTCCAATTAAAAAACAAAGTGCAGCTGTCTGCTTTTAATAAGATATGTAAATGAAATTTAAAAAAACACGCACAAGGGTTGTAAATAAAAGGAGTCAATGACAGAAATAGTAAATGCAAAGAAAAAGGGATGGTCATAATGATATCAAAAAAAAATTAGGAATGCTGCATAAAAATAAAGCAGCAAATGTATCAGAAAGACATGTATAAATGAATTTTTAAAAGCTGCAAAACTCCCTGGCATATGTATCAGAAAGTTCCAGGCAGTAGATAATAATCACATTGCAATATGAACAGGGAAAGTTTAATATAAAGAAGATTTTGCTAGTAACAGGAGATTAGCTACTAAGAAGTAAAGTGAGCTCTAAAAAATGCAGGAAGAGCAGATAAAGGGAACAGTCACCATCCCTAGGGCTAAGACTGAGTACCTAAGGAAGGAACAAGTTTGGGAGAGCTACCTCCCTCACTTCACCCTTTACTCCAGCCTAAGATTTAGAGATCATTAAAATGGATGGGAATAAAGCCCCTTGGAGGATGAAGTTCATCAGGGTATTCAGACTGCAGTTGGCAAGCAGGCGCAGCCTAATGGAATAGCCAACGAAAATTGCCAGGAGGTGGCCTTTGAGGTGTGGTTGAGTTGCTTACAAGTTATCTAGGATGCCTGTGAAACTTACATGGAACCCAGTAGTGCTGGCCAGTGGGGGCAGGGATGAGGGTTGGGGAATGTTGAGGGGTTCATTGTGTGTGTGTGAGAAGGCCCTGCATGAGGTAGAAAGGGAAGCTCGCTAGAACTAGAAAGAGAAGTTCCTTATCCCTGCAGTGTCCCTCCACCACCCTCTGCTGACAAAGGCTAATTAATACTGTGTGAGGTGTCAAAGGAGAATGTTTACAGCATCCAGCTCCAGTTTTACAAGTAGGCCAATGAAGGCTACATTTGGAACTGAGAGACAAGAACTTGGAGTGACAGAATATTCAAGGAGAACAGTGAGGCCTTAATATCCCTCTTCCGGAATTTGACAGATTATATTGAAAAAAAAATTAATGCTGTTAAAAGAACTTCACACAGAACATGTAAGAATTACAACAAAATTATCATGTACTTGACCAAAAAAAATTCCAAAATGTGACTATTTTAAAAGTCTCATTATTTGGCTGCAAAACAATATATAAACAAAAATAATAACACTTCAAGAATGACATAAGTAAAATAAGTTTAGCCAAGTATTATAAGAACTTCAATTTAAATTAGGAATGTTTTAAAAGTAATTTCCAGATCAATGAAAGGTACAAGAGTGAAATTACAAATCATCTAGAAGTTGACAAGAATAAGAACACTAATTATCGAAATCGATGGATATGGCTTAAATTTTAAGAATGCATAATCTAGAAGTTTATTTTTAGCAAAAGAGAGAGAACATGTAGATAAGTGTTCTACTTAAGAGAAAAGTAAAAGGAAGCAAATAAAATAATAAAATTTATAAAGCAAAAGTAAAACTACAGAATTAAAAAAACAAAATGAAGAGTAGAATGGAACACTAAGTGAAAGCAAAAGCAGGTGAAGAATGTACGACTTTTAGCAATCTATAAAATAAATAATTTACTCAAGAAGAAGCAAAGTATTTGAACACACCAATAGCTGTATGTATTTTTGTGTTGTGTGTATGTAAAATTTTACTAACAACCTACCACTGAAATGTATAAGGCTTGGCTGATTTTATAGTTAGGTTCTAATTAGCCTTCAAGAAACAGGCATTTTCTATGTATTCAGACTTTCTCAGAGCATGGAAAAAAGTTTTAAAAATTCAGTTTATAAGGTGAACATAACACCTCACACAAAAATTTGAAAATATAGCACAAAATTTAGTTTAGGTCACTTGTGAATATAGGCAGAAATATCCCAACTGTGATCTCAGCAAATGTAATCAAAGCAGTGTTTAAAATAATAATAATAAGAAAAATAATAATTAATAATAATAATAATGCTGTGGCCAAAAAGTTTATTACAGGGATGCAAGAATGTCTCAAAGCTAAGATCTAGCTATACAACCTGTATTATTAAATTATAGGAAAAAAACTTCTCAATAATTTGGGAAGGGAAATCATTTAAAGAAAAAATAAATTGGGAATAAAAATGGTAAAAATTGTTTTCCAGGAAAAAAAGAAGAAAAATCATAATAAATGATGAAATAGCAAAGTCATTGATGTTAAAATCAAATAAAAGAGAGGGATGATCCTTTTAAATCATTATTTTCAATTTATTTTGTATTTCTGGTTCATGCAACATAACAAAAAAATAAAGTAGGTTGTATCGCTACTTGAAAACCAGAAATTAAATTATCATGGGGCACCTGGGTGGCTCAGTTGGCTAAGCGTCTGAACTTCAGCTCAGGTCATCATCTCCTGGTTCATGAGTTTGACCCCTGCATCAGGCTTTGAGCTGACAGCTCAGAGCCTGGAGCCTGCTTCAGATTCTGTGTCTCCCTCTCTCTCTCTGCCTCTTCCCAGCTCGTATTCTCTCTCTCACTCAAATATAAATAAAAATATTTTTGAAAAAAGAAATAAAATTATCATGATTTCCATATGATTTGTAAGTATACCAAGATAATTCCAGAGTCAGAAAAAAAAATCATTATAAATAATAAGAGGATATACAATGTTACATGGATAGAGGATAAATATACAGTTTAATGACATTCCTTTGTAGTAGCAAAAACCTTTTAGAATGGAAATTTTAAAACATTGTAATCTCAATAGAAATATATGAACAGGAATGTTAAAATAATATGTTGAAAGAAAAACATTTATTGAATGACAAGTGGAAATGAAAAGTGATGATGTTCCTGATGGGGAAGATTTCCTAACAAACATATAAATCCTTCCCAAATTAGTGTATGTATTTAACATGGTTTCAGTAATAGTCTCAGTGGTGTCTCTTGTGTTTCATTCACAGTTTCTTTATATATGATTAACTTCATGACAGAAAGTAGATGGCACATCCAAATTTCAAAGGGAGTAATTGAGGCAAGTTTAATAAAGGGATGATTTACAAAGGTTTGGATAGGGTGAAGTGGAAATTGTAGGAGACGGTAAAGCCCTGGACTCATTAACATCATCCGTCTTAAACAAACGGAAAAGGGGAGGAAGTGGTGACCAGAGTTCCAACTCTAGCTGTAGAAGGGAACCGCCCCATGAGAACTGTGGCTACCGGATGGAAGCCACTGAGGACTGGTAGTCCTGCTGGGAAGGAGCTGAATGAACAAATGCCACCACTATCCTTCAGTCTCCTGTGGATGCCTCTCCTTAACCAAACCCCAATGGCAGCAGACAGGAGATTCAGAATAAAGCAGGCCATAGATGCCATTCTTCTAAGATATAGAATAGGGTAGTGGAGAGAGTCGAATGAGACTGGAGAGACAAACACAGATATTCACAACCATATGAAAGAATCAAGTATAACATTGCTAAGAAAACATTGAAAACTACATGTAGTAGATGGGGACTTGTCATATCCCAGATCTTAAAATCTGAAGTAAGTGTGTGGATTAAGAAAAGGAATAAGCAAGCAAAGCAACAAAGTTGATCAGGGGGGTTCAAATAAGCTTCAGTACATATGGGAATTAAATATACGTTAGAGAGTCTACTCCATTACATAGAGGAAAAACAGCTACTCACTAACAGTTTTTAGCTATTTGACCATTGATTTGGAAGAAAACAAAGTTGATATTTAACTCATATAATTTAAAGTTAAGATAAATGAAAAAACTAATCAGAAAAATGTAATGGAATGTATCTGTAAAAATCTATGGTTTTATAACTTTGGTTTTGTTTGCATTTCCTACATAAAATAGGACATGTCACAGAGGAAAAATGTAATGGATTTGAGCAGATAAAAATAAAGTCTAGATTGCAAGAGATAACAAACAAAAGTACATAACAGCAGAACATATCTGCAACAAAATAATACACAGAGGATCAAATCCTATAAAATAAATAAAGTTATTTTCTAAAAGAAACAATCATACCATCAAATAGAAAAATGGGCAAATTGTATGTACAGGCAATTACAGAAAGGGAAATATAAACAAAAAAACCCCAGTAAGTATGTGAAGGCATGTTAAACCTAATAGGAAAATGTATAACTTGAAAATATCACCAGAATGGAAAACTTTTAAAATATTAGGAACATCTCGTGATGATGAGGGTATGCAAGAACAAGTGCTTTGCTACTATTGGTAGGAGTGAATCTGTCATATATTATCAGAAATTACTTAAAAAAATTTTTTTTATTTCTGAGAGAGAGAGACAGCGTGAGCATGGGAGGGTCAGAGAGAGAGGGAGACACAGAATCTGAAACAGGCTCCAGGCTCTGAGCTAGCTGTCAGCACAGAGCCTGATGCGGGGCTCAAACCCACGAACTATGAGATCATGACCTGAGCCGAAGTCAGAGACTTAACCGACTGAGCCACCCAGGTACCCCTATCAGAAATTACTTTTTAAGTATCAATTAAAATGTGAATATAATTTGTCTCATTATTCCATTTATAAATATAACGTATAAAGAGTATCCTTTCTTTCTTTCCTTCCTCCCTCGCCTCTCCTCTTCATCCCTTCCTGTTAACAATATATTAAAAATTTTTTAAATGTTTATTTGTCTGTGGAGAGAAATACAGAGAGAGACAGAGTGTGAGTGGGAAAGGGGCAGAGATTGAGAGAGAGAGGGAGACACAGAACCTGAAACGGGCTCCAGGCTCTAAGGTATCAGCACAGAGCCTGACTCAGGGCTAGAACCCACGAACCGTGAGATCATGACTTGAGCCAAAGGAGGATGCTTAACCAACTGAGTAACCCAGGCACCTCAACACTATATTTTTTAAGAGAAACATGCATTTAACATGATTTAATTAAATGTCCTTCTGCAGTAAAAAGTTTTATGGCACAACTTGTTAGTGTTCTCAAATATTCATAGCCTTGTCTACACTTCCCGAACATCTTTGCAATTAGCTTGAGACCACATGATTATTTCTGGTGTATGAGTATAGACCAAAGGAAAGGTATGTAGATGCAGTTGGGAGAGGTGTGACTTCTCTCATCCTTCTCTTCCTCTGCTATGTGGGCCTTGGAGGGCCTGTGTCCTAGATGGCATCATTACAATATGGACGAAGACTGCTCCACCCATGCCAGATTTACATCATCAAGAAATAAACATTTACTGTGTTATACATCTGAGCTTTATTTGTTATGATAGATGTTTTTTCATTTTTGGTCTAAAGTCTTGAACTGATTGGATGAGCCCTATGCACAATATCAAGAGTAATTGCATTTACTTAAAATCAACTGATTGTTGATGTTAACCCATCTACAAAACACCCTCACAGCAACACCCTGCTTAGTGTTTGATTAAACAGCTAGGTATTATAGCCTAGCCAAGTTGACACTTAAAATTAACCACAACATAGCTCCATGTGTACTGACTTAGAAAAACATGAGGCTGTTAAGTAGAAAAAAAATTGTCAACAAATTGTACAGAGTTTGAGACAGATACTTAGGGTTGGCTTATTCAAGGTCTATCTAACTTTTGTTTTTTTGTTTTGTTTTGTTTTTGTTTTTAGCATGACTCTGTGTCCTTATGAGACTGAAGGCAGAAACTGTATTTCCCAAGATCACATGAATCTTGGGTTCCCAATGTGGCCAAGGTTCTCCTGGGCTGACATAAAGAGATAAGGAAAAGCAGCGTGAGACACAGCTGTACATGGAAAGGTCAGTTCTCTAACAAGTGATGCTGGGACATTTGGCTCTTCTGGGGCAGCTCTGATATAGTATCAGGTGTTGAGTCCCAGTGTTCTGCTTGCCCAATTGTGTAGTCCCAGGAGTAGGTTTTCTGCTAGAATAGTCTGTGGTGTAGATGAGCCTTTCTCCTGGCTCCTTTTATTTTGGACAGCCTATAATATGAATTTGTCTCTGCGGCTTTGCCAGAAACTCTGTATGGTACTTAATGTTCTCTAATAAATCCCTTTCTACTTAAACCAATTATATTTGACACTGTTTTCAGTTACTGAGAACCTTAGCCAATAGTGTATGATCTATTACTGTAAAAAGAAATAGACATTTCTTTTAACTTTAAATTTCAGTATAAAGATACATAAAATTTTAGATATGTCTAAGTAAACATTAAACAAATGAGAAATATAGAGATTAGCATGGAGGGAAGAGGGAGGGAAATTTATTTCTGTATCAAGAGAGTCCAAACCAGTCAGGAAAATTTCAAACCACTCAAGGCTGGAGACACCACTACCTTTAGGACTCCTTGTGATTTATGATAAAATTTTCTTTTGAGTCGGGCTTTCTAATACTTGTAAAAATAAATTTTATAAATTTATAGTGATAAATTGTTAAGTGTGTATCCATATTCAAAAATTGGAAGGTTATGTCAAATGTAACTAATCTATATGCAACTAATATAAAAACAATTATATAAATTTATTTAAGTTACTTTTGACATACTATAAGAATCCAAAGTTCATTTTGCACTAAATGTCACATATTTAATCAAAACAACACGTCTGTGCTGAAATGAAAAGGTCCTTTTAAGTAACTGATCTTTATTATTCTCATTTTACATTTGTTATATTTGATTCTCTATGTCAGATTTGTTATCAATTATTTGGCTAATGTAATCCAATATCTACTTATATATTTTTAAAGCCCTGAAAAACTATCATAATGAGATTAAAGAAATAGTTACTGAATGGGATCCTGTCCTCACTGTCTCCCAAATGCAAGCCTGCTATGGACAATTCATTTTTAATTTGCTCAGTACCACACCTGCTCTTCTTACTAAGATGGTCTCCAGAAGTAGAATGGCAGCTGCTGAGGTCTTGCATACTCCAGGTTCTCTTGCGTTCTTTTGTTTTTGTTGTTGTTGTTGTTTTCAGGAATGTGCTTCTGATTAATACTATGCTTGGGGATTTTTGAAGAAGAAACTAGAGAAAGTAGAGGTCAGTTTTCCTCTGAGGGTGAAGCAGTGAAGTTCTCACTGAGTTCATCATCAAGATGAGATAATGAGGTTGATGTGCAGAGAACAGATAAAGGATGGTAAATGAGAATCCTGGCAGCATATTTTGTTACCTGAGCCTGACTGCTTAACATACAACTGAAATAAGAGTTCAGTCACTGCTGCCAAAAGAGATACAAATAATGGAATCTCCTACATAGCTTTATTTTTCTTGAGATGAGTTTGGCAGGAAACAAAATTGCTTACCCTGCAGTGTTTAGTAATGGATTACCCAGCAGCACTGAATTGGGGTAGTGGTGGTATAAAGTGCTGAGTGCTATCTGGGGACAAATTATCCACATGTTGCTGAGAGGATGGTCTATATTGAAGGGAAAGTAAACATGCTACCCAAGTTTCATCAGTCTCTAGATGGAAATACTCTTCACCCTGGACACCCATTCTGACACTCCCAGACTCTCTGGCTAAGATTGTTACTCTCCTTTCTCATGGTTGCTCCCAGTAACTTTCCATGCCCTTCCCCTATCCCTGTCTTATCTGGTTTGGGGGAGCAGAATCCCTCTCAAAGCAATAAGGAGTTGCATGATCATAAACAGCCTTATTCCAAACTGTCTAGTGTACAAAACAGAAGAGGTTGGCAAGGTCACTTCTACTATTCTTTTTAACCTGAAAATGTGATTTGATGGATTATGAGGTAGAAAGAATGCTTTGGAATGAGAGATACTTTTCAAAAAAATAGGTAAATTTCTGGTTCTTTATTCCTCTCTGCTCGACAGACAGCTGCTCTTCTGGTGAAGTGCCAGCCACATCCCTGAGACATGATGGTGAAGGCTGGAGTAAAAGGATTTGGCCATATTGGGCGCCTGGTTACCAAGCCTAGTTTCAACTCTGGCAAAGTGGATATTGTTGCCATCAATGACCCCTTCATTGGCCTGAACTACACGGTCTATATGCTGCAGTATGATTTTACCCACAGCAAATTCCATAGCTCAGTCAAGAGTGAGAATGGGAAACTTTTCATCAATGGAAACCCCATCTCCATCTTCTGGGAACGAGATCCTCCTAACATCAAATGGGGTGATGCTGGTGCTAAGTGTGTTTTGGAGTCCCCTGGGGTCTTCACTACTGTGGAGAAGGCTGGGGCTCACTTGAAAGGTGGGGCCAAGGGGGTCATCATTTCTCCACTTTCTGCTGATACCTCCATGTTTGTGATGGGTGTGAACCATGGGAAGTATGACAACTCCCTGCAGATTGTCAGCAATGTGTCCTGCACACAAACTGCTTGCCTCCAGTAGCCAAGGTCATCCATGACAACATGGCATCATGGAGAAACTCATGACCACAGTCCATGCCATCACTGACACCAAGAAGACCAGGGGGGCCTCTTTGGGAAGCTGTGGTGTTATGGCCAAGGGGCTGCCTAGAACATCATCCTGGCTTCTACTGGTGCTGCCAAGGTTACAGGCAAGGCCGTCCCTGAGCTGAACAGGAAGCTCACTGGCATGGCCTTCTGTGTCCCCACCTCCAATGTGTCAGTCATGGATCTGACTTACTGCCTGAAGAAAGCTGTCAAATATGATGGTATGAAGAAGGTGGTGAAACAGGCATTGGAGGGTCTTCTTAAGGGCATCTTGCGGTATACTGTGGACTAGTTTGTCTCCCATGACTTTAACAGTGACACCCATTTTTCAATTTTGATGCTGGGGTTGGCACTGCTCTCAATGGTTTTGTCGAGCTCATTTCCTGGTATAACAATGAATTTGGCTGCAGAAACTAGGTTGTGAACCTTACGGGTTAACATGGCCTCTAAGGAGTCAGCTGGCCTTGGGCCAGCTGAAGGCTGAGAGCAAGAAGAGAGAGGCCCTCATCTTCTGGGGAGTCCTTACCCCAGCTCATCCTCCAACATATTGAGAATCTCCCAACTTCCACAGTTTCCATCCCAGACACCTTGAAGAAGGGAAGGGGTTGGGGAGCCCTACCTTGTCACATACCATCAATAAAGTATAGTGTACGTAGCCAGAAAAAAAAAAGGTAAATTTCTATAAACAATAAACGTTAACATATGCTTTAAAGTAAAACAGCAAGAAGGATTAGTGGACTCAGAACAACTTGGGGTTAAGAAATAACCAAATTCCAGGAGCAGTAAGAAAATAAATGTGGCTGAAGTGACATGTATGGGCCAGGACTGTGAGAGATGAGAGATAGGCTTCTCTGTCCCCAAATGTTTCCAACAGGACCAAGAGATTTGTTATACATAAAACAAAAAACAACAAAAAAAATACACATACATAAAAGAGCCTCCTTATTGAGAAGGTTCCAATTATACAACTTTTAGAATCAGAATGCCTCGATGTGATGAATTACCCAATTATATAAACTCCCAATTATGCAGATAGATTTACATTTTGCGACAATATTTGACCAATTTGGAAAATAGCAGAAAAATAACATATTTTTTGTGTGTGGAAGTATTTGAACAGTTCAGAAAATACAGAGAAAAAATTAGAACATCCTTCTCATCCATAAATAACTATTGTGACACAAAAATAGATGGACCGTGAAGAAATTTGGAGAAGTTTTTAAGAGAAAATAAAGATCTGTGATACATCTTTAAAGAGCAGTAGAAGAGGGTTCTGTGAAGTAGAGTGAAAATATAAATTGAAAGGTAATTTGCCTTGTTTTTAGCCCTACATTATAATTATTTGAGAATAATAGTCATATATTTATCACTTGAGTCACATATTTTCTATCTGATTAAAATGCACTAAATTTTTCATACTTTTTTTCTCCTTATTGGTTACAAAAGTGCAGAATCTGTGGAGTATTTTCATATTGGCATTAGAGAGTAGCAACCAGGACTAGTGAAGGAAACCCTGACAAATTCAGGGGTGAAGCACGAAATTGAAAGGTAAGGCATAGGAGACCCTGTTGGTTATCTAAACAACAGCCATTTATCCTGCCCTTCCCTATTAACAGATTCTGATTTTGTTCAGTAATTCATGTGAGTGGCAATGTGCTCAGGGTAGGTGGATTCCTTCTTAGGCTCCATTGGCTGAATCATGGTTAGACTAACCAAGGCAAGGTAGTCCTTTGGCTATGATTGATTAAGGGGTGGGAATGGGGCATATGACCCAGTTCTGACTCATGACTTAGAAGAAAGTGTTTGCTGGGGAATCCTGGGAAAGACTTTTCTTTCTGATAAAAATAGACACAAGTAGGAAGAGATACCTTCCCCATTTCTTTTCTGCCTTTGCATGTTGTCAAATGAAGAGATGATGTTTGGCACCATGGCAGCCATTCTATGTTCATGAAGAGAAAGATGAAAATATCTCAGAGAATATAATCTAGAGCCCTGGCATTGGAGGACTCACGATTTAACTAACCTTGGAAATATGTAACTTTGATCTTCTTGTTATTTGAAATATTTATCTCAAATAAGGGTTTTTTTTTTGTTGTTATTTGCAGGCAAAACTATAGACCTAATCCTATTAATATGTGTTTACTATGGAATCAAACAGTACTGAATTTGAATTGAGGCTTTATCAGTTAATATCTGTATCACCTTTACAGATCATTCTTAAGTCTTCTGACCCTCAGTTTTCTTATCTCTAAAATGGGGATAATAATGGAGTCCAACTTACAGGATTGTTGAGAGGTTTAAATCACATACTGCATTTAGAGCAGTTAATTAAATGCTGACTGCACAGTGAACATATAGCAGAAGTTAACTAGTTTATTTTAAAAAGTCTATTTATTTATTTTGAAAGAGAGTGAGCAAGAGAAGAGCAGAGAGAGAGGGAGAGAGAGAATTCTAAGCAGTCTCTGCACTATCAGCATGAAGCCTGATGCAGGGCTCAAACCCATGAACTGTGAGATCATGACCTGAGCCAAAATCAAGAGTCTGGTGGCTTAATCCACTGAGCCACACTGGCACCCTAGAAGTTAACTATTTTTTATTTGGTTACTATTAAGAAGCGTGTGGCTGTAATATATGCAGCTCTGGAGCAGCTCCATCAAAGCAAGTTAGAGAAAAGTAAGCACTCTCTTCCATCTTGTTTGCCCCTGAGCAGCACATTCTGCTCATAAAATGGCCCTTTCGTTCCCTCCTTAAATGTTGCAGAAGAGTCAAGAACAAAGGAGAACTCAGAGACAGCTGTGCACTGGAGGAACTAGGTAGGAAGTTCTAACTTTGTAGGAAGTGGTGCCTATTGAGATGTGTTATTAAAATGGAGATTGCAGATGGTTCTGGAGTTGAGCAAGATATGAAAGCATCTGGAAGTAAGCAGGAAGTTAAGTCTGAGAGAGGACCAATAAAATTGAGTTAGAAAAACATAAGGAGATCAAAGTAATATTTGGCAGTTGGGGAAGAAAGAAGAGGACATTTCCATGTTATAGAACTACCAAACTTGTTGAGTTTTGGTAGCTGCTTCTCTCTTTCTTGCTTTCACTTTTTTTATTCAGTCCCAGGTAAGTAAAAAGGGCTGAAATGGTATAAGAAGGAGGATTTATGAGCAGTTCTTTCTTTTATCTCTATGCCACTGAAACCATTTTGTTGTTGTTTTGTTTTGTTTTGTTTTGTTTTGGGTTTGTTTGTTTGCTTGCTTGCTTTTTGCTCTTCTTTCAATGCTTGAAATAATATTGACTTGAATGGAGCTTCCTGGTTTGAAAAGCTTACATGGCCAAACCTACTGCAAGGAAGCCAGGAGAGTGAGAAAGTACAAGTTAGAGGTCTTCTGCTTCAAAGTGGGATTTAGTGACTCTGAAAGCCAAGCTGCAACAGGAGACCACCTCAGCACCTGCCTCCTGTATGCATTTCCTCTGGCACTGAAGTTAAGGGGAAGCAGCAGTGTGACTGAACAATCTCTAGCAATCTGATATGGAGTCTCATGATTTAGTACTTCACTATGACAAAATCTAGCTTCAGAGTATCCCAGACATCTAAGTTACCTTCCAGTTGCGTAAGAATCACCCGATGTGGTTGCTAACAGATTTTATGGAGGGTCTAGTTCAGAATATTTGTATGGGGTCCAGGAATCTACAATTCTTAACAAACATCCTTGGTGATTCTAATGCAGGTGGCCTAGGAACTACCTTTTCAAAAACATGCTGTAAATACCAGGCCTGCCTTCAAAATGTTTTTCTCTTTCTTTCTTCCTCCGACTCTCAAGATATGCAGTGATAGGAGATACGACTTTTGAATACCTACTGCAAAACTCTCTTTAAAAATTAAACTAAACTGGGCCATGTTCTGAAATTAGAACTTTGTCCTGTTAGACTGGGCTACTATCAGAAGGAACATGCCTCTCCTGGGAAAAGCCAACACCACTGAGATATCCAAGGACCAACTAATGCTGCCTCCTCAACTGTCAAACCCTCCCTCATTCAAGGAGAGAGACACCCCCCCCTTTTCTTCTTTCTAAAAAGTAGGCTTCATACTGGACCCTAGATCAAGACCTAAACTGAGATGGAGTCTTGACGCCTAACCGAGTCATCCAGGTGAGCTGTTTTTGATGTCAACAGGAACTGTGCCTGAAAGCAAAACAAGTGTGGATGATGTGAGCCAAAGGTGTCAGAGAAGTCACATTCAGACACATTTAATAGATTAATGAACGAATGAAGTTTTATAATGATATATTCAGAGACAAGTAAAAATTAGTGACATAGTGAAGGAACAGATCCATGATTTCTCCCAGTATTGGGAGGACCCAGGTAAAGATACGAGGGAGGAGACAGTGTGCAGGGAGACTATCTGGCTGATTGGTACTCAGTAGTATGTTTCTAAAAGAGGAGGAAGGGGACACCTGGGTGGCTCAGTCATTTTGAGCATCTGACTTTGGCTCAGGTCATGATCTTAGGGTCCATGGGTTCAAGCTCCATGTTGGGCTCTGTGCTGACAGGTCAGAGCCTGAAGCCTGCTTTGGATTCTGTATCTCCCTCTCTCTCTGCCCATTGCCCATTCGTGCTCTGTCTCTCTCTCAAAAATAAACAAACATTAAAACATGAGGGGAAAAGGAGGAAGGCAGGTAGGAGAGGAGGAGAAGAGGCTTCCACTCTAAATCACTATCACCATGCATGCCTGCACAGGATGTTTTCTCCTATAAAGTTCATCAGACATGTGATAAAATGAGTTAAATGGGTGTCAGAAGAGATGTTTTTAATTTTTCTGTCTTTTTAATATATGAACTGATTTTACTGGTGTTATGAATTCTCTTTCCAAAAAGAATGTAAGTAAGCATACATCTGAAAAATTTCCATACAATTTCAGGGATTCGTGGCTCTCCTGCCTCTCATCTGGAGACTTCCATAAAGCATATCTTCTCTAGAATACATATTGAAGATCCTAGAAATGAAACTCACGGATAGGCTAATCCAATACAAATGAGATTTTGGGCTGAGTAGAGCACTGACTTCACTATAGCCTCTTTCTGGAGTCAACTCTTTGGTCCAGGTACTGGCTCTCCCCTGCCTCTCCCCACAACCCAGTGCCCACCCCTGCTGTAGCCCAAGAGGTGGCCCACCAGCCTCCCTGTGACACAGGTCCATAGTTCCAAAACATAGATATGGTTACTGTGGGGAATGAAAGAATGTATGTGTAAAGTCCTCACCTGACACATAAAGGATTTCTGATATTATTAGTTTATTCCTTAATGAATGATGCCAACCTGGGCCACTTATCTAGTCAGTCTTGTTGTAAAGTTTATAGTTATCACTTAAATTCTTATTCTTCCATGCATACTGTATTTTGTCAAGTAGAATAAAGCCTCCATGAGGATGGATGTATATATTTTTTATTTTAGAGAGAGAGAGAGAGAGAGAGAGAGAGAGTGTGTGTGTGTGTGTGTGTGTGTGTGTGTGTGTGTGTGTGTAAGCAAAGGAGAGGGGTATTGGTAGTGGGGAGAGAGAGAGAGACAGAGAGAGACAGAGAATCTTAAGCAGGCTCCATGCTTGCCATGGAGCCCAACATGGGGCTCAGCCCCACAACCCTGGGATCCTGACCTGAGCACAAAACAAGAGTTGAACGCTCAACCAACTAAGCCACCCAGGTGCCTCAATGAGGATGGGTTTTAATGTTTTAGATCCTGTATCTCATACAGAATAGATACTTCATAAAAACATATAGAAAAAAGTGAATGTGTGGAATAAATTTTACTAGGCCTCTTTCAGTCTCCTTTTCATCCTTCCCTTCCTTTACATTTCATTGCCATTGCTTTAATTTAGAAATTTGTCCTTCTTTATCAGCACTCTCAAAATAGCCATGGCCTATTTAAGCATTTCTGAAACCTGCCTACTATTAGAATCATCTGGGAGGATTTTAACTACATATTCCTAGCCCCTATGAGATGGATAGAATTAGAAGCTCTGAAGTGATAGTACTGAGAGAAGTGGACTATTTTTTTCAAAAGTTTCTCAGGTGATTCTTAAATACTGCTAATTTTTGAAACTACTTGTTCTGTATTAAAAAGTCTAAATTGGGTTGCCTGGGTGACTCAGTTGCTTGAGCATCTGACTCTTGATTTCAGCTCAGATCATGATCCTAGCATTCTGGGACTGAGCCTCACATTGGGCTCTGTGCTGAACATGGAGCCTGCTTAAGATTCTCTCTCTTTCTCCCTCTGCCCCTCTCCCAACTCCTTCTTTCTCTCTTCCTCTCTTTCTCAAAAAAAGTCTAAAATGCTTCATCCTTTCATGAAAGGTGCTTTAACCTTTCATTCACTTGTCTATACTTTCCCAAGCACTGCTTACGACTCCCCATATGAATTCTATAGCCCAACTATAAAAAATATCTATCTTATTTCCTAATGCCCCATTCTGGTTATATAGGGTGTACTTCTGAGTTCTGAAGGAAGAGGTCAGTTTTTTGTTTGTTTTTATTAAAGTCAGATACCAAAAACTATTTTATTTTCCAGATTCATGCCCCCTTAAAAATCTCCAACAAAATCTTTGTTTATTTGGCTCATTGGTAGAACAAAGATGATGTTTATAGTCTGAAGCAAATGAGCCATTTTTTCAATCTGAGATATAATTTATATATGATAAAATTCAACTCTATTGAAAGATAAAATTCACTGATTTTTAGTATAGTCACAAATATTTGTGACTATTATAATTATCTAATTCCAGACATTTTTATTGCCTTAAAAAAGAACTTCTTTCACATTACAAATTAATCCACATTCTTCATCACCCATCTTGAAAGCCTCTGGCAGCCACTAATTTCTTTTTTTTTCCTATGGATTTGCTATTCTGGACATTTTATATGAATGGAATCATATAGTAGGTAGACTTTGTGTGTTTGGCTTCTTTCACTTAGCATAATATTTTCATGGGTCCTCCATGTTGTAGCATTATCATTTTGTTCCCTTTAATGAGCAAATAATATTCAATTATATGAGAATACCACATTTTGTGTATTCATTCACTTATTGATGGACATTTGGGTTCTTTTTACCATTTTGCCATATAAAAAATGTTGTTATAAACATGTACAAGTTTTTGTGTGAATATATTTTGGGCCATATGGTCACACTGTGGTTAACTTTCTGAGGAACTGTCAAACTATTTTCCAAGGCACCATACTATTTTACATTCCCACCAATGTATGAAGGTTCCAGTTTCTTCACATCCAATGGAAACCTGTTATTATCTTTTTTTTTATTATAGTCATCTTAGCAGATGTGAAATGGTTTCATTTCATTTAGCAGATTCATTATGGTTTTCATTTGTATTTTTCTAATGATTAATGAAATTGAACATCTCTTCATGTGCTTATTGACCATTTGTAAATCTTTGGAAAATGTCTATTCACGTCCTTTGCTAATTTTTAAATTGACTTATCTCTCTTTTTATTATTGAGTTGTAAGAGTTTTTTATATATTCTGAATACACATCCATAATCAGATATATGATTTACAAATATTCTCTTAAATTTTGTGAATTATCTTTTTACTTTTTCACTAGTGTCCTCTGAAGTACAAAATATTTTAATTTTGATGAAACCCAATTTATATTTCTTCTGTTGCTTGTTCTTTTGGTGTCATACTAAAAAACTATAAAGATATTATATGCTTTATTTTTATAGTTTCAGCTCTTATGTTTACTCTGATGCATTTTGAGTTAATTTTTGTACATATGTGAGGTGGGAGTTATTCATTCTTTTGCATGTCGCAGTGTACCAGTTCCATTTATTGAAAAGACTATTATTTCCCCACTGAATTGTCTAGGCATCCTCGTTGAAAATCAACTGGCCATAAAAGTGAGGATTTATTTGGATACTAAATGCTATTTCATTGATCTAGATTTGGCCTTGTATCAGTACTACACTGCCTTCATTATGACAATTTTGTAGTTTTGAAAACTTGTAGTAATTTTAAAACTACAAGTTTTGAAACTTTGAAGTGCGAGTCCTCCAACTTTGTTCTTTTTCAAAAATGTTTTTGGCTATTATGAGTCACTGCATTTCCATATGGATTTTACTCCAACCTTTTTTGTTTCTGCAAATAAAGGAGCTGGGAGTTTGACAGGGATTGCACTGAATCTGTAGATAAATTTTAGGAGTTTTGCCATTTTAATAATGGTGTCTTTTCATGAAAATGGGATCTTCCTATTTATTTAGGTCTTTATTTCAGTAATGTTTTTTAGTTTCTAGTGTTTAAGTTTTGTATATTTTCTGTTAAACTTATTCTTAAATATTTTATTCTTCTTGATACCATTTTAAATGGAATTGTTTTCTGAATTTCATTTGCAAATTGTTTATTGTTAATGTATGGAAATACAGTTGATTTTTGGATTTGACTTATACTGCAAAATTACTGAACTCATTTATTGGTAGATTCCTTAGGATTTTCTATATATAAGATTATGCCATGTGTGAAATATGAGCTTTTAATTTACATAGGAGTTGGTTACCATGGCCTCTGTATCATTTATTGCTTTATTCTGATAAACTGGTTAATTTTCTTCATCTGTAAAATGACAATAATCTCAAATCCAGAGTTGCTATGAAGAATATATATGCTGACACTGTTCAAATAACCTTTAGTTCAATTATTTAATACATGAATCGTGAGAACTGGTTCTTTGTAGCTAAGAGTGGATGAATCCTTTTGCAAAGCATTTTCTCAATCCCATTCAGTTTTGGGATATTTTTGTTAGAAATGGTGCTGAGAAAGAATACATTAAAAGATGTCAATTCTTTTAGGGTGACTGGAACAACAGGAGTTGAAGCTTCAAAGATAGAAATCCTGTTTAAATACTCTGCTAAACAGGATGAACATTATTCTACGGGAACAAAAAAGCTACCAAATGGTTTTTATTGGGGAATAGTAAAATCAATGTAGAGCGTGTATTGAAAGGGTAGAAATCAGGAGTAAGGGGCAAAGGTAGGAGGCTGTTGTAAGAGATCAGTAAATAATTGGTGAGAACCTTAACTAAGGCAATACCTTGAAAGATGCTTAGTATGTTTAGTGTGTTTTGGTTGGAGGACTTCTAGGATTCTTCTGGATTATAAAGCATTATTGGCAAGAAGGATTATAAGGAAAGATTAAGGAAATATTGTTTAAGATAACTGCAGAGTACCCAAGCAGATATGCTAATGGGGTGATAGAGAATCAATCTGAATTCTAGCAGAGAGTTGAGGATAATTTATGCAAAATTTTAAGATTTGTCTTCTATGCCAACTTCTGGTTTTCACTTCTGCCCCTTCTTAGCATCTCTCCATGGTTCGTAATTATCATAACCTCTTATAATTAACCTGAAGCCTCAGTTCTTCTTTCTCTCCCTTTATTTCTCTCACTCTCTCTTAGCTGTCCTGAAAAACAAAACCTCTACCTCAGTAAAACTGAACCCTAGTAATACCTAAACTCTCTGCATTCTTCATATCTACACCTTAGACCTTCCGCTCCCCATAACTTTTCTTCTCCTCTGCCATCTGACCTGATTGCTCTCTAAGACACCTATGGTCTTGGTAATTCTACTTGCTTTCTTCTTTGTTGGATCTCCTGATTCTTGGCTGATAAATATTCTTCTTTCTTGATTTAAAGTAGTGTAAAAAGTAAAATTTTAAGTCTTTGATTGTAAGAAAATGACTATTTTACCACCACGTTATTTTGACTTGGTTTAGAATTAGAGACTGAAAATCAGTGTCCTGCCGAATTTTGAAGGATTGAAGGCATTTTAGAATCTGGGATTACAGTTGAAAAATATGACATCATTCTGATGCCTATCGCACCATTTATGACCTGTGGTTCTGCACTGAAGGGCTATTGAAGTTCACTTGAAGATCTTGGGATTATCTCTTTATTTCTGTCTTCTGAAATATCACAATGATATGTGGCTCTTTTAAAATTTATTCTCTTGGGCATTTGGTAGGTCTTTTCAAACTGGAAACCCATTTCCAACAATTTTGGTAAATTATCCTGTATTACTGATATGACAGTATGTTTCCTTCCATTTTCACATTTGTCTTTTCATAAAATTCCTATTATACATACAGAGAAAAGGCTTAAATGATCTTCTAATTCTTTTCTCTTTCTCCTATTGCTTTTTTATTATAATGTCTGTAAGATTATTTTGCCTTTATCTTACATTTATTTTTTCATATCATTAATTTGTATTTTTGACTATTTATAATTTTATTTTTATTTCTTAAATGTTAATTAATTTTGAGAGAGAGAGGCAGGGGGAGGGGTAAAGAGAGAGGGAGAGAGAGATTCCCAGGCAGGCTCTCAACAAAGAATTCAATCTCACTGTGAGATCATGACCTGAGCCAAAATCAAGATTGTGACACAACCAAATGAGCCACCCAGATGCCTCTCATTTTAATTTTCTTTCATGTTTTAAAAAATAGCATTTTTTTCTTTTTAATGGATGTAATACTTTTCTAATCTTTCCACTAATATTAATTAGATTTTGAAAGTGATTATTTTTCTCTCTGTTATGCGTAATTTCCAATTTCTTTTTCTACTGATTTTATCTCTGACATTCATATTGAGTCTGTCCCCACTTTGTTTGGCCTCTTTGGTATTTATAAAATACCGGATTTCACATTTTAAAAAATCAGCAATTTTGGCCTCTTCAAAAAAAAAAGAAAAATCTGGTCATGCTACAACCATGTTTTCTTGGTGAGTGGAGACTGTCCATTTTAAATAGGACATACAGTCTATGGCTTCCTGTTTTATTCATTTATCCATCAGGCTCCATACGCATTTAGGTAAACCACTTTGTCCAAGCTCCTCAGTCACCTGCATGTCTGCAGCCCACTCAGAAACCCCTTGACTTATACTTCTGGACCCATGGCTTATCTTTGAAGATATAATATTTGCTCTGTTTTTCTTTAATAAAACCCTTTTCTATTACCAAATCCTTTTGTAATGTAGTTGTTCTTTCAACAAGACACAGGGAACAAGTTTTATGACCATTGAAATCCAACAAAGACAGGTTATTATTTGAACTGCTCCAAAGACACTCATTAGCATGGATAATTTAGAGTGCTCTATTTCATAAATCTACTCTTGTACAAATTAAAGCAAATTTAAAGCTTTAAATTTCTCATGTATCATTTTGTGAGGTTTGAGTCAATTAACACTTTCCAAAGATAGGGTTCTCTTTTTATATGTGGATATTGTGACTTAATTAAATGTTGACAACTTGGTTTTTATTTATAATATGGTAAATAGAGTTTTTTCTTTAGATTTTTTTTAATAAAAGAATTGCAGTAATTCAGTGAATACCCATGATAGTTATGTAAAACAAAATTCTATATCTTATGAGAAGACCACTTGGCTGGAAATCATAGGAGCCAGATTTCAGTTCATTGAGTCATCATTCAACACAAGATTTGTCTTTTATTATACTTTATTGCCAATGCCCAGCACATAACAAATGCTAAGATGTATGTATTGAATGGTTAAATGAATGACATGTGATTATTTTTTCAAGGAGCATAAAATATTCCTTTCTTTTAAACATAGAATATTCCTAGAGAAATACAACACTATTTCCATCACAGTCTCAGACAATTTAAATATCAATGTGAGACTCTTTTCCTCAAAATAACTTCTCAAACCACAAAAGGTTATTTTTTCCACTTTTATGTTACTTTTATGCAACATCCAGACCCTTTGCTAGATAAATAAAAACAAATTGAAACCTAAAGCAGAATATTAACTCACAGATATTAGAGGCCAACATTCTAATTTTATACATAGAGAGACTGAGTCTCAGAAATATAAAATAATTTCCCCAAACCTATGAAGTTAATATATTTGTTAGTACAGTTTACTACCAATTTTCTCCCCAGTATGTTGTAAACTCCCCTGAAACAGAAACTTGATATATTTGGTTGACTGATTGCTTACAGCACCCTGAAGAGTGCATAACACATATTAGGTGCTCAACCAATATCTGTGGTTGAATGAGATGACCAAGAAAATTTAAATTGTTGATAAATGACAAATAATTTCTCAGTATAAATGTGTCCCATGAAATATTTTAGACATAATTTGGGTATAAAATTTATTGTTTATCTGAAATTTAAGTTTAACTGGGTATCTTGCATTTTTACTTCCTAATCTGGCAAGATCTGAGTAGTGAGAAAACGATCTATATATTGGATCTAGAGAGAGAGATTTCAAGATTTAAAAAATAGCGAGTGTAAAGTCTTCATCTAGGGATGAATGTGACTGCTCAAGAAATAGCAAGGAGTCAATATGGCTGGATTGGGTCGAGGGAGGAGAACTGGCAATCGGTATTGGAATATCGTGGAGGTTCATTAAGGCATTGTGAATAATTTGGATTTTACTTGATGTAAAGTCATTAGAAGGTTTTGGTTGTGGAACCATGTGATGTAACCTAAGTTTAAAGAGATCACTTTGGCTGCTGTATGAACAGACCCTGGAAGGACAAGAGATGAGGCAGGAAGGGTTTGTGGAGAATGCATGAAACAGACCATGCCAGAGATGATGGTTTGGAACACAGTGTTAGTAGTGGCGATGGTGCACAGAGGTTTGAATAAAGTTCTATTTTATTTTATTTTGTTTATTTTATTTTATTTTATTTTATTTTATTTTATTTTATTTTATTTTTAATGTTTATTTACTTATCTGAGAGAGAGAGAGAACAAGCAAGCATGGGGGAAAAACAGAGAGACAGAGACAGGGAGACAGAAAATCCCAAGCAGCCTCCGTGCTGTCAGCCCAAAGCCTGATGCGGGGCTTGAACTCATGAACTGTGAGATCATGAACTGAGTCTAAATCAAGAGTCATACTGAGCCACCCAGGTGTCCCTGGGTTCTATTTAAGAACTGCAGGACTTGCTGCAGTTATAGGGTATGTTATAGGGTTATGTTAGAAAGAGGAATCAGGGTTGCTTTCTTTATCCTTGGCCTGAGCAATGGGATAACTGATCCAAAGCAACTGACAACTATAGGGAAGCGAATTATATTTGTGTAAGCAGTTGTTTACTGAAACACACACACGTTGCACTTGCCAGGGTTATCAATTTCAAGTTACTGCTCTACTACTGCTGCATCATCGTCATCGTTGTCATTGTCGTCATCATCATCATCATTTTTGTGCATTTATTACACCAGACAATACTAGCCCATTATATCTATTACTCAGTTAATTATCACAAAAACACTATGATGTAGGTACTATTATTATAATCATTCTTATATTACAGGGACTTCTGGGTGGCTCAATTGGTTAAGTGTCCAGCTTCAGCTCCGGTCATGATTTCATAGTTCATGAGTTCAAGTCCTGCGTTGGATTCTGTGCTGATAGCTCAGAATTTAGAACCTGCTTTGGATTCTGTCTTTCTCTCTCTCTTTTCTCTGTCCTCTCCTGATCATGCGCGCGCTCTCTCTCTCTCTCAGAAAATAAATGATAAACATTAAAAAAAAAAAGAATCCTTCTTATATGACAAATAAGGAAACTGAAGCCCACAAAAATTGAAGAACTTGCTCTAAGTCATACAGCTAGAAAAAGACAAAGTATGACTCTAAAGGCAACCTGGCAGATCTCAAAACACTTTCACTAAACAACTAAGTTTAGTAAAAACAAAGGAAAAAAAGTAGTGGTCTGGATTACTGTGAATCTAAAAAAAATATTCATTCAACTTTTACCCTTCTATTGAAAGATTCAGAGAATATTTTTTGACTTAATGAGAAAATTCATGAAACAAACTTTACTAAGAGACAAAAAGAAGATTTGACAAATTTAAATATAGGGACTTTATTCTTGGATAGGAAGACTGAAATTACAGTCATTTAAAAAATTATTTTAGAGTGGAATTCCCATCAAAACCACACATACAACACATGTGTATATATACATATATACACATATATATTTCAACAAATCATAAATCAGATAAACCACAATCTAACTTTACCAAGAATAGGTGGAGAAAGCACAAATATAAAACACAGGGAAAGAAATAAAGGCATTCTGAGAAATGATAGAAATTAGAAAATTCATGAGACTACTTTTTTCCTTCTAAATCTGTTCCAAACATATCTGAAAATTCTATTGATAAATAAAGCTTACCAAGACATGTGTTTAATAATGGAAACAAGGTGAGAAACTGGAAAATATATAATTTTTGTGTGTGTGTAGGAAGGTAGAAAACAAGATCGTACATTCATATTCACTTTTACCTCTGTAAAGAAATTCTAAAAGAATATACCAGACACTCATGAAAACTGTACCTGGGTGAGGGATGGTGATGGTAAGAAGACTTTCCATTATACTACTTTTATACTGAATAATGTGACTGCATTACCAATTCAAATATTTAAAAAATAACATTAACACACCATATTTGGAGAACTGAAAGGCAATTACCTATGTGGTGAAAAAGGCATGCTTTGAGCACTGACCATACAAAATTTGACTAGTTTCACTACAAAGCTGCTTTGGTTGAGTAGCATATGGTTTTGATCAAATAAATCTCTGGATGATTTTTATAAGTCTTTCATCGCCTATTGATCGTGAAAGAAGAAATCCTTCTGACATCATAGTCTATGTTTGGTCCAATTCCATGTTACTTACTTGATTTCCTTTCTCAGAGTCTCTGAAGCAATTTGCTTCCATGACTGAGCAGGATTTCAGTTTAGAGATAAAACAAAAATTATTAACTAAATATGATGCATTATTTATTTTGTTCTGCTTTCTTATTCTCTAAATCTACTATTGTGTTCAATGTATTTAAAAAAAAGAAACATAAATATTTAGGCTTAATGCTTTGAACACTGGATTTTGAGATGGTTTCACATATTTAATCATCTTACTACTTTATAACAATCTGCAAAATAAGTCTATATAGGTTTTAACAAACTTGATCATATTGGTCTCTTCCAGGTTTATTATATTTTACATAATTCTCCCTGTAAATCTGGTATCTGGCTCCGTGTGTATAATTTATTCAGGACATTTTCCCTTTCATACATTTTTATTAACAATATATATTTAGTGTTGATTTCCTCATTTTAGTTTGTCAATACTTTATTTAGCTGAATTTGGAGATTATATAATTTGTCTTACTTAGTTTTGCTCTTATTTTCCATTCCACAAAAGCTGATAGTTTGGGAGATTATTGTTTTTATTTTTAATCTCTTCCAATGTTTTTTCCCAGTTTTTATTTTATTTTATTTATTCAAATTCAAGTTAGCTAATATATAGTGTGGTACTGGTTTCAGGAGTAGAATTTAGTGATTCACCAGTTACATATAACACCCAGTGCTCATCCCAAGTGTCTTCCTTAATGCCCATCATCCATTTAACCTCCCCCCCCCACTCCATCACCTTCCACTCCAGGAACCCTCCATTTGTTCTCTGTTTTCAAGACTCTCTTTTGGTTTACCTCTCTCTATTTTTATCTTATTTTATTTTTCCTTCCTTTCCCTTACATTCATCTGTTTTGCTTCTTAAATTCCCCTCACCTCTTGCAAAGTTAAGTATCACTAATAGAGTTGCTTCACCTTATAAATAAGTTGTTATTATGCCCTAACACTTCTTTCCTATAGGGTTTCTTTTTTCTCAACTCCACGTTTCCAACGTGCTAGCTCATAATGCTTCTAAATTTCATGTGGGGACAACACACTCACTACTACCTGAAAGCTGATGGCATTTGGGAGGCATGGGAAAAACTCTATGTACGTGATTCAATGGATGAAGAGAACTATTTCCATTAAGAAAGTGAGTTCTATGGTTCACTTCAAATACTGATAGCATCATTAAGTCTTCTCTGCTTAATATGAGGAATAAACTAAAAATTCTTTTTGGATGTTATAACATAACTCTAACTTTATTATATAACTATAACTATATACCATAACTATATAACATATAACTATATAACTATAACTATATAACATAACTAAAGAAACTATAGGATCTCAGTGGTTTTTATCTTGCAGAGATACTATGAGAATTATGAAGAAATAAGGTTTTGCTAACTATGATTTTCTGAGAAATTTGTCTCTACTGAAAGAAAATGTAGTGAGGTCACGTAAGGACATATTTAGGGTGTTTGGATTCAGACTACTTAGTTGCCATAAAAGAGAGAGATATAAAGCATGGTGTGGGTATTAGAGTCATCTTTGCTATACTGGAGAAAAAGGATCTCAGGAGAGGCTTTGCAGAGAATAATGCAGAGGAGTTTGCCAGATGTAGAAGCTGTGAAGGGCAAGGAGTGGATACAGAGGAAAGCACCATATGAGAAAACATGGACGTGTGAGATGCTCTGGTATTTGGCGCAAATGGATGAAAATATGATGAGATGCTGGTGAGAATAGCTGAAGATAAAGGGATTCAGCCACATAAGGGACAAAGAGGTCTTTGTAACTCATTTTAAAGATTTTTTTTAAAGTATTTTTTATAACCTTATTTTTGGTAAACAAAAATAATAGTAAATCTGCATAAACTCTAACCTTGATTGCATTTTACACTGTCTTAAAGAAACAACTATGTAATAGAGTCTACAGTCTAGACAGTGAATAAAAATTATAGATGTGCCCATTGAAAGATTCTCTCTACTTCAATGTCTACTTTCTTACCTTTCATTCACTCTTCCAACAGTAATTTGCTCTTTTTCTATTATACTGTTACAATAGTTTAGGTCACTGTTAGTGACTGAATATGTATGTCCCTCTAAACTCATCTACTGAAATCCTAACCCCCAATGTGATAGTATTAGGAGATGGGCTTTTGGGAGGCCATTAGGTCATGAGTCAGATTAGCATAATTCATCAACATTTCTACTTGGATATTTATTACTTCAGGCTCAACAAGATCAGACATGAAGCCATCATCTTCCTGGTCTTATCTATTTTTCTTGTTTTTTTAATAAATATTATGTCTATCCACTCAGGTGTTTAAGCCTAAAATCTGCATGCCACTTAAGATTTCTTTTCTTATGCTCCACAGGTGTGGCTTTTGCTTACACCTCTGAAATGTTTAGCCACTGTATTTTTCTCCTTCTATTCCTGCCATTAGCCAAGTCCAGGCCACTAAAAATTCTTGCCTGGGTTTTTGCTGTAGCTTCTCCATATCTAGCCACAGTGCCCACAGTGAGTTTTAATAATGCAACTTAATCACATCACTCTTGTAGATAACACCTTTCAGTGGTTCCACATTTTCAGTGCTCATGTTTTACCCTAAAAATACCTATCAAACATATTACAATTGCTCATTTCATTGATAATTTATCCTACTACACTATAAGTGATTGTTTAGAGACAGGGAGCATCTTCTGAACAACGGTCATGATAGACATACTCCAGTGTACTAGTCAATATATATATATATATTTTCAAACCTACTATATTCCCTCAGCTGTATACAGAGGACTAGGAACTATAATCTCTACTCTTTCCAATTTTATTGTCTGGCTGGGAGCAACACAACTCATAAGGCATAAGTTAAGCAAAAACCATTCGAAAACAAATTATGCTACACTGCCTGTTAGGCGAAGAGATGAGAGGGGAATCTAAGCTAAAATATTTGAAGAAGTATCACCAGAGGTGGGATTGGAATTAAGTCTTAGAAAATAAGAAGAATTTGAGAACATAAAGGAAGAAGACCATCTATTTCACAAAAGGGGAAGAATGCATGAAAATTAAAAACAAAAAAATTAAAACAAACTTTTTTTAAGGATAAATAAAAAATTTAACCCTGATTGGGATCTTATACTGCCTTAGAGAAACAGGATAAAGTTTATTGGTAAATCCCGCACCCCCACTCCAACTTGGTAACTATTATTTTTAACCTGGTTATTTGTGGTGGTTAGGGGGGCTGATGAAACCAGTGTCTTTGTTTTGATCTCTGTGTGGACTGCATTAGTTCTATGGGCCAACATCGTGCCTCCCTCATACTGAGCCTGCTCTGTTAAAAAGACACACCCTTCCTCAGAGGTGAAGTATTGGGTGCTGGTTGAGAAGACATAGGCAGATAGGTTGGTTGAGGGTTCCTATTTCTTATAGCTCTACAGAGGCATCTCTATGTTCTGTCCTGTGAGACAATTAGGATCCTCTGGTTTAACTCTTCTGCACTCAACAACTACAAGCCAGGAAAAGGTCCACTTACTCATCTTTGAGAAATGTCATATGCTAGTAGGTGACTGGATTGAATTATGTCTTTCCCTACCCCCAACTCATATTGAAGTGGTAACCCCCAATACTTCCAAATGTCGATTCTATTTGGAAACAGGGTCTATAGATAGGTGATCAAGGTAAAGTGAGGTCATTTGGGTGGGTCTTAATCCAATATGACTGGTGTCCTTATCAGAAGAGGAAATTTGGACACAGATAGGAACAGAGGGAATATGATTAAAGACAAAAAAGAAGAGGGACATCTACAAGGCAAGTGGAGAGGCCTCAAAAGAAACGAACACTGCCGACACATTAATCTCTGACTTCCAGCCTCTAGAATTGTAAGAAACTACCTTTCTGTTGTTTATACCTCACAGTCTGTGGTATTTTGTTATGGTACCTCTAGAACACTGATACAGTGATGAAGAGTAGAAGTTAATCTTTCAAATAAATCTCTAACTAATAGTTAGGATAATGGTCTTGCTACATATGTTTGGAAATAAAATTTTAAATAACTTTGAAATGTAGCATATTGGTTTAGTTGAAAGAAATAAAACAAAATGTGATTTTTTTAATACTAATTTATAGTTTCAAATATATTTTTGATGCTACTTTACTGTAAGGACTCTAAATACAGTAAAATATAACCCAATGTAAGAAATGTGATGTGGTCTTGTGTGTATACATATGTTATTGTATATTCCAGTAAAATCTAGAGTTCACTTTAAAATTAGAAATCAGAAGAATGTTGCTTGAAATAGATATAAGCCATAGATAATAAAGTTCTTTTATGTTGCCCAAGGATGTTAAATGGATTATACAGTAATGTGAAAGTGGCAACCCTATATTTATGGGTGGAAAAGTCATTTTTATTTAAAACTCCCATTTCCTCTTCCTTCTCTATTTTTTTAAGTCCCATTTGCTGAAATGTCTCATGCTTCATCTCAATTTGAGCCACATATTGTGAGATTACACAAAAATTCACTGGGCCAATTTGGAGATAGCCAGTGTGAAACAGCATTTTTTAGGTAGAGGAAGATTTTGAAACAAATTAATTTTAAGATTTTGATCATTCAAAATGGTTTTGCTTTTCATTTAAATAATGCTTTTACTGGACTTAAAACCACTTGGATTCGAAAGAACAACTATGTAGTCTTTTGAAAGAGATGCCTTGATCATGGGATGGACACTGGCTCACATGTGGAGCTGCCGTAGGGGAATCCCCAGTGTGTCTCCTGTGGAAATGTGCACCCGCAACTGTGAGACACCATCCAGGGAGAGATGGCAGCTCAGATGCCCTTCCTGGAGCAGTCACCCAAAGCAGCTCAGTTCCTCTCCCTGTAGCTCACTCAGGGCTCTCTAAAGTTTGTTCAATATTCTCTGGTTTCACCTATGACAACGGTTCTCAGTTACAATTTCCAACATACCTCACAGGACAGTTTTGTTTATTTGTCCCATGGAAATCAAGGCATGTACACACACACACACACACACACTCATGGCCACAGCATTTAGAATCATCAGGGTGTCTACGTCAACGGCTGTAGTATAAGCTTTGTCCTGTGAAACAGGAAACAAGTAGCCAGATGCTGAATGGACGAAGTGGAGTTGAGGTGGGAGAAGCATCTCCCATATAGTTTCCAAGTAACAGTTGTCCAGGAGCGACTGGCATTAAGCTTGATGCAATTTGCACATTTACATTTATATACGTTATTGCTAGATCTCTCTGTCTTTCTCTCTTTTGCTTTCTCACTTGCTTTTGCTTTCTCCAAAAATGTGTTGTGTACTGATAATAGTAAATAATAATGAAAATATAGAGTATAGAGAAGAAAATAGAATTATTTCTGCATATGTATTCCTATTTCTCTAATTTTGCCTATCAGGTTTGTAACATAATTTGTCTCTCTCTCTCTCTCTCTCTGTGTATATATATATATATACATATTTAAAAATATACTATGAGCATTTTGCCATTTTATTAAAGAACTAAATATTTAATGACATTATCCTTTTTGCCATTTTTAACTATTAAATAATTGTGGCAGTTTTATTTTGTTTTGTTTTGCTATTATAATTAATTGCAAATAATACAACTGTTGTAACACCATCATTACGTGCCTGGGAAACTCAATGTTTAACCAATGACTTGCAGGTGCCCGGATATGACTTCATAGGAACATTGCCTCTGGTAGGACAACTCTGGGGCATGACTTCAACTTCAGAGTTTCCCTGAGGGATTAGCTGCAGCTTGCCTGAACCTTTACCTCCAACTACACCCTTGCATTGCTTCCTCTCTTCTCCCTCTCCTTCTGCTTGCTTACCACTTTCCTCTGGGAGCACTTCTAATAAATCACTCAGAAAAAAATCTTTGCCTTTTGCTCTGCTTATGAAGAACTTGACCTAAGATATCTTTTCAGAAATCTATGATTATTCTCATAAGATTCTGTCTTAGAATTATTCACTTACGAGATACATACCTTTCTAAAGTGTTTGACAAATACTGCTAATTTGTTATGTAGAAAAGTTGTACAGAATTAAGTTCCTATCATCATACATGTACGTTTCTTCCATTTCATCCTTTGGAATAGTATGAACTATGATTTGAATAAATCTTTGTCTCATTGGTAAACAAAGAATATTTCACTGTTATAATTTGGGGGCTATTTAGTGAGCAGTTTCTGAAAAGAATTTAGTCCTTTGTAACTACATATGGGTACAGTATCCTGCTTTGACATTCATCTGAGCAGAAAGCCCTGGGCTGGCTCCCTTTCCCACAATAGTTTCACCCTCTGTGGAGACAGAAGTGGCCCTATTTGTGCTTAGGGAACATCCTGATCCCTACCATACATTATAGAACTTGGAGTAAACAGACGGTTGATTGACTTGCACCCATGAGGTTCTTTTTCTCGTGAATATAAAAATGAGAGTTAACACCAGAAAATCTAAGAGGTAAAGAGACTACAAAAATGTAGGGAGGGGCACTATGCCTATAGCAGCACCCTAAAAAGGAGATCTGTTAGTTCAAACAAAATAGAACAGAATATTGGGCTTAAAAATGGACTGATTCATGCTGATATATGGGACTCTGATAATTAAAATAGTTGGTGTTGCAGGACAGAGAGTAAAGAAAGAGTCATTCCAGAAATGACATTAGGAAAACTGTTTATTCATATGGAAAAATGAATATGAATCTCTACCTCATACACAGAAAAACCAGATCTGTTGGGACAAGGACCACAAAAAAGGTGAAATTGTAAAGATTTTAGAAAAGAACTTGAGAGGAAGAGCTTATCCTTGGGGAATAAGAAGATGTCTAAACAAGACACAAATAATCCTTATCACAAAAGAGCTGAGTACAGACTGAGAAATATGATTATAGGGAAATATGCATGGACTGCAAACATGAAAATATATTCAACCTCATTTGTAAACAGGAAAAGGCAAATTAAGCATTGTAAAATAACATTTCACCCACTAGAATGGCTATAATTTATAAATCTGATAGTATTAAATAATTGATAAGTATATTGAGCAATGGGAACTCTCACAAACTGCATTTTGGAGTGTATACCGGAACAGCCACTTTGGAAAACTATTTAAAATCATCTTTTAAATGTAACATTTCAATACAAAAGCCCTCAAAAATTCCACTCAAGGTATATATTACTTACAGAAACTTTCATGTTATACCTGAAGACATGTATAGGATTATCCTGAGAATAATTTTTGTATAGCAAGAAACTAAAAGCCGCACAAGTGTTGGATGGATAATTGTTTTATAGTATCTTAAAAAGGAAAGTATTATAGAGGGAAAGTGATGAAATCAACAAGGATACACAAGGATCCTCAAGGTTAATGGTAATGGATAGTTTCATAATTAGGGTGGTTCATAGGTTTTATTTTATTATTTCTGAAACTATTCAAAACATTATGTACACTAGTATACAGACATCCATATTCACAGGTATGATACATTTTATAATAAAAGGATGAGCTTGGAATGTGGCAAACAATGGTGGATATAAACAGACCCTACAAGGATACCGCTGCTACTCTGACAATTAAATATTGGTAAGAGTTGTCAGCTGAGTTATACGAGTTTAGGGATCTTTGTTTTACAATTATAGAAACAAACTGAAAAGTTGTAATATTTTTTTAAGAAGCCAATTTACTGAGAATATGTGAGATTATGGACATGAGATTATGGAGTGGAATTATGGAAATTGCTCATTAATTATTTGAATGATGAATGACATTTTTAAAAAGCTCTTATGTCTTAGTTACTATTCTTGATGAGGTAGTAAAAGCATTGAACAACAGGCAAAATACTGGCTCTCTTGGACATTTCAAACAAAGTGGGATGGGGGAAGACTTATAATAAGAAAATCAACTAAAAGACGATAATATGTCAAGGGCTGATAGCTATCATGAAAAAAAAAAAAAGACTTCAGCTTTTGGCCAGGTGACTTTAGATTCTGGTCACAAGGTAACTTGCCTTCTCAAACAAAACAAAACAAAACACTACAAAATTGAACAAAATACACAGTGTAACTGTTTTCAAACATTGAACAAAAGACAATGTAGGACTATGATCCTTGAGAAAAGGCAAACACAATATGAGCCCAGTGATCGACCAGGATTTCCCTGGATTTTCACCTCAGGTACTTGCTTTGTACAACAGGGAGATGGACCCCAAGCAGAGGAGTGGGCTAAATTTCTGGGTTGAGGAAACAGAGGATCAAAATTCCATGCTGACTAAAAAGCTGAAGTTTGTGCGGAAGCATACTAGGAAAGGGGTAGCTGATCAGAGGGAGAAGAACCCAGATATCTATGTGGGAGTTCCTCATATAGAATTGCCCAAGGATTGGGTTGCACAATGCAGAGACGTATTTGTAAGGTCTAGCGGAGACTGTCTACAAAGACTGAGACCTGAAAGAGGTCAGCTGATATTAGAGGTTCTCCAGTTCTGGAAGACATTGGAATTCTAGCCCCATCAGAGTGAAGAGGCCTTGCTGGGAAGCTAGTACTGTCAATGTTAGACACCTCATTGTGACCACATTTTGGATATTTTATGGATATTATCACATCTGTGGTAAAGGACATACCACAGTTCTAAATTCAAACCCAAAAGAAATCTGCCACAAAGATCAAAGGAGTCACTCTGACAGAACCAATATCATCCCATGGTAACTGGATTGCTTGACAGAACAAAAGTCAACACCCTCTAAAGGGTGAAGCCATAATTCAGACTCCCCACAATCTCTTGTCCACAATCTAATGCATACACTATGCACTACCAGACCTGAGAAGAAATAGGAATATAGCATCATAGCCCCGAAAAATAAAGTCATTCAAAACTAAATCTAACAACTAGGAGACAAAGATTTTTAAGAAGATATTATGTACATCTTTTAAAAATGTGGTTTTTTTGAACCACTTAAAAAATGTGGTTATAGTAAATGACCAGCTGAAGAATCTCAAAAGAGAAATAGGAATTCTAAAAATATAAAAATTGAAAAATTTAGAACCAAAAGTACAATATCTAAAAGAAAATTTTAGATTGCACAGGAAAACATTGTTGCATTTGAGGATTGATCATTGAAAATTATCCAACATAAGGATGAAAGATGAGTAAAATAAAGAACAGACCCTCAGTGATGCCTAGAATATTAATGACTGGTCAAATATATATGTGATTCGACCAGAAGGCAAAGAAAGTGACATCTAGAATACTAATGACTGGTCAAATATGTATGCAATTCAACCAGAAGGCGAAGAAATAAATAATAGAGCGAAGAAAAAATTTAGAGAAACAGTGGCCAAAAATTTCTCCATTGGGATGAAGGATATAAATTTGACATTTATGAGGCTCAGCAAACTTCACTCAGTGAGAAACAAAGAAAAGCCACACTTTAAATATATTTAAATTACTGGAAACCAAAGATAAAGAAAAAATCTTGAAAGCAGTCAGAGAGAAAATGACCCATTACTTACAAAATGATGGCAAACTTCTTATCAGAAGCCGTGAAGCTCACAAACAGTAGGGTAATATCTTTAAAGTGCTGAAGAAAAAAAAAAGAACTTGTCAGTTGAGATGCTATTCCACCAAAGATATTCTTCAACAATAAAAACAAACAAGGGGCTCAATTGGTTAAATCTCTGACTTCAGCTCAAGTCATGATCTTGTGGTTCATGAGTTTGAGTCCTGTGTTGGGCTCTGTACTGATAACTCAAAGCCTGGAGCCTGCTTCAAATTCTGTCTTACCCTCTCTCTCTGCCCCTCCCCCACTCACACTCTGTCTTTCTTTCTCAAAAATAATTATATGTTAAAAAAGTTTTAAAAAGGGGCGCCTGGGTGGCTTAGTCGGTTAAACGTCTGACTTTCGCTTAGGTCATGATCTCGTGGTTCATGGGTTCGAGCCCCGCGTCAGGCTCTGTGCTGACTGCCAGCTCGGATCCTGTAGCCTGTTTCAGTCTGTGACTCCCTCTCTCTCTGACCCTCCCCTGTTCACGCTGTCTCTCTCTCTCCTAGAAATAAATAAAACATTATTTTAATGTTTAATAAATAAAAAATTTTTTAAAAGAATAAAAACAAATGAAAGAGTTTTCAGGTAGAAAAAACATAGAGAATTCATTTTTAGCTGACCTGCATTACAAGAAATTATACTTAGAGAAAATGAGATCAAATGGAAACTCTAATTTATATAATAGAAAGTAACTTATGTGCTAAATATGTGAATGAACATATAGTCCTATATGTTTTCTTTGCTCAGTTTTTAAAAAAGGCATATGACAGTATTAAGCAAAACTTATAATACTGTGCTGTAGGATTTATAAAATCTAGTTTATATATGTAATACCTATGACAAAAACATAAAGGTAGGGAGTAAATGAAGCCACAGTGCTATAAATATATAATGTTTAATATAATGTAGGACAGTGTCGATTAGGATAAATAAATGGAGCATACTGTAATTCCTACAATAACTAACAGAAAAAAAAAGAAAAGAAAGAAAGGAAATACAATATAAAGAGGTATAGCTAACAGACTAATGGAGGAATTGAAACAATATCAAAAAATATTTTATTAATCCTAAAGGAGTCAGGAAAAAGAAATGGAGAAACAAAAAACATTTTGAACTAAAATAAAACAAATGGCAGTGGAGAGTCAAATTCAATCATATCAAAAAACATTAAACAAAAATGGCCCCAAACCTCCAATTTAAAGTCACAGATTATGACTCTGGGTAAAATCCGAGAACTATTTCTATGTTATCTACAAGAGAGACAGTGTTGTTTAAAGCAAAACCTCAAACAATTTTATTTATTCTGTTGTTCAGTATCTGCTTTCAAAATACTGCCTTAAAATATAAATCATCTCTATCTACTTTTAGGTGTATTAATGATGGCGTCAAAAGTTATGTCTCTAGCCCCATCCTTTTTTTCTGTACTATGATTATCTCATCATAGTGCTATGTGGTCACATTAGATGAAACATACCTAGGGGCTGACTTAATCATTCTACCCCCAAAACAAATTCTCTCTCCATTTCCATTTTTCCATTCATGGAATTATTTTTTTAATTATTATTATTATTATTTTGCAAATTGCCTAGTTCAAAATCATTGATTAAAGTGAATTTAGATTCCATCGTTCTTTCATTCACTAAATCACACTCCATTTTCTTTTTCAAAATGTCTCTTTCTACTGCCTCCCACCCCATTTAGGTCATCATTATCTCATATATTTTGTAGAGTGGCCACAAAGTGTTTAAGCAGAAATGATAGACGTTATCTGTGTGCTTCTCCAATTTCTGCCCACATTTTTGGTTTTTACTCATGTTCTTCTTGACTTCTTCTATGTTAATGGATGGAAGTCATTAAAACAGCCCCGAATGGCTGTCCTTAGGTATTAAATTGATTTCTGTTGAATTTCAAGCTTAGGGATTTTGTAGTCCATATGCCAGAACCATAAAAATACTATCAAAAGAGTCAAGGTTTCCATGTAAGGTATTACAGCAGCTTGGGGGAGCACAGAAACTTTTTTAAAAATGCATAGAAGAGGGTAGAAATAATACATTTATATACTCCATCACCCATCCCCTACGCCCCAGGCTCCTGGCATGGAAGGGAACAATTTTCCTGTGGAAGGAGAGTAAAGTGAGCACCAACCCCATTGCTGACCCAAGAGATGGCCTGCCCCAAAGTGGCTCCCTTGGGTGTGCTAGGAATTCAGGCCCCCAGCTCACTGTGGTGCTTGTCAGCTCTAACGGCGCCAGCCAATCCTGCAACCCCAGGTGGCTTCTGTAGCACTAGGCTTCCAGGGGGCTTCTGAGAGCCCAGCTCTCTCCCACCCTTCCACCCCGGTTCACCCTGGTACCTGCTGGCTCCAGAGGCCCTGGGTAGATCCCAGGGCCCTCCGACTCCCTATCAGCTCTCATGAACCCAGGCTCCTGGCTGGGCCCAAAGGAAAGTGAGATGAAACAGAAGGAAAACCATACAATTCAACATCATTATTATTTAAAATTAATTCTAAGGAATTAGAATTAGCTTTACTAATAATAAATTAATTTAATATGTTATATTTTCAAGTCCTTTCATTCTGAAAACTTATGAAATTCATAATCATCATTTCTTAATCTTTAATAGTATCTTTGGCCCTATTTATTCTGGTTTCTACTTTCTGAGATCAGAGTATGCTTTACGTGCTTACTTATTTGAACACAGTCATATTGATACTTTTAAGGAACTCTCAGACACATGGTCTTCAAATGCAGAACTTCCAGACTTTAAAAAAGAATATTCATCTGCTATACATCCTGGGCTTTACTATAGAGAACTTGAGGAAGTTCTGTCTCGACAGAGCACTTTACAAAAGTTTGCAGTGTTTTTTCTCTTCTTTCTCCTCCCTACCCATTTTCCTCCTTCCTTTTCTTCTTTCTCTTTGTAATTCCAGCACTGCACTTTATTTTCAAAGGATCGTTTTCGCCTGCCCTGTCTCTGGCTCTAGATTGAAAAAATGTTGCCCTAATTGCTGCCAAAATCATTGGGCTTAATGATTTTTTCTAGGCAGTACAGTAAACATGCTCCTTGGATTAAAACTCAGGTTTGCATCTTGACCCGTGTAAACCACATGCACCACGGGAAGACAGCAAAAAAGGAAAGAGGAGACCAGCACCTTCTGACTCTTTGGGGATTCAGTCATGCTCTTACTATCAAGAACTTTGGAAATTAGTCTATGTATATGTGGTCTGCATTTTCTTAAATAATTTGGTTGCATTCTCCTAGTATATAGTTTGACAATAATGCAGCCCGTTAGAACTACGGTAAGGGGAACAAAGGAAGGCACTATGTACTTGTTGGCTCCAGGGTTTCATCCCACCACTAAAGAGGCTTCTAGAAGCAACGAGAGCCTGAATGAGAAGGAACTCTGATGCAGAGCCAGGGTCTGATTTGTTTTTCAGTTTTCCACTAAAAGTAGGGCATGGTCCACGTCAAGAGAGTCCTTATGGGTCTGTCCCTTCAATAAATATGGCTGAGAATAGCTTTCCCTCTTCCACAGGAACTCCAGGTGTTCAATATACTTTGTTGACCTCCCAGAACTCCCAGACATACCAGAGTTCTTTCTGTTCCCTTTCAACTAGATGTCAATCCCAGGTGACAATGACTTCTCTTATGCAAAATCATCAGGGCTGGAACTTGGGCTGGAACTAGAGATTAACGTGAGAGGAGAGGGTTTGGAGAGAAGGAGAGGAAGAAACAAGATTAAAAGCCAACACTCTGTGCAACAAAGGAGAGAGCCCAGAGCAAAGGGCTTGAATCTCAGCTCCCTGCATTTCTGGATCTCACCACCAGGCCAGTCCCCGCATCCTGGCTGCCAAGCACTTTATGGCAGAACAGCTCTTCCTGAAGAGCAATCTGTGCGTTTAGGAAGGAGTCTTCGAACCATAATGTATGCTTTTTTTTTTCTTTGAGTTATGTTATTACATTTATGTAACAGGGAACTGAGTGCCATTAATTCACTCCTGGATGGGAGACGTATTAATACAGAATGTGATTGTGGTCTTTTATTTATGACCACTTTTCTTTTAACTCTGCACTAGAATTAACTCAGCACTGCATTTCAGGTATTGATTTGGAATCTTAAAGTTTAATTTATTACCTTCATTGGAATATAGGGTATTTAGACAGCACTGGCCTTTTCCCTGTGGAATGTCACTCTATGGCTGTCCTCTGGCATCTCTTCTTTTTCTTTTCTTGCCTTTCTTTGGGTGTTTAACAGCTCTCTCAGGGCATTGCCAATTATTTATGACATGCTTCTCCTTGTAAGATCTAGTTGGAAAACCTGTTCCTATGGCAACTGCTGTTTTCAAACAGGATGGTTCCAACTTCAAAACAATATCATCAAATATGCAACAGCACATATATCTTTTAATGGCAAGCGTATTCTAATGATTTGTACAACCAAATCTGAAAATCTGAACACTTGGGGAAAAAAAGATGAACTGCGTGGAAAGCCCATCTGATTGAGTGGGTGATGAAGTGATTACCTGGAGAAAACTTCTGGGGATTAGTTTGACTCGGCATTATTTAGGGAAGTCTGGTGAGAGGAGCATAGGCTTTGAAATTATGTTGAGCAGAGACCTGTGACCATCATGAACTAAAATTACCAGAGATGGACTAAATCTGGGTTTTGACATTTCTCTCTTTTTAGTACATTAAAACTATTTTAATCCCCTACTGAAATCTGTTCATTCAAAGCATAGTCACTGGCAACAAAGCACCAAATACTATATTTTATAACCAGAGTATTTATTAGCTTATTACTCAGCCATAGTTTGTTTTCTTTGTCCCACTGTTTATTCATTTCAGTGCCAAGGAAACGAAGGGCAATGGTACCACTGAGTGATACTCCTTACAGACAGCTTTGTTAATCAGGTTACTAAGGCAAGATCACTCTGTACCCATGACTGTTATTTTTTCTTTTGTTTGTTGAGAGATAGTCATTTTCTCTCACTGCATTCAAATCCAAATTTTGCTGGTTACCATGGCAATATTTTTGAAGTCAGTATCACTCTAATGTTTCATCATGACCTATTATGATATAGCTTGGATTTGTTGTAGAATTCATTTGTCCATCGATCATACTGGAACATTCTGATGGAGGGAGGGAGGGAGGGAGGGAAAGAGAGACACAGACACAGACACAGACACAGACACACACACACACACAACTGTGTAAGAATCTAAAATTGAGGGCCACCTGGGTGCCTCAGTCGGTTGAGCATCTGCCTCTTGATTTGGGATCAGGTCGTGATTCCAGGGTTGTGGGATCAAGCCTCACATCAGGCTCCATGCTGCTTAAGATTCTCTCTGTCTCCCTCTGCCCTCTTACTTGCTTTCACTCTCTCTCAAAAAAAAAAAAAAAAAAAAAGTAAAAATGAGCCTATACAACTTCAGAGCAGCATGTAGTGTTGAGCGGGACAAATTATTCTTTTAATCTTTATTCAATTGTAATGCAGTATAAATCCAGGCACAAATTATTAATTACGTTCATTGTAAGAATATGCTTGTTACTTGATTTTAAGCCAAGAGACTACCCAAGATGTATATAAATACTTAGGGGAAAAATCAGAATGTTCAAATTAAAGATGCAATGTTAGTGTCCCTGCTGAGCAGTTCACTTTTATAGACTTTGGCTTGCTCACTCCAGGATTGGAGGTTTTTCTTTAATGTACATCATTTCTGAGTGAAGTCTACCAGCATGCGAGCTTCTGGGAGATCAATGGTACAAACTGGAAAGCTATAACCACAAGAAGATTTTGATCCCTGGTCAAAAATCAGTGTCCATGCTTAGAATAGAAGCAGCCTGATTATATATGATCAGAATAATTTTGGTCTTGCCCTGATTCTGTAATTTTTACAATCAATCACCTCTTTGGGTTTTACACAGCTCTTTACCAACCTTAAGACTAACACATCATTTGTAATCATTGTAAAACTTAAGAAATTGAATAATTACATTTTGTAGTTGGGATAGACATCAACCATGTAGTGCTATATATTTTCAATGGGGCCAATATTGGTTTTTGGAAGGTAAGAAAAAGATCTTCATATTTTTATGTATAAAACATAGATACACATATATTAGATAAACCAATATACTAAAATGTTATGAGACCTTGACTATTTTTTAAATGTCTAAAAAAGTCTCCTTAAGGGAATAATTAATGAAAAATAGGTTGAGAAGCACTAATCTAGTGCAAGTCCCAGGTAGATGAACTGACCTGACTAATTTCCATAAATTGTGCAAATACAGCTCTTGGTTTGAAAACTCTTGACTGCCTCACGAAATTTTTACATTTATTCAGCAAACATTTATTGTGAGTCTGTGATGTGTTACAAATTGTTAAGACTGGAGACACAAAAAGAAATATGTCACAGTCCCTAACATCAAGAGGACACTGAAGACTATCTGGTGATTATAGAACAATGTGCTAAGGGTCATGACAGAAGTCAAAGCAGACAATATACAGATCCCCTAGCCTATCTAGTACAATGGAAGAGCTAATTAATTTCATGTTGATTTAACTGAATACATCTTCATTTCTATGAGCTTGACATTGGTTTCTTATGTGAAATTGTTGTTTCAGAAACACGCTATGTACTTTGTTAGCATATAACAGAGAGAACTTTGAATAGAGCACCTGAACTTGAATCTCTGGCCTTTGTCTTTGGTAGTCATCCAGATAATTTTTGGTTGGCTGTGGACATGCTCATATATTTGAACTTTGGTTTTCTCATCTATTGATGTCACAGGATTTCTTTGAGCATTAACTCTCACAAAAAATATTCATTGAAACCTAAGAAGACACCTGGGTGTTTCTCTGGCCAATGAAAGTGGGGACATAAATCAGATGTTTTGTCATAAACCTTAAGGTCTGGGTTTTGGTAAGTAGGGGATTGATTGATCTGTTTCATCCTAAATTTCTTTGTCACCTACTTGTGTTCTGCTATTGAGGCCTACTCCTTAGAGATACATTTTTGAACTCATGGGGTCCATCAGTGGAGCTTCAACATGAGCACTGCTATTTAAGGTGATGAAGAAAGCCTCAGTTAATACTGACTTCTGGTAAGATCCATTGACAGGACTGTAGCTTGCCCTGTTGAGTACAGTCAAGTCAATGGAAGATGGAAGAAAAAGAGGGAACTAGGGGTTCACACTTGAGTAATATGTTTAGTAAATGGGTCTCTGGAAGTGACTGGGGACCCTGGATTTTGCTGAAGTCTTATTATGTTTAAACGAATGACCACCTAAATGAGAACAATCAGAGGTTATTTATTTGGAATTTTCTACAGCAAAGGAGTCTTTGTATTTGGCTGAAACTCAAAGACAGGCTGGGTAATGGGAAAGCAGTATAGTAAAAATAGGGTGAGAGAGAAGGAGAAGGTTTTAGGTATGCTCTGATTGGAGGTTGTTGGCCAGCAAACTGGGCTAATTAGAAGCACAGCATCTATCTGACTGCTTTAGAGATCATGTTTGGCTTTCTTTGACTGATTCTGATTTGAGTGGGAAGCAAAAAATAGGTAAGCTGGCAGTCATTAACCAAGTCCTACAATTATTGCAGAAGTTGTGGTTTGGCTTCCTGGACTGGTTGCTGCAGAGATTGTGGGTCAGATTTCTATTGTCATGTATGATTTGGTCATTGTTCATTTGTATATATAATCTCTTAGTTGGTAAATTGGTATGTACATTGCCCTGTTATAGGTAACATATTAAGCTATCAGTCACTTAAAAATACATATGAATTAAATCTCTCTGGGACCCTTTTAAGAAATAGTTTTGCCAGGTTAAATAAAAGAAAGGCCAGGCCTGGGTGTTTCAATAAATCTGGGAATAACAATGACACAAATTTCCTGAATTATCTGGAACATGTACAACTTCTTCACATTTATTTCCCCCAAGATGATTAGAACTAAAAGTTTAAAATAAAAAGATCTTCTGTACCAATTTCCCACAACGTCCTGTAAAAGAGCAGTTGGGAGGGTTGTATCATTATTTACAGCAGCTCTGGGATACAGGAAAGTAGATGGAAGGAACTCTTGGGTTAGATTTAAAAGCTGGCTAAAGCAAAAGGATATAAGAGAAAACCTATGCACACTGTTAGTGGAAATGCAAATCGGCACAGCCACTATGGAAAACAGTATGGAGCATCCTCAAACAATTAAAAGTAGAATTGTCATATGATTCAGCAATTCCACTTCTGGGTATAGGTTCAAAGGAAATAAAATCATTATATTGAAGAGCTATCTGCACCTTCATGTTCATTGCAGCATTATTCACAATAGCCAAGACATGGAAACAACTTAAGATTCATCAGTAGATGAACAGATAAAGAAAATGTGGTGTATACATATACAGTGGAATATTATTCAGCCATAAAAAATACAGAAATCCTACTATTGCAACAATATGGATGGAACTTGAGACTATTGCCCTCAAGAGTAGAATGGCAGTTGCCTGGGGAGGGTGTGGGGATAGGAGAAATGGGCGAAGGTTATCAAAGAGTACAAACTTCCAGTTATTCAAAAATATAGAATAAAATATAAATCTGATTAAATCATTGGCACCAGAGTCCAGAAATTAGGGAGGAGGGAAAATATAGCATTTGTGGAAGACTTAGGTCAAATACTGTGCAAGAACCTAATGAATGGGGCGCCTGGGTGGCTTAGTCGGTTAAGCGTCCGACTTTGCTTAGGTCATGATCTCACGGTTCATGGGTTCGAGCCCCGCGTCGGGCTCTGCGCTGACTGCCTGCTCAGAGCCTGGAGCCTGTTTCAGCCTGTGACTCCCTCTCTCTCTGACCCTCCCCTGCTCACGCTGTCTCTCTCTCTCTCTCTCCTAGAAATAAATAAAACATTAAAAAAAAAAAAGAACCTAATGAATATCTTATTCAGTCTTCACAAACAGTCAGATATGAAAGCATTCCCATTTTACAGATGGGGAAAATGAGATATGGAGACAGTAAATGTTTTGCTATATTACAGAAATCATAAATGTATGATCTAGTATTACCACAGTTTACATCAATATGACCTTATTATTACAGGAGACTCTTACCAACAGTATAAAAACAAGTTGCAAACAACTTTATTACTCATTCCAGAAATTTCCTAAAAGACTCATTTAATCTTCAAAAGAAAGTATCAGTAAACTATTTACTCCCTAACATTCTTTGAACCCCTCACCTCAAAATCTTCACCTTGCTCATTTTTACCAACCCTGAACCATTACACCAACATCTTTACTCAATTCTAGTCAAGCCTCTCTGCTGAAACCAGACTTCAAAATGTCAGATTTACTGAGATTTACTTGTTGAACAAGGTCTGATTTACTTCAAGACTTATTCAGCAGAGTTAGAAGTCTCTTACTGCAGTAATCAAGAAATTCTACTTCATCTTATCTGGTTAATTTCTTTACTTAACACTCATTTAATGTACCTGTGGGGCTACATTGTATATGTTCTCTCCTCTCCATACTTAATGGATACATCCTTTACTGATGCATTTTCATTGTTCTAACACCACGGTCTCTGTCACTTGGATCCTCTGAGATATGCATTGGAATATAGACAGGCAAACAGGCAATCACATGCACAGAGTCAAAAACTGCATTCACACATCAATTTAACTTCAAATACAAAGGTGCCAAGACATTGGGGCCCGTGGGTGGCTGAATGGGTTAAGCGTCAGACTTTCAGCTCAGGTCATGATCTCATGGCTCATGAGTTCAAGCCCCACATTGGGTTCTGTGCTGACAGCTTAGAGCCTGGAGTCTGCTTCAGACTCTGTGTGTGTCTCTCTCTTCTCCTCCCTCATTCACGGTCTGTCTCTCAAAAATAAATAGATATGAAAAAACAAACAAAAAAACAAAGGTCTCATGACATCGCTCTTTCCTTTTCCTGGTTTATATGGGCAACATTTTAAACAGAAGTGGACTACAGCCTTTTTCTGTGTGGTAATCCATTTGAGAAAATTTTTATAAACTATAATATAATCTCTTACTTTATGTCTGTGATAGGACAAAATGCTACAATGTAGTAACATCCAAATTGTAAAGTAGTATCAACATACTTCTATTGTGATTATTCCTTATGGGGACAAAGTAAATATGTAGACTAAGCAGAGGAGGAGAAAGAAGGGAGTAGTGAGACCTGATATATAAGAAAGTAGTTGAATATAAAAGGACCTTTGCACATAACCTATGAATAACTTCTTGAGGATCAGATTCCATAAGGTAGAATGGCAATAAAAGGCAACTCAGGAGGAAAAAAGTGCCACAATTTGTATCCTAACTTTTGATGTTTTATAAAATAGGGGAAACAACCCCAGCTCTGTTGTCTGAAACCTTATTCAAGTAATAAAGAGTAAGAAATTGAGTGGAAGGTGTGGGGAAAGTCAGAGGCTATTGACAATTGTGGATGAAAGTCATGAAAATCACCGAGTAGTGAACAGTTTTAAAAGGCTAAAGGTGTTTTTTCAGGAAATTAATATGTAAACTAGTTTCAATATTTCAATACGTATAGTGCTACAGGTGCATATCTTTGTAAAATCAGATAAATTAGACATAGTCTTCAGGCAACAGTGGGTTACTATTTACAAGGAAAACAGAATTTTTGCCTCTCTGGAGGCAGTCCTAAAGAGCCATGGTGATTAGAACAACTGAATCTGTTATTACCAATTCCACGGTGTGCAAGTAGACGTGGGTATTGGAAGCGGTTTGTTTATGCTAGGAAATTAAGGATGTAAAATTATATTTTGAATGGAAGGAAATCAGTGGTAAATATCAGGTAATGAGATTCTAATACCACAACATTACAAGGGTGTTTTGAAATCCACTGTGGGCAATGCATAATCCAAACAGGAAGACAAGAAATGAGGTGTTAGGACGCAGGGCATTTCCCTTCACAGCGTGTGGTTGAAATAGGGGAGCAGTCTTCTCCAGCATGCAGTTGGAGAGTACTTTTTTCATGAGGGTGATGAAACAGGGAGCTGAATAGTAAATGACAATCCAAATGTCAGATAGAATTGCACAGCTTTGAATCTCCTAGTATTTTAATCCTTAAAAATTGCAGGATTCTGAACTCAGAGTATGTTACGGCATCAAATTCTCATCTATTCAATTTCTTCTTTCAGCAGGAAATGATGCGGTTTGTTTGGGAAATTAGAGTATTTTTCCTTTGCATTTTCAACTTGATATTCACATACAATACTGAATATTTTGGGTATTAGGAGAATATACATATTTTTATACTGTTGTAATTTTTATTGTAATTAATAGGCAATCTTTGCAGCTCTACATCCTCCCTCCTTATCTCAGCCCCTTCTCATTCAAAATCAGTACTATATGAAAAAGATAAATAAGTAGGCTAAAACATATCTGCTAATAATCACATAGGAATGCTTTTGATGCACTGACTTCTTGATATAATTGGTACTTTAATAGAATAACTGAAAAATATGTGCCTTATGTATATTAAAAATATTCAAGTCAGATATATGATTACATGTACTTTTTGCTTTATTCTTATTTCAGATAATGTCAATTGTATCATTCAGTAGCACAAGGAATCTTCCAAACTAAAATTTATAGACCCAATTTAGTTATTCCATGAAAATATTCATTTACTATGGACTATAAAAAAAGGAAGAATATACTTCTAAACTTGACTCATATTTGTAAAAGTTTCTGTTAAAAAAAGAGAAACAAGCAAATGGGGAAATCATCCTGAATGTATAATTACAGAATTTTCTGTCTTATTTTTCTCTAAAAAATATAGCACGTCCTTCCCCATTCTTGGAGTTTTCAGTATTTTTAGGGTTTACACTCGACTTGGGCAAATAAAAAGAGTTGGTGATTCCAAATCCAATGTCACATCGCATAATTTCCTTCAGCAAAGTAATGGAGGAAGCAAGTTGGAGAAACGTTGCTTTATACCCAACAGAATTTCTAAAGTACTCAATATCTACATACCCGAAAGAAATGGAAGAGGAAGTTTACAGGAGAGAATGCAACAATTCAATTCAACTCAGCAAATCTACACAGCATAATTGAGCCTAACTCCATTCAAAGTGTTTGTGCAAAGTATGAAAACCAGTTAAGTTTGGTCAGTACCTTCAAGGAACCTCTCCTCCTTCTCCTCTCCTAGTATGACATCGATTTTCCTTTTGAGATCCTCTTTCTTCATGATAAAGGAGCCATTCCTTTTGGAACTAACCCACAAGCTCAGTTCCACTGATAGTCCCAAACTGGATTTAAGCAGGAATTGGCAAATTTTTTCTGGAAAGGGCCAAAGTGAAATATTTTAGGCTTTGTGGAACCATAGAGTCTGTCACATTACTCATCTATGCCTTTCGTAGAAGCCACAGTGAGAAAGTAAACAAATGAGTGTGTCTGTGTTCCTATAAGACTTGATTATCAAAAGGGATTGTGGGCCAATTTGTACCCTCTGCTGAAGTATGTGGCAATGCTGACCTCTGATCTAAGCCAAACTCTAGAGCTATGGTGACTGATTCAGGCATCAACTAATTACTGCAAGACATTTCCTTGGGTAGAGGGATTCTTTGGAAATGGGGATAGGCAGCAGAATACTCAAAATTCTTTTTCTAATTATTATGGGATATTGTTTCCTGTATCTGCCACATGTGAGGGAGGAGGTTATGGTTGGTGCCAGCAGCCAACTTACCACCATGATGAAGCCAACACATGGGGAGAGCAGAGAGAGAAAATGGAAGTCACACATATTTGAAACTCAAGTTCTTTAACCATGCTGGAAGCCTGTCCTGCTTCTTGACTTCTCAGTTAAATATTTTGTTGTTACAGCCAGTTTGAGTGAGTTTTATGTCACTTGTAACGAAAAGAGTCCAAGTAATACAGACCCACATGTACATAGTAAAGTAAAATAGCATAAGTGCCACAGAATAATTACAGCACAGAAAGCTCAGAGAAAAGATAATTAGTTCTGGAAGGTTCTATTAAATGATAGGGTTTGAGGCAAACCTTTTAGAATACATTTTTATAGAAAGATAGAAGATAAAGACCAGTATGAGAAAATGTTCAAAGGTGACATTCAGTGGGCTGAATTTCTGGATAGTCAAATATTACAGTAAGTAGAGGCAGAGGGTTTCCAAGGAAGAACAGTAGGTGCCTGCTCTGCAGTCTGTGTGAGGAATCCAAGCAATGCCTCAGAGTGAACAACTTGAACATGAATAGAAGGCCTGGCAGTGAACTGAAATTTCCAGTAGGAACCAGGAAATGTCTGAGGTACTGCTAGGTAGTGTGGTGATACTGGCAATTAATCAAGAAAATAAGATGGATTTAGAGATATGCCAGCCCCAGAGTACCAACTTATACAAGGCACATGTAAGTCCCTGAGGAACAGGAGAAAGGTAGAAGAGGCATCACATTTTATCTTCTATGTTCCTTTGAGGAAAAATACAGATGTAATTAGCAGGAATATTAGCAAAGTACTTAGGGATGGTATAGGTGACACTTCCATCAATAAGCTTAAATGACAATAGATTATCATAAAAATTATTTTGAGTAGGGTGGATTAATTAACTGAAGGGCTTTTGTTTTCTAAAATACTATATGCAAATTAGGTCCAGAGCTAATTTGTTCACATGATGGAAGAAAGCCAGATTACTACCACCAGCTCTTCTCAGTCCTGTCCTTCCTGAACAGAGACTTTGACTTCTCTACTAAACAATGCCCAGGCAATATTTAAAGTGAATATCCATTTTGAGGGGCACCAAATTATTAGCTGTTTGAATGTGCCCGAAATGTCTACCTGGGCTTGTCAGGAGGGCCTTACTCAAGAGCTTTCCCTTGGCTTTCAGGAGAAAAACCCTCTAGTATCAAGATCCATCAGAGAAACCCAGACAAAAAGAAGCTTATCCTGATAATTCAGATAGTGGTAGATATTGTGAACCCACTCTGTGCAGACTTGCTAAGTTAGGTGGTGTCAATTCAAAGATGAACAAGATACAGTCTCTGCTTTCAGGATTTGGGGTATTTCCCTTTGGCTGATTCCTACCCATCTCCCCACATAGTTTACTCTGTTCCATTTTCCTCAGCCTCCTGCAACCTATCAATTTATAAATTGGTATCTGACTGTGATCTCAAAAAATGCAATAAGACAAAGCCTGAGGTTAATTCTCCATTTCCACTGCCTTAATTAGCTACTAATTAAATGTTTTGTTAGAAAACCACCCTTAATAAGTAACTGGATGGTATTAATTATCTGTTCCTTGGATCTTCTAGAACACTAGTTCTCACCCTTGGCTTCATATTACAATTACCCAAGGGGCCTTAATAATACTGAGGCTAACCCCCTCAGATTCTGATTTAATTAGTTTGGGTTGAACTTGAGCACATATATTTTTAAAATACTCCCCCAGGTGATTCTAATGTGCAGCAATGGTGCAGAGGGACTATTCTGGACTTCGATTCCATACTGTCAAGAAGCATCTTAGAGTCAGCTGCTTTTCTCTAGTAGGTACCTGTTATTATGTCCCAAGAATGGTTTAGAATTTAGCCAGTTCTCGTGACTCATGACCCTGCCCATGACCTTCTTGTTTCTGCACTGGATTTCTTGAATGAAGAGTTGCTGGGTGAGCTGGTGTGACATCTAAGTAGGAAGGGGAAAGACTGAAAAGTTGCCCTGTGCTGCTCTCCTCCTGCATTATTACTTAGAGTCTCTCTCAAGGCCAGAGGCCAAGGGGGAAGAAGAGTAAGCTAATACCTTATGTATGAACAAAAAATGAAAACTGCTGAAAGCAGGCTCTTCATGGAGTGTGGGGATGGTGGAGGGGTATCAAATAAGAGCTTTTGTGAAAGTTGAATTACATTTTATGACAACATCCTTTAAATTCCAAGGGCCATATATTTTGAAGGGTATGACTATTTTCCATATTTTACTTGTATTTTTTAGAATAGTCACCTAAAGAATTAAGCCTGCTGTTGAATCTCCTCCATGTACAAGTTCATCCTTACAAAGAAAAAAGTCCTTGTTGGCAGAAAGTCTCTGGTCCTGTTGGGTGGCTTCCTGGTTCCTCTTGCTTCAGTCTTTGTTCTACCTCCCTATTCTCCTGCCTGGGGGTTAAACCCAAGGCTTAGTTTTTCCTCATTCTTCTGGGTTAAATTAAGAAGCTGACTGAACCAAGAAAGTCCAAAAATACCGACTTCCTTCTATGCACACTTCCCCACTCACCTGGTACACATAAATTATCGTTACGTTCGTGTTCTCAGTAGGTGATTACAAAAAGAAAATCAAAGCGGTCATTTTATAATCACCTGTGAGGCCTTATGAATTAAACTGCATGCAACTGGCTCAACATCTTGTATCGGTTGGCGTGGCTTTTCTTTCACTCTCAGCTCTCCAGACTGAATGAGGTCACTCGTGGTGCTTTGTGTCTTAACAGAGCCCTTTCAGAACACTTATATAAAGACCATAGGATATAACATTTTGGCACAAATTTGTACTAAGGACCTAACAACAACTCTGGCATCTGATTTCTTTATGCAGTCAGGTCAAGTGATATGCATAGTAAATAGGTATTTCTTTTTTTTTTTTAATTTTTTTTTTTTTTAATTTATTTCTAGGAGACAGAGAGAGAGACAGCGTGAGCAGGGGGAGGGTCAGAAAGAGAGGGAGACACAGACTCTGAAATAGGCTCCAGGCTCTGAGCTGGCAGTCAGCACAGAGCCCGACATGGGGCTCGAACCCACGAACCGCGAGATCATGACCTGGGAGAAAGTCGGACGCTTAACCGACTAAGCCACCCGGGCGCCCCAGTAAATAGGTATTTCTTGTGGTGAAATACCACCTCTGTCATTACCACTCCCCCAAACAATTTTTTAAAATTTATTTTATTTTAGTTTTTTTTCCTACTTATTTCCTTCATCCTTAATTCTATTTGCCTTCTGAGCACAAGAATATTTTTGGATCCATTTAACATATATTTTTGTTCTTTATGTTTCCTTGAAAAGTCTGTCTTTGTTTTGGATACATGTCCCTTTAACATAATTTCACATTTTCTTTGTAGATTTCTTCTATTTTATTCTAAAGGAATACTCTATGCCCTCACCCCTGCCCTACACTGTGACCCTGAATAATCCCAAAAGAAGGGGAGACGAGACTCAGTTCTTACTGACCTGTCCAGGAGTTAAGAACAACAGTGTTTGCTGAGAAAGCCATCAAGGGACAACATAACTCTTAATGCATGGGGTCTGGGCACGGTAGCACCCTTGTTCAAGCACACAAGCCTAAGAGAATAAAGATACTTTTGCAGGCAGCAGAGTGCCCAGTGACTGGTACTCTTGGTGGCATGAGCAAACCCTTTATATTAGTTTATTTACATGGAAATATCTAGAGAACATTCCTTTCCATGTCTGGAACATCAGCCAGAACCACAGAATCACTACAGACTTAAAGAGCCAAATTTTAGGGGCAGGATTTCAAGGAATGAGCTAAGAATCTGTTCATGTGTTTCTCTTCTGTCCGTTGGCCTTCCCCACATTTAACCAGGTTATGTTCTGTTTACCCTTTGACTCTTTAACTTAACCAATGTCTACCCCTCTGGCTCTACAGACAGGTGCATGTAGCAGAGCAGCACCGGACCTGGAGTTTGGAAACCTGGACTCTAGCTCTGTTCTTCTACTGACTTGCACTGTGAACTTGGCCCAAAGGGTTTCCTACTAAGTCTCAGTTTCGTCTTTTGTGGGTCAAGTGTTTCATATGTTGCTACAGTCTCTTTGCTTCCATGATTCTAGTGTTTTGTGTCAGGTCTCTGTGTGTGGGATCTTTCAAAGTAGGTGTGTGTGCCTATAGTGACATGTGAGACAGAACAAGTTGAAAATGTTGTGGGTTGATATTTGAACCCTGCCAGCCACTTTCTGTTGCTTCACCCAGTTTTACATTCTAATTGCTCACACTTAAACTCTGTTAAAAATAGGAACAACTTCATTTTGAGCAGAAGAGCATTTCTTGTAGGCATAAACAACAGCTTCGATTATAACAAGCTTCTTTGTTATGAGAAATAATCACTTATTAATAAGCTGTCTTGTGACTTGCACAATGATTAAATGCTTTTTGAGAGCACTCTGCTACGTTGGCATTCGCTGGGAGGAAGAAATGTGATAAGGAATTTAGTTTGCTGATTGCAGTAAGGGCCAGCATTAAAGTGAAAACCTTTATATTCCAAATCTGCCAATGTTTGTCTATTCCTTATGTTACAGCAGGCCTCCCAAACTTTGAATTTCTAACTTTATAAAAAGCATGCAAGATTGAACATACTACACTGGAGAAATTCTCAAATGATACTTTTAACGAAAATCAAAGGAACAGACACATCTAGCACTACAGACAAACTGAGGAAATTTCTGCAGCATGTTTCTAAAGCCAAATGTCAGATCAACTATGAACATATATGAGTAATAACACTGGCAATGTGCTAAGTTCTTTATAGCAGTTTATACCTTTCAAAGGGCATGGTATATATTATTTGTCTATTCCTCTCATTTACCCCAGGATATGGGTAGAGATAGCATCATTATTATAAATCTGAAACTGCTCTAAAAATATTATCTTAAAAAAATTATAAAATTTACTACCCCAGAGAAGACCTATCAATATATAAGGAAGTTATACCACACACACACATGCACATACACATAGAGAGAGAGAGAGAGAGAGAGAGAGAGAGAGAGAAATCTGGTTACTGAAAAAATCTCAAAGAAATGACATCCCATTACTACAGGGCACATCTAGCTTCTAGAGTTGGTTTCTATGTTCCATTTCCCACTAAAAAGAACTGCAACTCATTTATGAAATAGCTGACGTGGCTGATTTCTGCCTCCTTCTGAGGCAGGAAAAACATCAGATGAGGCAGAAATCTCTATGGCAGAAAGCAAAGAGGTACTCACAAACAATAAGGTCATTTGAAAATGACATGGAAGGCAGGTTGAAGAGGCTCCCATTGGCCACAAGTTGGGCACTTTGAGCATCAGTTATAGAAACTGATAACACTGATACAAATATCTATGTGGTGGTAATGACTCCTGTGAGATCATGTGTGTGGGGGGGCGGGGGGTATAAATTAAAGTACTTTCAGAAAAATATCAATGAATGAATGAAGAAGAAATAGAAGGAGTACTGGGGTGGCTCAGTCAATGAAGCAACGGGCTCCTGATTTCGGTTCAAGTCATGATCTCAGTTTGTGAGTTCAAGCCCTGAATTGGTCTCTATGTTGACAGTGTGGAGCCTGCTTGAGATTCTCTCCCTCTCTCTCTGCCACTCCCCTGCTCTCTGTCCTTCTCTCTCTATCTCTCTCTCTGTCTCTCAAAGTGACCAAAAACATTAAAAAATAAAAGAGATGGGAAAATTAGGGAAATACTACTGGCAACCCTCAGTGTAGTAACTAGATTAGTCAAGGATTCTTTGTGGATGCTAACACTTTAGGGTGAAATGTGGTTAGAAAATAGGATATTTAGTCAAACCCAATGATTCAACCCACCAATTATTTACTAATTGAATTTTTCAGAGGAAATGTACTTTTATGAATCTCAGGGAGATCTGATGATCAACTCTAACTAACAAGCAAACAACATTACTACTAGTGTGACAATTTGATACCTTATGCTCCTAACGTGATATAATAAAAATTACCGGTAACACCTATGCTCTTCTTTCCAAATATGTTTAATTTGAATTCATTCCTTAAAGAGCAATCAGAAACTTCAAAATGCAATCTTCTCTTCAAAATAATGGCTTGTACTCCTCCAAAAAACAAAACAAAACAAAAAACAATGTCTTGAAAAACAAAACAAATATAAAGATATGTGGTTTCTTAATTTATAAAGGCTAAACAGACAAGAACCAAATGCAATGCTTCATCATTCATTGAATTTTGTGTTTTAAAGTTATAAGATCTATTTTTGGAAAAAATATATTTTTGGTAATTGGGAACATTTTAATATGGAGAGTAGATGGTACTGTTAATTTTCCTGTTTGGGTTATTTTTTCTCCTTAAGAGATGCATGATGTAATATTTGGGGTGAACTATGATGATTTCTGTAACTACATTTCAAATTGCTCAGGAAAAATGGCAGAGAGAGGTAGTGAGAGAGAGGGAGAGATAGAAAGAGAGAGAGAGAGAGAGAAAAAGGAAGAAAGAAGGAAAAAGAGGGAGATGATGAATATAGGTGAAGGGTACTAAAATATTCATTGTTTCAAATTTTCTGTTAGTTTGAAAAATCTCAAAATACGACTCTGGGAATGAAAAAAAAAAAAAAAAAAAAGCAAATACAGCCAGAGGAAGATATAAAATATAACAAAGGAGATGTATTGGCTCAAACTCTTGACTGACATATCTGAACTTAACCAGGTCAAAACTGCTCAGCAGGACATAGGTGATGAGAAGCTTTCAAATACATTCTCTTGCACTGAGATGCCTGGAAGAGAGTTCTTAGGACACAGAAAAAACATCTGCCCCATCCTGCTTCCCTGCAACTTCAGTTTAGAAAGCTGGAAAAACTTGCTCTCTCATTCATTCTAATATTAGAACCTACACAATGCTGGATACTTCACTTTCAAGAGGGGGACTTTCTCACTGGATTCTACTGGGCATGAAGCTCCACCTTCCTACCTCTATCCCACTTCTTTGCGTATTTTAAATTTGGTTCCACGATACCTCTGTTTCCATAACCTTCTCCCAACTCCCCCTCCCACCCCCCACCCCCGTTTTTTTAACTTGTTACACTGGTGCTGCCTCAGTGATTGCAGGAAGTTCCTTAAAAAGATCTCTAAGTTTATCAGGTAGTAGAGTTGTTAAATTATTTTTTTAGCTTTTCACCTTTTAGTTCTTATCTCAGACTCTTTTCTACCAACAGCATATGGATTATTTTTGTCAGAAAAGGTAAAATTTGGGTGTTCTAAAAATCATTGACACAGCAAACACCTAATCCACTTGAACTGTAGAAGATATCTATCCTTCACTAGAAGAAAGGTTTTAAAGAAATAAAATTCAGATCCATTCTTATAGACCTTTACACTGCCCCAATAATGTTGATGGAACAAAACTCTTTCAAGAAGAAATATACACATACTTTCTTCTCTTAAGCTACTAGTGGAAGAAGATTCTAAGTCATTTGGATCTAGAAATAAGCTATGAGGAGTAAGAACTTAAAAGGATAGGAGAAGCATTGACAAAAATTGAATCACTTTGGGACTTTAAAACAATGTGACTTCGGGGGCGCCTGGGTGGCTTAGTCGGTTAAGCGTCCGACTTTCGCTTAGGTCATGATCTCGCGGTTCGTGGGTTCGAGCCCGCGTCGGGCTCTGTGCTGACTGCCAGCTCAGAGCCTGGAGCCTGTTTCAGAGTCTGTGACTCCCTCTCTCTCTGACCCTCCCCTGCTCATGCTGTCTCTCTCTCTCTCTCCTAGAAATAAATAAAACATAAAAAAAAAAACAAAACAAAAAAACAAAACAAAAACAATGTGACTTCGGCTAGCTAACATATGGAAGCAACTTATCTATGCATACAAAATTTAAAGCAACCCTGTAAGAAGCTTTACCATCTCATTATTTTTCACTTGAAAGAAAATATAGAAGAATTTATAACACTCATAGAAAGAAATTGACATCATTTTTGTTTGCTTTTTGTTGACTGGTGTATGTGGGTATTCCCTTTGTGAGTACATTGCCCAAGGCATTTTAATTATGTAATTTATTTAATGTTTCTTGGGATTTAATTTGACCAGCAATATATTCAAAATGCATTTAATGTCATATTGTGTACATTTAAGAGTCTTGTGAGTCCTGGAATATGGTTATAAACATGGAATTCCACATTCTTAGTTCCTAGTTTTATATTTCAGAAAAGTCTTACTTTCATATATCTGGAGTAACAAGATAGGGATACAAATGCTGTATTCTCCTTGTAAATAACTGTACATGGATTTTTTTCACTGCAAGTATTGCATGTTATTTTAATCTAATTAAATTGTTATTATTTAAATATACTTTTTAAATAATTTATTTTTTGAGAGAGAGACAGAGCATAAGCAGGGGAGGGGCAGAGAGAGAGGAAGACACAGAATCTGAAGCAAGCTTCAGGTTCCCAACTGTCAGCACAGATCCTAAAGTGGGGCTCAAACTCACAAATTACAAGATCATGATTGCAGTTGAAGTCAGACGCTCAACTGACTGAACGACCCAGGTGCCCCTCAATCTAATTAAATTAAACAACCACTTTTGAAAGCAGCTATGGGAAAGACAATGTGTTGGTTTATGTAACACATGGTTCACGTTTTGTGTTGAAATGAATAAGACATAAGTTGAAACATAAAAGAACTTTCAGTCTTATCCAAGGGATAAAGCAAGCATGTTCTACCAGGCTGTGAATGAAAGTTGGGGTGTCTTTACATAATTCTAATTTCTGTAGACTCAGCATTTAGCAATGACTTAGATAGAGTATCCAGATACTTAGAAGGCATTCAATAAACACTTGTTAAGTCAATAAATATACATAAATAAATACAAAGTACTACCGTTTAGAGCTATAAACAAAGTGCTATTGGAGGAAGGAAAGATCACATCTGGTTGTGAATAAAAGAAAAAGCTTTATGGAAGAGATACTACTTGAGTTGAATCTTGAAAAAGAAGTAAGTTTAAACTAGGATAGGATGCTTAAGGGAGGTGGAGACATTGCCCATGGTGATGAAAGTACTTCTAATTGATGACTTCCTAAAAATGTCCAAGTTTCTGTACAAGTGCTTCTTGGTCTGGAAGCTGCCAGAATATGGGAAATAAGATTTGGGTTGTTTCCCAAAAACACAATAATCTTTGATATAAAAATGAGAAATTGGATGAAGATGTCTCCAAGGTACAGAGGAGACTACTTGCTTGTATGGCAGTCTAGTGAGTTGTAGGAAACAGAGTTGGTGGTTTTTTGTTTTGGGGGAGGTTTTTTTTTTTTTAATCAGGCAGTTTTGGCTTCAAGTCTTGGTTCTGATTCCCACAAACAATGCTATTTTGAGACAGTTTTTAAAAACACTTTGAGCTTCATTTTCTCCTCTTTTGTAAAATGGCACAATTTTTCCTGACTCTCCAGACTGTTGTAAGGATTAAACGAGGTAATGTTTATATAAAGCATCTGACCCCTGGTGAGTGCTCAATATTCCCAAGTGGGAAAACTCTGAACCAATTATGTCATAACGTTTCCCTGAAAAAAATTCAATACAAACACACTGAATTCTTTCCATGGTTCAGTTCTGTCCGTTTATCCTTGTATACAATATTTCTCAGAGATGTTTATAATTTATCTGTCTCTCTAGGATTTGATTCAAGACTCTGTACCCAGGAGGAACCTAATAAGTGCTTCTTGAAAATAATTTCCATCAACACTTCATTCTGAGCTTGCTTTGATTCCAAACAATTCTGAACCATATCAATATCACTGACAAGTTTCATCTATATCTTTAATTACTGATTTGAATTGATAATGTGTCAACCCTGAGAACATTATCTCCAGTAGTCTTATTAAGTAAGCAAATGCCAATCATGTGGCTTGCTGTTTAAAAAACAAAGTATAAAAACTTCTCCCTTAAATAGGCTTTTATTGTTTCACTGATTTTGCAAATTGCAGTTTAAATGTGCTGTTCGGGTTTTAATTACATATTCCCCAAATCAGCAAGAGGCAAGCAGGTATTTACAGTACATTGAGTCTCACTTAAACTTGCTCTTGACCTGCTTGCTCTTGGATCACAATATTCTCCTTTTCTAATGTGTTTAATTACTTCAATCACTTGTTATTTTATTTTTCAATCATTTATTTTAAAGTTGCTTCTTTCTTTTGTGCCCTTAGGGTATCCTTATATACCAGGAAACTAATATTGCCAGAATTTGGATAAGCAGAAGCCAGTACATTGGAATTAGAGTGACATTTTTCTTTATGCTGAACAAAAGGAAGCCTCTGGACTTTTAAGCCCTGAAGTGAAATTACTGGAATATACTCCTTTAATACATGCTAAGTAGCTGGGACCAAAGGCAGTGCTCCCCTAGAGGATTAGTAAGTCAGGACATTTTGTTCCGTCTAGAGGAGGATATGCTGCTTTTCCACTGTAAGACAGGGTCCTCATTTTTTTTTTTAATTTTTAATCTTTATTTATCCTTGAGAGAGAGAGAGAGACAGAGTGTGAGCAGGGGAGGAACAGAGAGAGAGTGAGACACAGAATCTGAAGCAGACTCCAGGTTCTGAGCTGTCAGCACAGAGCCCAACACAGGGCTCAAACCCACAGATTGCGATATCATGACCTGAGCCGAAGTCAGACACTTAACCGACTGAGCCACCCAGGCACCCCAGGATCCTCATTTCTAAAAGTTGAATAGAACACTGCTTAGAAAGGAAAAACAAATATTTTCTGCTGGTCAAATTTGAGATGTTGAGTAAATTCATTACAATGCCTGTAACACTTTTATTTTATCTTGAATTGGAGAGGTTTTCATATTCTCAAAGCTTTGGTTTCTCAAGGCTTTGTTGAGATATCCAAATACTTAAACTATATTTAAGACAGTAGACTTAAATATTACTGTCCTTAAATATTAATTTCACTTGTGTTGCTAGTTGAACTTAACTTTGTATTTGTTGATATTCAGTTGAAGATTAATTATGTGAAGAAGAGGAATATAAGCACAATCTATAATTTAACATAACTATTTGGGCAGTTGAGTAGAAAGGGAGATATACCTGCAAGAAAGTACTCAAAGGTGCCACGGAAGCAATAGGAGGAAACTAAATACAGAAAAATAATACAGAAAACCAATACTGAAGGAAGGTAGTACAATGGCAAATGCATAACTTTTCAAGATAAAGAGGATGGGCTTAATGTCATCTTTGTTATGTAAATTTTTGTCATGATTTCCTCACCTATCTATTTGTAACTTTTTTCTGTCTCATGTCCTTTATTTTTGGAAACAATCCTAAATCCAGGAATAAAGCAGATAAAAACACATAGTTAAAAATCAGTTCCTTTGTTTAATAAAGAAAAGTAATTAGGAAAATATGATTCAATTTTTTTGCCTCTTTGTTCTGTGAAAGCTTTTTGAACATAAGCCTTTTAAAAGGCAACTTGGAACACGTAAAATAATGTCCTCAATTGTCCTTTCCAAGAAAAAGAAAAGTGTCACATTTATTTTGACCTCGGATACAAGGCAAGGGCAAAATACTGAGTCATACTGATGTAGCATCACTTCCACTATATTAGTGCCTTCTATTCATGTGGTAGAGTTATTGGTGAAATGACTGGTAAAACGATGGGATAAATGGGTAAAATCTCGTGAATCATGAGGATGAAAGCATTTGTTTTAGAGCAGCAGTTCCAAGTTCGGTCCCTAGATCAATGCTATTGGAATCACGTGGGAACATGTGAAGAAGGCAAAATTTCTGGTCCTGTCTCAGATCTACAGGATCATGGATTGTAGGCAATTCTGATATATGCTTAAGGAAAACTACCATCTTAGACTGTCTATTCCCTATATGAATAACCTCAGATGGGCTTCCACCTCTATCGTACTGTTTTTAAAAATCATTTTAAAATTAATACAAGCTCAGGCCGCCTGGGTAGCTCAGTTAGTTGAGCATCCAACTTCAGCTCAGGTCATGATCTCATGGTTCACAGGTTTGAGCCCCATATCCAGCTCTCTGCTGACAGCTCAGAGCCTGGGGCCTGCTTCAGGTTCTGTGTCTACCTCTCTCTTCCCCTCCTCTGCTCACTCTTGGTCTCTCTCTCTCTTTCTCTCTGTCTTTCAAAAATAAATAAAAACATTAAAAAATAATACAAGGTCATTAAATAAAACTTGAAAATTTTAAAATAGCAGATGAGAAAGCAGAGGAGGAAGGAGAAGAGGAAGATGATGTCAACATCATTTCCTCCCACCCAAATGCAAGAATTTTGACTTTTTTGTGATTTTTCCATTTAAGTATTTTTTTCTGAAAATTTAATTTTAAAATATTTATATATTGCAGCCTACATTTTAAATGCAACAACATTTTTCCATGTCATTACCTGGATGTGTAAATCTCATTTTCAAATCTTCAAAAAACCCCATTTGTTTAACTACCTACCTATGGTTGCACATTTCAATTTCACTATTATATATAACCCTTTGATGAATATATGTGTGTATAAAGAAAGCATTTCTATATATATATATTTTTAAATGTTTTATTTATTTCTAGGAGAGAGAGACAGCGTGAGCAGGGAAGGGTCAGAGAGAGAGGGAGTCACAGACTGAAACAGGCTCCAGGCTCTGAGCTGGCAGTCAGCACAGAGCCCGACGCAGGGCTCGAACCCACGAACCGCGAGATCATGACCTAAGCGAAAGTCGGACGCTTAACCGACTAAGCCACCCAGGCGCCACAGCATTTCTATATTTTTAAATGTGTCCTTAGAGAGTCCTGTGAGTAGACTTCCTGGGTCAAGGTAGATGATTATAGTGTAAGATATTTCTACTGGTTAGATTCTGAACATTGTCCTGACTATCCAAGACCCACTTATCTCTGAGGCATAGAACTTATTTAGCTCAGGAGGCAATCCTATGTCAATCTTCAAAACCCCTCTTCCACACCCTTATTTTTTTTATTTTACATATTTTTTTTATATTTCTACTAAATTTGCAGCAAACCTTCCTCAATTTAGTCCCAAGCTCAATCACAGAATCTAAGTTTCTGGTATTGCCTCCATCATTCCCCATTGCATGTCAAAGGGTACTTTGAAAGGAAGTTGGGTATAAGGTTAGGTCCTCAGTAGTTTTAATTTGTAATTAGCTTCAGACCTAAAAGTCCTCAGATATCTTTTCAAGACTCCCTTCAACAATGTTCACATTCCCCCCTGCCTTTTCCACCATCAATTTATTTATTTCCATGTTCTTGTTAAAAAGTCTATGGTCCTACTTTGGCACTCAGTGGCCTCTCAGCACCTTTCTATGGGTACAGTGAAGCTTGGCTTACCACCCTCTTTATTACTGTCTTTTCCTCCTTTTCAGGACCTTGTGTGACCTTTTCCTTTCTCTCCTATACATCTATTTGCAAAAGAGATGTATTTGTAATTAGGGAAAGTCTTTGTATTTATTCTCCTAACCTGGGTTTAATATGTTTGCTAGACTTACCTACTATTTGGTAGGTTTGCAACCAACCTGGAAGCCCACAATCGTCTTATTTCTTTGTATTTTTCTAACTTCCTCATAACTTCTCTGTGTCCCTATTTTCCAACTTCTCTGTGCTCTGTTGATGTTTTACATAGGAAAAGAAGAATACAGATAGCTAAAAAGCATCATGCTCCAAACCACTGAATTCTTTTTTAAAATTCTTTACCTAGGGTTATCTTCTCAGGAAGGTATGACTGTCAGTTAGAAATCTGGAGCCAGAGTGGGATATTGAGGAGACAAAGGGGCTCTGTGCTTATTGGATTCAGAATAGTTGCCAAATCAATACACTTTTTAAAAATCATCTTTCCTTTACTTAAAGAGCACTTAAAGAAACAGCATTCAGTCTTTCAGTGCAGAGGGAATTTCCAGTTTAATGAATTTACTTCTACAGAAGCCTAAGAAAGTGACTATAGCTTTCAAAGTGTTTAGCTTGTACCCAAGGAATAGTTCACATGCCTGGAGAAACTCTATCAAGATACAACAGGAATTTGGGAAACTGACTCAGTGCTAAGCTAATATTAATAGTAATCCACTAGCATTTTTTGTACCATACTTTCTTATGTTTACAATGTCCTCAATACACTACTTGCTTTCTACCACATGCCTCCAGATTTTATCCCTAAAAGAAGAGTTTCAAGTATAAATACACAGGTCATTTCCTTTTATCTTCTTAAAGATGGCTGAGAAAGCCAATGGATGAACAGAATGGGAAAGATGGATTCCTTAATAAAATGTGTAATAATAATAATAATAATAATAATAAGAGATTGATCAGTCAAGCAACTCCTCTAACACCTACAAAAAGTAGAAAACGATAAATTTATTAATTAGTTGGTACTCATGTATTACTGCTAAATAAAGAGAATGATATCCATGGACTTCAAAATTCAGAAGAGGCCTGCAAGGATTCTCAGAGAATAGCATCTGACAAAAATATATCAAAGTAACTGAAACCCCACCAAATTTCAGTGAATTCATTGTTTTAAACAGTAGCCTTATACATATCTATTTTTGAAAGAGTTCTTTGCAAAAATGAAGACACTTAAATTCCCAGGAATTTTGAGATTGGGAGGTTAAAAGTCTTCCATCATGAGAAAGCTAGAAATGCAGTATAAAATACAACAAGCATCTTAAATGCATAGCTGTGCTCATTAAAGTCTTAGGGAAACTGACAGGGGCCAAACTTAAAGAAGGAATTGAAAGCCAGAAATGTGTGGGCCCAAAAGGCATGGTTGGCCTGAGAATATCTGCCAGACCCCATAAAGTATTGGCTTGTAACGGATGTAGAAGGACGGACATTATGCCTTAGGTCTCTGTAGGGTTGGACCTGATATGCTTACATAATGCTAAAACTTCTTTGGAAGTTTTCTCATCATATCCTTTCTCAGGGCTTAGCTACTTGCCACTCTATTCATTAAGGGGACCCATAGCAGAGGAGCTAATGCCCCTAATTTTATAATCCCTTCAATTTTACCTCACAGCTGGGACAAGTAATAGCAAAGATGAGGGATAGGTTTATGCAAATCTTCATATCCAACATCAACTTATTCTTCCCAATGCCCAGGCATTCCTGTGAAGTCCTGTCTTCTAAACTCATTTGGCACTGGTAACAATTTTATTTTGGGGCCTTAAGTTCTTTTTTGCTATGATCTTGAATGTGTATCCTGTTCATTCAGACCTGTCTGTATAAGCCTCTAGCTTAATTGAGGGGTATAGGATTCAAGTTTTAGTCACTGAGTTTCTAGGTTCCAGGAAAATCAAGAACTGTAACTAAATACCAACTTCTTTGTCTCTGATCACTTCAAATATAATTATATTGGTTTATCTAAGCAGGATACATAGAAACCATTGATTGTGGAAAGGATATGGAAGGCTAGGAGTGAGGACTACATGAACCTTATATGAGAGTCTCATGTTAACTCCAGTAATATGTTGTGGTGTATGTAAGTGGCACTGGGATGTAAGCATCCTTTTTTTAAAAAAAAATATTTATTTATTAGAGAGAGAGAGAGAGAGAAAACAAGCAAGTTGGGGAGGGGCATAGAGAGAGGGAGGGAGAGATTCTAAGTAGGTCGCACTGTCAGTGTGCAGGGCCCAATGTGGGGCTCGAACTCACAAACTGTAAGATCATCACCTGAGCTGAAATCAAGAGTCAGATGCTTACCCGACTGAGCCACCCCGGCACCCCTATAAGTATCTTTTTAGTTCATGCTTGTCATTTTCTTTCCTTATGTGAGGAAGAGCTGAAAGGGAAGATAGCAGGATTCCTACCTTGTTGTGCCATGACTGTCCAAACACTATTAATTTTTATGGGACTATAAAAAGTATGAAGAATGATGTTGTATAATAAATGTAAGTCCTTGTGAGAAGTCCAGTATGTGCTCTCCTGGAGATGGTTGGGTAGAAGTGAAGGTGAGAAAAGAGACAAAGAACAAGGAATCAGGTTTCTGCTTTTGGAAATTTGAGGCTCCTTAACTAGCATTCCATCCTAAGAGAAAATAAGATGTGTATGTGGTGGTGGTAGCATGGGGGCTATTACACTTTTGTAGTCCTAAGACATTCCTCATTAGGAGTGAGAAGAAGAAAAAAGAAGGGTGGGGAAAATAAGCAGGGACATTAAGAATGAACAGCAGGGTTGATACATTGAAAGCCTTTATATCATTAAGCTGCTGATTTATTCATTCAATAATGCATTCATATTCAATGTGGTTAGGGAAGACTGGAGGGACAATCCATTATGAACCTCGGTATCGTATACCACGAAACAGTTCATCAATCTCACTAATTTCTTCACGTCTTTCCCTGAAGACTTTCAGCTATAGACTCTCACTTTTCCCCCAGGTAGGCTATTCCTGTGCCATTGCTTTTATTGTGTGGCTGCTCCTCCTAACAGTAAATTAAAATATCTAAATAATTCATTCTACCACTTTTCTCACAGTGGGTTCAGTTAGGTAGCTTTTCTAAAGGGACATGTGTTTAACAAATCTTGACATTTGGGTTTAGTGCATGAATTAGCCATTCTAGCCACAGCTTTGATCTATATAGATGCTAGCTCAGCGCTGAGAGACTGTGTGGAATGTTATTCACCAAGGCAGTTCTGGGCAGAGCCAATGACCTGGAAAATTCATTCTTGACCTTCCTGGCCACGGGTATCCTCTTATCTCATAGTGGTTACAATCACCATGATCAGTGTTTAATAATTCTTTAAGTATATATTAAAATACCCAAAATCATCTACTTCAGACTGACTCTTAATATAAGGATTTTTAAAAAGTGAAAATTAATTTTTCAATTTAACAAATAACACAGGCCTGTAAAGTGACAAAAATTATTATCTTTTTCCTCCAAAAATGTTGAAAAGATGTAAATGGCTGTCATAGGGTAGAAAAGCTTTTCTAGATATAATGTGTAAAATGTAGGCACTTGAGTGTACATTTATTAAGTGGCAATGAGCAAAAGGGTTAGAGTGTGGCATTTTGAGTCAGACACACTCGGGTTCAGATGTAAGCCTTATTTTCCTCATCAGTAAGATGGGGTTACAAATAGAACCTCCTGTGTAAAATCACTCTGAAGATTAAATGAGAGTGCCTGTGAGGCATTTAACAGTGCCTTACTCTAACCAGATGCAACAGAGATAGCTAGCATCATTATAAATAGCTAGCAACATTATAAATACACTGGTTTACAGCCTATGGTGTTCTGCCATCCTCACTGAAGCACTCAACAGTTTGCTACACATGCTCTCCATAAACTCAAGAATTTTTGCAGCAAGAAAGAATGTCTTTTTTTTTTTTTTTTTAATTTATTTCTAGGAGAGAGAGAGAGACAGCATGAGCAGGGGAGGGTCAGAGAGAGAGGGAGTCACAGACTGAAACAGGCTCCAGGCTCTGATCTGGCAAGAATGTCTTTTTTTAAAAATGAAACCGTAGCAGATAGCTTTTCATGGGGAATATGGGTCTGGAAGAACAGACTTTTAGCCAAGGCTTTACCATCACAGGGTTACAGCTTATCCACTGTTCACAGCTGTTCCTCATGCCCGACCAAAGACTGAATATCAATAAAACCTTGTACTCTGTCTACTGCATTAGTGATGAATGCTATGAATATTAAATACATTTTTAGATCTCTTATTTTATTCATTCAAACCTATAAACAGCATTTATTGGATTTTTCTTAGGGGTTAAGCACCTGCCTTGCATTACAGGGGGCTACAAGGGCAATGGGAGCAGAGGCCTGGCCCCTACTTTCCACACCCATCACCCTCAGCATTTTTATGATTCTTCTTTTTCCAAATATAATTACTATTTTCCAAGTGTTAAAATTTTTCTTAATCATTAGAGAAGTACTTTTTTATGCCACTCACAGATGCCTTCTTTGAATAGGTCACAGTGATGATGGCTATACAGAAGATTAAAAAAAAGCCTCACTTATGATTACATGAAGTCCTTCCATTGCACACATAAATGGGAAAATAGCTGGTACCATGAAGTCAGCAAATTGCATTGTTACCTTGCTGAAGCAACTCAACTTAGATGATACACTTTTTTGCTAGTCAAACCCATTACTGATACAGGTAGGTCTTAGGTGCCAATGTTCTAAGTTTATTTAGAAAAAAGGTAAATGAGCCTAAGAGATATTCAAGATATCAAAGATGGCAACTGTATTTCAACCATAACTCTCCCTATGGCTTAAGCTTATATGCTGTAATAAATGAGGCAAATGGCAGTCTAGAATGGATTAGAAAAATTCTGTCTCATTTCTTTGACCTTGACACAGTCATTCTAACGTGGACTGGAAATCTGTACCATCAACACATTCTCTTACTGAACTCACATACTGTCTTTAGTGACACTCCAAGACAGTGGTATAATTCTTCCTTCAAAAGAGTGAAGCTTTATTGATCTCATTCTAAGGAACTGAAGGAATTGAATGATAGCACAAGGAGGCTATTGCTGTCACCAGTACTCGTCATCATCTGCACAGGAATCAAGTCATGAGAGAAAGAGGTTTGAAAGGCCATTAGGAAATCTTGGCTGTCTGAAAATGTCTGCGCTTAGGAGGCTAATGGATTCACCCATGGCATGCAAGTTTCCCAAGTGGAGTGCTTATCAACATTTTTCCATTTCAAAGCAGAAATATAAGATAATAATATTTCCTGGGGCAAATCAGAGCAAGTTTGGGAGTAGCTATATAAGGCATGGTGATAAAGTAATTCTATCTCTATAAAGCAAAGCATTAAGGACAATACTTGATATTTAGCTGGAAGAATACATCCAAGTAAACCTTACAATTTCAAATGAGAAACTTGAGCTTGCTTCAGTGAACATAACTATAATTTTCATCAGATCTTTATACTGAATTGACCACAAGCAATTTCTGATTAAGACTTTTTAAAATGATGATGTCTCCAAAATTTGATAGTCATTATCGGCAAGAAACTTTGTTCCCACAAACAGGTGATAAAAATTTTAAAACCGTTATTACAGCAATACAAAAATTAATAGTTGGAAATTAGGTTTAAAGAATATAATCATTATTCTTTTCTTCCATTGACAAATGCAATGTTGAAACAGTCTGTGATAATAAAAAAGGATCTTGAATGTAGGTATTTTAAAATAATGATGGAGCTCTGATTTGCAGAATATGCATACATTGTTAGAACAGCCACCCTCTGTTACCTTGGATATCACTAAAAAGACACAAATAATAGAAGCATCAGAATAAAGGCTTTCGTTATTAGTCACTGCGTGGAATTGTACCCATGAGGAGTCACTCGTCTCCTCCAATGGGCTATAGGTTAGAATGCTCTTCTGTGTAGTTCTTGAATGCCTCCAGCAGTAACACTGCCCTCTTATTCTAGGTGACAGAGGTACTCCTTGGCTCCACACTCAAATATCAAGGCTTAATGGTGAGAGTCAGATATGGCTAGGAGTGCTCACCACCTGGGAAGACTAAGGGCAATACCTTTTAATCTATTGCTCTTGGGCTACTCTTGGAGGAGTTCCAGATGAGGAAGCTAAAAATCAGGAGATTACAGATGCTGGCGGGGATGTGGAGAAACAGGCACTCTCTTACATTGTTGATGGGAATGCAAAAGATGCAGCCACTCTGGAAAACAGTGTGGAGGTTCCTCAAAAAATTAACAATAGAACTCCCCTATGACCCAGCAATAGCACTGCTAGGAATTTACCCAAGGGATACAGGACTGCTGATGCATAGGAGCACATGTACTCCAATGTTCATAGTAGTACTTCAACAATAGTCAAATCATAGAAACAGCCTAACAGTCCATCAATTGATGAATGGATCAAGAATATGTGGTTTATATATACAATGGAATACTACATGGCAATGAGAAAGAATGAAATCTGGCCATTTGTAGCAACATGGATGGAACTCGAGGGTATTATGCTAAGTGAAAAAAGTCAGGCAGAGAAGGACAGATACCATATGTTTTCACTCATACGCAGATCAGGAGAAACTTAACAGAGGACCATAGGGGAGTGGAAGGGGAAAATAGTTAAGGAGAGGGAGGGAGGCAAACCATAAGAGACATAAATATTAAGAACAAAGTGAGGTTTGATGGGGGGTGGGGGAGAGGGGAAAATGGGTGATGGGCTTGGAGGAGGATGCTTGTTGGAATGAGCACTGGGTCTTATATGGAAACCAACTTGACAATAAATTATAAAAAATAAGCATTAAGAAAAATTAGACACATTGGCTTTGGGACTCTAATCAACCCCTCAATGTCACTACGCCTGCCTATTCTGGAGGGATCCTTGTCTCACAGTACCTAGCTCTGTAACTCTTCTATCGCATACATACTTTGCAAAGTTTTTATGAAAGCCTGCCCTAGGGTCTAGAATAACTGATTGGATACTTATATACACTAATCATAGGATGACAGTGAAGTGCCCTTTCTTCCCTAAAAACTGGGAGATGATTATAAGAGAGTACATAACATATTTATCTTACTAATTATTGTAATTTTAGTTCCTAATGCAAAGAAGGAGCTCAATAAATATATTTGAAAGAATAAGTGAATAATGCAAGTGGGTCTGGTCCCTGATGCTTAAAACTAGTCAAGGTAAATGCACTTGGAAGCAAAATGAGCCTCTAGGGTCATGGACAGCATTATTGGAATAGTAGCTTAATTTATTCAGCAAATGTTATTCAACAAATTTGTTTATTCAACCAGTAATTATAGAATTCTTACCAAGCAACAGGCACTATTCTGAGTGCTAGGGATCTAGTGGTGAACAGAAGAGTCATAAATCCATCATGGAAAATAGAGGACACTAAAATAAACAATTTATGTAAGTTCAACATATATATTGGATGTTTTGACATATGTGTTGGATGTCAAAGTAAGACACTAATGAGGAATAGGGAAGACTAGAGAATTTTTAAAAAGGAACTCTGAGAAAATTACATTTGAACAAAGACCTAAAAGAAGTAAGGCAACAAGCCTACAGGTATGTAGGAAAAGAGTATGGCTGGTGGAAGGAGCAGCAAAGATAAAGATCCAGAGACTGGAACATTCTCTTATGTTCAAGAGATGATATGGAGGCCAGTGTGGCCGGAATGGAAGGAGTGAAGAAGAAACAAACAGGGGAGAGTAATATTCCAGATCTCGTAGAACCCCGCAGGCTGCAGTAAGGATTTATCCTTTCAATCTGAATGAGATAATGTAATGTCAGGGGTAGAGGGGATGAAGAAAGGATTAACATGACCTAGCCTTTAACAGGACCTGTTTGTATGCCCCGTTGAGAATAAACCAAAAGAGCAAAAAGACAGAAGCAAGCATACCAGTTAGGAGGCTTTTGCAATAATTCAAAGGAGAGATAGGGGTAATTTGGGAAAAGGCAGATGCAGTGCAAATGATGAGGAGTCAGGTTTAGGACATGTGTCAAATATTGAGCCAAGAAGACTTGCTGATGGAGTAAATATAGGGTGTAAAAGAAAAAAAAAAAGGAGTCAAGGCTGGTATCCAGGTTCATGTCCTGAGCAACTAAAAGAATTAATCTGTGGTGAAGACTACCTTTAGTTTACCTGGTACACATCTACCAATAAAGTTATTATCAAAATGGGACTCAAAGAAACAGCTTTGGCTCTAGTACTTTCTTCTTTTAAAAACTATTTTATAAAAAATGGTATATATAAAAGCTTAGAAAGTAATACAATAAACCAACTTCAGTAATGATTAACATTTTCTTAGTTTTGTATCTTGTATTCCCTGTCCACACATTTTTTTATTTTCCTGGAGTATTTTAAAGCCTGCTAGCCACCATGTTACTGTTAGAGAAGATCATCAAGAGAATGTGACTTCCAGGTGACCCACCAGCTGGACCCAGGCAGTCCGGTGCTGACGCATAGAGGCACATGCTAACTCCCCCTCCCCCGCCCTTGGAATGTATGCTCTGGCTCCTATTCCCACAGTGGGACCTGCTTTAGGGATGCAGCCAGGAGAAAGGAAGGTGTTGTTGACGCCACCTGGACTAAACACATGAATGAACCCAGTTAAGGCCTCTATCTAACTTTTAAGATTCTGGCAGTCAGGTGCAGAAATCTACGCATCTTGTGGCAACCACAAAGAAGCCTCATATGTAACTTTCCTTGTTTATTAAGACTGCCATCTACCAGTGTTGGGTGGTCTGCCTCTTTCTGCACTCTTTTTGCCCTCTGGGTATAGAGGCCATTTTTAGGTTTCATCCAGGAAGCTCCTGAAGTTGTGACTTAACAGTTACTTTCTTCTGGAATCATGCGGTATGCTTCAATAATTGACAATGATTTTTTTATGCACCCATCATGACATTATTATACCTGAGAAAGCTGGCAATGATTTCTTAATACTATCTAATATACAAGCCATATTCAAATTTCCCTAATTGTCTCAAAATTATCTACTAACAAGTGGTTTGTTTAGACCAAAGTAAAAACAAAGCCTCACATCACATTTGATTCTCATGCCTTTTAAGCCTCTTTTATTCAATAATGGTTCCTCATCAGATTCTCTGCCTCCTCCTCCTCCTTTTACAGAAACTCGGTTATTTATCTTAGAGAATGCCCCACATAATGAATTTGGCTGATCATCTTTTCCTGGGAAGATTTTTTAAAATAGCTTTCTATGCTACTTTTTAAAAAATTGATAGTTTTTTTTCCTTCTTCTTAAGACTTGATCTGGTTCAACTTCAGTATTTTTAGATAGAATATACGTAGATGGCATTATTTCCTGTTGCACCATTAGATCTGTAATCCATTGATGGATATTACTTAAATCCATTATTAATAAAATTGAGATGGCAAAATGGTGCTTTTCTAATTTTATCATTTCTCCTGTACTTTTATCAGGCATTCTCTCCCTGGGGTCTCTGGGTGGTTCAGTCAGTTAGGCATCTGATGACTTCTGATTTCCACTTAGGTCATGATCTCATTGTTCTTGAGACTGAGCTCTGCATCAGGTTCCTCACTGATGATGTGGAGCCTGCTTGGGATTCTCTCTCTCCCTCTCTGCCCCTCTCCTGCTCACACATACTCTTTCTCTCTCTCTCAAAATAAATAAGCTTAAAAAAAGAACTCTCTTTTATCAAATATTTGATTAACCTGAAATAAAGTTTTAGAGGAAAAGGATATTTAATAGGTTTTCTTTATTTGTTAATCTGTAGAATAATGAATTTGTCCATTGAATTGTCCATTGTGGTAAAGAGTGACTTTTACTTTTTAAAATTATCATATTATGTCATTATATCATTAATATATATTCTTATATATTTGATGTGCTGCAACCTATTGTAATAAATTTTTGGTGATTAATTTATACTATGCTAGGCCAGTGAAAGCCCCTTTAGCTTGGGGTTCCTCACCCCTTCCCCTGGGGTCATTACTGAATAAAAGAGACTTAATAGTTTACTAGACTTTGGTACGTTTCTGGCATAAGAAAGCCATTGTATAGTTCTCATATAAGACACAGAGTCAGCCATTTCTCTTTGTACCCCTAGTTTGTTAATGTAAAATGGTATTCAGAGACCACAAACTGTATGCTAAGGGTCCTTATCACTGCAGATTGTCGTTGTCTTTAGGGTCAGAACATTTTAAGAGGAAAAGGATACTGATCCTGGGATTGGTACATTCTGATAGGCCTTACTAGACAGTCAGTCTTTACTGGCATTTTGGTCAGGACTGACCTAAATGTTTCCAAGTGAGCAGCATCCTAGTGCTGGTCACTAAGCCCCAATAATACCCACAAACATTACCAATCACTGTTAAGTTTAAATACTTTCAGGAGGAGTTACTATCTTTGGTTGAGATCCAGTGAAGATTATGCTCTCTTGTGGCTTTATTTCCATGCTCACCAAAAAGGGAAAAAATGTTATTACTATTTTTTAAAATTTAAATTTGTGTTTATTTTTTTAAGACACAAGTTTAGTATACATGCTGCTGAAGCAAGCACAGGATACAAACAATATTTCCCCTTAGTTTAAAAATGAAAAATTCTGCACCCGTCAAAAGAACTGATGATAGTTTTATTTATTTTTTTTCTTTTCTAGTTTATTGTCAAGTTGGTTTCCATATAACACCCAGTGCTCATCCCAACAAGTGCCCTCCTCCATGCTCATCACTCCCCTTCCCCTCTCCCCTACCTCCATAAGTCCTCAGTTTGTTCTCAGTGTACTATTTCTGTGTTACAGTTGTGTTAGTGTTAGGGAAGAGATGCCCTGAACAGAGAATGTGACCATGTGGAAGTTAGATGACTAGTTATTTATTATAAAATTGTTATTAGATTTCATATATTAGCCTACTATGATTTTGGCTAATGTTGGTACTCATTGAAAGACTGATTATTTTGGGATATACTGATAGATCTTATTTCATTTTCTAGATACACAAGACTGAGAACTTTGAACCTGAATTTTGGTGAATTTTACAAGGTAATTTCACTTTTGAATATTAATTATGTTTTCCTTAATGACTCTCCACTTAACTTACCGTGTACATATTTTTATTCACTTCATTCCTGGTGAAGTGATACTGGTCATACATAAACATTCCAGAGGAATAAAAAAACAAACGTGCTTGGAATTTCCTCTTAGCTTAATTGTAATGGAGAGCTAATTCTACAATTGTTCATTGGATCAATGGCAGATTTCTCTTAGGTTTCAGTTAGTACTCATTTGGCTGTTGCCCAGAAAATCTAACTAAGCTGGCCCAAACAGAAAAGGGGAATTTACTGGGTCACATAACTGGGAGTCTAGGATTAGGACAAGCTTCTGACATGGCTTAGTTCAGATGCATAAACAGAGTTATTAGGATGAGAATCTGAGTCTGTTGTCTCTGGGTCTGAGTTAGCATTTTTAGGTTGGTTCCATTCAATAACACAAGATGGATTCAGTTGGGCCAAGTCTTCCATCTCCTAAATCCCAGTTACAGAGGGTAAAGGGAGAGAGAGAAAGAGAGAGAGAGATTGAGAGAGATTTCCAGAAGCCCCAGAAGACATGTCTGTGCATCTCATTGGCTCTAACCAGATTAACTACCCACTCTGAACTAATCACTTTGGCCAAGGAGACTTGTTACCCTGATTTACTTAAAGCTATCAGAGCCATTTCATGCAAAAATCACAAGGGGGTATGAGGGAAAAAGGAACAGAGAAGGGATGTTTTTGGCAGATGGTTACTATTTCTAGGGGGGTGGATACTAGAAGTAAACTAGCTAATTACTTAACTTTCTCAATCTGGTTATTAAAAACCTTGAAAATTAAAAGCTAAAAAAGCAATAGAGCATATTGTTTAAAAAAGTCAATTTATGGGGCGCCTGGATGGCTTAGTCGGTTGAGCGTCCGACTTTCGCTTAGGTCATGATCTCGCGGTTCGTGGGTTCGAGCCCCGTGTCGGGCTCTGTGTTGACTGCCAGCTCAGAGCCTGGAGCCTGTTTCAGCCTGTGACTCCCTCTCTCTCTGACCCTCCCCTGCTCGCGCTGTCTCTCTCCTAGAAATAAATAAAACATTTTTTTAAAAAAAGTCAATTTATTTTACTTTCAAAATTAAGGATATCTATGACCTATAGAGTCAATGACTTTAATAAGAATTTCATGTTGCTATTAAAAATGAAATAAGGGGCGCCTGGGTGGCTTAGTCGGTTAAGCGTCCGACTTTTGCTTAGGTCATGATCTCGCTGTTCGTGGGTTCAAGCCCCACGTCGGGCTCTGTGCTGATTGCCAGCTAAGAGCCTGGAGCCTGTTTCAATCTGTGACTCCCTCTCTCTCTGACCCTCCCCTGCTCACGCTGTCTCTCTCTCTTTCTCCTAGAAATAAATAAAACATTAAAAAAATTTAAAAAAAAAATGAAATAAGAACTACCCTTTCATATTGCAAGCAGTAGTTATTGGAAATCTACAAATCTGTAGCATGTATATATTAATGTCCACTCTTATCCAATCCATAAACTAAGCTGAAGTCATGCATTAGCCCATGGAAGATTTCTGTAGGCTGAAATTATATATGTATATGTAATTATATAATAACATATAATTATTAAATAAATATATAGAAGCATATATATATTTATTAATTTTTTAATGCTCATTTATTTTTGAGAGAGAGAAACAGAGACAGAGAGACAGAGTGTGAGGAGAGGTGGGACAGAGAGAGGAGACAAGGATCCCAAGCAGGCTCCAGGCTCTGAGCAGTCGGCACAGAGCCTGATGTTGGAGCTGAATTCACGGACTGTGAGATCATAACCTGGGCTGAAGTCAGCTGCTCAACTGACTGAGTGACCCAGGCACCCCTATGTATATTCATTTTTTAAAAAATTTTTAATGTTTTACTTATTTTTGATAGGGAGATAGAGACAGCATGAGCAGGGGAGGGTCAGAGAGAGAGGGAGACACAGAATCTGAAACAGGCTCCAGGCTCTGAGCTAGCTGTGAGCACAGAGCCTGATGTGGGGCTTGAACCCATGAACCATGAGATCATGACCTGAGCCGAAGTCGGATGCTTAACTGACCTGAGCCACCCAGGTGCCCTTATGTATATTCATCTTTAAAGCAAGTTGTTAAAAAAGATCCATTGAAACCTCAATTTATTTTTTCTTCTTTGTTTTGCTTACTTAGCACATTAGAATTAGATAATAAATGAACTGTTCTGATAATGATAAGTAAACAAATATAAAAAGCAATGATGACCTTTTAATCTTAGAATAAACGAATTAGTGAAAATAGAAACTTTAAGCCATATAGGACATTGGTATTTGCTTACAAAGGAGATGGAACATAACCCTGATCTTTAACAGGGAAACTGGAATTATTCTTTCAGTAAACATAAAACTAGAAAGAAAACTAGTAGAGCAGAATTTAACCTGCTAGAGTGATATATTATTCCTAAGACATATTCTCACAACAATAAAGGCCATTTTATGTTTGGAAAAAAGGGTGACACGAAAAATCATCCATGCTGACAATAAAATAAGTCAGGTAGGAGGGAGACAACAATATTAGCTGTGGCCCCAAGTCCAATTACAGTGACAAAAGCTGCAGTTTATCCCGCAAGTCTCCCTTTTACATTTCTCCCAGGAAGAAAGGCCAACTGAAATCCTAAAGGAGCTACTCTCCTTTAGGACCATATATAAAAAAAATGTACAAGGGGCACAAAGTGTAAAATGTTGTAGTTATTGGGGTACACTGCCTTTCTACCCCTTAAGGAATTAAGAGTTTATTCCACCAGCTCCTGAGAGCTACTCAAAGATGTGCCATTAATTACCATCCCTCTTTGATGATTTCCTTTGGAAGACTGGGTGAAGAAGAAGACTGTTTCACCCAAGCTCCTTCCAAGGGCAACCTGGATCCATGGAGCTGTAATGGCTTGACCCTCTTGATCCAACTCCAGAAACTCTGTGAAAGCATCCCAGCACTGGAGTTTCCCATGGGGCTGCCTGAGATCTGATTGAGATTGCACTGTCCAATCCCAATCGAGTTTTCTTTCCCTCCCTTAATCTTTACATTTTGCAAAATTCGTCTCTTGTTAGCAGGTACCAACATTTTCTTTTTCTTTTTTTTAATGTTTTATTTATTTCTAGGAGAGAGAGAGAGAGACAGCGTGAGCAGGGGAGGGTCAGAGAGAGAGGGAGTCACAGACTGAAACAGGCTCCAGGCTCTGAGCTGGCAGTCAGCACAGAGCCCGATGCGGGGCCCGAAACCACGAACAGCGAGATCATGACCCAAGCGAAAGTCGGACGCTCAACTGACTAAGCCACCCAGGCGCCCCAGGTACCAACATTTTCTTAAAGTTCTCAGTATTTTCTCAGATATTATGACACTAAAAGAGAAAACAGGTATCTTAAGAGCACTCAGTAAAACCTGACAGAGAGAGCATGAGGGCATTTTCTCTTGTGAGGGGGATAAGGCACTATTAGGCTGTGCAATAAGTGGGCTTAGAATGGGCATAAATCTAGCTTCTGGTTATGCCAAGTGTTTCTAGATTCCACTGAGGTGGCCAGTGTTCACTCTGGGTGTAGATAATGCAGTTTTTGGCATTGCTGGGAGTATCTTCTGTTGTAACCTTACACTTTTTTTGGATTCTAAAACCCAACTTCCTACAATGCCAAGCAAAGTGCTTTCTGCCTAATAGGCCCCTTGAAAACATGGGCTAAATACATTCATGTGTGGTTATTAAGTGAATAATTAAATTGATAAATTATTTGAATTAAAATCAATGGCAGAATATACTTTCTTCCTTGAAGAATGATCATGTTACTTAAATAAAAAAATGATTACTTTTGTTTAATTCAATTTAGTAACTTGTTTCTCAAGAATTCATTAACCAGGTCTCAGCAACTCCACTTAATAGTTTCACAATCTTGAGCAAATTTCCTAATCTCATTGAGTTTCACTTTCCTCATCTAGAGAATCAGAATAACAATAACATTTATTTTTATTAATGTGAGAACCAAATGTAATAAAGAACGTAAAGCCATCAGTACAGTGTCCCTCACAGAGTAAGCATCTTATAAGTCCTATATTGCTACAATTACTGTTAAAATAGCAGCAAAGGGGATTTTCTAATGGTATCCCTCATCTTCATGACCCTGTCCACATGACTCTTGCTCTCTCTGCCCTTGAGCTACTAGCTCAACATCCTACAAAGTGTAAGTGAGGTTCCCCGAGGTTACTGGTCTTGCCCTTTTCACAAGGATTGCTTTTCTCTGAGAGTGACATATTAAGCTCCTCTCTGAGGGCAGTGGGTTCTCCCTGAAGTGCTCGGTCTGCTTTATTTTTATGTCCAATAATGTCATAATACCATTTTCTAAACTGCACTTTTCTTTTTATAAAAGCCTTATGTCATAACAAAAGTGCCAGTGTAAGTGACACACAGCCCAATGTGCTCAAAGCCTTTGCATTGTCCCAAGGGAATGAAGTTGAATTGGGTTATTTGAAAGAATGGAAATTCAGATGCTTCTCCTAAGGAGGTAGCAGAAGCAGAACAGAAGTGTTAAGAGTCAGGATCACCGGAGTTCAAATTATGGAGAGGCCTGTGGTAATGTATATGTGATCCTTTTTTCTATCTTTCTATCTTCACAACTTTGTATGTGTGAGGGTACTTTTTTTTTTTTTTGAGAGAGAGAGAGAGAGAGAGAGAGTAATAGTGTGCCTGCACATACCTGAACAGAGAGTGAGAGAGACAGAGACAGAGAAAGAGAATCTTCAGCAGCCTCCACACCCAGCCTGGAGCCCACACAGGGCTCCTAGGATCATGACTTGAGCTGAAATTAAGAGTTAGAGGCTTAACCGACTGAGCCACCCAGGTGCCTCTCTGTGAGGGTACTTTTATTTTTATGTTATTTATTTAATTCTTTGACCTCCATGTTTACTTCTGCCTCTACATTCCTCATTAACAACAGGTAGTGAGGGAGCTAAGACTGCTTTTACAGATTTCACTGTGTTGTCTGAGAGAGTAATGGTCACTGAGGGAACACATCAGTTATAAATCAGCTATACTTTTGTCTTGAACAGACTTAGGGTACTTTCAATATGTCCATTTAAGAAAATGAGGAAATAAAGGTTCAGTGAACAGCCATCACTATTATAACTGGTATTATTACAGCCATACTTTTTTTTAACTTTATGTATTTATTTTGAGAGAAAGAGAGAAAGCACGAATCAGGGAGGCACACAGAGAGAAAGAGAGAGAGAGAGAGAATCCCAAGCAGGCTTCACACCGTCAATGCAGAACCCAATGTTGGGCTCAAAACTACAAACCATGAGATGGTGACCTGAGCCACAGTCAGATGCTTAGCTGACTGAGTTACTCAGGTGCCCCTACACCTACATATTAATAGGTATGTCATTTGTGCAGGATTGGCTGTAATGATTAAATGTGAGTAGAGGGAATATTGGGGACTTTTTTCCATGCCTAACACTATTCACAAACCATTCATCATTTATATTTTAATCCTCACTGCAACTATCTATGGCAAATTAGCTTTATTATATAGACAAGAAAACGGAAGCACACAGCAATTAGGGAATCTGAGTTTCCAGAGCTCCTCATGATGAAGCCAGGGTTTCTGACTCCATTCCTCTCGTTCTCAGTTGGCAGACTGTTTCTTTACATAATCATTTCTAATCCTCAGAATAAAAGTGCTGTTGCTTACAGATCTCAGTCTCATTTTAAGAAGCAAAGTTAGGAGAGAAAAGAGGGAAAAAAGACAAAAACACACAAAATCTTGTTGATGGGATAGCTTTTCATGTAGCCTTTCTTTGGCAATATAAAATGGGGAAGAGGTTTCAAACAGGAGAGAAAAGAGCTTGTTGTAGAATATAAGCACTGTGAGGGTAGCGATTTGTATCTGTTTTGTTCCCTGTTTATCCCTGGCACTATAAAGTGCCTGGCCCACTGTACCCCTTATGTCAGTAAATGAATGAATTTAGGGAGCGTGTGCCCTTGCTGAAGCAGGTCCCAATAAGCTCCGGAGTACTTCTGGGGTATTATGCACAAAAATGTTGCAACTACAGATGCTTTAAAGTATAACTATGAATATCTCAGAACAGTGTATCTAGAGGTACAAGGGAAATGGCTAGAGCTAATCCTTTGCTACACTCAGAAGCTGGGGGTCCACACATGAAACGATGCTCAGCATCGTTCCTCATCAGGGAAATACAAATCAAAACCACACTGAGATACCACCTCATGCCAGTCAGAGTGGCTAAAATGAGCAAATCAGAGAACTCTAGATGCTGGCGAGGATGTGGAGAAACGGGCACCCTCCTACACTGTTGGTGGGAATGTAAACTGGTACAGCCCCTCTGGAAAACAGTGTGGAGGTTCCTCAGGAAACTAACAATAGAACTCCCCTATGACCCAGCAATAGCACTGCTAGGAATTTACCCAAGGGATACAGAAATGCTGAGGCATAGGAGCACATGTACCCCAATGTTCATAGCAGCACTCTCCACAATAGCTAAAACATGGAAAGAGCCTAAGTGTCCATCAACAGATGAATGGATCAAGAAGATGTGGTTTATCTATACCATGGAATACTACATGGCAATGAGAAACAATGAAATCTGGCCATGTGTAGCAACATGGATGGACCTTGAGGGTGTTATGCTGAGCGAAATAAGTCAGGCAGAGAAGGACAAATATCATATGTGTGCACGTATAGGAGGATTAGGAGGAACTTAACAGAGGACCAAGGGGGAGAAGAAGGGCGGAAATGGTGGGGAAAGGGAGAGAGGCAAACCATGAGAGACTCTTGAATGCTGACAAAAACTGAGGACTGGTGGATGTGGGGGGGAGGGGGATGGGCATGGAGGAGGACACTTGTGGGGATGAGCACTGGGTGTTATGTGGAAACTAATTTGACAATAAACTATTTGTAAAAAAAAAAAAAAAAAAAAGAATCCGGGGGTCCAATATCCTCTTTCAATTTTACAAAAATGTTTTGTATATGAGCCATGCTCCCTAGAGTATGGATTGTGAGTCTCAAGTCTTTCCTAAATTTTTACCTTTTCATCTCTAGTCTTTTAATTTTTTTCCTATTCATTTCTATTTCTATTTTTTCTACTACTTTTCTACTTATTTCTAATTGTTTTTCTATTTACACGAATATCAATACTCTGGTTTCTCTTCAGATAGCATAAATCTTACCCTTTTTACAAGAATATCATTTTTTCTCCTAAATTACACTTATGCATGTTTTATTAGTTTTCGTCACCAGATTTGATGCCTTACTTTTTCTCTTGAACCAATTTTTTTATGTATTTTTCTAAAGTACATTTTTGGAGATTTTATATCCAGGGGTGTTAAATAGTTGATGTACTATTGAGTCACTGGATACTGGAAACTCTCTCAGTTGCTCTGGCACCTGAATAGCATGATCTGGCCAGACTCCCCCCCCACCCCCCACAGTCAAACTGTAGTCATTTCTCTGCTGTCCTCTGGTGATCAATAAGATGGAAAAGAAGACTGATGTGAAGATACTTTTTATTTTTATTTTGTATGTAAACACTTTTTTCTCTGCCCAAATGCTTGGAGGATTAAAAATTTTTTCTTGGAGAAACAGATTCTTAACTATGGAAAATAAACAGTTACCAGAGAAAATGTGGGGGCCAGGGAGAATGGGTGAAACAGGTAATGTGGATTAAGGAGTTCACATGTTCTGATGACCACTGGGTGATTATAATAAAACTTACAAATTTTTTTCTTGGAATTAACAATCTGTACAAAAATATACTTACAAATAGTTCTCTTAACATTTTTTTTTTTATCCATAATTCTGGGCCTTCAACTCAGAAAAATGCTTGTTATTTATCTACGTGTGGTTTTGCCTTTCTTCTGTTTGCTCTTTCGCTCTTGGGAAATTTCCTAAATCTGTTCACTACAGTTGATTAATCTTAGTATATTTCTAACACGTTGTTAGAGAAATAAGCTGATCTTCTAAATCAAGAATTGGTAAATTGTGGTGCATGAACCGCTTTTGTATGACTCATGAGCTAAAAATAATTTTCATATTTTTAAAGGGTTGCTAAGAAATAACAATATTAATAATAATTAGCAGGAGCAGCAACACAGACTATATCTGGAATTCGGAGCCTAAAATACTTACTATCGTATTTTTTATAGACAAGTTTGGTGACTCCTGTTTTTAAATCAAACACTAATTTTGCTGCAGTATCTAATCTGTTCTTTATTGCCTCAATTCAATTTTTAAATTTATTTGTCCCTAATTTCATATGAAAAAATGTATTTCCTGGTCTTTGGTTTATCTTTTTTATGGATTCAATACTTTTTTTCTAGATATAACCTCTCTTTCCCTGGCAATATAAAATGGAAGAGGAAGCTTCAAGTAGAAAAGAAGATAACTTATTTTAGGGCATGAGCATATGAAGGTGAGGATTTATATCTATTTTTGTCCTTGTATTACTCCTAGTGCTTGAAAGTGGGAATTAGGACTTAGCTACAAGGAACACTTTTGGGGGGGCAGGAAAATTTACTTTGTTGCAAAGTTTGTATAAGTGTGTCCATATTTATGCTTGCAGCTCCTAAAGTTGCTCAAGTAATGTTCGTTTTGCCAGCTGACCTACTACCTCCAGAGAGAAAGTTGGGATATCTGTGATCTGTTAATAATTCTTTTGTTCAAGGGCAAAATGGAAAAAACTATTAGAAGGCTGTTATTTTTGCCTTAGTCCTCCACTATTTAAGGGGGGAGGTGTCATTTCAAACATTCTCTGACATGACTATGTTTTATGAGTCTGCAGTAGCAAATTTCATCGTTTACCTTGTGGCATGGTCACATTAGTTGGAGGAATGGTGATCAGGGCCACAGCCTGTTGAATGCACCTGGGTACTGAAATAGTTTCTGAAATTCTTAAATTTGTTCAATTTTCTAGTCTTCCAAGTATCCCCAAGGGGCTCTGTTTCTCACTTGAGCCATGCCAGTTTTAGATTAGTAGTTCCCAGGGCTCTGTTGGAAATCCTGTGCATTTATTACCCATGTGGGTACCTTCTCACATCCTTCACTTCTGCTGATTTGCCAGCTTGTTATTGCTTTTTGTGACCTTGCTCACCTGTACTATATCTTAAAAGGAATCTTTTAAAATTTTTGTCTTAATGACAAATTTCTTCTCCATTTTATATCACTGGTAAAGTGTTTAAATATAATTTTCATTTTCATTTTGGACATTTCAAAGAAACTTTGGGAGAGAAGAGAATTGGTTAATTGTTCTTAAACAGCTCTCCTTAAACATAGGTACTTCGGTGCATTTCCAAAGAAATTTATTCTTTTAACCCTCAGACAACCTTGTGAAATAGAAAACTCTTTTTTTTTTTCTTTTTTAGGTCTTTACATGCCTTATAAAGAAAACAAGCTTCAGAGAGATTAAGTGGCTGTCTCAGGGTCACATGACTGGTAAATCGTTTCAGCGTGCCTCACACTCTGTCCTCCACCTGGAGATTTATGCAAAGGTGAAACAGGTCCACTACCCTGTTGTGATCAGAAGTGATGCTAGGAATGTCCCTTATCTAAAACATCAGGGCACCTGAGTGGCTCAGTTGGTTAGGCATCCGACTTCGGCTCAGGTCATGATCACACGGTTCATGGGTTCAAGCCCTGTGTCAGGCTCTGTGCTGACAGCTAGCTCAGAGCCTGGAGTCTGCTTTAGATTCTATGTCTCCCTCTCTCTCTCTGACCCTCCTCTGCTTGCACTGTCTCTCTCTCAGAAAAAATAAATAAATAAATAAATAAATAAATAAATAAATAAATAAAACCTCAACCACATCACCTTTTCTTCCACCATTCTTGTGAAACTACTGGATTTAAAAATCTCGAGTTCTTAGAATTCAGTGGGAATATTAATTTTCTTTCCTGGAGCCAATTTAAGAAAATTGATCCAGACTATATTGGGGTGTACACCTTCTGATCTGTTGGTATTTGACTTTCATCCATTTGATCCCCGTATAGCTCAGTGCATCCTATTTTCACAACTTGCAGTTTAAGAGGCAAGTGATTTGTATCCATCAGCTCAGCAGTGACAACAGGGCTAAATCCATCATTGGGTATTACTTGGTCTTCCCGCACAGGCTGCCAAATGTCTTCTAAAGCCACTGAAATTGATGGTGACGATTTTCCACATTCTTCATTTATGGTTTACATTGTGACTTTCTTCCACTTCAATCTCTCTAGGGACTAAATCCAGTCTGTTTTGTGTTAGATTTTACAGTTATAACCTATTTCGTCTTTTGAAGTTGCACCTTGAAAGAGCCTTTGTTACATCTGTGAAATCAGCCAAAATACTTACAGGTAGCAAGACTTCCTTTTAAAGTTCTATTGCCTTTTACTGTTTTCTTTGAACTGATCCGGAGGAATATATTACAATTTGGTGGTGTCAAATGCTTCCAGTAGTTATGTTTTGAGATGATCACCTTCCTGTTTTGTTGGGTTTTATTTGACACCAACTTTTACTTCGAGTGAGTTGCCGCATGTATACTGAAGTTTGGGCCAACTCTAGTCTGTTGGAGTGGTTACATTGAAAGCATGTCTACTGGTGGGACATCATGGAACAGCCTGTTACCTTCATGGTTAATGGGAGTTGGTTGGGGGCAAAGAGAGGGAGCCAGAATGCTTGAGAAGTAGGCACTAAAGACTGTTTTAGCCATGCAATATTGTTGCAGACAGCTGTTTTCCATGGCACTGAGGAGAGTTTTTCAACAAAAGCCTTACTGAACTTACGAAGCAAAGATAAAGAACTCCAAAAAAACAGAAAGTACTAGACTAGTTAAAAGTAATTCAGCTAGGGAATATGTCCTTCGTACGAGAAGCCCTCAGTTTCACTTTTTCAGTAGCATATGGAATAGAACTTTTTTTTTTTTTAAGTTTTTTTTTTAATGTTTTATTTATTTCCAGGAGAGAGAGACAGATTGAGCAGGGGAGGGTCAGAGAGAGAGGGAGACACAGACTGAAACAGGCTCCAGGCTCTGAGCTGGCAGTCAGCACAGAGCCCGACGCGGGGCTCGAACCCACGAACCGCGAGATCATGACCTAAGTGAAAATCGGACGCTTAACCGACTAAGCCACCCAGGCGCCCCTTTTTTTTAACCTATACATATTGAATTGGTCTTGAAGTTCTATGTATAGATAACATTTTTAAATTTGTTATTTTTTGCATAAGGTTTTAGTTTCTTTTGAATTTATTCTTTAAGTTTAATTAATAACATATTTCTAAACTTGAAAATCTGTGGGGCTTTCTTTATTTTTCCCATCAAGCTCCATTTCCCTGATTATATATGGATTGATGTAAGGGAAATGCAGCAGATACAATTATGACTATAAAATTCAAACATCAACTAGAATTTTTTAGTATCTATGTGGTTTTAAAGCAAACATCTTTTATCGAAAATATTCTATATCCAAAGTCCTTAGAAAGATGCTTTGAGCTCAAGATGATGCAGAGGTGAATAAAATCCGTATCTTAACTGGAAGGGATAATTTTTCCTGCATAGGGGTATCTGACACATTATGTATAAATGGATCAAAGCATGAAAGCTAGGGTTTCATAATTAAAGTTTTAGTTTGAATGTATATTTTAGGGGAAATAATAGAAATATATGAAAGGGGACGACAGATGATAAAGGAATTATTGCCTAGAAAATAGAGTTGGCTCAAATAGACATGTAAACATGTTAAGTATGTTCAATATTCATTAACATTGAAATCGTGTTTAAGCAAGAATGTACTGATCCACAAGTCATACACGCACTTACTCCATGATCAACTTTTATTATCTTTCTCTGTGTCCTCTTCCTTGTATCCATTTCATGCTCATGAGGTCAACTGTAGGCATACAACCACAGTAGAGGGAAGATCCAGGAGAGGTTTTCAGTCTACAGATGCCCTTGTATTTGAAGCTATTGCTGCTTCCTCCAGACTGTGGTGAGAATTTCTTATGAATTTCATCAGAGTCCCTTAGGGACATGTACTGGAAGGCTAATTCTGAAGCTACTCGCTCTACCAGCAATAGTTTTGTTAGTCTACACTTGAAAATATCTGGCACAAATAAAGCACTCAAGGGTGATCGAGAAGGAAACTTCCTTTACATCTATACAGCTAGCCCTAAATTCGGTCTTTGTAATTTTTTTCATATAGTTTTTTAATTGTCCTATTTCTATATTGGGATTTTCTCCTTCAATACTTTTTGTTCCTCAGAAAAGTGTCATATCTTGTAGTGGTTTATCCTATTATGGCTCCTTCTGTAATCACATTCACTCTGGATTAAATTAAATTATCTCTGAGCATTGTCTGTGGAGGTAGAAGCAATTCCAATTTCAAAAATATCTGGGCTCTAAATTTGAAACCCTGTGTGGTTAATGGAAGTGGGGTGGCCACACACAGAGCAGGTAGAAAGTTCTTAATAAGAACTCACTGAGGACAAATTTCATGTCAGGTACCAATATACTGATTGTTATCCATGTCAGGGCCCTGGATATAATCTTTGAATGGCTCCAGACATCTTATAGAATAAAAGTAAAGCTTCTTTTTGTGGGATATATGGACCTCTGTGTCCAGCTCTGGACAGACATCTAGTCTGTCACCACCTTTGAGTACTAGTTCCCTACATGCTGAGTGCTCTATATTTCCATTCCTTTCCCTGTGTCATCTTTTTACCTGAGAGGGGGTCTCCCTTCCCATATTTAACAGGCTAAATTCTTTACATCAATCATTTATCTTAGGTATGACCATCTCAGAACACTTTCTCAGACATTCAATGCCTACTTCTTAAATGAATACCATGCACCATACTGTATTAAAGTTGCTTGTTTGCATATTGTGTTTCTGGGTTTTTGTTTTTGTTTTTTTTGTTGTTGTTGTTGTTTTTTTGGTTATATTCTTGGGAACCAACCCAGTACCTGACACAGATCACATTAACACATAAGAAATAAGAAAAACAAACAGATGGGACAACAGCTGCAAATAGATAAATGTTAGTCTAATCAGAAAGAGTATAAGCAATGAAAATCATTTCAACTTCAGTGTAGATACAAATCCTATCACTCCTACTACCACAAGACTTCTTTTCCACACACAAAAATTTTGGTTCTTTTCTCCTCAGAAGTGGAATTTGGTTGGTCTTCTTTGCCTACTGGGTAAAATCCAAATGCCTCTGTAGGCACAGAAAATCTGAATTCTGGATCCTAATTTCCCTGTCCCAATTTCTTCTACTATTTACTCTTTACTTACAAGTTTCACTACTTGCTAGTCATATGATTTTGAGACCATTATTTCTCTTGGAAACTCAATTTTCTCTCTGTCAAATGGGCATAAATGATATAATCTATATAATATTATATATATATCTATACATATCTATATAATATTAATGAAATAATGATGTATACTACTTAGTCTAGAATTATTGTTCAAAATGTTAATTACTATCAATATTGAGATATATATTATGACTTAGAAATAGTTTACTCCATCCAGCATATGTAAAATAGGTCTTGGGATAAGTGCTTTTCTGCCTCATTGCTTTTGTTTGCTTGATTTGTACTTCTGTATGCAAATAATAATTAGTATTCAAGAATCAGTCATCTAGAATTACTGTGTATTCTCTGACAATCTAAATTGATATAATCTTTCTCTCTTTTTATTCTTATAGAAATTGTCATGTTTACAGTACATATGAAAATTATTAAATTCATGCATGCAGTCTTCCAATGCATATTTATTCAGCACTTGTTGAGCGTAATACATGGAGTCATTGTGTTAGATAGTACAGAGAGGTGGTAAACGAGATACCACTGTCATTACATGCAAGGAATTTTTGGTGTGGTGGAAATTACCAAAGGAAATCTGGAGCCAGATTGTTCATATTTGTTACCAGTTTCCATCACTTACTAACTACCTGACCTGGAAGAGTTTAGTAAAATTCTGAGTCTTATAGGTGGAAATTGCTGAGAAGAATATCTAGCACAGTAAGCACTAAATAAATGTTATCAGTACATTATTATTATTGTCAATGATATTACATTCTAGTAAGAGTGAATGATCTTAAACAATTTTTATCACAAAAATATTTTTTGTTTAGTATTTAAAAGAGAATTTGAAAAATACGTCCATGGCCCTAATCTGAGATTCAAAAATATTCAAAGATGTGTGGAAGACTTATATGCTGATGAAATATTTTCAAAGATCCTAGAGAATAATGGAGACTTTAAGGTAGTGAAAGAAAAGCTGCCTGAAAGACTTCCATTTCCAGAAATAGCTAACTCGATGATTTGGACTAATCCTTCTACTAATGGTAACTAAAAGAGCTGGTCAAAAATCTGTAAGATGGTGAGATATTGCCAGACCATGAAAACGGTGAATATCATAGCCCCTGAATTAAACAGGGCTGCTTCTACCCAGGGGCATTTTTCTAAGGCAGGTCAGAGCTAGGGCTCCATGAGAGACAACTAAGGAACAGCACTCAAATTCCTTTGTCCACCAGGAACAAAGCTCCCTGAGAATCACTTATCCACTTCCCCATTTCATCTACCAATTCTAAGAAAGTTGTTAAGAGACACGCAGAACTTTGAGGCAAACTACTTAAACTGAAGAGAAAAGATCAAATTTTGTTTGATTTTTGTTTTAGATGGCCCTTATTCTGGGCAAGGACCCTAAAAGGCTGCATTATAGATGGGAAAGGAATAGCACCCTGATCATCTAGGTATCATAGAAAATTCTGATGCCTTGGGTGTGGACTGTTTCTTCCAGGAACTTGGAAGATCAAAAAAACAAAATAAAACCATTTCTGACACAAGATAATAAAACCCTAGATCTCAAATTATTTCTAAAAAGAATTTATCAAATAAAATATCAGGCAAGCAATTAAAGTTTATGAGGCACAGGAGGCAATAAAGCACAAACTAAAATCAGCAAAAACAATCACCAACAGAAACAAATTCACAAGAGCAAAAACATGAAATCATCCAAAATAGAATGGAAGAGCACCCTGTTCTTTATACTCTTAGAAATAAAATCTAAATGCAAAAAGTTTCTGCAAACTTTGGAAACACAAAATTTTATTTTGCTGATTTGAAAAGAATCCAACTTGAAATGATATAATTGAAAAAATATAATAACTGATATTAAAAACAGATGACCCTTAAGGCAGATGAGATACAATCAAAGAGAAAATTACGAACAGGAAGAGAGCTCAGAAGAAACTCAGAATGAAGCAAGGAGAAATGGAAAACAGAGATATAGTTGAGAGAATAACCAACATAAAGGATAAAATATCTAAAATTAATTCATTTGTTACAATTCCAGAAGTGTGGAGAAGAAGATGAGGAAGAAAAAACATAAAGTAGTTATTGACAATTTTCTAAAACTGATCAGTAAGCCCAACAGATGTCAAATGGGATAATTAAAAGGAAATTTACTGGGGCATCTGGGTGACTCAGTGGGTTGAGCATCTGACTCTTGGTTGCAACTCAGGTCATGATCTCATGGTTCATGGATCTGAGCCCCACATCTGGCTCTGCGCTGTCAGTGGAGGGTCTGCTTGGGATACTTTCCCTGTCCATTTCTCTCTATGCTTCTCTTCCACTCAAACTTTCTCTCTGTTTCTCTCAAAATAAATAAATAAATAAACTTTAAACAAAAAGTAAAAAAGAGGAAATTTACATGTGAACACATATAATAAAAGTTCAGAAACCAAAGTGTGTATAACTTCCAAACTACAAAATAACATGGAAGAGTATAAAACAGTTGTGGTGGCTTTACAATATGTCATCTTGTCTAAACTGACCTACATTTCCCAGAATTCCTATTCTGTAAGTTTCTGGTTAGAGTAGTCCACAGAAGAAATTCTTTTGGGGAATTTGGAAGGTTGGAGTGAAGCAGCAGCCTTTTTGTAGCCCACACATATTTTCCCAAACCAGGGGATTGCAAGACCTAATATCAGATGTGAAAATGACAGCCTTACAGACACTGCTTAATCAACTCCCATAATCATGCATGGTCAAATCCATGTGATAAATCCCTTTATACCTATCTTTATCTACCTATATCATCACTTTTCCTTGTGTTATTGTTTCCCTAATTGAACTCTGGTGCAGTAATCAATTATGCTAATAAGTGTAATAAAAGAGACAAAAATGAATGTAGAAAATTATCATCTATAGAAGCCGAATGGTAAAGTAGTATGTATAAACTCAAATATACTAGTGATTAGATAAAATGTAAATAGCCTAAATTCTCTATACAAAATTCAAAGATTGTTGAACTGGATTCAAAAACACAACACTCAAACTGTAAGTTGTTCATAAGAGACACATTTAAAATATATGAAAAGTAGCAAAATAAACTCAGTAAAATGTAAGAAAAGAAACAGTAAATAAAATAATACAACTAACCACATATAATACAATCACATAATAGAGTTTTGAAAAATATGACCTCACTAGAAATGTTAAAGAAATCTCAAAGAAAACATAAAGATCTCATGAAAAACTTAATGCTAATAAATATTAATATCTAGTTGAAATGGACACATTCTGAGAAAAATGAAACAACTGTGACACAGTAAGAAATAAACATTAAGAATGATATATTTTTAAAGAAACCTTGATTTAATGTCCTACACACACACACACACACACAGGCACTAATTCCTCACCATCAAATTCTACAGAATATTTTAGGAAGAAATAATTCCAACTCTTATACAAATTCTTTCAGAATAAAAAAAAAGCCAGAAACTGCTCATCTCATATTTTGAAGGCAGTATGATTGTAGTTATAAAACTCAGAACATTTTACAAAAAATATTTATAGACCAATCTCTGCAAGAACATAGATATCAAAGTCCAAAATAAAATATTAGTTAACCAAATCTGTCTATAGATTTGGTTAGAATACTTCCAAAGTAGTAATAATACTTCACAATTAAGTTAGATTCATTCCAGGATTCAAGGTTGGTTTTACATTAACATGCAAAATAATAGAACTTACCAATTCACCTAACAAAGAAATCATATGATTATCTTATTAGATAGAGAATAAGCATTTGCTATAGTTCAATATCTAGTTACACTGGAAATTCATAAACTAGAAAGATGAGAGAACCTCTTTACTTTAATAAAATATATCTTGAAAACTTAGACCAATCATCATACTTCTAAGTAAAACCTGAGAAGCATTTCCTTAGCCATTAAATAGAAGGCTGTGCTTTTTTCCAGTACTGTAGCTAAAGAAATTAAATGTATACTTATTGTGAAAGAAGAACTAAAAATATAAAATAAAAATAAGAGGACTGCCTGGGTGGCTCAGTCAATTAAGTGTCCGACTCTTGATTTCAGCACAGGTAATGATCCCAGGGCCATGGACTGAGCCCCACATCAAGCTCCATGCTTAATATTTTCTCTATCATCCTGCCTGTCTTCCCCTGATTGCATGCACTCTCTCTGTCAACAAACAAACAGAAGACCAAAAGAAACAAACAAAACATGAAACCTAAATACCAATCACTCTACTACCACCAGATTGGCAAAATTTTAAGGTTGAAAACATCAAATATTGGTGAAGTGTTGAACCACAACTCTCATAAATTGATGTTGGACATATGAAATGGTGATGGCTACTTTGGGAAGCAGCTTGACACCATTTGGAAGATGCTGAAAACATTATCATGTTATTTTGCAATTCTGCTACATGTGCATAAATATACTAGGAAATATGAACAAGGACATCATAGCAAGACCATTTGTTATAGGTAAGAATTGGAAGTACCTAATTTCCATCAACATTAGAAAGGAAAAACAAACTATTATATATTCATTTAGAAAACTAGACCTCAATGTATACATATGCATGCGAAACGATGAATAAACCTTCATAATGTTGAGTGAAACAAATCAGATACAGAAGAGTACCAACTGTTTGATTCCATTTATATAAATTTCAAAAACAGGAAACAAATCAAGCCACATTGTTTCAAAATGAACAATTAGATAGTAAAATGATAAGGAAAAGCAAAAGGAATATATTTCAAAATACTCAGGAGCATTGTTATCATTGAAATTAGGAAGGATATTATGATCTAGAAGGAGCCTGTGGGGCTTTTTAGCTGCTAGCCACGCTCCAGCTCTTGAGATGGGGGAGGGGGGAAGGGCAGGTATAGAGACATTTATTTTTATAATTCTATTAAGTTGTATATGTATTTTTAGATTTTCTGTAAGTTTGTTACATATTATAACCTACAAATGAGGTAGTCCAGGAAGACAAAAGAAATAGCACCAATAACTATTAACAAGGACTAAATACAAATCTCCATTATTAGGAGATGATGCATGGTTGTATATAGAGGAAATTTTTAGAAATCTAAAGGTTCTCCAGCCCCTAGTATAGCTGGGTATGAAGAAAAAGACACAGACAGGGGCCAAGAAAATGGGATTTCATTGAAGGGATTCAAGTACATGAATGACTTGATCAGTCGTGAATTTGCCTAAAAAATTCTGGTTTTAATTAGACTTGAATTGCTAAGGCTTTGCCCCTTATTTGGGATATTACATTCTTTCTGGTTACAGTCCCTGTTTGGTAATAGTACATGGTTTTCCATGGTACAGTTTCAATAACTATTTGTGGATTGGATTTACTGAGAAATTGGGCCTCTGCAAATATTGTATTAACTTGAACAAAATATTTTTTTCTTTAACATTGTAATACAGTCATTAATAGTAGACTTCTGAAAACTATGAATTATATTTATATAATTTCTTATAAGTTTCTTGTCCTACATACAAATGTAGTTAGTATAAATATTGTATCTACATACCTAATGAAAAATGATGACTATAGATCATTACATTTGGTAGAATTCAGCCCAAATGTTGTTTTAGCACAAAAAAATAACCAACCAAACAAATAAACAAACACACCTTAAATGAAATTTTGCCTGAATTGTCTAGAAAATTGGTTTTCTCTTCATTTAATGCTGCATATGTAGATGTAGGTTTGATTGATTATAAAATCGCTTTGAGTAATCCTCCAAGTACTCTCATCTAGAAAATGACTTCAAATCAGTTATTTCCAAGCTAACAGTTCAGGATCAGTCTCATGATTTTCTAAGTAAGAGATGCATGAAAATGCATAGTAAATTAAGCCTTTATAGTAATGTTTATAATGTATAAATACATTAATATTACTAGAATGTTAATAGAATGAAATATTAAAGCTATGACCTAAAATAAAAGTAACACAAGAAGTTTTAAACTTAAATTAGCATTGCAATATTGTCTCAATACTTATTAAATATTCCATATAGCAAAACCCACTTAGCATTCAAAATTGTAGCTACATTTAATAAGAACACTTTTTTAGAAACCTCATATGTAAAGTTGCAGCATTATAATCTTTTTTTCCCCTTTCTAATTTATTCTCCTGAGAGAAGGTAAGGTAGTTATAAATAGTGAAAGGAAGAGAAAAGCTTACTAAATCAAATAATTGTTTCATAGAATTATGGGCAATTTAAATTAACCCATAAAATGTGTATAGTTTTGCCTAGTATTTTAATTCTCCATTAAAAATGTGTATATACAGTTACCTATAGTCTAGATGCTGTATATTAAGGCTTCATATTGCTACCTCTCTACCTGGGCATTTAAAATAGCAAGTTTCCAAAGAAAACTACATTGAAGAGCAGAGTTTTGTGATTCTGAAAGGGCATGAGCCGACTGTCTCTATGAGTATCTTCGGCTAAGTTTCTCCATTCTGGGATGTGGTTCAAGAATACAGAAAGTTAAATCTGACTACTGCTACTCAGATGTCTGTCCAGAAGTATTATAGGGCCTGTAATCATCAAATTTTTATGTCATTTCCAGGTGTTTGTGAGCATTATTTAGGAAAACTCAATGTTAGTGCCCTATAGGTTGGCATTCAAGGCTCTGCATCATTTGTCTTGACCATTATTTGCAGTTTTAATATTCTTTCGTATTATAAGACTTCACTCCTATACATGTTTACCAATGCTTTCCTCCTAGATGCTCTACACTTGCCTAGGTGTTTATACTCACAGAAGTTTTCTCTCCTTGAAAATTCAAATTAAATTCTAATTCTCTTATTAAATATCTTCTGATAATTTATCGTTGGAAAGAATAAATCTTAAAGTCCTATGGCACTTTTCCTTCAAACTTCAAACAGTCTTCATTAAGATACAGCCTCATGAAATCATAAAATTTCTCCCAAATGGAATGTAAAGCTCTTACAAGCAAAAACTATCATTTTTCCAGGGCACTTGGGTGGCTCAGTCAGTTAAGCATCTGACTTAGACTCAATTCATGATCTCATGGTTGGTGAGTTCAAGTCCTGCATCAGGCTGTGTGCAGACATCTCACAGCCTGGAGCCTGCTTTGGATTCTATGTCTCCCTCTCTCTCTACTCCTCCTCTGTTCATGCTCTGTCTCTCTCTAGCTCAAAAATAAATAAACGTTAAATTTTTTTTTTTAAAAAAACACCTGTAGTTTTTCCTTTGGTCTTGAGCACAAAACCTTAATCACAGCAAATGCCCCTCCATCCTGACCTGATTTCTTTAAGATTTCAATCCTAAAAATTGATGAAGTCCTCCAGATTACAAACAAAAGGGTAGTTGTGCTGGATGCTTAATGCACTAGTTTGCTCTCACTGGGTAAGGCCGCAGTAACAATCTTCAGGTCTTGTTGACGCATAGCAATGGTATATTTCTTTTTGATGGTGCTTGTAGACTGCAGTGGCTGTGGTGGTCATGATTGGTATGGCCTTTGTGTCTTCATTCCAAAGTCCAAACTGAAAAAGCAGCCCCTAGTCTTGACCTACCGATCTCATGGCAGGGAGAAAAAAACAAGAATGGCAGCAGAAACATGCAGATGCTTTATAAGCCTATACTTAGGATCACAAATGTCTCTTCTGCTCATATTTCATTGTCCAAAGCAGGTCTAATGGCCCCTGACAGTGAGGCGAACAAGTAGATATTGCCTACAGAGAGGTCCTGAAAGCTCATGGGCAACCTGTGGGGATGTATAATGTTCTTACAGGGAAGAGAGTCAGCTGTATGGCACCCCCACCATTTAGGATTTACAGTGCTTTTCTTGTTCTCTTCTTGGCTCATAATTTCCCCAATGTTGATCCTCATTTCTTCTCTAGTTGAATACTCCTATGAGTTATTTTTATTAATTGCTAACATTTGAATCCACTTTTTAAATTTATTTTCTGCCTCCCCATCTGGCTCTATTTCTGCTGTAAGACCACATATTGAATTCCCTGCATGTGGAGTATCTCTCACCTGTACACAAAACATTTTATCAGCAAATATTATGTAAACTGTAGAAAATATTCAAAAAATATGCATCAAATCATTGTTTAACAATCAAATTATTATTTTACCAGTGGCATTAATTTTTATTCTGTAACCCTTGCTAGGAGACTCTAGGGTCTATCTTTACCATTGAGCACAGAGCTTAGAGCACCAACTTTTGGCAAGGGCTGCCTGTAGAAGTACAGTAAAACCTTGCATTGCAAGCCACTTGTTCTGCGAGTGTTCTGTAAGACGAGCAAACATTTCTAATAAATTTTAACTTGATAAACAAGTGATGTCTTGCAACACAAGTAGTACATAATGCCAAAGGTCACATGATCACAATGGATCCAGTGGCTTCTCTCTCTCTCTCTGCGGAATTGCAGGTAATCATCACCCGTCCTCAGATGCTCAGTCTCAGGCCTCGGTGTCTGGCAGAAATGAGTGCTTTTTCAGAACATTGGAAGGTGTCCACAACTTGCACTAGTGTATTTTTCTGTCACTTTAAAGCACCTACGGGGGTGCCTGGGTGACTTAGTCGGTTAAGCGTCCGCCTTTGGCTCAGGTCATGATCTCATGGTTCATGGGTTCCAGCTCTGTGTTGGGCTCTGTGCTGACAGCTCAGAGCCTGGAGCCTGCCTTAGATTCTGTGTCTCCCTCTCTCTCTGACCCTCCCCTGCTCATGCTCGCTAGTGCTCTCTCTCACTCTCTCTCTTTCAGAAATAAATAAAACATTAAAAAAAAAACAAAGCACCTATGGACAGTCCTTTGCTTTTCCATACAAGAGTAAGCTCAGGAATGCTTTGCTTCATTCTAGGTCAGGCTCCCTACAGATATAGCCTCTTTCCTCTGCTGTCTTATTGCCAGTTACATTAAATGCAGTTTATGGCAAGAATTAATTAATACTGTACTATAGTCAACATCTGTGTGAGCATATACAATGGCTCCCATGCAGAAAAAGATTCCATCGAGCCAATAGATAGCAATGATTCTGTAACTGACAGTGAAAGTCATCCTACATGATAACTCCTCTCTCTTGTTTCCCTCACACTAGCCATGAAAGTTTGCAAAGGTAAGTGCAGGTTAATTTGTTTTACTTTGTATTTTGTATTTTATTATTTTGTATTATATTACAGTATTTTAATCATTTCATATGAATATTTTGGGGGTTTAGAATGAATCATCTGAGCTTCCATGATTTCTTATGGGGAAATTCACTTTGATACACAAGTGTTTTGGATTACAAGCATGTTTTTGGAACAAATTATACTCACAAACCAAGGTTTTACTGTACCAAGAACGGTGATTATAAGATTCTAGTTGAACTAAAGTAAGCTACAGAATTTCCCTCCATCACTATTCTGGGAGGTTTTTTTCTACTAAAAGAGATTGAGGGAAAAATGTAGACATATATTTTATACTTGATAACTCTTTAAAATTTTTTCTGAACCAAGTGGTAAATTCTGGCCAGAATGACTTTTACAAATTCACAATGGTGAAAGGAAACTGAGAGTTAAGCTGAATCCTACTGGAATTTAAATTAGGCAAATTATTTGTTATCCAGTTTTTCACTTAAGTCTTTGAGCAATGTTAAAATATTTAGACTTTAGATTATAAGTGTAATAGAAATAATCTGTACTCCTTGTAGTAAAGGAAAGTGATTATTGACTCCAAAGTTATTAGTTTTAGCTTTGTCAGTTATAGGTTTACATTTACCTTTCTGTAGCTGTTTTTCCTTAGTAAGTTTCTAAACAATAATACATTATGTAGTATTACATAAGATGGTGTGTTGGCATATAATTTTACATAGTGTCAACTTGTGTTCTTTCAAGTACTATTAATGTATTACAGCTTAAAAGCAAATAACATTATCAAGAGTTAAATATTTTGAGATACAATGGTGAGAAAAACCAGAGATTCTGGTTCCTTCCTGGAACTTACAGTATCTCAAGAAAGTCAGACATCAACAACATGATCATAAAGCAAATATATAATAAGGAATTTAGATAAATTTTTTAAAGAAAAGAAATAGTGCTGTAAGAATACATAACTGAGCAACTTAGCAAAGACTTGGGGGTCAGAGAAATTTCCCTGAAGGAGAGAGTTACCAACTAAGGACTAGAATACACAGTAAGCAATATCTGGGTTGGGGGAGAGGAAGGGATGTCACCCCAAGCATAGAGAATTTTTTTGCCTGTTCTTTTGGATTTTCTACTTATATGACCATATAATTTATAAAAAAATACAGTTTTACTTCTTCTTTCCCATCTGTATACCTTTTATTTCCTTTTCTTATCTTCTTGCATTTGCTAGGACTTGATGTTGAAAACCAGACAGAAGGGAAACCTTAAACTTTCTCATCATTAAGTATGATGTTAGCTGTAGGCATTTGTAGATATTCTTTATTAAGTTGAAAAAATTGCCTCTAGTCTAGTTTGCTCACAGCATCTCTTAATTCTTAAATATCCTCTCAGACACTTTTCACTTTCTTTTTCTTGTAATTCTCTTAATTCTCCTTATGCAGTGGGCATATACCTTTTCACCTCACTAGTACAATACCAACACTAAGAAAAGAAGTCAAGGGCTTCAACATGCACATGCTGCTTAGCACTTCTTCTTCAGGAGCAAATATATTTAAGGATGAAGCTTGACAGAAAGAAAATACTTAATATGAACATCACCTTGAAATTTCTTGCTTGAACATCATCTATCTCTTTTCTTTTTTATTCAGAGTCTTCTCCCTTGTTCTCTTGTACACATGTATGGCTTTTATGAAAGAATCTCCACAGTCTAAGAAGTGAGGCTTTCTTCATGGAAATTTTAGATCTAATCTAGATCCTTAATTTTGCTATTGTTTTCGTGTACAACTTTGGGTACAATTTTCAACTTCAAATTAATTACGTTTTTTTTTTTTTTTTTAATTTTTTTTAATGTTTTATTTATTTCTAGGAGAGAGAGAGAGACAGCGTGAGCAGGGGAGGTCAGAGAGAGAGGGAGTCACAGACTGAAACAGGCTCCAGGCTCTGAGCTGGCAGTCAGCACAGAGCCCGACGTGGGGCTCGAACCCATGAACCGCGAGATCATGACCCAAGTGAAAGTCGGCCGCTTAACCGACTAAGCCACCCAGGCGCCCCTACGGTTTTTTTTTTTTTGACTAATGGTAGGCTATGTCCCAAACACTCACATGCTCCACTTTGAATCATATTTATGGTGGACATACAAAAAATATGTAATTTATAAATTTAAATGATATCCTGATTTTAGTAACGCTAATAATAGTGATAATTAAAGTGAAGTTTATGTTTTCTTTGGTAGAATACACATAATAAATTTCTACAAGATTGCTTCATTTACTTGTAATGGAAACAGTATAATAAAATTTGTAAATATGTGATTAGCTAGGAAGTGTCATTTTATGGATAATTTACCTCCAGCTATTTTTTTTTCTGATATTTATATTTCAAACAGCATCTTCAGGGAAAAAAGATGCTTCATTGTCATTTTAATAAACTGTAGAGGATAATGAGTAGGAGCTTTTTTGCTAAATTATGAAAGAGTACTCTCAGATAGAAAAATAGGAAATGCAAAACAAGTGGCTATATATGTGTACAGGGAGATTTACAGGAAAGAAAGATGTATAAGTGATGGCTAAACTGAATAACTTGCACTGGTTACTCTTAAATTAAGGCACGTTTAAATGTTTTGGGGAGAAACATAGCCCATTAAAACTGCCAAGATGCAAATACTGAGCTATATCCCCTTTTGGCAGTGGGCTCCATCCAATAAAATGTAAATGGTGCCCTCTGGATTAGTGCAGTGCTGTAATCCTGCCGCATTCTACACATGACAAGTTGAATTCAGAGCGCTGTTAATAACACAAATATAATGCTTATAGATTTAAGAATTTCCCCTAAAGGAGACCAAGGGGAAATCTCTGAAATCATTCCTTCCAGGCATTAGAAAGTTCCATCTTACTTTTCTGGCTGAGAGCTGAAGTGCTGAATTAATAACTAACTCACTGCCTGCACTTAGAGTTAAGGTTCTGTTCTGAAGAATCTGATGAGATTCCACTGTGTCCTCTAAGAAATTCCCATAAGATGTTCAAAAAGGAAAACAATATTTCAGTGCACCTGAAAAAAAACAGAAGTTTTCCCATGCATCTTTTTTCTTCATCACCATATTGAAAGATTTATCTGCACTAAACAAATTCTTTATGCTCTTGGAGTACAGTAGTGGATATCTCTTGGAGCAGATTGATGATTTCAAAATTCAATTATATATCTGGCATTCAGTTGACTTGACAACAAATGCAGCAAGCAGCTTACATGAGTGAAATTGTATATGCCCCTTTGAAACAATGAAAGTACTGAATAAGTTTTCTAATGAATAAAATTTTAATTTTGACTATGCTAAATATATCAAAGGACATTTTTACATACTGTAATTCTTGGTATCCTCTCCTTACTATGGAATTAGAAAAGAATAATTTTGCTAGACAATTTCAATTCCAAATTTAAAAAAATGTTAAAGACCTTATTTGATTCATCTTGAGGTGGACTTAAGCTTTAGCCATTTAAAAAGACTGATGCATGATGCGATATATAATAATGAGACATGTATCAAAGTTAAGAGTTGAATAAGTCATTATCTGGATCTGTGCCATCCAATATGGTAGCCACTACCACTTGTGACTATCAAGCACTTGACATGTGACTAATACAAATTGAAACATGCTGTAATTATAAAATGCACATCATATACCAAATTTGACATAAAAATATATGTAAAAAAATCTCAATAATTATTTTTATCTTGAATGTTATGTTGACATGGTAATATTTGGGATACACTGAATTAAATAGATTATATAATTAAAATTAATTTTATCTGTTCCTTTTTCCTTTTTCAGTGCAGACTCTAGAATATTTAGTTATAAATGTGGTTCACATTACATTTCTATAAGTGCTCACTGCACTGAATCAACCTCATTTTAAAGTTAGAAAACCAGGGGCACCTGGGTGGCTCAGTTAAACATCTGACTTCTGCTCAGGTCATGATATCACGGTTTGTGGGTTCAAGCCCTACGTTGGGTTCTGTGCTGGCAGCTCAGAGACTGGAGCCTGTTTCAGATTCTGTGTTTCCCTCTCTCTCTAGCCTTCCCCCGCTCATGTTTTGTCTCTTTCTCCCTCTCTCAAAAATAAATAAACTATAAAAATTTTTAACATATAAATATATAAATATATTTATATATATATAAAGTTAGAAGATCAGTGAAAAACCAATTGGCTAATTGACTAGATCCCTTAATTTCCAATTCACTGTATTGCATTTTTACCGGTTGAACACATTTGATATATATTTGATTTTTATAGTAACCTAGTGAGAAATACAGACTGGGAATTGTAATCTCCATTTTACAGAGCAGGCACAGGTTGAGCAAATTAGTGAAGTTAGTATGCCTAGTAAATGGAAGACGTGGGTCTTGACTTTTCTTTCATGACTCTGAGCATGTGCAGTTTACACCTACCAGTCATTATGTGTGCAGGGATCACTGTAGGCAGAGTAGCAGTTTTATTTTGTTTTGTTAATTGCAACCTGTCACAGGGGAGGAATTAGTAAAAGGGCATCCAGCAATTGTTTTAAAGTCTCTATATATTTTTATAGTCACTATCAGTCACTTTTGATCCATTATGAGAATTAGGAGACATGAAAAAATACACAATAACCAGATTTCTACAAATTACTTGATAAAACTTCTAAAATATGTTTGAGCATGACATGGTAAAATGTGAATTATTTGACTAAAAATCTGAATGTCTGGACTCTCTTCAAAATCAGAGTTTGTGCTAATATTGGACTAGTATAATTATACTAGTAATAATTACTTGTAACAAAATGAAAGCCACCGTCTATGTATGTTCAAGTTTGACACCCTTTGCACTCTTCCCCATTGTGCTAGAAGTATTCTCTTTCATTGTCTGCTTGATCTTATTGGTGTTTGGTTTGTGGTCTCCAGGCTTAATGTCCTCTAAGGTACTTCTAAATCCCAGTGCTTACCTATCTATGAGCTCACAAGTATCTAATTGGTTTGTAAGCCTCATGATTGAAACATGCAACAGTTAATTAGGTGATACTATGGGTTATTTTTCCACATCATGCATACAACCTAATGTACTTTCTCCAGCTGCAGATTTATTGTCTTTATATGTTTTGCTGAATGTATTATACTTAAAACATTTTTATGTTTACTAATGCTATTTATGCTTTTCGTCTGATGCTGTGTTTTCAATATATTTCATTCTATTGAACAATGCATAACTCCCTATTGAGCATTTTTACAAAAGTGATGTGTATTAGCCTGGACTCCAGGGTTCTGAATGGATAGTCCCCCATCCACTGTTTCTTTTGTTTGCTTGTTTGTTTTTTGTTTTTTGCTTTCTCATTATACTCTAATACAGAGATTTGACTCTAATGATGTAAGTCTCCTTCTGTCACTCCCAATGGAGCTGTGGTATAGTACTGTCATTTCCAAATATAAGTCAGTGCCTTTCTCACTGTATGTGAAAGTCTTATCCACATACATACAGATTTTTCTATCCTTACACCAGATTTACTGAATCAAAGCCACAAAGGATGGGATTTATATGTCTACTGCATAATGTATTACTTACCATTTACCCTGAAACCAAAATACCAACATTTGAATCTTAGCTTCTATACTTATTAGCTGTTTGACTTACATAAATCACTTAACCTCTCAATATGCAAGTTTCCTAATCTGTAATTTGTACTAATAGTGTCTAGCTTAAAGGGTTGGTAAATAGATTAAATGAGGTAACAGATATAGGGTGTTTATAACAGTTTCAGGTATAGAACACACTCTGTGAGTATGTGTTAAAAGTGTGTTAACTAGATAAATGAGAGGTCTCTCCATGTGGTTTTGACATGAATAAGGCTTAGGAACCAAAGAGATGGAAAGAAGGTGCTAAAATGGTTGGCCCATTTCTTACTAAAGATCTGTCTTCTCTTCTACTTCTAGTTATTCTCAACACAGGTAGTGCCATACCCAGAGGATGTTCTTGTAAATATGAGCAGACACATGTAGTTGTCAGATGACTGGACAAGGTGGTGAGCAGGGAGATATTAGACATCCTAGGCATCCTTCAGTGTGAGGACAGTTGTCCCATGATTACATAACCAGCAGGAAGATATTAGACATCTGTCAGTGTGAGAACAATCTTGCACAATAAAGAACTGTTTCAAATCCTCACCATATTTGAACAGCCACTGGGTCCTCATATAAATGAGAAGTCTGTTTCTAATTATTTGAGACCAGAATTTAACTCTTTCACATATAGGAAACAAAATGGTTGCATACGGTGATACATGGTGATTTTTCTAATACACAATGATTTTTTTTTTCACAAGCGTAACCTACGTATAAGCCGAGTGAAGATGGGTTTTCCTCTGGAAGTTGACCAAGAGTAGATCACCACTATGGAAACCCACACTTCTGACAGCCATGCTTCCTGACTTCTGAGTCAGCAACACATTTGCAATTGTCACATACAGGACCAGTGTCTGATTCTACCTCATTTTGCATTCTAGTCTGCATGTGCCTGAGCAGTTCTATTTTGAAATATATATTATGTGATTATAAAATATTTTTACTCTCCTTTATGTTGCAGATAGGACTTTATATGAATTTCTTTGAAATTATGTGAATTGTTAGATTTTGTCATCTATTAATTTTGAAATACTAAAAAGTTATCATAAAATATTTGTTATCAAAGCACGCAGGATGTCTGATAGGCTTGAAACTCAAAACTCAGATCTAGAAGAGACTTTTTAATCTTGCATAGTACTAAACAACACTGCATTCTTTTAGAATACATGTAAGTGTTCTGCTAAATTAATACAAGCTTATTTCAGGTCTTTTTGGAGTGTTTTAGATGCTTTCAATGGGAATGTATATTCTGTCTCACCAAGTAGATTTTACAGTCATCCAGGAAAGAAAATGTCGCCTTGATTCCTTTTGTATCTCTTCACAGCAGGAATTCAATAAGTGGTGTTGACAGCCTGACTCAAGTTTAAAGAGGAGGAGGAAAAATCAGAGAGTTGAGTCAGAAGTTTAAAGTAAATTGAAAAAAAGAGTGCCTTAAAAATGTTGGTTTGCCAGAAGAAAACCAGCAAAAGTAAAGGAAACAGAAACAGAGAATGCCTTTAAGGAATTATTGGGGAATGTGATATTGAGGCACTTGGAATATTCAGTGGTTAGAGATATATACAGGTGTGCTCTACCTTAGGAAAACTCACTACAGGCATTGACAGTTTTTAAAAACGCAGATAAATTAGAGGGATTTTTTTTTTCGGTGGGAGGAGGGCAGAAAAGGAAAAATGTCAATCACACAAGATTATGATTGGGCACCTGCAATGTGCTGACAATTTTCTATTGAAAAGTGTAGATTCTTTTTAGTAGCTTTAAGTACATCCGCTTGCAGTGGACCTCACTACATTCAAAGTAGGGTCCAGTTATCAAAACATTTATTTTATTCAAGCTTTTTGCCAGCATATGATTTCAAATATAAACGGACCTCTACGTTGAATAAAGGTAGGTAATGATTTTACTGTAGACCCGAAGAAATGTCATTTTCACCACAGTAAATCGACACCATAATAATCTTCCTGATTCCATCTCAAACTGTATTTAGGCAAACAAAAAAACAAAAGAGAATGAACACACTGTACATGGTCTCTGTTGAAAGCAGGTGAGGAGCCATGTGGCCTAAACTGGAATGGAATGTTTACTTTACTGACTGACAGTGAAAGTAGTTTGAAAGCAACCTGACTATGCCGATCGCAATGATAAAGAATGACATTGCAGTTCAACATGACCTGATACCAAGGCCCCCGCTTGTTTCCTAACATCACCATTAAGTGAGAAATTTTTCTGGTGGTCTATAGAACTCACAAACACACACCCACACACACATGCCCATGCACGCACACATACACACATATATAAATTTTCAGTATACTTATATAGCAATTATTACTTAAAAATGAATCAGGAATAACATGTAGACAATAAAATAGTTAACTTTCAGTTTAGTATGGCTTCCTAAAAATAGGATTTACTTTTCTACCATCCCAAATCTCATGGAAACATACATAAAAGAAAAGGGGAGGCTTAGGAATTTGGAAATCTGGGAAGCATAACCAAAACCCAGAAGAGTGGTGCATTTTTTGAAAGAAATAGAAAATGCAGGGGCTCCTGGGTGGCTCAGCTGCTTAAGAGTCTGACTTCCGCTCAGGTCATGATCTCACAGTACGTGGGTTCCAGCCCCGCATCGAGCTCAGTGCTGACAGCTCAGAGCCTGGAGCCTGCTTCAGATTCTGTGTCTCCCTCTTTTTCTGCCCCTCCCCGCTCATGCTCTATCTCTCTCTGTCTCTCAAAATAGACAGACATTAAAAGTTTTTTAAAGAAAATGTGATATTAGGTTGACAATGGAATGTGAGATTGCTAAAAAGCACATGCAGGCAAAGAGAGGTGCTCAGGAAAACCCACCTTTTCCTACCGGTGGTAAGTTTTAGAGAAGGGAGCCCTGGGAGGTCTGATTGGTAATTAACAAAAGGACTGTGAAGTAGTTCTGCCAATTGTATTAATCAGGTTCTTAAGTGTGAGCAAAAACTACTCACTGAATGAAGCAGGTAGGATTTGGGTGGCCCGTAGAATTGCAAGAAGGCTGGGGAACCAAGACGGAGGCTGGGCTTCCAGGAGCAACAGCCAAGTTCAAGTCACAGAAGTGGCCTTACGATGAAATTTCTACAACCCCATTCAGGTAGTATTGCAGTGACTTACCATTGAGCCACTTCTGCTCCAGGAGGTGAATTTTGCAGGCGTGGGCACAGATCTTTCCTTTCAGAGCTTCAAATCTGGCACAGATGTATTTTGATTGGCAGAGTCTAAGTCAGATAACTAGAAAAGAGAATCACTTGAGTTTCAGTTTTTATAAAGTGGGGGGGGGCATTCTTTGCCTCAGCAAGACTCATACTTTGGAAAATTCTCCTAACATGGAAAAGGGTTCAGATGCTGGATGAGGGGAACCTAATGACAAACGTCTATTCATTACTCTTTTCCACTGTTTCCTAATTTTAGCCTCAGGATAGAGTTGGAGGGTTAAGATATGAATAAGGAATTCTAATTTAGACATTCTCACAAGAGATTACGAGAGTTATAGAGTAGGAGTTATGGAAAATGTTCCAGAAAACTAGTGTGTACCATTAAGAATGGGTGCCTCCCCTTCCTGAATAAGCGAAATATTCACATGCATTTACAACATGCTGGCCCACTGTAAGTCCAGCCTTTTGCTCCATTACATAACCACTGGAGTCAGGACTCCTCATTAAGACTCCTTTCCCCCCTCTATTGGTATTTTCAGTATTTCTTAGATGCTAATCTAGAAATACAAACATTCAAGAAAGCCCAGGCGTGTAAGGAAACTCAAAAGAGGAATTTTAATAAAATTCAGAATGATCACACAACAAATTTTAATATAGGAAAAAAATTAAAAATACTTATTAGTATCCTCTAGGAGAGAATAAAATGGCAAATTTGAAGCCTTGGGAATTAAGAAACACGAAAACTACTATAAGTAAATACCAACGGGTTAGATAGGTGAAAGGATACAGCTGGAACTAAACTCAGGAATTGGAAGTTTGAGCCAAATAACTTTAAACATTATTAAGTAGTAATTTAAAACTGTAATTGTATATAAAGTGCATATGTGATGGTTTGATATACATATACATTATAGAATGATTACTAAGGTCAAGATAACTAACACATCTAACTTGTCACATGATTAACTCTCTTCTGTTCCATAAGAATGCTTAAGATCTAGCAACTTTCCAACATGGCGGAGAAGTAGGGGGATCTGAAGTTCCCTCATCTCTCAAACACAGCGTTGAGGCCAAAAGACTTTGAACTCCAAGAATCTGGGCAGCAAAGTGACAGAGAGGCCTCCAGGAACCCAGTGGGACAACCTGACGGGCCACAGGTGCGTGATTGCAAACTGGGAGAGAGAAAACGGGCGGCAGAGGAATGGAGGGGAGGGATCTCCTTCTGCAGAGAGACAAAGGGAAGAGAAAGAGGGGCTGTAGAAGTGTAAGACTGTATCTGGAAAAGAGAAAAACCACTGACCCGGAGGGAGAAAAATCCCGTCTCTAACTGCGGGGCTTTCTCCGGACTGGGCCGGCTGCCCTGTTGACGCACCTGGGAAGATGGGGAGCCAGACTCCAGCTCGGTAAGTAGTTTAGAGGCGCAGTCCGCAATGGGAGAAGGTGATCCCTTCCCTAAAGTGCTGTGGGAAGAAGGTAAACACCCGCTCAAAGAACAAAGATTGCCAGCGCCCGCCCGCCAGAGGCCATATATTGGCGGTGCAATGCAGCACTTGCCCGCAACTGGGGCGGACTGAGTGGGACCCTTAAAGACATGGGCCTTAAGTCCGAGCCGAGCACCACGAGAGTTGGCAGAGTGGGACAAACCGCCTGGTTTGTGCCCGGCTCAGTGAGGACGGCTGGAACAGAGTGGTTTGGGACACCCGGCCCATGGAGAAGAGACTGGGGTGTCTGAATTTTTCTCCCCATCCACAAAGAAGGTGGGGCTTCAGGGAACTGAGAGCAGGCCCCAGGGGAGGCGGGAGCGCATGCGCCAGACCACGCCCCTCCGGCGTCTGCTAACTTGGCATCTACGGGAGCCCGATTGACGCTGGCAAACCAGACAGCCCCTCCTTCAGACCAGTGCTGTTGCACCGCCTGGTTTAATTCTGACAGTTCTCATTAAGTAGGTATAGCTTTCCTTCCTTTTCTCCTTTTATCTCTTCCCTCTTCTAGTCTGGTTACTCTAGTTGTGGTTTGTTTTAGCAGACGTATTTAATCTATTATCTTTATTACCCGTTCTACACCTCCTTTCTTCTCTTTTCTCTCTCTCTCTGGAGTAAGCTGGATAGTTTCTCTGTCTGGTCAGTTTTCTTTTCTTTTCTCCTCCCCTTCCTCTCCCCCCCCCCTTACCTTGTTCTTTATTTTCCTCTCTCTCTCTCTTTGGATTAAGACTTACAGTTTCTCTGTCTGGTCAATTTTTCTTTTCTTTTTCCCCCGCCCCTGTCATTTCTTTGTATGGGATAAAGCCTCTTCGATCAGCACCGCCTCCACCCTGTTGTTTACTTGTAGCTGGTATTTCTGGGTTTTTTTTTTTGTTTTGGGGTGTGTGTGTGTGTGTGTGTGTGTGTGTGTGTGTGTTTATTTCCTGTTTGTTTTTTATTTGTTTTCTTTCCCAGGGTTATATCAAGGAACAAATCAAAGCACACCTGGTGGAGGGTCCAAAACATCACTAAGAGTAGGGAGATAAGGTAACCATAGTCACAACAACAGAGAACAAGTAACACTCTCCAAAAAAACACCTTCTGAAGGTCCAGGCCCTGGAGAGTGTATGACCCCCCTTTAATATAGCAGTGCTCACAGGTGAAGGGCACATAACAAGCTTTTAAAACACATAAGGGATAGAAAACTATCCAAAATGATGAAAAGGGAGAATTCTCCTCAAAAGAAGTTCTAGGAAGAACTGACAGCTAAAGAATTGATCAAAATAGATATAAACAATATAACTGAACAAGAATTTAGAATAAATTACTCTCTATTACTACAGAGATCAAGGAACTAAAACATAGTCATGATGAATTTAAAAATGCTGTAAATGAGGGGCGCCTGGGTGGCTCAGTTGGCTAAGGGCCCAACTTCAGCTCAGGTCATGATCTCACGGTTTGTGGGTTCAAGTCCTGTGTCAAGCTCTGTGCTGACAGTTCAGAGCCTGGAGCCTGCTTTAGATTCTGTGTTTCCCTCTCTCTCTGCCCCTCCCCCACTCATGCTCTATCTCTCTCTGTGTCAAGAATAAATTTAAAAACGTTTTTAAAAATTTTTTAATGCTGTAAATGAGGTGCAAAATAAACTAGAGGTGATGACAGTGAGGCTTGAAGAGGCAGAGGGGAGATTAAGTGAAATAGAAGATAAAATTACGGAAAAAGATGAAGCTGAGAAAAAGATTAAAAAATTCTGGATCACAAGGGGAGAATTAAGAACCAAATGATTCAATGAAACAGAACAATATCCATATCATGGGAGTTCCAGAAGAAGAAGAAGGAGGAGGAGAAGGAGAAGCAGCAGCAGCAGAAAGGGGCCAAGAGTGTACTTGAGGAAATCCTAGATGACAACATCCCAATCTGGGGAAGGAAACTGATATTGAAATCCAGAAGGCACAGAGTACTCCCTTCAGAGGTATCTTGAATCGATATTCTGTACAGCATATCAGAGTGAAACTGGCAAAATACAAGGATAAAGGGAGAGGTCTAAAACCAGGTAGGGATAAATGGACCTTAACCTACAAGGGTAGACACATAAGAATAGTAGCAGACCTATCTACTGAAATATGGCAAGCGAGAAAGAAGTGGCAGAAAGTTTTCAATGTGCTGAATGGGAAAAATATGCAGCCAAGAATCCTTTATCCAGCAAGCCTGTCATTTAGATTAGGAGAGATAAAGGTTTTCCCAGACAAATAAAAACTGAAAGAATTCATCACCACTAAACCAGCCGCACAAGTGATCCTAAGAGGGACTCTGTGAGTGGAATGTTGCAAAGGCCACAAAGGACCAGAGACATAACTACAAGCATGAAACCTACAGATAACACAATGACTATAAATTAATACTTTTCACTAAGAACACTGAATGTAAATGAACTAAATGCTCCAGTCAAAAGACATGGGATATCAGAATGGATTTTAAAAAAAGACCTATCTATTTACTGTCCATAAGAGACTCATTTTAGACCTCACATCCTCAGATTGAGAGTGAGGGGACGGCGAGCCATGTATCATGCTACTGGAAGTCAGAAGAAAGCTGGAGTGGCCATACTAATATCAGACAAACTAGATTTTAAACTTGTTACAACAAGGGATGAAAGATATTATAATTATTAGGTCTACCTATCAAGAAGAGCTAACAAGTATAAATGTTTATGCACCTAATTTGTAAGTACCCAAATATATAAAACAATCACAAACATATGCAATCTTATGGGTTAGAATGTGGTAATTGAAGGGGAATTTAATACTCCACTTACAGCAATGGACAAATCATCTAGACAGAAAATCAATAAGGAAACAGTGGCCCTGAATGATACAGTGGACCAGATGAACTTGACAGATATATTCAGTACTTTTCATCCTAAGGCAGCAGAACACACATCCTTTTTGAGTGCGCATGGAACATTCTCCGAGATAGTTCACATACTGAGTCACAAAACAGCCTCGATAAATATAAAAGAATTGAGATCATACCATGCACACTTTCAGATCACAATGCTATAAAACTTGAAATCAACCACAGGAAAAAGTTTGGAAAACCTCCAAATGCATGGAGGTTAAAGAATATCCTACTAAAGAATGAATGGGTCAATCAGGCAATTAAAGAAGAAATTTAAAAATGTATGAAAACACATGAAAATGAAAACACAACAATCCAAATCCCAGGAATAAACCTAACCAAAAATGTAAAAGATCTGTATGCTGAAAACTACAGAAAGCTATGAAGGAAATTGAAGAAGCATATGTACCCCCAAAGTTTATAGCAGCACTTTAAACAGTAGCCAAACTATGGAAAGAGCCTAAATGTCCATCAACTGGTGAATGGATACAGATGTGGTTTATGTATACAATGGAATACTACTTGGCAATGAGAAAGAATGAAATCATGCCATTTGCAGCAACATGGATGGAACTGGAAGGTATTATGCTGAGTGAAATAAATCAGTCAGAGAAGGACAGATATCATATATTTTCATTCATATGTGGACCTTAGGAAACCTAACAGAAGACCATGGGGAAAGGGAAGGGGAAAATAGTTACAAACAGAGAGGGAGGGAGGCAAACCATAAGAGACTCTTAAATACAGAGAACAAACTGAGGTTGGATGGAGGAGTGGGAGAGAGGGGAAAATGGGTGATGGGCACTGAGGAGGGCACTTGTTGGGATGAGCACTGGGTGTTGTAGTTAGGCAATGAACCATGGGAATCTACCCCGGAAACCAAGTGCACACTTTACACATTGTATGTTAGCCAATTTGACAATAAATTATATTTAAAAATATATTGAATCATACAGTAAAAAATATTTAGCAACTTTCAAGTGTACAATACTTTTTTACTGACTACAGTCATCATGCTGTATACTAGGTCTTCAAAACTTACTCTTCTCACAATTGAAAATTTGTACCCTTTGCAGATACCACCTCATTTTCCCTACTACCCATGAAATTCCAATAGAATGCAGTAAAAATGATGAAATTAAATTAAACATGAAAGATAAAATAAAGTTAAGATCTATTCAGGACATCTGTACTGGTTAGGATTGATCTTAATTGCAAATAAAACAACAAAAAAATTGTGACTTTAAAAAAAGTAAGCATTTTACTGGTCATATAAAGTTCTCAGGGAGGCCATCCAGAGATTTACTGTTCAGGGACCTATGCTCTCATCCAGTTGAGAATATTGACCATAAAACCCACATTCCAGGCAGTAGGAGGGAGGAAGTGACAAAAGTGCGAAAGGATGAGTGGCATGTTTGTAAAGAAGGTGCCAAAAAGTTGCTACAGGACCCTTCCACTCCCTACTGACCAGACAGAAACCCAGAGCCTAGTTGATCGCCCATGTCTAGCTGCAAGCAAGGTTGGGACATCTAGTTTTCAGCTAGTTGAGGAAGAGAAAAGAAACTAAATATGTTAAAGCTCTGTCTTATACAAGGGATAGGTGGAGATACTTATTGCTTCTCAAAGCTCTTAAGAAAATATACACAAATAAGTTTTTTAAAGCCTAAGTATACTCACTAATAGTAACAGAAAATGTGACTCTCTAGAACATCAAAGAAAAAAGAATGAGAAAATTAATCTAGTAAACATATGGAAGAGGGAAAAAAATAGAAATAAGCGAATATAGCCAAAAGAAAACACTGTAACTCCTTTCATTCATGGCATAAACCCAGCTTTATCTTCATGTTTTGCTTTTAATAAAATAGTGAATTTGGTTTGCTAACATGTTAGATATCTAGTTCATCTTTACCATAGAACAGTAAACCTATATATCTACATATCTCTATCTCTGTTTATCAATCAATCTATAAAATGCAGACACATATTTAGATACATAGGAGTTTAATGACACCCATGAAAGTGGCATTGCAATGGTGTAAGAACAGTATTTTATACTTTATAAAGGATAAGTTAGACCTTGTCCTCATTTCTACATGCAAAAAAAGTCCAAATAGATTAATATATCAATGAAAACTATATCAGCCACCAAGAGAATAAAGGAGATTAAAATAACACACTGGTATATAAATTTTTTGTGAGCCCACAAAGCATAAAGTTAAATATGGACAAAATTTATTACATATAAATGGAAAAGTTCTCCATTATGAAAAGTTCCATTAAGAAGCATAAAATCTAAGCAAAAAAAAAAAAAAAACCCACGGAAATATTTAAGGTCTATGATAGATGTTGATTTATATATTAATAAAGAAATGTCTTACAAATTATTTTGTAAAAAGCTCAACTCAGTGGGAAAATGGTGTGAATAGGCTAATCAAAAAAGAAATACGAATGTTAAGTGAACATGAAAAAATGCTAAATTTCTCATTGTAATGAACAGTTCAATGAAGGCAATAATGCAGAATCATTTTCCCTCATTTCCATCAGAGGATTGGCAATGATAAAGATCAATGGTATTGAAACCACTGAATGCCACTCCTGAAGCCAATGTTACTCTATGTTAACTAACTAGAATTTAAATAAAACCTTGAAGCAAAAAAAAACCCCAGAAGATCAGCACTATCATGGGTTGGAGAAGTAGGCATTTTCATAAAAGTTTTGTCATCTGGTACCTGTCAAAGAAAGTATAAGAATTTAAAATGCTTGTTAAAAACAAGAAAGCAGGTCCCACAAGAACAGAGTGCTCAATTGCTCATGCTAAGGTACATGTCAGTCACCAAATAGAATCACAGCTTCATTCTCCTAGAGTTGGAGTCCTAAGCCAGTAACCAGGAGCCAGTAGCGGCAGTTAGGCAATCTAGCACCCCTCACAGAAAAAGGACCGGTTTTGTTTTGTTTTCCAAGTCTAACTTTCTTGTTCCTGTTCCCTTCTGCCTATAAGATTCTTTCCTTTAGAGGCCCCTCAGTGGCCCAGTTTGTTGAGTGTCTAACTTTGGCTCATCTCACAAATTTGCAGTTCTCAAGTTCGAGTCCTGCATCCAGCTCTGTTCTGACAGCTCAGAGCCTGGTGCCTACTTTGGATTCTGTCTGTCTGTCTGTCAGTCTGTCTCTCTGAAAAATAAACATAAAATAAATTTTAGATTATTTCATTTTGTAACAGCTCTCCAGCGCTCTGTTCTACTGCTAGTTTGGATGCTGCCTGATTTGAATCCATTTTTGCACAAATGAACTCAGAATTTTTAACATGCCATAGTTTATCTTTTAACAGTTCTGTTGTCAGAAAAGGGAACTGAAGAAGGTCCCACAGTCCCCCAAAGCCATTGAGTGTCCAGGCAAAGAGACTTGCTGAGCCCCTTGAGCTCACTGTCTTCTAGCTGTCTCTGGATGGAGGTTGGGGGTAAGTCTCTTTCAGATCCTAGCATGCAAACCTGTGTATGAACTTTGAGATTCTGTTTGAGCATTTTTTTTTTCCTGGACTGGGTCCAGAACCCAGCCAGAGTTGCACGGGGTTGGACTTAGAAAGCCAGACTGGGTTGGGGTTCAAACTGTGACTGACTTGGAAACCAGACAGAGTTCCAGGTCAGACCAAATCCATAGTCAGACTGGGCCTGACTTAAAACTGCCCTGAGGTCAGTGTGAGAACACAGGTAAAAAAATAAAAAATAATAAAAAATGAAAATGGAGCATGTTATCCTTACCAAAGATAGTCTTGAATTACAGCAGTCACAGTGGAGAATTTAAACCTTTATAAGCCTTTTCATTTATGAGGTGCCCAGCAAAAGGGAGTCTTAGCCAAGCACTCACTAGAAAGGGTTGTGGGGAAATTAATTTTCCTCCTCTATAGTTTCTGGTGATCAGGATGAAACCCACTTGCTCTAGAGATTGAAGATAGAATCCTGGAAAACTGCAGAGGCTGGCAAAAGGTATAATATCCCTTTTTAAAGTTTTTTTATTTATTTTGAAAGAGAGAGAGCAAGAACATGCAAGCTGGGAGGGGGGTGCAGGGAGAGGGGCAGAGATAGTAAACTGAACGGAAACCAAGAGTTTTGTCACTTAACTGACTGAGCCTCCCAAGTGCAGCAAGGGTAAGATTCTTAAATGAAGTCATTTCTCCCAGATTTGTATCTGTGGTACCTGGTCAACGGAGGAAGAAAAAATTTCATGTTTTCCCTTCCCAAATTCAGATTTGCAGGCAAAAAAAAAATTTGTAAGAATTGATCTTTGAATTGTGGCTCATGAATTAGCTTTCAAATACCAATTGGTTTGATTGTCTCATTTTGTGTCCTGTTTATTTAGTTGGTGATTGTTAGGTAGGGGTCCCCAAAAATATGGTTGGACAGAAACGTGGGTTGCTCTCCATCTGTGACTAGGGTCTTATTCACTGTTGCCCACTCTCAGAGGAATTGTCTTTCTTTTGTTTATCTTTTAGGAACGTCTCTGTACCTAGTATCCTTTGCACCCTTTTTGAGGATGCCTTTTGCATCTAAAGGATTGTTTCATACTGCCAAGAATATATGCTAAGTGTCCCAGCTGAGACCTGAGAAAATATTTGAAAGGATTTTTTATTTTTAGGTAGCTCTATGGTCAGAAGTTAGCCAGGATGGAAACTGATATTCAGAGGCTGCTGGGAATTTTTTTTACACTGTCTCCCCTCAGCTATAATGAAACTATGTATCTAGAGGGAAAGAAAAATATTCTAAGACTTTGAGGAAGGATTTACTCAAACATTCGCAGACAAACAGCTCTAAATCTAGACCACAGGAAACTTTTGATTTCCATCTTAGTTGAAGATCTTCTTCCTGATAAAAAGAAGCAAACTGTGGATAATGTAGTTGGGTGGGTGGTTCACTATCTTGGCATCATCCAGCTTGTGACCCAGTTTTGTGAGGAATTTGGAACTGTACTTGTATTGCAAGTTGAGTCTTCATAAGAATAGAAATGCAACCGTAGAAACGTAACCCACCCATCCTTTACCAACCCCAAACCTCCTGTGTCTCAAAGTAAGGTATTTAAAAACATTTTAGTGTCACACTTAAATAAAATTAATATCCTGTTTCAAAGAAAGAAAATCAAGAATGTTAGTTCAAAAGACATTTTTGGAAAAAAAAGTAATTCAAGGTGATGAATGGAGAGCAGAAAAAGAATAAGAAGAATAAGAAAAAGAATAGAAGAGGGTTCATTTGTAGATATATTAAGAAATCATTGAGTTAATTTTCCAAAGGCAAAGGAATAACGAATAAAAGAAAACTGAAGAAAAGTTTTTTAAGTTGTTAATCTTTCTCATTTAAATTATTTCACAACCTCCTTGATCCTAGAAAGTTCAGTGTTGATTATTTAAATTTTCTGGCAAGCTTATTTCCAGTCTCAAAAATTTCTATCACTGATATTTTGTCATATACATTATTTTATTTTGAAACTGATCTGTTCCCACGAGATTGCTATTTTAGGTAACAATTTGAGCATACTGTGAATTTTGCATTTGCTTATACATGGTGTTATCTGCAAGAAATACTAGGTAGATGCAGGAAACTGTCCAAATAAAGTGATTCAGGTAGGAGTGCGCACACGCGCGAGAGAGCACGCGCGCGCGCGCGCACACACACACACACACACACACACACACACACACCTCAAATGTCTTCCAGCTGCCTCAGTTCACTGCTTCTGGGATTACAATTTTCCCTATGATTTCTATTAATTCTCCTTCCACCTCTTTATGATAACTCACAAGCTGCAACTTCTCTGTTACCCACTTACACAAGCCAATTTCAGGTCCTTTTCCCAGGTAAAATACTTTGGGTATTTTAGTATTTATGTATTTCTTAGCTATTTAATGTGTGTAAGACTCTTCTGGCCACATTCATTAGGTTCCTATTTCTTTTTTCCCCCAGTTTTTCTCTGATGAAGCTTTCAAGTCTTATGCCGCAGACTCATTTTTGTTGTTGTTACCTAAACCCTATGGTTTTTACCGCACAATTTTGCATATTGCACTGATTTTTAGGAAGACTTGTAAGACTTATGTCTCTTTATCACAGAACTGACTGTGTTGGTATATCTTACTAGTTAGGTCTCTAATAGCTCCTTCTCTTGCTCTATAGCCATTTCACTATACCTACAGAGGAAAGTCTTAACTGAGAAATCTGCAGTAAGGTAAGATTTTACCATTTTATTACTATTGAGTTTAGTTACCGAGTCATACTGTTGGATAGTCTCCTTTTTGTGTCTAAATTACAGATTCTTTGTGCTTCTTCCATTGTTTCAATGGAGAGTTCATTTGGCAGCCAAATGATTCAGCCATTTGGAAATAAGTTGTATTTTGAGTGTATACATTATGAGTATTTGTAGAACTTTATGTTTAGAGAAGCATGCTATTGCCACATAGTTTCTAATAAAACATAACTAGGAAACTGTCTTTCCAATGTTCATGTGAATATACCCTCCCATTACTCGAGCTGGAAAATGTCAATCGTGAAATTCAAAAATTCACTAATTCAGTAGACTCTTAATTAGAATTTAGCCAGAGTATTCATCACTGCCCATTTGATGGGTCATGCTGATGTAATAATAGCTGTTAAATATCTTTAGCTACATTTTTTCCCCTTTTAAATCAAGCTGGTGATACCTTTAATACATAAACTTAAAAACCACATTTCTATCTTGATATTTTCAATAGCTATGTTAAAAATTATACTGGGATCTGTCAGGTTGTATGCATTCAGACATATGGAAGATCATAATGACTTATTACTTCCTAGAACTGGCCCAGGAATTGGTAGACATCATTTTAGGCGGACACCCAAATCCTCTTCATTGACATAGGAGAAGCTGGAGGTACTTAAAAGTAATTTGCCTAAATTTACATTAGCTATTGATGAAGGCTGGGATTTGAACCCAGGCATTCTAGACCCTTTGAATCTGTGCTTAATCACGGTACCCTTTTGACTTGAAAGGGCTGAACAGGTTATTTTCTGGGTTAAGAAAGGCAGTTAGCTTTGTGGTTTTGTGGTATGGTAGTGGTCACTTAGTCTAGCTTCTAGACCTCTGACCAGCAAATTTCAACTGTTAGTCCATTTCTCCCAAAATTCTAAGGATCCGTCTACCATGACGCTTTTATTTCACTACCGAGGGGCTGAGTCAGACCTAAGTCACTCTACCCACAAGAGTTGCTTCTTGGGTACATCTGTACTTACCTAATTTTATTTTATCTCCATGAGGATAGGGAATAATAGCTTCAATTTGTCATTTAGCTGTAGATGGTCTCTCTTTAACATTTTGTTCCCTAAATTCTACAACCCAAATTCCTTTTGTTGCCTTCACAAATATTCTTTGCTGTTCTCTTTTTAATTTATTCTTTTATTGTTCACTGCTGGACCATCTAAGGTTTGACTTTAAAGGATGTTTTAGTTAAAACAGATAGATCTGGAATCCTTTCTCTTTTTGAAATTGCACTGCATTGAATATCAAGTTATATGGGCCATAACTAGAATTTGCCAATTATTTTTCACTTAGAGTTTAGCTGTAATTGTATTAGATATTTCATTATAGACCCATTTCTTTGAGGAAGGGAACATAGAAGTTTATAGGAATAAAGAGATTGAACAACTTGATTATGGAGCAACAACATATTTGCTGCATGGGCTATTAGCTATTTGTGAGGGCTTGAATGACTTATTTCTTTTGATCTCATTTGCTTCTTTATAAAGATAAGAGTTGAGCTAATTGGGGCGCCTGGGTGGCTTAGTCGGTTAAGCGTCCGACTTTCGCTTAGGTCATGATCTCGCGGTTCGTGGGTTCGAGCCCCGCGTCGGGCTCTGTGCTGACTGCCAGCTCAGAGCCTGGAGCCTGTTTCAGTCTGTGACTCCCTCTCTCTCTGACCCTCCCCTGCTCACGCTGTCTCTCTCTCCTAGAAATAAATAAAACATTAAAAAAAAAAAGAGTTGAGCTAATTGTTCTGTACTATTCCTTTTAGCTTTAACATTGATCATTGGCATGGAAGTGACTCCCCATGTCATCTTATTCAGTTGTAGTGGGGTATAATTTCATTAACAGATAAGACATTTTATTACTAATTCAATGTTGACTCATTATTGTTTCCCTGTCTTTGAGAAACTTGTGCCATTAAGAACTTTTTTATTTGGTTTTATCCCAAGGACTTATTTTACTTAAAATTCCCTTGGCCTTTAGCTCATTTCTTTTTTCTCTTCTCTTCTCTTCTTTTCTTTCTTTCTTTCTTTCTTTCTTTCTTTCTTTCTTTCTTTCTTTCTTTCTTTCTTTTTCATTTTACTTTAGAGAGAGAGAAAAAGTGTGAGCAGGGCAGGTATAGAGGAAGAGAAAGTAAGAGAGAGAGAGAGAGAGAGAGAATCCCAAGCAAGTTTCATGCTGGGTGTGGAGTCTGGAGCCCAAGTAGGACTCAATGTCACACTTTGAGATTGTGACCTAAGTCAAGATCAAGAGTCAGATGCTTATTAACTGACTGAGCCACTCAGGTGCTCTGGCCTTTGACTCATTTCTAACTGATTAAGATCACTGATTTTTTCTCTTACTATTTTAAAAAGATATCCCTTTTGGAGTTAAATGTGTGGGTTCTCCCCTGCCCCTCACCCCAGGCCCTGTATTTTCATTCAAAGCACTGATTAGGATTAAAGGATGTCAGTTCTTCAACTGACTTCCATGGACTAGGGGAAAAAAAGCAGGGAGTGGCTCCTTTAAGATGATCTATCTGTTGGCAGATACAAAGCACAGATTTGCTGTCAGTTTTCATTTTAAAGCTGTGAAACCAGACCCCAGAAGCAAGATTTTCCACAGTCCTTGAAACAACCTCCCAAAATTTTACACAATTATACGTTGCCATAGTCTCAACGTTCATAAAATGGAACTTTTACTTTTTAACTGATACGATTAAATTTATAGCTAAAACAATTAAGGGAACTGGGAGATATATTCCAGTAAAATTATATGATATTTACAAAACAGAAAATGAATATTAAATAAATGCATTATATTACATTTTATGATCACCTTAATAAGAGAAAATGTTACATCCATTAAAAAAGTATAGGATGTCATATATAATGAAAGGAGTAAAACAACAATAAACTATTAGAAGGAACAGAGACATTGCAAGATGAGTAAATTAAGAAAGAAGTGGTATAAAAATGTATCAACACATAATTTTTCAGAATGAAAGGGCCCACTGAGTTTCTAGCTCAATGAATAGAGAAAAAGCCGTATTAAAGAACATATTTGTGGGGCACCTGAGTGGCTTAGTCAGTTGAGCATCTAACTTCAGCTTAGGTAATGATCTCATGGTTCGTGAATTCAGCACGAACATCAGGCTCTCTGTTGTCAGGCTCTCTGCTGTCAGTGCAAAGCCCACTTGTGATCCTCTGTGCCCCTCTTTCTGCCCTTCCCCTGCTTGCACTCCATCAAACAAAATAAAATATTAATAAAAGAATATATTTGTGAATTTTCAAAACAGTAGGGACAGAGGGAAAATCTTAACGCCTTCCAGATAAGGAGGAAAAAGCAAGTCACATACAAAATGAGCAATCATAGTTGGGCCAGCAAATCCCAAAATGTGAAGTGTAGCTATTCTATGTTCTACTTCCTAGAAATATGGTGGAGAGGCATAACTGAAATAGGAACTTTGTCTCCTAGGTTGGTTCCATATCCAAGATGTTCCTGAGGCAGCAAGTGAAGGTCATCAGAGAGTATGAAAAGCTTGGTGAAATGAACCAAAGGGAGAGTATGACCTGCTAAGCATAAGGCTGACCTGGGAACACAGATGTAAGACACAGACACTAAGCAGACTGAGGCAGATCTTTCAAGTAGATTCTAGCTGATTTTGAAAAGGCAAAGAAGAAGTGGCATTTAGGCCAAACTTCAATGAAGCAAAGCCTTTATGCTCATTCTCAGTATATTTATAAACTCTCTCTCTCTCTCTCTCCCTCTGTGTGTGTGTGTGTGTGTTTGGAGCAGATGGGCAGTGATGTTTTGTTACATGAAGGGTCCTATTGAAAGAATGAATATTCAGTATTAGTCCCTTGGTTGGGCATGGAGAAAGATGTAAATCTCTAGAGTAGCTTAGAAAGGAAAATTGGGGTGTTCCTGGGATGTAGGATTTACAGGGCTAAAACTGAGACAGTCCTAGCAAAGTTGCATGATTTGATCAACCAAAGTTCCAGAGAGTCTGAGAATGAACAGATAAATGCATCCCTGGCACCAGGATGGAAAGAATAATAACTGAGGGAGAAGAATGAAAGTGGAAAGCACTTGACTGTAGTGTTCAGGATGAGCTGACCTTTGAGGGCATCCTTCAACCAAAAAGGTTAAAGGCTGAACTTGGAGCTGACATGAGGCAGATACAACATAGAATGTGCCCAAGAGATTGTAAACAGCTTGTGTATGCCCTTTCTCAAGTTTAAATAGGTCTCTGTAAAAAAAAATAAAATATGCCAAATACCAAATCTACCTCTTCTCAGAACTAATTGGTGGTACACATGAGTTTTTTTAAATATGAGTTTTTCTAAATATTTGAATTCATGAGCTTTTGAGTTGATTCTGATTTTTCGGACCTACACACCATAGAGAATCATCGCTGTCAATCGAAATCAAGTCTCCCATCAGAGCTTCATAGTGATGCACTCTGTGCTCTGCCTCCTTCTGGTGCTCTCCTTAAGCCCATGCTTCATTACCTTTTGAAATTCCCAAGTACACAGTTCATTTTCATAAACACAAGATGTGATAGAAATTCAACAAAGGCCCCCACGACATTGGCTGCTGTCAGGAAAAAAGCCTAATTGGTCTATCTGCTAAACAATATGCTCAGAATGCAGACCTAGACTGAAATCTCAAAGGCTGGTTTTGAAAGATCTGCTGAACCAGGGGGGTTGGCAATGTATATTTTAAGAAGAGAACATTAAAGTAGAAATTGAAGCATAATTTGAGATTGGATTTTCGTATTTTCCTTTTCTTTCTCATGTAGAGAAAGTATAAGCTTTTTCCAAATGAACATGACTGCTGCTTTTCCATGGTCAATACAATGAGACCTGATGGTATCGATTCCCATCCTCTAATTTACCCCAGCAGTCCTGCATTTTGAAATACTGAGTAATTATTCTCTACACTGGCTCTTCATTTTCTGTTCCATATGGGGTTAACTAGAAATAATATTTAAAATTTTAGGTGTCTGGAAAAGTAACAAAGAAAATGAAATATGATTTAGAAAAGCAGGTTAATGCCTTTGAGGGAGAATAAATGATAGAAAAATTTAAATACTCAATGGGAAGGTAAAAGTTGCAGAGAAATAAAGCTGCAGGGTATTACATAATGAGAAATAATAAATTAGATATTGAAATAAAACATTTTTTGCAAAGGGCAACTGCAAGTTAGACAATATTTTATATTTCCCATTGTGGTTGAGCCTATTGTTTTCAAAGTCACTGATGAGACTTAAAACAGACTATCACTTTTAAAATAGATTCAAATCTGTATAACCTTGGAGTTCTTAATCCATTTGCATTTTACCATCTGCTTTGCATGCTTCTTAACTTAATATGCATATCAGAATTGATTCAACTTACAAGCTTCTTCAGGAAGACATAAGCTACTATTGTATCGCCGAAATGATGATATTCAACAGTCTGTACAACATAAATCTGAAAGGACAGCATGGAGAGAATACTAGACAAAGAGTTAGGAGACTTCAATCCAGTCATATCATAATTATTAGCTCACTTTGTGACCTTGAACAACAAATCTAAACCTTCCAGTTTTCAATTTTCACATGTAAAATGGTTTAGGCAACCTCTGTAAGATTCTTTCCAAGTCCAAAATTCTCACAAATACATCTTCTTACTGGGGGTAGGACTGATCATTTCATTTAAGAGACAGACATCAACTGGTGCCTCTACGTCCCTCTTTTGATAAGCATGTTTAGGAAAGATATCGCGAGAGTTTCAAATGAAAAAAATCATGATCTTGTAACAAATGCCACTAACAAATATTACAAACTAGATATTAGGCTGCATAAAGCCTGCATATTAATAAAAATGCACAAAAAATTAAAATGGAATGAGTTTAAATACATCAATAATCACAATAACTGAAAATATAAGGAACTTTCTTGATTACAATCTCTTACTGAGACAGAGAAAAAGACTTGCTGTAAAAGCAAAAACTAAATCCAGCTATAAGGCAATTTCAAGAGACATTCCTATGATATAAAGATATAGGAAGGTTGAAAGGTAGGAAATGGAAAATATATGTTTTCAAAATCCTAGTCAAAAGAACATTGATGTGGCAATATTATCAAAATGGATACTTCCAAGATAAAGGTATTGGTAGGGCTAATGAGAATTATCACTTAACCATAAAAGGAAAAATTCACTGTAAAGATATAACAATTCTGAATTCTGAATACACCTGTAGCCTCAAACATAAGAGATAAATATTGGCAGAATTACCAAGGAAAAATAGAGTTTTTAGATACCGATAGATCAAACGATCCAGTAAACCGCCTGAACAGATAGTCATATATAGAACTCTGCAGCCAATATGGAGAAAATATATATATACTTTCCCAAAGGAACAAAGCCTATTAGCAAACATTTATATAGAATCTGCGCATCTATGATGACATCATATGCTTTATGCTATTAAACATCATAAATGTAATGTAAAGATCAAAAACAAACTTTACAAGTCTTCCTAGACATGGGAATCTTTCATTGTGGCAGCCAAAGGGAGCAGAAAAAATGTGATTTTCAATGGGATTTTTACATGATTTGATAAATGTATGTATCTGAGTAACTACCACTAAAATCAATATACAGAACATTTCCATTACTGCAACTTGCATCCCAGGTAGTCACTGACATGCTTTCTGTCATTTATATATAGGATTCGCCTTTTTCTAGAGTTTCATAGAAATGGAACTGTCTAGTTTAATGTGTCTGGTTTCTTTCAGTGTGTTGTTTTTAGATTCAGCCACATTGTTCTCAGTTCTTTTATATTGTCAACCAGTACCTGAAAACTGCTTTTCCATTTGCTTCCTGGTAGACAGTCTGATTGTTTCCAATTTTTGACTACAGAAAACTGTGGCCATGAACATTCTAATACAAGTGTTTTTGTGCATAAATGTTTTCACTTTTCCTGGGTGACTATCTTAGTTGAAAGCTGAATCATATGGTAACTGCATGTTTAAATTCTTTTAAAAAATCAGTGTCCCCACAGTTTTATCCTTTCGTGTTCTGACTGGCCATGTATGAGTGCCAGTGTTTTTCTACTACCTGGGACAAGTCTTTTCAACTTTAGACATTTGAGTGTGAGTGTACAGTGGTAAGTTATTGCAGTTTAAAGTCACATTTTCTCTGATGACTAATGATGTTAAACATCTTTTCATGTGCTTAATAATTATTTGTATATTCTTCTTTGATGAAGTGTCTGTTCAAATCATTTGTCCATTTTTAAGTCAGATCTCTTTTACATTATTGAGTTGTAAATATTCTTTTTTAAATATATGTATATTTAATCTTTTATTTATTTTTGACAGAGAGAGAGAGAGAGAGGATGAGAGACAAAGAGTGAGGAGGACAGAAGATCTGAAGCAGGCTCTGCACTGCCAGCAGCAAACCTGATGTAGGGCTTGAACTCACAAACTGTATGGTCATGACCTGAACCGAAGTTGGAAGCTTAACTGACTGAGCCACCCAGGTGTCCCGAGTTATAAATATTCTTTATATATTTTGCATACAAGTCCTTTATCACATGTGTGTATTGCAAATATCTTCTCCCAGATTGTGACTTTCCATTTAAGTGTCTTCAGAAACATAGTAATTTTTAATTCTGACTAAGTTCAGGTCTTTTGTGATTCATGTTTGTGTGTGTGTGTGTGTGTGTGTGTGACGTTTTGTATGTGTATGTGTGTGTAGGAACTTTTTGCCTAGTCCAAGATCACATATCCTTCTCTTATATTTTCCTTTAGATTTTTATAATTAAAGTTTTTCCATTTAAGTCTAAGATCCAATTTGAATTAATGTTTTTAAGATACAGGTAAGAGTTGAGATTTACTTCTTCCCTTATGGTTACCCAGTTGTTCTAATATCACTATTGAAGAGGCTATATTGTGGTTCTTTGGTGGTGTCATGGTTCCGTGATTCTTCACCTTCCTTGATGTCTTGTGTTGCTGTCTTTACATAAGAACAAGTGGCCTCTTCTTCCAGTCTTTACATTCTCCAGATAAGATCCACTTATAGATCTTACTTTGTTCTTCATGACTATCTTCTCATTTCCAGGGTAAACCCTATACGTTAGCTTTCTTTACATGCTATTGGATTTTATTTATTACAAATTGTTGAGTATTTTTATTTACATGCATAAGGATGTGGTCTGCAGCTCCTGCCTTTGTAAATTCATCACCTGATTTTGATATTAGAGTGATGCTAGCTTTATAAAGTTATTTGATAAGTGTTTCCTTCTCTGTTTCTGAAAGAGGATGTATGTGGTTGGTATTATCTCTTTCATAAATGTATGACATAATTCACTGAAATCATAAGGTTCTACAGTTTTTTTGAAAATGATAGAAAAATCAATGTTTTTAATGAATATTGTAAAAATTAGATTTTCTGTATCATCTTGTATTTGTTTTGGTTTACTGTGATTTCCAAGGCATTTGTTTTTCTTAGAAGTAGCATATACTGTTATTAAGATGTGAAAATCATCCTTTATTATATGTTTAATATCTGTGGGATCTTTAGTGATCTCCTCCATCATTTTTGGTAATTTGTGTGTGTCTCTCTCTCTTTTCTCTTTTTTCTTGACCAGGCTAATTACCTACCATTTTTGTTGAACTTCTCAAAACAATCTTGCTTTAACTGATTTTTCTTTATTGTTTTTTATTGTATTGATTTTCAATTGTATATCCGTTATTTTCTCGATTATTCTAATTTGTTTTTAATTAGATCTTCTTTCTCTAGTTTCGTAAGCTGAAAGCTTACCTGATTTATTTTTAGATGCTTCTTTTCTGATAAAAGTATAAAATCTATAATTATCTAAGAATTCTTTTAGCCAAATCTTACAAATTTTGATATTTTGATGTCTTTGTTTTCATCAGTTCAAGGCATTTCTAATTTTTTTGCTGGTTTTTTCTTTGACATATTTATTTAGAAGTGCATTGTTTAGTGTCTATATATTTGGGGATTTCCCAGATAGCTTTGTTAATTTCCATGCTAATTCTATTGTTGTCAGAGAACATACTGTATATTTGAATCTTTTAAAATTTATTGATTTGTTTTATAGTCCACCATATGGTTGATCTGGGTGGCATGTGGCATGTTCAATTGAAAATAATATATATGCTGCTGTTCTTTGGTAAAGTGTTGTGCAAATAAATGTCGTTAGGTCAAATTGATAGAACGTGTGGCTCGGTTTTCTGTATCTTCACTGATAGTCTGTCTACATGTTCTGTCATTACTAAGAATGTTGAACTCTAATTAGAATAATATATTTGCCTTTTTCTCATTTCAGTTCTGCCAATTTTTTACTTCATGGAATTTTGAAACTCATGTTTTTAAAATTTATGTTTAGGCACATAAAGTGTAAAATTATTATATCTTCATTAAGAATTGACCTATTTATCATTATGAAGCATTAAGAAATATTCTTTTTAATCCCTGTTACTATCTCTGATTTGCACTTTATCTAACCATAGTCATTATAGCTTTCTTAATAGCGTTTGTACAGTCCTTCTTTCTGTATCATTTCACTTTTATCCTGTTGACATCTTTATACTTAAAAAAGCATACTTAAATGTAGACAGAATATAGTTCCTTATTGCTTTTTGGGTTCAGTCTGATAATCTCTGATATTTAATTATAGTGCTTAAACCATTTATATTTAAGTAACCTTTAATATAATTGGCTTACATTTACCATCATGCTATCTGATTTTGGTTTATTTTTCTTTATTTTTTGGATTAATTGAGTTTTGTTTAATGTGTTAATATTTGTTTATTGCCACTATTGCTTCATTAGATATATATCTTTGTGTATCTTTTTGTGGCTTCTGTAGATTTTGCACTATATATCTTTAAGTTAACGTATTTAAATTACATTTATGACTTAAAAATGTTAAAAATTTTTCCCTAAACCATTTCCCTTCCAATCCTTTGTATTTTTGTTGTGGTATACGTTATGTATGTATAAGTATAGTTTTAGGAATAAGTTAAATCCCACAATATATTTTTGTTTTAAACAGTCAATTATATATGTATACATATTATATATATAATTATAGTTATAATATATACAATATACAATATAGAATAATTATAATGTATATTTTATATATATTTATATTTTTAAAATAAAATAAACCTGGGTCACCGATGTTACTCAGTCAAGTGTCCAACTCTTGATTTCAGCTCAGGTCATGATCCCTCAGTTCATGAGTTCAAGTCCTGCATCAGACTGTGCTGACAATACAGAGCCTAATTGGGATTCTCTCTCCCTCTCTCTCTGCCCCTCTCGTGTGCTCACTCTCAAAAAATTTTTAAAAATGTTAAAGCAATAAATAAAAATTAAAAATAAAATAAACATGTTTTTATGTCTACCTATATATTTACCTTTCTTTTTGCTTTTTTTGTCATCTAGTTTTTCATATGGTATCACTTCATTTTATCTCAAGAATTTCCTTCAACATTTCTTTTAGTGAACACTTGCTAGCAAAACATTATTTCAGATTTTTTTACTTCAAAATGTCTTCATTGCTTATTTTTGTAGAATATTTTCACTGCATTGTTTGACAAGTTTTTTTCCCCTTTGATTTCTTCAGCTCTGGGTCACTAACTTTTCATGTGTCTGTGATCATTGTTTTTTTATTCTGTAAGAAATGAATCTTTTTTTTCTATGGTTTTTCTCTTTGTTGAAATTTTCAGTAATTTGATTGTAATGTGTGTTGGTGTGTGTTCATTTAGTGTTTATTGATCTTCTTGAATCTGTGGGTTTATTGTTTTCACCAAATTTGGAAAACTCTTGGACAATTTTGGAATTTTAATTTCCTTAAATATTTTTCTATCTACCTTTTCTTTCCTTTCTTCTGGTAGTCCAATTACATGGTGGTTACACATCTTGCAATTAAGAACACATCACCGAGACTCTTCTTTTTTTCAATTTCTCTCTCTTTTTTTCTCCCTCATTGTATTATTTTAGGTAGTTGCAGTTGTTATATCTTCAGGTTCACTGACCTTTCTGAGTGTTTAATCTGGTGTTGATTCTACCTGTGATAATTTCATTTCCTATATTTCATTTCTAGAAATTCCACTTGATTCTTACATATTCTATTTCTCTTGTCATTATATTTTTCTTTAAATCTTTGAGCATAATGAACCCATTAATAATAATGATTGTAGCATATTTTTCTGCTAATTTCATTGTCATCGTCATTTCAATGCCTGCTCTGTTAATTGATTCTTCTCCTGGTTGTAGGTTACATTTTTCTGCTTTTCACATATCTAAGTGGTTTGGGTTGGCTGACAGGCATTATGATTTTACTTTTTTTTTTTTCAGGTATTGGACTTTTTTAATTAATATGAAGAATGGCCTGGAAGACAATCAAGTTGTTTAGAGATCATTTTGATGCTTTTGTGATTTGTTTTCAAGCTTTTGGGATTGGGACAGGTATAGCATAGACTCAACTCTAGCTTCATTACTAAAGCTTGATTCTTTCAGGACATTTACTGAATGCCCTATATATTAACCACAAAGTCTTTCCATTTTGGTTGGTGGGAACACACATTATTCTTGCTCTGAGTGAGTACTAGCAATTATTTGCCTATAGATTAACAATATGTTTTCTTTCCGTGAAAGTTGTTCTTTGCCTGGTCACCACAAATATGTGCAGATTTCTACTCAGCTAAAGATTCAAGAGGACTGCAGTACATATATGGACCTCTTTCTCTTCATAGCTTTCTCTTCTCTGGTATTCTACAATTCCTCCCCTACCTCCCACTACCAATTTGAGTTTCCTTGGCCTCACTGAATTTCAATCTCTGTCTCCTGTATTAAGAAAGACGGCAATCTCTATTTGAATTTCCCTTCCTTCTTGTTTAGTCTTGAAACTGCATATAGGCAGAAAGCCAACGACTCCTGTTCTCAGTGACCATAGGCCTCTGCCATCTGTTAGATTTCTAGTGACTAAAAGAGTAATTTCATATGTTCTGTCTACTGTTTTAATGGTTTACAGTAGAAACATTATTCTAGCATTATTACTCCATCATGACCAGACAGGACTTGAATTTCTTTTTAAAGTAGATTTAGATATGTTTTTCTGCTGTGTAAAAATTCTGTTTATTCCAAAATGTCAGCCACAGCAGATTTAGTATGCATGGAATAATAATTTTATCTTATCAAAAAAATCATTTCCAAAACTCTATAAGAAATCTAAAGGTCAGATTATGAATATAAATGTACTTTGAAAAATGTCCCCCTTTTCCTTGCCTGCTCCATTTTAATTGCCTATCATGATCTAAGATTGCTCAGTCTATTAATGGTCCAGGTCAGATACTGTGTTGGGCTCAATGAGTTTAAAAATATTTTAAAAGATTATGGTATTATTTTCCTTGAATAGATTATAGTCTAATTTAAAAATCAAGAATGAAAATATAGTCATTCAGTATAAAACATAAAGTACTAGAATTTTTCAGAGTACAGGAAGGGCACTGTTGGCTGATATGAAGAGAATTTCAGTGATCTGGTCTTCACATTGGGCTGTTCCAACAGCAGTCCTTTGAAGGAATCCCTTTGCATCTCCATGCTATAACCAGGTAATTGTTTACTCAGTTCCTCAGAGCAAGTGAGGTCTTATGCAAAATTCATGTCCTAAATAGATTACATTTATCCAGAAAAACAAGCTTTTCTCTTTTTTGCATAATCTTCTCATATTCTTTCCTACTTATGGACATTTCTATGTTAGGTACAATTATGTGTAGTTTGTTTTCAGTTAAACTCTATTGCTTATACTTTGCATATCCCTTTGGTTACCAAGTTCTGATAACAGACATTAACATAGAATTCCATGAGTGTCCTTTTGGTGACCAGAGCTACACTGAGTTCTCACTGGTTAATTTCTCTTGTGGTTTGATTTCTCTGAATATCAGTCAAGTAAAACTGCAACATCCTTGCAGTGAGGAAGTGCCGTGTACATCTTAAATTTTACATGGAACTAATAATTCTTGTCTTCAGTAAATATCTGAGACCATCTGCTTTAACGGACCCTGCAAATTCAATGCCAAATAGTGAAGTTCTCTGTAGAATGGCTAAAAATATGGGTACATACATTAATAAAGAGGGAATATGCTTACCAGTTAAAACTGGGTGGTTCCATTTTCTCACATTAGTCTGGAAGGAATGTTTATTATGGTTTAGTTCAAGGTGAGTGGCTTGGGAGGCATCTACACATATAAAATCATGGTAGTCATACAATTTACTTTCTGTAGAGCTGCTTACCAGCATAAGTTTTAAAACTCAGTAAGACAAAGATGATGTCACTTTCCCTAATTTGAATGTCCTTTACCCAAAAAAGGCTCTCTCAGAGGTTTTTGCTTTAGTTCAGTCTTCAAAACTGATTGAGAACTGAGAATTTAGTAAAGAAACTAAATTGATGTGGATTTCAAGGCCCATGATGGAAGAGCTGATGAATAGGTAAATAAAATACCTCAAATCATTACTATAAAATTAATTTCCTGATTGTGGAAGGAGAACCACAATGACTCCTGCTCTGGGTATGCATCTTGATTAGCTATATTATAGTCTATAATTTTATTTATAGTTGTCATGAGGAAAGAAGAAACTTAATGCTGTCATCTATGAACTTTGTAGAAGAATTGGTTTTATTTTCCATCAGCCAACTGAGTGACCTGAGGTAAGTCAACATGACTCAAGCTTCCTGTGAATAATATGAGGAAGGCTAAACCAGATGAGATCTAAGTTTTCTTCCAATTTATTTCATGACTTTATAAATTTTAAATTATGGGGATAAAGCTTAGAAACTTAGAAATAACTGTGACTGGTCTAGATAAATGTTCCAGCTAGCCCCCAAATCTGTGCAAACAATGGCCCTAAGGGATGAACCATGAGTGGTTGTAATTTTTCATCCTGACATCAACCTTAGAGGTAGAACATGCGTCAGTTCTTCATAATCTACACTGTCAGCACTGTGATGTATAAATGCAGCCAATCCCCTCCAAAATTTACTTATATGTGCTGCCAGTACCCTCTTGGGGATTAAGTTTCATAAGGTTATTGTCCTTTGTATAAAAAAAGTACTTCCTTTTTTTGGGGGGAGGGGGTGGTCCTAAGGTTACCCTGCTCAGTTACAAGAAATGTCTCCTTTAAAGGAGACTCACCCTAGTCTTTCAGATTTTGAAAGGTAAGTGTTTGCTTGTTCTGGTCATGGCAATTTTGTATTTTAAGAATTTTAATGTGGTTAGCATCCCATGATTTTGCCTTTCCTGGTTGAAGAGTTTTCCTCTAATAGTCCTTGTATTGCTGGATGTCTTCCCTACCTTGATTCCTACTCCAAATCCTTGTGATTGCTTTGGTTTTCCTTTTCCTGAAAATCTCCCAGTTCCAGTTTGCATTTCTGGAGATGCAACAACAAAGAAATATATAGGGCTATAGAGGAAGAAGCAGATAGGAGGCGGTGTATTTTCTTATATTTTTGCAAACAATCCATACCTTGCTGGAGTTTTGGATACAGAAATGTCCTAAGTCTGTATTTTAAGAAGCCACTCACTACTCTTTTTAAAAGAGTACATATTCTTTTTTTCTGTTTCCCTCCTTTCTTCACTATTCTTTCCTTCTCTCTTTTTTTATTCTTCCCTCCTCACTTATTGTTGCTTAAACAAACCAGCCATTTGGGTTATGGGGTTTTTAGAATGAGGAAATCTATCTTCTAGTGGTTTATTACCTAAATTTTAGTTGAAGACAGTACGCATTAAGAAATACTATATACTACCACTGTAAGTCTACTTCCTTTAAATCATTGAAAACATAATAAGCCTAATTTAAATATATAGCATCAAAATAAATAACCAAAACATAAGGCAAGGATTTTCTGGAAAGCAATGGTGAATTCTGAGAAGAAAGAAATCAAGAAAGGGCCTCAGAGATTTGAACTAACAAGAATTAAAGGTGTGTAAGAATGAGCTCTTCCGTTGCCTATCTGAGATGTATTGCTTTGTTTCTCTTTCTCTCTTAAGGTGTAGTCCTATTTCAAATGTAATTGCTTGAAGTTTATGTTACCTTCTTTTCCTTGATTCCTTCTCCACCCAAATTAGTATCCAGTTGGCTCATTCCTGCACATACTGCTCAGCCTGATGGACAGTAGGGTTCAAAATCCGCAGAAGAGGATGGCATGCTACTGTTTACTGAGCACCTGTTATATGTCAGGCACTTCACTAGGCACTTTTAGTATTTCATGAAATCCTCACAATATCCATGAGGGAGAATTGTTATATTTTTCCTCATGAATCATCTGAGGCTCATTCAGTCCTTTTCCCTGGAACATGCAGGTGGAAAGCAGCAGTGGAATTTGATCTCAAGTTCTACTTGCCAGTAAGCAGCCTTAAAGTGCTGCCATTCACTATGGCATTATAAAATTGTTAGAATCAAGATTTCCCATTCTTAATTAACCTTTCTTTGAGGAATATAGAGCTATTCTCTTCATACGGCATTTTTTCTTATTCTTATTTCTCAGGAGACTAAACTTTACAACCGAATTTTGTAGATCAAACAGAATGGCTTAAACTAAGGCTTTTTTCTAAAACAAATCCTCAAGGATATTGAAAACACAGTATGTACATCTGCTATTCTTCCTTTATATAGTGTCCATTGCCCTCAGGTAGCCAAGAACCAAGGTGTGTGGGGGGGGGGAGGTAGGATGGGGGGGTGTTTGTGTTAAGGAAGCAGTGAGAGGTAGCCTTACTTCATCTGGCCTCATTTCTGTTGTGGTTGTTGATAATAATTGTTAATATTTTTAGAATAATGTCATAGATTAATTTGCAATTGTGGGAAACTTCAGAGACCTCAAAGTAAATGGTTTTCTCTGTTTCTACCTAAATATCTGAAGATTTCAGAATTGATCAGTGATGGCAGACCATCCAAATGAAGAAAATAAAATGAAACAAAATTTCTTGATAGCCTTCATTAAAATATTCATTTGAAATTAGAGTACTTTTTTTAAAATCTACTGATGAACATGCATGTTTCTCATGTTGATAAGTTATCAATTAGCTAATTTTATAATTGTACATGGTCTGTCAAACACTGAATTTCCTCAGTAGGAAAATGCAGTGCTTTCCTTCTCAGGGGCCCTCAAGGGGAAAAGAAGTAATTACTGTCAATGGTCCTTCACTCCCTAAGTGCCGTAAGTTGCAAACCCACTCATTTGTAATTCTAGCCAGAGATTCTCTTTCTCAAATTAGTTTAGATAATAACTGGAGGCTGACAGAATGCTTATTTAAAATCATCACTAAATGCATATATAAATATATCATAAGTTATCTTAAGTTACTGAAAGAGGATTGGAACATTGTAAGAGGGAAAAAATTGAAATGATAGGAGTGATGGCATTTAATTTTTTTCATTATTCCCTCCCAGTTCAATACAACCTGTATTTATGTTTCTTAACTGGTAGTCAACTTGAATGATTTGACTCAGCATGATAATGCCACTTACTGTTTCATCAGCCATAACATATAAAGACTTCAGCTACAGCAGGAAAAAAAATTATATTTCATATTTTTCACTAAGGTCTTTGAAATATATAGTCAAATATTTAACATAGTAGGTGTAAAACATCCAAACCTGGGTGTAGGAAATACAGTAATACTTGTTCCACTTGATCTTCCCCTGGTTTCTATTATTTGATTGTTTAGCTCACTGGTAATCATAACACTTCTTGCCTGTCCTTGATCTCATTGTTTTCATGTGCCCTAAACCCATTTGGAAAGCTGGTGAATCCTGTGTATCCCTTCTCTGAATAATGTTTTAAAATTCATGTAAGAAAATACAAAGAATGGGGCACCTGGGTGGCTCAGTAGGTTAAGCGACCGACTTCAGCTCAGGTCATGATCTCACAGTTCATGGGTTCGAGCCCTGCGTCGGGCTCTGTGCTAACAGCTAGCTCAGAGCCTGGAGCCTGCCTCAGATTCTGTATCTCCCACTCTTTCTCTGACCCTCCTCTGCTCATGCTGTCTCTCTCTGTCTCAGAAATAAGTTTAAAAAACATCAAAACATTAAAAAAAAAAAAAAGAAAATACAAGGATTGCAATGGAAACCAATTACATTGAAATGAGATTAGCAAAGTATTAAAAACAAATTTGTAATGTGGTAATTATGTGCTTCCTTATTAATGCATTAAATGATACTATCTAGTGGTGAGTCTAATAACTACCATAGTTTTGAGATTGTGATCAGCGTATATAGTATATCAAGATGTCAGACACAACTATAGTGGCATATGGAAATTTCTGATTGCTATTGCTGATGTTTACAATTATTATTTTATATTACTGTTTATTTTCTTACATTCATAACTAAAGAAAATTCTAATTTCACTTAGGGATAGGTGAAACTAAGGATATCCTTTTTTATTTTGTTTTATTTATTTTATTTTATTTTATTTTTTCATTCAAGTTCATGGACTTCTTAAATTATTTCCAGGGCCTTGGAGAAAGCAGTAATTTACTAGGTATACATTTCATAAATTTCATGCTTCAAAGTAAATAAACTCACAACTTGATATAAGTGTAAAAGAAGCACTTAATTAAAATAAAGCTAAGGATGGAAATGGGAATTCTTCAGTCACCCAGTCAGTCAGTTAATTTCTCTCTTGTTTTCTCTCCCACTGCCTAACTGGTCTCTTATTTTTGTGCCATCTGTGACTTCTCTATTTTTCTCTCTGCATCGAGACTTTTTTCTTCTATGCACATATGTCCACCCATGCAGCTTCTCAGTTAATTCCTCCTCAGTTCAAATAATCAACAGATAGTGTTTCAATGAATCCAAATTCCAAATTTTCCAAGGACAGAATCTAGTAGGTCAAACTTGGGTCTCTTGTCTCCCTTGTCACTAACAACTAACAACTAAGGGACAGTCATGAAATATAAACATGACTTCTGAGTCCACCACTTTCATACTGGAAGTGTTGACGTATGCAAAAAAAGTATATTTAGGGGTTGGGCTGACAGTCTTCACATTTCAATTCAAAATGGTTGAGCCAATCCTTATAGACCTGTCAGAACTATCCTCACTTGCCATGTCTTAACCTCTTCCTTACCACAGATCATGTCCTGGAAATACACCTGCACCAATAACTTGGTTGATGTGCAACAATCAAACCATGACTAGGGCTTTCCATTGTTTTCCATTCCATCCCATTCCATTCGATCAGATTCCATCCATTCCTGTAATCAAGAGCCAACTGCCAACCAACATACTAAGCTTTAAATATAGGAATCAAAATGAGATATGGCCCTTTTCTGAAGGTTCTCAGAGTCTAAGGAATATTAATATTCCCTGATATTAGGGAGAATATTTACTCAAAATAAATTACTTACATGTAACACATAGTAGACTCTGAAAGTGACAAAAAAGAGAAGTTATAACAAGTGAGAGAGGCAAATATAACTAAACGCTACATTTTGAGGTTCTACGAAGGTTTAGCATAAATGGCAAAGAGCACGCTTACTGTTGTAAAAATGTATTAAAAGTTATGATTGTAGATGCATCACCATTGTCAGCATTAGCATACATTTATCTTGTAATTCACTCGTATAGTTGGCTCTTATAAGATTGTACATTTCAACTAGGATGCATATAAATCTGGAGATATGTGATGGTGTTCCAGAGGATATAGGATGGTGCTAGTAAATATGACACACAACCCCAAGTCATCAATTTTCTTTGAAAAGTCTGGATAACAAAAACACTTCGTGGTTACTGTTTTAAGAGACCCAATGATCACTGCAATCTAAACTACCTGGCAAGTGTTTCTCCTTCACAAAATTTCTGGCTGTTCCTTAAACCTGAATCTGTTTCATATATATGGGACAGTTCCACTGAAAACATAATACCACACAATGGTCACTGTGATAAGCAAAGCCAGTGGATCTTAGGACCCTGCTATGGGCTAGTGCTACCTATACTGTAATGGCATTTGTAGACACACTCTTGAACATAAATATTGGCCTTACTTGGGATTCCTCTGTAAGAAGGAATAGAATAGGTTATGCTGCAGTAATGGCTTCTAAAACACAGTGGCTTCTGTTTAAGTTTTCCAGTGTTGCTTAACAAATGGCCACAGTTCCTTGCCATTGGGCTTCTCCAACACTGGTTCTTGTTTCATGGTAGCTTACTTCAGGGTCCATTAGGGTAGCCCTTAGTGTGTCTGCTATGAAGACGTTTTTATATGTTTTATAATGTAATTAGAGAAATGAGCTCCTATTACTTTTGCCATCTTCTATTGGTTAGAAGCAAGTCCCACCCACACTGAAAAGGAGGGGATTACACAAAAGGCATGAACGATCAGTGAGCAGTATTGGGGATCTCCTTAGGGTGTGTCCACCAGAGCTTACAACAAGTTTATTTCTAAGTCATTTATGTACATGTTCACTGGGGACATTCAAGGACCCAGGCTAATGGAGACCTCGTTTAAAAAAAAAATACTTATTTAATTTTGAGAGAAGGAGAGAGAGAAACTATGTGCAGAGGAGGGACAGAGAAAGAAGGAGACAGAATCTGAAGCAGGCTCCAGTCTCTGAGCTGTCAGCACAGAGCTGGACATGGGCCTTGAACTCATGTAATGTTAGATCATGACCTAAGTTGACATCATCAAGACAGTATGGTATTGGAACAAAAACAGACACATAGACCAATGGAACAGAATTGAGAACTCAGAGGTGGACCCAAAAGTATACAGCCAACTAATATTTGACAAAGCAGGAAAGAATATCCAATGGAAAAAAGACACCTCTTTAACAGATGGTGTTGGGAGAATTGGACAGCAACATGCAGAAGAATGAAACTAGATCAATTTCTCACACCATACACAAAAATAAACTCAAAATGGATAAAGGACATGAATGTGAGACAGGAAACCATAAAAATCCTAGAGGAGAAAGCAGGAAACAACCTCCTTGACCTCCACCGCAGCAACCTCTTACTTGACACATCCCCCAAAGCAAGGGAATCAAGAGCAAAAATAAACAATTGGGACCTCATCAAGATTAAAAGCTTCTGCATGGCAAAGGAAACAACCCACAAAACTAATAGGCAACCAACAGAATGGGAAAAGATAGTTGCAAATGACATATCAGATAAAGGGCTGATATCCAGAATCTATAAGGAACTCACCAAACTACACGCCCAAAAAAGAAACAACCCAGTGAAGAAATGGAGAGAAGATATGAACAGACACTTCTCCAAAGAGGACATCCAGATGGCCAACAGACACATGAAATGATGCTCAGCATCGCTCCTCATCAGGGAAAAACAAATCAAAACGACTCTGAGATACCACCTCACACCAGTCAGAGTGGCTAAAATGAGCCAATCGGAGAACTCTAGATGCTGGCAAGGATGTGGAGAAGCGGGCACCCTTCTACACTGTTGGTGGGAATGCAAACTGGTTCGGCCCCTCTGGAAAACAGTGTGGAGGTTTCTCAAGAAACTAACAATAGAACTCCCCTATGACCTAGCAATAGCACTGCTGAGAATTTACCCAAGGCATATAGAAATGCTGAGGCATAGGAGCACATGTACCCCAATGTTCATAGCAGCACTCTCAACAATAGCCAAAACATGGAAACAGCCTAAGTGTCCATCAACGAACGAATGGATCCAGAAGATGTGGTTTATCTATACCATGGAATACTCCATGGCAATGAGAAACAATGAAATCTGGCCATGTGTAGCAACATGGATGGACCTTGAGGGTGTTATGCTGAGCGAACTAAGTCAGGCAGAGAAGGACAAATATCATATGTTTGCACGTATAGGAGGATTAGGAGGAACTTGACGGAGGAACAAGGAGGAGAAGAAGGGAGGAAATGGTGGGGGAGAGGGAGAGAGGCAAACCATGAGAGACTCTTGAATTCTGACAAAAACTGAGGACTGGTGGATGTGGGGGGAGGAGGAAGGGGCATGGAGGAGGGCACTTGTGGGGATGAGCACTGGGTGTTATGTGGCAACTAATTTGACAGTAAACTATTTGTAAAAAAAAATAAATAAATAAAAGCTCATTCTTTGAAATAAAAATAAAATAAAATAAAATGCCCGTTGTTGATAGTAGGCTGTAGCCTTATTTAGAGATTCCAATATCTGTCAGATAGACGCTAATGTATTAGCAGTACAGGCTGCAGATTCCTCTCTCAGTAGGTGAAATAAGAGAAAGAAACTCAGCTTAAATATCTGCGCAACAGACTTTTTTCCCCTTCTAGGAAAGATTTCTTCAATTTCTTAAAGCATGGTGTGTCAGCTAAGCTGTGTTAAAAACAACCACTAATCAGCTGCTTCAGGTGGGAGTTTCTTAGAATTGCTGAGTCTAGTAAATTCACACCCTACATTTTGTGTACTTAGCTTTCCTTTTGACACCATTCAACAGTATAAGTAGTAGCTTCCAAAACTTTGCTTTGACTCCGAGGTTTATTCCAAAAGCAATCAGGACTTGTGCCTGGTGATGCTCTATATCCTTATCCAATTCTTTCGACAGATTTGAGTCAAGGCAAGGACATCCACAACCTTGATTGGGTTCGAGGGTAGATGACTACATACAATATGTCACTGGCCAATCTGTGCTAGATCACAGGATCTGAGGCATAGAGTATAAAACGAAACCTCAGTGACCACAAATGTAAGTGATTTCTATAAACTTGCTGCCAATCACCAATATCTAATTAATTTTCATACCTTTCTCTTGGCTGTCACCTCACTGTTTCTGGCCTTTCAGTCCTTATTTCACCCCTGCCACATGAGTGTAAAACTCCAGCTTTCACCAGCTTTCCACAAACTCTTCCGTCATGCAAGCATTTCATGAATTTATTCCTTCACCATGGATATTCAGCGAAATATGGGTGAGATCACATTTTAAATCATAGGGATGCTATCATGCATCACCATTTCCTCCGTCCTTTGTTCTTCTCCTTTGCATCCCACAGAAGAAACCAGCACTTTCTTTTTCCTCTTTAGAAAAGATTGTGGAGTGATTCTGCTCATACTCAGTCTCCCAAGGTTTTCCTTTGTATCTCGAAGGAGCTTGTGTATTAATTTATGCTGAACAAAGGCAGTGTACTTCTTGAAAGATGTCACAGGGGGGATATGTTCTCCTTTTTGCCAGGTGTAATTATAATCATGTTTATACCAAATAACCTGTGGTGGATATAAGCAATGTAGCAGAGGCTTAAGGAACACAGAGGAAGAGATGATTGATTCTCTTGTGGAAGGTTGGGAAAAGAAGTAAAAGTGAGATGGGAAATCCATGGCATGGGCACTGCAGATATGAAGGCATTGGTGATTATGATACATTTAAAGAAAGATGAAGAATGGCACTAAAACAAAGGCTAGGAGAAACATAGGGAATTGATGTGAAATACCAGAAAGGCAGACTGTCACACCTAGCAAGAGCTATTCTGCTTTTACACATATAAATATTTTGAAGACTCTGCTAGAAAATTTGGGTAGACTGCTGAGCTGACTCATGATCCTCAAAGCTTTTCTCTCCTTAAAATTTCTGCTTCAAGTGGCAAGTGTGAGTTTGAAATTTTGTAGAACAAAGTAGCTAAGCAACCAGATAGAACATGTGAAGTCAAAAAACAATGACATTTGATTTAATATTTCATAATACTGCATATTGTACTTAGGACTATATGGAATATACAAAAGTAACAGAATCTCATATTCTGAAAATTCACTCCATGTGTAGTAAACCTTAGTAAACCAATAAGAGTTTATCCAAGCATCACTTAACAGCCAGAAAGAATGATTTCCCTCTTTTTCTTAAGCTTAAATGTGAAGCTTAAATTATATGGGATCTAACTGAATTGAATCAGTGCTCCCATTTTCACATATTTTACTATAGAAAACTGGATATTTTGTGAGGTACAAAAAAAAGTGCAGGGTGTGGAAGAGACATTGACCAGAAGTTAAGGAAGGCTTCTTCTTTCCTCTCTTCCCGTCTCTTATTTTTCCTTTTTCCCCCCCACACTTTTTCTCCTTTATACAAATATGAATGGAGTCTGTGCTATGTCTGGGGACAATGCAAGGTGCTGGGAGACAAACTGGCAATTGCAATACTGTGAGATAAATATTCATTAAAAATTGGTTTTTTTAACATTTATTGTTGAAAGACAGAGAGAGACAGAGCATGAGCAGGAGAGGGGCAGAAAGAGAGGGAGACACAGAATCCAAAGCAGGCTCTCAGCACAGGGGCTCGAACTCAAACTGTGAGATCATGACCGGAGCTGAAGTCATACACTTAACTGACTGAGCCCCCAAACCCTATTTTTTTAATGTTTATTTATTTTTGAGTCAGGGAGGAGCACAGGTGGGGGAGGGGCAGAAAGATGCAGGACAGAAGATCTGAACCAGTCTCCGCACAGACAGCAGAAAGCCTGATGTGGGACTTACACTCATAAACCAGGCGATCATGATCTGAGCCAAAGTCAGATGCTTAACCGTATGAGCCACCCAGGTTTCTCGTGAGATAAATATTCTCAGAAAAAGGTGTTCCAGAACTATATAGGAGAAGCCTGAAACTAGACTTGAAGGATGAAGAAAACTTTCCAAAGAAGTTAATCTTCGGTGGAAATGTAAAGAACGAGAGTTGTCAACGAGGGTTGGAGAGAGAAATTTGAACATTGAAAGGATTATTTATAGTTAGTTAACTCTCAAATAAGTAGTACATTTATAAAACAAAGCAGTAGTATGCTTTTAAATTCAATTATACATTTTGAAATAGTTTTCAGAAATATATTAAAATATCAAAGGTTTTATTGATTTGTGATTACTCATTTGAATAAACTCAAAGTAAATGCACCAACACCCCCTTAAGTGATCAGTCCTGCTTATTACCTTGATTAACAAAATTTCCTTAAATGCCAAAATATTATGGAGAAAATAAAACAAGATATAAGATACTTAGAGAGATGGGTTATAATTTTATATGAGGACATTATGGAACTTTTCTGATGAAACAACACTTGAGCATTGACCTGAAAGAAGTGAGGAAGAGAACCTTAAAGACATCAGTGAAGAAAGCATTCCAGAAAACGGGAATATTATATGCAAAGACAAGCTGGTCGTGTATGAGCAAAGACATACTTTTTGAAGGTTAAAAGTGAGTGTTGTAATCTATTCAGTAAACACAAAAAATAAAACTAAAAAATATAGCTAAATGTCAATAGAGGACGTAAATGGAATATTAAAAAAATGCTTGATTTAGTGTATCCTACTGCCCCGAAAAAAAAAAAAAAGGCTTAGAAGGAAGAACAAAGGAACAAAGAACTACAGGACATATAGAAAAAACACCAATATCATAGATTTAACTATAGACATTTGAATAATTACACTGAATGTATGTATATTAAAAACCCCAATTATAAGGCAGAGATTATTAGGCAGGATTTAAAAAATGATCTACATGGTGATTACAATGCATATTTTAAATACAAAGACACAAAGACACAGACAATTCTGTAAGTTAAAGGACGGAAGTATATATACATTCCCTGCAAACACTAAGCATAAGAAAGTGTCTGTGACTGCGTTAATATCAGACAAAAGTGTCAAAACATCAAGAATTTATATTAATCATAAGTATGTCTGAATCCAATATCAAACTTCCTAAAATGCGTTAACCAAAAGTTATCAAACTAAAGGGAAAAATTTGTATGGAAGGACAAAAGACCCAAAATAGCCAAAGAAATCTTGTGAAAAAACAAAGCTTGAGATATCACAATCCCAGATTTCAAGATATAGTACAAGGCTGCAGTAATCAAAACAGTATGTACTGGCACAAAAATAAACACATATATCAAAGGAATAGATTAGAAGCCTCAAAACAAACCCATGCTTACATAGTCAATTAAGCTATAACAAAGGAGGCATGAATATACAATGGAGGAAAGACAGTCCCTTCAGCAAATGGTGCTGGGAAAACTGGACAGCTCCCTGCAAAAGAATGAAATTGGATCACTTTCTTACACCATACACAAAGATAAACTCAAAATGAATTTAAAAAGTACATGTAAGATTAGACACCACAAGACTCCTTGAAGAAAAGACAGGCAGTAATTTCTCTGGCATCAGCTATAGACATATTTTTTGAGCTATGTCTCCTCAGGCAAGGGAAACAAAGCAGAAAATTATACTATTGGGACTACACCAAAATAAAAAGCTTTTGTGTAGCAAAGGAAACAATAAGTGAACCTTCTGAATTGGAGAAGATATTTGCAAATGTTATATCCACAAGGGGTTAATATCCAAACCATATAAAGAATTTATACAGCTCAATACCACCCCCCCCAATCCGTTAAAAATATAAAGGACAAGAGTAGACATTTTTCTAAATAGGATATAGAGATGACCAGCAGATACATGAAAAGATGCTTAACATCACTAATCATCAGGGAAATGCAAACCAAAACTATAATGAGATATTACCTATATCTGTCAGAATGACTGAAATAAAAAAAAAACATGAGAAATAACAAGTGTTGGCGAGAATGTGGAGAAAAAAGAACCCCCATTCACTGTTGGCTGGAATACAAATTGGCACAGCCACTGTGGAAAACAATATGGAGGTTTCTCAAAAAATTAAAATTAGAATTACCATATGATCCAGTAAATCCACTAGCTGAGTACTTATCCAAAGAAAATGAAAATGCTAATTTGAAAAGATATATGTACCCCCTTGTTTATTGCAGCATTATTTACAATAGGTAGGATGTGGAAGCAATCCGTGTCCATTGAAACATGAATGAATAAAGAAGATGTGAGATATGTATGTATACACACACACACTAGCACACACACTGGAATGATATTTAGCCATTGAAAAAATGAGATCCTGGGACATTAGGAACAACACAGACCTAGAGTTTATAATGCTAAGTGAAATAAGTCGATCAGAGAAAGACAAATGCCATATGATTTCACTCATGTGTGGAATTTAAGAAACAAAACAAATGAACAAAGCAAAAAGAGACAAAGGGAAAAATAAAGCACTTAAATACAGAGAACAAACTAGTGGTTGCCAACACGGGGGCAGGTGAAGGGAGATGGGGGAAATAGATGAAGGGGATTAAGAGTACACTTACCTTGATGAACACTGAGTCATGTATAGAATTATTGAATCATTAAATTATATACCTGAAACTAATAAAACACTGTATATTAATGTTACTTCAATAATAACAACAGCAACAACAAAAAGGAAAGGAAAATAGGCAAATATCTACAATATTATTTGGACATTGTAAAAACTCCTTTTTAAAAAACTGTTTTTGTGAGTTCACATTTACCAATTAATATATAGAAAAATTAACACTACCAGTTGAATTTTTCAAGTTTATTTTTTATTTCATTTATTTATATATATTTTTTCAAGTCTATTTATTTGAGAGAGAGACAAAGAGAGCAAGTGGAGGAAGGGCAAAGAGAAAGGGAGAGAGAGAATCCCAAATAGACTCCACACTATTAGCACAGAGCCCCATGCAGGGCTTGAACCCATGAACTGTGAGATCATGACCTGAGCCAAAACCAAGAGTCGGGATTTTAACTGACTGAACCACCATTATGCCTCAATTAACACTATCAATTAAATCAACCTAATTGACATTTACAAAACACTGCCAGTAAACAGAATATACATTCTTTCAAATGAATATGGAATTTTCCTGAAAATAGACCATAGTCCTGGCTGTGTGAAAAGATCCAGTAAGTTTCAAAGGTTAAAATAATACACAATGAACTCTTTGACTATAAGTATAACAAACTGGAAATCAATATCAATAATAAGTTGATAAATGTCCCCAAGTACTTCAAAATTAAATGTACTTCCAAATAACTCATAGATCAAAGAATAAATCACAAGACAAAAATTAATTTAAAACTATTTTAAACTGAATAATAAAATACACACACACACACCTCTTATCAAAATTAACAGATACAACTAAAACAATCGATAAAAGGAAGTTTATAGTTTATTTTATGAAAGAAGGTATGAAATGAATGATCTAGTGACTTGCCTTAAGAAGACACTAACCAGAACAAAGAAAACCCAATATTACTAAAAGAAAATATGCGTCAAACTTAATGCAATAGTAATTGAACAGTAGAGAAAATCAATAAAGTCAGTTTCTTGTTTGAAAAGATCAATAAAAGTGATATATCTGCTAACAAGGCTGATCAAGAAAAAAAAAAGGGGGAAAAATCCCAACAAACAAATTACTAAGGTGAATAAAATAAGGAACATCCCCAGAGATATTAAAGAAAATAAGAGGGTATATGAATAACTCCATAACATATAATTCAATAATTTATAGGAAATTGGTGTTCCCTTAAAAACACAACTTTCTATAACTTTTACAGTGAGAAATAGAATTTTTAATTCTCTATATCTATTAAATAAATAGAATATTCACAAAGAAAAGGGTAGGCCCAGATGGCTTCACTAATGAATTCTATTAAATATTTAAGGGCAAAAAATCATACCTGTATTTTGCAAACTCTTCACAAAGTAGATAAGGATAATCACTTCCAATTCATTTAATGAGGCTAGCATAACCCTGATACCAAACTAAGACAAAAATATTGCAAAAAAAAACAACAAACTGGAGACTAATGTTTCTCATGAATATAAATGCAAAAATCTTTTGCATTCTATTGATTACAATAGAACACCAATATATAACAGGGACTATTAGTCATGACCAAGTAGGTTTTATCCTGGGAATTCAAATTGGCTCATATATGAAAATCAATCAGTACAATTTACCATATTAAAGGATTATGAGAGAAAAATCACATGATCACTTTAATAGAGCAGAAAAAGTACTTGCTACATTCAATGACAACTTATGATTTGAAAAAATCCTAACAATAAACTATGATTGGAAGGAAACTTCTCAACCTGCTAAAGAATCTCCTTTTTTTTTTTTAATGTTTTTTTAAAAATTTTTTAAAATTTATTTCCAGGAGAGAGAGATACAGTGTGAGAAGGGGAGGGTCAGAGAGAGAGGGAGACACAGACTGAAACAGGCTCCAGGCTCTGAGCTGGCAGTCAGCACAGAGCCCGACGCGGGGCTCGAACCCACGAGCCGTGAGATCATGACCTAAGCGAAAGTCGGACGCTTAGCCAACTAAGCCACCCAGGCGTTCCATAAAGAATCTCTTTGGAAACTTTATGGCTAGTATCAAATTTAATGATAAAAAAACAGAAATTTTTCTCTTAGATCAGAAGCAAAGAAAGGAATGCATTTATTTCTTTTTTCCTCTTAATGTTGAAGTAGAGAGCCCAAAATTCAATAAATCAAGAAAAAGAAATAAAGTTTGAAAAAGATGAAATAAAAATGTCATTACGGAAATGCAACCAAACTGTACATAAAATAGTCAAAGGAACCTGTAAAACTGCTATGAAATACTAAGGGAATTTTGTAAGATTTCATAATACAAAGTCAACATACAAAAATCAAGTTTTCTCTTTAAATTTTCAAACTCTAATCGGGGGTTAAATATTTAAAATATACCCTTTATAAAAGCATATGATGCTTAGGAATAATCTAATGATGGCCACTTTAGACTTCTTCATTGAAAAGTACAAAACATTTCTGAGAGATCAAAACTCTAAATAATGGAAAATATATATCAAGTTCATGGATTGTAAGACAATATTGTTAAGGTGTTAATTCTCCCTACATTGGTGTAAAAATTCAAGAAAAACCCAATACAATTTCAATAAGTTTTTGTTTGTTTGTTTTGATTTAAAAAATTACAAATTGATTCTGAAATCTGTGTTGCAAGGAGAAGAACCTAAGGTTATCAAATAATCTTGAAAATATAATAACAAATTTGGAGCTTTCATTTTTACTCCAAAACTTGCTGTAAAGGTATGTGATTAAGACAGTGATATTAGTAATAGTACAAAGATGTGCATCAGATTACAAAGTTGAGTCCAGAAATATTCCCATAAATATGGCAAATGATTATTGACCAAAGTAGTAAAGCATTTGTTGAGGGAACAAAATCTTTTCAGCAAATGCTGCTGGACCAATTGAATAGGGAGAGGAGTGAAAGAGTCTTAGCTCTTACCTCAGATCATACACAAAAACTGACTGGAGTTGAATGATAGGTTAAAATGTTGACATTAAAACAATGGTACGTCTAGAAGAAAACCTAGAGGAAGATCTTCACCATCTTGGGATATGTAAATATTTCTTAGAGACCACAGAAAAAGCACTAAAGGAAAAGGAACTGGAAAGGAAAAATTTTTTAAAAAAAGATAACAGATTTCATAAAAATTAAAAAGCTGTCTTCAATCTGAACAATAAAATAACAATAGTATTGGATTATAACCAAGAGAGTTTAATACATATTTATGAGTTCACACTGATAGAATTAACAACCAGGTTAACAAAGAAATGGAAGAGAAGTGATAACTTTCCCTTACAGAAAAATTACAACTCCTAAATGAAGATGAATGACAAAAATAGAACATCACTATGAGAACATGAAAGTAATGATTACTTCAGTTAATTTCCACAAATACTAACATACGTGAGGAAAATTTTAAGCAGAGACAAGATATCTGGGTACTCACAAAGTAATTCCTCCCCCAAATATTTACAAATTTCAGAGCAAAAATTAGTAACCTTATAGAGGAGACTTCTGGTAGACACTACTGTAAGCTAAGTGATTAATGTTAATATCATTGGTAATACCTATCGACATCAGGTATCCCTTGAAAAAGTCACATCACCCTGTGGTATCTTTCTTAATAATGTACAATCTCAATTTCATTATGAGAAACTCAGATTGAAAGAAATTCTACAAAGTTCATGACTGGTATACTTAAAAAGTGTCAAGGTCGTGAAAAACCAAGAGAGACTGTTGCAGGTTGCAGAAGACTTAGAAGACCTGACAACTGAGTGCCATATGGGATCCTTGATTAGACCCTGGAACAGAAAATGGACATAGATGTAAAAACTGGCGAAATCTGAATACATTCTATATTTAGTTATACACTATTATCCTGAAGTTAATTTCTTAGTTTTGATTAATGTTCAGTGGTTATATACAACATAGGGGGGTGTGGGTGAAGGGTATATGGGAGGTGCTGTGCTATTTTTTTTTTCAACTCTTCCATAAGACTGAATTTATCTCAAAAGAAAATTTTAAACACAACGAGAAAGACCAAAACCAAAAACTCATTGCCAAGTTACTCCTCTGTAAAAGAAAACTCATTTTCCTGGTCTAAGCAGATACCTCCTGCAAATGCATTCCTTAATGTACATATCTATGGGACATATTGAGTATATGCCTTATCCAGAACCACTTTTGAGAAAGTAACCAAAGAGAGTTCTCTGAATATGGTGTGGGGCATTTGACATATGACTTTGTAAACTTCCTTAAAAATGCAAATTTTGACTAATTTTTCTCTTTCTAATTAGGGAAAACATTTTTCTTCCTCTTCAGCACTAAATGTTGCTTCTCCATAAATGCATTTAAACCACAAGCTCAGTAATGTCTTGGATTACACCAGTATCCATTTGAATATCTACTTTAAAAAATGTTTGGTTATTTATGTGAATGATAATGAAGTCTTTTGCTGAAAGAAGCTCTAAATGTTAAATTTCATGTACCAGTGAGCAAAAGGATGAAGTATTCTGAAAAGAGCAGGAAATAGTTAGACCCCCGAAATCACATTACATACACAGTTGCCTACCCTTCCTAGCTGTCTGTGTTGAGCTTAGTCTTTATAATATTTAAGATTTTTTAAAAACATTTTATGCCTTTAGGAACAAAAGTACTTTAATATCAAAAACTCAGTTCAGCATATTGTCTTTGCACCCATGCTGTAATGATCTATGAGCTCTATTGACACAACACTGTTGATAGTCCTGACAGAGTACATCATAAAGTTCACAATGCTAAATCACAATAGCAAAGAAAAAGGACGCAAGTCAAGTACAACGAATAAAACAAAGTGAGTAACAGTGAATGCACCCCATAGGTAAGCTTCTTTCTGTACTGAAAACAGAAGCAAATTAGTAGACATTTCTAACAGTGCCCTTGAGTAAACTATATTTTATTCACAAGGTCACATCTTCAGAAATGTTATTTGAAGATGCACTATGCGTATTCAATTTCAGGTTCCCTCTGTTGTTCTCAGTAGTGTCAACTAATGTCAAATATATCTATTATCAGGGGTCTGGGTGGCTCACTCAGTTAGCAATCTGATTCTTGGTTTCTGCTCAGGTCATGGTCTCAGTCTCATGAGTTCAAGCCCCACATTGGGCTCTGTGCTATCAGCGCAGAGCCAGCTTGAGATTCTCTCTCTCTCTCTCTCTCTCTCTCTCTGAGCTTCCCCCACTTATGCTGTCTCTGTCTCAAAATAAATAAATAAACTTAAAGAATATGTCTATTATCTTTTTCTTATAGCTGCTTTTTAACTAGAGAAATACAATTACTGCACTGAAGTCAGACATACATTTTTACCCCATGTTACACTGCTGTGAACTGCTTGTTTATTTAGTGATTTTCACTGTTGACACATATGGGGTTTGGTCCAGTGTTGGTACCAGTGCTTCCCTTGCCATTGTCATTAATGGCGATGTTAAAGTGCCTTGTTCCTAAAGAACATACAAGAGTATTGATACTTTGTGTTTGGAGGTGTTTTCTCTTGAACTCAACTCTCCTTGAAGAGAGACCTCCTTGGAATAAGCATACTATTTTAAATTCCTAAGGACACTGGGGAACAATTTAAAGAAGCGCAAGCTTCCTTCAGCGAGTTTACTGAGTTCCTGTTTTCTGGTGACCAGGGTTTGGAAACTTCACATGTTTGTTTCATGGCACTCAAGGCTGGTTTTGTAAGCATACGAAGTGGGAGGGCAGATATGTACCTAAAAGAACATAGAAGGCCAAGCTTCTTTTCCTGCAACTTACTAATTTTTTAAATTGGGCAGTTTACTCATCTTACTCTTAGCTTTATTTTATTTAACTATTTTTTTAAAAAGGAATTTATAAAGACTTATATAAGTATTCCACATAGATATTACAGGGATCTAGTATGAGGTAGTTTTGCAAACCAGCAAGAAAAATGCAAATACAGGGTATTCTTACTTGTAGTTGTTTGAATTATTATCAATAAGAGTAAACAAAAGTTTCTTTGATGTTTGATTTCTCCCCTTTCTGTTTAATGTACCTCACTGAACACTATTTTTTCTTTTTTCAATTTTTGGATATATATATTAATTTATATAACATATATTGTTAGATATATAATATATATCATAAACTATATTTTATATAGTATATACTATATATGTTTTCCTCTATTTTAGAGATATATATTTTGTATAGTATATTCCAGAATATAGTATATAAAATATATATTATATATTATATTTATATATTTATATTATATATATTTATATATTATATTTATATATAAATTATAAGTTACACTTTCTTGTGATTTTTACGCTCCCATACAATGACTATTTCTTTTATTTTTCACATTTTAATCAATTTAAATACTGATCCAAAGGAATGAAGCTACAATATTAGAATATCATGTAGGATAAGGCACTTTCCAGAGATGGGACACACATATTTTCCCTAGGTCTCTGAATCAGGTTTGTTTATAATATTAATAATGTCAGATATCTTGGGAGAGAGTTGCAGGTACCTAAATGTATTGGGGTTATCTTAAATTCATATGTGGTTGATACATTTTTAAGACACTGTGATAGATGGAAAAATCATTGAGTTGAGAAAAAAACAATGATTGAAAAGCAGCTTATGAACTTGGGAGCTGAGATCTCTTGTGCAAATTTTACTCCCAAAAAGTCTGTGAGCATAAAGAGGTTATAGATTCTTCATTTTACAGATGGAACAGTTGGATCCAGAGAAGTTGCATAAGTTGTTCATGATACAGACTCCCCTATGGAGGAATTGAGACCTGACACAGATGTCGTGAACACTGTTTCTCCGTAAGAAGACTAAAAGAGGTGATGGGGGTTAGACCTCTGACCAACCGGAGAAATTCTGTTCTAGTTGGTTTTGCTTTCTATGTTTTTTATTTGAGAGTTCTTAATGAGAATATTTTGAAACAGTAAGAATTCAAATGCAAGCATTTATCAAACCTATTGGATAGACTGAGTGTATAGTCATTGTTCCTGGTCATGTCCTGCTTCCCTTTACATACATCATTAGTGACGAATCCATTAAAAAAATAGAATAAGCAAATAGCATTAGGGAAGGTAGTTTAAAGTAATGGCTTTCAAATATTTTGACTGCAATCCACAAAAGGAAATACTGTAAAATTAAGGTGACCCAATATAAAACTATAGATACAGAATAGAAACAAAAGTACTACAAAAGACTATGAATTCTGATATTTTATTCTGTTCTATTAAAAATTGATTTTATATCCAAACTGGAAAAAAAAAAGTATAAAGGACTATTTAAAAAATTCTTTTTGTGTTCCACCATGTTTATTTCTATAGTTAAGATATTATGACAAAAGACAAATATTCTAGATTTAAAACTGATAGATGACACCATCTCATGGGGAAACTTTAAATCAAAGGTGACTTTATCATCATTTCCAGAATTAATCTTTTAATCTGAGTGACCTGAAGCACTAGTGGTCTCTCTCCTGCACTAGAAGTTCTTTTATGTTTGGATTTTCAAAATTGACTTTAGTAACAATGCTATTTGTAACATGGGTTGGATTAGATTAAGTGACATTTGGGGTAGAAATCATTTCTTTGTGAAGACTTAACCATTTTATTTAAAAAATATCAAGCACCTAGGAGGCTTAGAGAAAAAAATAAACATCATTGTAATTTCCACTGTGGATACCATGCCAAGGCTTTCTGCTGATTGCTGGATGCCACGTGGAAAGTGGTTGGTGATCATTTCCCATGCTCCCCCATATCTTTCTTGCCTCTTTCATTTAGTTTTCTCACATTTTCTCCTATATCCTTTCTTCTATTTTTTCCTTTTCCTTTCTCTTGACTGTGCCTTACACTTAGGCATAATTGTAACTTTATCTGCTTTTAAAAGTCAAATTAGTCTAAATTGCTGATGATACTTTGAGGGCTCAACCAATAAATCTCAGAGAGAAGGCTGCAAATTGTTTCATTTTCATTAGGAAAGGATGTGCCTTTTTTATGCCTTTATTATAGCACTAACCAGTCATCACTTCTTGCCTTACATTATAATAATCTGTTTCTGTACCCTCCCAAAATATTTACCAAATGTGCAAATTAATGATGAGCAGAGATTTAACTTAGAAATATTTATATTTGCTTTCAGATATTTTCAGATTTAATAAAGGTAAGATATCATCTACATATACATCTATATCTATCTATATCATCTTTTTCTGTATCTATATCATCTATATCTAGATCTATTACAGAATTTAGTTAAATCAACAAAACTAAAGATGACAAATACTTGGTGAGCAAGCTGACATTCTACTACACTGGGCTTCAGGCACACACCTGTAGGCACAGCTCTCCTTTCAACTGGGATGGGTCTGAGACTTAGCATCCTCCCTAACATGGTATTTTAGAAGATGTAATTAGTTCATTAGGCTTGATATTCTAAATATAACATGCCTACCATCCCTCTTTTAATGGAGACGAATTCATATATTGAAAATTATTTTTCCTTGCACCTCTGGTTTACACTGAGGAAATTGCCAAAGACACAGATAAGTGAATTGTAGCCAAAAACAAGAGAACTGCTAGAAATGGCATATGTTGGCTCTGTCTTTCTCTCCTGTCATGAACTTGATTTTGCTTTCTTCCTTTTATCCTTCTTAATTATAAAAATATAAGAATCTTTTTCCTGGAAATGTTGTTTTAGGGAGTCTATCACACCTGTGATTCAAATGCAACCTTCCCTTCAAAGCCTCACCTGATAGTTCTGTTGTTATTACTTTGCCATCAGCTGTCCCCCTGGGTCCAAGATGGCTATCAATTTCTCAGGCTTCTAAGAAATCAGCATCCAAGGGTAGTGAAAGGAGAAAAATCACAATATTATGTCCAATGCTCATGTCTGAACCCATATCTCAGTAAAAGGCATGAGACCTCCATAATAGGTTTAGACCAAATAACAGATTTCATCCCCTACAATTATTGTTAGAAGGAGACTCCTGAAAATCATGGCCATTTAGAGAGGCATGAATAGTGTCAGTTAGGAGGAAGTAGAGAGGAAAACTGGAAAATTGAATAGTCATTAGACAGTATCTGCTACATGGCAGCAATGTGCTCACCTAATTTTTGATTGTATGCAGTCAATTATTGCCATATGTTGTGAGAACAGCAAATTCTCATCCTTATATCTTGCCATCCCTGATGGAAAGCAAAAGAAACTTGATAATCATTTAGGCTCAGTTTTATCATAAACAGAATCTAATTTTCAGTGAACATATTTGTGGCTTCATGACCTATTGATAGGGGCCTGCACATGAATTTTCTTATTTTTGTGTTTGATGGTGTTGATGTGGAAACCATTTTCTCTAATACAGGAAATGATATAGGGACTTTTTTTAAACTGAAAGTCAGACTCTGGTCTTAATAGCCTTTATTTTTTTCATATGAGGAATAGTTTTGTAGATGAAATAGAGTAGGTCATTATAGGAGCTCTAGATATGGAACTGATCATGTTACATCAAATATAATAGAAAAATCCATTACAAATGTATAGTAATAGCTTCAATAATACAACTAAGTGAGGTATCTAATACTTGTAAAGACTAAAGACCCCATATTTAAATTTAAACTAAGAGTAATAAAGCTACACATCTATATCTACTTAAATTCTGCATGACACAGTGGAAACTAATTTGACAAAAAACTATTTGTAAAAAAAAATTCTGCACAACACAATCTATATTAGATTTTCTTTAGCATTTTTTTCTCTGTTGTCATTGCAGTTTTGTGTCTTGTCATATTTTAATCTACTTCAATATACAATCAGGAAATTGCTTTGGAGTGCAGTAATATGCCTATAGAACCACATTACAATGATTTGCAAATAATGTCAGCATCACTATTGCATTTTCCACTTGGAAAGTATTTTACCTAGGAAAGTTCTCTTAAGGGAAGCAATAAACAATTTCATTAGAAATAGTTTTTTTTAATGGTACATTTCAAAGTTATTGCCAATTTTGTTCTACCTTCTTTGTAAGTTTGCAGTAACTTGGGTGATCAGCTCTCTTCTAAAATGTGAGTATGTCTTTCTAAGCATCAGAACCTGATCCGTCATGGGTCACCATGCCTTACTGTAATTGTGTTCTGCCTAACATTTAAACATAACTTTAGAAAGTCAAGTGAATTACTTCTTGCAGTTTCATTTCTTAACAACACTTCCTATGGCCTCCATGTTGAGACTGGACCTGGGGTCTACTGGGTGGATTAATTTGAGAATAAGCCATTTCAGACTTTCAGAACTAAAAGGAGAGGAGACTCTGCATCATTTGAGATTGAATGGATTCATTTACATCTGTGTTGAGTTTATTGTAGGAGGGAGAGGCTGAGGGGAAGCAGCTTGGTCTTCTGCTGCCGTGTTTCCATGGAACCATCTTCATGTGCCTTTTCCAGAAAATGTGAAGGTATCTTAAGCTAGTGGAACAGCAGCTACTTTCCTACGGCCTTTGACTTCTCATTCTTCTGCTTTTGAAATAACTTTTTAAAAAAGTGAAAGATTAAAGGAAATCAGTCTGCCAAGTACCTGAAAGAAACCAGCTTTTGGAGCTGAGCTTATAAATATAGGCTTATAGATAAGGCTCAGATTCAGTTGAGAAAGGATAAAAGGGCCAAGGAATTCCTGTCTTCTGTACTTAGAGGATGTTGCTTCCTTCTCAAAAGGAAAAAAAAAAAAAAAGAATAGAATGGTCTCAAATAGAACAGAGAGGGTGTTGAGGAGGAAGATACATATTCAAAGGGCAGAATATAGTTTCTAGTATGATTGCTTTAAACTGTGTGAATCCACTCTCCTCAAGGGCCATCCTGCATGCCATTGGAAGAGTGAGGCTATAGGAGAAGGGGGGAAACCCCATGTCTGGGCTTTCCCCATAATTATCCCTAGGTTCCCAGTCAAGCCAATTTTAAAGATACAAAAGACACTTCTCAGTGGACCCAAGCTTTCCAGCTGATGTCTTGCTTTCCTTTTTGTATTTGACACAACTGTACTTCCATTTTTATTTTTCATTGTCCTCTTCAGGTTAACTCTCCATGTAGAGTATATGGCTTTCTAGAGGAATCTAGCATTTCATATCATTCAGCCCAAAGTTTCAATATTGCTTGGATAAACATTAATGGATATCTCAGCATGATGAAAGAACCTGTGTAAATAGTTACAGCTCCCTTTCCTGAAGCTTCTGCTTTGGGAAGACTATTTTACATCTCCCTATAATACACTCATATTATCAATTCTAACCTTAGAGCACCTTCCTTAAGTAAGTCTGAATTTCTTTGCTATACCATCTTCAGTATTTTATTTTTGTTCTCACAGATGATTAGGTTCCATTTGAATATATTTTTCATATGCTATGCTTCGCCTTCCTGACAAGATAAGACTTTCTGGAATACTATTCTTGAACCACTAGGAAAGCCTTTTCTCATTATGATACTCATCACTGCTTTTATTATTACTACAATAGCAAAGCATAATCTTGCCCCAAAGAGAGATGATTATTATTTTACATTCATAACTTTGGAAATACTTGCCGTGTGAAATGCTGAAGGCATCCTTTAATTATTATTGTTTCTTTTTGATAAGCAAGAAAGCTAGACCACATGATTGATTCCTGTGTCTATGCCACATGAACATTTTAATTACATGAAAAATAGTTATAGTTTAAATTAGTGGGTACCCAGCATAATTCAGACTTTGAATTGTCTTCTGGCAACCTCACTGCCACTGCAATTTACATTTCTATTACTTTTCTCATGACTAATACTTTCAAATAAGAAGTAGTAGGAAGCAACAACAAATTCTAAGAAGAAGCAATTTAAACTGTTTACTTCCATTGTGACTATATTTTTAAATGTTTATTTATTTATTTTTGAGAGAGAGAGCATGTTGGGGAGGGATGGAGAGAGACTGAGGACAGAGAATCCCAAGCAGGCTCCATGCTATCAGCACAGAGCCGGACTCAGGGCTCAATCCCATGAACCTTGAGATGGTGACCTGAGCCGAAATCAAGAGTCAAACGCTTAACCAACTAAGTCCCCCAGATGTCCCATGACGAGTTTTAGACTTAAGGAGCCTAGACAGAATGGCTAGGGACACCACTGAAAAGTACCTGCCATCTCTCTGAGTGAGGGCTTCTGGAAGGGGGGTACTCACAATTTGAGAACAAAGGGAATCAGATCACAATAGGCTAATGACCAGGAGGAGACCTTTAAGTACAGAAAAAATTGCTGCCCTAAAGCACTGTGCGGAAGTTAGATACTGAGGAAGGAAATGAAGATTCATAGATAATAGGCTTTATGTTTGCAAATCCCCCAAAAGTATCTCAAGTAATTGATAATGTGCATAGAGCACACAAGTATGAAGATATTTTGGTAAACTCCCAATAATGATTTGATGAGACCTGCTCTCTATATTAAGTACTTTACTTCTAATTAGTAGTCCTAAATACTGATTTGGCATGTTGAGTAGAAAATAAAATCTATTTTAAGAGACGGGTTGAATATCACTTCAATAAATTCTCCATTGTCTTCAGGCTCCTGACTTTGTAAGCTCAGAGCATCAATTTCTAATGTCGGTTGTGAGTATTATGAATTGCTCCAAATGTTTTTTGTTTTTTTTTTTTTTTTTTTTTGCGTTCTTAACTTGGACTTTCAGAAAACTTTAGTAGTACTATTTGCCTAATGCCAGTTGCAGTGTCATGGCATAGCTTGAAAATATGTAGATGTGTCTATGTGGAATAGAAGGAAAAGCTGCATTTTGTTTTTTCATTTTTTTTAAATGTTTTATTTATTTCTAGAGAGAGAGAGAGAGAGAGAGAGACAGCGTGAACATGGGAGGGTCAGAGAGAGAGGGAGTCACAGACTGAAACAGGCTCCAGGCTCTGAGCTGGCAGTCAGCACAGAGCCCGACGTGGGGCTCGAACCCACGAATCGCGAGATCATGACCTAAGCGAAAGTCGGACGCTTAACCGACTAAGCCACCCAGGCGCCCCTGTTTGTTCATTTTTGAACCAGTATTTTAGCAGGTGATGAGAGCTGAAGGAGTTAGTAAGGGCTGGAGGCATAGGTTCATGCTGCTGGATGTTTAATTTCAAGTCTAGGAAGAGCAAGTGCACAATGGGAAGTCCTAAATTATCGGCTCCCACCTCATTGATTTTTCAGTGAATAGACCATGAACTATTCCCACCTCATTCATAATATCTATGTCACAGTCACTTCACCTGTCATAAGGACATAAAAATGAATGAAGTAAGTGTTCTTTTTTTGTTGTTGTTTTTGATGAGTAGGGCTTGTCACTGGCTGCCTGACTGTCAAACTGTGAGTTGAAACTGGGAAGCATTGGGCTCTTTGAGTTCTTTGTCTAGCTTATGTGTAAGTTTAGCTGCTGGAGATTGCCTTGTTACCAAGTAAGTGCCCTAAGATCCTGTTAGTTTTCAATCTTAAAAAAAGAGAAAAAAAACTAACCAACTTCTGAAATAGATCAGTATATTTATAGTTTTCTCCCCTTCGCCACACACCTGATGTTTCTTTTGAGGTAAACTCTATGACTCTTTTAATATAGGATTTTTGTAGGATGGCTTTTTTTTTTTTAATATTTTTATTTATTTCTAGGAGAGAGAGAGACAGCGTGAGCAGGGAAGGGTCAGAGAGAGAGGGAGATACAGACTCTGAAACAGGCTCCAGGCTCTGAGCTGGCAGTCAGCACAGAGCCGGACGCGGGGCTCGAACCCACGAACCGTGAGATCATGACCTAAGCGAAAGTCAGACGCTTAACCGACTAAGCCACCCAGGCGCCCCAGATGGCTTTTAACTTAGAAGATGCCACACCTGGTTCATTGTATTTTATTATAGTAATTCTTACAGGGAAGTGGGGTGACCAATTATATAGGCACAAACCCTGGTTATTTTCATCAACTGGTCATAATAAACTATCAACTTTCCCCCCATTTTATTTACTTAGTTATTTAGAGTATGGGAGTTAGAGAGAGGGGTAGAAAGACAGCGAGAGAGAATCTTAAGCAGGCTCCTTGCTCAACATGAAACCTGATGCAGGGCTCAATCCCACTTCCCTGGGACCATGACCTGAGCAGAAATCAAGCACTGGAGGCACAACTGACTGAGCCACCCAGGTACCCCTCCCCCTCCCCTCATTTTACCTTACTGTCAAAAAAATATTCATACTGAATTAGTAATACAGAGTATGGTAATCCACATATTTTTTAAAGTGCAACCACAAGCGTTTTGCTAAGTGTCTTTTATCAGAAGATTAGTTGTGAGAACAATGTCCTGAAGAATGTCTACAGAGTGATTATCAAAGGATTGATTGTGGACAGTTGTTTAGAGAACACAGTAGACACATTTTGCTGTAGAACAGTGTTTCTTTCCCAAACTAGGTTTCCAAGTTTGAACTAGGAAATTACATTTCACAGTGTAATTCAAGAGTTAATACAATGTTCAGAAATTTAAGGAGAAAGCAGTTGCTGCACTAGCTCCTTTAGATTTTGATCTTGGTTTAATTTAAAATATTGAAGCACTGTGTTTTTGAAGCACAATGTTTTGGTTTCCATTGAGTTGTAGTTTGGTGATAACCATGGTCCTTCATTGAGGGACCTTCCAGGAATAGACCTCTGAAGGTCATTACTAAATGTACTTCAAGATTGCTGTTGAGAACCTGATTTATAATAGTGAAAGTTTCCCCTTAGGAGGACTCATGGGAAGAAGTTCCCTCAGGTCTCACTATCAAGTACATTTTTTCCTTCTTTGAAGATTTATTATTATTATTCATTATTATTTTAAAATTCTTATAAGATCTGTATAGTGAAAATTTGAAGACGGTTTTACTTTATACTACCAGCAAGCTCAGAGTCAAATTTGCCTCTTATCTCATAGAAACCTTCTAGAATTTATAGTATGTCTTTGTATACTTCCAGTTTCATTTACTTTTTCCTAACTTTATTTCACCATCTCCCAAGCTTCTTCAAAATTTTGGGCCTGGTTATAATCCATATATATGTGTAGAGTGACTTACAGCTTTCTGGAATGGGGTGGACATACAGATGCAGTACAGTTTTATACCTTGTATTATCAACTGTACTAGTTTCTAAGTTTTCTCACCTCAACATTCACATCTTAGTCATGTGTTATTTCTTTCCCAGACAAACACATGCTCTTGTTCATAATACACATTGTATTCAATTGTTTAGCTGCTATGTCTTAGTGACCATTGTAGGCACTGGAGAAATAGCACCATGTGGAGTGTATCCTCAGGAACATGAAGGATGGAATCATCATTTACTGAGATGAGGAGACTTGCAGGAGCAGTATTTTGGGGGAGGGGTGGGAAATGAGGAGACCAATTTTGGACAAGTTACATAATAGATGGATACACGTGCAATTATATTTTCCTAAGCATTCTTCTGGTCCTGCTTATAAGCCAGCAATGAGTCCCATTAAAGAAACAGTGGCATAGATGTAGACCATTATCACCTTGTGATCTTTTCCCTTCTTTCTTTGATGGACAATGATGCAGCATCTCACTTGTCAGGGCACATCAAATACATCATGTTCTCTGAACCTAGGTCTCAGATCCTTGATATCCTAAAGAAGACAAATGAATTTACAGTGCTAATTGGGTAGGTCCTCCCTTGGCCTCAATCTGTTTAGTGTTGAGAATCAGGAAGGAAAACTGTGGATTCCAGCTAAAACCACCATGCTATCATTGGCGGAAATGAACACAGAACTCCAGGACTCAGCATACTCTGCTTTTCCCTATTCATAAAACACTCACATCCCCTCCTTAACCACCTTTGTATAGTCTCAGAGCAGGACTAGGAGGAGGCCTGTGAATCGCTGACCTGGAGAGGGAAGAGGTAGGCTAAAAATTAAAGACATGCCAGAAATCAAGATAAACATTATTTGAATACAATATTTTCAATGTTTTTTAAAAATTAATTTTGAGAGTGGGAAGGGGGGGAGAGAGAGAGAGAGAGAGAAAGAGAGAGAGAGAGAGACTGCACAAGCAGGGGAGGGGCAGAGAAGCAGGGAGAGAGAGAATCCCAAGCAGGCTCTGCTCTGTCAGTGCAAAGCTTGATCTCACAAACATGTTAGCTGAGATCAAGAGTTGGACTCCTAACTAACTGAACCAGATGCCCCCAAATACCATATTATAAAAAATCAAAATTAATGTGAAAAAACCATGGATTATTAACAATGCCATGCCTAGCCATATGCCTAGTCTGAGGTGGGAAGAAAAGTCAGTAATACAAATTTTATTTTGATTTAAAATTCTTTTTTTTTTTTTTAATGAAATTTTTTTTTTTAATGTTTTATTTATTTCTAGGAGAGAGAGAGAGAGCTTGAGCAGGGGAGGATCAGAGAGAGAGGGAGTCACAGACTGAAACAGGCTCCAGGCTCTGAGCCGGCAGTCAGCACAGAGCCCGACGCGGGGCTCGAACCCACGAAGCGCGAGATCATGACCTGAGTGAAAGTCGGACGCTCAACCAACTAAGCCACCCGGGTGCCCCTATTTTGATTTAAAATTCTGATCATTTGCTCATCATAGGTCTTTTTTGTTTGGTGTACCCTTAAATTTTGGTCTTGGAATCCAATGCCTCATTCTTCCCTGATCCTAGTCCCAGGTCTATCTTGACTAATCCATTTGTCTTTTGTCATTATCTATGTCAATTACCACAGGAATACCAAGTTTCACCCTCTGGGCTGTCAACTTCGTGTTGCTTCTCCTTTGTCTTCATCCCACTTCTTACCTTTCACCTTGCCTTATGGAATTCATAGATATTTAAGAGCTTATAAGAGTTATATTAAGAGCTTATGTCACTCATATTTTGGAACTCTTCTCTGAATACTTACCTTTGGCCCTGCTTCTTTTGTTTCCCTACTTGTCCACTCAAATAGTAGTTATTTTCTTTCCCACATTTTTTATAACACTGACCTTGAGATAGGGTAGATGTCTTTGCTCATTGTAACTGCTTCCAGACCATTTCCTCTCCTTTTCCCTTATAATCACTAAGTGTTAAATAGCATGTGATCAAAACATACAACAAACTGCCCATCCCAACTTTTTGTAGTCATTCCCTGACCCTAATATCTATCTCCCTTGATCCCAGAAGATTTCAGCTCTATGTCAACTGTCAAATCTGCAACATTATTCACTATAGTCCTTGATGATTTCAATAGCAATTTAGTTAATGCTTCAAATAATCTAGCCTCAAACTTCTTTGCTCACCTCTCCTCTAATGATCTTGTCCTTCCCCTTCCACAGCCATTCACTCCTATGGCCATATCCTAGATGACATCATTACACAAAAATAACATCTTTGTAGCCTTAATTTCAAGAATCACACTTTCCAAGCATCTCTTCATATCTTTTCATCTCATCTTTGCTGAAACCCCCAACTCAACGATTCTTTGAGCTCATTTGTATAATCTGTGGGTTCTTCCACTTTTCACCCTCCTTTACCATCCTCTTATGTCTACAACTGCTTCTTTATTCAACTTAGATTTTATCAGCGGACATTAAAACTCTCCTTTACATATGTCCTCAACTTGCTTACCCGTCTCACTTTATCATACTTTTCTGGCAAATTCCAAACCTTGTCTGGCAAATTCCTAAATACTTCTCTCTACCTATGTTGTCCCTGGATCTGCAGTTGACATAGAAAACCACGCTGTCTGATCTCACTTTAAGCTCATGGGGTGCCTGGGTGGCTCAGTCAGTTGAGTGTCCGACTTCAGCTCAGGTCATGATCTCACGGTTCGTGGGTTCGAGCCCCACATCGGGCTCTGTGCTGACAGCTAGTTCAGAGCCTGGAGACTGCTTCAGATTCTGTTTCTCCCTCTCTCTCTGACCCCCCCGCGCTCTCTCTCTCTCTCTCTCAGAAATAAATAAAACATTAAAAAATAAAAAAATATAAAAATAAACTCATGATGTATGATCTTAAGTGGATTTTCAGTGCTGCAAAGCCATCTTCCGTTCCACCCTCATTCATTCACTCTCCCTCTGCTCGACCTGTTTTTCCTACCTTTCATTCTTTTTCAAACTTCTAGTGTTCCATCTTCATTCTTTTTTTTTTTTTAAGAATTTATTTATTTATTTATTTTTAATGTTTTATTTATTTCTAGGAGAGAGAGAGACAGCATGAGCAGGGGAGGGTCAGAGAGAGAGGGAGTCACAGACTGAAACAGGCTCCAGGCTCTGAGCTGGCAGTCAGCACAGAACCCGACGCGGGGCTCGAACCCACGAACCGCGAGATCATGACCTAAGCGAAAGTCGGACGCTTAACCGACTAAGCCACCCAGGCGCCCCCCATCTTCATTCTTAACTTATTTCTTTGCTTTACTACACCAAAAAAATAATATAAATCAAAACAAAATGTCTAAAGGCTCTCACTATCCCATTTAACTATCTACTTATATCTGCACCCATTTATTATGATTGCCATCTCCCATGGATGGACTGACCATGCTTCTAGTGAAGATGAATTGTCTATTTGTGCATCTGATCTACTTTCCTCTCACCAGATCAAAATATCAGCCTAGACATTTTGTTGATACTCTCCTAATTCAAATATATCCCCTTTCCATAGATCATACTAATCATTTTAATATCTGTAATGTCTCCCATCTTTATACAAAATCAAAATCAAAAGACCTCCCTAGACTCCACATTCTTCTTTAGTTTCTTATCATAACTTTGTCACCTCTTAGAGAGTGAATTGAAATCAGTGTCTAAATCTGCCTCTATGTCCAGCATAGAACACTTCTGAGTTAGGGCTTTGCCTCTATCAACTATTCCATCAAAACTTCTCTTTTCAAGGCACCAAATATCATTTCTTTGTTAAACCCAATAATCAGTTCTAAGTCTTGATTTTTCATGACTTACCAGCTGCGCTTGACCCAATTGTCAACCTGCCTCCTTGAAATACCTTTTATACTAGTTTCCAAGAACATCATACTTCTGATTTACTCCTAACTCACTGTTGTCCCTGTTCTTATTCTTATCTTCTCAAACTTTAAATATCAGAACCCCTCTGGTGCTCTTTCTCACACATTCTATTGGTCATACCATTGGTTTCATGGTTTTAATTATCATTTTTATACAATAGAATACCAAAATCAATCTTTACCCCAGACATTTGGCCAGTGCATTTCAACAAGCACTTGAAACTTAAAGTGTTTTAAAGTAAATTCACAATCTAGGCCCTACCTTGTCCCACCCACAATGGGGTCATTTTAGTCTGCTCCATCTTAGTAGATGGTTACTTTACTCTCCAGGTTCTCAGGCAAAAAACAATCAAACAAACAAAAAAACCATCGTGTCATCATTGACTCCTTCCCCTTACATGACACATACAATTCTCTAGCAAATCCTACCTTAAAGTATATTCCAAATCTGAGGACTGTTCATTATTCCCATTGCTTTTTAACTTGATCCAAGCCAACATTCTCTCTTCCCTGGATACTCTCTTTAGGTAAATTTTTGTTTTCTCCCTTTCCCTATTACAGTCTAACTCAACACAGCAGCCAAAATGATGCCTTTCAAATGTAATATCAGGTGATACTATACCTCTGGCTTTTAGCCCCCTAAGAGTAGAGCCAAGATACTTCAAATGACACATAAAGGCCTACATGATTCATCCTCCTACACCTTGCCTGGCCTCATCTCCTATAATTCTTTCTCTTGTTCAGTCATCCAGACACTTTTCTTCCTTTTGCACCCCATGAACATGCGAGTCATGCCCCTATCATCTCAAGTCCTTTGCTCTCTGCTCTGAAGTTTCTCCTCCAAGATATTGCATGGCTTATTTTTTCATCACCTTTGAGTATTACCTTCTTAAGGATACACTCTTCCTAAGTAAGTTTCTAAATATTGTATTGGCCCAGATCTCCCTATTCCCTATCTTTGTTTTATTTTTCTTAAAACCTAGCATTACGTTTTGACTATTATATTTTATTTATTTATTATTCTCTTATCTTTTTTTTTCTGTGACAGCAGGGGTTTGTGTCTATTTTTTCCCCTGCTACAGTCCAGTGCTATTAATAATTCTTTCCAACATGTTCAATAAGTATTTTTTCAATACTTTGGTAAATATATATATATATATATATATATATATATATATACATCTTCACATGTTATTTCTTTAGGACTAACACATTATAGTTTACTTTATTCATTGGTGAACTTACTCATTCATGAAACCAAAACGAGATGAAAAGAAATACACATCTTTCTATTTTCAACATTCTTGTGAGAAAGAAGACTGAGTAATATGTTATACAATTTAGAGATAATTAGCTTATTTTTCTATGTCACATATCTATTGCTACAGTACCTTTATTATTTGCTAATAAAAGCTAACACTTTACAATTAAAGACGTTTATGTATATGTGATCACCTCCACTGGGTTTTCTAGATGACTGTTAGACCAGTAGCAACAAACTCAAATGCCTTGAGAGTTCAGGGAAGAAGCGTACATTTGTGAAGAAAGGCCATTAGAAACATAGGAAATGCTTTTCTCTTCTTAAGTGGGCAGCTGGTGCTCAGACTCAGTCAACAGTTTCTACATAAGTATTTGGGTTCAAAATAACCAGATCTTCAGATTTTCAGTAAAAGTTGGAAATGCATATTGCCATCTGAAATCTCCCCAGGTTTAAAAGCTGGCAGTAAACTAAAATTCTGAAGAGAAAAAAACATCATTGTACACTCAGGATCTTTGGATTTGGTTCCTGGGCCTTCTGTTTGCATTCTTTTCTTTTACTTGTTGTATGTCCAGTTGGGTATACCTAACCACTGCTAGTTGTTAAGGACTGCTGATAGAGTGTAGGCAGAAAGCTCTCTTCCTCCTTAACGATGACTTATATTGTTTTCAGACTGTGAGTCAGTAGGTTCAGAATTTTTTACAGGCTCTTTATTCTAGATTGTTAAGATACGTTCAAGAAGTGTAAAGTATATCTTCTCTGGATAAAGTTGGAATTTCCAGTTTTAGGACATTATAATTTATTGTGCTTGATAAACTTGCCCCATTATCATGTACATTCTTCTCATCAGCATAAGTATAGATCACTCATTCACTTGTCCATTCAAAAATGTTTAGTGAGGACCTCTTACATGTCATGCAATGTACTGGATTCTGTGTAGGTGCTCAATGACAAATACTATTTGATAAACAGAGAATCCGTATCTATTCTCTTCTTCCTTAGTAACAGCACCAGTTTAATTTGGAATGGTAATATATTTAGCCAATGTTGATACTTTCCCTCATGATTGAATATTGTTGAGACCCTGTGACCAAATTCTGTCTAATGAGGTTGTTATGAGTTGAACTGTGTTCCCCAAAAAGATGTGTTGAATTCCTAAACCCTAGCACCCCAGAATTTGACCTTATTTGGAAATAGGGTCATTGTAAATATAATAATATATCAATATAATTAATATAATAATTAATAACAATGTAATAACAGGTTAAGATGATGTCATACTGGAGTAGATGGGGGCCTCAATCCAGGATTGGTGTCTTTATAAGAAGAGAAGACACACAAAAAAAGGGAAGAAAACACCATGAGAAGACACAAATCCAAGGAGAATACCATGTGACAACAGAGGCAGAGATGGTATTGACATAGCTATAAGTTTATAGCTATAGCTATAAATTTCTGTTGTTTTAAGATACCCAGTTTGTGGTACTTTGTTATAGAAGCCCTACAAAATGAATACAGAGGTATGTGCAAAGTTGTCATATGGAATTTCTGGGAATTCTACCTTTTTAAAAGCTGTACATTTAGCTAGGAATATGGATGTGATAACTTGAGATCCAGTTGGCATGTTGAACCATGCAGCATATTTGAGGATGGGATGTACATACTAAGGAAGGGGAAGAAGAACAATAGAAGAACTCTGGGATATTGGCGGTATTTGGGAAGCAGCTATCCTAGCCCTGGAGGCTGTGCATCTGGTCTTCTTTATGTGAGATTTAAATAAATGTATATACATGCTTAAATGGTTTAAGCATGCTCTTTCAACTTGTTATATATAGGCTAACCTAATTCTAACTAATATTCTGATCTTCAAGCCACTGTGAGTATAGCATAGATAAGAGGCAAGGGTGGAAGCAGGCAGCAAAATTCAGCAGATGCTTTGTGGAAGGGGGGAATCTTTTGACTAGGAGAAGAAATGGATTTGGAAATGCATCAAAAATTAAGTTCATTTCTATTATTATAATATTTCCTGATGGCCTTGCTGATATCAATGACTAGGGTGTTACACAAAATTATGCCATGTTCATGCTGGCCTTTGTTGCTAATGCCTGGTCTGTAGACATGATTCCTAAAAGACAGTCAAATGTTAGAAAGGCACAGATTTTGAGGTCCACCAAGTCTAAGTTGAAATGTATTCTCTCTGATCTCATTAACTGTGATTTCTGATTTACTATCTAATGTAGCTAAGCCTTGATTTTCTAATCTATAAAATTTGAATAGGAACCCCTTTTGGGGGATAAAGTAATACATTTACCAATGACTGTGAGGAATAACCAAGATAGTTCATCTAGAAATAACTGAAGTATGAGTTATGAGGAATACATTAAGGTAATACAAGTCGAAGTGTGTTAGCACCCTGCCCTTTATATAGCAGATAGTCAACACACGTTCTCTTCCATTCTTTCTCCTGCTAACTTTTCTTCTGTAATATCAAGTAAGTAAAAAATTTTGGACTTTTGTGGGGACCTTGTTCTTTGCTGTGTGTAGCACTTTTGTGGAGACCTTAACACTTTAATGTGTGTAGCATATCATGTTGTAATACACTAAAAGGCCAACTTTGTGTGTTTAAGTTACGGCTTCAATAAGGATATTTGCCCTAGAGGTATAGGTAGAGCTTCTGGGGTCTACTCAGTTCAATCAACTCAAGGGTATTTTATCTTTCAGATATTGAGAAAACCTTTAATACTGGAAGGGACTCATTAAAGCATCCTAGAAAAAAGGTTATATGTTTATCATAGCCAATTGTTTTTTACTTGAATCTTTTATGACATAAGTTTTTATAGAAAGAGCTTGACTCCAATTGGACATAATGTAGACACCTTTAGACACAGCTTAGTAAATTAATCAATATGATTAGGACATTATATCTCCAACATATATTTTTTACCTTTTTCCTATTTCTTTTCTCCTAGCATAGCTCAGGGCCTAGGAATTGTTATGGATTCCTTGGAATATGTCACATCATTCCATTTCATTCAGATGCTCCTTCTTCAGAGTTCATACATTTTGAGGTCAATGCCTTTTCTGGATAGGAATATATACAAAATATTTGTGACTTGGGTAATATAGAGTAATCTTTTATCTATGATTAATGACCATTGAAGTTTGCCTATTTATCTTCTCTAGATCCTCGCTTCAGGTACCCAAGCAAACTGCCACATGGTTCTGATTTTGCAAATTGCTTGTTCATTTTTGTTACGATTTCCTTTATTCTCTATATCTTGAGTCATCTTTACTTAAAGCCCTTAGCCCCCCTCGAGGTTATAGAAATAGACACTCTTAGACCTTTAGATTCCATTTTAAGCCAGCAAAGTTATTGGTCTTACTCCAAATGGTTGCATGGTTATAATGATCAGGCCATGTGCCAGTTAACTAGGTTTCCTTCTCATTCCATTTGACCTGAATCCATTTCTTGGTTTTCTTTTCTAGACCTACATAAAGTCTAACTTGTGCTGTGTAAGTCCTAACCATGTATCCTAGTGCACTTTTTTGTGTGTTTCATCTATCCAACCCTGTCTTCTGATCTGTACTTTTACTTATGGCAAGATGTGAGTGTTCACCTCTTACTCACCATGGATACATGTGATGTTGACTATTTGTCTCTAGCCATGACTGATGGTAGGACTTATCTTGCCTCCCTGTCCATCCCCCCAACCAGATCTTTCTTGTGCCTGATTCTGGCTACCTCTAATTTCTTTTTTTTTTTTTTAATATTTTTATTTATTTCTAGAGAGAGAGAGACAGCATGAGCAGGGGAGGGTCAGAGAGAGGGAGTCACAGACTGAAACAGGCTCCAGGCTCTGAGCTGGCAGTCAGCACAGGGCCCGACGCGGGGCTCGAACCCACGAACCGCGAGATCATGACCTAAGCGAAAGTCGGACGCTTAACCGACTAAGCCACCCAGGCGCCCCCTCTAATTTCTTATACATTGTTAATGGCTGAATACCTGCTCTGACTTTTGCTTTTATGGATTTTCCTAGATTGGATCCTTCAACTTTCAAGTTGGCACTCCAATTTCCTGTAGTAGGATAAGGGGATAATGAGCTTGAATAATGTTTTTGTTGTTGTTGTTGTTGTATTTCTGTGCTGATAGGAACGAAAGATTAAAAATGTTAAACTGTAGCTAAACAGTACTTAAATATGGCCTTTGACAAACTAATGCAAGTCAAGTGTATTTTGAGCATTCTTCTACCTCCTCATAAGGTGACCCTTTTCTTTTTTCTTTCTTTTTCTCCAAAAATTCTAATGTGGCTGTCTCAGGTCATCCCAGGTGGAAATTGCTAAGAAAACTGTAGGTGTTGATGATATCACATTAATTCTCTTAGAATATTTTCATGATCAAAGAGCACTGCAGAAAACATCTTTGAGAGTAGATTTTCAGACTGTGTATCCCCTCCAACCGCATTTCTTTACAGAAAACTATCTTCCATGGTTTTGGATTTGAATGACTAAATTAACAAAAACTATGAGTACAAATATATAGTTACTAGCTTTGTTTATTTAAAAAAATTTATAAAGATATATATCACCATCATTGCCTAAGTGACAGAAAATTTTAATTAAAAAGAAGGACATTGTCTCAGAGTAAAGGATAACATTTTTCATGAAAGGACATAAATTGTTATTTTTGAATGCAGAAATTTTACATGAGATTTGTTTTGTTTGTAGTTTTGTGCAAAAAATGTTTCAAATTAATAGTTTCATTGTGAAAAAAACAAAAGAAGGAAAAAAGGGAAAGAAAGAATAAAAGTGACCACCCAATGTTCAGCCTTTCCCAGGGCACTGATTTTTCAAGTCACTACCATTGTTGAAAATCTAGTTTCATGTAAGTATATTTATAATGTACAGCTGAACTTTATCTGAGTCTTGGCCTTCTGTAAAGCAAGGATGGTTGGAAAAACCTTCCACCCCTCTTTTATTCTGTTTTGAGAAATCGCTAGGCTAACCATGAATTCCACCTGCCAAGGCATATTCTAAGACGTGACCCAATTCCACCCTCCTCGTGACTCCCTCGTTTTATAAAACCCTAGGCTTTCTCTCTCTTCTTTTACGTTTTCTCATTAATGAATGTTTTCCCCCTAATGCAAAAGCCTAACTAGTCATCTCCTTAATTATCTGGTGCATTTTGTCTTTCACAACCAAAATATATTCAGCCTCATCCACCTCCCCCTGACTTGTTTCTGTTGTAATCAATTCAGTAATCTTGGTGAACTCTGACAAGTCAGGGAGTGGCTGCTTTGTCCCCTTTCTCCTTGATGAAAGAGAACAATGGTGGGCGGGGAGACTGGCTGCTGCTGGCTCCAGGTGGCCCTTTAGAACAGTGGGCACTTGGTCTGAAGTAGCTGGATATTTATTCCACTGTGACCAGACAGATATTTTCATATTTTTCTGGCCAAAATGTCATGTGATCCTATGAAGTTTTTTTTTCCCCTCCCAGTTTTGATGGCAAGGAAAGTGCTTTTGTGAGCAAAGAAAAAAACAATGATTATTGCTTTCGTTTTTAAATTAGAATTCCATTTATTAAAGTAATAGTTTAAAACCCGGTTTTCCTTAAGCCTTTAAATTTAATGTACAGATCTGGCTTTACTGTTTATAAACTAGTAAACTTGAAGGATCACTGTGGTGTGTGTGTTTGATAATTTTCAATCAATCCAAATTGAAATGCATAAATTTATTTAAATAATCAGGCTCATTTTAAGTTTAGTCTGTTCAATTTGTTTAAACTCTTTAAAATATGTGTAAATTCTTTCATCCTTTGACTTTGTAAAGTACAAAGAAAATGTAATCATCTATGTACCTCATTCTAAGCCTTGCCAGGGTTAAGATCTTCTTTCTCACTAAGGAAATAGCTTTACTATTCCAGGTGAGTTGTAATTTGCATTCCATAAGAATGGGGAGAGCCTATTGACCTGAGGGTTTTTGTGTGGACTCTGGATGAAGTCTACTCCTCTTGCACCAGTGAGGGAATGTACACTTTTGTATCTAGCTGCTGTTACAACAGCGCTTCTTAGTCTAAACTCTTTAAACTCAGTTTATTTCTATTGGTTTCCAGTTACATTTTACCAAAAACTTTTCAACTGATTTAACCAACATCTCCCTGATGGATTATTGCTGGATTATTTTTATATTCTTCTCTGGCTGGCTACAACTCTTTGCAGATATAAAAACAAAACAATACACTTGGATTCTGCATATCTCCCATGACTTATTTTTGTTTGTAAAATCATAGTTTCTAAGATTCAACTAATTACACCATTAATCTATACACACTTCATCATGCACTAGTGTTTATAGGCCAGTGTGGAAAATTACCACAGCCTCAACTATTGTGGAAATCTCGGAAATCAAGATCCTCAAAGGTAGAGAGTAGATCCTAAAGGTAGAAAGGTAGGGAAACAGATTATAATCTGATAGCAGACATAATCTTCAGTCATGTGCCAGTTACAATCTCTGCATGTCTAGGTGTGGAATACCTATCTCAAGGTGTGCAATAAAATCTCAGTGTGATCATATGCTTGGAGAACTTTTTTTTTTTTTTAATGTTTTATTTATTTCTAGGAGAGAGAGAGAGACAGCGTGAGCAGGGGAGGGTCAGAGAGAGAGGGAGTCACAGACTGAAACAGGCTCCAGGCTCTGAGCTGGCAGTCAGCACAGAGCCCGACGCGGGGCTCGAACCCACGAACCGCGAGATCATGACCTAAGCGAAAGTCGGACGCTTAACCGACTAAGCCACCCAGGCGCCCCTTGGAGAACTTATAAAATGTTTTTATGAATAAAAGGCATGAAGCCAATGATTACCATGTTTATGTTTCTCATCATTCAGCTATAAAGTAACTCTTTTAAAAGTATACATCTAAGGTGTTTTGGATTTTAAAGAGATGGATTATAAGTGAAAGATTGTATAGGAAACACTATACAACAAGAGGAGTCCTTAGAACTTTGTGAGTGAGTATATATCACAGAAGGAAATAGTCATGGGTAATAAAACAACCCAACTCTGCTAAATAGACTATGTGACACAAAATATGTATTGCTTCTGAAGTAAATTAAATATGACTTAGGAGAATGAGCTAAAGAGACAATATCTGGGACCGAGGGGCTAGAACCTTTTACAATAAATAAAATAAATCCTAACAAGTGCTCTTTTTTCCCCCTTCAGGCCTTTCCTATTAAAGTGATAAATGCTTACAAAACAGATATCCAGCTACATAACCAAGCAGATTGAATGGGACTGGGGGACATTTCACAACAGTAATTTTGATTCTTCAAACTTTTGGAAACAAAACAACTTTCAGATGAAGAATGAAATTTGAAGCCAGAATAGCATGTGATGAAAAACACTTTAAACCCATGCCTTCTTTTTTGAAGTTGTATCTTTTTGGATGCTCAAGAGTGAGCTGGATTTACAGCCACAAATCAAATCTTCAGAAGTCCTTGGCTGTCTGAGCCTGGCTGCCCTCATCCAGCCAGCTGGACGATAAAACACCTGGGTTGATTCTGTTTATTCTGGAGGGGAGAAGCAAAGCTGTGCAAAACAACATGAAGAAAGACTCACCTACACAAAATTGTGATGTATCTAAAATTTCTTTGTCTTCTCATTGTGCTTGTAGTATCTGTTCTTCCTCAGTCTTTTACATGTTCCCAGTGCCCCGTTTGGAGAGTCTAGAGTGATGCTTCTTGATCAGAGACCAGTTTATCAACCCATTGCCTTATTTTAGGATTTGTCAACCCCACCACCTGTACAAATGTGTTACCTGTGTCACTCTCTCCTTACTCTGCTTTCCAGATAAAAATAGTAAAATTTTTCAGTAAATCGATCATTTGTGAAGGTAGTCTATCAGAGTCTTAGTCAGCTTGGGCTGCTCTGACAAAATACCTTACACTGAGTGGTTTGAGACTCAAAGTCCAAGATCAGGGTGATGGTATGGTATGGTTCTGGTCAGAGCTCTTTTCCTGGCATGCAGGTGTCTGCCTTCTTCTTCTAACCTCATATAGGAAACAGGAGAGGAGTGGGGCAGAGAGAATGAGAACATGCCCACCTCTTGGCCTCATATATGAACACTTACCCCATCATGGGGGCTCCATTCTCATGACCTTATCTAAAGCTAATTACCTTCTGAAGGCCCTACCTCCAAATATCATCACACATGGGATTGGACATTCCTATGAATTTTTGTGGGGCACAAATATTAAGTTTATGGAAATCAGTGTATGATTTGTCATTTTCTTGTATTTCAAAGGAAATCTATTAAAATCTCTCTAGTAGGTTGTCATACAGTATAGTAGATAAGGGGAAGAAAAATGAGGAAGTAAATGAAACATTTTAGCAATGGCCAGTTCTTTAACCTTCTTCTAAATCTTTTTTTTTTTTTTTTTACCATTCAGGAGACATTCACCTCTGTCTGGAGCTGGTCCAGGATACGTGGTTCAGTCAACACAGGTATGATATCTTTTTTTTTCTTCTCATAAACAAAGGAAAAGTTCTGCTCTGCATGTCCTATGCCCAACAACACTCACAGCTGCAGCAGACACAAGGTGGCTGTTTACAGTAGGCTAACCGCCCCTGCAATCCCAGCCAGAAGTCAATTATTCTGCTTCTGAACAGGTAAATGCTACCACCTTATGAGATATTTCTTAAATAATGTGGATGCTTTTCCAGTGTTGGCAATAAGGGAATGAGTAAGCAAATCTAGAGGACACAACATTAGGAGCCAGGAAGTGAGTGCCAAGAAACATCTGAGCAGCAGGCAAGAAACCAGACTGGTAGAACTGGGGAAGCAGGAGTCAGCAGTGGGAGAGGAGAGCTGAGCAAGCAGCTCCTGCCGAGTTGTCTGGTACCCACAGCAGAAAGCAGGTGTGAGATATCGGAATAGAGCTGCCAAACAAGGGAGGAGAGGAGGCAAACCCAAACCCCATCTGAGGTCTCAGGGAAGGGGTCTAGATATTTAATGGGAATGGAAAGGTCAGGAGACAAATGTTAGGGTAACAGGAATATGAACCAGAGCTGAGGAGAGAAGCTAATTTAACCGACTTCTTTGGTCATTCTCTTGAAAGAATGTAATATCTAGTGGTAGGAAAAAAGATATTAGGCATATCCAGGCTGAGAAAGGGTCTTTAATATAGTAGTAGCTCACTAGGACGTAAACTCTGATGCTCTGTATAGCTAAATCAGATGGAAGCCCATATCCCTTCCACATTCCACCTGATATCAGTTAGCAGGAGCACTGCCTGAAGGAATGTTGCATGATCAGAACATTCTTCCATCCCGGAGACAATATGAGCACTATCCCACAAAACTACCCATTTCTGAGAATTAGAGAATCTCAGAGTTGGAAAGGGACCTGTGCCAGCAACCTTAATGGACTGAGATTTGTCCTCCTAATCTGATAAAACCCCAGAGCCCATTGGAAAAATCCAGAGCCTTTCCTGTTTATCTTTAGTATTGCTTTTTCCCAGTATATCCTAAAAGAAGAAAAGGAATTACCTTTGACTATCTTATAGTAGATTTATTGCCTAATATAAGTCAGGAAACCTTTTTCTGACTTTTAGCCCACACACGTGTTTTCTTATATATTCATTTCTAGGGTTGCTCTAACTAGGTACTACAAAGTCAATGGCTTTAAAAACCCAGAAATGTGTTGGCTCACAGTTTTGTAGGCTAGAAGTCCAAAATCAAGATTATGGCAGAGTCATATTCCCTCTGAAACCTTTCCTTCCCTTTTCTTCCCTTTTCTTAACTTCTGGTCATTTGCTAGCAGTCTTTGGTGTACCTTGGCTTGTATATGAATCCCTCCAATCCTATGCTCACATGGTGTTGTCCCTATATCTCTATCTTTACATGGCCATATAAGGATGCCAATCAAATGGAATTAGGGGTCCACTTTATCCAGTATGACCTCATCTTAACTAATTACATCTGCAAAGAACCCCTTTCTGAAAAAGGCACATTCTTATGCACTAGGGGTTAGGGCTTCAATGCATCTTTTTGGGGGGATATATTTCAACCCATAACACCTCACATGAGATATTTTTTTTCTGATAATATGTGAAAGCACTCTGGTTTCAGCCCTAGTAGCCTGAACACTACATCACTGCATTTGGGTTATATGAATTGAGGGTAGAACTGGTTTTCACAAGATTTTTCTGCAGTGTAAACTGAAGTCATTCAACAATAGGTTCCAAAACTTATTACTGTTCACCCTGAATTCATAGGAAGGAACATCTCACCAGCACCCCTCCCCCCTGCTTCTTTAATGTTTTTTGTTTGTTTTGAGAGAGAGTGTGTGCAAAAGCATGAGCAGGGGAGGGGCAGAGAGAGGGAGAGAGTTCCAAGTGGACTCTGCTGTCAGCGCAAAGCCTGACACAGGCTTGAACTCATGAACCATGAGATTGTGACCTGAGCTAAAATGCTTAGCTGACTGAGCTATGCAGGCTCCCTTCTGTTAAGGACATTAATGGTACATACTCCTCAACCTGGGAGAGTCATACATTACTACAAAAGGGAATAGGATGTAAGGACAATTTTCATATTTTTCCAATTTGCTCTTCTGAGAACCTTTATTTTTAGTTTCACTTAAGGGTACCCAGCATTAGTTTTAAGCGTGACGGTCAAATGGGAGATGGGCATGGTGGCGGTCTCTTAAAGGCCGAATGTTTCTCCCTGAAATTCATATGTTGAAGCCTTCATTCCCAATGTGATGGTTTTTCGAGATGGAGTCTTTGGGAGATACAAGCAGACCTTGGAGACACTGTGGGTTTGTTTCCGGATCACTGCAGTAAAGCAAATATTGCAGTAAAGTGAGTCAAATAAATTTTGTGGTTTCTCGGTGCATATAAAAGCTATGTTTACATTCTACTGTAGTCTATTAAGTGTGCAATTGCTTTATGCCTAGAAAAGTGATGTATATACCTTAGTTAAACATATTATTAAAATATAACAACCATCACTGGAGCTTTCAGCAAGTCATAATTACCGATCACAGATCATCATAATAAATATAATGATACTGGAAAAAGTCAGGAATATTTTTAATATTACCAAAATTAGACACATAGACATGAAGAAAGCAAATGCTGTTGGAAAAATGATACATTTAGATTTGTTCAACACAGCAGACCTCCACACACTGGGTTGCAACAAACTTTCCATTTGTAAAAAACATAGTATGGGCAAAGTACAATAAAGAGATGCCCAATAAAATGAAATGTGCCTGTAGTTAGGTTTAGATGAAGTCATCAGAGTGGGGCTCTCATGCTGGCACTTATCAGAAGATAACAGATATCAGAAGAGACACCAGACTCTACTTGCTTTCTGTCTCGGCACCATGTGAGAACACAGTGAGAAGACATTTGCTGGTCAAGAAGAGAACTTTCACCAGAAACCAACCATACTGACACCATGATCTTGGACCTCCAGCCTCCAGAACTGTGAGAAAAAACATTTCTGTGGTTTGAGCCAGTCTTTGGTGTCCTGTTATGGCAGCCCCAAAAGGTTAAGATATGTTCTATATTCTCATGCTACCTCACTGCTATGGAAACTGTTAAATTACAAGTTCCTTGTGGGCAGTAGCCAGCTCTTTTATGCATAATACATAGTAGTGCTTTACAGTTAGCACATAATCCCCACATTTGTATCACATTGCAAATGTCCCTATTTTACTGATGAAGAAACAGATTCAGGAAGATCTGATGAACCTAAATTGAGTTCTAGTTTCTCTTACAGCCTGCCCATTGTCTTCGGCATAACTTAAATTGAATCCTGGCTTATTCTCTGTAGAACATCATGTTGTGAACAGTGTGGGTGGGGGGGGTGGGGGGGGGAAGAAGACTGTGAGTTGAGTTCTGTGAAAATGCTGTAGTTAGGTTTCTTTAGTTTTCCTTCAGAGTATGCCTGTTAACTGCTATTATTATACAGCTTATAGCTGTCCTTTGTCCTGAAATCCACAGAGACAAGCAGAAGGTTCAAATGGGCAAGGGCAGAGATACTCATGGGCAAGGGTAGGGGAGTCAGGGAGGAGAGAATAAGCAGCCCTCGGTAATGCAGAGGCTAGGGGAGTATCTAGAGAGAATTGCAATTTCTCAGCTGCATTATGTGCAGCAGGACTTTTGTCCCTGCTGAGGTTCTGTACTTTCATCTTCCTGATTGGTAAAGACCCAGACAATTTCATTCTGCCTTATGAGCGTGATGAAATGTGTCTCAATGTGGACGAGCAAATGGAGGAAACCTAATCAAGTGGCTGTAACAGCTTTGAAGTACAAATTGGTCCTAACCAATTTGATATTTTAAAGAAACCAGTATCATCCAGGTTGCCAATTACATTAGTTTAGTTTGCTTTATTATAAATAACATCCCAAGCCTAAGTATTTAGAGAGAGATTAGTCGGAATAACAATAGTCACTCAAAAGTACTAGATGTCCCTTGGCTACTTCTTTTGAAGCTCACAGAAGAAAGGGTAATTTTTATAGAATCAATAAGACCTGGGAAGGAAAGTCTACAGTTAGCTATTGCAGATTCTTTGGTGATTGGGTGAATGTTCCACATTCTGGGAAACCTGAGTGAATTGGTAGGGATGCCGTTCTTGAATGTCAGTGTTTCTCAGTCATGGTGTTAAGTATCCTGGGGTAATGTGGAAGGAATGGGGCTGGCCAACCACCCAAGAATTTACAATCTCCCAGTGACTGTGATAATTTGGGATGAGTGTAGTTGGGAAGACTTCTTTTAAGAGGGAAATATTGAGAACCATTAAGGAGAGTGAGTAATCAATCATTATGTGTCTGTGGACCACTCAGGTAGGTTTTTCATGTAAATTTCTAGAACCCACCCCAGGCTCTAATTTAGTACATTTTGGGAGGGTATTTTTATAACTTACCTCTGGTAGTTCTTTTTTTTTTTTTTAATTTTTAACATTTACTTATTTTTGAGAGATGGAGAGAGACAGAGCATGAGTGGGAGAGGGGCAGAGAAAGAGAGAGGAAGACACAGAATCCAAAGCAGGCTCCATGCTGTCAGTGCAAAGCCTAATGTGGGGCTTGAATTTATGAACTGTGAGATCATGACCTGAGCTGAAGTCGGATGCTTAACCAACTGAGCCACCCGGACACCTCTATCCCTGGTGGTTCTGATGGAGATAGACACAGCAAAGAAACATTGGTTTAGGAAAAGAAATAAAAAGATTTCTATGGTTTGGTTGAAAGAGGCCATTCTAAGAAAATGTAGCATAAGCAAGAATGGGGCACCAAAACTTGCTAGGATGGAGAGAGAAAAGACAAATGTTGGGATGGGTAAAAAAAAAAACAACAATAAAACAAACAAACAAACAAAAAAAACAGACACCATAATGTAAAATTTGGAATACCTTTTTAAAATGCAAAAATTTTACCACCTTCTAGTGTTTCTCTGACATCAGTCCATAAGTTCACAATTTTTAAAATATCAAATATTATTTTTTAACAATTTTCAATTTTATTATTAAAAATCCAGCCACCAGTTTGGCAAAGTTTGCCTTATAGAGCTGAAATACCTTCTCAAGCACTGTCATCTGCTAAATTGTTCAGATGTAACTATGTTGCATGTGTTTTTAAAAATCACTTTATTGAGGAATGATTAACATACAAAATGCTGTATACATTTAATGAATATAACTTGATGAGTTTGGAGATAACTTTATATCCATGAAATCATCACCACAATCTATGCCATGAATATATCCATCCTTTCCAAAAGTTTCCTCCTGCCCTCTTAATTGTTATTATTATTACTTTTATTTTGTGATAAGAGCATGTAATGACATAAAATCTACCTTCTTAGCAAATTTTTAAGTACATATGATGGTTAATTTTATATGTCAGCTTGATTGGGCTAAGTCCAGATAGTTGGTAAAGCATTTATGGGTGTGTCTGTGAGGATATTTCAGGAAGAGATTCACATTTGAACCTGTAGACTGAGTAAAGAGGATCACCAAAGCAGGTGGTCATCATCCAATCCATTTAGGGCCTGAATAGAACAAAAAGATGAAGAAAAGATGAATTTATTCTCATTACTTGAGTTGGGACATCCATCTGTGTCTGCCCTTGGACATCAGTGCTCCTGGTTCTCAGATCTTTGAACTCAGACTCAGCTACACCACTGAGTCTGCTGAGAACAGCTTTGCTTGTTCTCCAGCATGCATATGGTAGACCACGGAACTTCTCTGTCTCCATGATTCTCTGTCTCCCTCCCCGCCCAGCTTCTCTGTTTCTCTCTCCAGATACTTATATAGGTATATAGATATATCTATTTCTCTGGAGAACAGTTAACAATACTATATTGTATATGGTATTGTTAACTAGAGACACCATGCTGTATAATAGATCTCTAGGATGTATTTACCTTGCATAACTGACACCCTGTAAGTTATTATTTTAATATAATCATTGATAATACCACTATTATTGTGCTATTATAATGCATTTGAAGTCAGCAGCTTGCTTTTCTTCTTTACCCTACATGGGACAATGTTCATCAAATATTTAATGATTATCTGGTTGGGAAATACTGCATATATGCATGAGGCTGACTCATGTCTACAAATTCGACCAAAGAAACCATTTTGCTTCTTTAGTTTTTATCATCCATGTCATGGAACTTCTCTTGCATATTTTTCATTTCCTAATTTATTTGTGCTGTATTCAGGATAGTATCCTCAGTTATTAACAAATTTATAAATTTTTCTCTCTACTGTGACTAGTCTCTGTTTAAGCATATATGGGATGTTGTTAAAAACTAAAGGATTAAATATTATTTGTATTTGAATACATTATTCTCTTTCAAATAGGTTCATCTCCCCTTCATAATATTCTGTTCTTATTCTACGTATTTTTTTTCCTTTTTTTTTTTGGTCATAAAAAAATCTATTATAAGATACTTTACAATCACTCTATTTTCCTCAATTTGTCAGATATGAATACTCTAATATCTTGCATTTTCTTTCTGTTGTATATGGTGATGTGTTTCCTCATGTCTCTGGACATTTTGTTAATGAGTTCATCCTTGATGGGTTAGTCTTTGATGGGAAACCCACATATGCCTTGAATCATGCAGGTGACATGATAGGATGTCCTATGAGATTTACTGGTAATAGATTCTTCAGTTTTTGGTTCAGGATTTCTTCACATTTTGGTAGTATAACTTTGGTCACCTTGCCCATATTTGAGCAGGCTAAGGACTTCTTTAGTTTTGTTCAGAGCCTAGATTGACTGGCTTTTCCTCAACACAACCTTGGGTCTACAGTTGCAGATGTTCTGGCTTATGACAGACTGAAATCCTTTCTTCATTCCTAATTTTAGGTAGCAATTTCTGACTTAGGCACAGGGCCTTATGGCTATAAGTGCTGTCTCTGTCCAAACATCGGAACTCTAGACAATAAGGTATATATCTGATCCTGGTATCTGTGTGGGTTGCAGTAGATTTCCATCTTGCTTAGCATTTTTTTATTATTATCCTCTGTTATGACTTTCCCTAAGGAAATTTTTTTCTTCTTTTGAGGTCAGCTATCTCTTTCTAGATTCTAAAATTTATTTCACACAAATTACTATTTATTGGTAGCAAGATGAAGAGATGTTTGTATATACTTAGACCACCATCTTGTCTGGAAGATGTGGAGGCTTTTATCATTATCCCCATTTTATTAATGAGGACAGAGGAGGTTGGAGCCATCTAAGCCTATGTTAGAAGTGCAAACTTGATATTATTGTAGCACATTTTATATTTTCAAGTTAATAAGTCAGTGAATTTAGGTGAAGCAAAGAAAGTATCATAGAAAGATGGAAGTGAAGAGGGTGGTGGAGATGATAAATGTAGTTCCTAAGTGTTATCAAAGCATGAGGTCCAGACTGGAATATATTCAAGGGGTGGGCCAGAAATGATACACAGTCACAATATCATAATACAAAAGGGAGTGATGAGGAGAATCTAACTGGAACAGACATACTCTGCAAAACATCTTCAAATTTTAAATCTTTTAAATAACATGCTGACAAAAACCACATCTGCTGACTAAATTCAAACTGGCCACTATTTTGCCACCTGAGGATTAAATAATTTAGACACTGCCTTTTAAGCAGTGGGAGTATAAAGTATAAAATCCCTCCGTTGAAGTCCACTGCATATTCTTATAGCCAATTTTCATAGCAAATATCAAAGAATAGTTTGTGTTCCATAAACACATATGAAGTGAAGGTTGGGGGAAGTTGCCAAACATGCTAAGCAATATGAGATACTATATTAAAATGACCCCTTTACCATATGGACTCATAAAATTTTGAAAATGTCTCTATTGTGATTTGTACACCATAGGGAATAAATAAACATTCTTAATACATAACTGAGTTTCCAAAAAGCACATTTTATCCCCTCTGGTAGAACTTCAGGATCCCAAAGTGGGGACAGAGGAGATGGGAAGGTATATGCTGATGTCATGGGTTTCTTTGAAAAGGGAAATCCCATCTAGGACAAGAAAACCAGAGATTTACAGGGACAAATATGATGAGATGTGGTCAAAGTAAGGTATCACAGAGTGGCAGTGTTAATTATCCTCTCCCCTTCCCCCCCACCTTTGGATCTTTTCATCCTTTGTATGGTCAGGTATTTTTGTCCCAGCATGGTGTTTCTCAAAGCATACTCCACAGATGAGGAGGATCACCTAGGATCTTGTTAGAACAGCAAATTTTTAGTCTCTTTTTCAGATTCACTGACTCAGAAGCTCTCTGAGTAGGGTCAAACAATATGAGATTTAGTAAACTCTCCAGGTGATTCTGATGCACCCTGAAATTTAAGAAATTTCCTGGAGAAATTATATGGCAAGCATTTTTGTATCATTATTGATTTGGAGTGGATGGAGCCATTAGTATTAGGCAGGACTTTAAAAATTGCCAGTCTGGGTGCCTAGGGGGCTCAGTTGGCTAAGCTTCCAACTTCAGCTCAGGTCATGATGCTGTGGTCCATGAGTTTGAGCCCTCCATCGGGTTCTGTGCTGACACCTCAGAGCCTGGAGCTTGCTTGGGCTTCTGTGTCTCCTTCTTTCTCTGTCCCTCCTCCACTTTCATTCTCTCTCTCTCTCAAAAATAAATAAACATTAACAAAAATAGCCAGTCTGGACTATTACTTCTACTAATAGCTGGTTCTTATTCAGTACTTCCTCTCTAAGTATTTTATATACACTGCTCCACTTAGCCCTACAGAAACACTATTATTATTCCAATATTATATAAGAGAAAAATACTGGAAGCTCAGAAAAGTTAAGTAACTAACCCTAGAGCACAAAGGATTAGCTGCACACACAAATCCATTCAGAAACCGTCTCCTATCAGGTAAACTTAACTTAGACTGTTTTATTGTGAAATAAACTTCTCCTGTGTTAAAGGTAGAATATATGATTGGGTCTATTTTTCACTGCAGACTGGGTAACCTAACAAAAAGGCACAACAAGTAAATAGCAGAGCTTATAATTTAGCCCAAGTAGTTGCATTCCAGATTATATGCTTTAAACCCTAACATTTTACTACCTATCCAGAACTGCTGCAGATGCCAGAAATGTCTTTAAAGGACTTTATCCTTTTTTCTTTTATCTTGTCTATTGATATCTGCCCTAAATTGAACCCTTCAGTGTGATGGTTTTATGCAGCTGTTAGACCATTGTGCATTACAAAGGAGCATAAATATTTATTTTCCTTTAACTTCATAGGGTGTTTATTCAGCAATGTCTTTCTCTCTTAAAATATATATTATTGCATTATATTATTGAAAATCTTGTATTACTTTGTAAAATTATTGCTTTGCTAAAATTTTTACCTGTCCTGTTTACTCAAGTCTAAAGTCATATTTCTTCCTCATTCTTGTCTGCAGAGAACTGTCACTAAGCTATCTTAGGATCTTGATGCTCCTGTTTAGAGTATGTAATTTTTTGTGTTTTAATTCTTATATAAGTCTCTCCTATCTTTATGCACATGAAAATAAACATTTCCCATATTATTAATGTAAATTCTCATAGTTAATTTCAAGGATATTTGATAGGCTTCCACACATTTGGTAACCATTTTTTTAAATATGTAAAGGACAGAATCCTAAGATTGACCATTAATTTTTCTACAATAACTTTGGCTAGAAGTACTGAAATATATATCTATACAGGGTTTGATATCAAACTATAGATTTATGAAGGCAGCAAACACACAGAAGATATATGCTATAGTGGAAATACCCTGGACATGGACAGAGCTAGTGTTGGCATTGACATTTAAGAACTGTTTGAGACTGGACATTGTACTTACTGTCCCTGGGGAACAACTCCTCATTTGTAAAATGACAGACTTGGATGATGCCTAAAGTTCTTTCTAGCAATAAAATTCTATGTTCCTCACTCTCAGCCTGAAGGTTAATTTCAATGACATTTCCCGTTGGTCCTGAAATCTCAAAGAGAGGCCCTTGATGCTCAAGCTTATAGAATATAAGGTCAGTGTATCAATTAGGGGGAGGCCAATCAAATGAAATCCATTTTAAATTGTTCAGTAGAAGGAATTTAATATAAGAAATTAATTTTAAAGTTTCGAGAAGAGCTTATGAGGCAATAATAGAATGCTATGCCCAGCTCCTGTGGTGGAGGGGCAGAGGGAAGAATGGGTATTACAAACCTAAGGGTAAGGCTACATGGAAAGAGTTCGGATCCCTATGGTAGGGGTCTTGCTATGCTAGTGCTGGAATCAGGGTCAGAGGAGTCTTTTGAATGAGATGGAAACATCTTGAGAAGGGATCCTTGGATAACATGACCCACAGCAAATATCAGAGACAATTCTCAAACCAGAGCCATAAGAGAAATTCTATAACTTCTCCTCGCTAATCCCCTTCCATAGCCTCCCACTGGTAAAATTAACTGGAATTCAGTAGAAAAAATCCTAAAAAATGTAGTTTGCAGGGGTCAGTCCACTCTAACAAAGAACATGAGAAAAACATTTAACTAATTAATTGCAGTGAATACAAGGCATCTATCGTAAAATTCCTCACTTCCATTTCAATGAATTTCTTATCTTGAAATCCAGTCTGATTTGCCATGTGTTTGTTTCTCAGCCCCAACCCTGAATAATCAGCTATGGGAACTATAAACCAAAGACACCTCCTCCTGAACAGTCCTCCACAATTCCTGTGAGCCTAGTTACCTTCTCACCAAATGCTAGTAGAATGAACATCTCCCATGAAGGGGGCCAGCTAATGAGATTTGTCCTGGAACTGGTTACCAGGAACAAGGCTCTTTCTGTGGAAGAGGAATATGGACCTTCCACAGCGGCAGGAATAACATGTCACTCCACATTCAGACAGAAGCAGTGTAAGAAAAGGTAGCTAGGCTTGGTCATGGTGGCACCTCACAGCTAAGGCACCAAGGAGGGCCTCCTACCCATGGCTGCCATAGTAAATATAAAAGCCATAATGCTTCAGCTGAATTGGATTAAGGGGATTCCTTCCTTTTTCCAACTTCCCACCAACTAATAATTGGGTCCCACGGAACTAGATACTTTTGACATAATTTCCCAGTTTATTCTTCCTCTTTCGAGTTACTTGAAATTGGTAACATGATTCTCAACTAACTTAAGTTAAAGACTGAGTCTCTAATATAGGGCTTCTCAACTTCAGTGCATGTACAGATTTCCTGAGATCTGATTCTGGAGACACATGAGGTCTGGGCTGGGCTCAAGGTTCTGTAGTTCTAGAAATCTTCAAGGTGTTGTTGATGGTATTAGCCCACACACCTCACTAAGGTGTTTTTGTTTGTTTCTTTTCTTTTGAATGTTGTCAGTTTGTTTGTTATTGTCCTAGGACGTATTCCTCGGAATTGTGTTCAGGGATCATATTCTAAAAATATTGATTATCAAGGAAATACAAATCAAAACTACAATGAGATATCACCTAACACCTGTCAGAATGTCTTAAATCAACAACACAAGAAACAATAGGTTCTGGTGAGACTGTGGAGAAAGGGGAACCCTCTTGCATTGTTGGTGGGAATGTAAACTGGTGCAGCCACTCTGGAAGAGTATAGAGGTCCCTCAAAAAGTTAAAAATGGACTACCCTATGATCCAGCAATTGTGCTATTATTTACCCAAAGAATACAAAAATATTAATTCAAAGGGATACATGTGTTCTGATACTTCTAACAGCATTATCTGCAACAGCCAAACAATGGAAATAGCCCAAATGTCCAGACTGATTAATGGATAAAGAAGACATGACATATATATGTATATATATACATATACACAATGGAATATTATTTAGTCATAAAAAAGAATGAACTCTTAGGGAAAGACAAATACCATATGATTTCACTCAAAGATGGAATTCAGGAAACAAAACAAATGAGCAAAGGGAAGAAAAAAAGAGAGGGAGGCAAATCAAGAAACAGACTCTTAACTATAGAGAACAAATTGATGGTTACCAGAAGGCAGGTGGGTGGAGGGTGAGTGAAATTGGTAATGGGGATTAAGGAGTGCACTTGTGATGAACACTGGTTGTTGTATGGAAGTGTTGAATCACTATATTGTACACCTGCACTAATATTATACTATATGGTAACTAACAGGCATTTAAATAAAAACTTAAATAAAAAACCTTAAATCCCCCCCAAACAAAACCAAAAGTAACAACAAGAACTTGTGTTTCTGAGCAGGCGTGGAATCTATACCATTGTCTCTGATTATCTTACTCCGTCTGTGGACCCCAAAGTGGCATGGAGGTCACATTACTGGTGAAACTGGGTGAGGCTGGTCTCCTTGGAGTAATAAATGAAGATGCCTCACTTCACTGGATGGTGGCTCCATTTTAATAACTGGCTAGAGAATATCTTTCAGGCAGAGCAAACAAAGCAGGAATAAACTGAGATGGGAATAAGTCTGGATGAGTTACAACTAAGTCAAGAACCTGTTGACTCACCTAGTTTACTGTCATTTGTTTAGAGCCTGTCAGGGTAGGCAGCTGGTTTTCCTCTAGAACATTATAAGCATATCCGTATTGTTTTCTCTTCTTTCACAGATGTCATGATGATTGTCTCCACAAAGAAGAATTTGAAAGATGAATGTCTGTCTTAAAACTTGAGATTCCTTCTTAGCAACTGTAAGGAAATTTGACAGTTCTGGATCTCTGAAAATAAGATTGTTTTACTTTATAGGGTGTTAACAATGGCTGATAGATTTGGGTTTGTTTTGATCCGTGTTGACTCTTTGAGGATCTAGCAGTTAACTCATTACCTTTCTGTCTATCTATTGGACTATCTAGGTCTTTTAAAAGAAACTATGAAATTATTCCGTAGGGAGCAAAGGAACAGTATAGCATTTCTACTTCATACTCAGCCTGAAAGGAGTAAAACTCGTGGTATTCATAAAAGAAAAGTTGGTCACAACCCAGGGGGAGATGTCACCTTGCTAATGCTTGCAGGTACATATGATTCCTATACCCTCCCATTGCCCAGCTAAAGTAAGTGGACATGCACAGACCACATAGAGGATCCTTCTTGATCACCTGGCTCTGGTGGTCGGAGGTGGGGGGGGGGGTGCTTGCGTCCCTGCGTCCCTTGAGACTATAACAATTGGAGAGACAGTTCTTAGCAGGCTATCACCTCCAGGGCACCAAACAGATAGCAGTTTGAAACACACCTCTAGTCTTTCTGTGAGAAAGGCCTATTTATATGTCCTGAAGCTTCAGCCTGAGGGGGAGACTTCAGGATTGCACAGACCTACAGGCTATACAGGTGCTCTTAGGAAACATAGGCCAGGGAATGCCATCCTTATGCTCTCTCCACACCTTGCTATAGTTTGCTGGTACCTCTTAGAAAAGACCTTATACACTTACCTAGAACCCTGGTTCCAGGGAGAGATAGGTGTTGCACCTCATACATAGAAATGAACACATGGATTCAAGCAAAATGTTGAAACAGGAACATATTCCAAATGAAAGGGCAAGATAAAAACCTCAAAAAAGATTTAATGAAATGGCAATAAGTTATCTGTATGATATAGAGTTCAGAGTAATGGTCATAAGATGCTCATCAAACTTGGGAGAAGAATGGTTGAGTGCAGTGAGAACTTCGACATAGAGATAATGGGATATGTCCCTAATCTGGGAAAAGTAATAGATATCCAGATTCAAAAGACCTAGAGAGTTCATCAAACAAGAATAACTCAAAGAGATCTATACCAAGATACATTATAATTAAAATGGCAAAAGTTAAAGAGGGAACCTTAAAAGTACTACCAAGAGAAAAACAACTGGTTACATACAAAGGAACTTCCCTAAGACAGTCAGAAGCTTTTCAGCAAAACTTTTGCAGGCCAGAAGTAAGTGGCATAATGTATTTAAAAGACTGAAAGGAGGGGTGCCCAGGTGGCTCAATCAGTTGAGCGTATGACTCTTGGTTTCTACTCAGCTCATGATCCCAGGGCCATGAGATTGGGCCCTGTATTGGGCTCTGCGCTGAGCATGGAGCCTGCTTGATTCTCAATCTCTCCCTCTACTCGTCTGTGCTCACATGGGCATACTCTCTTTTTCTCTCTCAAATATAAACAAACAAACAAACAAATAAATAATGACTGAAAGGAAAAAACAGAAACTTCCAACCAGGAATACTCTACCAGGCAAGGTTACAATTTCAAAATTTCCTTTTGAGAGCTCCTGTGCACTGAAGCTTAGAGAGGAAGGGGCATTTGGCCAAGGTCACAATACTGGAAATTTACAGTATTAGGTTTAAATCCCAATTCTCTGATTTCAAATCCATGCTCTGTTCAGTTCACTACTCTGCTTAATACCCTCATACTGTTAGATGGTGAGTATTTGGGGGATCAGGGAATCATGAGTACCCCCTTTTAAGGATCTTGGAGCAAAATGTTATACAATTGGTGAACTTCTCTCTGTTCTCCCTATTATGGTACCTGTAGGTGGTCCAATAATACCTGAAATTTTTTTTTAAATGAGAGAAAAGGGTGGTAGAGGGAGAGAGAAATCTTAAGCCCAGCATCCTCAGCACAAAGCCCAACACAGGGCTCAATCTTATAACCCTGCGATCATGACCTGAGCCAATATTAAGAGTCAGACACTTAACCGACTGAGCCACCCAGGCGCCCCAATACCTGAACTTCTTAAAAGTAAATTCTCTCAGCTCCTCTCCAGACCAGCAATGATCAATCTCACTAGTATTTTGTCTTCTGTCTGTAGACCTGTTGACTTCCCTGAACTATTATCCATTTAGGTCAACTAGCTGATTGATGGTTACAGTTTTGTCATCCCTCCCACACATTTTCCTACTCTTCACACTTACTAAACTTAACTTCTTTCTAGTGCCGTCTGTTTCCTTTACTACTTTCCTTTCTCTGTTCTCAGCACCATGCAGGATTGATTATCTTTAGAATTGGGTTGAGTTAACTCCATTTTATTTATCTTTTGAGATGCGTCTTTAATTGCTAAGGGGACTACCTGCTATTTCTTTTCAAATTATAGTGGAATTGCTGACTGAATTCCACTACAACTACCTGGAGGCAGATTTGGTGGAAAATAATTTGTGTTACTTCCTGAGCCCCACAATGAAACACACTATGTTTGTTTCAAACTACCAAAGCTGGCTTTGGTCCTGAATAAAGTTTCTCAAATTCTGTTCTAGCCAAACATTTAATTGTTCGTATTCTAAAAACTGCCAGCTTAAACAGCTAGGTTCTTCCAACTGTGCTTGTAAAATATTTTATCTCATTTAGAAGCAAATCACTCATGCCCTCTGCCAGGGACTGTTATTGATAAAATTAGGACTCTTGTATCTGCTGAGGTATGTCTCTCCTTATGTGCAGAATTCTTAATGTGATGGGTTCAGTGCAAGCCCCTGCCTGGTTGAATACCATATTGCTTATTGCTTCCTGACTGGGAGAGGAAAACCCTCCATCTGCATTTACTCTTCCACTTTAGCCTGAAAGACCAAATACTGCCTTCAGATTCTGACACATGCCTGTGGGTTGATTTTGGAATCGAAATGTCCTCTTTACCAGTGGAAAATTGGCAAAGGGGGACACTGGAGCGTGGAGTTGGTATGAGATATACCGGGTGCTCATCTCCAAGTTGCCTTCTTTTGCATTGCCCTCCTCTGCTTTCCCTCTCCAGTGGGTCCCCATAGTGGTGAGTTCCTTTCTCAGGGACATACTGTATTCTACTGTAGATTGTTTGCTATTCTGGGACATAGGTAATATTTGTGGTTGCTGGATGTTGGGGATGTGTTACAACTGGTGGCAAAGGAAGAATCCAGACCTATCTGCAGATGTTACTAATTAGGGCCAGTGCCATTTTCCACAGCTGTGGGCCCTAAAACTCTCCCACCTGCAGGCTCAGAACTATCAAATCTTTAAGCCAGCAAGAGTCTGGGCTGACGGGATATCTGCAGCTCCTTTCTTTCTGAATGAGTGGGCTCTAGAAAAGGTTTTCTCTTCCAATGGACAGCCCAGTCTCCTGGCTTGACTTCTGCTCAGTACTCTGTCATTCAGTTCCCATTTCTGCCACCTTCTGGGCTTGGCCGTGACTCTTATTTAGGGGTCTTTAATACTGGGCCTGGCATTTGGTCCCCAGGGATGGCCTCTGCTTTGGATACCTCTTTTAAACCACCCGCTCATATACCAGCTATCGCATGGATTTTTTACTTGCACTAACTTCTGCCAATTGGAGCTGTACCCTGCCCTCTTGTCCTCAGGGCAGATCTCTTGGATTTGAAGAGTGGCTCAGATTGAAATCAAAAGCACCACACCCCTTGGATTTGGTAAGCTACGCTCTTGGCTCCTCTCTGGAGTGGGCCAGCCACGTATTTCAGTCTGTTTTTTTCCCATCCCTTTTCGAGATTGCTCTTGGCTCAGGATTTATTGCTGATTGGGGCCTCCAGCATCCACCTTTTATTTAGAAAGGTTTTTCATGTATGTAAAATCACCCACTACTTATGTATCATTTAGAATGGATTAATAGCATCACATGCAATGATAAAGTGAAAGAAAAATTGAATTTTAGAGTGTTTCTATATTTTAATTTATTTTTAATTTATCTTCTTGCTGGCCTCTCTCCAAGATTATATTTAAAATTTTTGCTTTAAAACAAATATTAATCAAGAACCTAATAGGTGACAAATACTTTCAAGTATTTTCTTTTATTTCAGCCCAATAACGACACTTGGAGCTAGAGCTTCTTTCCCCATACTAGGAGGTGAAGAACTGGAGATTTGGAGGTGGAAGCAATTTGCCCTAAATCACACACACATAGTACATAAACATGGCATGATTCAAAACCGGGTACTTCTGACTTACAAACGCTATCTAACTCTTCTAAGACAAATTCCTTGATTTTTACAGTTAAGGAGAATAATGCTCAGAGAAATGAAGATGTTTGCATAAACCACTGATCACATTATGTGGGTTTCCTGACTTCCAAAGCAATACTCCGTCTACAAGATCACAGTGCCTTTTAACTTAATTAGGTAAAACACTTGAATTAGATTATACTAATATCTTTACAGTGGTGGTTCATCACTCTATTTTCTCTCGTTTGGCATACTTCTATCTTTTGTGCTTCTTTTTCCTCCTTGGATCATTTTTCCTGTTCCTGTGACCACACCCTCCCAATGGTATGGGACTGGCAGCCTTAGGAGAAATTTGAGTTGCTTGGACATGAACAAAGTTGCTGCTGGGTGTTTTGTTTTGTTTTTAAATAAAACGTCCTGACAGAATAAGCCCTTTCCCACCAGGTGAGTCTTCTTGTCCCTATATTTTCTGTACCGTGAAATTGTCACTGTTTAAGCCTCAGAAACCTCATCCTAATTCAGCCACACACATTAGTTTACATCAATATCCTGAAGGTCTGAAAGAATCAGTGAAACATAGGATTTTTGAGCTGGAAGGGATCCTCAGTGCAGGTCTACAGGAATTTAAGGAGTGGTTCTATTGAAATTTGGGCATGATGCCTAAAAGGAATCTGATATATTCAGTGTCTGCTTTCAGTTCCCCTTTGATTTTCTTTTATATGTGTCTGTGCAGGTATAGACTTGTGTCCTCTTAATCCATTTTTGTGAAAAGCAGTAGAATAAGGTGTGAATGGCCTGGAGAGCACATCATTGCTCTGTTATGTGTGGGTGATGCCAATGCATATTTCCAGACTGAATGCTTTTGAAAACTGTACTGGCAAGACTGATCCTTGTGACAGTGGTCTTTGTAATCAGCTAGATTAAAAAAAAAAAAAAAGCGCCTTCTGTAATTAAGCCGAAATGCATGGTGAGACTTACCTTGGAAACCCTGAGTTTGAATGGCTGCTACTGGTTCCTCTGCCTTCCTCACAATCCTAAATACTACTCAGTGCAAGTTTGTGTAAAACTCTTTAATTTTGTGAATTGAAGCCCAACAAACAAACAACGAACAATATTATGGAAAGCTTTTGCTACAGGATTGTGATACCAAAAGAATTGAGCAAGCCACAATGTATACCCACATTCGCATTTGTTGGCACATATTTGTGTCATCACAGTTCCATAATGCCACTATATTATAAAGCAATATTTGAACAAGATATTGAGGGATTAAATCACCCAGACATGGTTACTTTCAAATAATTTCTCATAAGTTTTGCGGGACTTATAAATTGCATTGGCATTTAGAGAGGAGACATTGTGCCCAGAAATAGTGCGCTCATGTTAGGTAAGCTCAGGACAGAAAATACATGCATATTGTATTCGGTGAGCAAAGGTTATTGGGGAGAGAATATCATACCACATAATGTATTGCTTTGAATGATACATGTATAACTGACATTAATTTTGCAGTATGAATAAAGCTTCTTTTTCTAGGGAACTTGAAGATAGCAAATGAGAAAAGGAAGTCTCCAAACCTTTGTTTATTCACTAAACATTTATATATCTATTGTGCATGAACTATTTGCCAGGCTGTTCTATAGATAATGAAGTTACTGGTGAAGAACATTGACAAAAAATTCCTGCTTCCATGGAGTTTTATTCTAGTAGAAGGAAATCAGCAATAAACATACTGAATAAGCCAAATCTATACTATGATAGAAGAAAATGGGCACTATGGGAAAAAACTAGAGCAAGATAAAGGAGTTTAGGGGGTTGCATATTTAAATAGAATAATCTGGTACCTTTCTGAGAAGCAAAGTGTTCATGGGGGAGAAGTGAGCCATGTTGCTATCTGAGGGAAGGGAGTGTCAGGAAGAGGGAACTGCAAGTGCAAAATCTTGGAGGTGGGGGTGTGCCTGCACAGTTCCAGACACAGAAAAGAGGCTAAGTTATCAGGAAGGAAGTGAGTAAGGGGATAAGACATGAGAAAAAATGGTGGGTTGGAGAGTGAGAGAGGATAGATCTCCTAGCTTTGTAAGTTTTGTTTTGACCCTATTGGCATAGGAGCCATGGTAAGTGTTTTGAGTAGAGGAGTCACATGACCTGATTTTCATTAGGACAGCTCTGGCTGCTGTGTTGAGTAGAGTGTAGTGGAGAAGGGTAGAGGCAGAGAGACTGATTAGTAGCCCAGGGCTGGTCAGCCTGAATACTGCAAGAATAATGGAATTTCTACACTGGCAGAGTAGCCCAAGTCATTGAAAGATAGCTGTAAATGCATCAAAAATCAATAATTTACTAGACTTCTAGGAATGCAGAATTAGTAGTAATGGGGACAGGGCACTTGGGAAAACTAGCATATTCACATTTCTATGGTTTAGTCTGGTGTAAATGGGATTGCTCTTCTTGTTAGATATCAGACAGTTTTTAGCCCATTAGGATTTGAACTGTGCCACGTGGATTTCATAGACTACTCCAAACTTCACATTGCTAAGATGAAAAGTATCACTTCTAGAAATCCTTAATAGTAGCGAGGAATCATTGAACTCTAGATAGGTACTAATATCCCCTTATGAAATAGTAAATCTATTAAACTGTGAAGTCAGAGGAAGGGCTTAAGAAAATGGGCCTTAGACTTGAAGTTTTGATGAGTGAGAGGGAGAGCTGTCTCATGAAGGTCACCATGGACATTTGTAAGCAATCAAGCAAAGGTGAAAGCCCTGAATGTTTGAGAGGAACAATGTTCCTTGGAGGAGATGTGGAGAATTACCTAAAAGAAACACCATCTAGGAGCTTCTGAGTGGCTCAGTCTGCTAAGCATTTGACTCTTCTTGATTTAGGCTCAGGTCATGATGTCATGATTCATGAAATGGAGGCTCTGCATTCACTCGCTCTCTCTCTCTCTTTCTCTCTCTCTCTGACCCTCCCCTGTTCATCCTCTTTCTCTCTCAAAGAAAATAAATATTAAAAAAAAAAAAACCAATGCCATCTAATTCACACTTCTGTTTTATGGCTTTCCAGCACTCCACATACTAGATTAACATCAACATTTGCTGGAATCTTCTATGCCTACTGTGTTTCCTTTATGCTTTCACAGCCGTTTTGCTGGATTTCATTAGGTGTGTTGTATAATGCAGTGATGGAAGTAACTCACTAGAAAATTGCTTTATTTGGAAATGCTTTACTTGGAGTGAATTCTTTTGGTGACACTAATACTGGTCTAGTTTTGATCATTGAACTTAAGAGAAGGGAGGAAGGGGTAACAGGAGAAGGGAGTTTCCATGAATGGGGTTGAGATTCAAAATGAACCAGGGCCAAGCAAGAGCCAAGGAGTGAGGCAGGAGAAAGCTTTACCCCAGGGAAGCTTTACTCCACAGAGCAGGGGGACCTGAAGCTTTCATCCTCCATTACGTCCATGCTCCTCCAATCTCTATACCCATCTCCACTTTGGAAAGTCCTCTTATTTGGATTTTGAGCTAAAATGATTTTGAACTAGACATCTCAAAAAGGCTCTTTTAGATGGGAAAACATATTTGTCTGCCCGATACTTTTCAATAAGCATTTAAGAAATTCAGAAATGGGAAGAAAAATATTCTAGACATGTAGGGTATGTGTTGTTTGCAGATGGAATGGTCAATGGCAGGAAAGCTAGGGCATTAGCTTCTTTGGGCTCAGGTGCTAATGTTGCTATTCAGTCATTTGTAATGAGTTTGTTCCCCTGTAGTCCCCACAGCTCCTACCCTGACTGTGGGGCATCTACATTTGGTATATTTTAGGGGGAAATGGAAGCAATGTTGTGATCTCTTCCTTCAAATGTTTCTTCCACCTCTGTGAGGATTTTATAAAATATTTTAATGAGGGTCAATTCTTCCACATTGAGGAAGAATTAACATGGAAATATACAGAATGCCAGGCTCACAGGACATGAAGAAAACACTGAAGTGGGTGCAGGAAGTAAAGGTGTCATGTAGTGCATGTGCTGATGGAAAGCTGTTCGAATGGACACTGGCTTTTATATAGTTACAATCCTTCCAATAACCCACTACGCCCATATCTTAGATTTTTCTCTACTCTGCCCTTTGCTTGATGTCTTATTATCGTAGCCTTAACCTAGTTTAAAAACAAAATCAAAATACTGGAAACCTGTTTTTTTTAAATGTTCATTTATTTTGAGAAGGGGGAAGAGAGGAGAGGAGAGGAGTGGGGGAGGAGCAGAGAAAGAGGGAGAGAGAGAATTCTCAGCAGGCTCCATGCTGTCAGCACAGAGCCCAACACAGGGCTCAGCCTATGACCCTGAGATCATGACCTGAACCAAAATCGATGCAGATACTTAACCAACTGAGCCACCCAGGTGCCCCCTGAAAACGTGTTTTAATACAACATAAATGGTGACATTTTTATATAACACTTTTCATCACACTGTAGGAACTCTCCTTTGTCCTTCTGAAAGTACATATGGGGCATTCATGATTACCCCCTGTCAGCACTCTGCACTTTTTGCCCACCTGGCAGCAAACAAAAAGAGCAGGTGAGACTGCTGCCTCTGAGGCTGGATCCTGGCTGAGACATTCTTTGAGCATTAGTGCTTGAAAGAAGAAGGTGAGGGGCCACCTCTGGTGGCATCCAGTCAAACAAAGTTTGAATTTGTACTTTCTGGCTAACCAGTTCTCAATAAACCTTCTGTACCTTGACTTCTTTCTCTCTCTGTTTTGGCTACACTTTGGACAAATATAATGACAGTTCTGGAAGGAGAGTGAGGAATGTAGCAGATTATATTTTCTTTATAACAGCCCTAGAAGGATTTTGGTCTTGCATTTTCTCCAGGAACTTCACCAAGACCCCATCATGAGTAGGACTACATGTCTTCTCCCTTCTTTTCAAAGCTGGAAGAGTATTTTGATCTCTTCAGTGAATAGAACAATGCAGAAATGATACCATCTGACTTTGAAGCTCTGTCAAAAATGGAATATGGCTTCTCTGCTGTGTGTGTGTGTGTGTCCATCTCAGGACGCTTGCCCATAGAACCCAGCCACCGTGTGCTCAGGAAGCCCAAGCAGCATGGGGAGCTTGTGTGTAGGTGTTCTGGTGTGAGACGCAGCCAAGGTCCCAGACAACAGTTGGCATCATTTGAGTGAATGAGAATTCAGATGATTCTAGTTCCTAGCCTTTGAACTACACAAAATGGTGTCAAGTGGAGCAGAGAGTAACTTTTCCTGAAAGCTCTACCCAAATTGCAGAGGTAAATGTTGTTTTAAGGCAGTAAATTTAGGAATTTTGTTCCAAAGCGATAGGTGATTTGAACAGGCACCAGCGCTTGTATTTTGAATAGAAGAAATTCTAGTCCAAAGCAAGGGCAGGTTTTCCTTCTAAGGTGCCAGAATGATGCAGCTGTTTTAGCACTGTTTTGTCCTTGTGACTGATTCCCTACTATACTTCGCAAAAACCTACTTGAAATTGAATCATTGGATAGTTAAATAAAGAAAAAGTGAAATACTCTATGATGGCTTTTAACATCGACTAGGAAAAGAAGAAAAAGTGTGTGTGTGTGTGTGTGTGTGTGTGTGTGTACATTTATTTGAACCTAGATACTACTGTGCTTTTCCCTAAACATGCAGCACCAAGAGTTCTTGCTTTATTTTGGAGTCTTCTAATCTAACACCCGCCACTTAAAGGGTGGGCCCCAGGCTTTGTTTGTTTTCTGTCTCCTATTTCCTGTGTGGCTGTCAAAAATGAAACTCAAGGTCACCAGAGATTATCAGGTGCCTTCAAAGTAGCCAGTAACTTTAGAGCCTGCTTAACTCTCTAGATTACTGCTTTCATTTCTTTTGGCTTCTGAGGACATCCCTTGGATTCTTATAAAATAAAAACAAAACCTTTTTTTTTTTCTTTAATCTGGTATTTGTAGTTGTTTCCAGCAGGAAGATTAGTTTTCAGGGTATATACTCATGTGCCAGAAATAAAAATTGGCACTTTTAAAAAATGTGGTTTATATTGATTAATACAAACCCTCTTGTTTGTTTCCGCTTAGGTTTCACAATGTAAATTTCAAGTAAATTAACCTGGGGATAAGAATTCAGGTGAAATTCAAAGCTTAAAGTTTAGTCTCTGCACAATTTTCTCAAATCATTAGGAGGCTAAAAGGCAACCTTGACTTTTCTTTTTCAACCTTCTTTAACCAGATGAACTAAGAGACACAAATTACCTCTTGTGACTCAGCTTCCTTCGTGCTTTATTTGATGACCAAACTTTATTGACATCATGGTGGTTGTTATTTTTTCTTCATGGATGTGATCTTGAGGATTATGAACTCCTCTTAGGAATAAACTGCACCCTCATTTATTTTATACATTGGATTAGGTACTCTCTTTAAAAGCAGATTCACAGCTCAGGAAGCCAGAAGAATTAAAGTGGTTAAAAACCAATTTAAAAAATTTAAGTATCTAGGCAGTTTTATGGACCTTCCTCCATACAGTCTCTCTGGTGATTCCATTAGAAAATATATTCACATGTGGAACATATTCAGCTGCAAGAGTGTAGAGAGAGATGCGAGTTAAACATGCAGCTGGATCCCGGGCACTTTGTTAAAATTTTAAAGCTTGCAGGCTAGAGGCAATTTTTTAAATGGCAACTTTTGCTTCTGAGGCAGAACAGACATTATCTCAAGCTAGCTCATTTGTTTTTGATTCTCTGTAGTTTTTAAGGGTATTTTTAACCAAATAACCAATCTGGGAAGACCTAGGAAATGAATGTCTTATCTATTATGGCTTGAAGTTCTCAATGCACAAAATCATAAATCAAATGTCAACAGATGGTACACGAAGCAAAGTTTAAACTCGGAGGTTCAGAGCTTCAAATGGTAATTTTGTGGGGAAGTTGATACATAGTCAAAAGAAACAAAAGTTTTTGGAAGAAAAATGAACCAGTTTGGGTTGACTTGAAGGAAAGTCATTCAGAATAGCACCTGTATATGAGGGAGTCTGACTAACATAAAGCGTAGTCACAGTAATGATTAGAGATCACTTGATTATTTTTATTTTTTTTTATTTTTATTTATTTTTTTTTTTTTTCAAATAGTTTATTGTCAAATTAGTTTCCACATAACACCCAGTGCTCATCCCCACAAGTGCCCTCCTCCATGCCCACCCCTCCTCCCCCCCACATCCACTAGTCCTCAGTTTTTGTCAGCATTCAAGAGTCTCTCATGGTTTGCCTCTCCCCCTTTCCCCCACCATTTCCGCCCTTCTTCTCCCCCTTGGTCCTCTGTTAAGTTCCTCCTAATCCTCCTATACGTGCACACATATGATATTTGTCTTTCTCTGCCTGACTTATTTCGCTCAGCATAACACCCTCAAGGTCCATCCATGTTGCTACACATGGCCAGATTTCATTGTTTCTCATTGCCATGTAGTATTCCATGGTATAGATAAACCACATCTTCTTGATCCATTCATCTGTTGATGGACACTTAGGCTCTTTCCAGGTTTTAGCTATTGTGGAGAGTGCTGCTATGAACATTGGGGTACATGTGCTCCTATGCATCAACATTTCTGTATCCCTTGGGTAAATTCCTAGCAGTGCTATTGCTGGGTCATAGGGGAGTTCTATTGTTAGTTTCCTTAGGAACCTCCACACTGTTTTCCAGAGGGGCTGTACCAGTTTACATTCCCACCAACAGTGTAGGAGGGTGCCCGTTTCTCCACATCCTCGCCAGCATCTAGAGTTCTCTGATTGGCTCATTTTAGCCACTCTGACTGGCGTGAGGTGGTATCTCAGTGTGGTTTTGATTTGTATTTCCCTGATGAGGAGGATGCTGAGCATCGTTTCATGTGTCTGTTGGCCATCTGGATGTCCTCTTTGGAGAAGTGTCTGTTCATATCTTCTGCCCATTTCTTCACTGGGTTGTTTGTTTTTCGGGCGTGTAGTTTGGTGAGTTCCTTGTAGATTCTGGATATCAACCCTTTATCTGATATGTCATTTGCAACTATCTTTTCCCATTCTGTTGGTTGCCTATTAATTTTCTGGGTTGTTTCCTTGGCTGTGCAGAAGCTTTTAATCTTGAGGAGGTCCCAACAGTTTATTTTTGCTCTTGATTCCCTTGCTTTTGGGGATGTGTCAAGTAAGAAGTTGCTGCGGTGGAGGTCAAGGAGGTTGTTTCCTGCTTTCTCCTCTAGGGTGTTGATAGTTTCCTGTCTCACGTTCAGGTCCTTTATCCATTTTGAGTTTATTTTTGTGCATGGTGTGAGAAAATGATCTAGTTTCATTCTTCTGCATGTTGCTGTCCAGTTCTCCCAACACCATCTGTTAAAAGGCTGTCTTTTTTCCATTGGATATTCTTTCCTGCTTTGTCAAAGATCAGTTGGCTGTATACTTTTGGGTCCACTTCTGAGTTCTCAATTCTGTTCCATTGGTCTATGTGTCTGTTTTTGTGCCAATACCATACTGTCTTGATGATGACAGCTTTGTAGTAGAGGCTAAAGTCTGGGATGGTGATCCCTCCCGTTTTGGTTTTATTTTTCAGGATTACTTTGGCTATTCGGGGTCTTTTGTGGTTCCATACAAATTTTTGGATAGTTTGTTCTAGTTTTGAGAAGTATGCTGGTGCAATTTTGATTGGAATTGCATTGAATGTGTAGAGTGCCTTAGGTAGTAATGACATCTTAACTATATTTATTCTTCCTATCCATGAGCATGGAATGTTTTTCCATTTCTTTGTGTCTTCTTCAATTTCCTTCATAAGTTTTCTATAGTTTTCATCATACAGATCTCTTGTATCCTTGGTTAGGTTTATTCCAAGGTATTTTATGGTTTTTTGTGCAATTGTGAATGGGATCAGTTTCTTGATTTCTCTTTCTGTTGCTTCATTGTTGGTGTATAAAAATGCAACCGATTTCTGTACGTTGATTTTGTACCCTGCAACTTGGCTGAATTCTTGGATCAGTTCTAGTAGGCTTCTGGTGGAGTCTGTCGGGTTTTCTATGTAGAGTATCATGTCATCTGCGAAAAGTGAAAGTTTGACTTCCTCTTTGCCAATTCTGATGCCTTTGATTTCCTTTTGGTGTCTGATGGCTGATGCTAGGACTTCCAGCACTATGTTAAACAGCAGTGGTGAGAGTGGGCATCCCTGTCGTGTTCCTGATCTCAGCGGGAAAGCTCTGAGTTTTTCCCCGTTGAGGATGATGTTAGCTGAAGGCTTCTCATAGATGGCTTTGATGATGTTTAAGTAGGTTCCTTCTATCCCAACTTTCTCGAGAGTCTTTATTAAGAAGGGATGCTGTATTTTGTCAAATGCTTTTTCTGCATCTATTGACAGGATCATATGGTTTTTATGTTTTCTTTTATTAATATGATGTATCACATTGATTGATTTGCGAATGTTGAACCAGCCCTGTAACCCAGGAATGAATCCCACTTGATCTTGGTGGATGATTCTTTTGATATGCTGCTGGATTCGATTTGCAAGGATCTTGTTGAGAATTTTTGCATCCGTATTCATTAAGGATATTGGCCTGTAGTTCTCTTTTTTTGCTGGATCTCTGTCTGGCTTGGGAATCAGTGTGATGCTGGCTTCATAAAATGAGTCCGGGAGTTTTCCTTCGCTTTCTATTTTTTGGAATAACTTGAGAAGAATTGGGATTAATTCTGTTTTAAATGTCTGGTAGAATTCCCCAGGGAAGCCATCAGGTCCAGGGCTCTTATTTGTTGGGAGATTTTTGATCACTGATTCAATTTCTTCACTTGTTATGGGTCTGTTCAGGTTTTCTATTTCTTCCCGTGTGAATTTTGGTAGTGGGTGTGTGTTTAGGAATTTGTCCATTTCTTCTAAGTTGTCCAATTTATTGGCATATAATTTTTCATAGTATTCCCTGATAATTGCTTGTATTTCTGAGGGGTTGGTTGTAATAAGTCCATTTTCATTCATAATTTTGTCTATTTGGGTGCTCTCTCTTTTCTTTTGGATAAGTCTGGCTAGAGGTTTGTCAATTTTGTTTACTTTTTCAAAAAACCAACTCTTGGTTTCATTGATCTGTTCAATTGTTTCTTTGGTCTCTATGTTGTTTATTTCTGCTCTAATTTTTACTATTTCTCTTCTTCTACTGGGTTTAGGGCGTTCTTGTTGCTCTGCCTCTAGTTCCTTTAGGTGAGCTGTTAGATTTTGGACTTGCGCTTTTTCTAATCTCTTGAAATAGGCCTGGAGAGCAATGTACTTTCCTCTTAGGACTGCCTTTGCCGCATCCCATAGATTTTGAATTGTTGTGTTTTCATTTTCATTTGTTTCCATATATTTTTTAATTTCATCTCTAATTGCCTGATTGGCCCATTCATTCTTTAGAAGGGTGTTCTTTAACCTCCATGTTTTTGGAAGTTTTCCAGACTTCTTCCTGTAATTGATTTCAAGTTTCAAAGCATTGTGATCTGACAGTGTGCATGGTATGATCTCTATTCTTTTATATTTATTGAGGGCTGCTTTATGTCCCAGTATGTGATCTATCTTGGAGAATGTGCCATGCGCACTTGAGAAGAAAGTAAATTCCCTGGCCTCAGGATGTAAAGTTCTAAATATGTCCGTCAGGTCCATCTGGTCCAATGTATCTTTCAAGTCCATTATTTCTTTAGTGATTTTCTGTCTGGTTGACCTATCCATTGCTGTAAGCGGAGTATTAAAGTCCCCTGCTATTAGCACATTCTTATCTATAAGCTTGTTTCTGTTTGTGATTAATTGTTTTAGATATTTAGGTGCTCCCATATTCGGTGCGTAGACATTTATGATTGTTAGTTCTTCCTGATGGATGGACCCTGTAATTATTATGTAGTGCCCTTCTTCATCTCTTGTGATTGTCTTTAATTTAAAGTCCAGTTTGTCTGATATAAGTATCGCTACTCCGGCTTTCTTTTGATTTCCTGTAGCATGATATATATTTCTCCATCCCCTTACTTTTAATCTGAAGGTATCTTCCCGTCTAAAATGAGTTTCTTGTAGACAGCATATAGATGGATTTTGTTTTTTAATCCATTCTGCTACCCTATATCTTTTGATTGGAGCATTCAGCCCATTTACATTCAGTGTTATTATTGAAATATGTGGGTTTAGAGTCTTTGTATCTTTTGTAGGGTTCATGTTTGTGGTGGTGTCTCTGGAATCTTTGTTCCTTGCAACCTTTCCTTCAGAGCATCCCCCTCAGGATTTCTTGTAGGGCTGGCTTCGTGGTGACAAATTCTTTCAATTTCTGTTTATTTGGAAAGGTTTTTATCTCTCCTTCTATTTTGAATGACAGGCTTGCTGGATAGAGGATTCTTGGCTGCATATTTTTACTGTTCATCACATTGAAGATCTCCTGCCATTCCTTTCTGGCCTGCCACGTTTCAGTAGATAGGTCTGTCACCACTCTGATGGGTTTCCCTTTGTATGTGAGGGCCCTTTTCTCCCTAGCTGCTTTCAAAATTCTCTCTTTGTCCTTGTATTTTGCCATTTTTACGATGATATGTCGTGCAGAAGATCGATTCAAGTTACGTCTGAGGGGAGTCCTCTGAGCCTCTTGTATTTCCACATTGACTTCCTTCCCCAGGTCGGGAAGTTCTCTGCTATAATTTGTTCCAGGACTCCTTCAGCACCTTTCCCTCTCTCTTCCTCTTCTGGGATTCCTATGATACGGATATTGTTGCGTTTGACTGTGTCGCTGAGCTCTCGAATTCTTCTTTCCTGTTCCTGGATCAGTTTGTCTCTTTTTTTGTCAGCTTCTTGTTTTTCTATAATGGTGTCTTCTAAATCACTTATTCTCCTTTCTGCCTCTTCAATCCGTGCATTGGAGGCCTCTAATTTATTATGGATCTCATTTATCGCATTTTTTAATTCTTCATGCCTATTTTTATTTTCCATTCTGTCTGTAGCCATAGTTTCTTTGATGTCCCCTATGTTTTTTTCAAGCCCTGCTATTAATTTCACCATTATTATTCTAAAATCTTGTTCACTTATGCTGCTGATATCTGTTTTGAGCAGTTCATTAGCTGTCATTTCTTCTTGGAGTTTCTTTGGAGGAGAGCTCTTTCGTTTCGTCATTTTAGTTAGCTTTCCGGCTCTTGTTGGTTTTAAAGACCTGTTATGCTCTCTGTTTCTATGAGCACTGCTATATCCAAGAAACTCTGTGACTTTCCAGGGCCTATCCTTTCAGAGATTGTTTTTTGAATGGTATCCCTCGGTCACTCTTGTTGGGACCTTAGTTATTTTATTTTCCTATTCGTAGTGATATTTGGGACTCTTCACCTTGTGTACTCTAGCTTGTTTCTTGAGGTAGCCCTGGAAAAGAAAACAGACAGACAGACACACAGGGAGCAGGAGCACACAAACGCACAGGCTGATTCAACTAACATGCAAAGTGAGAGGGAAAACGAAAAAGTTAATAGAAAAGACGGAGGAAGGAGGGCGAATAGGGAGCATAAAATACATAGAAGGGTCAAAAAGGGGAAAAGAAAAGGAAAAAAGAAGAAAACCGATGGACAAAGAACCAGGTTTAAAGCATATACCTGGATTTCCCAGCTACAGTTAAATAGCCGTGTGTATGCAGTGCTGGTTGAAGAGCATAGAGAAAAAGAGAGAATGCAGGGTGAGACAAGGCAGATTTGGAAATAGAATGAACAGGCAGAAGGGATAAGAAACTTTTTTCAAAGAGGTAAAGGGTAGGATGTGGTTGGATAGGTGAGAGAAGGATGCTGGAATTATCCAGAGAAACTATATAGTCTAATTACTCCTGAGAGAAATAGCTGAAAAAGTCGGTAGGTGGAGAATTTACATTTACAGAATGGACTTGTGATTGTTTAAGCAAGCTGGCGACCAGAGTTAATCAGGTCAGTGTTTTGGGGGAAAAAGCGAGAAAAGAGAAAGAAGAAGAAAAAAAGAGAAAAGAAAGGGGAAAAAAAAAGAAGAAAAAAAAAGGGAAAAAAAAGGGAAAAAGAAAAAAAAAGGGAGGAGGGCACCTCTCAGGCAGAGATGGGCGTGGCGTGATCCGATGCCTCAGGCGGGGGTTCTGCCTTGGCGATTGTGGGAAGGAGAGTGACGGTGCTCCAGTCCCTTCTTGAACCCCGCGCTGCAGCTCGCTTTTTTTTTTTTTTTTTGGCGTGTCAACTCCCCGTTCCGGGGACGCAGCCGAAGTTGGTTGCACTCTTCAACCCAGGCCAGTTCTAATCTCCAAATCCCAGCCCGCGCCCCGCTGAAGTTGCCTTAGACACAGCTTCCCAGACAACCCCCTCGGGCAATTCCAGGCTCCCTGCTGAGCTCTGGGGGCGGAGTCAGGATCGCTGCTTTCTTCTCTGGTCGGCTCTGGTGCGCATGCGCGGGGGCTTGCCTGCAGCGTCCGCGTAGCCTGAGCCCGCTGGAGTGAGGAAAACCGGGTCTCTCTATGGCTCGTCACCCGAAACACGAACTCACAGGCAAATTTTCCAGTTTTTAGCTCTTTGCCTTCCCTCTCGAGTTCCAGCCAGCCAGGAGCGCGGACGCCTGGTGTCTGCGCGTCTCCTTCAGGGGTCCCAGCCGCCCTGGAGCTACAATGGCGGCAAGCGCGCCGCCGCTGGAGTGAGGAAAACCGGGTCTCTCTATGGCTCGTCACCCGAAACACGAGCTCACAGGCAAATTTCCAGTTTTTAGCTTTTTGCCTTCCCTCTCGAGTTCCAGCCAGCCAGGAGCGCGGATGCCGGGTGTCTGCGCGTCTCTTTCAGGGATCCCAGCCGCCCTGGAGCTACAATGGCGGCAGGCGCACCCGCTCCGCTTTAAAACCCCACCTCCAGGAGCGGCACAAAGAAGCAGTTTGTGTGCTCAGCCTCCCCCAGGACCAGTTGTCGCGAGGGGACCTGGTGTGCAGATATTTGGCAAGTACGGTCTTTCTATGCACCGAGCGGAGATTTTTCTGTCTCGGACTCTCCCCTTTTCCCCTCTCACTCCCCGTAGAGGGTAGAGGGGGATCGCCTCCCACCCTGGAGGCTCCGATCCCGGGCTGATTTTACCTTCCCCGGTTCGCACTCACGTTAGAAGGCTTTCTCAGTGGATTCTGCGTCCTTTTTTCTCCCAGTCTCTCAGGTTTTGTATGGTTTCCAATGGCTTCAGATCTTTTCTGTGTGATGTATGGGCGCGAGTGCAAGTACGGAGCTCCTTACTTCTCCGCCATCTTGCCTCCCTCCCACTTGATTATTTTTAAAATTTTTAAAATTTTTTTTATTTGAGAGCAAGAAAGAGAGTGGGAGAGAATGCTCACAGGGGAGGGGCAGAGAGAGAGACACACACACACACACACACACACACACACACAGAATCAGAAGCAGGCTCTAGGCTCTGAGCTGTCAGCACAGAGTCCAATGCAGGGCTCAAACTCCAAGAGTCCAGAGATCATGACCTGAACCAAAGTCAGATGTTTAACTGACTCAGCCCCTCAGGTGCCCTGGAGATCATTTGATGATTAAGCAACTCCAATCACCTGTGATGATAAAGTACACTAAAACTAGCTTCTAAAAATTCTTAAAAATCATGATCATTGTGCACTTTTACTCAAGGTTAGAGATCATTCTTCAGGCTCTTGCTCAGAGGAATATGGGAGAGCCAGTAATTTTAAGTCATTTGCTCATATTTGCTCAAATTAGACTTTATTTAAAATAAGCTTAAAAGCTTCTGACCTTTGACATTACAAACCCCTATCAAAATAGTAGTAGCTGAAGAATAATTTAAATGCAAACTGTCAAAGTTTATTAAATAAAAAGAAATTGCCAGTTCTCTGCACATTGGATATAAATTTTTTAACCTGCAACATGCAATATCGTTTATAAATGGTATTGGAAAGCAAGACACCTAAGGTACTTCATTAATTGCAGCTATTCATAAAATTAGTACTTCAAATAGAAGCATTTGCAGGTAGGTAGCATTAAATCATCAAAGCAAACAACAGTTGAAATACACATTAACTATGTAAACATTTCTGGTATATTGAACCAGTCCCTTATCCATAGCTACAAGAAAGATAAACCAGAAACCCCATCTCAGACAAGAGACTTTAGAATCAAGCCCTTGAGTAAAGTGTTAATTAAATTCAGTGCTTGAGAACCGTATACTTGACCAGTGAGAGAGGAAGCAGTAGGACTAAGCAGTAAAAAGTTTACCCTGTTGCTCTTTTAAGAATTCCCTCCTGATTTAAATAAACTGAAACATGGTAATATAATTAACTGAACCCCTTTTCCAAAGGGTCCTGGGATTGACAATTATACACAAATTCTACATGGCTGTTCCACCTGGTGATCTAAGACGTTTATCTTAGAGACAGCTCTTCTTCATTTATACCCATTCTTTCATGCTGCATTTCTTCAACAAGCATTTGTAATAGACACTTTTCTGATATCCAGGACTAGTGACATGAACAGAAATCACAGTATCCACAATCTTGGAAACAGATACTCCTTGCACAAAACCTATTGATTCTTCACTCACTTCCCTAATATTTACTCTTTGCAACCGTTAATACATTACATTATTTTCTCAAGCATAATAAGACCCAAATTCCTATCCATGCCTGAAGAGTTTATGGTTTATAGCCAGACAAAGAGTAAAAACTATTATAAAGCAACATTATGGGGTGTCTGGGTGCTTCAGTTGGTTAAGCATCCATCTCTTGATCTTGACTCAGGTCATGATCTCATTCTTGCTGAGACTAAGCTCCACATCGGGCTATGCATGCTGACAGCACAGAACCTTTTTGGAAGTCTCTCTCCTTATCTCTCTTCTCCTCTTGTGCTCACACTCTGTCTCAAAAACATAAACATTTATTTAAAAAAAATCAATCCTGTGAGTGCCTCCGTCCTTGTGAACACAGGGAATTATGTCCACCTTTAGGGAGAATTACATCACATTTCAGGTATCTGGGAAGGGGGTTTCGTATATGAATGTTAAATATTTCAGATTCAGATTTGAGGGTTATTGTAAGTTAGTCAGAGGAGGAAGGTGGATGTGTTGAATATTCTGGGCATGTTCAAAATGACAAAGGTGTGCATGGCCGAATCCGCAGATAGTTAATGTGACTATAATACTGGTAGGGATGGAGAGCCAGGAAGAAAAGATGAGGGCAGAGAGTGAAGCAGATAAATCCAAAAGGATTTAAAGAGCTATGTTAAGAAGTTTTCTTTTTCATCTGAGAGCTTTGGAAACTGAGTGAAGGCTACGTACTGGGAAGAGGGTGAGATATGGGTCCTAGACTTCAGTGTGGAGTGAATATTCCAGCTGGACTCCTATTATGGAATTTATGTTTTGAATTCAGGTTCTCATTTCCATGCTCTTCATTTTTACTGTTCTTTCTGTCTATAACAGTACACTTGATCATTTCATCCCATCCTAATCACAGATGTTTCTCAGGACCCAGTAAAAATCCCACCTCCTTATTTAGCAATCTTCAGGAGATGTTACTGAGCATCTGGGATATCAAACATACATGGCTCTTGCCTTCACAGAGACTTTCCTGATCATGTTACCTGGAAGTGAATTCTCTTCACTTTACACTCCAGTAGGAGTTTGTTGATGTCAGTCCTATGATACATCTGTGGAACTCCCTTTGTATCCCACAGGGTTCTGTCAGGAAAAATGCAACCCCACCAGACTGGGCAACTTGGAAAGAATTTAATGAAAGGACTATTTACAAGGATGTGAATAGGTGCTGTGACCCATATTAGTGTGTGACAAACCACTCCAAACTTAGTGACAAAAAGTAATAAGCAATTTATTGTACCCATGGAGTCTATGGGTCAGGAATTAGAGAAAGTCACACAGAGGATGGTTCTTTTCTGCTCCATGATGTTGAGGTTTCATCTGAAAAGGCTCAACACTGGGGGTTAACTTGATGGCTGGGGCTGGATTCATTTAAAGGCATTTTCACTCACATGTCCACCTCCGAGGCTGGCACTATTGAACGAGCATCTGTATGTATATGTATTTCTTCCCTGTGGCTTGGCTGGGCTTCTTACCAGTATGCTTGCCACAGGATAGTGGGACTTTTCACATGGTATTTTGAAGCTCTGAACGTGAGTGTCCTAGCAAGCCAGGCAGAAGCAGAATGGCCACTTATGAAATATCCTCAGAAGTCAAAGAATACAGCTGCTGCCACATTTTATTAGTTATGAGTAAGCCTCCAAAGCCAGCCCAGGTTCAAGTAGAAATGTTTTAGACTTCACTGAGCGATGGGAGGAGTGCCAAGGATTTGCATACATGTCTTAAATTGCCATAGCAGGGTTTACAGAAGCTAATAAAGGAGGGTGTAGTACCTCAGGCTATAATAGCAGAAGTTGAATTTCTTCTTCTTTTTCTGAAGAAGCCAAGGAAGTGACAATTTACCAGAATCAAGAGCTGTAGGACAGAGATACAAAACAGTACTAATGATGGTCAAGAAATGTATCTAAATGAGGGAGAGCAGGGAAAAGGACACACACACACACAAAAAAACACTTGACCTCAAGTGCCCTCTGGTGCCTTTCCACTTGCTAAACCTAACTGGAAGCCCAGGAATTCATCCTACATAAATCAACCTCACGGAGGCTTCAAGCAGGGTAAGGATTGTAGAAAGGTCTGGAAGGACAAACAAAAGATATCCAACACATTTTTTAATTACGCTTAACTACTTACTCCTTGCTTCCAAACACACACCCCTATCATTCTTCTTCCATTTGATAATGCACAAACAGATAAGGTGTGTTTTATTTAGTAGGAATTTAGTACCTATTTGTTCAACAGGTGAAGGACTGATAGCTAATTTTACAACTGAGTAAACACAGAATATCCTTTTTACATTAGAGTGCTCTTTTTTTTTAATCCTAGTAGATTTAAAGATGCTAATTATCTACCAGATAGTGAAAAAGTCACATTATTTTCACCATTTACAGTTTTTTAAAATCTAAAACATAGGATTTATAACAGCTCTTATCAGCAATGTTCAAAAAGAATGCAGTCATAGATTATGCATAGATTATTCATAATAAATAAAGGAACCGAGTTTCTAACTTATGAGTAATGAGGATAAAAATCTTTTGGGTGGTTTAATTCTATTGGTCATGGTGACCCAAGGAAGTATTGCTATTTCTATGTTGATAGCAGCTATGGAATTTCTTCTTCTTCTTTTTAATCAGTTTTATTCAAATAGGCCCCTAAGAAAAACATTAGGAAGTTAAAAGAGAAAATATAGTTCATCAGAAAGAAAATAAGGATTGGACCCTAAGAAAAACAAGATAGATTGGGGGTTGAGAGGTAGTGTAGGTAAAAAGGAGTCAGTTCGGTAAACAGAGGTTAATGGACCCTGTTACTGCATTTCTACCAGAACAGTTTATATACTGTAGGTGAAGCAACAAATGCAAGGGGAAAGATGTATGACTTGTTCACAGGTACATAGTAGCTGAAGCCAAAGGGAGGCTGAAAGCATTTATTATCCTTCTACTTATTAGTGTTGCATTATGCATCAAAGAAAATAATGTATATAGGAACTGCAAGATGCAACAGGAAGTTCTTCTTTCAAGATATTCAGGGAAATAACTGGGTGAAATCACAGCTACTGTATTTAAGGGAATGTTCTAAAGGCACTAAGAAAATTGTCAGAAGGCATCTGTTAAGTACTTGACGCTGAGTGGCCCTCAACTTCTGTAGCTGGATTTTTAATTGCATGATGCAGATAATTGTCTCCTTCTGACCTCCAAGGAGCTTTGCCTGTGATTAAAAACTCCAAGTAAGCATCAGATCAAAGAGACAACCAGAATCTTAAGCTTCATTTTATGGCCTTTCCCATAATCATGCCACCTTCCAATTCATGCTTAGGTAGTACATTTAAAAAAATGAAAGAAAACATGATTTAGTGTGTCACTGGAGGGAGGTGATAATTACATTTAGAATGTACTCAGGCCACAAATGATAAATACATGATGCTTGCTCTCAATTTTTAAAACTGTGGTTTTATGGGTCTCCTGAAAGGGCATAGAGTGGTAAGTTTATTGTAATGAGAAATTTTAAATTATTTTAAGTAGATCAATATGAATTCAGCATTTTGATTAGCAACAGTATTGACATTTCTTAAATTCTAGCTTTATCATATTCCAACATCTAATTATGAGTAAAAATGAGTTCTCAGATGGCTGATCAAAGAATAATTTTTGTTTGGCCCTTTCTGGAACTTGAATGCCATCAAGGGAAGGAGAAAGCCTGGGTGCCTATTTTTAGTTGGCAGGATACAGTTGTTACTTAAGCCCTTTTTCTCTTGTGTCTTCTGCCTTAAATACTATATATTATGTCCCTGTACCACTATGTTGAATTTAATGGTGGAAAACTATAATGCATTGTGTTGCATTGAAACTCAATAATGATAATGTATATTTTTATTTTCATTTGCCACCATGAAACAAAAACATTTCACAAAAATTTACTGCCTCCTGCATATATGAACCAGAGATGGCTTATATTTATTTTAACAATATTTATATTCTCTCTGTCTTAATCAATGCATTGCATGTCCAAAGTTGAGTTGCTGACAATTATTGTCAATTTGAAAAAGAAAAATAAACTTATGTGAAATAAACCACCTATGCTGTAGGTAGAAATTATATAGTATTGATTCCATCTTCAGAGAGAATAGTTACATGATGGCAGTGCCTACTGTGACATTGTTTTATCCAGAGAAATTGCTATATACACAGCTTTAACTCCTAATAGCTTCCTAAACTTTCATATTACATTTTAAATCAAACCTATTCAAATTGAGCAGGTTCATGTTAGAACATACCTTCTTCCTGAATCCCCATTCACCACCCCTTATACCTAACTTCCTTGCCTTGGCCAATGAAACACTATTCTCCGAGATGAGTAATTTAAACTAATTTCTTTCTCTTACTGACTCCCCCCGCCCCCACCTCCTAAAATTAGTCATGCCCTGTCACCTTTCCTTTAAGAAGTCTCTCATACTCCTATTTCCTTCATTTCCTAATCTTATTGTAATTCATACTTAAGGTAACTTGAAGAATTTTCGGGAGGATGGGCAGCCGATCTTCGAGGCAGCAAAGCTAGGAATATTGCAGCCACCAGAAACACCATCTGCATTGCAGTCTTCATTTAGAAAGTGAGGCAACTGAAACCCAGATGAGGTGAGCATGTTGACCAACATCATTAAGTTTGTAAGTGGTGGAGGTGGTCTTTGAATCTCAGCCTGTGCTTGTTCTGCTCCCCTATCCAACCTACCTCAAGGAGTGGGACTTCTGTAACCATAATGTTCATATTGTTTTCTGTGTGCTAGTTTTCCCAACAAATCATAATTTACTTAAAAATTATTTAAACACTAATGCAGGGAAGCATACGTCTCTGCGAGTTGGCATGCGATACAAAGAACGCTAGGAGGAAAAAGTGAGTGTTTTTATTTCCCAGACGGCAAAACTCTGATCTCTGGGTATGACACCATGATTTCTGGTTAGGACCTCAGCTTGTACTTAATTGATGCAGAAAAGGGAGATGTGTTAGAGATCACAATAGGGCCTACCACAGCAAATACCAAATACTGGATTAAAGAAGAATCCATGAGATGTTGGGGACAAAGGAACTGGAATCCTCCAATGTAGCACTCAGGCTCAATAATTAAAATAATGCTCTATGAATGGTCATCAGCAAAGAAAAATTTGTAATTTAGCATCATACACTGAGGTGAGAGTTGTAAGTTTGTATTTTAGTATATTGTGGTTATTGGTTTGGGGAGTTGGAGGAACACTGTAGGTGTAGAAAATATTTGTGTAGCCTGTCCAAGAATATTTGAAAATATTCCTAAAATGGTTAAAATGTTTCCTAAGTAGTTTTTCCACATTCAAGTTATGCTCATTATTAAAAGTTTAATATATTACAATATCTGGTTTTAGCCTCTTTTGCTCTTTGCTATATAAGGCAAAATAATTATTCTCCTTAGTAATGGCACACTATTCTTTCTTCACCAAGAGCTTAGCCAAAATTCTACTTTGATTATTTCTGCTTAATTAATTTCCTCTTTTGCTTAATTAGCTTAAATATCTTTTTATTTTTTTAAAAAAACACTTTCTTCTATGGAAACACAGGCAGATTTCTACTTGAGAAATGGACCAAAGATGCCTCAGGTTATTTCCAGCTTCCAGTCTCTCAGACTCCATAGTTAAATATCACAGGCCATCTTATTTTTTTTTTTAAGAAAGGTTTTATTTTGAGAGACAGACAAAGAGAGCACAAGTGGGGAAAAGGCAGTGAGAGAGAGGAGAGAGAATCCCAAGCAGGTTTCACACTGTCGGTGCGGAGCCCGATGCGGGGCTTGAACTCCTAAACTGGGAGGTCATGACCTGAACCAAAGTCCAGTGCTTAACCTACTGAGTCACCCAGGCGCCCCACTGGCCATCCTATTAAAGAACAGCTACTCCATAACCCCTGAGATTCTTTCTTCTTGTGGCTTGTCTAAGGTCAGTGATTTTTTTCTGGGTTGTTATTTCCATGGGTCTTTTGCTGTTAAACATTTGTGATTTGCACAATTTCTTCCAAGAAAATAAGGCTATTATTTTTTCAAAAGTTTAATACCATTTCCTGTCTTTTGTTCATGGTTATAACTTTATATTGGAGATTTGCAACTGCAGAGAATATCTTACACTTTATATTTGTCTATCTTCTGAATAATAGGAAATTCTTCACCTTATCCATTCAGTTAGTCATTAATTTGTTCAAAATCAGCTATTGATCTCTTGGGTTAGATATTGAAGTTACTGTGAAGAAAGCTGGCAACAGTGTCTACCCTTAATGAATGTATAGTCTAGCAGAAATGAGAAGCAGTGTATACTCAGACTGTATTGATTGTTTCAATATCATACTTGTAACATACACACTGAAATATTGGACAGGCAACAAGATCTTGCTAGATTAGCTTCTCATGGGGTCACTATGGGCATTAACAAGAAAATATATACAAATTTCTTAGTATGACTCAAAATTAATTATATTCTAATTGTTACACTTTCATTATAGATAGTAGAATTATAAATGTTATGAGAGATACCAAGAAAGTGTTCTGAAAGTTCGCTTGTATCATAAAACCCCTTACATTCAAATCTTACTTAATTGGGTATAATAGAGTGATAAATGTTGGTCAAATGTCTGTTGATATGATAGACTCCTTTATCCTTTATGTCTTCTTTGTGCTAGAGTAGATTTCCACTAATTATAGACAAAGAGAAAGCCAAAGACTGGAAAGAGAGAAAGCAAAAGGAGGTCAATAGAGGAGGAAAAAAAAGACAAAAGGCCAAAAATAAATTTGGAAAAGAGACTAAAATGAAAGTTTTAGTAGGATATAGAATAATAGGCAGAGAAGGATAGTGCTAAAAAACAAAATGTAACTGGCTTTATTGAACAATTCATGAATTGGGTAGCATCCAATTTGGCAGACAGAAGGGAGCTCTGAAAAGCGGGACTAAATGAAAGACTTTCTACAGGCAAAAGGGATCAAGGAGGTTATACTAGACCAAAAGTGGATTGGGTATGGAAAGACTTTCCTTTTAGGAGACGGCAGGGGTCTGTTAGGCAGATTGTCTAACTAGCACTGATTTTGTGAATCCTGATTGACTACTTTAATATTCCATTTCTGGGAGATCTGAAACCTTAAGTCAAGTCCTGGTTTGGTAATGTGGCAATTACCATAAGTATCCTCATTTGAGGTCATTGTTTTGTTGTTAACAATAGAGCAGTGAAAGAATTATAGATGAAAACAGATTAATTATTACTAGCTCAACCCTAATGTATTTGCATAAAATTAAGAAGGGAATCTGGATTATTTAGCAAAAAGTAGAGTCTAAAATGCTAATTACTTCTAACATTTTCAGATATTTGATAGTGGCAAGAGCTTTAATATCTCTTATTTATAAATCTACATCCGTAAGTATTCATATGTCATTTATTTTTAAGAATAGAAATATCAGCGGCAAGAGGGAGAAGCATATATAAAAATAAAAGACTATAATTGATACTTATAAGTGACAATCACTGCTGGTTACCTATCACCATATTTTTTTTGAAAATCCAAGTTTTCAAGGTATGGTGGCACTAATTCCAGGGAATTTTAGTCCTTACACAATCCCATTTCTCCACAATGTTCTAAAGGGTGGGAAAATAACCTATTGGACTAATGAGACCTGTGGGTAAATTTCTGAGAAAGATTTCCCTTGTTAATAGAAAGATAGGGGCATAAGGAATTGTAGAATTACATCTTTCCCCTTCTTTCTGCTTTGATTTTCAGTTGTTAGAGGAATTACTATAGTTTTCTATGAGCTCATAAAATTAAAAAAAGAATCATGGAGAGAGTAATTTAGAATTCTAAGATCATTGTGCCACAGAACCAATTTTGTAATAACCACCTACCTTTGAAATTGATACTACCCAAGCCAATAAACTCATCTTAAGCTACCTTTAGTATTTTGATATTGCTTATTGAGGAATCTTATTGAATCACTATACACATATTAGTTCAACAAAAACACCCCTCTTTAAGGTGACTCTTCAAGAACTCAAGAATTATCTAAGAAGATGATGGAGAAACAGTATTTCAGATATTTCCTGTAGGATGGTCCAATAGATCATAAAAACTCTCACTTGCTGTTTCTCTAATTTACGTATATATTAAGCTTATAAAATTGTTTTTGGGAATAATGATCATTTTAAAATCATGATATTATAACATCAGAAATTTTAATCATACCAAATACAGCATTTGAAATTCATAGATGACATTTCATCACTTGGAAAATTAGTTTTTTCAAGAAACAGGGGTTTATAAAAATTATGAAAATCATACATCTGAAAATACACATATGCAAATACACACGCCTACATATTTAGCTTTACATTCAAGTGAATCTCCATTGGCCTTTGAATATTTACAGTAAATATGTGGGTTGCCTAGTTTAAAATCTATTATAGATATTATATATTAAAGTTTATTTAAATTTGTTTACTTATACATAGGAATTTTAGAGACAGTTTGTCAATATCTAAAAAGCAAAAAACAAGAAAAACAAAACAACTTGCTGCCATTTTGACTTAGGATGCACTGAATCTATAGAAAATTTGTGGAGAAGAAATACTTTAAAAATATTGAGTCTTTGAATCTTTGAACATCGTATAGCTTTTCATTTATTGAGATCTATTTTGATTTCCTTCATTAGTGGTGGGTAGTGTTTATATACATGCTGTTCCTATTTTGTTAAATATACATCTAATATTTCATTTTTTGGTATTATGGTAAAGTTTTAACTTCAAGTTTCAATTTTTCATTGTTGATGATTGACTTATATGTTGACCTTGAATATTCCAATTTATAATTATAAATTAAATAGTATTCATTTGCTCTACATTTTCTTAGTTTTGAGGGGAGAAGTCTAGGTTACTGATTTAAGACCCATCTTTTCCTCTAATATATAAGCACTTAATGCAATGGTTTTCTCAGTACTTCTGTAGCTACATTCCACTGTTTTGATACATTGTATTTTAATTTTCATTCAGTTCAAAGTATTTTGACGACTTCTTTGATCTAAGAGTTGTTTAGAAGTGTGTTATTTAATTTCTAAATACCTGAGTCGGGAGTAATTCAGCTGTTATTTCTGGTTTAATTTTATGATAGAGAACACTTTACAGAATTTCTATTTTAAGTTTGCTAAGTTTCATTTTATGGCTTATAGTCTATCTTGGAGAATATATTACTTGTGCACTTGAACAAAAGTGTATTCTGTTTTGCCTTTGTTGGGTACAGTGTTCTAAAATTTTCAAGTAGCTATAGTAGATTGCTGGTGTTGCTCAAATTTTCTATATCCATCCTGATTTTCTGTCTACTTTTTCTATCAGTTACTTAAAGTGGATTGTTGAATTATTCAACCATAATTATGTATTTGTTTATTTTTCCTTTTAATATATCATTTTCCCCTGATGTAATTTTAAGGTCCATTGGAAAGCATATACACATTAAGGATTATGTCTTCTTAGAGAATTGACTCCTTTATCATTGTCCCTACTTAGCCCTGTTAATATGAATTATTATAAGGTCTACTTCACCTGACATTAATAGTCCCACTTCAGCTTTCTTCAGTTCACTCTCTGGGTGATATGTCTTTCTCTGACCTTTTACTTTTTTCTGTATCATTAATGTGAATCTCTTGTAGACAGCATATATTTGAGTCTTGCTTTTTATTTTTTTCTAACAATCTTTATTTTTTAATTGATCTTTTTAGAATAGTCATACTTAATGTGATTGTTGATATGATTAAGAGCTACTATTTTGCTGGTTGTTTTTTAGCTATTCCATTTCTTTTGTTTCTTTTTTTCTGTACTATTTATTGATAATTTATGATTACATTTTATCTTCTGTATTGGCATAATTTTAATTTTGGTATTTTCTCTATTATATATATGTATTTTTATATAACTATTATATATATATGGATTTTTATATAACAAGTCTATCTGGTTAAATATAATTATTTAGAAATAACGTCATACTGTTTTATGTGTAGTTTAAAGATCTTATAACACTATATTTCCATTTTCTTCCTTCATATGTTGTGCTATTGTGTTAGTTTTTATTTTTTCATGTAGTATAAGCACATAGTATGTAGTTTCACTTTGTAGACAGTTTTTTAGACTGTTCTCTTTTAGCATAATTAATAATAAAAATTATTATAAATTCCCACCCCTTCCCCACAAATTTCTGTGCTCTTCATTTCTTTGTGTAGATCCCAGATCCAGTGATAACATTTGTTTCTATCTCGAAACCTTTAATAGTTCCTGTGGAGGACTTCTACTGGCAATACATTCTCTGAGTTTTGTTGTTATTTTTGTTTGTTGTTTTTTAAGAAAGTCATTATCTTCTACATTTTAAAGGGAAGATTTCACTGGACATAATGTTCTAGATGGGTGTTTTGTTTTTGTTTTGTTTTAGTTTTACTACATTAAATATTTAACTCTCTTTGCATGGTCTGTCACAAGTCCAATGTAATTTATACCCTTGTTCCTCTATATGTAGCTTGCCTTTCCCCTCACTCTCACCTGGGGTTCTTTTAAGATTTTCTTTGTTTTTTTGGTTTCTGTACTTTGCATACTAGATGCTCAGGTATAGTTCTGTTAGTATTTATTCTTCTTGGTTTAGATCTGTGGTTTGGAAAACTCTTGTCCATTATTACTTGATATATTTCTTTTGTTCTCTCTTCTCCTTCTAATATTCCATTTACAACTATGTTGTAACTTTGATATTGTCTCACAGTTCCTGAGTGTTCTGGGTTTGTTTGTTTGTTTGTTTGTTTTTTCTGTCTTTCAGTTTGGAAAGCTTCAGTTATTCTAAAAATGCATTTCTAATTATTATCATTAATGAAGTGGGATTCTGTCTGCCTGGTAGGTAAACACTATATGTTAGACATTGTGAAGGTGCTATATTGTGTTTAGTCTGCTACTTTTATGACTCAGAGAGCCTTTTCAATTTTTCTAAAAAAAGTATCCATTAAGTTAATGATTTGAGAAGAGTTTTTAAAAAGTGAAAACATTACCTGGTAGAATTTGCAAATTCTAGCCAGAGAGTGCAGGTATTTCAATATATTTGATAGACTGACACCCCTCATTTGGAATAATCATTCCTAGAATATTGACACAGTTTTGGAAATAATGGAAATAAAGTGTGAGAGTTCATTACTGCCTAATTGTCTTACTCAGTTGATTCTATCTTGATGAAAATGGATAGATGTAGAGAAATGCTCTCACTTTCTTTTATATATATATAAAGATATATATATATATCTTTTATATATATATATAAAATATATATATGTGTATATACACACACACATATTGAAATGATGGAAAGCATTTCACAGTAAAAAGTACCACTTTGGAGAAAGGCTCTTCTTGGAAATTATATGTTAGAAGAGGAGTAGCCATTTATAGCATTGATGATTCGCTGAACAGATTGATGGCAAGTTTTATTACATCATTATCATTATTGTTTTTTGACTGGTATAGACAACTGAAAATATTCTTTCATGTTCTTCATTCTACTCCAGATATTTTTTGAACCACCTTTGATATGTGATGTACTCTTTTTACTAGGCTCTGGGATACAAAGATGAAAACATGAGCTCTCCCCTGCCCCAACTGTTTATAGTATATTTTATATCTAGAAATTCTTAAAATCCTCCTTCTAGATTCATATGTCTGTCTGTAGCCAGGAATATTTCTTTAATGTCACAGGCATTTTGTTTTTTGGTGCTGAAAGTATAGAAATGCAGTTTTAATGCCAAAGACAAGAGTCTTTGTCTCTATTTCAATTTTGAGTATCTTGAAGCTGAGCGCTTAGATAAATATTAGCTGCTACAATCTGAAGATTTTACTTTGATCTATATATTTGATTTATTGATTGTTTTTAGTTTGTAGTAATATGTCCCTGATTAAATTCATATTGTACAATTCAGTAGCTACAGTTCGTTCTGAGATTAAAAACACATGTGACTTAAGAAAAAACATGTTTTGTAGGAGTTTGGATACTCTGTTTTCTCACGGTTCAATAAAAACCTCAGCCTATTGAATTTCAACTCACTGTGCAAGGCACATCTCTCCAGTTAAGCCTTTTTCAATTTGTCTGTAAGCATCCCTATTGCTGTGAGAACCTGAAAACTCAGCAATTCTTTTATTTGCTGATTTTATACCTAATGCATTTCCAGTGGCAATAGTAAGTGCAACTGTTATTATGAATTTTATATATAAATATATATCTTAGAGTATTCCAGATACAGCAGCAACAACAACAAACTACAGTTTTAGATCCCTGGAGTAGAAGGAAATATATATTCATTTATATCTACAAATTTTAATAATGGATGCATTAAACTAATATGATAGCGTAAATGTTTCCTTACATATATCTAAGAATAGGTTTAGAGTTAAAGCTATAAGTAGAGATCTATATGTTGGAAACCACGGTATGGCTTTTCTTTATATCAAAGTAAGAAAATAAAAATGTGATTTACTATTTAAAATTTTTTGTCTGAGAATGAGAAAACAAATACCAACACATTATGTTGTTAGGCAGATGTAAGTGAGTGATGGTGTATGGGTCCACTCTACTAATATTGCATATTGTGTTACAGACTTAGCTTGACTCGTCCAATTGACTTTCAGGCATCCTTTTATCAATGCCTTGTGGTAGTTCAAATTCGCCATGTCTAATACTGAATCTTTCCACACAAAGGCCTTGCTCAATGCTTGATCTCTCTTTATACTGAGTGAATTAGAGCCCGAGGTTCATGAAAGAAACTACCCTCTCCCTCGCTGCTTAAGACAAAAAACTCTGCCTTTCTTACATCACTGACTCTATCAATTAAGTGGATTAAATGATTTTCTGGAATCTCCCCACTACTGTCGGATTTTAGGCTTTCAACATTGCTCATCTAAATTTCTGAAACAGCCTTGAACTCGTCCCTCTAGTTTAAAATGGGTTTTCCCTCCAGTCCATTTTCTACATTTCTACCTTACCCTCAGAATAAACAGAAGGTTTGATATATAATATGCCAAACTTATCATGACATGCTTTCATTGTGTGCTTGTTTATGCTTATTACATAAGCGCCTGGCCATTTATGAAGTCATTTACAGTCTGATCCTCATGTCTTTTTCTGCCTCAGTGTTTCAACCCCTACCATTCTTTTTGTCAGTAATGTCTTTCTATACTTTCATTGACCAACTTCTTCTTTTTTTTTTTTTAATTTTTTTTTTTAATGTTTTATTTATTTCTAGGAGAGAGAGAGACAACGTGAGCAGGGGAGGGTCAGAGAGAGAGGGAGTCACAGACTGAAACAGGCTCCAAGCTCTGAGCTGGCAGTCAGCACAGAGCCCGACGCGGGGCTCGAACCCACAAACCGCGAGATCACGACCTAAGCGAAAGTCGGACGCTTAACCGACTAAGCCACCCAGGTGCCCCTTCATTGACCAACTTCTATAGCATCTCTTCTGAGATTCTGTCCTTAAGTCACACCCTGATAACCATACCTCTCTGACCCTGTTGGGTTCCACTCACTTCCATATCTACCTTCTATTACCTGATAATAAACAGGGTCATGGGGTTGAAGCTCACCATCCCAGACATAATTCCACCTCAAATAGTCCTTTTACAAAACATCAATATCCTCACTAACTCTCTCTCAACCCCTCTTTGATGGCTTATGTGCTCTCTGTAGTTTTATTGTTGGTCATAATTTTAATTACTAAACTTTTATCATTTCTATTCAACAGTTAAACTACTTTTCCTCCTTTTCCCAAGGAGAATTTCTACATTGAGTGGATTGTTGGAAGTCTCTTTTGACTGAGATTTTTTGTATTTTTATTATTCTGTAGTCTTTGACCTTCTGTCTATAATATTAGAATGGAATAAGATCCAGGATTGTATACTCTGGACTCTGTGTGTCACCTGGCCTCTTGTTCTTCTGTATGTGTCCACACATACGTCTCTTTCCTAGTCCCTAAGCATGCTTTCTCCTAGTGGTGTTCCAATATTCACCACCTTCTACTACAGTTCCCAGGCTTTCCAGCAACTCTACTTGTAACTGCTTCCCAGGCAGTCATATTTTAGGGATTAGCCCTTACCTTAAAATATTGCCAATCTCTCTTCAGGTTGCTGTGAGTTTATGTAAAACAATGCTTACAACATTCTTAATTGAGTCTTTGAGAAATACTAAGGTCTCAATAAATGTAATTTTTTTTTAACACGTTGATGAAATCATGTTATTGTAAGACTGCTATATGACACGTACCTGTGTGGTAGGGCCTATGTGTATAAGGGGACAAAGAGAAAGATGTGGGGTGAAAGACAAGTGAGCATAAGAAAGCAGGAGGTGTGAATGAAGTGGATAAACTGAGCCTTGAACTGTTTGATCTTCAGCAGTCTCAGAGCTCTGTTGTTTATAAGGGAAGATTCAAAGGCCCTGAAAGATAACAAAGAATGCTTTATTTGAGTACCATAGAAATTCTGCTGCCTTTTGAAGAATTATTGAGCCACTGTAAGAATTAGTTTCCCTAGAAAATAAAAATACTAGTATATTGTTCCAGTTATGATTATATGTAAAATACAGTGAATGAGCTCTGTTCTATCAAAACAAAAGCAAAAATGTTCTCTAACTATAGTTTTGGTTACCATGAATATGTCATAAATGGGTTATGTTTGGAAGGAAAATGTCTAATCCTTATGACTTCTAGACCCTTCCATTAAAGAACTAGGGGCTTATGTTATATCTGTTATTCTACTTCCAACTCTACTTTAAGTCAGAAAGGTAGAGGTATCACAAATCAAAAGTTCTTGTTGAGAGAAGACTGGGTGGCTCAGTCGATTAGGCATCTGACCCTTGATTTTGGCTCAGGTCCTGATCTCAGGCTCAGGGGTTTGAGCCCTGAGCTGGACTCTGTGCTGACAGTGTGGAGCCTGGAGCCTGCTTCAGATTCCACCCACCCCTCTGACACCCTGCCTCTCTGCCTCTCCGTCGCCCTCTTCCCCTCTGTCTCTCAAAATAAATTAATAAAAACAAAATGTTCTTGTTAAAACAAGCAGCCAAATTATTTATATGTTCACTTAAATTTGCTTTCTTCCTATATTCCTGTCTTTCTTGCTTTTCCAGGCTTGGCTTGGAAGTTTGGAGTTGTAGGGGCAAGAAGCCTGGTTAAGATTCTCTTTCTCTCCACCCCTCATCCACTCATGAAGTCTCTCTCTCTCTTTTTCCATGTCTCTTTCTAAAATTAAAAAAAAAATTTAGAGTTATAGGCCAGACATTCTCCCATTTCTCAATACTTTATATTACTTTCAACTTTGTAACCGGCCCATCCTTTAGGAATACACTATGTACTCAGATTTTGATATCATGCAAACAGTAATTTTGGATTTCATTTTACCCATAATTTGAATATAGAGCCTTTATAACTAAAGCCTTCCTATGTTTTCTAATACTATCTTTCCAATCCTATTTGAGGAAAAAGACAACAGATTCCTATAAAAAATTGCAGCAAAATGAAAATGATCTCTAACTGTAATTTAGAGCTCCATTTATACTGTGGTAAATGGAGTAGGTTTGGAAGAAAAAATTCTAATCCTCATGACTTCTTTCTGGAGTTTCCATTAAAAATAATTAGGGGCTTACTTTTGCATCTATTATAGTACTTCCAAATCCTGCTTTTTTAAATTATCTGAGCTAGTGACACAGACTTCTACAATAAAACTTATTTTTTTTAGAATTATTTTTCAAATTTGGCTTCACTCACAGTATGAGTAAAAGAAAAACAAATCTCTCTTGCTTTCCCAATCTAGGTATGTCTATTTGCATGAATGTATGAATTAAAAAGAAGGTATATGTGTGTAACTCAAAACAATATTCTTTTATGACTATTTCTAAAATTATTATCTTCTAGGTAAAAAAATATTAATATATTGATTCCGTGCTAGAACACAAGGAGTCTCTTATTTCCTTATTTTATTGGCAAGGGGACAGAGACCACTAGACCTAAACTGATTAGCCCATGGCCACCAAGCCAGCAAATGTCAAAGCCTGAAGCCAAACCCAAGCCTAACTGACTTTAGCTTAAACATGTGCAATTTTTGCATATTGTTTTATTAAATCACACAAACTGAACATGGAAGAGAGAAGTCTTTTGAAGGCACAGATACTGGTGAATGTAATTTTTTTTTTTTTTTTTAGGAAATTTAGGGTCAAGGGAAGTGATTAGGAAAAACACGTGAACATGAATATAATTGAGTAAAGTATATTCTGGATTAGTCCTTGCAGAGTAAAAGGGCCTAAAATACTTGATCTGGTTGTGGTGATAGAATTTAGAGACTGTTAGCTACTCGTTAAGTATAGTTACAAAAGTAGTCAATAAGAAATCAAAATGCACAAAGATGATAGAAACATGATAACTGATGGAGAGGACATTGTTTTTATATTAACTCATTTTCTTCTCATTTAATATTCTCTTTACACTATGTGTTTTCCTATTGGATCATAACTGACAGAGAGAGAGAGAGAGAGAGAGAGAGAGAGAGAGAGAGAATGAAGAAGGCAAATTTTGTGCTCATCACCTTTACCCTGAACAGCACAAGGGATTGGGTGGTTACAGAAAATTCTAATGGCTGGGAATCACTGTAGAATTTTATTTTATTTTTTTAATACTTGAGGTATTCAGAGAGAGAACAAAGTAATTACCCACCTGCTTCACCATGTCTTTTGGTTTGTAACAAATTTATTCATGATAATGAGATAGTCTTGATAACAAGATAGAATCAAAGAGGGATATTGTAGACAAATAAGAAAAATGATTGGACACTGGACAATGATGTGAGACCCATACTTCCAAACATTCAATTCCTAACATTCTGCTACCAAACAGGGCAAGAATAACTAGCACATCTTGTCACTCACAGTAGAAAGCATCATACTTTACCCAGATATTGTAGCTGGAAAGAAAACAAAGTAATATACTCTGTGAAGGTAAATCATTAAATGGTAGTAATTTAAAATTTTTTTTTTAATGTTTATTCACTTTTGAGAGACGGAGCAATTCCAGGAGGTAGGCCCAGAGAGAGAGGGAGGCACAGAATCTAAAGCAGGCTCCAGGCTCTGAGCTCTCAGCACAGAGGCTGATGCAGGGCTTGAGCTCACAAACCATAAAATCATGACCTGAGCTGAAGTTGGATGCTAAACTGACTGAGCCACCAGGCACCTAAGTGTTAGTAAAATTTTAAGAGACATTAAAAACACATGGGGAGCCTGGGTGGCTTAGTTGGTTAAGCGTCCGACTTTCGCTTGGGTCATGATCTCGCGGTTCGTGGGTTCGAGCCCCGCGTCGGGCTCTGTGCTGACTGCCAGCTCGGAGCCTGGAGCCTGTTTCAGTCTGTGACTCCCTCTCTCTCTGACCTTCCCCTGCTCACGCTCTCTCTCTCTCTCCTAGAAATAAAAAATAAAAAATAAAAAATAAAAAAAAAACACAATTTGGTTATGATGGTGGCTATAATCAAATTGGAAATTGAAGAAATTAGTTTTTTGTGTTTGAGCAAGTATGACTGAAAATTTTCCAAATATAATGAAACACATTCTATATATTCATGAATTGCTACAAACATCAAACAATATCTAGAATTTATCTACATACTATGTAGGCACATTATAATGCAACTTCTGAAAACAAGAAAGAAAAAATATCTTAACAGTCAAAGGTAGAAATTTACTTTCAAGTTTAGTTAAAATCAATAAATAAAATATATCACATTACTGGAAGGAAGAATAAAACGACTATCTGAATAGATGCAGAAATGGTTTTGATAAACTGAAAATCTAAAAATAAAATATTAGTAAGGTCAAAATTATAAGAAACTTCCTTAATTTGATAAAGGGATTATGCAAAAACTTAGCAAAAATTACATTGAATGGTGAAATACTGAAAACTTTCCCTGTTAGATTGTGAATAAGACAAGGATACTTGCTTGTAGTTAGTAAATAAAAAGTTAAGAGAATTAATAATAATGAGAAAAGAAATAAATCATTATTCAAATACAATATGATCATATGCATAATAAAACCAAAAGATTTCACAAATAATAATTAATATTAAGAAGTGAGTAATTGGGTCTCCTGGTGGTTCAGTGGTTAAGGTGTCTGGTTTTTGGTTTTGGCTCTGGTCATGATTTCATGGTTAGTGAGTTTGAGCCCCGTGTTGGGCTCTGCACTGACAGTGTGGAGCCTGCTTGGAATTCTCTCTCTCTTTCTCTGCCCCTCCCCTGCTCATGAGTGCTCTCTCTCTCTCCCCCATCTCAAAATAAATAAATAAACTTAAAGAAAGAGGTAATTGGATATATATCAAAATATGAAAATTAATTTTATTTCTATATATCAGTAACAAGCATGGAAACTTGTATTTAACTTTCAATTACATGAAAATGTATCTCAGGTCTAAGGGTAAATCCTACAGAAGTTATGCAAATGCTCAAATCCCAGAATTGAATGTTATTTAGAGAACTTAAAGAAATTTCTAAATAAACTGAGAGATATAACATGTTCATGAATGAGAAGACAGACTATTGAATATACTTTATATCTATCCAAATTAATCTCTGGATTTGATGCAATCATTGTCTAACATTAAAAAATGAGATATTTAGTCACTGGGTGGCTTGGTGTGTTAAGTATCTAACTCTTGATTTTGGCTCAGGTCATGATCTCATGGTTTATGAAGTTCAACCCTGCATCAGGCTCTGCCATGAACATGGAGCCTGCTTAAAATTTTCTCTCTCTCTCTCTGCCCCTCTCCTGCCCGTGGACCATACTCTCTTTCTCTCTTTCTCTCTCTCTCAAAATAAATAAATAAACTTTAAAAATTTTAGAAATATGAGGCATTTGGCAAGCTGATTATACAATTTTATAGAAATTGAAAGGGCAAGTACATCCATTACATTCTTGAAGAATAACAAGTTGAGAGACCTACTCAACTAAGTATTAAGATTATTTTAAAGCTACTGGACTTTAAAAGTGTAGTATTGGTTAAAGGACAGTGAAATGGACTAATGGAACATGATAGAATCCACAAACAGATTCACACATTCATGTCATTTCTCTTAAGCCAGACACTACAGAGCAGTGAGTGGAAACACAATTTTTTTCAATAAATGGCACTGCAGTGGTGTGACTATCTGTACTTAAAAACAATGAATCCTGACACCTACATTATGATACCAAACAAAACCCAATTCAGGTGTATTGAATATTAAAAAGATTGCAGTAGATCTTCTAGATTCTTTTACAAACACATTTTTAATGCCCCTGGAGAAGGAAAATATTTTTAAAAAGATACTAAAAGTTGTAATCCTGGAAGAAAAGTTTGATTAATTGGACTATATTAATATTAAATACTTCTGTTCATCAGCAGGTTCACAAGGAGTGAAAAGGTAACTACAGAATAGGAAAATATATTTGTAATATGTATAATGGACTAAAGCCTCGCTCACATACAGTGAAACTTTAAGGAAATTATATACAATCCTACAAATAAAAGAGAAAACAGAACAATCTGCAGAAAAACGAGCAGGAGACTTGAACAGGCATTAGACAAAGGAATGCCTCAAAGGCCTTATGCGCTAGGCCTGCCCCTTATGCCTCTGGCCTTTTCTCCTCCTGCCTTTGTTTTTGTTCTACTCACATTGATCTTTGCTTCTCCTTGACCCCATCAAACACCATCCTGCCTCAAGGGCTTTGCATTTTCTGACTATGTTCTCTTTCCCCAGGTGTCTTCATGGCTCATTTTCTTGAGGATTCTTGGGAATTTCTTGAGAATTTCTTGAGAATTCTGCTCAAATATTATCTTATTAAAGAAGTTTTCCCACTCAGTCTTAAATAAGATGCCCTTATCACCCTTTGTCCCCCTTAACCTTATTTTTTACTCTTATTATTTATGACCATGTAGGGTTTTTTTTAATGTTTATTTATTTTTTTGAGAGAGAGAGATAGCTAGCAGGGGAGGATCAGAGAGAGAGGGAGACACAGAATCCAAAACAGGCTCCAGGCTCTGAGCTGTCAGCACAGAGCCCGACACGGGGCTCGAACCCACAAACTGTGAGATCATGACCTGAGCCAGAGTCTGTCACTTAGCCGATGGAGCCACCCAGGTGCCCTGACCATGTAGATTTCTATTCGTGTGTTGGCTTATTCTCTGCCATTAGACCCCTTTCTATAATACATGCTACATCAGGACAAAGACTTGTCTGTTTTTTCACTGCTATATTCCCACCACATGGAACACTGACTGACACATTTTTGGCATATCATAAATATTTGTTGACTAAATAAAGAGGAAAGATGGGGGAAGTGATTGTATTTTTAAGGAGAAATGACAGATATTAAACTTTGCATTTACTGTTTTAAGCTAGAGATGACTATTAGTCATTCAGACATGGACGTCAAGTCAGCAGCTAGAAATTAAATTCTGATACTCATAAAAGATTTAGACCTAAGCATAAACAAAGGTCGTATATAACCATATATCATATTATTAGAAAAATGTGCTAGGGAGAACTTGAACTACATGAATCAAAATGTGATGTCTGGGGCGCCTAAGTGGCTTAGTCAGTTGAGCGTTCCACTGCTACTCAGGTCATATAGTGGTTCTTGAGTTCCAGCCCCGTGTCGGGCTCTGTGCTGACAGCTCGGAGCCTGGAGCCTGCTTCAGATTCTGTGTCTCCCTCTGTCTCTGCCCCTCCCCTGCTTGTGCTCTGTCTCTCACTAGTATTAAAAAGAAATAAACATTAAAAACATTTAAAATTCTTGATGTCTGTAACTGCTATAACTAAAATGCAAATTTTTAAATATTCGTTAATGCTCACTGATTTATCTCCCATTTCTCATCATCAATCTTGACAAAATCTAAAAAATAAATAATGGTCAAAAAATCTTTGGCATTTGATTATATGGCATCCACATTTAAAAATAATAATAAACAAAAATTTCTAGAACTATAAGGAAAATATGATACAACTCAAACTCAATGATAGTGGGAGATTTTTAATCCTATTTCGGGATTTTATAAATTATGAAAACAAAGGAAATTTGAAGAAAAGGATTTTAATAATATAGTTAACATTCTTTTGACATACATTTATACACAAATATATATAATGAGAAGAATGTACTTCTTTTCTTATAATATCTGAAAGGAAATGATACATCAACAGTGAAGTATAAATGATAGATGCCACATTCTCAGAAATTAATCTGAAAATTAGAAGTAAATACAAGAATGTAAATTATTTTAAAATTTCTAGGAATGTGGAAAATATCGTGAAACAATCAACATATTTGACACAAGCGGCTTAGAAATACCTGAAAAGGGTTGCCTGGTGGCTCAGTTGGTTGAGCCTCTGAGTCTTGATTTCAGGTCCGGTCACCATTCCATGGTCCTGGAGTTGGGGATCAAGCCCCGTGTCCAGTGTGGAGCCTGTTTGGGATTCTCTCTCTCCTTCCCTCTGCCCCTCCCTCTGATAGCACATGTGTACTCTCTCTATAATTAAAAAAAAAATAAAGTGCTTAAAAATGATTGAAAAATATATAGAAAACTATTTTTCCCTTTTATTGTGGTGAAATACACATAACATAAAATTTACCATTTCAACCACTTTTAAGTGTACAGCTCAGTGGCATTAGGTTCATTTATGTTGTTGTACAACAATCTTCACCCTACCTTTCTGGAACTTTTTCATCTTCCCCAACTGAAATTCAAGTGCTCATGGTAACCACTATTCCACCTTTCATCTCTAAATTTGACTACTGTAGGTATTTCATGTAAGTGGAATCATACAATATGATGTTGTGTCTGACTTGTTTCCCTGCCATAAAGCCTCCAAGATTCACTTACGATGTACTATTTATAAGAATTTCATTCTTTTTAAAAGCTGAATAACACTCCATTGTATGCATATACAGCATTTGTTTATCCACTTGTGTTCCCACCTTTTGGATATTATGAATGCTGCTATGAACATTGTTGTATAATACTTGCTCAAGTCTCTGTGTAGATAATTATTTTAAATCCATATTTATTTTCATGAAAGTAAGAAAACTAGTAACAATAAAGAGGATTTTAAAAATGATCAAAAATCCTTGCTTGCTTTAGGTGTTTGCAAATGTGGTAGTCAAGAGTGTTAGGCTTTAGAATCCCTTAGGAATAGGAAATACTAGAGCTTTGGGCTCCGGAGAAATATGTTGGAATTGAGAACCTCTGCTTCCTAAACTCTCATCCATACACACAGGCATAAAACCAGGTACCCTGAAGAGTTACAGTTCACTGGAAATGAGGAAAAGAAAAATTCTTCTAAGTGCAAGGGAGACAGAAAGGAAATCTAATAAGCTTTTCCTGGAGTTTAGGTGAGACAAAGTAAAGCAAAGCAAAATAAAATATTCCCTTCACTGTATAATCAACTTTCAAGGTTTCTTTCATGTTCATGCTACTAATGTAGCCTTCTACACTGAAAGAAAAAATAGTATCAGTGTAAAAATTAGTCTCCTGTGTAGGTAAACCCATTAAGGCCCAAATAGAATCAAACTAAAAGCCACTTTAGAGCCAGTCACACCCTCAAGGCAAGCTACCTTCTCCCCTAAATAAACCTAAGTTTAACATTGAAAATTACCCAACACAAGGAAATATGAAAAGGATTTTATGGAAAGATTTTTTATGACTTCTAGAGTATCCAGTGTTTAAAGAGAAAATCAAATCACATTAAACATTTGAAGAGTTTATTTGAGCAAAAATCGACTGGAATCAGGCCGCACCAAACTGGAAGTGGTTAGGACCACTCTGCCAATAGGAGCCCGGAAAAGACATACAGAGAAAATTCAGAAGCAAAGAAAGGAAACTGTTTGATAGTAGCTTAAAGCCTAGTTGGCTCCTGGTGATTGCTTGTCTTCAGAGTTTTGATTTTGTAATACTGAGGCATTTATAGGTTTAGATTTCAGGTTGCTTTCATAGACTGTCGAGCTGCCTTGGTGTAAAAGCCTCTCTGTTTAATTAACATCATAACAGTATTATCAGAGATAGTAGAATACACAGATTTTAAATATTTGAATAAATTATGGAATTAAAAACATAAAAATGGAATCCTATATTATTAAAAAAACATTGTACAATAATCAAACAAGAATGCTGGAAAAGTACATTTATATTTAAAACTCAGTAGATTAAAGGACAGATTAGAGGCAGACAATGAAATGAATGAGTAAAATATAAGCTGGAGAAATTAGCATTGTGTCTGAAGGAAAAAACACAGATATTTTAAAATTTGAATAGGAGTCCTAGAGAGAGTAAATATAGAGATTGAGAGCACCATACTACTTAAAGAAATCAGACCATGTATGCTAGAATTAATTGAAGACATAAGCCTTCCATTTCAAGGGGTGACACAAATTACAAGTAAGATAAATTAAAAAATCATAAGATAAAAGAATTACCTGACAAATATTTATGTTGACAGCAGAAATCAACACTAACAGCCAGAGAAGAGCAGCATTTTGAAGAACTGAGGGGAAATAAATTAAAATTAGATTTTTACACGCACTGAAAGGATCTTTAATTTTTTTTAACATTTATTTATTTTTGAGGGAGAGACAGAGTGTGAGCAGGGAAGAAACAGAGAGAGGGAGACACAAAATCCGAAGCAGGCTCCAGTCTCTGAGCTGTTAGTGCAGAGCCCATTGTGGGGCTTAAACCCACAAACTGCAAGATCATGACCTGAGCTGAAGTCAGACGCTCATCGGACTGAGACATCCAGGTGCTCCAATGAAATGATCTTTAAAATATAAATGCAAATTAAAAAGTCTCGGGGCACCTGGGTGGCTCAGTGTAATGAGCGTCTGACTCTTGATTTCAGCTCAAGTAAGGATCTTAAGGTCGTAAGGCTGAGCCCATTGTGGGGATGTGTGCTAAGCATGGAGCCTGCTGAAGATTTTCTCTCTCCCTCCCTCTCTACCCCTACCCCGCTCTTATTCTTTCTCTTGATCTCTCTCGCTCGCTCTCTCAGAGAAAAAAGATTTACAAACATCTTACATTGACAAAAATGGTTTACTAAAAGGCCTTCGTGATTGGAAATTATGAAGCTAGTGCACGTAGAGAAAAAGAAACCCTGAGATACCAGAAAGTGAGTTGGATAAAGCAACTGGTAAACCTCTAAGTCCAAATCAGTTACACTATGAATTAGATAAAATACTGACCAAATAACATGAAAGAAGCTGAAAGGTTGATTTGACTGTCATAATGACTGAAAAACAAATTCAGATACATACTATTTAGAAGGGACACAAAGGATGCAGGACAGTTAAAATTATAAGAATGGAAATATATATATATATATACACATGCATATGTCTAGCAAATAAACCACAGCAAAGTAGATATATCCATAATACTCTCAGATATGTTATACTTAAGGCAAAAATCATTATGAGCATAGTCGAAGCTACAACCAAGCAGGGAGGCAAAACAATTTTAAATGATAATTTAGCCTCAATCGTCTAGTTTTAAAAGACACAACACAAAATATTGACTGATTTATATGAAGAAATTGACAAAAGCAACACTGTAATAGGGGAGTTTAACCATCTCTCTTCATAATTCATAGGTCAAGCAGATAACAGTCATAAGGCTACAAAGGATTCAAAAAGCACAAAGCTTGAACTTTGTTCACAGCAACAAAGAATACACAGTAAAAAAAAAAAAATCTCATATAAATTTGCGGGGGGAGCGCTTCTCAGTTGGCTGCTACTTGACTGCCTCAGGTCATGATCTCATGGCTGGTAAATTCCAGCCGCATTGGCCACCAGCACAGAACCTGCTTGAAATTCTGGCTCCCTCTCTCTCTAATCCTCCCCTGCTTGTTCTCTATCTCTCAAAAAAAAAAAAAAAAAAAAGATAAAAATAAACTTCAAAAAATTTTCTCACATAAATTAGGAAATATTGACTATAGAGTAGGCCATGGGCAAAAATCTCAGGAAATTTCTAATCATTCCCACACTACAGAATATATCTGACAATGGGCGCCTGGGTGGCTCAGTCAGTTGAGTGTCCAACTTCAGCTCAGGTCATGATCTCACAGGTTATGGGTTCAGGCCCCTCGTTGGGCTCTGTGCTGACAGCTCAGAGCCTAGATCCTGCTTCAGATTCTGTGTCTCCCTCTCTCTCTGACCCTCCCCTGCTCATGCTGTCTCTCTCTCTCTCTCAGAAATAAATTAAAAATATATGTATCTGATCAGAGTGATTATACTATGATTTAATAATTAAGTAAAAACCTGTACCTTTGGTGGGAGAAAAAAATTACCATTTTTGAGCCCTTAATGTTATCAAAATCCATTTCATAATGGGCATTAGTGAATATTTAGAGCTACGAGTAATACAAATAAAACATGTTCAGATCAGATTTATTAAGAGTATTCAGGAGGAAATTTATATCCTTAAGTGCTTATATTAAAGAAGTAAAATGATTAAAAATTAGTGATCAAAGTATTCCTCATAGGGATTAAAAATAGGAATAGAAAAATAAGTCACAAAAAATTAACCTACAAGGCAGGGAGTAATAAAAAATAGCAAAAGTTATTGAAATACGTAATACAAAAAAATCTATGAAGTCAAAAGTTGCTTGACAGGAATAATAAAATAGAAACAATCTTTGGCAAGATTGATCAAAGATAAAACTACAGCATAATATATATTAGGAATGAGAAAAAGAACATGATCTCAGGTATAACGTAAAGTTAAAATAATAAAAATATAAAATGACATGAAATAGACCATTTCATGTAAAGAAATCTGGAATCTTAGGAGAAATAATGAATAAACTTTTAGAAAGATAAAGTTATCAAAAACGGAGGTAGGCATTATCAAAAAAGTGAGTTACAACTATCATAATTGAATCTGAAGTTGTCTTCATACAGAAACATAAGCTTCAAACATTAAGAAATCAGATGATTCCCAGCTTATATGAACTATTCCAGAGAATAGAAAAAGAGGAAGAACTATTCATTTATTTAATTGATGCAGTGTGACTGTCATATAAAATTCTTTAAAAAGTTATGAAAAAATGATAATGACTGGCCTATTTCATTCATGAACAAAGAGGTAAAAATCTGACATAAAACATCATCCAGGCAAATCCAGCACTGTATTATTAAAACGAACATCACACCCAAGTTGGTTTGATCATAACAACGCAAGGATGTTTTATCGTTAGAAAATCTGCTTAGGAAATAAACCACAATAAGAGATTGTGGATGATGTGATAATATCAATAGGCAAAGAAAAGAATTCCAAATATTAATCACACTAGGAATCAGAACTTTGTCATCCTAATAATGAAATTCTAGTAATTTCTAAATCAAGTATATTATTAGTGGGAAAGTGTTAGAAATGATCCCAGGATTCCTACTATCAACAATTCTATTCAAAATAGCATTGGGAACTCTAGCCAGTGCAGTAAGATGAGATAAACAAATAATAGATATTAGGACTGAAAAAAAAATCCAAAATTGTCATTAGTCTAGTCTAAAATGTTCTACAACCAAAGAATCTACCAAGAGATGTTTAGAATTATCAAGAGTGCAGCAAGACTAAAACAGCAAACATAATTCTTATATACTAGCAACATGATTTTAGAAAATTTAACATTTAAAAAGATGCCATTTGTAATAGCAATGAAAGTATCAAGGAATAAGCATAGCAAAATATATGCCAGGCTTTTATGGAGAAAAGTATACATTTTATTGAAAGCCATTTGGAAGTCCTAAATACAGAGTTTCACCAGAAACAATAATGGTTAATGATTCTATATTGTTATTATGTTACAGGTAGTATTCAAATGCTTTCTACATATCTGTTTCCATAACAATCATGTGAAGTAGACACTGATATTTTTTAAATTTTGCATATAAGACAATAGAGACACAGAAAAGTTAAATGACTTTATTTCGCTATCTAGCTAGTGGAGGCAGTTCTGGGATTCAAATCAGCAGACTTTCTCCAGAGCCTCTGCACTGAAACAATAGAAAAATACCACCTATTCAATAAAATATTAAGATATTTTATTATTGATGTGGTGGCAGGGAACTAGGTAGAGGGAAATGAATATAAACCTCAGAAATAAACACATGATTGATATATGACAGAAATGCCATTCCAGATCACTGAGCAAGCATATTTGATTAATAATAGAAAAATAGATAAAAATGAAAATGGATTACTATCTCACACCATACGTAGAAATTAAAATTTGCAAAAAAAAAAAACCCTTAAGTTTTTAAGTGACAAGTGATTATGTTTATGATTAAAGTGAAGGGTATCTTTTATCTTTTTTTTTTTAATATTTTTTTATTTATTTATAGGAGAGAGAGAGACAGCGTGAGCAGGGGAGGGTCAGAGAGAGAGGGAGTCACAGACTGAAACAGGCTCCAGGCTCCGAGCTGGCAGTCAGCACAGAGCCCGACGCGGGACTCGAACCCGCGAACTGCGAGATCATGACCTAAGCGAAAGTCGGACGCTTAACCGACTAAGCCACCCAGGCGCCCCAATGAAGGGTATCTTTTTAAAAAACCCATAAATTCCCAAACAACGAAAAGAATTTTTTCCCTATTTAAAAAATGAAAGATAGTTCTCATTTTGGTACAGAAAATATTTGCTAACAGATTTTTTTTAAAGTAGTCTCCATGCCTAGTGTGGTGCCCAATGCAGGGCTTGAATTCACTATCCTCAGATAAAGACCTGAGCTGAGATCAAGAGTCAGATGTTTAACCAACTGAGCCACCCAGGCACCCCTCAAACAGAGATTTTTTTAAAAATTTACACCTGAAAACAGAATACATTCCTCTTTCTCTCTCTCTCATTTATTTCTATAAAATTAAAATAATTCAGTATATATATATATACATACACACATTTATAAAATGCATTTCTGGGAAGTTAACAAATGAAACAAGAGTCATCAGAGCCTATAAAAAATTCTTCATCCTTCCTCATAATCACTAATGGTCACTTTTGACATGGAGGACAAATAAAAAAGAATGTACAACATATAATTCTTTGAAATAGCAATCCTTGAAATAATGATGGAAAAGAAAAAATGTAACTGTTAATAGACAAGGTAATTAGGCTATTGTTGTACAGTGCAATTAATGCATAGAGAAAATTAAAGCACAGCTTCCTGAACCTTCCATATGCAAGGTGTCAGTAAAAAAGAAAATTGCAGAATATAAAAATATGATTATGTAAAATCTCAAAACACTTTAAACAAGACAGTATTTGACAAATATGGTCATTATAAGGGCATCCAAAAGAATAACACATACATAAGCCTGGTTAAGTGAGTGATTTTGGTGAGGGGGGGAGGGGTGAAATAGGGGTAGGTAAAGAATAAACCTCAATCATATTCACAATTATTTTTGATGCTGGATAGGATATCAAAAAGTTTGTTATTACTATTCTCCATAGGTATTTTCCCCCCAAATAGTTTATAAAAACAATAAGGAATGGGAAAAATCCCCTGATTCCATGATGACAACATTTTATACTTCAAACATGGAATCCATTTAAACCATACACAGCTACACCCAAGAAAAAAGATTAGCCTTAAGAGTTCTGATAATTAAAATAAAGGAACAAAATACAAATTAACTTAGTATTTATCTTCAAATTATAAAATAAGCAACCAAGTTTAAAATAATTAGAAGGATTAGGAGATAATTTCTAAAAATAACAATTGGAAATTGATGTAAGGGAAAATGGAAAGAATAAAAAGATGCCATGGATAACTTTATAAAATAACGATAAAATAGTTCAACTTCTGAAAGACTAATAAAAGAGAAAAAATAGATAATCGATATTCATAATGAGGGAAGTATAGGTATAAAACATGTAGATATAGGACTATAGGTATAAACAGATTAATTAAAATTTGAAAGATCATTGAGTGCCACTCTCTGGTTACAAATTTGAAGATCTAGGAGAAATGATGTCTTATCAAAACAGTAAGTATTAAAATTGATGGAAGGTAAATAAAAAGACTTTTCGGGGTGCCTGGGTGGCTCAGTCAGTTGGGCGTCCAGCTTTGGCTCAGGTCATGATCTCGCAGTTTGTGGGTTTGATCCCGGCGTCGGGCTCTGTGCTGACAGTTAGCTCAGAGCCTGGAGACTGTTTCGGATTCTGTGTCTCCCTCTCTCTCTGACCCTCCCCTGCTTGCTCTTTCTCGCTCTCTCTCTCAGAAATAAATAAAAAACATTAAAAATAAAGAAAATTTAAATAAAAAGCCTTTCCTATAAATTTGTGAAAAACTTGTAAGAAAGCTAAAACTTACCTAAGAAAATAGAAAGGTAATTTCAACATGTAGCTAGTGCAGATTTTAACATATGAATTTATGTAAAGCAAAGCTTTCCAGTGTTCAGTTAAAACTGATGTGTTTTGGGGCGCCTGGGTGGCTTAGTCGGTTAAGCGTCCGACTTTCGCTTAGGTCATGATCTCGCGGTTCGTGGGTTCGAGCCCCGCGTCGGGCTCTGTGCTGACAGCCAGCTCAGAGCCTGGAGCCCATTTCAGAGTCTGTGTCTCCCTCTCTCTCTGACCCTCCCCTGCTCACGCTGTCTCTCTCTGTCTCTCCTAGAAATAAATAAAACATTAAAAAAAAAAAACTGATGTGTTTTGATCACCATACTGGGGTCTTAGGAACTAGAATCACCCTTAAAATTTAAGGAGATCACCCCAAAGAGCTTTTGCTCATAATGTGGATTATGTCTATCAACATTTAGTGTTTTAGGAATTAGAAGTGAGAAAATTTTTAAGTATTTTATTTAAAGATAACAATAGTAAATGTATTAAATGTTAAGATAAAACATATTTCTTTGGGGAAAAAAGGACATTTTCCAAATAAGAAAAGTCATAGGAATCGTGTCATTATTTCTCATTAAAAAAATCTCTTTACTGTTTGGTTTAATAGGAAAGAACTTGATTATCATATATACTCTTCTATTCAGTCTGTTGCAATATGGTGTTTATAATGAAGTATAAAAAGAAAATTTGGTCTTACACAGATATGTAGTTGGAAAAAGCAAGCTTATTTTAATAGTTTTTTCACATAATTGCCAATATTTTTTGATACTACACCAAAACTTGACAGATGGAAGTTTCATAAAGGTTAGTTTCAATGAAGAATCTTAAACCTATAAAAAAAACTTTTCATATTCAGTTAAATTAAACACTATTGGCTTATCTTAGTTGTCAAATGGATATTTTATTCATGAAAATTTTATCATATAATGCAGTGGTCAAATGGAAAGTGTCATTTTCCTGATATATATAGAGCTTCCTAATTGTTGACACTTTGCGTTATACAATATAAAAGTAACACTAGCTATTATCACTCCTCATGTCATCAGAAAAGTCTTTGACTTGTGAAAAAGATTCCCCACTTTATTGTAGAGGATGCACATTTTCCAAAATTATAATTTTTGTTTGAAAGCTTAAATTTTCATCATCATTGGCAAGAAATACTGTTTTTCTTAAAATAATTACTTCATTCATTTTAGAAAAAGGCTGCCTGACAAATAACCCTGCCTGTATAACCATAGTTTGCCAGTATTCCTTCGTATAAAAATATGTTCATTGAAAAAAACAAGTCATTCAGCTTATAACTCAAAAAAAATCACACAAAAATTCTTTCACGTGCCCAAGGGTTGATATTTAATGAAGCAGTCATATTCTTCTGCTTTGTCAAGAACATTTGTAAGTGAAACTGGATTATTTCTTTTTCCTGTGTATGTTGGTGAAAAAATACAACCAATACAAGTACAGTTGGGTGCCACTGCTTTGATTCATGCTAAGGTGCCAGAAGTTTACCCACTGTTGTTTTTGCTCTGTTAGTGCAGATATCAACACAGTAAAAGAGATAAGTTACACCTTACGATTATTATGAAAATAGTGTCTAATTTCTGGACTCCTGAAAAGATCTTGAGGATTTGCCAAGGTCAGCAGAACATATTTTGGGAACTTCGGGTCTAGTGACAATGGTATTCGTGTATGCAAATACATTGATGCTTCTACTTTTGTAGTGATAGAGAAAGGGAAATTATGAAAATAATTTAAAAAGTAGTGGAGGTCTTGCCTTAATTGACTGTAAACATCTTAAAAAGTTCAAAATCATAAATATAGGGAAATGGTGCAGCAAAAAAGACACAGACCAGTGAATCTGATTATAGACTCCAGTTTCAGAAAGAGATTTGCATATATTCTAGAATGAAATAAATAAAAAGATGTAATTTCAATTAGATAGAGGAAAATGTAGCTTATTTAATCTATGTGGTTTTCATAATTGGTCCTAGATCTGGTTGGAAGAAAAAAAAAGGTATGTATTCTTGTATATATTCCATTATGTATTCTACTTTAAATTCTAAGTGATTTAAAAATAAACAGTACAAAATTATAAATACTTAAAAAGAAAATCAGTTTGTACACCTGAAACTAATATAACAGTATATCAACTATACAAAAATAATAAAATTTTAGAAAGTCTTAACAAATAAAATTAGGATAATATTTGTGAAAGTTTGGAGGAAGATATTGAAAAATAAGACTAAAAATTTTAACTATATACATAGAATAGGAAAAAAATCACTATACAGGAAAAACTAATGCAGACTTAGACGGCATCACAATAATTATAAAACATAAAAAATCATATATTAACCCTAACATGCAAAAAGTTACTATAAATTAAGACAAACTACCCAATAAAACACTGAAGAAAAGATATGAATCATATTAGAAAAGGAAAGTAAAATGTTTAAAAAACTTGAAAAGATTTTCAGTCTTACTTATATTCAGAGAAATAGAAATTAAAGCAAAATGAGATACTGTTTTTTGCTGTTTTTTACTGAGATACTGTTAATTGACAGAATTAAGTACATAATGTTGCAGCCTTATCTATAGGGTCAAATCTTGAAAGTAAAACCCTGATTCCCTTTGAATAGGGAATTGTTAAAATATTTGTTAAATCCCTACCATGGAATATTCTGCGATAATTAAATATGAATTAAATATAAATGGCTAACTGGATGAATTTATCTTTTGAATAAATAAGAAAATGAAGTAGCAGAATAATGTGTATAATATATAATACTCTATATATGTCTATATATATGTATATGCATATACACACGAATATAAATGAGAAAAAAAGAAAGTAGAAATTAAGAGGACATATAGAAGAAAGTCATATATTTTTCTTCAATATTTTTGTGTCACTTGTTTCAATAGATTCATAAATATGATAAAATAATATTTTCAGGAAACATCAAACACCATAATTGTCGTATTTCCAACACTTTGCTCTCAATGCAAGTTTTATGAACTGTACAAAAAGCAAGAACCAAAATACTTAACTAGAAAATTTAGATGGAATTCTTAATTTTGGTACCTATGTTAATTTGGAGATTGATTTACAACATACATCGTTAGTGTGATTGTTTCCCCATATTTCATTCATTATTTTACCTGTCCTAGTACTCAGACCACACTCACTTAATTATGGGTGATAATCCATATACGCAATAGGACCAGTACTATTTTCCTGTTCTTCAGTAGCTCTAATATTAATCCTAAATTCTTCCAGACACATTTTGAATATCATTAAAAATACTTTTGAATAAGGGGCACCTGAGTGGCTCAGTAGGTTGAGCGTCTGAGTTTTGATTTTGGCTCAGATCATGATCTCAAATTTCACGAGATGGAGCCCTGTGTTGGGCTCTGTGCTGACAGCATGGAGAATTCCTGGGATCCACTTTCTCCCTCTGTCCTTTCCTCCCTTTCTCTCTCTCTCTCTCGCAAAAAAAATAAAACAAAAATTTTCAAAAAATTACTTTTGAATAAACACATTGTTTAATACAGTTAGAAGACTTTCCCATTGTGAGGATAAGGGGAGTACATAGAAATAAGGAATTTATGGTCTGGGATGACCGTGATTAGAATAGAATTCCTATTCCGGTAGTTACTGGTAATGGGGTTTTCATGCAAACAACTAAAGTTCCCTAAATTTCAATATCCTTATTTTAAAAATTGGAATAAATAGTGTAGCTCATGAGTTGATGTGATCATTGAACTTGTTAAGCTACCTACATCATAGGTCTTATATACAGTAGTATTTTTATTATTACTAGTCATGATTATTATTATTATTATTATTATTATTATTATTTATCTTGGCCTCTGAAGAGCTACAGAAGACAGATATAAAGGAGATTTTCCAGGAAGAGAAAATAATTTGGTCAAGGAATTTGATTTGTAAAACAAAACTTATTTAAGTTTACCTCCTGATAAAAGTCTATATTCAGAATAGGAGGAAGTAAAAATATAAATGAATCATAAACTGCTGAAGGATATGCTGAGGTTTGTTTTCTATTTTGTTATAGTTATTAAAAAATATTGAACTTTAAAATGTTGTGACCACCTTTCTTGCCAGAGAATTTATAAATGTTTTATGATAAACTACTTTTAACTGTGCATTTATTTTTATCTGGCTTTATTTATTTATTTGTGCATGTCTGGATGCAGGAAAGGCATAATTTGTGTCCTTAATGCCAAGTCATAGATAAACTTAAACCCCTTTTACTGATCTGAAGCAAGAAATTGACCTCATGGGATCAATTATTAGCTGTCTAAAGAAAGGAACATTTGAGATAAGCTGGACAATGGATTAAAAGATTTAAAAACATTGATTAGTCTTTCCTTTAAAAAGCAGAGAAAAATGAGTTCTAAGGCAACTTTTAAAAAAATCAGAGTTCAAAGATTACAATATGCAAAGACACACATTTACGTATGCATATGTGTTTATATATATATATGTATACCCACAACTCAATTCGCTAAAATCACCTGGCCTCACAGTAAATCTTTTTGCATTTGATAGTGTAATTTTTCTGTGGTTTATTTTGATAGTGCTCATTACATTATCATGTTGACAAAACTCTCTCTCATTGGTGTGCAACAGTAGATAGGATGATAAGGCGAGAATTAATAGTATAATGGGGAAAATGGAGCATGGAAACACTTTTTGTTGGAATAAGCATGATGTATCCTAGGCGATGTTAATTGACACTCTAAGAAGGGCTAGTCCCTCAGTGGTTATCCTTTGTCAGGTTTGCAGACCTGTATCTCCAGCCATCCACTACATTGCCCTTTACCGTGCTGTCTTTGTCTTCCTTTTTGTTTTTAAGAAATCACATTGATTATTCCCTATGTGGCAGCACTTAGGCATGCACAATGGCACAGTGTTCAAGGAGTTTAATGGCTTTAGATGACTTTCATTGGAAACAGCCACAAATTCTCATGTCTTTCTAGTACCATATTTTATTTATTTAATTTATTTATTTATTTATTTATTTTAATATTTTATTTATTTCTAGGAGAGAGAGAGACAGCGTGAGCAGGGGAGGGTCAGAGAGAGAGGGAGTCACAGACTGAAACAGGCTCCAGGCTCTGAGCTGGCAGTCAGCACAGAGCCCGACGCGGGGCTCGAACCCACGAACCGCGAGATCATGACCTAAGCGAAAGTCGGACGCTTAACCGACTAAGCCACCCAGGCGCCCCTCTAGTACCATATTTTAGATAATTTAAAACTTTAACATTCAAGTTTTACAGAAAAGATATAAATATCTTAAAGATAATTTTTTTTTAAAGGTGTATAACTAAGATCAATAATATTGTGAGTTAATAGACAGACATTGAAACAGGAGCTCATCTGCCTGATTGGTGTGAACATTAAAAAAGGAAAAATTTTTAGAAAGAAATAGCTGCACTGGGGTCCCTGGGTGGCTCAGTTGGTTAAGTGTCCGAGTCTTGATTTCAGCTCAGGTCATGATCTCAAAGTTCTTGAGTTCGAGCCCCACATCAGGCTCTGTGCTGACCGCTCGGAGCCTAGAGCCCGCTTCGGATGCTGTGTCTCCCTCTCTCTCTGCCCTGCCCCTGCTTAGCTCTCTCTCTCTCTTTCAAAAGTAAACATTAAAGAAATTAAAAAAGAGAAGAAAATAGCTATAAAATTGAAAAGGTTTGTACATTTAAATTTTTTTTAATGTTTTATTTCTGAAAGAGAAAATGAGAGAGAGGCAGCATGAGCAGGGGAGGGTCAGAGAGAGAGGGAGACACAGAATACGAAGCAGGCTCCAGGCTCTGAGCTGTCAGCACAGTGTCTGATGTGGGGCTCAAACCCACGAACTGTGAGATCACGACCTGAGCCAGTTGGACACTTAACCGACTGAGCCACCCTGGCGCCCCAGGTTTGTACTTTTAAACCAAACAATTTAATTTATACACATTCACTTACAGACATACACAAATATTCATATCTAGAGATACGGATATGAATGCCTATTGACATCTTGTTATAATAAAAACTAAAAATGATTGCATTATGCAGTATCAAAGATTATATTATCTTTAAGTATACATAGATATATGGGTATTGGTATATTCATTGACATATTTTCTTATATTGCATTTGTATATCTACCCCATTAATGATTAACTTATGATAGATGTAGGCCAAATGGCAGTCATGACATGATGTTTATGTCTCTACCTGAATACACAAACATCAAAAGTACAGTATCAAAATGCGTCAATGGCCAGGATGAATTTGAAACTCTTCATTTTCTGAAAAAACAAAATGGTTACCAACAGGGGTTAAGGGAGTAAGAAACCAGAGTTCTTTAACAATATTCCTGAAGCAAAAGTATATTTAAAAGGTTATTATCTACACAAAATAGCTTAAGAGCCCAGAACCAGTGATTTTAAATTATTTGGGATTTTTTAAAGAAATACTTTCGCATCAATGTTCTTGATGATGTAGAACCTAATATGTAGACAAATATAGACACATATACTCTAATTTGTAAAGGATTTCAAGTGAAAGTGAAAAAGTTTTAGAAATGCTATAACCACTTTTTTCTCTTATATTTCCTTTTTTATGAATGCCTAATAACAATATAAAGAGCCTGGAGCCTGCTTCAGATCCTGAGTCTCACTTTCTCTCTGCCCCTTCCCCGCTCAGGCTCTGTCTCTATCTTTCAAAAATAAATAAGCATCAAAATAAAATAAGAAATAAAATAAGCATAAAATTTAAGTTTCTAATAGGGCACCTGCGTGGCTCAATTGGTTTTGACTCTTGGTTTGGCTCAGGTAGTGATCTCATGGTTGGTGAGTTCGAGGCCTTCATTGCATTAGAGCCTGATTGGGAGACTCTGTCTCCCTCTCTCTCTGCCCCTCCCCCTCTGTCTCTCTGTCTCTCAAAATAAATAAACACTTAAAAAATTCAATTTCCAGATCATAGGAAAACAATACATCACAGTTATATGTAATCTTATTTCTTGGGATCCATACAATAATGCTACATCTTACCATTTATGGAATCTGAAATTTAATAAAATACACATATATAGAGTCACATACATATAATATAAAAAGAACAATAGTCTCAATCTTTTTGTAAAGTAAGGGAATTAGGACACTGAGAAGTTTCCTGAAGTCCCATAGATAGTGAATCAAAAAGCTGGGATTTGTTCCTAAGGAGTGGATATGACTGTTGTATCTATAGCCTTTTTTTTTTTTTAATAATGATGTCTTCTTTCTTCTTCTTCTTCTTCTTTTTTTAATATTTATTTATTTATTTTGAGAGAAAGAGAACAGGAGCAGGGGAAGGGCAGAGAGAGAGAGAAGTAGAGAGAAATGGGGGGAGAGACAGAGAGAGAGAGAGAGAGAAAGAGAGAATCCTAAGCAGGCTCTGCACTGCCAGCCCAGAGCCCAATGAAGGACTTGAATTCACAAACCATGAGATCATGACCTGAGCCAAAATCAAGAGTCAGATGCTTAGCGGACTGAGCCGCCCAGTCAGTCTGTGTCTGTACTCTTAAAACACCACTTATACTCCCTCCTATTGTATCAGTTAAAATGAAAAATAAAATATTAATGCAGCAAATTGCAGAACAGTATGCATAATACAAACCCACAGACTAACATATATTTATTATACAAAAAGTAGTCATGAGGATATATAGCAGTGCTTGCTGTGAGGGAAAGTAGTGTAGAGATGTGTAGTTACAAGGTTTGTTTGACGTCCTTGGTGGGAGAACACAGTTGGAAACAGGTGATGAGTAAGGGGGGTTACTTATTTCAGTATTTCTTTCTTTCTCTCTCTCTACCCACGCCCTCCCTCTGTCTGTGTCCTCCCTCCCCTCTTCTCTCTCTCTCTCTCTCTCTCTCCCTCCCTCCCTCCCTCCCTCCCTCCAGGGAATGTAACCTCTTTCCTAGGATTTCAATGTTACCTCATCCCTCTTGTAATTTTCCAGACCTTAAAATTTTTTTATTCTCTCTCTATTCATACCTATGTAAGTTTGCTTTTAAGCATTTTCAATTTTATTTGGTGGAAACTACAAGGGTGATGAATTCCCTATTCAGTCTATATATAGAAAAGATTTAGAAAGAGACAGTATTGAGAGGAAACCTCACATTATCATTTCTGCTACTTTTCTTTTACTGATACGATTCTTGTTTCTTTTACCTATGAAGATACTTGCAAAGTTTAAAATAGCTTATGCAGGCATGCCTGGGTGACTCTGTTGGTTTAGCATCTGACTTTTGATTTCAGCTCAAGTCACGATCCCAGGGTCTTGGGGTCTAGCCCTGAGTTCAAACTCCACATCCCACTTGAAGCATACTTAAGATTCTCTTTCTCCCTCATTTGCATGTGCTCTCTCTCTCTCTCTTTCTCTCAAATAAAATTTAAAAAAATCTTATCCAGATGATATGGTTAGCATTTATGATTAAAAGTGGCATTTGAGAGAATTTTATTTTTATTTATAATTTATTGTTTTTTACCCCACAACAATTGCTGTTTTTACATTTGTGTGATCAAATTTTCTCTTTTATTTATTTTTTAGTATTTTTGTATGGCTTTATTGAGTTATAGTTGACATGTAATAAACTGAAATTTTAGTACATGCCCTATGGAATTTAGTTTAATTTTACAAATTAATGAACATAGAGTTTTGTCAAAAAAGAGAGGGGAACTTTTCATTTCTGCCAAGGCCAACTTTTTCTTTAATGTAAGTATAATCCTATTTACATTGTTTAGACCATAGGCTTGGCTGGTATAACACAATAACAAATGCCTAAGGGCAGAAATTGGGGTGCATGGGTGGCTCAGTTGGTTGGGCGTTACTCTTTAGTCAGGTCTTCATCTCCTGGTCTGTGAGTTCAAGCCTCACATCAGCTCTGTGCTGACAGCTCAGAGCCTGGAACCAACCTGCTTCAGATTCAGTGTCTCCCTCTCTCAGTGCCCCTCCCCTGATTGTGCTCGTGCTCATTCTCTCTCTCTCTCTCTCTCTCTCTCTCCCTCCCTTTCTCTCAAAAATAAACATTTAAAAATTTTAAAAAAGAAAGACCCAGAAATTAACTTTGCTTTACATAATAATTTGTAGTGATGTGGTTCTGGGTTTATATGATGGCCCTGCTCCATAAAGTCATCACAACATGTAGTAGCTGCTGTCCTGAGGCCACCATCTCTAGAGTGTGGCCCTGGTCTCCTAGTTTAAGAGGACCTGGTATCATGATCATGTTTCTTACAACAGGATGGAGGAATTCCTTTAAGGATGCTATCTGGTATTTACTCCAGCAATGATGTTTATAACTCTCTTCCCTCATGTAGCTCTAAAGGGAAGCTGGGAAATGTGGTCTTTAGTATAGATTATTATGCATCCAGTTAAAAACCAGGAAATCTACAGTTATGAGAGGAAAAGGCAAAATTGGCAGTCAGGGACAATAGCAGTTTTTGACAAATGCTTATATTTTACTCATTTTTCGTACATGTACTGCTTTTGATAATCAGTGTTTCAGAGTATCATGTGTACCAGGAAGAAACACAGGCCCAAAATTTGTGGATCCACAGTAAATCTTTGTTGATTTAATGGACCTAACACCAGTCCTGTGCCATAGAAGGTACTTGTGGCACTAACAGTTGTACACCCTCTCTTTCAATCATGAGTCTACCTAATCAGGACATTAGTGTCCCAGAAAATCATGTAAGTAACATGCTGGATACATTAGCAACCCAACATTTATCAGGTGCCCAAGGAAAGTTAAAGCTTAACAAGGTGTGGTTCACATCTCAGTTGTTCAAAGCTTGCTTCTGTTCCGTGACATGGTTTTCCCAGTTTTGTTCAACCTGTTCACTAATATGGTCCATTTTGTTCCGCTGTAATTACTTCTTTATGCCCTTAAAAAAGCATCCCTTGGATTGAGGCAAGGGTGTTTGTGGGTTTTATTATTTAACTGGGTGTTCAAACAGACTCTTTGGGGTCACGCTTGGTCTTTCAGGTTACTTTTCAATTCTGAAAGGCACTGCTGGGCAAATTCCCTGTTTACCTGTAATGCCCCCATTACAGCAAATACATCATTGATGGAAGATTTTGGTTGGTTGGTAGATCGGTTGGTTTACAGTATGTTCCATTCACACAAAGTTAAAAACAGGCAAAGCCATTAAAAAAAATTAGCTAGAGTGTGAATAATTAGCATGCAGCATAATGGCCACCACTTGAAAAGAGTAAGTGAGCTATGATAGGGAAAGGCACAAGGGAGGCTCTAAGGTAGTAGCAATGTGCTCTTCCAATTCTGGATTGTGGTCATTTATTCAAAGTGTTCATACATGTTTTATGGATCTCTGAAGACTTCGAAAATGTATCGTACATGGAGATTTCAGTGGTCCCCACTACCACAGCTGGGAATAGATGAACTTGTCACTGTTACGAAATCATATAGCTTCAACAACCCAGCAACTTAATGTGAAACATGTCTATGTGGTAGTCTATTCTCACCTAGACCCTTCTCTTCTCCATGGAGAACAATACTAAACTGTTTCTCAAGTCTGATTAAAACACCTGCAACATTTTCAAATGCTCTGTGAAATAGTCTAGCCATCCTTGAAACTTTCAATACTGGTACAACTTTCTCAAACTATCTCAAAGCTTACTGTATACTGTGTGCTGTTTTATGGACACCTTAGTATTCAGTCAGGAGTGAATACATGACTGCATCTTTTCAGGATCTCAGTGGATCATTGTGTAATTGATTTTACCGAGGCAAATCTTGTCAATCAGAGAATGCCTACAATGAACAAAAGAACTGATGTCTTGTCATTTCCCTGTTGCAAATATTTATAACCTGAATTTGGTATAGAAAAATCATTTGACTGGGAATTTATGTCATGCAGGGAGCAACTTCAAGTAATTTATTCTGGAGCTCTCGCTGGAGGCTAATCTTTCTCTTATGTAAATGAATAATTAAGCTTCTTTGTTTTATTGTCCGGTTGTAAACTAACCATTCAATATGTATGGATTTCTTACAGCAATACTTCGGAGAATGAGGCTTTTTTCATTAGCAATATTTGCATGAGGATTACTGTCCAAAGCTAAGGTTGTGTATTAATAAGCTATCATCCACTGCAGCTCTGATAACCTGCTAATGTGCCATTGCTTTTTTTAAAGTTTATTTTATTTTGAGAAAGGGAGGGAGAAAGAGAGAGAGAGAGAGCATGTACTAGTGCATGATCGGGGTAGGGACAAAGAGAGAGAGAGAGAGAGGGAAAGAATTTTAAACAGGTTCCACGCTGTCTATACAGAGCCAGATGCAGGGGCTCAATCCCAACAACTGTGAGATCATGACCCGAGATGAAATCAAGAGTCAGAGGCTGAAATGACTGTGCCACCCAGATGCCCCATTGTGTGCCATTCTTTGAAATGAAGCAATGATTGTCACTATTAGCTGTTCAACCTTGCAGTGATTTCTGTTACATTTTCTTGTGGGTAAATAGGGACATTTGCCTGAATTAAATCAGATCTAACTTAATGCATGATCCTAAGACACTCAGTTTCATTTTCACATTTTAATGCTCTTCATTTGAGATCTATCTCACAGCAATTGCTGTCAACTTTAGAAGTCATGGTCAAAGTGTGTGAAACATCTTCTGGTGAGAGAAGCAGGAGCAAGCCACAAGCCATCCTAGAATATGTAAAATATAGTACTTACATTCTTCTTAAGTTCTTATTAATAAAGGCATATGGTTTAAAAATCAAACAGGATAAGAGACCATAATATGAAAAACATTATTTTTGGCTTTATACCTGTATCTTTAAAAATACATTTACCTTGCTGTTTCTTGATTTATGAACTTATTAAATTATCTACATACTCCCAAATGGAAGCGAGAATCGTCTTTCCAGTTTAGTGCCCCACCTTTCCTCTGTACCTCAGCTTCTAGTTTCTTTCAATTCTACGTGAGCTTTTACATTGTGAGGGTTGAAATCATTTACATTCTTTCTGTTATATAACTATAATGGAGGAACCAGATTCTTCACTCTAGATCAATTCTTCTCCCTACCAAAACAAAAACAAAAACAAAAACAAAAACCCCAAAATCATCAAACATAAAACCTCTAAAAATATGTTGACCTAACGATGGTAAAGTGAATATTACTGGAGATCCTAAGTAGAACACTATCATGATATCTTTTTTTCCTTTTTCACAGTAAGATTTTTGTCCATTCAAAAAGCAATATTAATTTCAATTCCTTTTTTTTTTTACTGTGATTTACTCCAAACTATGTACTTTACCATGTTACTCCAAACCATGTCAAATTATACTTTGCCTTTCATGCACGGTGTTAATTTGTTAGCAGATCTGATGGCTATTCTTTATTCTTCATGGGAGAATGCATCCTTCCCGACATCCCCAATAGCTTCTAGCTTCTTGCCCATTCAGAGTGTGCTCAGAATAGGGGCACCTGGGTGGCTAAGTCGGTTGAGTGTCCAACTTGGGCTCAGGTCATCATCTCATGCGTGGTTCTGAGTTCAAGTCCTGTGTTGGGGTCCGTGCTGACAGCTCTGAGCCTGGAGCCTGCTTCATATTCTGTCTCCATCTCTCTGCCCCTCCCCTGCTCGTGCTCTCTCTTTCTCTCAAATATAAAAAAAATAAAAACATCAAAAAAATTTTTAAACAAACTATGCTCTAAATTCATTCCATTTTTCTTGAGTCATTATTTCAATTTGGCCCATTTGATCTCTATCGTGATTTTCTGTCTCAACATTTAAACATTTTTTTCTTGCAATTTTTGAAAGTCTTAATTATTCTTACTTTTAATTGCATTATGCATCTTTATTATAAGCATAGGTTTTTATAAACTAATAATAATTCGCTTTTGTTTATAAAACTTTCCCCTGTCCACATAGCCTCCCTTCCATTTTGTATGGACCTTTCTCTTTGAAATTCTCTGTTCCTTCTCCTTTTTGAATTAAATGTTTACTAATTCTTTTGCATACTTGTGGCTTACATTCACCTGTTTTCTGGAGTATATGTCTCCATTTATTGTCTTTGTTTTATTCAATGCATCTTCAAATAATTTGGCAAGAGAAGATGTGTTGGAAGTTAAACTTTCTGATTTCTTAATGTCCAAAAAAACCCCTAAATTTACCTTTTCTCAATGGCAAAGGTGAGTAAAGAACTTGAAGAATTTTTTCAAGGATCTTTGAATGTATTTCTTCATTGCCTTCTAGCAAATAACACTGCTACTGCGAAGTATATTGCTGGTTTGACTCTTTTTTGTATGTGACCATTTTTCTCCTTTTCTGTAGATTTTATTACCTTGTTTTTTTCCTTATGTTCAGGGATTTTACACTGAGGTTTTTAAGTATGTTGATGTTCACTGTGCGTGTTAGTTACTGTGGGTAATTTTACGTAGAAGATGACTATTCTCCTTCAGCTTTGGGTCATAGTTCTTATTATTGTTATTATTTCAAAAAGATTAATTTTTAAATTTTTAAATATATATTTTTGATAGACACACACACACACACACACACATACACACACACGAGTACGAGGGAGGAGAAGCAGAGAGAGAGAGGGAGACACAGAATCCAAAGCAGGTTCCAGTCTCTGAGCTGTCAGCATAGAGCCCGACACGGGGCTTGAACCCACATACCACAAAACCATGACCTGAGCTGAAGTTGGAAGCCTAACCTACTGGGCCATCCAGGTGACCCCCCAGAAGATTAATTCTTTATCTGTATTCTCTTTTTTTAGAATTTAAAATATCAGTTATGGGACCCATTGGGTTACATTAAAAAATAATTTTATCTATATTTTTATTCTGCATCCTGGGAGATTTTATTTTCTGACTCGATCATTGAACAATTCCTATGAACATTATTTTTGTAACTATATGTAATTATATTATTTTGTAACTATAGTTACTTAGAGTTCTTTCTCAATTTTTCTTTGCTGTCTTTCTGTTAAATTATGGGTGCATTAACTAATCAATTTTCTTAAAAATACTAATATTTTAAAGTTATTTTTACCCAAAATATTTTTTTAAATTTTTTAAATGTTTTATTTATTTCTAGGAGAGAGAGAGAGACAGCGTGAGCAGGGGAGGGTCAGAGAGAGAGGGAGTCACAGACTGAAACAGGCTCCAGGCTCTGAGCTGGCAGTCAGCACAGAGCCCGACGCGGGGCTCAAACCCACGAACCGCGAGATCATGACCTAAGTGAAAGTTGGACGCTTAACCAACTAAGCCACCCAGGCGCCCCTACCCGAAATATTTTTACACATTTTTCTCCTTCTCATCTATGATCTCTCACTTTTTCTTCTAACTTTGAACGTGCCCTGCCATGCTCAAGATTTAATCAAATGCATTTTTTTAAATTTTATTCACACTCAGAGATGAGTCAATAACCCTGAGATTTATGTATGTAAATCCTTGTTGACTAGCTGATTTGTTTGAGGTATGTGGGTACTTGGATGTCCCCCAAATAGTTTGGATACCAAACTCCCTGACCTAATTCTCCCCTAGATTTGTTTGGAGGAGAATATTTTATTTGGAGAAGAATCTTTTTTCTTTTTTTCTTTTTAAACCGCAGTGTAAACACCAAGCTGTAGTTTGTTTTTCCCTTGGTGGCAGAAAGTAAAGGGTCCACAGAAGACCATCAGTGAAGCCTCCTGTTTTCCTCACTACCTCTGCTGCCTATTTTCCATGTACATGGATTTTTAAGTTCCATATCGTTCCAAGATATGACTAGTGAAATCTGCACATGCCTGGCTATTTCTTCTCTGTGGGAGTCCTGGAAGTTGCTTTTCTACTCTGCTTTATTTGATCAATATTTTATTCATCTACTTTTTTTAATTTCTAGGGAAAAAATTGAGCTCTCTTGTCTCAACTGGCCTTCTTCCATTGTTCACATTATTCTGAGTAATGCCTTTCTATTCCTTTTTTATCATTGCCACAAGTCCTGAGAGGAAAAGAAGATAATACTGTTTTAAGTAAGAATGCCAATTTGTTTTTAAATTTTAGATAGAGACAGGGTGCATGAGTGCAGGAGAGGGACAGAGGGCCAGAGGGAGAAAGAAAGAAAGAATCTTAAGCAAGCTCCATACTCAGTGTGGACCCAGCGTGGGGCTTGATCCCACGAACCTGGGATCATAACCTCAGCCAAAAATCAAGAATTGGATGCTCAACTGTCTGAGCCACTCAAGTACACCCAAGAAGACCAATCTTTTAATTTAAAATACCTAGATTAATGAGTGCCTGGATGGCTCCACTGGATAAGTGTCTGACTTTGGCTCAGGTCATGATCTTACAGTCTGTGGGTTTGAGCCCCTCATTGGGTTCTGTGCTGACAGCTCAGAGCCTAGAGACTGCTTTGGATTCTGTGTCTCTCTCTGTCTCTGCCCCTCTCTCATTCATGCTCTCTCTCTCTCAAAAGGTAATAAACATGTACCATATATTGTTAAATGGGTTTTATTTTCCTTAATACATACAATATCAATAAGAACAATAAATCAAAGGCAGCCTAGAGTGATGGGTAAGGGCATAACCTCTGTAAAGAAGACCTGGAGGTGAATCCAACTCAGCCACTTTAGTGATGTGTGGCCTGGAAACATATCTCACTTCCCCAAATTTTGTTTATTACCTGTCAATGACATACATAGTAAATTCACCTCATAAGGTTCTTATGAAATTCAAATGAATTATGAAAAATGTAAAGAACTTAGTGTGGGATTTTGTGCATGGTATGCATGAAGTAAATGGTAGCTTTTAGTAAAGAAAAAATGCTACTACTGTATCGAGTTTATCACTTTTATATTTGTTTGCAGTTTTAAAGAGCTTATCTATATACAAGTTTTTTTCAGAGTCTGTTCTGTCCTCAAAGTGATAAAAAGAAAAAAATGGGATTAAGCGTATAGTTAGCAGCTGTGTACCAATAAGAAAATCAACCCATAAACCTATCCTTATAGACCTGTGTGGTAAGTGCTGTAGTACCTACATAAGCAGAGTGTTCTCCATCTCTGGGCAGAAGAGAAGAAGGTTAAGTCTTCTGAGAGGAGAGACCAGGTGGAAAAGTTTCAGCTTAGAAAATAGACAGTAGCCAGGGTTGAGATACTCAAACAGGGAGAAAAGTATGTATAAAGTCTTCAAATATTAAAAAATCACTAATGAACTTATTCAAAGCATCTTACATTGAATGATATTAAATGGACAAGATTAAAGTGGATATAAGAGGGGTACCTGGGTGGCGCAGTTGATTGGGTGACTGACTCTTGATTTCAGCTCAGGTCATGATTTCATGATGTGAGATCAAGCCCTGTGTGGGGCTCCATGCTGAGCCCAGAACCTGCTTGGGAGTCTGTCTGGCTGTCTCTCCCTCCCCCTCTCCCAACCCCCCTCTCTCATTCTCTCTGCCCCTCTGCTGCTCGTGTGTGCTTTCTCTGTCTTTCACAAAATAAATAAATAGACATTTAAAAATAAATAGAGTGGACAGAATAGAGTTGGGATGTTAAAGGTGGAATATGAAGATGACTATACTTTCAAATGAAATTTGAAAGAATTCAAGGGGAAAACTGTATTCTATAGAGACGTTAGCATCGATAGCATCACCATTTGCCAATATTTACATTTTCCTTTAGTACCTCTCACTTTCTAATCTTCCTCCTCCATGATCTCCTCTTTATTTCCCTTGTTATCCCTTGGCCATTACTGCATATTACTGCTCAGCCAGACCCTCAGGAGAAGTATGTTGCTAATTGATCCCTATGCTAGACCAGCTGCCTAGGAGTAAAGTCCATCATCTCATCCTGCTCACATTCTTCAAATGTATTCAGCAATTTTGCAGCCTGAGAGGCAAATGCTCTGGCAAAAAGTCAGATCCTGACACTAACCATGTTAGGTGACATGAGTATGCACAAAAAGTAAAATAATTCCATTCTCAACTGGAATTGGGCACCCACACACACAGCAACAAGTTGTTGTCATGTTGGCATTGTTAATATGTCTAAACCTGTCATAGCACTGAAGAATTGGCAGCCATGATCCTCTTTGAAGTCTTTGCTTCAAATAAAAAAAAATTAGAGTCAGTAATCCCTGTCTTAGGCTGGTCCAAAACAAAAACAAAGTTAAGTGGACTTCAAAGGAAAAAGCCAAATGTCCACCCATTGGAAAAAGAGATAGAAGAGAACAATCATGTGGCATATATAAGAGTGAGGATGAGAGTTAAAAAATGTTCAGATCAATTCAACTCACTTAATCAGTCATGGGTGAAAAAAATCATTAAATTTACTCAACTGGAATAATTTGGATCAAAGACTGAAAATGACCAAATAGATCTTCTTTTAGCATGCTCCCAGAGTCAAATGATCACTGATCTGAACAACAATAAAATCCATCAGACAGATATTGCCAAGATTCAAATATCTTAGAATATAAGGAAGAGAATTTTACCTGTAGAATTTTCTGCATCAGGGCTGTTGAGGAACTTGCGAAGTTGGGAGCTAGAGAGAGTCTGCAACTCTATTTGGTTTTTTTTTGTTTTTTTTTTTGCAACTCTATTTGTAAAGGCATCAAAACCAGCCATGTTCCTATATATAATATTCCTCTGTTCAGAGTATTTGCCTGCCTCTATTCTCCTCCTTCTAAAAAACTTTCCATTCAGTTGGCCAAGACATTGCATTTAAATGAACAAAATGGGGGTGGGGTGAACTTCCCAGCATGCAAGAGGACCAATGTAGGTGTTTCAGATGATATCAGAGGGATTCATGTCAAGCTTAACTGTTAAATATTTTGCTTACTGATCAGAGAGAGAGAGAGAGAGAAAGAACAAAACAGTGTTATAAATTCCTCAGTGTTCCTAAATTGTAAGGTGTTAAACCACATAGGAAAGTAGAAAAATAATAAAAGTAAATATAGACAAGTGGGGAAAAAAGAAAGAAATTTAATATTGAAGAAAAACTCACAAATTTTTGCTCAGTTGAAATACCGACCCCCAAATCCTGTGGCAGCCCTTGGTCATATAAAATGGTGGAGAGACGGTAGAAGTCAGTAATTAAGCAAGGTTCTGACTTTTGGTCGGAGGCTCTTTTGGTAATTTAAGTAGCTCTATACTCAACTATCTGTTATTTGCACTTACGTTATTCTAAAATATGTTGCTTTAGATGGGCCTTTTATATATTTTTAGTATCCTAATGATGAACTAATCCCATTGTTTCAGGAATTTCCTAAAATGCTGTACAATTCTGAAAGATCTCTTGTAGCTTTCCAAAATGTGGTACAAGTTCGAATGTGAATGAAGCATGGTAGATGGAATACATTATTGTGTGTGTTTAAAAAAATGCCATTTTGGCTTTGAAAAATTATTTGTTAAATAATTTTATTTTTATGTAAGGTGATCTGGAAACAGGAAGCTGTTGGCAAATTGGACATTTATTTACATTGGATGATGTATGGTTGAATAAATGGGAAGAGACCTACAAGCAAATTAGGTTCAGATACCAAGTTTCAAGGGAGGGGTGCTTTTGAACTGTGGTTGATAGCACCCATATTCAAAACATTTTGATGTAGGAGAGTAAAAAATTTGCCTTTTCAATATGTTAGTACAAACTTGGAAACTTAAAAGGTCAGTTGTGTTTGAGAGAAGCTCTGGGGGATGAGAAGAGTTCCTTGTGAAGCATAATCTACAAGAGCAAAGATGAAGACAGTGTGTTCTAAAGCATGAAATATAGGAAGGCTTTCATCAAGAATACAAGAAATGGGCAAAATATACGGCCAGTGTTCATTGTCCAACTTAGGGATGTCGGGCTATTGCTTATTTATGACAATGTTGATAGAATAAAGAACAAAAGTGTTTAAGCAACAAAATATGTGCAAATGGTTAATGAAGTTATTGTGATATTAGTGAAATAGAATGACACGATTTTTCTGTAAGGAAAAACAAAAACTGTACTGAAAAAGGCAGCTGAATTGGGAATATTATCAATCATAAAAGTCAATATTTTATAGTGATAAGTGAGAACAAATAGGATCCTCAGAAGTGAATGGCCAAGGCTCAAATACAAGTTTTGCCTGCTATTCAAACATAGGGTTCCTATAAAAACTTTCCTAAGCCAAAATGGCATAAGTGAAGAAGCAGTTGCCACTGATTTATGTGAAAAGTTTTTTGAGTGCTTCATACCACCCAAAACAACCTCCCTTAAGCTTTTCTGATACCTTAGGATACATCTTTCCAATACACAAAATACATGCGCAGAATACATCCTGATAAAACACGAAGGAGATATATATATATATGGATATGTATATATATATCCTATCTGCAGTTCTTTCAGTTATTGAAAACAGGTACTAATGTAGGTCTTTCCTAAAAGTGAATTGGCGTAATGCAAACTTTCAAAAAACATATAATACTTGTATACTTCTAAGAAAGACGCTTTAATACATGCATGTTTACAAAAGAGATAAGACCTTGTGTGAGAGCCAGGAGGACCTAGGATTTTCTCATGGCAGTGATGCTTCGGAACCAAATTCCAATGGTAAACACAGAAATGAATTAATTGTGTCCCCTGGAAAGAGCTTACAGCATCACAGAAATCACACATTAGGGTGTGTTAGTTCACACCACTCTCAACTGCCTTCCAAGTGTTGTCACTCAGAGTTCAATGGTGCAAAATGAATAATTAGATTTCAGTAGAAAAATAGAAAGAATATTCAAACACATGTTAATATATTTGAATTCTTGGAAAACTTTATTTTATTTTCTTGTTTCACAGTGGAGTCAAACAGCTAAGAAAGATTTATTTCTGGTTCCTTTGGCAAGAACTCTAGAAAGTGAATTAATAGCAACTCTTCCACTTTAAAGAAAAAGTTCAATGTGTATGTGTGTGTGTGTGTGTATGAGTGTGTCTGTATTTAGGATGAGGGATTTGAAAGGCAATAGATGTAATAACACATGATGAATCAGAGGTGAAGTGGTCACTCATTCTTATAAATCTGTTTAACCAATCAACATGTATATTTATGGAAGTTTTCAGAAATGAAAATACGGAAGTCAGAATGATACAAAGATAGTTTGTTTCAGAGCTTTTGGGAAGGAGAAGGTATACTCTTGATTAAAATATGCTTAAAAAGTCAGTTGTATTATCAATTTGATAATTTTTTTATCAGAAACAAGCAGAAACTGTGCAACTGTTACCACATCTGTCCTCTATTCCCTCAGTTTTGGTGTGCATGGGATTAATTTTTTATACAAATTAATTTTCTCAACTGAATTGGATACAAAATTGAAACTCTCCTCTTTACTATTAAAAATTGAAGGCCTTACTCCCCTTCTGTACATCATCATCTTGAAACTGTCTTTTGAAAATTTACCTGTTTGAATTTAAATATATGCCCTTCATTCATTTGGTAAATATTTAATAAGCAACTACTCTTTACAAAGCACTCTTTCAAGTAAAATCAAGGAGTGGCAACTATGGATGTTCATGCATTATGTAGTTGAGATTTCTTTTTCTCCATTTAAAAAAATGTTTTTAGAGAGCACACAGGGGAGAGAGGTAGAAGGGGAGAGAGAGAGAGAGAGACAGAGAGAGAAGCACAAGCAGACTCCAAGTTCTGTGTGGATCCTGACGTGGGGCTCTATCTCATGATCCTGGGATCATGACCTGAGCCAAACCCAACAGTCAGATACTCAAGTGACTCACCCAAGTGCCCCCAGATTTCTTTACTTTTAACAGTCTTTCACAAGTCATTGAATAATTTTCTAGGGGCACCTTTATTCAAATTACATTTATTCAGTGCATTTATTTTCACTAAGAAAATATCAAAACATAATCTAATGGATTCATGATGCTTTGAGCTTAGAATTATGTTGTGTTGTTTTGTTTTTTAAGAGTTTCACTCCAGTGATTTTCTAAATAGTTGTGGATTCTGGCTACACAGACTTTAAAGTTATTCATATAGGAAAATATCTCTCCCTCATGAACAACCACCATGACTTTGTAAGGAACTCTTTTTGTGTTATTACTGCCTTTCCTAACAATCGTGTGGCCTTTGACTGTGACTAGGCAGCTTTTCTAATTTTTACACACGTGGAATTTTGGGACACTCTGTGGAAGTCTGCTGACTTCTTTAAGAAGGCTAAACAAAGAACATTCACATGATCAATGGAGGGAAAGTTTTCACTTGGAAAAAGTGGCTGGATCTCATTATCTCATCTCCTAAAGAATTCCTTCTTTTTGAAAATCGCTCATACACTTCACTGTTATCACCAGTTTAAAAAAATCTACTGGTTTTGTTACTACACAAAAGATCCCAGATATGAGATTAGCAGGGGTGAGGATGGGAGTAGGAAGCTGAGGTTAAAGTTTGCCTTCTGTTACTAATGTTTAAAAATCTGTGCTCAATTTTATTAATGAGCCAGTGAATTTCTGCACATAGTTTCTATTTAATTGGAAGTCAAATACTGAGTATCAGGCAGGGCTTAGTCGAATGATCTAAATTGAGAAGCTAGAATAAGGAATCAAATAGAAGAGCCTCTGTCCTTTGGCATTGACAAGCTTCTTAATTTTAGTCACTTTAGTGAGTGTGAAGTGGTCTCTCTTCCTGGTTTTAATTTGCATTTCTCTGATGACTAATGAAGTTGAGCATCTACGCATATGGTTATAGGCTGTTTGTATGTCTTCTGTAGTCAAGTATCTGTTCAAGTCTTTTGCCAAGTTTAATTGGGTCTTTTGTCTTTTATTATTGGAATGTGGAATTTACATATTTTGGATAAAAGTCCTTTGTCTGATGTATGCATTGAGAGTTTATTCTCCAAATCTGTGATTTACCTTTCCATTATCTTAACAGTGCCTTATGAAAGGCAAAGTTTCCATTTTGGTGAAGACCAATTTGTGAGCCATAGTAGCATGTGGATTTTCTCCTACATTTCTTTGTGAAAGTTTTACTTTAGCTTTTACATTTTGAATTATGACCCCACTCTGAAAGCTTGGAAGGTGGAGAAAATGCTTCTCCTATCAACAGGTTATCTCCTAGCCTTACTTTTCAATTATGCAGCTCATTAGGTTTTCTTTCATTGTTTCTATTTTTAGTTATTTTTAAGCAAATTAGAAGAGATTATTTTGTATCTTTGCTATTTGCCACTCTAAATGGAAAATCTGATACTGTTAATCAAGTTTATTTTTAGAATTAGAGCGTCTTAATTTTTATTGAATTTCGGTTAATTTAAATTTTTTTTAGTTCTATAGAAATGATCCATTTCATTGCTTATGTCTGATTCATTAGTATATTCTTGCACAAAATACCTTATATTTTATTCGATTAAGTATATATTAATATATGTACTTCATCTTTGCTAAATTTCTATGCTTGTAATTTTTTTCAGATTTGAGTACTTTTTCTCTTTTATATGTCTACAGGAGCACTCAATCCTGTACTCATTTACCACTTCAACTGTTCATCACTTACAACCAAAATAGAAAAATAGCGTAGTTTTAGAGATCATTTAAAAAAAAAATTTAATGTTTATTTTTGAGAGAGAGAACACATGCAAGCAGGTGAGGGGCAGAGATGGGGTGGACAGATTATCTGAAGCAGGATCTGTGATGACAGCAGAGAGACCATCTCCGGGCTTGAACTCATGAACATGAGATCATAACCTGAGCCAAAGTACAACACTTAACCAACTGAGCCACCCAGATGCCCCAGTCACTTTTTATTTGAATAAACTATGAATAAATTGTATGTCATCTTATGTATCTTAGACATATTGATATACATGCCAAAATACCTTGTTTTTCAATTTAAGCAACATTCATGTTGCAAATGAATACCACTATTTTCAGGGAATAGAATTTTATCATTCTATCAATTCAAGTGTTCTCATTCAACTATATCTTACCAAATAAATAGAGTGAAATTGGCATAATTAAACATAATGTAGGGTAAATAGAAGTTAAGAATCAATAAGTGGTTCAGTTTGAGATCTCATCACTAAGTGATTTGTGATACACTTCTCCTTCAGTTACATCAAACTCTATTAACAGGTAATGGAATTTTATAGATTCTTGAGAAAATAATAAGAATGTCCTAAGATATTTGAATGTATTTATTTTCAATACATTGAAAATAAAGTCAGGACATGACTTGATGGTTGGAGAATGATTGGCCATTTTGAATTTTGTAGATAGAACCTTACTAGTGAAAAAGAATAACACGTGTTTTTATGACGAGTATTAAGGCAAAATAACATGCCTACAAAAATTAGGTAATCCAAAGAGTTAGTTTATTTATTTATTAATTATTTGAACATAGGCTTCACCCTAGCATGGAGCCCAATGTGGGATTTGAACTCACAGCCTGAGCAGAGCTCAAGTCAGGTGCTCAACCAACTGAACCACCCAGGGAACCCCCAAAAACTGATTGTTAATCCACAAAATTTATCTACTGCTTCAATGATAATTTCTCAGAATTGCTTTGAATATCTCTCCGTAAAATTATTTTTGACATATATTTCCCATCTTTACATGATTGTTATTTCTTGGTATTATTTTTTTTAATCTTTAATGTTTTATTTATTTCTGAGAGAGAGAGAGAGATAGCGTGAGCCGGGGAGGGTTAGAGAGAGCGGGAGATACAGAATCTGAAACAGGCTCCAGGCTCTGAGCTAGCAGCACAGAGCACGATGCGGGGCTTGAACCCACGAACTGTGAGATCATGACCGGAGCCGAAGTTGGACGCTTAACCGACTGAGCCACCCAGGCACTCCTCTTGATATTATTTTTAAGAATCCATTAAAATATAAAATATAGTAATTTTAAAATATGCGGTATAGTAAAATTTGTTTTAAATTGTTGTAAAAAGGAGATATTTTCTTTTTCTGAGTTTTCATAGTCATAATATATTTAATTTAAATATAAGTAGAAGAGCTTCCTATTAAGAAGGTGGAAGAATTAGTAAAATTTTAAAATGTCCCTGATTTCTCCCTTGAACCTCAAAAACATAGCATTCGAGTTCATAAAACAACATAGTCAAGATCAACAGTAATCAAAATACTAATTTGCATGGATAACATTCAAAGCAAAACTAGGTGACAAAATAAAGTACCAAATAATAGTGTTTAGGGCTAAGCCACTAATATAGCAATGTTAAACCCAGTTATTGTATAAGCACCTGGGCAGAAGGAAATGCAAAAAGGGAACTTCTATGACCTTCAGAGACAGACAATCTAAAAACAAGTTATAACAATTTTTTCCCCCAAATGAAGCTTTCCTTGCTAATGTAAAAAGCATGACAGAATCCACATGACAATGGCGAACTCTGTGTAGACAGTGCAGGCTCCAATTCACAGGCGAGTTCAAAGACTAGGAAAAGATTGGACGAAGCCAGGTAGTATAGTTACAGTTGATTTTTTTTGAAACTAATGATGTAAGATTACTTCTATGACAAAGCCACATATTTGCAGAGAAATTGCTGGGGATAGAATCTAAATTGAATAAAAAATAATATTATGGACAGACAAAAAGAAGCGCCAGATAAAAAGAGGGTATAAGAAAAAAAATGAGAAAATTTCAAAAGGTAAAAACCCTATTGCTGAGTACTTTATGATAATAGCAGAAGAATAATCCAAGAGGTAAGAATGTAACAAAGATAACCTAAATCGCCCACTCTGATAGGAGCGCAAAAAAAATCTCATCTCAAATCAAGTAACATAAAAAGATTGTGGTTGAATTCAACAGAAGTACCTTATTAAAAACAGTAATAATAATGAGAAAAAGACGGGTTTATAGACAAAGGAAGTATGAAAGAACAACATTCCTCACAAGAGATAAAAATTTTAACATGGTATTTTGAAAAATGATATACTATTTAAAATAATGATAAAAGAGCATAATTCCTGATTAGTCAAATTCTGGAATGATATGGTAGCATATAAAAAGACTTCTAAAGAGAGCTGATAGAGTTCTCAAGAGAATAAAAAAAATCAAAGAAAAATTATTTTGGAAATAATAATTGCAGAAACAATAGAACAAGCATAATGTCAAAGATAATAGAAGATTATATGGAGGAAATGTGTTTTTATTTAATCAAAAAGAATTATATAAATAGATAAAATTATTTTAGAGAAAGTAGAAAAGATAATATGTGTGTATGTAAACAACATATGTGTAATAGAAGTCTCTGAATAGGAAATCAAAACCCAGGAAAAAAACAAAAAGTATTAAAATTATATTTCAATAAATAAACTTACATAAAGGAGACTAAAACTTACTTTTTGAAAAATCACATTGAATTGACATGTTCAGAACAGCCAACACCTGAGAAGCTGTCTTAAAAAAAAAAAAAGAAAAAATATATACACACAAAATGGACAAGTCATCTCTAAAGACAAGGACAGATTTATATCCGATTTTTCAAGAGCAGAAATTTCACCAGAAGACAATGGAATAACATATGGGGATATCTACATATGGATGTATATGATATATTTGAAAGATCTTCAAATAGAAAGACATGCAAGACTTGCAATGCACAGGCAAGAAGTTAGGGAATATTTTCCTCATGAGCCCATATGGAGGGATTTACTTCTGGTAAATAGATTGGGACAACCAAAGACTGCAGAAGTATTAACCTAAGGTTAGCTAGTAAATAGTCAGTATATACTTTTCCTTACAAATAAAATGATGGATATGAGAAGATAGTGTGCAATGATACCTACGCTAGAAATGTATATACTGTAGAGTTTATGTTGTATAATATATACTGTAGATATACTGCAATCAAATATTCTCTGGTAATGTACATACAACATAAGCTTTTTATTTTTTTTATTTTTTAATGTTTGTTTTTGGAGAGAGAACACGAGCGCACCTGTGGGGGAGGGGCAGAGAGAAAGGGGGCCACAGAATCTGAAACAGCCTCTAGGCTCTGATCTGTCAGCACAGAACCCAACACGAGGCTGGAAACCATGAACCTGAGAGATCATGACCTGAGCTGAAGTCAATGCTTAACTGACTGAGCCACCCAGGTGCCTCAGCAACATGACTTTTTTAAATAAGAGAAAATTGTAGAAACTATACGGAGAGTCGATTAAGCTCACTAACTGCATAAGATTAAGTGTTGAATGAGAGGGAAGGGAAAGGAAAGATGAGATAATGAGCTAATTTCAATATTGTTCATAGCAGGGGACCAAGACAGAACGGGCAAAAAGAATGGACTAATGACGTTATAATAAAGATATTACAGTAAATGTGACATTTTGTACAAAAATGTATTTTAAAATATGTTTTTTAACATAATGTTTTTTAAATTTAAACATTTAAATATGTTTAAAAATGTTTAAATAACCTAGTAAAATAACAAAAAATCTGCCAACATAAACAGAAAAATAGGGGCTCCTAGGTGGCTCAGTCTGTTAGGGGTCTGACTGTCTCAGGTCATGATCTCTCGGTTCATGGGCTCCAGCCCCGTGTCAGGCTCTGTGCTGACAGCCAGCTCAGAGACTGGAGCCTGTTTCTGATTCTGTGTCTCCCTCTCTCTCTGACCCTCCCCTGCTCACCCTGTCTCTCTCTCTCTCTCTCTCTCTCTCAGAAATAAGTAAAACATTAAAAAATTGTTTAAAAAAAGAAAAAGAAGGTGATACATAGAAAATAGAAAAAGGATAATATCTAGGTGTATTACGCAAATATAACAAAACTGAGATTAAATACATCAGTCATACCCATCCATTCAAGTAAGCTTAACACAGAGCTGCCGGGTAGCTCAGTTGGTTAAGCATTGAGCCCCCTCATTGGTCTCTGTGTCTCTCAAAAATAAATAAACATTAAAAAATTTTAAAACAAATAAGCATAACATGACTATAAAATGAGACACACCTAAGGGTGCCTGGGGGGCTAATATGGTTAAACAGCTGACTCTTGATTTCAGCTCAGGTCCTGATGTCACCGCTGATGAGTTTGAGCCCCAGAGCCTACTTTAGACTCTCTTATCTTTCATGTTCTCTGCCCCTCCCCAACTCATGCTTACTCTCCCTGACAGTGTGGAGCCTGCTTGGATTCTCTCTCTCTATCCTCCACCTACTCCTGCTCTCTGTCTCTCTCTTTCTCAAAATTATGATAAGTAAACTTAAAAAACTAACACATCATGACTTAGTAGGCTTGAGTCTAGTAATGCAAAGGTAGTTTAATACTAGGAAACCCATTAAGGTATTTTATTGTATTTATTATAGTAATAACATAAGGAGGAAATTTTTCAAGAAATCTTTTTAGATGTAAGTAAATATGACAAATTTTCAAACCCCATTATTTTGAAAAATGTAAATTAATAGGTACTTTAATAATGTAATAAAATGCATAAACTGTGATCTTACTTACTGGAAGAACACTAGAGGCTTTGCTGAGTGAGTATGAATATAATACTGATGAACAGTATTTTGTCTCTAATACTGTGAAGGGAGGATTACCAAATATTGTATTGGAAATATTATATTAGAAAATAGAAAAAAATTAGAGTTATACATTGGAAAGGAAGAAGAAAAGGCCTTTTTTTGCAACTGATATGATTATGTTTTAACAAAACCTAGAAGAGTCAATGGCAAAATGCTGCAACCAGGGAAGGAATTAGCAAAATTAGCAAGTTATAGACTTGACACATAAAGATCAATAACTTTCAAAAATAAAGCAAAGGCCAACTAGAATTCATGTGAAAGTTAAGACCTCATGTAAGATAATAAAACAAAACAAATCAACAAGCCATTGAACAAACAAAACATGTAGCCTAAACTTAACAGGATATAATCTATATGAAATAAACATAAAAGACTCCAGAAAGACTCAAAAGTAGACTTGAACAAATGAAAAGACATACCATGTTTTTGGATAGGAAGAATTGACCTTATAAAATGATAATTCCCCTAATTGGCAACTTCAATACAAAAACAATAGAAATATTCTTAGATTATTTTCTTTTTCTGGAGCGAGACAAATTGATTGAAAGTATGTTTGTAAGAACAAGCAAATATCATTAAGCTGGAAAACCTTCCAGAAGAAAAGTAATGGAGGAAGTTAGCCTTGTTCTACTGGATGTTAAAATGTATATAGAACTTCTTTTTTTTTTATTTTTAAAAATGTTTTATTTATTTCTGAGAGAGAGAGAGACAGCGTGAGCAGAGGGAGGGTCAGAGAGGGAGGAAGACACAGAATCTGAAACAAGCTCCAGGCTCTGAGCTGGCTGTCAGCACAGAGCCCAACGCGGGGCTCGAACCCATGAACTGTGAGATCATGACATGAGCTGAAGTTGAATGCTTAACCAACTGAGTCACCCAGGCGCCCCAAGAACTTCTTTAAGTTAAAGTATGTTACTGTCACATAAACAGACCTACACACAAAGGAAGTAGAATGGAAATTCTAGATATAGACCTATTTTCAAAGAGTCATTCATATACTCCAAAAGTGGCAACACAAATTATCAGGAGAAAATGAATTTTTATTCATAGATGTTGTAATAGATAAACGATGCAATGAACTGAATATTTATGCCCTACCTCCCAACCCCCATTCATACATTGAAATACTAATTCCCAAGGAGATAGTTTTAGAAGGTGATTAGGTATTGAAGGTAGACCCCTCATGAATGAGATTAGTGCCTTTACCAAAGAGAACCATTGAGATCCTCTCTCTTCCTCTATGTGAGGCTAAAATAAGAAGGTGTCCCTTAACAAGGAAGTGGGCCCTCAGCAGACACAGAATTTGCCAGGACCATGATCTTGGACTTCCTCCCCTTTAGAACTATGGGAAATAAATGTTTAAATACACTTAGTTCATGGTATTTTTTTTTAATAGTAGACTGAATGAACTAAGACAGATGGGTACATATAGTTGCAAAACTTAAAATATTTACTTTTTGGCCCTTTACAGAGAAAGTTTGCTTGCCAATTCCTGTTCTAGAAAAAGGGACAATATGCTTCATATATAAAGAGTTTTTAAAAATAAAGAATTAAAAAACCCTTAAAATGGAATAGAAAATTGGGAAAAGACTGACCCACTCAGATTCCTTATATGTTTTCACTCATATATTGAGAAACTTAACAGAAGACCATGGGGGAAGGGAAGGGAGAAAATACTTATAAACAGAGAGGGAGAGAGGCAAACCACAAGAGACTCTTAAATACAGAAAACAAACTGAGGGTGGAGGGAGATAGGGTAGAGGGAAAATGGGTGATGGGCACTGAGGAGGCCACTTGTTGGGATGAGCACTGGGTGTTGTATATAAGCCAATTTGACAAATAATATTTTAAAAAAGAAAAAACTGGGAAAAGAGAATTCACAGAAAAATAAAAGCAAATGGCACTTAAAATATATAAAGATGCTCAACCTCATTTATAATAAAAGAAGTGCAAGTTAAAATTAACCTGAGAAGACTATCCTGTTGGTAATAATCCAAAGGTTTAGTAATATACCCTGTTGGTGTAGTAGTAGGGAAGTAAGTACCTGGATACATTGCTTAAGTGTGTACAAAATGTTGCAATCCAATCCCTAAAAGAGAATTTGGCATCTGATGAAGGTGGGTAAATATGTGTGTGTTTTTGTATTAAAAAATAAAAATGAATAAAAAACAAATAAAATATAAAGGAAAATAGAGAATATGGTACAGGGGAAAGCAATAAAAGCTGGGTTTCCATGAAGGTAACTTCTTTTGTGGATTCTATTCTTGAAAATTGCACATATTTTACATTATTATTATTATAAAACAAAATTTGGGTATGACAGTTCCTAAGAAATGTTAAAAGTAACAGCTGACTCTAACGTATCAAGGAATTATTTTAAACTACTACATGACAGGCAGCAGTATACACTTGCAGACAAAAGAAACAAAACCATTAAAACGTCTTTTTCAATGATTTTGTTAGTATAATGTTGGCATCATGGTTATGAGACTGTTACATTTATAGCCTGCAATGAAGTGAGTCAGTTGAGAATTTCAAAATAGAAGATTAAAAAATTAAGTTAAAATTCCAAACTCTCTGAGTTTAAATTAGAAATGCCAATGTGAACTCAAGAAACATTTTTCAAAAACTATACATTTCCTTGTCTTTTTAACTGAAAAAGTCTAGAAACAATGACCAATCATTATGCTCGGATGTGGTCTCTAAATATTATATCTCACTAAAAGAAACCAGGACCCTTTGGAGAAATCACTAACTCCAGATCTAGGAATATCCCAAATGCAGTTGGAGAATTTTATTATTACCAGGAAAAAGGAAACAACTGTCAAAGAGTTCTGAATCTGGATCAAAGAAAGAACCTAGGAGCCTACTTATTAAGGATCCACTTACCAAATTCAGGTCAATTTCAATGTGAATACAATGATAGAAATTTATTTACAACTTTTCAAATACATTTTATTCCAAACAAAAAACAAATATATTTTAATCCATGAGTTCATATTGACATTTTCAAATGTCTTTGAAAGCTCATTAAGACATTGGAAAGATGCCAGGAAACTAATTCATTGTCTTTGAAATTCTCAGAAATAAAGAGAAAGCATCAAGCTTTGGATAACCAACATAGCTGATATGGGGAAGTTTACCTTTGCAGAAGCATTTCAGATAACTGAGCAGTTTGGATCAACCTGTTGCCCAACACCATGAAATGCATTCTGCAGAATCCAGCCTGTGTGAAATTCTACAGGGCAATGACCCACCTTCTTCAAAGAGCAAATTGCAAGGAAAAAGGGGAACAAAAATTTGGAAATTGCCATGGTGGCAGAAGGATGGTTTCTGAATATTCTTGTTCCACTCTATGCATTGCCAAGGAGTGCACATGAATGTTCTTGGCCTACTGGGTTTGGAAGTAAATATTGAAGGTTTTTGATCCAAATTATAGAACATATTGGGAGGTAGCACTTCCTCAACTGTGCTCTGATGTAACTGGAGTAGTTACATAAACTGACATCTGCTTTATGGATACCTTGGGAGTTCTGGCAACCAGTTTTCAGATGGACAGCACACCAAGAATGAAAAGTGTGGCATAGTCTCCCAAAGCAAAATATTTTAATTAGAAGTAGAAATCATGGAACAAAGATTTTTGATTTTTTAAAAATTTTAGCTTCTTTGCAAGAGTATTTGGTTGAATAGCTGGCCCAATTTAAATACAATAAGATATTTATCAAGCAGTATATACAAGCAGATATTACTTTGTAGGTATATAGCATACAACCTCTTTGCTTTTAAATTATATTTATTTTTAATGCAAATGTAGAACATCTTTATAGAACTTAAAAATCCATGGCTGTCTCATAACTTAAAACACCACATTATAAATGGCAAAGATGCTCTTCTGGAATGAGAGGGGTGATGCACAGTCCTTTTCCTATGGCGGTCTGAATTTATCCTACTGTTGTTATACTACTCCAGCCTCATATCTAAGATGTTAATTTGGAACATATTGAGAAACATAACAATTGAAGTTCATTGATTACTGGAAGACAATTAAGGAAGCAAGACCTGGGGTGCCTGTAGGCCCAAATGATTAAGCATCTGAGTTCAGCTTAAGTCATGATCTCACAGTTGTGAGTTCAAGCCCTGTGTTGGGCTCTGTGTTGACAGCTCAGAGCCTGGAGCCTGCTTCATATTTTATGTTTCTGTCTCTCTTTCTCCCTCTGCCTCTCCCCTGTTCATGTTCTGTCTCTCTTTCTCTCAAAAATAAATAAGCTTTAAAACAAATATTTTAAAGGAGGCAAGACAATGGCAATTCCTGTATCTCTTTCTCCTAAAAATGTGGAACTGAAACGATAAAGAATTCAAAACATACACACAAGCAAGTATGCACGCGCGCACGCACGCACACACACACGCGCACACACACACACACACCAAAAAATGTAAACACAGAGCTACAGAAAAAATTTCTCTTCTTATAATAACCTTTTTTTATTTCTGGATGCTTCATCCAGTTTCCCCCATTATTAACATCTAATATTACTGCACTTCCCTTTTCATAATGAACAGTGATATGGATATATTAGTGTTAGCTACATTCTAGACTTTATTGTGATTCACCAGTTTTCCTATTAATGCCCTCTCCTAGTGTGCTCATTGTATCATTACAAATTACTACATGACATTTGGTTATCACATCTCCCCAGTTACTTCAAGTCCTTGATCTTTTCTCAATATTTGCTTGTTTTCATGATCTTGACAGTCTTGAGGAGTACTGGCTAGGTGTCACGTAGAATGTCCCCATATCTTGGCTTTTCTATTATTTTTCTCATGATAAGATGGTGTTATAGGTATTTGGGAATAATGTAACATAGGTCAAAGGCGCTTCCTGTCATCTGATATGGGAGGTATCTGATATCCACACAACATTGCTGGTGATGTTAACTTTTATCACTCCATCACTAAGATAGGGCTTGTCAGGTTTCTGTTTTGTGAGGTTATTTATTTTTTACATTCTCTCCTCTAGTCTTTGGAAGTGAATTACTAAGTGTAGCCAATCCTTAAGGCAGTAGGATGTGGAGATTAATTTTTACTGAGGCGATCTCTTTTATCTAATAGGTGTATTTTTACTTAATTCAATTACTATTGAATAGTTTTTCAATGAATATGAAATAATACATGGTTCTTCCTATGTCATCTCCTATTCCTCTTCCAGTAAAAAACAGGGGTAGCATGTTCACCCATGATTGTTACTTTCTCCCGTTTTAACTTGCAGGTCTGTACTACACTGAACACTCTTCCTCTGCATACCCCTGTGCACCAGTATTTTAAAGCTGTAAACATTTATGGATATCAACATTATTTGCAAATTATTGTCTCATCCTTCTAATTTGGGGTACAGGAAAGAAACCTTTGTTTCTTTTGTGAAATTGATAAGGAATTGAATTTTAGTACCATTTGATCAAAGACTTTAACATTTGCAAGTTTGGAGAGCATGCAGGTTTCATGCTAAACCTTTGGGAGAATTTTCTTTTTTTAAAAAAATGTTTTATTTATTTCTAGAAGAGAGAGAGAGAGAGACAGCGTGAGCAGGGGAGGGTCAGAGAGAGAGGGAGTCACAGACTGAAATAGCTTCCAGGCTCCAAGCTGGCAGCCAGCACAGAGCCCGACGCGGGGCTCGAACCCATGAACCGCGAGATCATGACCTAAGTGAAAGTCGGATGCTTAACCGACTAAGCCACCCAGTCGCCCCAACCTTTGGGAAAATTTTCTAATGATGCACTTGGATAAAAAGTGTTCCTGCTATCATGCCTACTATTTAATATAGTATATGAGATCTAGTCAATGCAGTAAGAGGAACAAAGTTGATAAGCTAAAATGACTGAAGTAAAGTAGCATTATTTGCAGACAGTATTATAATCTTCATGAAAAAATTAAAAGAATCAATGTGTAGATTATTAAAGGACATAACAAATTAACTGATTCCAGGACGAACATTTAAAAACATGTTGATTTTCTTTTATATCAGTATTAATAAATTAGAAAATGTAACGAGGAAAACATTGATCGCAAAAGTGAAAGAATATAAATGGAAAACACTAGAAATATGCTCAAATACTTTTTGAAATAAATCTCAATGCTTTAATGGAGAGCATTTTAAAAGACTTGAATAAATGCAGACATAAAAAATAGTCATGAACAGATGATTCATCAGTATGAAGTCATTAGCTCTTTAAAATTTTAATAATCATTTAATGCAGTTACACTCAAAGTCAGATCCTTTGTTTTTTAAATTTTGAATGGTAGACTATTGGCTGATTCCACAATCAAATAATGGACAATACACAAAAATTAAAATAACTTTAAAAATAAGGCCAAAATGAGGGGGTTCCATCCCATCAGATGTTAAAAGATATTACAGAGCTTTGATGAATAAAATAGTGCTAGGCAAAATACTGACCTTGATTGATATTGCAACATATATCAGTGACTGAACAGGCTATTTGAAAAATGTCAACAATATGGAAAAAAAAATAATGTGTTACATCATTAAAAAATGAATTCTAATTGTAGTAAACATCAAATGATGGGAAATTCAGATAATATTAGAAAAAAGAAAGTATGTTTAAAATTTTCTGATATTATACTATAAAAGCCTTTTACCAAAAATGAAAGACTAAAATCTTATAACCAAAGAACAAACTAGGAGATATCCTTAATGTCAATAAAAGATCATGTTTTTGAATTCAAAAAATATAAATATTTCTTACAAACTTAACAAGATAATATAAATAGTTCAGTAAAAAATTAACAAAGTGGGCACCTGGATGGCTCAGGTCATGATCTCACAGTCTGTGAGATGGAGCCCTCTACTGAGCCCCATGTCGGGCTCTGTGCTGACAGTATAGACTTGGCTCAGGATTCTCTTTCACCTCTCTCTCTACCCCTCTTGCACTCCCTCTCTCTCTTTCAAAAATAGTTAAATAAACTTTACTTAATTAAACTTTATTAAATAAAAAATTAACAAAGTAAAAGGATACATATTTCCTAAAATTAGAGTATACCTAAGAGAGCATATAGTAGTATTTAGTAAATACTAAAATTGTTCTTTCATGACCCAATAATTCTACTTCCATTTATATATCCAAGATACATTCCCATTCCCTACACCAGGGGACTTGTATAAGAATGTTTAATGATGCATTATTTGTAAAACTGATATGCTGAAAATATTTAAACCCCCCTGAGTGAATAGTAAATTGTAGTATCTTCATACCATAAAGTATTATAAAGAGTCACAGCTATGAACTATATCTATATTAACACTGATTGAGCTAAATACCATATTGAAGTTAAAAATACTTACAAAGAGAGATGTAATAACATTTATTTGTGCATATATTTAAAAACACACAACACTGCACTCCATAGTCTTTATGAAGATATATATTTTTAAGTTATCTTTGAATGTTATGCATGTAAATCAAGATAATGAAAACAGTGAATGCCTTAACAATTGGAGGACTTAAGAGCAAAACACAATTTTTTGTCTAGAATAATTTTACTGAGAAATAGATTTTATCCAAATAGTCTGGTTCAGTGCTTTGAGGTTCATCCCATTGAACAAAAAACATATTTTTCAGTGCTTTCTGGATAATGTGTACCATATGCCATGTTGTTTACCAATACTACTGAAGAAAGAATTTCATTTTACTTATCTATGTGTGCTCAGAATTTTATTACAGTGCTTGGCATATAAAATTCATAATTTGTGTGTGTTGAATGCAATGAAAGAATAACTAAAGAATCCGCAATCCCCCACTAATGCTTTTAATAAGAATTCATATAATAGATTAGCTATCCAAGTACACATGGAGAATGAGACAAGAACAGGTAAGTTTTGATAGGCTTCAGATAGACAGATCTGAACACAGATGCAGTGAAAGACATTTTATAAAGAGCTTTTAAAATCCTTGGTATGGCAAGAGATATTCAGAACTGGATAGTGGTTAAGAGAGTCAAAAAATGGATAATATTTCGGAGCTATTTTAAAATTCTGAGGTCTTGTTTTTACTAGGAATTTGTAAGTCCAGAGACTAAAATATCGAAATATTTCCCCTTAATTAAACTTCTTTTGGTAGTTCAGAAAATATCTACCAACAATAGACTCCAAAGAGAATAATCCGTATTGATAATTCCAGTTTCAGGCCATTAACAAAGTCAAAATAGGGCATAGGAAAAAAACAGAAATGGGAGATTTCCTTAAATACAGTGTGAATATGACTTTGATTTTCTTTCATTTCTTTTAGTCTTCTGTTTTGTTGTCATTGTTGGTTTACAAAAGGGGGCACATGATATGTCACCTCATCTTTCCAAATCACGAACCCAATTAAGAATTATTTGCATGTTGCATGATTATTTTAACAAAAAGTTATTTAAGACATTGAATTCTTTTCCCTTGTCAGATGTTGGAAGTGTTGTTACTATGAATAATCATTAATTATTTAACAGTGTGTATGCTTGATATATCATTAAAACAATTTGTTAATTAATGTGCTGAGTGAAAGGAGGTTCCTCTTAAGTCTGTGTAGGCTAACATACAAAATGAAACAATCTCATTTCTCTAAAAATAATGTACTCTTATAAGTCTGTTTTGTTTATTTAAGTGTGGCAATGTCATTTCAGTGTCAGAGATTTGTACTTTTGATAATGATCCATTTACTTTCTCTAAAAATTAGTCTTAGGCAAGAAAATACATGTGTGTGCTTTTGAAGTTCTTTGGAAAATTATTCTTTTGCAAGTGAGAATGGAATGTCTTTAGTCACCAATTATAATTTTGACACTGAAAACTCAAAAAGTATACATTATTGTGTTGAAAAAAACTAATATTGATGTTTTAAAAATATCTTGGATGTTTCCCCTAACTAGTATCTCCACATTTTTGTTGTAAAAATAATGTGTATACTTTGAAGGGATACTTTTAAAAATTACAAAACAGAGAATAAAGTTTTACAGCTTTAGGATATTCATCTCTGGCAGTATCCTATAGTGCTTAAAGACATGTAAATTGGGGTCAACTTGCTAGAAGATAATTTATCCTTTATTTTTGAAAGGTCTGTGCTTTTTGACCCAATTGTACGTATGGCTCTCTATGTAACGAGGAATCAAAAGAACTTTTTAATTCATTTGCTAGTAAGTTCAGAGTAGTTAAAAAATGTCAAGGGATCAATAACTCATCGTGTTACAAATACAGTCTCTTTTTCATTACCAACCTTTACAAGAGTGCTCAGTATTTTCTACTTAGGCCCCTACTTGGTCCTAGCAATATACTGTCTTTACCCATTTTTTTCACTGAAACTTCTCACCTAAGAATTCTTAATTATCTGAACTAGGGACCCATTCATTTTCTTTATTGTACTTAATATCTTTGTGATTTGGGGACTTAGGATCCTTATGCCCTTCTGGAAAATATCTTCTTTCTTGGCCTTCAGGATAATATATGACATTGTTCTTCCATCTCCCTGAACTTCCATACTTGATTTTCCTTCTCTTGTAAGGCTCTCCCGTAGGACTTTAGATGCATTATACCATTTAATTCTTCAAGTAACCCTCTCAGAAGTTCTGAAGCTCAAATGTTTGTTTCCTTGTTGCAATGATACTGCTCAAAACTCTGCTAAGAAGTTAGAAACTCTTAGAAAGTTAGTCTCTTAGAAACTCTTTTCCATGCTTTCTTGGCCTCTTCCCCAACACATGTGCAGTTAGAAATCAGCAAATGCTCTGAACAAGTAAAGTGGCAAATGTATAACTCACTTTATTGTGTTTCCTTTCTCTTCAGAATCTTTTAAGTTCTTAGTTGTACTCTGATGTATGCAATTGTTGTTGTTGCTACAAAGCTTTTTTAAAACTAAGTTTTATTCAGTTTTATGGTAGTTTCTGAACAGATTTCGTCTAAACCAAGCTGCCCATCATGCCTGGAAAGAAAAGTTATCAGCAGTGTTGTTCAAATGGCAATATGATAACTCTATTTTACTGGTCCAAGATGAGATCAAAAGATTGCAGTGGAATATATACAAACACTGCTCCTTCATCTAAAATGTCTTATATACTTCTTACCCTCCGAATGCCAGCTGAGCCAAACAGTTGATTTATATTCCTTACATGCCTTAGTTGATTTACATTCTGGCACAACCTCCTTATCTCATCACAGATAGTGAAGAGCAGTTCACTGACCAGCTGTCTAAAGACTTCAAATTCACTAGTTTCAGGACCAAAGAATGAAGCACAGTACAGCCTAGAGTAAATTTAGCTGTGTGCTAGCAGCTTACAACATAATTTGAGGCTTCCCTTTTGTTGAATGCCTATACTGAGACAGGGATTTATTAATTCAGCAAAGCCCTGATGCCATAATCACTGTTAAAATTCTTGGTAATTTTGACATTATTTCAGATTGAAATTTTTGTAATGGAAGAGACCTTCCTTTCTCCTGTCACAGGCTAATTCTTGTTCCTCCACTCTGAACCTGATCTCCATCTTGAAGTGTTGATGTTACCCAGGACTTAACCTTGATTCTCACTGTGCATCTTATGGTTCAAGTAGCCCATATTCTGATGGCACTACCTACCCCACTCTCTCCCTCTTCATCACTAGTCCCAACCTCTCTCCCGAACATTGACTACTTGTATCTCTCCTGCTGGCACCTTGCTCTCTATGTATCTATGTTAAGGTCTTTATTTCCCTAATTCTTCAAACTTATTTTCTTGATGAAAATAACATCATTGTCCTCCTTGTTAACCAAGTCAAAACAGGGATAATAGGGCCATCATGATGACAGTCCCTCAAATCCTGCAACATCTAATGCATTCCAAATTCCATGTGAATCTACTTCCTAAATACTTTATTATTTTACTTTAGTAAACATACATCACCCTGAGCTTGTGAGGACAAGTGCATTTCTTAATCCCCATCACCTATTTAACCCATCCTTCCACCCATGTCCCCTCTGGTAACCATCAATTTGTTCTCTATAATTAAGAGTCTTTCTTGGTTTGCCTCCCTCTCTCTCTTTTTTCCCTTTTCTCATTTGTTTTGTTTCTTAAGATGCATATATGAATGAAATTATATGGTATTTTTTTTCTCTGTCTTATTTCACTTAGCATACTCTCTAATTCCCTCCATGTTGTTGCAAATGGCAAAATTTCATTCTTTTTTATGGCTAAATAACATTTCTCTCTCTCTCTGAATATAGATATAGATACAGATATAGATTACATCTTCTTGATCCATTCATCTATTGGGCTGCTTCCATATTTGACTATTATAGATAATGCTCCTATAAACATAGGTGTACATGTATCCCTTTGAATTAGTGCTTTTGTATTTTTTGGGATAAATGCCCAGTAATGTGATTACTGGAACATAGGGTACTTCTATTTTTAATTTTTTGAGTAACCTCTGTACTATTTTCTAGAGTGGTTGCACCAGTTTGCATTCCCACCAAGAGGGTTGGTAGAAGGGCGTTTGTTTTTCTCTGCATCCTTGCCAACACTTGTTGTTTCTAGTGTTGCTAATTTTAGCCAATCTGATAGGTGTGATCTACTTCCTAAATATTTACTGATTTATTTAACTAATCTTAGTCCTGGTTGCCACTAGAGCAATTCAGACTGTATTCTCTTGCTTATATTGCTAAAAGAGTCTTAAAATTGGTATCCTTTTTAAGGATACATATCCTTAAAAATGTATAAAAATTACATTTTTCTATACACTTTCATCAATAGTATGGTAAGAGTGATATTTTAAATATTTAAATATTATTATATTACTCAATTGCTCAAAGTTCTTCAATGCATTCTCACTGAGTGTAAAATCAAGTCATCGTCACATGTCTTCCACAGTGTCCCATGGCCCTCAATTACCTCATGACTTCACTACTTCCCATTCTCTTTACATTTTATCTTCTCATCACACTGATTTTCAGTACATTTGAAGATCAAATTCTATTGCATCCAAGCCTCTCATTTCCCCCCCTCTTTTTTCTAGGGCTTCTTATAAAGCCTACACTTTAGTGGATGAGACAGAAAATGAACAGGAAATGAGAATTATTATCCTGGCTTCAGATGTTTTTGTCCTCCCTCATTCTTGCCTCTTTTTGCAATTCTAGGCACTAAAAATTGGAGAGAAGAGTGGCATGGGTCATTTTTTTCTCGTTTATATCATATAGTCTGAGGAAAATGAGTATTTTTGCAACAGCATGTAAGACATTATATGCTTTAAGTCCTCCATGCTTGGAAAAAATCTCCCCTCCCTCCACTTCACTCTCTCTCTCCCCCCACCCCCCACCACACACAACTGTGCATACAAGTGGCAGAATATATATATGAATGGTCTCTTTATATTCCTGCTCTAACAATCCTAATCTCACCTTCTATCTCCCCTAGACTTAACTGTCAGACACATGTCTAAGTCTGGTTAGTGAGAAAGGAATGTAATATTAACATATATTACTCCACTTTGTCAATGAAAACACTGTGTGCAAGAACAACTTCAAGATAATTGTTCTAGTTTTCATCCAGATTTTCACTTCAAATTTCCTTGCATATGGAATTCCTGGAGCTGCTTTTTTATAATTAAAATTGTGATAAATGTCATGAAGGAAAATGTCAGAGTGCATGACATACTAAAAGGGCAATGTATTTAGATGGAAGAAATGGTCAGGAAAGACTTTTTGAGATAAGTAATGAAAGTGAACCTAAAAGATGAATGGGATCTGGGTGAACGGGATGTGCATACATGTGTGGAGAGACCAGTTAACAGTGTGTAAGATATTATTGACATGCAAGTAGTCAATAATAGTATAAAAATTGAACCGAATACCATGTAGCTTGAATATGGTAAACCAGAAGGAAAGTGATATAACATAAACCTGGACAGTTAAGCAGGAGGCAGAACAAATAAGGATTTTAGAACCTATAAAAATCTGGAGAGTGCTTGCTGAAAAAGAAAAAGATAAGAAAAGAGAGAGACAAAAAAAAAAAAGAGAGAGAGAGAGAGCCATAGAGTGGTTTCATTACTTCATGTCATCTTTCCTGACTTTAGGTTATTTAAATATTCTTTAGTATTCCATTTCAACGTATCTATTATCTTTTGATGATCTTTTGCCTCATATTTTTAGTGGTTGCTCTAGGGATATATAATATCTAATATAGTGTATTATATATAATATACTTTCACAGACTCCTTAGTTAATATTTTACCACTTCATGTAAAATGAGGAAGACTTCTAACCATATAGATCCCTTTACTTTCTCAACTTTATATTATTGTTGCCATATGTATTACATTTACATATATTGAAATCACATCAGACAGTTATACATACAACTATAATATATTTTATTATATATTATATTATAAATAATGTATTAATTTTTATTATTTAATATATAATATGTTATTATAATATATATCTATTAAATAACTTGGAGAAGAAAAGTTTATTGTATTTAACCAGATACTTACTATCTTCTTTTATTCCCGAAGTTCCAAGATACCTTTTTATTTTATTTTATTTTATTTTATTATTTTTTTTTTAATTTTTTTTACAAATAGTTTATTGTCAAATTAGTTTCCACATAACACCCAGTGCTCATCCCCACAAGTGTCCTCCTCCATGCCCATCCCTCCTCCCCCCACATCCATCAGTCCTCAGTTTTTGTCAGCATTCAAGAGTCTCTCATGGTTTGCCTCTCTCCCTTTCCCCCACCATTTCCGCCCTTCTTCTCCCCCTTGGTCCTCTGTTAAGTTCCTCCTAATCCTCCTATACGTGCACACATATGATATTCGTCCTTCTCTGCCTGACTTATTTCGCTCAGCATAACACCCTCAAGGTCCATCCATGTTGCTACACATGGCCAGATTTCATTGTTTCTCATTGCCATGTAGTATTCCATGGTATAGATAAACCACATCTTCTTGATCCATTCATCTGTTGATGGACACTTAGGCTCTTTCCATGTTTTAGCTATTGTGGAGAGTGCTGCTATGAACATTGGGGTACATGTGCTCCTATGCATCAGCATTTCTGTATCCCTTGGGTAAATTCCTAGCAGTGCTATTGCTGGGTCATAGGGGAGTTCTATTGTTAGTTTCCTGAGGAACCTCCACACTGTTTTCCAGAGGGGCTGTACCAGTTTACATTCCCACCAACAGTGTAGGAGGGTGCCCGTTTCTCCACATCCTTGCCAGCATCTAGAGTTCTCTGATTGGCTCATTTTAGCCACTCTGACTGACGTGAGGTGCCAAGATACCTTTTTAAATGCTTCCCTCTAAACCTGAAGAATTTTCTTTAGCAGTTCTTTTAATGCAGGTCATCTCACAACAAATTCTCTTAGTCTTTTTCACCTGACATTCTCCTTATTATATTATTATTCATGAAGTATGTATTTGTTGAGTCTAGAATTGTGGGTTGGCAATTCTTTTCCTTTAGCAATTTAACAATATTGTTCTGTTTTCTGGACTCTGTGGATTATGATGAGAAATTGACAGACATTAGATATTTTTTCCCAATATATAATTATGTAATATGTCTTCTTCCTCAGGATGTCATAATATAAGTGACATAAATATACATACAGCCTTTAACAGTTTGATATGATTACGCCTAGGCCTGGTTTTATGAGTATATCCCGTTGTTTGGGAGTTTGCTGAGCTTCTTGAATGTATAAATTTATATCCTTCACCAAATTTGGAAAGTTCAGCCATTATTTTTATTTGTCTGTTTTTGCACCAATCTCTTTATCTTCTCATTTGAAACTCTCATTACATGGATGTTAGATATTATAGTGTCCAACAGGTTTCTGATATCCTGTTTACTTGAACTTTCATTATTTTTTCCTTTCTGCTTTACAGGTTGGATCATTTCTGTTGCTCTTTTTTCAAGGTTACAAAGTCCCTTCTCTGTCCTCTACATTCTGCTATTTAGTCTATTCATTAAAAATTTAATGTTAGTCATTGTATTTTTTAATTCTTATATTGCTACTTTTAACTTTTTATATTTTCTCTTTTTTTCTGCTGATAGCTTCCATTAATTTCAAGAGTGTTTACCTTTGCCTCATGGAGCACAGTTAGTTTAGCTGCTTTAAAGGATGATAATTCCAATGTGTTTTTCCATGAAAATTAGATTTTCTTGGTTATTTGTATGTTGACATCATGATTTATTTCTTGGGAACTTTTAGCATTAAGTGGCTCAGAGTCCTATTAAAGTCATTAACTTGAGGTATATATTTTTTAAGTAGGCAATCAACCAAATTGTAAGTTCTATGTCACTTGCTATCCCAGTGTCCATTCTACCTTCACATTGGAAAATGTTTAAGCCTGTCCTATGCATGTGACACTCAGAAGTTATCTGAGATTTTTTCCAGTTGTTTATATATTAGACATTTCTCAAGCCCTTTACTCTGCTTCTTTGTATTTATTCCACACATTTCCAGCTAGTGAGTCAGCCAGGGCCTTTGTGAGGCCTTTCACAGACAGAACATTCTCCTCCAGTTCTCCCCTCCTTGAGATTTCTGCCATCCTCTCTGGTAACCAGCAGCCCTTTTCCCCAGTTCTGGACAGAAACATGTTTTATCCCAAGAATTTCAGCTCTCTATATGTAATGTTGTTCTTGTAATTAGGGTCACCCTCAAGGTAATCAGGAAATAAAAAGATATTTTTAAAATGATAGGAATTTTCTCCACATTCTCTGGACTTTCGTGACTGATTTTCCAGGTTCTTCTCTCCAGAAAAATGGGTTTTATCTTGGAATTTTAGATTTTGCTCCTACAGCAGTGTACCCTGTGGCTGAGACTGAAGTTAGGGCAGGATTAGAATAGAGAAAAGAGAATTTTATTCACACTCTTCAGCTCACAGAGTCTCCTTTTACTGATCATTTAGAGAAATAGGGAGTTTCTCTCAGAGTTAGTTCTCTCTGCACTCTGCAACTGACTGACTTTGGGTCAAAGCCAAGATGTAAAAGAGGGAAAATATACTCTTACTATAGAACAGGACATTCTCCAAGTTGACCCTCTTCCTTAATGCAGTGCGTTTGTTTGCTTTGCAGGGACCCTGTTTTTTTGTATTCTGATTAAAGTTTTAATTATACTGAGTGGATGAGATAGGCATTAGTAGTTTTACAGCAGCCTAAAATCATCTGATTTCTCTTTTAGAGAGGATAATAGAGACACAAAGTAAGTAATGAGATGTGTATTTCTGAAGCCCAGGGTTGAAGAATGAATTGGAGATAATAGCCACTGGTCATCAGACTTCCAACTCTTACTTCCTTTCACAAGAGAAAGCAAACATAATCTTGTCCACATAGTTTTTGGGCAATGTATACATAGAGGAATATCTTAGAAATAAGTAATTAAAGCAAACTTTGAAGGAAATTTACCTAAATTTCCTTCACCCAGTTAATATTTCATTAAGATTTCTATGTATAGCATGGGAAACTGGAGAAAACTAGGGAGAAGTGCCTTTAAAGTTGGATAATTTCATGTAATTGTTGAGTTCTGCCAGTAAAGCAATAAAAACAAAAGCTATTTATGACTACTTTACAAACAGCTCCCCAAACAGCATTATATCACACAGATGTAAATAAAATGTTGTCTTTTATACTTTGCCTTAAGGAAAGCAATATGAGTGGTTAAATCAAATAGCTCTCTGTAATTTTGTCTGCCCTGCCATATTACAATGCTGGTGGGTTTACTGGTACTGACCACACTAATTTTTCTTTACTAGTCTTTGCCCAGTAGATTCCTCCATTGAAGCATGTGTTTGATTTCTAACTTGACAATGCCATACACTCAAGAACATTTTTTAAAAATGAGATTTTAAGATTCAAGTTATGTGTGCATGTTTTCAGTAATACATTCCTAGTCTTCTTCTGCACTGAATGAGAAAGAAGATGTAAAAACTCATTGAGTAAACACTACTAGAAATCAAAATAATCTTGGGTAAGATAAAGAAAAATAAGACATTATCATACAGATAGTTTATCACCTTCAACATTAGTTTGTATGGGTTTTCTTTATATCCATTAAGTATATTCCGAAGAGGAGAAGACATTACATATAGATTTGAAAAAGCTCCATGCAAAGGCAGCTGCCAATTATTCTGAATTCTCATTCTTATTATGTAGCTTTCTATTCAAAGAACATTAGTTGCTTCTAATATCTTAATTTAGCCAAAAATATATTTTACCATGTTCCAACAACCTCCTATGGGGATTTAAAAAGTGACTACAAGTTCCTTATTCACTTATTCCAGCAAGGGCAACACTTGTATTTAATTCACCTAACATAGTAGACAATGAATACTGTGCTTTTCTGCCTTTTCTCCATCTTAGAAAACCTTTCAGGTCAAGTTCAAATATGATATACATCAAGATAGTTTCATCTCATTCTTACTGTTTGTGTATTCACCTTAAGATGTCGTTTATTCTCATATTTTCTCTAATTTATGTGCAGTTTACCTTGTATCATTGGGAAAATTGAAAACATCTTCTTGATGAGAACTCCATCATTTGCTTTCTGTACATCTTTGAATGTAGAGTCTAGTGCAGTGTATCTAGTAAGTATTAAGCAAACACTTAGCAACTTTAAATTGAACAAAAAGTAAATATTTCCTTTATAGTCAGCAGACCTAGAAATATAACCATTTCAGTTGCATGATTTAAATGCAACTCAGTATCTTAACTCTGCTATTCTCTCTAATTAGATATATTCTCTTTGAAGAGACTAAGTAACTCTAAATGGATTTTGAGATCTATTCAAAATTGCCATTCCTAAGGTAGAATTTGGTAGTAATCAGAATACCAGATAATAATCTTATCCTTACTATGTGACAGGGTTGTTGAAGTTGAAATTAAATGGCATGAATGGAGGGGCACCTGGGTGGCTCAGTTGGTTGAGCATCTGACTCTTGATTTCAGCTCAAGTCATGATCTCACAGCTCATAAGATTGAGCCCTGTGTTGGGGTCCATGCTGACAGTGTGGAGCCTACTTGGAATTCTCTCTCTCCCTGCTCTCTCTGCTCTTTCCCTGCTCTCTCTTTCTCAAAATAAATAAATAAAATAAAAAAAATCAATGACGAGACTGGTTCAACGGACTGAGCCACCCAGGCACCCTATTCAATGATGCAACTGGAAATGAATCCTAAACTCTAAAGTGACATTTAAATATCCAGTATTATGAATGGTATAACCAACCTCCTCCTTTCACAGTGGCCTATCAATCATTGACCTGCCCTCAAACTGGAGCCACATAAGGAGTGAAATAAGGTGTCACAGCCCTTGTGAATGTGGGCAGAATGTTATTTCTTATTTCCTACCATGCAATGTGGATCAGTAACAAACTAATAAGCAGAAGCAGAAAAATGAGATTATTTTTCTCAATTACCATTCACTGCCCTTTAAAACAAAGAAATATAATTGATTTTGTCTGGTTTCTCAGCAGTATCTGGCAGAAAGAGAAGTGATATTTCTGACCTTCATGATGTTCTACAATCGGGGAGATTAAATCAGGATGATGGAAAAGGGGAAGAAAACAAAGTGCTTGCATTATTCTATAGAAATCAAGTAAATTAGATAAATATTTGTCAGTGTGGTGACATGGCAGAATAAAGAATATATTAGGTTATACCATATTCTAGTTAAATACTGGCTATGAATCACTGAATTAAAAAAGAATCTAGACAAATGGGTTAAAATAAACAGGAATATCTTTCCTATTGATAAGAATATGTTTAAAAATCACCAACTAGATGAAAATATTTTCAATAGCAGCAGACACCTGTTTGCCTAAAACTCCATCTGTCATTTGGGGATGGGGTCAATTATGCACTGATGAATATTGAGTCAATATTAATGCAACTTTATGATTTTGAAACCCATTAAGTGTACACATTTACCTTAGTGCTTCTTGTTAATATTGAAGAATAATTAGAGCTAACAGTCATCTGAAAAGATGACTCAAAAGTGATAACTGCAAAGCTGATACTCTAAAAAAGCAGCCACCCCACATATCCATCCTAGTGAAAACTTGCACACACACATACAAAATACCACGTAGTTCATGGGTTCTCATGAAGGATTTGTAGTTGATTAAGCCTGTGTGAACAATGTCCTGCTTTTTAAATCAATTCCAAATTTCTCTTCTTATACACCTTATCTGTTTTTGTTTAATTTAATTTTTTTCAGGCTGTGGGTGTGTCATGCCCTCTTCTTCAGAGCAGCTTCATTTCCAGATTCACTTAATGATTTTCTTTCAATTCAGGATTTCCACTTATTTTTCTCTGCTTGTGAAGCAAGCCATAGTAGTGCTGCCTTCTTAAAGAGCATTAGAGATATCTCATCGCTGTGATAGCAGAAATGTGTCAAATGTGTCCTGTATGAAAGAGAGCAAAACAGCATTACATAATGTTTTCATTCCTGGTCAGTTAGGTACTACAGCCTTAAGGAGGGACCAAAGGGGTTAGGGTTAGAATAGGCTTCTAATGATCTGGTTCCATTTCTCCATTGCAAAAGGTGTAAAGAATATGAAAGGTCTTTAGTCATCAGAAAATATTTTAAGTTGATGATTTATTCATAGATGATATTCAGACTTCCTAAGTGTTAAAATTACTTTGCCAAATTAGCATAAAAATTTTGGGACAATCTTTATTTGAATATAATAAATATTAGATTAGATTTGCTCATTGTTTCTGTCTGTGAATATAGAAGCTAAAGACAAAAATATGTGTGCCTGGGGTTGGGAAACTGAAAACAGACACAAAGCAACCAACAAATGACTAACCATAATTTAAAATTTATTCTAGTGAAACTTCAGTTCTGATATGGTTACCTTCTCTGATTTTCCTAGTAGATTTTGAGCAGATGAGGGCAGGTCTTACTCATTTCTATGTCTTCAGAACTTCATTCAGTGCTAGAAGATAGTGCATAGAGACTAAATGTTTGAGAAATAAGTAAGTAAGTGCGTCAATGGAGTTCTATTTTGATGAAGACATCTCAAAAGTTTGAAGATTTCATTGGAAATAAGATTTGTTATTTTGTCCCACAGCACATTGGTGCACATTGGCGCACATTGACGAATGTGGCTTGGGGCCTAAAGTCGAGGGTTTGATAGGCACGCCTGGGTAGCAATGATGAGAAATGCAGATTTTTGTCAATTCTTTAAGGTGTATTTGTGGGTGGCCTATGGAATATACCACTAATATATTTTTATGTCATAACTATGTTTACCATCTTAAAGCATCAATATTCAATTCCATAGAAGGCGTCCTCTGAGTTCTCTGTAGCAAGAACTTTGTCATTCCAATTTCCATATGAACTCCTGTATAGCTCAGTATTTACTAGGCATTTGAGTATCTACCTATCATCCATCCATCTATCCATCTATCTATCTCTAGCAGGCTATTCTAAAAATCATCTGAAAAGACCATTTCAAGAGGCATTTGAAAAGCTGATAATTTCTTTATGGTTTATAACCAAGTGTTTACCACACTTATTGCTCACAGGAAAACTCTTTTTTTTCCAGTTTGGTACTGCTCATTGTTTCCCCATGACTAATATAATGATGTACCTAAATGAGAAAATAAAAGAATATTGCCAAAAAGTTAAATTAGCTTCTCCGATTTCTTCTGGGAAAACTGCCATCAATTTACACACGGGCTTTCTTATATAACAAACCATCACAGAGCATGTATTGACATAGATTTTTAGTTTGAGGGGTGAGTATGCTTATTTAAATTAGACCCAAATGATTTCACTCTTTCTCTTTTAATTTCAATTTTATTTCTGAGGTCTAATTATGAAAATATTTGCTATTGGAAAATACTATGTTAAATAATTATAAGTCATAAATCTCAATTTATCACAAGACTGCCATTCAATCTAATGAGCCTATTTTAGGCAGCCTTTGTAGAAAACAAAAACAAAAAGTCTAGTACAAAATTTTCCTATATTGTCTTAAATTTTAAAAATTCCTGAGTACATATTTGAGCATCTGTTTACTAAATCCTGGGCACGGAGAAGAGTAAGAGTGAGGAAGATGGTTAAGATAAGTCCCTTGAGGCACATTTACCCTAACATTTATAGCAGCACTATCAACAATAGCCAAATTAAGGAGGGAGCCCAAATGTCCATTGACTGACAAATGGATTAAGATGTGGTGTACATACTTATATACATATATACACACAATGAAATATTACTTAACTGTCAAAAAGAATGAGATCTTGCCATTCACAACAATGTGGATAGAACATTCTATTATGCTAACCAAAGTAAGTCAGTCAAAGAAAGACAAATATATGATTTCACTCATCTGTGGAATTTAAGAAACAGAACAGATGAGCATAGTGGATGAGAAGGAAAAATAAGATAAAAACAGGCTCATATTTGGTTAAGTTTTTTGCATCATGTTCATGAGGAGTATTGGTTTATGGTATTCTCTGCTTGTAAAGTCTTTAAGTTTATTTTGACTTTGATATCAGGTACCACTGACTTTTAGAATGAGTTAAAAAGTGTTACTGTGTCCTCTGTTTTCTGAAAGATTTGGTATCGGATTGGTATTATTTCTCCTTCAAATGTTTCATTGAAATTATCAGAGATGTCCTGTGGGCTGGAGTTTTATTGTGGGAAGGATTTCAATGAATAATTCAGTATATTTAATTTGTATAAGACTATTTATAATTCTTAATTCTTGTTAGGTCAGTTTTTGTAATTTGTGTCTTTCAAAGAATTTATCTGTTTCATTTAAGTTGTCAAATTTATTCATATAAAATGTTCATAATATTCTCTTATTATTTTTTGATGTTTGAAGGATCTGTAGTAATGTTCATCCTTTCTAATAATGATATTCATATTTTGTGTATTTCCTGTTTTTTTATTAATCATTCTGGCTAGGTATGTCATTCCCATTAATTATTTTTCAAATGATAAGGTTTTGGTTTTACTGAGTTTCTCTAGTGTGCTTATATTTTCTGTTGATTTCTGCTGTCATCTTACTAATGTTTTACTGCTGCTTGCTTTGGGTTTAATTTTCTCTTCAGTTTCTTAAGATAGAAACTTAGATACTTGATTTAAAATCTTTTTTTTCTTTTCTAAACATTTAAATCTATAAGTTCCCTCCATGTATCAGATCCCAAAAGTTGTCTTTTCATTATCATTCAGGTAAAAAGTATTTTATCACTTCTTTTGTTAATTCCTCTTTGACCCAGTGTTTATTTCAAAGTATGTTCTTTCATTTAAAAAAAAATTCAGAGTTTTTCTGGTCATTTGACTTACTGACTGTTATTTGAATTCCATTTTGATCCGAAAGTACAATCTGTTTGCATTCAACATTTTAAGATTTATTAAAGCTTGTTTTACCATGAAGAATTGTCTATCCTGCTATTTCATGTCCACTTGAAAAGAATATGTATGTTGTCTTTCTTGGGTATAGGGTTCTGTAAATATCAGTTAATTCAATGTGGTGTGATTGTATAATTGTTGCCCCCTTTAATTCTGTCACTTTTTACATTATGTACATCGAAACTCTATTATTTAGATGTACACAGTTTTTATGTTTCTCTGATGAATAGGAACTTTTATTATTATCAACTGTCCATCAATGGCCCTGAAATTTTGAAAGCTATCCTAATATTCAAATAATCACCGCAGTCCCCTTATACTTGCTGCTTGCATGTCATTTGTTTTTATGTCCACTTATTTATGGTTAGCCGACTAGTATGTTTATGGTTTAAGGGTGTCTTTTGTTGTCAGCAAAATATTTAATCTTTTTTTGTTGCTGTTGTTCTTTGCTTTTTACAAAATATCTTCTGTTAATCCATATCTTTATCTTATATTGATTATTTTATTAACTTTTATCAAAGTTATTAATGTGATTTTTAGGGTCTACCTTGTTATTTCTTCCACTCTATTTCTGTTTCTGTACTTTTTTTCCAAACCTTTTGAGAATTATTAAAATATTCTTTAGAATCTCATGTTCATTTTCCTTTTGCTATGGTTCTTTGCCTTTTCTTACAGTTGCCTTAAAAATTTCATATTCAGGAGTGCCTGGGTGGCTCAGTCTGTGGACCATCGGACTCTTGATTTTGACTCAGATCATGAATCCAGGATTGTAGAATCAAGCTTTGGGTCACTGGGCTCTGTAATGACTGAGGAGTCTGCTTAAGATCCTCTCTTTTTCTCCCTCTGTCCCTCTCCCCTACTTGTGTGCGCACTTTCTCTCTAAAAAAAATTAAAAACAAAAGATTTCATATTTATACTTTTCAGAGACTATGCTAATTTCATAATGTACTGCTCCATATCAAATAGGAATATTGCAGACCTATAGGTTCACATATTCCCTTTATTTATATAATAGTTGTTACATGTAATAAAACAATGTTAATTATCAACCCAGTAAGACAATGTTATGATTTCTGTTTTGAACACCCGTAATTTATAATGAAATTAATAGGGATGAATGGTAAATAGAAAAATACATAGTCTTTTTGCATTAACACAGTTATTTACTATTTCCAATGTTCATTCTTTTCTGAGAATCTGTGTTTTTATCTATTATTATTTCCTTTTAGATTAAAGAGATTTCTTTTCTACTTCTTAAATAGTAGGTCTGTTAGTGATGGATTCTTCTAGTTTTCTTTTATCTGGGTATGTCTTTTATTTCCCTTCATTTCAAAATGATATTTTTATTGGATACAGTTTTTTTTTTCCTCAGCACATTAAAGAAGCTATTCTACTCCCTCTGTCTTCCATGATTTCTGATAAGAAGCCAACCATTAATCGATTTGTTGTTTCTCTGTAGGTAATATATTGTTCTTGTCTTGCTGCTTTCAGGATTTGTTCTTTATCACGGGCTTTCAGCAATTTAATTGTAATTTGCCTCATCGTGGACGTGTGTGTGTGTGTGTGTGTGTGTGTGTGTGTGTGTATTTGTGTGTGTGAATCTTTTCTGATGCTCATTTAGCTGATTACATTTGTAAATCTCTGATTTAGTCAAATTTGGTAAATTCCTCACAATAATTTCTTCAGTATTTATTTTTCTGCCTGACTCTCACTCTTTCCTCTTTCTTGTATTGCAATAACACATATGTTTTATAGTTTGGTCATATATACCAGGTATCTGAAGCTCTCTTCTTTTTAATTTTTTTTTTTTTTTTTTTTTTGCTTTTCTTCAACTGGATAATTTCTAAATCTCTATCTTCAACTTAATTTCCTTCTTTGTCTATTGTATCCTTTAGCTATCAAGTCTGCGCAGTGAATTGTATTTCAGAATTATATTTGGTAATTCTAGAATTTCCATTTTTTTCATTGTTTACTTCTCCTTCTCTGATGAAACTTCCCATTCCTCTGCTGAAAAATTTGCTCATTTAAAACATGTTTGGGTACCTGGGTGGCTCAGTCGGTTAAGCTTCTGGTTTTGGCTCAGGTCATGATCTCAGTTTCATGAATTCGAGTCCCAAATTTGACTCTCTGCTGACAGCTCAGAGAGCTTAGGATTCTTTCTCTCCCTCTTTCTCTGCTCTTCCTCTGCTCAAGCTATCTCTGTCACTCTCAAAAATAAATAATTAAATGAATTGTAAAAATAAAGTAAAATAAAACATGTTTTTTTTTTTCATTGAAGATAATTATAGTAGCTGCTTTAAAATTCTTTTTAGTTTAGTTAAAACATCTGGTCTTTTTGGGATCAGACTCAATTGATTTTATTTTATCTTGTGACGCTTTTCCGTTTCCTTGTATTTCATGTAAATTTCAAATCTATTGTGGACACTTAGTGTTAGGTAGATTCTTAACTTTGTTTTCTGTAATAAGTATTTGTTCCTTTGTTTTAGTGGGTGATTTTGTTGGCTGGGCTTGAGCTATAAATTTTATCTTTTGTGTAAGTGACTGAGTTCCATTTTTTTTTCTTTTAGCTAGGTTGCTTTGAGTCTTTTCAACATGTGTATTTCAGGGGTCAGCTAGAGTTGTAGATAGCCAGACTTGAGGAATTTTCTTCCAAGGTTTTGCCTTTCCAGGATTACTCCATTTTCTTTTGCGTTCCTGGTTTCCTGGTTTCTGTTTTTCCAGTTCTTGTAGGATAAAAACCTGTGGAGATTTCTTCCGGAGTCCTGCTGCTAATGTGCACAGTGTGGACTGTAGTTACTCCAGTGCTAAAATAGTAAGGCCCTTATGCAGATTTCTGTTCCTCCATGCTTCAAGTATTTCTGCACAACTCGTGTTGTTGCAGGATTCTCGCACAGAAAGTCGTGACACCGAGGCTTTTCTTTCCAGAAAGCAATTTTATTTGTGCTGGCACTGCTCAGTTGGGTTCATCCCAAAGAATTGAGCAGCCCACATCACATAGCATAGTTTTTTAATGCATTTTCTATTTCTTTGTCTCATAACACCCTTAAATATGCAGTCTGATTAAGTTGTCTCAGTTTACAAGGCCATAGGGAATGTAGACACCTAGGTGCATATCTAGGTGACCTTGAAGTCTTCTCTCCTCTTTTTCTCTCTCCTTAGGGAGGGGTCCCTACCAGAATGTCTTGTGCAGCATTATGCGAAGATTCTTAGTTGTCTTCTGAAAGGAATTTGTATAACTGAGTCTACTCAGGTCTTCTACTATACTCATAAATAGAAACCAATTTTATTTATTCTCTTTTCTTGGACTGCAGGCTGTTTCAGGAGGTCTCCCTGGACCTTCATCAATATGATAGCTCTTACCCCATAAGCCAAAGAATAATATGACATTTCTGACAACCATCAAGTATGTCTACTACATTAAATATTTGAGAATGGAGAAAGGACTACCAGCTGGCTCTAAGGACTTAGTGGATCCACTGTGAGCTAAATAAGAACCAAATCTCCATTTATAACCTAAACCTATATGTCTCACTTAAGAGAGGGGGCATGTAAAATACCTGGTTCCCAAATCTTCAAACGTGTCTCGTAGCCTAGAATACCTGAGTATTTCCCTATATCGAATGTATTGTAGCACAAGTAAATGGTGATGAGTCTCACTGGGGAAGAAATGGAATAATCATTAACATATATATATGCTATGGTGTGGCAGGATCACTTTCATTAGTTTTTACATATGTTCCACATCTTAAAACTGGCTCAGGTCTAGGGTAAGATTTCTAGAGTATATCCCCTCAAACTTTTGATGTTCTATCTTTGATTTATTTTTTGTATTAACCATGTTTTCTCAATCTTAGCACTATTGCTATTGCAAGCCAAATAATTGGCTATTATGGAGAATTGTCCTGAACATTTCAGGATGTTTAGCAACTTCTTTGCCCTCTATCTACTGTATATGAGAGCACCTCCTAAGCTGTGACAGCTAAAAATGTTTCAACAATACCCTTGCTAACTGTGCATCTATCTTGCTCTCAAGAAGTTCAATTTCTTTGTTTTTTCCCTTGTTTTTTTTTTTTTAAAGAAAGCACATGAGCAAGGGAGAAGGACAGAGGGAAAGAGAAAGAGAACAGAACAGAAAGAGACAGAGGGAGAGAATCCTAAGAAGGCCTCACACTCAGTGCAGAGGCCAACATGGGGCTCAATCCCATGACCCTGGGATCATGACCTGAGCCAAAATCAGAAGAAAGATGTTCAACCAACTGAACTACCCAGGCATCATAGAAGTTCAATTTCTCTCAAGCATTTTCATAATTACCTTCAAGTCAGGTAACCTAGTTGACACTTTTCCTTTGTCCACTTAATAAAATAATTTTACTTCTCTTGCTTTTGACTATAAAATGCCATAATTCTCCCCTCAATTACATTTGAGATACTATCATCACTATTTCAATTAGAAAGCCCCCGCTAACATCATGCTGTCTCCCAGAGTCCTTGCCATCATGTAAAATGTTTTGTTCAGTTGGCAAACTCATCTTTGTTGGCAAACTTCTACTCTCTTTTCTCCATTACCATAGGGATGAATCCCCTAGTCCCATAGCTCCTGCTATGCAGGAACTGGGACCAGTTCATGCAACTCTGTTGACATATAGTCCTTTTTCTCCCTTAGCCAGCCCAGAATTTCTACCTTTTGGTTATGCTGAGATTTTACTTTAATCATGGGTCTAGGGGCCAGAAGGAGAAAAAGAGGTAGATTCTGAGTGGGTGCACAGGTTGGTTTATGAGGCAAAATCCTCTATGTAACCGTGAGATGAGAATTAGTCTTTAAAAAGGAGAAATGGGCCATTTGTACAGACTCTGATGAATCAGGTGAATTTCCCCTTTTGCTATTGAAGAAATGAGTCTCTTTATTCAAGATGGTTTTCTGTTAGACATTGCCTTATATTCTTGATCACCTATTCTGAACTTTATATTGTCTATCTTCATTGTATAGGTAACTCTCAGTGGCCAACATCAATAGAATCTGCGGACTTTCCAGGATCAGGCTCATTCTCTATTTCTCATCTTGTGTGTCTCTTATTCCTTATTATTATCAGTGATGGCATCTGATTTTAGACTCATTCTTTGAAGCAATGAATTATGTTTTAATTGACATCATTATTAACCATGTGCAAATCAAAATGTTATACATTTCTGAAGTGTGTTGGAATTTCTCTGTATTGATCACTGACACTCCTTTTATTGATTATAAGAACAATCAGAGTTTGATACTAAGTGATTTTGCAAAATCTTTCCTTTCTGTTGATGAAACAATAAAAATCATAAACCCATTTATTGATTCTTTGACTAATTCCTGCTGTGGCAAAATGATACTTACCAAATGTAGGCATACAGTTTTTTTAGATTTCTCATGCTGTTTCAATATGTTCGCAGGCAAGTTGACAATGGGGTTGTTTTGATTTTCTACGACTTATGTGAGGCTTGTGAGTGGGATGCCCCTAAAATAGTGATACTGCTCTTTTTAAATATTGATGATTTAATGTTAGTACAGAAGTAGGAACTCAAATGAGTATTTTAGGGTGGGTAATAATCATGTTCTGATTTAACTTTCCCTCATATCTGGGACTCTTCGGCATTACACCAGTGTAACCAGAAGCCCCTTTCCAAGTCAAAATACCTTTACCATGGCTTCCAGTTCTGCGGGTACTAACTGTATAAACTTGGGCTAACCTCTTACCACCTCTTCAAATTTTAGTTTCATCATCTGTAAAAGTGGCCATGATGCCATTTATCTTGGAGGCCCTGTAAAAGTTAAACATAATAATTCATGTTAAAGTATTTTCTAAAATATAAAGAGGAATATAAGGAGAGAATGGAAAACTTACACCCTCTTTAGCAGCTGAAATTAAACACATTATGATTGATCTCCATCCAATGTAAGGGGACATGATACACAGCCTAGCTGAACTATGTTCTTATTTTTTCTTACACTCTCCTAGAGCTAATCATGTTATATTCATACAGATATTCAAGATGTGGTTGACAGATTTTAAACTAAATGTAGTTGTTAAGACTCTTTTTCCTGTTTAAAATTCTACTTTTATCACTTCAGAAATGTCATCCTAAGAACACATGCTGACAGATGATTGAGGGTTCTACTCTGAAGCAATGTAGAAAGCAAATGCATTCTTGAGGGAAAAGTAAATTAGAAATATTGGATTCATTAGAAGGCGCATAAGCTTTTGTGATCTGTCTGTTAGCAACACCTGTCTTACCTAGAGAGATTTGATTTATCAGAACCATCACATCAATGAATTCAGAAGCAGGAAATATTAAAATGCACTTTGAAGTTTTAAAAAAATCCACTCTGGTATAGAGGAAATGAAGTTACTAACATGATCTCGATGGACAAAAAACAATGGAAAGGATTTGGAAAACAGTGGGTAGTGATACCAGAGTTCCTTTGGCATAACACTTTTAAAGTCAAAAGCATCTATTTTAAAATAAATCTGAAGCAGCATGCATTTCTTATCTAACTTTACTGAGGTCAAAGCAAAGCATCGTATCTAAAATAGGTCAGCGCACACACACACACACACACACACACACCTGCAAAACAAATATAGAACAATCTATGACATTCTAGCTTCTGCTCTCTTATTAAGTATACTTAAATAAAGATGAGCCATGAAATCTATAACAGGAAATTAAAGCTAGCTCCATTAAGTCATTTTTGCTTGGGCGCCCACCAAAACTGGGAATTCCTCTAAGAGAGTAGTCCTTTAAATGTTCTCAGTTAAACAACTGAATTCACAAGTTTTGTTTAACAATAAAACAAAACTGGAAAATCTACAAAGTAAATATTAAAATTTAATATGTCAATATTAAAAAACAGTACTGCACAAATGGCCAAATAAGGAATCAAGTGGCAAATCAAAATAAGTCTCAAAACAAAACAAAATCCCAAAATGTATGGGATGAAACAAAAGCAGATGTTTGAATGGAATCTATGTTATAAATGCTTGTATTAAGAAAACAGTTCAAAAGACAACGTTGCACTGCAAGGAGCTAGAAAAAAGAAGCTTATCACAAATTTAGTAGAGGAAGAAAATAACAAAGAGAAATTATAAATAAATAAAATTGAGACCAGAATAAACAATAACAATATTGAGAGCAATGACCAGTTAAAAAAAAAAGTTGACAATGCTTTAACTACATTAACTAAGAAAAATAAAAAAGAAGACTCAAAAGCCAAAAAAATCAGAAAACTTAGAAAAAATATATAATTCCTAAAATCGCACGTTACTGTGATTGAATTATGAATCCTGAGTTTATGAAATAAGAAATCTTCTTAGACCAATCACAAGAAGGAAAGTTGTATTAGAAATAAAAAATCTAACACAGTAAAGTCCGAGACCATGTGGTTTCCTTGGTGAATTCTACCAAACATTAAAAAAAAAAAGTAACAACGATCTTTATCAAAATCTTACAAGTAAGTTTGGAAATACTCTTGGTAAAAGGACTGGGTGGCTCAGTCGGTTGAGCGTCTGACTTTGACTCAGGTCATGATCTCGCACTCTGTGAGTTCAAGCCCCGTGTTGTGCTCTGTGCTGACAGCTCAGAGCCTGGAGCCTACTTGGAATTCTGTATCTTTCTGTCTCTGCACCTCCCCCACTCACACTCTCTTTCTCTCAAAAATAAACACTAGAAAATTTTTTTAAAAAAGGAAATATTCTTGGTATGATTTCAGTCTTCTTACATTTGGAATATTTGTTATGTCTCTTTTTATGCGATTTAACTAGGGGATTCTTCGGTGGGTACTTGAAGAATTATTTTTCTTGAATGAAATGTCTTATAGAACTGTATATTCTGAAGTATGCTTCAAGTGAAAAATGTTCCTGTTGGAAAAAGTAACTTTAAGTGAAGGTACTCATTTAAAATAAAGCATATAAGAGAGGAGGTGGGAGGGGGGAATGGGTGAAATAGGTGAAGAGGATTAAGGTTACACTTATCATGATGAGCACTGAGTAGGTATAGAATTGCTGAGTCATTATATTTACACCTGAGATTAATATAACACTGTGTGTTAACTAGACTGGAATTAAAATTAAAAACATAATAAAAACTACAGTTTTGTCGTCAGTTCAGAAGACTTAAAGAACTGGATAGAGCCATGTGGTGGGCTTTTTGTTTTTTGTTTTTTTTTAGTTTTTTTCTTCTTCCGAGTTTTTATTTAAATTCAAGTTAGTTAATGTGTAATATTGGTTAAGGGAGTAGAATTTAGTGATTAATCAATGACATACAACACTAAGTGCTCAACACAACAAATCCCCTCCTTAATACCCATCATCCATTTAGCTCATCCCCCCCACCCAATTCCCCTCCACCAACCCTCAGTTTGTTCTCTATAGTTTAGTCTCTCCTTCCAGAATTGGTCCCTACATAGTGGGATCCTTTAAGGCATCAGGTTTTGAATTCCAGCCAAAGCACCTGGTAGGTGCTGGAGACTGTGGAGCAAGGCAAGCTGGCCTCATGGCCTACTCTGTGAGGGATGCCTGAATACCATGGTTTGGAACACCCATCTGGGGAGGAGAAACAGGGGCGTTGCCATTTTCCTCCCTGTAAGCACCAGGGAACAGGACAGTGGCCCCCAGTTGTGGCGAGATGCACTTACACCAAACACCTCCCTCTGTGCCTAGTAACTGCTTATCTACCAGAGTGAGATTGACACTGACCTAACCAGACCACTTCTCCTCCAGACCAGCACAACTGCCTGTCCCAAGGCACCAACACACAACTGTCCTGTGGTTTTGTATGTTAGTCTGCTTCGTTGGTTTATTTAATTATTAATTTTTTCTTTTCTTCCCTTCTCTTTTCCCTTCTTTATCTTTCTACTCACCTCTTTTCCTTCCCACTTTGGAATCAGCCTCATAGTTTCTGATTTGAGTTTTGGTTGATTCTTACTATATATCTATACTATTTTTTTCTTTTTCGCGCTGTTCTGGTTGTTTCATCAGGAATTTTTACTCAATTCTTTTTACACCTTTTATGTATCTCCTTTTTTATTTTCCTCTCTTTATTTCTGGGTAAAGCCCTATAGTTTCCTTCATTCCCTGTCTGGTCTTTTTTCCCACCCCTGTAATTTCTCTCTTTGTTTGAGATAAGGTGTCTTCTTCCCCAACCCAACCCCCCTATTATTATTTAGAATAATAGTCATAAGACTAATAGCTGGTCTTGAAAAAAAGCATAGAAGACAGAGAACTATCACAGCAGATAACTGGAACCTAAGAAATAGTCTTGATGAATTAAGAAATGCTGTCACGCGGGCACCTAGGTGACTCTGTTGGTTGAGCATCTGACTTCAGTTTAGGTCATGATCTCATGGTTTATGAGTTTGGGCCTCACATTAGGCTCTGTGCTGACAGCTCGGAGCCTGGAGCTTGCTTCAGATTCTGTGTGTCCCTCTCTCTGCACCTCCCCTACTCACTCGCTCTCTCACTCTCTCTCTCAAAAATAAATAAACATTAAAACATTTTTTAAAAAGAAGAAATGCTGTCATGAGTTTCAAAATAAAATAGATGCAGTGATGGCAAGGATGGGAGAAGCAGAGGAGAGACTAGGGAAAATAAAAGATAAAATTATGGGAAATAAATAAGATGACAAAAGGAGAGAAATTACTAGACCATGAGGGGAGAATTAGAGACCTAAGTGATTCAATGAAAGAAAATAATATCCCTATCGCTGGAGTTACAGAAAAGGAAGAGAGAGAGAAAGGGGTAGAAGGTTTATTTGAACAAATTATAGCTGAGAACTTCCCTAATCTGCAAGAGGAAATAGGCAACCAAGTCTAGAAGGCACAGAAAACTCCCTTCAAAATCAACAAAGACAGGTCAACTCCACATATATCATAGTAAAATTGTCAAAATACAAAGATAAAGAATTCTGAAAGCAGCTAGGAAAAAACCAGCCTTAACCTACAGTGGTAAACACACAAAAGTAGTAGCAGACCTGTCCACTGAAACTTGACAGGCCAGAAGAGAGCGGAAGGAAATATTCAATGTACTGCAAAATATGCAGCCAAGAATCCTTTATCCATCAAGGCTGTCATTCAACATTGACAGATAAAGACTTTCCCAGACGAACAGACTAAAAGAGTTCATGACCACTAAACCAGTCCTGCAGGAGATCCTAAGGGGGGCTCTGTGAGTGGAAAGCAGCATTGATTACAAAGGACCAGAGACACCACCAGAGCATGAAACTTATAGATAACATAATGACACTAAATCCATATCTGTCAGTAATCACTCTGAATGTAAATGGACTAAATGCCCCAATCAAAAGACATAGGGTATCACAATGGATAAAAAAAAACAAAACCCAAGATCCATCTATTTACTGTCTATGAGAGACCTATTTTTATTTTTTATTTTATTTTTTAAATGTTTTTTATTTATTTCTGAGAAAGAGACAGCGTGAGCAGAGGAGGGTCAGAGACAAAGAGGGATACACAGAATCTGAAACAGGCTCCAGGCTCTGAGCTGGCAGTCAGCACAGAACCTGACGCGGGGCTCAAACCCACGAACTGTGAGATCATGACCTGAGCCAAAGCCGGACGATTAACCGGCTGAGCCGCCAGGCGCCCCGGGAGACCTATTTTAGACCTGAGGACACTGCAGATTGAAAATGAAGGGATGGAGAACCATATATCATGCTACTGGATGTCAAACAGAAGCCAGAGTAGCTGTATTTATATCACACAAACTAGATTTCAAACTAAAGGCTGTAACAAGAGATGAAGAAGGGCATTATATCATAATTAAGGAGTCTATTCATCAAGAAGAGCTAACAATTATTTATGCTAAACATTTGCTTATGCCCCCAGTGGCCCAAATATATCAATCAATTAATCACAAAATGTAAATAAATGTATAGATAACATACTGTGATTGTAGGGGACTTTAATACTCCACTTACAGCAATGGACAAATCTCTAGGCAGAACATCAGTAAGGAAAAAATGGCTCTGAATTACACATTGGGCCAGATGGATTTAACAGATACATTTAGAGCTTTTCATCCCAAATCAGCAGAATCCACATTCTTCCTGAGTGCACATGGAATATTCTCCAAAATAGATTACATACTGGGTCACAAAAGAGCCCCAAACAATATAAAAGGATTGAGATCATACCATGCATATTTTCAGATCACAACACTATGACTTGAAATCAACCACAAGAAAAAAATTGGAAAGCCTCCAAGTATATGGAGGCTAAAGAACATCCTATTAAAGAATGATGTGTCAACCAGGAAATTAAGGAAGAAATATAAAAATATACAGAAACAAATGAAAATGAAAACACAGCAGCCCAAATCCTTTGGGATGCAGCAAAGGCAGGCCTAAGAGGAAAATAAACTTCAATCCAAGCCTGTCTCAAGAAGCAAGAAAGATCCCAATATAGACCCTAACCTCACGCTTAAACGTACTAGAAACAGAGCAGTAACGAAAACCCTAAGCCATCAGCAGAAGAAAAATAATAAAGATTAGAGCAGGAATAAATTACATAGGATCTAAAACAAACAAACAAACAAAAAACAAAACAAAAACAAAAACAAAAAACAAACAGTAGAACAGATCAGTGAATCAGAGTATTTTTTGAAAGAATAAACAAAATTGATAACCCTGTAGCCAGATTTCTCAAGAAGAAAAGATAGAGGACCCAAATAGACAATATCATGAATGAAAGAGGAGAAATCACAATCAACACCACAGAAATACAATTATTAGAAAATACTATCAAAATTATATCCCAAACAAACTGAACAATCTGGAAGAAATGTACAAATTCCTAGACACCCACACACTACCAAAACTCAAATGGGAAGAAATAGAAAATTTGAACAGACCCAACTGAAGTAATTGAATCTGTTATCAAAAATGTCACAATAAATAAGAGTTCTGGGCCAGATGGCTTCCCTGGGGAATTCTATTAGACATTTAAAACAGAGTTAATACCTATTCTTCTCAAGCTTTACCAAAAAATAGAAATGGAGGGAAAACTTCCAGGCTCAGTCTTTGAAGCCAGCATTATCTTGATTCTCAAACCAAAGGAGAATTCTCCTTTACACACCAATATCTCTGTTACTCATGGATGCAAAAATTTGTAACAGCATACTAGCATATCAAATTCAAAAGTATATTGAAAGAATTATTCACCATGATTAAGTGGGATTTATTCCTGGGTTATAGGGCGGGTTCAATATTCAAAAATCAATCAATGTAATACATCACATTAATAGAAGAAAGGATAAGAACCATATGACCCTGTCAGTAGACGGAGAGAAAGTATTTGACAAAATACAGCATCCTTTCTTAATAAAAACCCTCAAGAAAATCAGGATAGAAGGAACATACCTTAACATCATAAAAGCCATAAATGAAAGGTCCACAGCTAATATCATCCTCAAAGGGGAAAACCTGAGAGCTTCCCCCTTGAGATCAGGAACACAACACGGATGTCCACACTTACCACTGGTGTTTAACATAGTGTTGAAAATCCTAGCCTCAGCAATCAGAGAACAAAAGGAGATAAAAGGCATCCAAATTGACAAAGAAGTCAAACTTTCACTTTTTACAGATGACATGATACTTTACATGGAAAACCCAAAGACTCCACCAAAAAAACTGCTAGAACTGATACATGAATTCAACACAGTCACGGAATATAAAATCAATGCACAAAAATTGGTTGCATTTCTATACAGCAATAATGAAACAACAGAAAAAGATATCAAGGAATTGATCCCATTAACAATTGTACCAAGAACCACGAAATACCTAGAAATAAACATAACCAAAGAGGTATAAGATCTGTACACTGGAATCTATAGAAAGGTTATGAAAGACACTGAAGAAGATGCAAAGTGGAAAAATATACCATGCTCATGGATTGGAAGAACAAATATTGTTATAATGTTGATACTACCCAAAGCAATCTATGCATACAAGGCAATACCAATCAAAATAGCACATTCTTCATAGAGCTAGAACAATCATAAAATTTGTGTGGAACCACAAAAGACCTTGAATAATCAAAATAATGAGAAAAAAGAAAGCTAAAGCTGGAGGCATTACGATCCCAGACTTTAAGCCTGTACAACAAAGCTGTAATCATCAAAACAGTATGGTATTGGCATAAAACCCAGACAGATAGACCAATTTAATAGAATAGAGAACCCAGAAATGGACCCACAAATCTATGGCCAACTAGTATTTGACATAGCAGGAAAGAGTATCCAGTGGAAAAAAGACAGTCATTTAACAGATGATGGTGGGAGAACTGGACAGCAACATGCATAAGAACGAAACTGGACCAGTTTCTTACACCATACACAAAAATAAATTTAAAAGTGGATGGAAGACCTACATATCAGATGGGAAACTATCATAATCCTAGAGGAGAAAACAGGCAACAACCTCCTCAGCCGCAGCAACTTCTTACTTGACATGCCTCCAAAGTCAAGGAAAATAAAAGCAAAAATGATCTACTTGGACCTCATCAAGATAAAAAACTTATGCACAGCAAAGGAAGCATTTAACAAAGTTAAAAGGCAACCAACAGAATAGGAGAAGATATTTTCAAATGATATATCGAATAAAGGGTTAGTATCAAAAAATCTATAAAGAACTTAAATTCAATACCCCCCCAGAAAAACCCAAATTACCCAGTTAAGAAATGGGGAAAGGACATGAATAGACACCTTTCCAAAGAAGACATCCAGATGGCTAACAAACACATAAAAAGATGATCAACATCACTCATCATCAGGGTGATTGTATTTACAAGTTAAACTTGTATTTACAAGTTAAAACCACATTAAGATACCACCTCGCACCACTCAGAGTGAGTAAAATTAACAACTCAGGAAGCAACAGATGTTGGCAAGGATGTGGAGAAAGGGGAACCCTCTTGCACTGATATGCAAACTGATACAGCCTCTTTGGAAAACAGTGTGGAGTTTCCTCAAAAATTAAAAATAGAATTAACCTATGACTCAGCAATAGCACTATTAGGAAACAGGAATGTTGATTCATAGGGGCAAATATACTCCAATGTTTATAGCAGCACTGTCAACAATAGCCAAATTATGGAAAAAGCCCAAATGTCTATCAACTGATGAATGGATAAAGAAGAGGTGGTATGTGTGTATGTATGTATATACACACAATGGAGTACTACTCAGTGATGAAAAAGAATGAAATCTTGCCATTTGCAACAACATGGATGGAACTGGAGGGTATTATGCTAAGTGAAATAATCAGAGAAAGACATATATCCCATGTTTTCACTCATATGTGAAATTTGAGAAGCCTAACAGAAGACCATGGTGTGGGAGCCCGACAGTGACCACAAGAAAGTGTGGTTAGGGACGTGGGGATGTGCCTGCACATGGGGGTCCCTGCCTGGGCAAAGCATGCCTGCAAACAGGGTGCTCTGCCAGGAGGCCTGCACACAATATCCAAGTTTAATGGTCGGCTCGCAAACGAGGGAACATGCCCTCCTTAGAACTAGGGAGGAGGCTGGAGTTGTGGGCAGGCCTCTTAGTAAACATGTTGTGGTCACTTCCTCCCTTTGCTCCCCCCTGTCCTTGAAATGTGTTTGGCTACTTGCCCTTAATTGGTAAAGGAATGCATCTTGTAGATTTCAGTTTGTATCCAGTTACAGGGGTATAAAATAAACCGCAAGAGGGGCTTGCGTAGAATTGTTCTCCGGCCGGAGTTGTGTCTCTGTCTTTTGTGTGTGTCTTGTCCTTTGTGTCATTTCGTCCGCAACATCTGGCGCCCAACATGGGGCAGAGGGCGAACGAAACCGAAAGGGTGAGTACCCCTCGGGGATTGTAGGTCCAAGGCAGGGGAACTTTTGGGAAAATTATGGGGAATTCCCCATCAGCAAAGGCACAATACATGGAGCTAGTCAAAGGACTTCTCCACTCCATCAGGATGAAGGTATCTAGTCGCCGTTTATCAGTTATTTCGCCTTGTGGAGCAGCATTGTTATGGGTTTAAGTGCCAACCCAAAGTACAATTAAACTTAAAGGAATGGAAGTTAATACAGAAGGAATTACGGCAACAGCATCAGAAGGGTAACATAATTCCTTTGAAATTGTGGACTCTATGTAGTGCTATCACTCAAGCACTTGCATTGCATTCTGCAGTTAAGGAGTTGATGGGAAAAGGAAGCCCAAAAGCAGGCTCAAATTAATGAGGGACAGAACCCTCTTGGTCCTCTGGAGGATAAATTGATGGGAGAGAGACAATTTCGAGCCTTGAGAGAACAGGCTCAATTTTCCGACCAGGATTTACAACAGGTGCACCAGGTATTTCTTAGGGCTTGGCGCCATGTTGTACCTACTGGCCACGCTCAGCCTTCTTTTATAAAAACTTTACAAGGACCCAATGAACCCTATACTGATTTTCTTGGTAGATTGCTGGTGGCTGTTGAGCAGGATGTTGGACGTGATGAAATCTCGGAGATACTTTTGCAGACACTTGCTTTTGAAAATGCAAACCCGGAATGTAAACGTGTTTTGGGCCCTTTAAAAGGGCAGGGAGCTTCTATAGCTGAATATATTAGAGCTTCTTCAGGAGTGAGAGGAACTGAACATAATGCTGCTGTTTTTGCTACTGCTTTGGCTCAGGCTATGAAGCCCTCTAAGGGCGGACATTGTTACCATTGTGGGAAGCCTGGACATACTAAAAAGGATTGCAGAAAATTGAGGGCAAAACAAGGAGATACAAAACGAAATAAGCCCCCTGGGCTTTGCCGCCGATGCGGCAAGGGGCTTCATTGGACCAATGAATGTCATTCTAAAACTGATAAATACGGCAATCCTATTGACAACCCACATTTGGGAAACTACTTAGCGGGCCTCAGTCCCCGGGGCCCAATGCCGGGGACTCAATTGGCTGCGCCTCCCACTCCTCAAGTAACCCCTTTGTTTTCCAACAACCCTTAGAGATGACTGCAACACCATGGGGGAAGGAAAGGGGAAAAAAGTTAACAAACAGAGAGGGAGACAAACCATAAGAAACTCTTAAATACAGAGAACTAACTGAGGGTTGATGAGGGTGATGGGCAGGGGAATGGGTAAAATGGTTGATGGGCATTGGGGAGGGCACTTGGGATGAGCACTGGGTATTTTATATAAATGATGAATCATGGGAATCTATTCCCAAAGCCAAGAGTATACTGTATACACTGTATTTGCTAACCTGACAATAAAAGAGTCCCTTACGGTTAGCCTCTCTGTCTTTTATCTTATTTTATTTTTTCTTCCCTTCCCCTCTATCCATCTGTATTTTTTCTTAAAATCCACATATGAGTGAAGTCATATGGTATTTGTCTTTCTCTGACTTATTTTTACTTAATATAATATACTTTAGTTCCATCTACATCATTACAAATGGCAAGATTTCACTCTTTTTGATGGCTGAGTAATATTACATTGTATATACATATTCTTTACCCAGTCATCAGTGGATGGATATCTGGGCTCTCTACATAATTTGGCTATTGTTAACAGCTCCTCTATAGACATTGGGGTGCATATGTCCCTTTGAATCAGCATTTTTGTACTTTTGATAAATATCTAGTAATGCAATTGCTGAATCATAGAGTGATTTTATTTTTAGTTTCTTGAGGAACTTCCACATTGTTCTCCAGAGTGGCTGCACCAGTTTGTATTCCCACTAACAGTGCAAGAGGGTTCCCCTTTCTCTGCATCCTTGCCAACACCTGTTGTTTCTTGTTAATTTTTGCCGTTTTGTCAGGTGTGAGTTGGTATCTCATCGTGGTTTTGATTTCTATTTCCATAATAATGGGCAATATTAAGTATCTTTTCATGTGTCTTAGCTGGATGTCTTCTTTGGAAAAGTGTCTATTCATGTCTTTTGCCCATTTCTTAAGTGAGTTATTTGTTTTTTGGGTGTTAAGTTTATAAGTTCTTTATAGACTTTGGATACTAAACCATTATCAGATATGTCTCCTATTATTAGCTATATTCTCCCATTCTATATGCTGCCTTTTAGTTTTGTTGAATGTTTCTTTTGCCAAGCAGAGTTTTTATCTTGATGAAGTCCCAATATTTCATGTTTGTCCTTGTTTCCCTTGCCTTTGGCAATGTGTCTAGTAAGAAGTTGCTGTGGCCAAGGTCAGAGAAGTTTCTGCCTGTGTTCTAAGACTTTGATAGTTTCCTGTCTCAAATTTTTAAAATATTTTTGTGTATAGTATAAGAAAGTGGTCCAGTTTCATTCTTCTCATGTAGCTTTCCAGTTTTCCCAACAGCATGTGATGAAAAGACTTTGTTCCACTGGATATTCTTTCCTGCTTTGTCAAAGATGACCTGACTATATAGTTGTGCCCATTTCTGGGTTCTCTATTCTGCCAGGCCCATACTGTCTTGATAATTACATCTTTGTAATACAGCTTGAGGTCTGGAATTGTGATGCCTCCCATTTGTTCTTTTTAAACATTACTTTGATTATTCAGGGTGTTCTCTTGTTCCATACAAAATTTGGAAGCTCTTTGCTCTAGCTCTCTGAAAAATACTGGTATTGTTTTGATAAGGATTGCTTCAGGAGAATTCTACCAAACATTTAAAGAAGAGTTAATGCCTATTCTTCTGAAATAGTTCCAAAAATAGAAATGGAAGGAAAACTTACAAACTCATTCTATGAGGACAGCATTACCTTGATTCCAAAACCAAAGACCTCACTAAAATGGAAAATTACAGACCAATATCCCTGATGAACATGGATGCAAACGTTCTCAATAAGATACTAGCAAATCAAATTCAACAGTACATTAAGAGAATTATTCACCACAATCAAGTGGGATATATTCCTGGGCTGTAGGGCTGGTTCAGTATCTGCAAATCAACCAACATGAAATACCACTTAATGAAAGAAAGGATAAGAACAATATGATCATATGCAAAAAATGACAAAATACATCCTTTCTTAATAAACCCTTAAGAATATGGAGATAGAAAGAAATACCTCAACATCATAAAGACCATATACAAAATACACACAGCTTATATCACCATTAATAGGGAAAAATAGAGCTTTTCTCCTAAAGTCATAAACACAAAAGAGATGTCCATCCGCTTTCACCACTGTTCGGGAAGTGTTAGCCTCAGCAATCAGATATCAAAAGCAAATAAAAGGCATCCACATTGGCAAGAAGTCAAACTTTCACTAGTTGAAGATGACATGATACCCTATGTAGCAACCCCAAAAGACTCCACCAAAAGACTTCTAGAACTAATACATGAACTCAACAAAGTTGCAGGATACAAAATCAATGTATATAAATCTGTTGCATTTCTATACACCAATAATGAAGCAGCAGAAAGAGAAATTAAGGAATCAATCCCATTAACAACTACACCAAAAAGTGTATCATAACTAGGAATAAACCTAACCAAAAAAGTAAAAGATATGTACTCTGAAAACTCTGGAATACTTATGAAAGAAATTAAAGAAGACAGAAAGAGGGATGCCTGGGTGGCTCAGTCGGTTGAGTGGCCGACTTCGGCTCAGGTCATGATCTCACGGTTCGTGGGTTCGAGCCCCACATCTGGCTCTGTGCTGACAGCTAGCTCAGGGCCTGGAGTCTTCTTCGGATTCTGTGTCTCCCTCTCTCTATGACCCTCCCCTGCTCATGCTGTCTCTATCTCTCTCTCAAAAATAAATAAAATATTAAAAAAAAAGAAAGAAGACACAAAGAAATGGGAAAACATTCCATTCTCATGGAATGGAAGAGCAGATATTGTTAAAATGTCTATACTAGTACTTCTTGTCTTGAAATATACATGGCAATACAACTTAAATAAATAAGGATATTTAATGTGTAAAGTTGATTAATGATTGCTTCTAGTCATGGGCAACTTTAACCTGAACACCTGGAGTCCATCTTATTCAACTTTATTGTGGGGAGAAAAAAAAAACTGATGAGGTAAAATTCACAAAATATGTTGTCAGGTTAAAGTTTGAATTACAGTTTATAAATAAGTTTTGACAGTGCCTGCACCAAAAAGCAATTTGGAAAGTCCAAAATCAGTTTAAAAATATTATAAAAATTTAATGTCCTGGGATCTATAAAAAAGCACCCTATCATTTGGATAGTGTTGACCTTAAGGTGTAATATGCTATGCCCACACCTGTCAAATACATCAAGGAAGCATTATCTCGAATTCACTAGGTTTTGAGGTCACCAGGTCTCTTTCACAGTAAGACATGGAATTATAAGAGGGGCATTCCATACTTTAATTGAGCACAGAAGGGTCTACCTAAAGGGTCAATCTCCTCTTGAGGACTACCAACTAGAACACTGAAAAAAAAAAAGAAAAAATAATAGGAAAAAAGTTAGTGGTTTGTAAGTGGATACGTGACTGAAAAAATATATTTTGTTACTATAAATATGCTAAATTTGAAAATTTCTGAAGTTCTACAAACCCATTGCGTCTCATCCTTATTCTGATAAATTCAGGTAAGTTAATAAATCATTTCATGATATATCTACATTGCTTTATGGATTTTGCTCAGCTGTTGGAATTATTGTATTGAATAAAGTGTGGTCTGAGCAAGTTGAATGTGATTCCCAAAAGTAGTGAGGTGATCCAAAGGGGGGAATGAACCTTGAAACAACACTTTATATCCTGTTTTCTAAATGTAATGTCTAGAAGAGAATTGGTTTTCAGTAAAATTTTGTTGTAATAGAGTGCAGAACAAATGAAGCTTTCATTTTAATATGTAATAGAAAAAAATGGATGTGGGTTTGATAATGCAGATATGGAGTGTGGACAATAACTTATGCAGACTTTACTATAAAGTATTATTACTAATTTATTATTACTGAGTTTCCTTCGTAATAATAGTGATCAATGAATATCTGATATACACAGCTTCTCTAGGAAACCTTTCTGATCCCCCATCTCACTGAGAAAGGACACCTGCAACGCAGATTTTGGTACCCTCTTACTGGCTTGCTAAATCAGAATTCCTGTTGCTGGGAATCTGAACTAATTACATTTTCTTCAAGCAAATATTACATAAATATTATAAAAATAGTGAAATCCAGGGGCACATGGGTGGCTCAGTCAGTTAAGCGACCGACTTCAGTTTAGGTCATGATTTCCCAGTTTACCAGTTCAAGCTTCACTTCCAGCTCTGTGCTGACAGCTTGGAGCCCAGAGCCTACTTCAGATTCTGTGTCTCCCTCCCTCCCTCTCTCTCTCCCTCTCTCTTTCTCTCTCTGTCCCTCTACCACTCATGCTCTGTCTCTCTCCCTCTCTCTCAAAAATAAAGAAGCGTTTAAAAAATTTAAAAAGAGGTAGTGAAATCTGGTTGTTAGTTGTAGAGATTTTACAGAGAATTTTCTGGAACCAGGGATGATTACACCCAGACAAGCAAAAGTTATTATTAGTTTTAAAGAATTACAAACTGAGATCATACATATGGAAAGATTACAGGAAGAGTTCACTATGAAAGTATGGCTCATAAGCACACCTCTATAATCTCACTTTGAAGTTGCCATGTGGTCAGAGACTACAGAATCTTAAATGCTGTTTAAATAAGGAGTTACCAAGATGTTCTATAATTTTTTGGGTTAAAAAATGTGTCTTACTGGCATAATACTGAAGTATTTCAGGTCAAAACATTTTAGCTTGTTTTCCTCCAGGGCATGGGAAAGAAGACCTAAAAATATATGCACTGGCCTGTGAATTGGGCTAAGTATAGGGACTAGATTTTTGTTCTTTTATTCTTTTCATCATTGCCATTCTTCTCTTAGAGAGCACACGATATTTCTTCATATATTAAACTTAAAAGAGGATGAGTTCTGAGGGATGTCTGCTGTAAAATTTTCATTTGTCAGCACACTGAGGGAAAACATTTTCCTTTCTGTTATAAGACAAAATTTTAATGTGTACATGTACAGCATTTTCATACCCTGTCACCTAATTCCCAATTTGCATGATAACAACATCATAATAGCATAAAAGAGATATTAAGAAAAAATAACTTGAACTGCTTATGACTCCAAAATTGAAGAGATGCTATAAAAACACTGTTGACTGGAAAACAGCTCTATTATCCCCTTCAGGCAGGGTTGTGATGAAGGCTTAATGGCTCATAAACACTAGAGCTTTCCAATGAGATTAGGTTTTGTTTCATTTCTTCTTACCAAGGTCCTCTGTGATCTGTTGCACCACCTTCCAAAGGTGGTAGAAAGTTTTCAGTCCTTAGAAAGGTTGTAGAAGTCCTGTTAGTTGGGGGACATTTATCCTAGTAGTAGAAGGAAGTTCCAGAGAGGTCTGTCTGTTGCATCAACTTTTGGCACTATCATGTAGATATCCTATATACAATTATATATTCTTGAAGCACATTTTGTGTTTATGATTTTCTAGCAGCTGGGCCATAGTTCATGGGGATCCTCCTTTTGCCACTGTAGAATTCTCAGCCAACACCCTTGGTTCACTTGTTTAGGTCCAATACTTTTTCTGATGAGTGGGTAGTGCCTGTTACATATCAAGAGGAATTTGAAGAAACTGGTTTTCCATCTAATGCTCTTTGATATCTCTGTTTATATGGAGAAAAGAAGCAGAGTAAAGCTCACATTATCCTTTCCACTTAATATAACTGGAATCTTGAGGAATATGGAGCCCTCTAAGATAATCCTTGACATCCTCATATTGACAAAAGCAAAAATCGAATTAAACTGCTATTATACACAATTTGTCTAAGAAGCCTTTCTGATCCCCCATGTAACTGAGATGGGATGTTGCAAATGCAGATTTCAGTATCCTCTTACTGACTTGCTGAATCAGAATTCCTGTTGCTGGGGCTCCGATCTGGGGCATCTTAGGCCATCTTGTTAAGAACACTAAAGCTTCAGAACTTATTTGAGACTGGTATCAAATTAAAGTTGCTGTCCATATCTTCTGGGATAGTTATGGGGAGCTAGGCATCTGCATGGAACAGTAGAGCAACTAAGTAAATTTTTATCCCCATTTCTCTCTCAGCAGCTGATCCAGATACACTAGGTTGGCCTGCCTGAAAGCAATCTTAACTGTAGTCAATTACAGGAATTGTGTATTATTTATTAGCATAAAGCTTTTACATAGAAAAAGAACAACAAAACAAAACCAAATTTAAACATTAAAGTCAGCTAGTCTGCATCCCTTTCAGCTTCAGTCTGAGTGAGGGACAATCTTGGTAATTAGAGAATCAAGTTCTCTAATTGCATCATGTGAAATAAAATATTTTATGTATTTGTACCACAAAATGATTGTTACATAGAAATTTGTAGTTAATGGATGTTTTCTTATGACTATTGCCTCTCCAGGGAGACAATAATATTCTAGATTTTCAAAATATGCCACTGATCATCAGGGAGCACATATTATACTAAATTAAATACTAAGTTGTCTTTATCTTTTAGTCAAATAGTTCCTTTTGTACTAAGTCCCTTTGTCATCTTTTAGGATGGGTTAAATTCAAGATTTCCGTGTTTCCTTGCAGATAGTATCAAATATTGTTTAATAAAATCTAATTATTTAAATGTGTGTTGTTATACATAGTACACTTTAGATGAGATGTTACATAATTTTATAATATAGTTTTATGTAGTTGAATACATTCCTTGTACTTATATAATATTTCTTTTGAGTCTGCTCCATCAGTTTTACTTTCTTTTTCACCTATGTATGTTTCATGAATTTTTAATTTAGGGGCTTTGTTTTTGGAGGCCAGTGTTGGATGATCTTGCATAATGCAGAATAAAGGTCATTTTCTTTCTATGCCTATCTTTTGAATATATAAAATCAAACCATAGTAATATTAATATAATGTTTCAACATATGGGACAATTATGGTAAGTTATATAAAGTTTTTCTTTAGAATGATGGAGGATCATTCTCTCTCTCGTCAGTAGTTTTCTTGTATGTAAATGATGATAGCTGGGCCAGGATTTTTGGTAAGGTTTTCTAAGACCAACATACTCATATCTTAGGATTGCTCATAAAAACCTCATGGTATGCATATACCAATTCATTCACTCATTCAAAAAATCAACATCAAGAACAAATATCTTATTGCTGAGCGTAATGCTGGGAAGTGAAGACTGAAAGAAGAAAAATGTTTGTTTTGCCATGTGTGTATCTGTCTTTGTTTCTTTAGCCCCATTTTCTATCATGCACGTGTATGTTTTATGTTTGTATATTATGTGCTCTAGAACTTTAAAAATGGAAAATTCTCAACCTCAAAACAACTTTCAGTTTATATGCTTTGAATTATGGGTTTCACTCTAAGAATCTTTCTTAACATGGCGATTGTTATTGTGGGCAGTCCAGCTAAGAAAAGGGAAATTGATATATTTGAAACAGAAGGTATTTAATATAGTGTTTTAGTTGCAAAAATGATGGAAAGGATGAAGTACCAAAAGGAGAAAGGGGGCTGATGATGCACAGGAAAGATGGAACAAGGTCAGAGACCAGAAGCTGAGTGAGTTCCTGGCTGGGCTCACTAGCCCACATCTCTTGCCTTGTTATTGGAGACATGGCCAAACATTATTGAACCACAAAAAGTCATTTACTAGAACAATTGCATTGACAAAGGAAAATATAAATGTAACATCTAAATACAGTAAAAATCAAAGTTCAGAGATTTGTATTCAGAATCTAGTTTCCTGTCTTCTTTATCTAGAATATACAGAGCTATTAATTATAGCTGTCTTTATATAGAAGAAATATGAATAAATGGCATTTTATTTGTATATATTTTTTAGTTTTCCAATATTTTGTGTAATGAGCATGTATTATATTCAGAGTTAGAAGAATGATTTCTTAAATTGTTTTTGGCTAATGCCCTCTTAGATATTATGCTAAGCATGTCAAGATGGAGTTGGATTTGCCTTTCCTTCTGTGTGGAACCAAATGACTTACTCCAATTTTTACATTAACTGTCTTATTTTCTTCTTGAAAATTAATGTTACATTAGAATAAACACATAGGACAATATAAAAAGCATCCTAAGGGGGGCCTGGGTGTCTCAGTAGGTTAAGCTTCCCACTCTTGGTTTTAGCTTGGGTCATGATCTCAAAGTTTGTGAGTTCAAGCTCTGCATCGGCCTCTGCACTGACAGTGGAAAGCTTTCTTGGTATTCTCTCACTCCGTCTTACTCTGTGCCTATCCCACTCATGTACTTTCTCCTTCTTTCTCTTTCTCTCTCTGTCTCTCTCTCTCTTGCTGTAGCTCTTTTGAAAATATGTAAATAAGCTTAAGAAACAGCCCAAGAAGAGGAAATGATATGGGAAATATACCATTGAGAAAAGGATAGGTTTTTGTTTTTGTTTTTGTGTTTTGTTTTTTGTTTTTCTAGTGAGGAATCTGGATGAGGGAATGAAAAGTCAAACACAAGCTCTGGGATAATCTGACAGTACAATTTAAATTTAAAGAATGAGGAAACTGTTGGCAAGAATTGAAAAGTAGAAGTAAGGAGTGATCAACCACTTGTCCAGGACAAAGAAAGAGAGAGAGACAGAGATAAAAATAGAAATTTGAGAGTAAAAAAATGCAATCTAGGATATATAAATATGGATAAAAATATGTCCTAAAATGGTATCATACTGCCTTTTCTAAAATGAATAAACATTATTTTAGAGTGGATATTTTGAGTTCTTAGGCACACTGGTGTCACCTACACAGGTTGTGAGAAGTTCAACAAAAAGCTGTTTGGGGCCAGAGAAGTCAAGGCAAGTTCTATGAAAGGAGGTGACAATTACATAACAGGGAGACATTAGTAAGAAAGTTTATTGCATTACCTCTGATATAACACATAATGATAATAAACAATCAGTGTATGCCTATTTTGCCACATACCATTTCAAGCACTGGAGTTATCACCCCAGCCTTAGGAAGCAGGTGTTGTGATTGTCTCCATTACATTAGTGAAGACACTGAGGCAAAACAAAATAAAGTGACTTGCCCCAGGAAGGTCACATAGCTAGGGAATAGTGGATCAAGGACTGGAACTCACACATGAGGTGCTGTTACTGCCACACTGCCCTGCGGCCGATTAGTAGGTGTGCAGGAAGTGGAAGACACATAATGCAGAGCCCATAACGTGAGTGGTGATATCTTAACTCAGTAAAATTTTACCAACCAAATTTATCAATTTGTGTCACTTATTATCAATTTAGAAGAGGTAAACTATATACTGAATGACAAACTGATGCATTGTAACCAACTAAGCTTTCCTTAGTGATAAGCTAAGCTTTTCTTATACTGAAACACATTTACGTACCTGTATGTCAGTCATTTCTTGTGAATGCCACTGAAGAGGAAACAAATTCTACATTCTGTTGCACTGTGATCTTCCATTCAGACACTCTTTATGACCTCTGCTTATCTCTGAGGGAAAATTAAAGAATGCAGTAAAAGGGTATTTTAACTACAAGAACACAGAGTATCATGACTTTAAGTGTCAGAAGCACACACAGATACATACACACACACATACTTTCTTCTTTAACTAAAACTTTTGTTATTTCCCAGATTAGATGAGTCATTATGCTGACATTGTATCAGGTTTTTTAAAACCTGAAGTATAAGTAACATACATGTGGTGCCTCAGTGACTCAGTTGGTTAGTCATCTGGCTCTTGACCTCAGCTCAAGTCTTGATCTCAGGGTCATTAGTTCAAGCAGTGCATTGGGCTCCATCCTGGACATGAAGCCTACTTAAAACAAAAAAGGAAACAAATGAAATGAACAAAATGAAACAAAGCAAAAATACCCATCAGTGCTATATCAGTTTCAGGTTATAGAGTATTGATATGATAATTCTATGTTACTCAGTGCTTACCATGACGAGTGTACTCACCATCAGTTATTATATGTTATTACAATATTATTAATTATATTCCTGTTCCTATATTTTTCATGTCTATGACTTACTTATTTTATAACTGAAAGTTTATACCTCTCAACTCCCTTTATGTATTTTACCCAACCCCCAACCCACCTACTGCCTGGCAGCCACCAATTTGTTTTCTATATTTCAGAGTCTGGTTTTTGTTTGTTTGTTTGTTTTATTTTTTAGGGTCTATATATAAGTGAAATCATATGGTATTTGTTTTTCGCTGTCTGACTTATTTCATTTAGCATCATACCCTCTAGGTCCATTAATGTTGTTGCAAATGGCAAGATCTCATTCATTTTTTTATGGCTGAATAATACTCTACTGAACATATATACAACATCTTCTTTATCCATTCACTATTGCGGGGGCACTTCAACTGCTTCCATATCTTGCATATAGTAAATAATGCTTCAGTGAACACAGGGCTTAATATATATTTCCAAATTAGTGTTTTTATTTCCTTCCGGTAAATACCCAGTAGTGGGATTATTATATCACATGGTATTTCGATTTTCAAAGTTTTTAGGAACCTCCATACTGTTTTCCATGGTGGCTGTGTCAATTTACATTCCCACCAACAGTGCAGGATGGTTCCCTTTTCTCCACATCCTTACCAATAACTGCTGTTTTGTCTTTTTGATACTAGCCATTCTGACTGGCCTGGGGTGATAGATACCTCTTTGTGGTTTTGAGCACTTCCCTGGTCATGAGTGATGTTGAGCACCTTCATGTTTCTCTGTTAACCATCTGTATATCTTATTTGGAGAAATGACTCTTCAGGTGCTCTACTCATTTTTAATGGGATTTTTTTTTTTTTGGAGGGTGAGTTGTATAAATTCATTATATATCTTGGATATTAACCCCTTGTTAGATATATCACTTGCAAATATCTTCATCCATTTACTAGGTTGACTTTTTGTTTTGTTGATACTTTCCTTTGCTGTGCAAAAGCTTTTTATTTTGAGTAGTCCCAATAGTTTATTTTTTCTTTTGTTTCTCTTGCCAGAGGAGACATATCTAGAAATATGTTGCTAAGGGTGATATCCAAGAGATTACTGCTCTGTTTTGTTTCGTTTTTTAATTTTTTAAATGTTTTTATTTTATTTTTGAGAAAGAGGGAGACACAGAATCTGAAGCAGCTCCAGGCTCTGGGCTGTCAGGGCAGAGCCTGACATAGGGCTCAAACTCATAGACCATGAGATCATGACCTGAGCTGAAGTCAGACGCTTAATTGACTGAGTCACCCAGGTGCCCCTCTGTTTTCTTTTAGGAACATTGTATCTGTTTTAATTTGTTTTTAAGATGTGCTTAGAATTTCCTTCCTTTGGAAACTAAAGAATTGTAATTAACATTTTGAGAATATTTTTATTCTCAATACTACCCATCTTTTAAAAATATTTGCTTAGTGTTTGCCTTTTCACAGAGCTCAATTCACTTATTTCTGAGAGCACATATTCTGAGGACTAGTCTCATTATTTGCTGAAGTAATACTAACTGCCAGTTAGAGTGCTATGTGCTAAACCGTCGTGGCCTCCACAATTTAGGTTATTTATTTGACATTGTAAAAATTTTCCCGTTTTGCACGGTGATAATTATGCAACTTTAATTTTCTCAGTAGTATTATAGCATAACTAATGTCATCATCATTAAATATTTATTGAGTTTCTTCTTTGTGCCAGGTTTTAAGAATTCAAGCAGGTATTAATCAGATTATACATCTATATCTAAAAGACACAGAAAAGTGGTCATAAAATATTTTGATTGAAATTTACAGATTAAATGTCATTGCAAATGCTTTGAAGAATAATATAATTTCCTTGGCTTCTTGAAATATTAAAATGAAGAGTAGTCAAATTTCTACGATCTCATTAATTCTTATCATGTGTTAAGGTTTTTGCCAAGTAATTCATATATTTTATCCTGAGGAACCTTTATAAAATACCTAAAGTGTCATTAGTTTATTATTTATTTATTTATTGAATTTATTTATTGTTTAATTTACATCCAAGATAGCATAATATTTCAGCAGATCACTTAATGACCATTACCCATGGAGACCATCCCCCCACTCTCATGACCCCTCCTGCAACCCTCTGTTTGTTCTCTATATTTGAGTCTTCTATATTTTGTCCCCCTCCCTTTTTTTATATTATTTTTGCTTCCCTTTCCTTAAGTTCATCTGTTTTTTATCTTAAATTCCTCATATGAGTAAAATCATATAATATTTGTCTTTCTTTTACTAATTTCACTTAGTATAATACCTTCTGGTTCCATCCATATAATTGCAAATGGCAAGATTTCATTCTTTTTGATTGCTGAGTAATACTCCAGTGTGTGTGTGTGTGTGTGTGTGTGTGTGTGTGTGTGTGTGTGTTTGTGCGTGCGCACGCATACCACCTCTTCTTTATCCACTCATCCATCAATGGACATTTGGGCTCTTTCCATACTTTGGCTATTGTCAATAGCACTGCTATAAAGGTTGGGGTGCATGTGCCCCTTCAAAACAGCACACCTGTATCCCTTGGATAAATACCTAGTAGTACAATTGCTTGGTCATAGGGTAGTTATATTTTTATTTTTATGGAACCTCCATATTGTTTTCCAAAGTGGCTGCACAAGTTTGCAGTCCCACCAGCAGTGCAAAAGAGATCCTCTTTCTCTGAATCCTCACCAGTGTCTGTTGTTGCCTGAGTTGTTAATGTTAGCCATTCTGACTGGTGAGAGGTGGTATCTCATTGTGGTTTTGATTTGATATAATGCCTTTCTTCATCTCTTGTTACAGTCTTTATTGTAAAGTCTAGATTGTCTAAGATAAGTATGGCTATTCTGGCTTTCTTTTGATGCCCATTAGCATAATAGATGGTTCTCCATCCCCTTGTTTTCAATCTGAAGATGACTTTAGATCTAAAATAGGTCTTTTACAAACAGCATATAGATGGATCTTGTTTTCTTATCCATTCGGTTATCCTATGTCTTTTCATTGGAGCATTTAGTCCATTGACATTTACAGTGAGTACTAAAAGATATGAATTTATTTCCATATGTCACCTCTAGGGTGGGAGTTTCTGGTAGAGTTCTCTGGTCCTTTATTGTCTTTGTTGCTTTTGGTCTTTTTTCATTTTTTTCCATCTTTTCTCCCCTCCGAGAGTCTCCCTTAAACTTTATTGTAGGGCTGGTTTAGTGGTCATGGAATCCTTTAATTTTTTTGGTGTGGAAACCTTATCTCTCCTTCTATTTTGAATGACAGCCTTTATGGGTAAAGAATTCTTGGCTGCATATTTTTCATATTCAGCACATTGAATACATCCTGCCGCTCCTTTCTGGCCTGCCAAGTTTCTATAGATAGGTCTGGTGCAAATCTGATCTGTCTTCCCTTGCAGGTTAGGACTCTATTTCCCTTGCTGCTTTCATGAGTCTTTCTTTGCCTGAGTATTTTTATGATTTGACTATGATATGGCTTGTTGATGGTTAGTTTTGTTGAATCTAATGGGAATCCTCTGTGCTTCCTGGATTTTGATGGCTGTTTCCAGGTTAGGAACATTTTCTGTTATGATTCACTCGCATAAACTTTCTACCCATTTTTCTCTCTCTTCATCTTCTGGGACCACTATGATTCTGATGTTATTCCTTTTTAATGAGTCACTGAGTTCTCTAATTTTTATTTCATGCACTCTTGCCTTCATCTCCCTCTTTTCTCCTTCTTCATTATTCTCCATAAGTTTGTCCTCTATACCGCTTATGCATTGCTCTGCCTCATCCATCCTTGCCACTGTGGCATCCATTCAAGATTGCAGCTCCATTATAGCATTTTTTATTTCATTCTGACTAGCATTACTTCTTTTATCTCCACAGAAAGGGATTCTAATCTATTTTCAACCCCAGCTAGTATTCTTACGATCATGATTCTAAATTTCAGTTCGGACGTCTTGCTTGTATCTGTGTTGATTAGGTCCCTGGCTGTCACTTTTTTCTGTTCTTTCTTCTGGGTGTGAATTCCTTCATTTCATCATTTTGGAGGAAGAAAGGAATGACTAAAGTAAAAAAAATTTCAAATTAAAAACAACACAAAGAGGCTATTAAGGCAAGATGGCGGAGAAGTAAGGAGCTCTGTACTTGCACTCGCGCCCATACATCACACAGAAAAGATCTGAAGCCATTGGAAACCATACAAAACCTGAGAGACTGGGAGAAAAAAGGACGCAGAATCCACTGAGAAAGCCTTCTAACGTGAGTGCGAACCGGGGAAGGTAAAATCAGGCCGGGATCGGAGCCTCCAGGGTGGGAGGCGATCCCCCTCTACCCTCTACGGGGAGTGAGAGGGGAAAAGGAGAGAGTCTGAGACAGAAAAATCTCCGCTCGGTGCATAGAAAGACCGTACTTGCCAAATATCTGCACACCAGGTCCCCTCGCAACAACTGGTCCTGGGGGAGGCTGAGCACACAAACTGCTTCTTTGTGCCGCTCCTGGAGGTTCGGTTTTAAAGCGGAGCGGGTGCGCCTGCCGCCATTGTAGCTCCAGGGCGGCTGGGATCCCTGAAAGAGACACGCAGACACCAGGCATCCGCGCTCCTGGCTGGCTGGAACTCGAGAGGGAAGGCAAAAAGCTAAAAACTGGAAATTTGCCTGTGAGTTCGTGTTTCGGGTGACGAGCCATAGAGAGACCCGGTTTTCCTCACTCCAGCGGCGGCGTGCCTGCCGCCATTGTAGCTCCAGGGCGGCTGGGACCCCTGAAGGAGACGCGCAGACACCAGGCGTCCGCGCTCCTGGCTGGCTGGAACTCGAGAGGGAAGGCAAAGAGCTAAAAACTGGGAAATTTGCCTGTGAGTTCGTGTTTCGGGTGACGAGCCATAGAGAGACCCGGTTTTCCTCACTCCAGCGGGCTCAGGCTACGCGGACGCTGCAGGCAAGCCCCCGCGCATGCGCACCAGAGCCGACCAGAGAAGAAAGCAGCGATCCTGACTCCGCCCCCAGAGCTCAACAGGGAGCCTGGAATAGCCCGAGGGGGTTGTCTGGGAAGCTGTGTCTAAGGCAACTTCAGCGGGGTGCGGGCTGGGATTTGAAGATTGGAACTGGCCTGGGTTGAAGAGTGCAACCAACTTCGGCTGCGTCCCCGGAACGGGGAGTTGACACGCCAAAAAAAAAAAAAAGCGAGCTGCTGCGCGGGGTTCAAGAAGGGACTGGAGCACCGTCACTCTCCTCCCCAAAATCACCAAGGCAGAACCCCTGCCTGAGGCATCGGATCACGCCACGCCCATCCCTGCCTGAGAGGGCTACCTCAAGAAACAAGCTAGAGTACACAAGGTGAAGAGTCCCAAATATCACTACGAATAGGAAAATAAAATAACTAAGGTCCCAACAAGAGTGACCGAGGGATACCATTCAAAAAACAATCTCTGAAAGGATAGGCCCTGGAAAGTCAAAGAGTTTCTTGGATATAGCAGTGCTCATAGAAACAGAGAGCATAACAGGTCTTTAAAACCAACAAGAGCCGGAAAGCTAACTAAAATGACTAAACGAAAGAGCTCTCCTCCAAAGAAACTCCAAGAAGAAATGACAGCTAATGAACTGCTCAAAACACATATCAGCAGCATAAGTGAACAAGATTTTAGAATAATAATGGTGAAATTAATAGCAGGGCTTGAAAAAAACATAGGCGACATCAAAGAAACTATGGCTACAGACAGAATGGAAAATAAAAATAGGCATGAAGAATTAAAAATGCGATAAATGAGATCCATAATAAATTAGAGGCCTCCAATGCACGGATTGAAGAGGCAGAAAGGAGAATAAGTGATTTAGAAGACACCATTATAGAAAAACAAGAAGCTGACAAAAAAAGAGACAAACTGATCCAGGAACAGGAAAGAAGAATTCGAGAGCTCAGCGACAGAGTCAAACGCAACAATATCCGTATCATAGGAATCCCAGAAGAGGAAGAGAGAGGGAAAGGTGCTGAAGGAGTCCTGGAACAAATTATAGCAGAGAACTTCCCCGACCTGGGGAAGGAAGTCAATGTGGAAATACAAGAGGCTCAGAGGACTCCTCTCAGACGTAACTTGAATCGATCTTCTGCACGACATATCATCGTAAAAATGGCAAAATACAAGGACAAAGAGAGAATTTTGAAAGCAGCTAGGGAGAAAAGGGCCCTCCCATACAAAGGGAAACCCATCAGAGTGGTGACAGACCTATCTACTGAAACGTGGCAGGCCAGAAAGGAATGGCAAGAGATCTTCAATGTGATGAACAGTAAAAATATGCAGCCAAGAATCCTCTATCCAGCAAGCCTGTCATTCAAAATAGAAGGAGAAATAAAAACCTTTCCAAACAAACAGAAATTGAAAGAATTTGTCACCACGAAGCCAGCCCTACAAGAAATCCTGAGGGGGAGGCTCTGAAGGAAAGGTTGCAAGAAACAAAGATACCAGAGACACCACCATAAACATGAACCCTACAAAAGATACAAAGACTCTAAACCCACATATTTCAATAATAACACTGAATGTAAATGGGCTGAATGCTCCAATCAAAAGACATAGGGTAGCAGAATGGATTAAAAAACAAAATCCATCTATATGCTGTCTACAAGAAACTCATTTTAGACGGGAAGATACATTCAGATTAAAAGTAAGGGGATGGAGAAATATATATCATGCTACAGGAAATCAAAAGAAAGCCGGAGTAGCGATACTTATATCAGACAAACTGGACTTTAAATTAAAGACAATCACAAGAGATGAAGAAGGGCACTACATAATAATTACAGGGTCCATCCATCAGGAAGAACTAACAATCATAAATGTCTACGCACCGAATATGGGAGCACCTAAATATCTAAAACAATCACAAACAGAAACAAGCTTCTAGATAAGAATGTGCTAATAGCAGGGGACTTTAATACTCCACTTACAGCAATGGATAGGTCAACCAGACAGAAAATCAGTAAAGAAATAATGGACTTGAAAGATACATTTGACCAGATGGACCTGACGGATATATTTAGAACTTTACATCCTGAGGCCAGGGAATTTACTTTCTTCTCAAGTGCGCATGGCACATTCTCCAAGATAGATCACATACTGGGACATAAAGCAGCCCTCAATAAATACAAAAGAATAGAGATAATACCATGCACACTGTCAGATCACAGTGCTTTGAAACTTGAAATCAATTACAGGAAGAAGTCTGGAAAACTTCCAAAAGCATGGAGGTTAAAGAACACCCTTCTAAAGAATGAATGGGCCAATCAGGCAATTAGAGATGAAATTAAAAAATATATGGAAACAAATGAAAATGAAAACACAACAATTCAAAATCTATGGGATGCGGCAAAGGCAGTCCTAAGAGGAAAGTACATTGCTCTCCAGGTCTATTTCAAGAGATTAGAAAAAGCGCAAGTCCAAAATCTAACAGCTCACCTAAAGGAACTAGAGGCAGAGCAACAAGAACGCCCTAAACCCAGTAGAAGAAGAGAAATAGTAAAAATTAGAGCAGAAATAAACAACATAGAGACCAAAGAAACAATTGAACAGATCAATGAAACCAAGAGTTGGTTTTTTGAAAAGGTAAACAAAATTGACAAACCTCTAGCCAGACTTATCCAAAAGAAAAGAGAGAGCACCCAAATAGACAAAATTATGAATGAAAATGGACTTATTACAACCAACCCCTCAGAAATACAAGCAATTATCAGGGAATACTATGAAAAATTATATGCCAACAAATTGGACAACTTAGAAGAAATGGACAAATTCCTAAACACACACTCACTACCAAAATTCACACGGGAAGAAATAGAAAACCTGAACAGACCCATAACGAGTGAAGAAATTGAATCAGTGATCAAAAATCTCCCAACAAATAAGAGCCCTGGACCTGATGGCTTCCCTGGGGAATTCTACCAGACATTTAAAACAGAATTAATCCCAATTCTTCTCAAGTTATTCCAAAAAATAGAAAGCGAAGGAAAACTCCCGGACTCATTTTATGAAGCCAGCATCACTCTGATTCCCAAGCCAGACAGAGATCCAGCAAAAAAAGAGAACTACAGGCCAATATCCTTGATGAATACGGATGCAAAAATTCTCAACAAGATCCTTGCAAATCGAATCCAGCAGCATATAAAAAGAATCATCCACCAAGATCAAGTGGGATTCATTCCTGGGTTACAGGGCTGGTTCAACATTCGCAAATCAATCAATGTGATACATCATATCAATAAAAGAAAGCATAAAAACCATATGATCCTGTCAATAGATGCAGAAAAAGCATTTGGCAAAATACAGCATCCCTTCTTAATAAAGACTCTCGAGAAAGTTGGGATAGAAGGAACCTACTTAAACATCATCAAAGCCATCTATGAGAAGCCTTCAGCGAACATCATCCTCAACGGGGAAAAACTCAGAGCTTTCCCCCTGAGATCAGGAACACGACAGGGATGCCCACTCTCACCACTGCTGTTTAACATAGTGCTGGAAGTCCTAGCATCAGCCATCAGACACCAAAAGGAAATCAAAGGCATCAGAATTGGCAAAGAGGAAGTCAAACTTTCACTCTTCGCAGATGACATGATACTCTACATAGAAAACCCGACAGACTCCACCAGAAGCCTACTAGAACTGATCCAAGTATTCAGCCAAGTTGCAGGGTACAAAATCAACGTACAGAAATCGGTTGCATTTTTATACACCAACAATGAAGCAACAGAAAGAGAAATCAAGAAACTGCTCCCATTCACAATTGCACAAAAACCATAAAATACCTCGGAATAAACCTAACCAAGGATACAAGAGATCTGTATGATGAAAACTATAGAAAACTTATGAAGGAAATTGAAGAAGACACAAAGAAGTGGAAAAACATTCCATGCTCATGAATAGGAAGAATAAATATAGTTAAGATGTCATTACTACCTAAGGCACTCTACACATTCAATGCAATTCCAATCAAAATTGCACCAGCATACTTCTCAAAACTAGAACAAACTATCCAAAAATTTGTATGGAACCACAAAAGACCCCGAATAGCCAAAGTAATCCTGAAAAATAAAACCAAAACGGGAGGGATCACCATCCCAGACTTTAGCCTCTACTACAAAGCTGTCATCATCAAGACAGTATGGTATTGGCACAAAAACAGACACATAGACCAATGGAACAGAATTGAGAACTCAGAAGTGGACCCAAAAGTATACAGCCAACTAATCTTTGACAAAGCAGGAAAGAATATCCAATGGAAAAAAGACAGCCTTTTTAACAGATGGTGTTGGGAGAACTGGACAGCAACATGCAGAAGAATGAAACTAGATCATTTTCTCACACCATGCACAAAAATAAACTCAAAATGGATAAAGGACCTGAACGTGAGACAGGAAACTATCAGTACCCTAGAGGAGAAAGCAGGAAACAACCTCCTTGACCTCCACCGCAGCAACTTCTTACTTGACACATCCCCAAAAGCAAGGGAATCAAGAGCAAAAATAAACTGTTGGGACCTCCTCAAGATTAAAAGCTTCTGCACAGCCAAGGAAACAACCCAGAAAATTAATAGGCAACCAACGGAATGGGAAAAGATAGTTGCAAATGACATATCAGATAAAGAGTTGATATCCAGAATCTACAAGGAACTCACCAAACTACACGCCCGAAAAACCAACAACCCAGTGAAGAAATGGGCAGAAGATATGAGCAGACACTTCTCCAAAGAGGACATCCAGATGGCCAACAGACACATGAAACGATGCTCAGCATCGCTTCTCATCAGGGAAATACAAATCAAAACCACACTGAGATACCACCTCACGCCAGTCAGAGTGGCTAAAATGAGCCAATCAGAGAACTCTAGATGCTGGCGAGGATGTGGAGAAACGGGCACCCTCCTACACTGTTGGTGGGAATGTAAACTGGTACAGCCCCTCTGGAAAACAGTGTGGAGGTTCCTCAGGAAACTAACAATAGAACTCCCCTATGACCCAGCAATAGCACTGCTAGGAATTTACCCAAGGGATACAGAAATGCTGAGGCATAGGAGCACATGTACCCCAATGTTCATAGCAGCACTCTCCACAATAGCTAAAACCTGGAAAGAGCCTAAGTGTCCATCAACAGATGAATGGATCAAGAAGATGTGGTTTATCTATACCATGGAATACTACATGGCAATGAGAAACAATGAAATCTGGCCATGTGTAGCAACATGGATGGACCTTGAGGGTGTTATGCTGAGCGAGATAAGTCAGGCAGAGAAAGACAAATATCATATGTGTGCACGTATAGGAGGATTAGGAGGAGCTTAACAGAGGACCAAGGGGGAGAAGAAGGGCGGAAATGGTGGGGGAAAGGGGGAGAGGCAAACCATGAGAGACTCTTGAATGCTGACAAAAACTGAGGACTGGTGGATGTGGGGGAGGAGGGGTGGGCATGGAGGAGGGCACTTGTGGGGATGAGCACTGGGTGTTATGTGGAAACTAATTTGACAATAAACTATTTGTAAAAAAAAAATAAATTAAAAAAAATAAAATAAAAAAAAATAAAAACAACACAAAGAAATCAAGGAAAGGATGCTAGATCATAAATATGTTTTGGTCTGGTTGTTGAGTGAAGCTCGATAGATTAGAGAAAAAAGGAAAAGATAAGAAAAGAAAAAAAGAAAAGAGAAAAAAAGGAAATGAAATAAAGGGAAAACATTTGAAAATTTGAAAAAATGAATACAATAAAATAGAATAAAGTGAAAGGATGAAAGTAAAATAGAATTTAAAAATTTACAAAAAAAATTATAGTAGAAAAAATTAAAGAAAATCTTTTTAATAAAAATGGAAAATAAAAATAGATTTTTTCACTTTCTGTATTCAAGAATAAGAAAAGAAAAGAAAAAGAAAAAATGACCGAATAAAAGGACCAGCGAACAGAATGAAATACAATTGACGTTACATCTGGTTTCCCATCAAAGTCAAGCTATGAAGCACTTTATAGTCCATAAACTAAGCAGGCAGAGAGACATGCGTTTGTCAAGGGCTCTGCTGGCCCTGTTGGGTGGGGTTTAGTGTAATGGGTCTGTTCTCTACTAGATGCTGCTGCTTAGCTTACTGGGGTGAATTGCTGTAATGCATGTAAGCCTGTATATGCATGTGCAGAAGCGGGTTAAAATGGAGTCACCTAGCTATTCAGGCTCTAGTATCAGAACTCTGTGCTCTCCATGACTTACAATCAAGTGCCTCTCCTTTGTTTCCATCTTCCATCTTCTGTCTACTCCCTGCTTCTACACTGTCTGTGCAGACACTGCTTCTACATTGTCATGCTGTCAGGCTGCCAGGAGGCACCTCCCTCCTGAGTTTTATCTCAAATGGGGCTGTTTTTCCCACCTCTCAGATCTGAGGCACTGTAGCTTTGACTCGCCCAGACCTTCTCAGGGAGGGTCTTGGTGAGTCATGGCCAGGTGTCAGCCCACCCCCAGGAAAGTTAGCCAGACCGTGCTGCCCTCAATGCCCAGAGACTGTAGCCCGGTGCCAGTCCACCCCAGAAAAATTTCACATTATCTTGTAGCAGCAACATTTCAGGGTTTATGAAAAATCACAGCACATATCTGGTGCCAGGCTTGTCCCTTAACATCTTTGTTCCAGCACCAGGGAATGTGGCTGTTCTCCAGAGTCCACTGGGACCTTTGCCTGTGGGGAAGGTGCACAGCCTCTGCCTAATGTCCTCCCAGCAAGGGAACTGCCTCTCCCTGTGTGGTCTCAGGACCCCTTGGAACTCGCTCTCTGCTCCTAAGGATTTACCCTTCTCACTAGAATGCCACCAGATATCGAGCTGTGGAATTTCTGATTTTGAGCTCCCCCTGTTTTTAGGGTCTTAATCGAAGTTAAACCCTCTCCTTTCTTCTTCCCCCCTTTTTGTTCGGTCCTTGTGGCTGTTTCCACTTTCTCTCCAGCTGCTTTTTTTTTTTTTTTTTTTTTTTTTGCGGGAGGTGGGGGGGAGGCGCTTTTCCTATACTCTCTTACCATCTCTATCCTCTCTCCACAAGCAGAAACAGCTCCCTGCCCTCCATGCCTTCTCTCTCCCCCAGTTCACCTCTCTGCATCAAGTACCTGCAGAGTTCTGTGGTTCATGTAGTACAGATTGTTGTGTTAATCCTCAAATCAGTTTTCTAGGTGTGCAAGATGGTTTAGTGTTGATTTGGCTGCATTTCAGGGATGAGAGGTATAAATAAAACTTCCATACTGTTCCGCCATCTTCGCCCTTCCAAGTGTGGCTAGTTTAAAACATTTGTCCAAAAGTTATACATCCACTGAATGGTAGAGATGATGTGATTTGAATAAAGCCTATTCTCTTTCTACTATGCACTTTAAAAAAAATAGACACATTGGTGAGAATAAAATTCCTTTTATTGTGTAGGGAAAAGATATTCTTGAGGTCTAATGAAAATGAAAATCTGAATACATATTATTTTGTAAATCTTTTATTTCAATTTTCTCCTTTGTTTTCTAATTATAATATGCATGTTTCTTTACATATTTTAACATCTCTAAAAATCTAGACATATTAACATTAACAGTCTTAAAATCACAGCTGGCTAGTCAGTGAATGTGATGTAGTTGTCACTGTGAATTTGTCATAGCTCTTTATATTGTCATCAGTCAAAAAAAAGTCACTGCTAAGAAAATAGTAATGTATTTATAAATGAGAAATACATATTGAAAAATCTTTGTTGGGAAATTAAGTTTGCCCTGTAATTAATATAGGGTTACCTAGAGATATGTTATAAACAACAAGATAATTAAGATGATGGTCTGACTGTACCCTTATCATTTATTTATTTTTTTATAATTATCAGTCTTCTACTTGTATTCCATTTTTATCCCCTGGCCAAAATGTTTAAATTTATATTTTCCAATAATTTTTATCATGTATGCCTATGAACATACTCAAATTCTTTTAAAAACAACTTAAATGTCTATATATCACTACTAAGTTTTTATGCAAGTAATTATCAAGGAAAAAACAAACTAGATTTAATGTACTCATATGGAATGATTTTTTTTTTTTTACAAATAGTTTATTGTCAAGTTGGTTTCCATATAACACCCAGTGCTCATCCCCACAAGTGCCCTCCTCCATGCCCATCTCCCACCTCCCCCCCACACCCATCAGTCCTCAGTTTGTTCTCAGCATTCAAGAGTCTCATGGTTTGCCTCTCTCCCTTTCCCCCATCATTTCCGCCCTTCTTCTCCCCCTTGGTCCTCCGTTAAGTTCCTCCTAATCCTCCTATACGTGCACACATATGATATTTGTCCTTCTCTGCCTGACTTATTTCGCTCAGCATAACACCCTCAAGTTCCATCCATGTTGGTACACATGGCCAGATTTCATTCTTTCTCATTGCCATATAGTATTCCATGGTATAGATAAACCACATCTTCTTGATCCATTCATCCGTGGATGGACACTTAGGCTCTTTCCATGTTTTGGCTATTGTTGAGAGTGCTGCTATGAACATTGGGGTATAGGTGCTCCTATGCATCAGCATTCCTATAATACATAATGTGAAGTGGGAAAATTAAAAAAAAAAAGGTATGTCAGACATAATCCTATTTATATGGGGAAAGATAACAAAGATGGTATGTAACCAATTCTGAGCTCTCTTTTGTTCCCCATCCTGAAGCTACAGAAACAAAATGCTCAAATCACAAGTTATAGATTTGTGGACCCTAAGGAAGGTGTCAAGAAGAATCCACTCACTATGTACAGGACACATAGATGATCCTAACCGATGATTCTACTTGAAACGAGGTAAGAGTAAAGAAAAGCATAGAAACTGTAAACATACCATCATAGGAGGTAGAAGAGAAACATAATATGCAAACAAGACAGGTGAAGAATCTAATCTGGAAAAAAGTCCAGGAAACAGAAGAAAATTCCCCAAAAGAGCTCCTCATTGGAGGAGAATTTAGTAACATGTTAAATCAGAATATAAGAGCTCCAACTAACTAGTAGATACAAAATTGAAATGAATTAAATTTTTTGTTTATTTATTTATTTTGAGAGAGAGGAAGCATAAACAGGGAAGATTCAGAGACAGAGGGAGAAAGAGAATCAGAAGCAGGATCCATTCATTGTCAGTGTGGAGCCTGATATGGGCTTGATCTCACAAACTACAAGATCACGACCTAAGCTGAAATCAAGAATCACTAACTCTGAGTTAACTGACTGAGACACTCAGCACCCTAATGAAACCAATGAAATTTTTGTATGCAAAAGAAAATAAAACCCAGGACCAAAAGAGCAACACTGAAAAGTTAATGATAAATGTAAAAGGTTGAAGAACAGGCCAGACAACACAACTAAGAAAAACATTAATGATGTAGAAGGAAAGCTTGTTTATAGAAGGTAAACACAAAGGAAAAGGACACAAAACCTATATATAATATAATAGGTATATGAAACAGTAATAAGCTATCATAAATGTACCAGAATTTGAAACCAAACAAATGGAACAGAGAAGAATACAGAGACATTATAGAAGAAAACTTCCCAAATGGAATCTAATGGAAAAATAAAAATAGCGTTCTGTTCATAACAGATACGGAACAATAAACACAAAGATGTATACTATATAAATCACCAGACTTCAAGAGAAGAAAATGAATTCTGGGAAGAAAATCATTTTTCAATAAAGAGAAAAAAAATCAAGCCAGTCTCAGACTTCTCCACAGCAGTGCTAAAAGGCAATTAATTAATACATGCACAATTCTGAAAAAAGAAAGTGTAGTGTTAGAAGGTAACTTACACAGCATGCTAGACAAGCATAAAAGCTACAGATAGATAGTCTCAAATACAAAAGTCATTTCAGGAATAAAAATGTTCAGGAGTACTTACTGAAAGACAAAAAAAGCAAAACCATTGAATAGCTATATCCAAACAATTAAGAACAGGAAGCAAAGTAGAACACTCAGGAATGAGAAGACATCATTTATGTATAAACAAAAGTCTGACCATCCAAGGTCACAAATCATGATTAGAAAAAGAAAGGTAGATGGCTCCAAATCAGTCCTCATAGTACTTGGTTGGGACACCTTCTGACCCCACAGGACTACATTAACCCTTTCCTGTTATGAATGTCAGACAGGCAGTGCTATGTTCTGGCATCATGCTGATAATTGTGCTCTGTGCTTCTATTCCTAACCCCAATGGTTTTCTAACATTAAAAAAAATAAATTGGTAATACTAAGATGGATTGAGGAATAATTTTTTTATGAGTCCTTAATGGTGGAGTGTAATTAGTATTTAAGTGGAGACATTTTACATTAAATAATGTATATTTTTAGCTCTTTAAATCCATTTCATGGCTTAATCTATTGTCAGCAATATGACCTGTGGATTTCTTTTTGAATTACTCATTATCTTCCATTATTAAAAAAAGATAAGAATTTAATGTTCTCTTAAAAATCATAGCCAAAAATACGTTCAATTCAGGCATTGTCCTGATTGAGAAGAACAAAAAAAAGTATAATTCAGATAACCAAAAGAAAAAAAAAATATCAAGAGTAAGGCCAGTGGTAAATAGATGAGATTAAATAATGAAATAAAATCTAAATGTGGAACAACAAATTTATAGTAGATTTATAGGAGAAAATTGGTGATTTTTGGCTGGTTTAGTTTTATTTTTCTGTGAAATGGTTTTTTTAAGCAGAAGTAGACTAATTGAAAATTCACTCCCTTAAATGAATCAAAGACTGAATAGGGAAAAGTCGACAGACAACTCCTAAAGATGGAGGTTTTGGGATTTTCATCCAAGAATATACAAACTTTACAAGTATTACAATGCTGTTGAATGTTAACCTAGTCACTAGCTAACTTCTGACTCTGAACATCATGGTGATGTTTAATGACTCATTAGTGATGGTGAAATGTCCCTTTATAACATTTTCTCTCTGAGAAGATAAAAATTCATAATGGAATGTTTTGATTTAAAAGTTTTTTGATAAATCTTATCCTCTTTCTGCTATTGAATAGGATTACATAAATGGAGAATAATATGACTTGTTCTATTCTTTGAGATCTAGCTCTTTATACTAGTTTTCTCATACAGTGTTAGGATTGGGGGGTGTGTGTGTGGCAGTAAATAACAGCAATTTCTGACTCTCCAGAGGATTTATCATCTCTCTCCCATTTCAGTCTAACCAGCTAACTGCCACTATGGTTTGGTTCCATTTCTGTCACTATGGCATGCTATGGTTTCTCAGTCTTACATTCACTTATCACACATTTATTAAGTATCTACCATGTGTCATGTATTGTTCTATGTGCTGGTCATAACACAATGTACATTGCAGACAAATTTCCTGCCTCCAGGAAGTTTTCTTTCTGGTAGAGTAGACAGACAAAATAGCAATGTTAAGAAGCATTCTTTTCTCATTGTGATAGCATTCCCTTTTGGCTAGAATGGGCTTTCTCAACCTCAGCACGAATCACATTTTGACTACATAATTCTTTGTTGTGAGAGGCTATCTGGTGCACTGTACCATGCTGAGTAGCATCTCTGGCCTCTACTTACTAGATCCCAGACTTGTCACAACCAGTAATGTTTCCAGACATTGTCAAATGTCCGCTGTGGCTCAAAATCACCCCGACTTCAGAATCACTGGTCTGCATAACTTACTGGGGCTTCCCATTCAAAATTTTCCCATTGTTATGCTACTTCAATGCTGTCTCAGCATCTGCTCTTAGCTGATGCTCTGTTTGTTCTAGACCAATGCAATCTCTTTCCGGGTCTACAATTTTGCTGGCCCAAAGTACTTCACACCTGGGAGCAGATGCTGACCTAGCAGAAAATAATGTGAGAATTTTCTGCCAAAGTAGCTGTTTTGTTTCAATGTTACATACATTTCACTTGCATTTTGAGCATGGCTGCTGCATATTGGTAAGCCATTGCTTCCTTTAATTGATCTAGGGCATGGTTGCTGATATTTTTTTGTGCATGTTCCCCAGTGGTCTTACTAAACACATGACTTTCCACAGGTCTACTTCTTGGTAGTAGTAGTACTACTAAGTTAAGTTACTTAACCCCACTCCAAGCTACAAATTGTTTCCCATATGTAAACTTACCGGTCTTTACTTTGTTAGAACACTTTCTTCTCCCTGTTAACTTAAAAAGGATGAAATCAATGAGAAAATTAACTATAACATTCTTCAGAAACTAGAATCCAATCTCTTTGTTGAGGATTGTAGTGTTGGGCAGGGATGCCATTGAGCTGCCCTGTGATAGAAAATGTTATAATCAGATTTTTCTCGAATTCTGTGGCAAATTTTGGAAACCTGTATGCATTTTGGCTCTGTACGCATATTTAAACCAAATCCTGTTTTTTTGGTGCAGCCTTTTATATCCCCCTTTCTGTTGTCCTTGGGAGAATAGTCATAGGCGATGCTTAAATTTCCATTACCAAAAGGATAAAAGCGGTGCAAGTGTATTCTTCTACTATAAGCAATATCCAAGGATATATTTATAGTCTGTCAAAAACAATTTGAGCCCCTCTGCAATGCTGCTTAATTTAAACCCAGCACTAAATGATATTTACACAGGCATCACTGCTGGTTGTCTCTCCCCAGCTTTGTGCCCTTAATTGTGCTTGCTTTTCACTTGGCACATTGTGGCCCAGTTTCCAATGGCTCCATGCCTGTATCAAGCACATTCAGGGTTCTCTTGTACTTCTTTTCTTATTGAAGACAATTGCTGAATGAGAGATCTACTCTTGGTGAGCCAAACTGGATGAAACCATTTTTTTTTTAAAGAAAGTCATTTATTCTGACAATTACTGCTATTGAAATATTTGTTTCTATACTTATATGGTAGCAGTATATTTTAAATTCACACACAGACAAGCTACAAGTACAAAGTTACACAAAAATACAAATCATTTTGTGAACGATAGTAGGATTCTTTTTTTTCCTTTTTTTGGTGATCATTTTAGAATTCGTATGTTTATTACAATAGCATGAAAAAGACACAATACAGATGCTCAAGTGAATTATGCAGCAAGCTGCCATGGACAGGATTTCTGCCTACAACAAATATGGAATATATATATATATATTTATGGTTTATTTATTTTTGAGACAGAGCATGAGTGGGGGAGGGGCAGAGAGAGAGGAAGACACAGAATCTGAAACAGGTGCCAGGCTCTGAGCTGTCAGCACAGAGCCCAATGTGGGACTCAAACCCATGAACCATGAGATCTGAACTGAGCCAAAGTCAGACGCTTAACCAACTGAGCCACCCAGGTGTCCAGGGAATATATATTTTTAAATATAAATTTCAAATGTACATTATAATTTCACATGTTACATTTAAAGTGAGCACCCCTAAATGTCTAGTTACCATCCATTACCCTAGATGAATAGTAATGGTGTTGATCAACACCCTTCACATCTTTCACCTACACTCTAACTCCCTTCCCCTCTGGTAACTACCAATCCGTTCTCTGTAGCTATGAGTTTCTTTTTGTTTTGTTTGTCTGTTTTGTTTTGTCATTTTTTAGATTCCACATACAAGTGAAATCATATGATATTTCTCCTGACTTACACCCATATACAAGTGACATCATATGATATTTAGCTTTCTCCTCCTGACTCACTTCACTTACGATAATATCCATTTGTTGTTGTAAATGGAAAGATTTCATTCTTTTTTATGACTGAGTAGTATTCCATTGTGAATAACTATCCTAACTTTTTTTTATTCATTTATCCACTGATGGACATTTAGATAGTTTCCACATCTTGCCTATTATAAATAATACTGAAGTTAACGCAGGGTGCAAATACCAATTTGAATTAGTGTTTTCATATTCTTTGACTATATATCCAAGAGTGGAATAGCTGGAACATATGACAGTATTTTTGTTATTTTTTGAGGAATCTTCATACAGTTTGCAATAGTGGCTACACCAATTTACAAACCCACCAACAGTGTTCGAGGGCTTACTTTTCTCCATATCCTTTCAAACACTCATTATTTTTTGTCTTTTTGACAACAGCCTTTCTAAGAGGTATGAGGTGATACCTCGTTGTGGTTTTGATTTGTGTCTTTCTAGTAATCAGTGATGATGAGCTTTTTTTTTTTTTATGTGCCTGTTGGCCACCTGCATGTCTTTTTTTGGGAAAATGTCTATTTAGATCTTCTGCCCATTTTTTAATCAGATTGTTTTGTGGGAGGATTTTGTTGTTATTACTGAGTCATAGGAGTTCATTTTATATTTTGGGTATTAACCCATAATTGGATATATAACGTCTCCCATTCACTAGGCTGCTTTTTCATTTTGATTATGATATCCTTCACTGTGCACATGATGTTTAGTTTGATGTAGTCCCAATAGTTTAATTTTACTTTTTTTCTTCCCTGCCTTTGGAGCCTAACCCACCAAAGCATTGCTGAGACCCATGTCAAGGAGCTTATCATCTATATTTTCTTCTAGGAATTTTATGCTTTCAGGTTTTGCATTCAAGTCTTTAATCTATTTTGAGTTTCTTTTTGTGTATGGTATAAGATAGTGGTCTCCTTTTATTCTTTTGCATGGAGCTATCTAGTATTCTCAAATATTATGTATTAAAGAGACTACATTCTCCATTTTATGCTTTTGGCTCCTGTGTGATAAATTTATTGTCCATATATGTGTGGGTTTATTTCTGGGCTGTCAATTCTGTTCCGTGTGGGTCTGTTTTTGTTCTAGTATCATATGTTTTAATTAATATAGCTTTGTAGTAAAGTTTAAAACTTCCATCTTTGTTCTTTCTCAAGATTGCTTTGACTAATCAAGATCTTTTGTGGTTCCATACAAATTTTAGAGTTGTTTAAGTTCTATGAAATATACCATTGGCATTTTGATAGGGATTTAATTGAATCTGTTGATTGCTGTGGGTAGTATCAACATTATAACGATATATTCATTTTTTTAATTAAAAATTGTTTAACATTTATTTATTGTAGAGAGACAGAAAGAGACAGCACAAGTTGGGGCAGAGAGAGAATGAGACACAGAATCCAAAGCAGGCTCTAGGCTCTAAGCTGTCAAGCCCCAACATGGGGCTCAAACTCATGAACCATGAGATCATGACCTGAGCAGAAGTCGAACACTTAACCAACTGAGACACCTAGGCTCCCCATAGCAATGTTTATTCCTATCTCCATGAACATGGAGTATCTTTTCATTTCTTTTGTCTTCAATTTTTTATGAGTGTCTTATATAGTCTTAAGCGTATAGGTTTTTTACCTAAGTGGTTGAATTTATTCTTACATATTTGATTATTTTTGATGCAATTATAAATGAGATTTTTTTCTTAATATATCTTCCTAGTATTTTGTTCTTAGTGTATAGAAATGAAACAGATTTTTGTATACCAATATTTTTGCATCCTGCATTGTTAGTGAATTGTTTTATTCTCACAGTTTTTAGAAGGTTATTTAGAGTTTTCTTTACTATACTATGATACTATTAACATGTTATCTGTAAATATTAACAGTTTACTTCTTCCTTTCTGATTTGAATGGCTTTTATTTCATTTTTGTGACTAATATTCATGGCTACAACCTCTAATAAGTATATTCAATAAAAGTGGTGAGAGTGGGCATCCTTGTCCTGTTCCTGGTCTTAGAGGAAAAACTTTTAGCTTTTCCCAATTAAGATCGATATTAGCCACAACTTTGTCATATATACCTTTTACTATGTTGAGGTGTGTTCCCTCTATATTAACATTGTTGAGGGTTTTTATTATACACGGATGTTGAATTTTATTGTATGCTTTTCTATTTCTCAGAGACGATCATGATGGTTATCCTTCATTTTGTTTATGTAGTGTGTCATATTGATTGACTTGTAGATGTTGAGCCATCTTTGCATTCCTGGCTTAAATCTTCCTTGATCATGCTGTATGATCTTCTTCATATATTGCTGAATTCAATTTGCTAATATTTTGTTGGTGATTTAGGTATCTATGTTTATTAAGGATATTGGCCTGTACTCTACTTCTTTTTCTTCTCCTTTCCCTTCCCCTTCTTCTCCTTCCTCTTTCTCTTCCCTTTCACCTTCTTTTTCTTCTTCCTCTCATTCTTCTTCTCCTCTTCCTCTTCCTCCTCCCCCACTTCCTTCTCCTTCTCATTCTTCTTCATATGTATGTGTATGTGTGCATGTATGTGTGTGGTGTCCTTATCTGGTTTGGTATCAAGGTAATCCTGGACACATAAAATGTGTTTGGAAACATTCCTCCTCTTTAATTTTTTGGAAGAGTATGAGAAGGGTAGGTAAATCTTCTTTGATGTATGGAATACTTTACCAATGAAACTATCTGGTCTTTTGTTTGTTGGGAGATTTTTTAAAGTTTACTTATATATTTTGAGAGAGAGAGAAGGGTGAGGAGCAGAAAGAGAGGGACAGACATAATTCTAAGCAATTCCATTCAGTGGGCAACCCGACGTGGGGACTGATCCCATGACCATGAGATCAAAATCTGAGCATGCATCAAAAGTCAGACACTTAACTGACTGAGCTACCCAGAAACCGTGTTGGGAGATTTTTGATTACTGATTCAATCTCCTTTCTAGTAATCATCCTATTTAGGTTTTCTTTTTCTTCCTGATTTTGTCTGGGAGTGCATGTTTCTAGGAATTTATTCATTTCTTCTAGGTTGTCCAGTTGTTGGCATAAATTATTTGTAGTATTTTTAATAATCGTTTATATTTCTATGGTATCAGTTGTAACTTCTCTTTTATTTCTGATTTCATTTATTTGAATGTTCTCTCTCTTTTTTTGGTGAATCTAACCAAAGGTTTGTCAATTTTGTTAATTTTTTCAAAGATCTAGCTCTTTTTTTATTGATGTTTTCTATTATCATTTTAGTCTACTTCATTGATCTCTGTTCTGATTTTTATTATTTCCTTTTCTACTAACTTTGGCTTCTTTGGTTCTTCTTTTCTAGTTTCTTTAGGTATAAATGTAGATTGTTTATTTGAGATTTTTAATGTTTCTTGATGTTGATCTTTAATGTGAATTTTCCTCTTAGAATTGCTTTTGTTGTGTCCTATAGATTTTGGCACATCATATTCTTCTTCTCATTTGTGTCAAGGTATTTTTTTTTTAATTTCTCCTTTGATTTCTCTTTAGATCCATTGCTTCTTCAGTGGCATGTTGTTTGTTCTTCATGTTTTTGTGATTCTTAATTTTATTATTGTAATAGATTTCTAGTTTCATACCATAATGGTCAGAGAAGAAGCTTGATACTGATCTCAATCTTCTTGAATTAATTGAGACTTATTTATAACCCAACATTTGGTCTTTCCTGAAGAATATTCCATGTATACTTGAGAAGAATGTGTATCCTACTTTGGATGGAATGCTCTGTATATGCCTATTAAGTCCATTTGGTATAATGTATCATTTAAAACTGATATTTCCTAATTGATTTTCTGTCTGCATTATCTATCCTTTGCTGAAAGTGGGTGTTAAAGTCCCCTATTATTATATTGTTTTCAGTTTCTCCCTTAAGTTCTGTTAATATTTGCAATATATCTTTAGGTCCTTCTATACTTGGTGCATGAATATTTACAAATGATATATATTTTTGTTGCTTTGAATTTTCTTTTTTTGAGAGAGAGTGAGCAAGCAGGGGATGGGCATAGAAGAAACAAGGGAGAATCTTAAACAGGCCCCACACCCAGGATGAAGCCTGTTGTAGGGCTCTGTCTCACAAACCTGAGATCATGACCTGAGCCAAGATCAAGAGTCAGACACTTAACGGACTTAACGGACACTTAACGGAGCAGACACTTAACGGAGCAACCCAGGTGTCCCTGACTTCTTTATCATTATATAATGACCATCTTTTTCTCTTATTACCATCTGTTTTAAAGTCTATTTTGTTTAGGGGCACTTGGGTGGCTCAGTTGGTTGAACATTCAATTCTTGATTTCAGCTCAGGTCATGATCCCACAGTCATGGGACCAAGCCCTGAGTCAAGCTCCATGCTCAGCATAGATTCTCTCTCTTTCTCTTTCTATGTCTGTTTCACCTTCCTCCCCTCTCCACTGCCAGCACTCTCTTTAAAATAAAAAAATGTCTAGGGGTGCTAAGGTGGCTCAGTTAGTTAAGTGGCTGACTTCAGCTTACATCATGATCTCACTGTTTGTGAGTTCATGCCCTGCATTGGGCTCTGTGCGACAGCTCAAAGCCTGGAGCCTCCTTCAGCTTCTGTGTCTCCCCCTCTTTCTGCCCCTCCCATGCTCATGCTCTGCCTCTCTGTCTCTCAACAATAAGTAAAAACATTAATTTTTTAAAATAAAAAAGTCTGTTTTGTCTGAATTGAGTATATTTATACCAGCTTTCTTTTCTATTGTTTTAGGTGTCACCAAAATAGTGGTAAAAGCAAAGTGATGTAAGAGTGTCCCATACTCAAACATGTACACACACACTTCCATCTGCCACATGCTTGATTTAAGAGCTGTGGGACTCTGCTTATTTATTGTATTGTAAACCCCTTATTGGATCAGTTATTTGATTTATATCCTCCCTTGGCATACATGGTTAGAGGCTCATACATATTAGAAATGTCTTTCTTTTTAGAATTGTGTCACCATTTTACAAATTAAATGCATGACAATTTATTTTTTAATAGAGGAATTTTCAAAGAGCGTGTTAAGGCCATACAGCCTAGGATGGGTTAGAACACTCATCCTAGTAGGATCTGAGTGAAATATAGTTTAAACTAAACTGAATGTTCTCATCTAAAGGCTCCAGAACATGTTTTGACAAAAGTTCAAATCAAAGATTTGAAACTGGTGGCATTCCCAACTATACTCTGATCTGTAGTTTCTGACTAATGATCATGAAGTTTTCTTCCTGTTTCTCCTCTCATCTGCAGTATGTAACTTCTAACAGCTCTTGCTTTTAGCTGTAGCAATAACAGGCTTCTTGCCTAAAGGAAAGAGACTACTAAGCAACAGCAGATTTTAATGGCTGTCTAGTCCAAAATATGGGTTACTCTAAAATATTAAAATTGCAACCATGAATTCCTTTTGAATTCCTGAAGGTTCTTCTGCACTTTGCCAGCCTTTATCGTGAAATACATATAACAAAAGAATGACAAATATAAACTGCAGATGGTTTTTTTCCCCTTTCTCTCATTTCATTCATTTTTAATGCAGATGATGGTATCTTTGGGACTTAGAGCCATATTTGACAGCTTTTTCATGTTTATTTGGACTGTGAGTTATGCTACAATTTGGATTTGAGGCACTATTTCCAAGAATAAATCATTCGTAATCCATGTATTTTTTAGCGGCTACGATGTGAATAAATAGGCTTTATTGTTTCTTTTGATTTACAACCTTCTACATGTATATCTTCTTTTAAACAAAGACTCAGTTTTCTTCGGATTTGAGTTAAAAAAATATCTGACTGTATTTTTGGTTTTAGTGTAGCATTGCTGAGGAGTGTTATGACAAACCAAGAAACTATCAAAATGAAATCCCATTGTTTAGTTTAAGAAATAAAAATCCCTGAAGTACATAAATAACATTCTTTGTGTGTTTATGACACTAGCTCCTTCATTAGCATTTGTCTCAAAACTAGTCCTCAATATTCTTTACTGTCTAGAGGTACAATAAAGGCCTAGGTCTCCCCAAAGGAAGCAATCAATTTCATCAGCTCCTCTTGAAGGGTAAGACAAGCCTTGCTATCAAGGAAAGCTGTTCTGAATTATTATAGACACTTATAGGTTATACAGAATATAGAATATATAAATATAGGCTATTTCTTCTCTTGCAAAATGAATTTTATTATAGACATTTTGCGTGTAAAACAACCAAACAAGTCTAGATGGCATTCAGTTTTCTTCAGAGTGTCAGAGTTTAAAAAAAAAAAAAAAGAATAAATCTGTATCCCTCATTCCTGCAATACTACTACCACACTCTTATTGCTCAAATAATTTATCTTCCTATTCTGTGGTGAGATTTGATGTGGGAATGGATATTGAGAGACCAAAATGGTCATAAATGATTGATATACTCTCTTCTTTTTCCCTTTGTGGTAAAAAACATGGAGTGTTGTATACCCTCTAAAATAGATATTATATTTTTTAAGAAAAAATTAATGCTTATTTATTTTTGAGAGGCGAGTTAGGGGCAGAGAGAGAGGGAGACACAGAATCTGAAGCAGGCTCCAGACTTTGAGCTATTAGCACAGAACCCAACGCGGGGCTGAAACCCGTGAACCTCGAGATCATGACTTGAGCCAAAGTCAAATGCTCAACTGACTGAGCCACCCAGGTGCCCCTAAGATAGGTACCATCTTGAAAGTTTGTTTATAAATCATCAGAAAACATTTTTCAAGTCTAGAGAACTCAGAAAGTATTTATTTTTCTTATCCTCTTTGTGATTACTTTTATGCAATAGACCCAGTACTTAGTATTAAGGTAATGAGTATATCCTATTGATATTTGAAATGTATTTCCTTTGTCCTGACATGTTTCAGTTTTGCAGAATTTAAAAAACCTGTTACTTTGCTGGGAAATCTAGTCCAAATTCGCCAATTTCTTTGAGACCTCATAAACCCTCACATTTCTTTTGGTCAAACCATTCTTTTGGCACTTAATATACTAAATGGAAATATCTCCAAGAGCAAGGACCAGACTTAACACCATCATCACATTTCTGGTATTCATGATCATATCCAAACATGCAAGAAAAATTCTATTCCCAGATCTAGCTATGTGACTTTAAATTTATCCTGATGTCACTTTCTCCATAAATAAATATATAAACAAGTGAATAAATGCAATATGCAGATTCCTGCCTTAATATAGCAAAAAATTTCATCAAATATTTTCTACGCTGGGTTCTAAGAATTGGCCAGATATCATGTATTAATTATATCAAGCAAAGAAAATTCTGCTGTCTAGAAAAGCATAGACAAGTAGAATTTTCTCACTTGAAAAATTTTCTTTTTTTATTTGGACTTGAAAATGAAGGTATCTGCTACCATTTATCCTATAGTGAGTGGTAGGGGATTACCATGTGATGAAAAACTAGCAAATTAATATTAACAAAATTGGAAATAGCCAACAATTAATGTTTATGCTTGAGTGTTTTGGTAATCACGAATGTTTATGAGTTTATTGTACTATTAAGACTTGGTGCCAGATAGAATGGATTTTCTTTACTGTAAATTCTGCCACTTACTATGTAAGAGATGCAACTCAGAATATCTGAAACTCTTCCATTTTGTATTAGCACATAGTAATTTATGTGTGCATAGAAATGCATTAGAATAAATAGAACAGGCTAGAGTATTTGGATCAAACTGCTGGCTAAAAACAATTTAGATAGCTCTAAAAACAACAAATATTGTTTAAGAATATGGAAGAAGTTATGATCAAATAGGGTAAAGCAGACCAAAGTTGCCACTAGAAACAATGGGAAAGGCTAGGTAAAACATACTTTAAGATCTGTTTGAAATCATCCAAAGCTATTGAAGTAACAACATTAAGAGACCAAGATTCTGGAGAAGTGAAAGTCATAGAAAGAAGAGCCCAACTATCTGTCATAGTTTATCCCATAAAGAATTTGCCAAATCTTCACGCTGGGTGAGAAGCTGAAAAACCAGGCTGAGTATACCTTGCTGCCAAGAATCAAAGAAGAAAGCAGAGCTTAAGCAATTAGACACTTTTAAGGTACGAACTTTTCAGGGCAAGCAGGATTTGAGGCGCCAACAGTGAGAAGAGGAGGGAGGTGCTGAGAAGTGAGCCAAATCCTCTTTTCTTCCCCTTATAGCATTTAGTGAATTCTTAAGGTGGTTGGAGAAAGAGACTAAGAATCTAAAAGAATACTTGAAAATTTATACAGTTATCATGAGTCTCCTGGTGAAAAGAAGACAAAAATGGGAGTTCTTGACCATCAAACAAGGTGGGTCTTTACTAAACACTCACAGGTCCTTGGCTAAGATCTCTAAGAGCAAAAGTGGGAAACTGTGGCCAAATAGAAATACACAAATCTTCTCCCAAACTGCACCACATCTTTGAATCAGTTCACTCCCTCAGTGAATAAAGGATCTGTTCCATCATAGACTCTCTAAGAAAGGAAAGGCTGAATGCTATCTGAGAGAGGAGAATATTATTCAATAGCTCAAAATGTTTCATGCATAATATTCAGCACTTAATTAAAAAAAAAGACAAAACTAAGCATACCGAAAAAAAAAAAGCAACAGGAAAACCAACAAGGGCAACAAAGCACAGATGATCCAGGTGTTGTAGTCGTAAGAGGAGACTCACAACTTAATATGTCCATGAGCATAGATAACAACAGGAAGAATTTCATCAGATAGCTGTCATCTAGTGGAAGAGAAACAAGTGGAAATTTTTGAGCTAAAATGCAAAAATGGGAACCAATGATTCAACATATGGACTTACCTACATTGGAACAGATGATTAAAATGATAGGTGAGTAAAATTACTCTGAGCTGAAGAAGGAGAAAAATGTATGTGAAAATTGTAGAAGAACGTGCTAACGCCATACAGGATGTTGTTAAAACAGCTAATACACAAGTAATTGTTGTCACGGAAGAGAAGATAGAGGCAGAAGCAGTACTTTAAGAGATAATGGTTGAGAATTCCCCTACCTTATGAAAACTCAGAGAAGCATTATGAATCCAAAGCAAATTAAATATGAAGAAATTCATACCTTAGACTATCCCAGTGAAACTTGGAAACAGAGACAAAAGGCAAAGTCTTAGAAGCAGAGAGGTACAGGAATATTGAAACTGATACCTGGCTCTTACGGAGAAACAAAAGAAGTATGGTAATTCAGTGGAATGACCTCTTAAAAAAAATGAAAGAAAATAACAGACTCAGTAGAATTCATCGTAACTGAAAATATCCTCAAAATATAAAGATGACATAAAATTATTTTCCTTCTAACAAAAACTACAGAAATTATTATCAGCAAATCCACACTTAAAAACAAAAAAACAACCCAGTAGAGAAAAGGAATTCCTTAGACAGGTGATTGATCACATTTGGTAGCTAAGAGACACATGAGGGAATGAAAGCCCCAGAAAAACTAAGTATGTGGGTAGATGCCTATTGTACAAAAACAATGGTATTAATGTATTAAGATGCATAAAATATATGTGGAGTTAAAATACATGACAAAAATAACAATAAGAAGAATGGGGGAACTAGATTAAATGTGTTTTAAAGTCAATGCATTTTCAGCCAAGACTTAAAGAAATAATTTATTTCTGACTTTAATAAGTGAGTTATATACTGTAATCATGAAATTCATTGTAAAGAATGTATAACTAATAAGCTAATTAAAAGAAAATGAATCAATAATGAAATAATTAATTCCCAAGAAGCAGAGACAAAAGAACATAAAGCAGGTGGGACAAAAGGAAAGAAATAGTAAAAGCTAAATAGAAAATCAACTCTGTCAAACAATACATTTAGTATAAGTGGACACAATGCTCCAATTAAAATAGAACTATAAGACTAGATTTTTTAAAAGGCTCAAATTTACTGACAAAAACACTTTAAGAAAAGAAAGGTTAAAAGTAAGAGGCTGGGAAAAGATCTATTAGGCAAAAAGAAAGCCAGTATATCAGTAAGAGAAACAAAGTATGGCAAGAAATATAATGAGATAATTAGGAAATCTTCTTAATGATGCAAGGGTCAATGTACAAGAAAGATATAACAGTGTTCCATTTATATGAACTTCATAGTAGGGATTCAAAAATATAAGAAAAATATATACAAAGTTAAATTAAAAATGACAAATCTAAAGTCAAAGAGAGACTTTAATAGACCACAGCCAATAACTGGTAGTACAGGCAGAATTTTAAAAACCTGCACATACATGAGGAATACAAATATTGTGGTAATCATAATTGCCATAGTTGACATGAATAGATCACTGCCTCCAACAACAACTATACAACATTTTCAAGTGCATGCAGAACATGAGTGTACTCAATTTTGGAAAATGTTTCATGTGCATGTGTAATATTTATGTATTCAGTTATGACTTAGATACTAGGAAATGTAATTCAAAGAAATCCATAAGCCAATAAAGATAGACTAGTGGAAGTTAGAAAATATTTTTAAATAATAATAGAAATATCACATATCAAAAGACTGTTAGAAGTAACTAAATCTATGCTTCAAGAAAATTTCATATTGTAAAATTCATACATTCCAGAATGCTTATAAGTATACACTATATTTAAATATTCACTCTAGCAAGTGAAAATAGAAGAGTAAGTTAAATACAAAGAAAATACGAGGAAGAAAATATAAATAAGTGCAGAAATGTAAAATTGAAAATGTATAATAAAAATCAACTAAAAGAAAAAGTTATTCAAAAAAATGTAAAATTGATATACCCATGGTAAGACTGACCAAGAGAAAGAGACACACAAATTAGCATTATTAACAGTGAAAAAAGATTATCAATAAAGATCTTACAGATACTGAAAATAAAGTATGAGTATATGATAAATGATATTTTGCCAGTCAGTTTGAACCTCTGCATGGAATAGATAACATCCTAAATAAATAAAATTTACCAAAACAAACAACAATTTAAAATGATATAGCGTTATATTAAAATCATGGAAGTTATAGTCCATATATCTTTATGGTGAACTTTCCCAAACACTAATTTTATGCAAAAATTTCCAGAGCAAAGCAAATAGAAACATTTACAATGATTTTTTTGTTTATTTATTTATTTGATGCTTATTTATTTATTCATTTAATGCTTATTTATTTATTTATTTATTTTTGAGAGAGAGAGAGAGAGAGAGAGAGAGGGAGAGAGAGAGAGAGGAAGCATGAGCAGGGAGAGAGGGAGACGGAGAGCCCCAAGCAGGCACTGCACTGCCAGGACAGAGCCCAATGCAGGGCTCAGATTCACAAGCTGTGAGATCATGACCTGAATCAATATCAAGAGTCAGAGCCTTAAGGGAATAAGCTACCCTCGCACCACCACCACCACCCCCTTTTTTAAAAATTAAATCACAGTTAGTTAACATACAGTTTAATAATGGTTTTAGGAGTAAAACTTAGTGATTCATCACTTACTTATATTGCTCACTGCTCATCCAAACAAGTACCCTTCTTACTGTCCATCACCCATTTAGCCCATCACCCTACCCAATACCCCTCCAGCACCTCTCAGTTTGTTTCCTGTATTTAAGAGACTCTTAGGTTTCCCTTCTCTCTGTTTTAGTCTTATTTTTCCTTCCCTTCCCCTACATTCATCTGTTTTGTTTCTTAAATTCCACATATGAGTGAATCATATGGTATTTGCCTTTCTCTGACTGACTTATTTCACTTAGCATAATACTCTCTAGTTCTAACAAATGGAAGATGTTGTTACAATGGCAAGATGTCATTCTTTTTGACAGCTGAATAATATTCCATTGTCTAAATATATACCACCTCTTCTTTATCCATTCATCAGTCGATGGACGTTTGGGCTCTTTCCTTACTCTGACTATTATTCATAGTGATACTATAAACATTGGGGTGCATGTGCCCCTTAGAATCAGCCTGGCTTTATCCTTTGAATAAATACCTAATGGTGCATTTTCTGGATTGTAGGGTAATTCTGTTTTTAATTATTTGGGGGAACTTCCATACTGTTGTCCAGAGTATCCGCACCAGTTTTCATTCCCACAAACATTGCAAAAGTCTCCCCCTTTCTCTGTATCCTCACCAACATCTGTTGTTCCCTGAGTTGTTAGCTATTCTAACCAGTGTGAGGTAGTATCTCATTGTCATTTTGATTTGTATTTCCCTGAATCAAAAGGCATAAGGTATCAGAATGGATTGAAAAAACAAGATCCATCTATATGCTGTCTATAAGAGACTCATTTTAGACCTAAAGCCACCTGCAGATTGAAAGACAGGAGATGGAGAACCATCTACCATGTGAGTGGACATCAAAAGAAAGGCAGAGTAGCCATACTTCTATCAGACAAACGAGATTGTAAAACAAAGACTGTAACAAAAGATGAAGAGGGGCATTATATCATAATTAAGGGATTTATCCACCAAGAAGACCTAACAATTGTAAATATCTATGTTCCCAACTTGGTATAAGCCAAATATATAAATCAATTAATCACAAACATAAACTTCTTGAGAATAATACAGTAATAGTAGGGGACTTCACCCCATTTACCACAATGGACAGATCATCTAAGCAGAAGATCAACAAGGAAACAGTGTCTCTGAATGACACATTGGACTGGATGGACTTAACACATATATTCAGATCTTTTCATCTAAAGTTGCAGAATACACATTCTTCTCAAGTACACATGGAACATTCTATAGAATAGATCACATACTGGGTCACAAATCAGCCCTCAATAAGTTCAAAAAGATTAATTTTATGCCATGTATATTTTCAGACCACAACTCTATGAAACTTGAAATCAACCACAAAAAAAAAAAAAAAAAAAAAGAAAAAAAAAAACTTTGGAAAGATCACAAATACTTAGAGATTAAAGAATGAATGGGATAACCAACACATTAAAGAGGAAATTAAAAAAAAACAAACAAACATGGAAGCCAATGAAAATGAAAACATGACAGTCCAAAAACTTTGGTCTGCAGCAAAGGTGGTTGTAAGAATGAAGTATATAGCAATCCAGGCCTTTCTAAAGAAGAAGGACATATTTCAAATTCACAACCTAACCTCACACATAAAGTAGTTGAAAAAAGAACAGCATATAAAGCCCTAAAACAGAAGAAGGGGAATAACAAATATTAGAGCAGAAATCAAGATATTGAAATAAAAAATAATAGAACAGATCAACAAAACTAGGAGCTGGTTCTTTGAAAGAATTAACAAAATTAATTAACCCCTAGCCACATTTTTCAAAAAGAGAAAGGAAAGAACCCAAATAAATAAAATCATGAATGAAAGAGGAGAGATTATAATCATTTTAAAGGGCTATCATAACCTTTTTACCAAAATATGACAGATTTTAGAAGAAAGGAAATATAAAAATTATAAGGCAATTCCTCTCAGGAAAATAGATATTAAAATAGAAAAATTCTAATCAAGTGGTGGCAAATCAGATTTAACAGTATTCAAAAATAATAAATATACCATAATCAGATAGATTTATCCAGGAGAGATAGGTTGGCATAAAGTTTAAAATTTATTTAGTATTAACACACAGAATAAAGAAAGAAAATATATATTTCTATAGATTCAGGATGGGTATTTGATAACATAAAACTTTAGTACTCATTCATGATAAAACTCAGCAAACCAGGAATTTAAAAATCTTCTTTATTCTAATAAAGATTATCTATAAGAATCTGCATTAAGCATTATAGTTGGTAAAATATTGAGTATTTATTCCAAAATTGGGAGAACATAAAGTTGCCTGCAATAATCACTTCTCTTCAGCATTTTACTAGATGTCTCAGCCTATGCAATAAAGTAAGGAAAAAAGCAGTTGCAAGTATTAAAGACAAAAAATAAATTTTTATTACGTATGAATGGATTCATTTTATAAATGAAAAATCTAAAAGTGGCTATGAAGAACCTGCTAGACTTAATAAGTAAATTTTAAAGAGTCACTGGCTATGACTCAATATAATAATACAGGTCTGTTTCTATCTAGTAGCAACAATCAGAAAACTACAAAAAAACTGGAAAAATCAAGAAAATTTACACAAATGGAGCACCACATGCTCATAGATTGAAAGACTCATTATAGTATGAATATCAATTTTACCCAAATATATCTATAGACTCTAGTATACAGGTGCAATTCCAATCAAAATGAGAATATATTTTATTATGAAAATTAACATAGTTATTCAAATTAATTCTAAAATTCGTAAAGAAATATAAAGAACTAAATATAGCTAAGACAATATTGAAAAAAACCCCACAACTTTTAAAGAGGATACAAATTGGCAGGCTTGCACTACCACATATCAAGTTTTATTGTAGGGAACAAATAATTAAGAAAGTGTCTTATTAGTATAAACATAGACAAAAAGACCAATAACACAAAGAGTTCAGAAACAAATTAGAACTTTTGTAGTCAAGTGGCTTATGACAAATGACACAGTGACCCAGTGGTGAAAAGATATTGTGTTTATTAAGTGTTGCTAAATTGATTGGCTATCTATTTGGGGGGAGAAATGAACCTTTACGGTTCTTCACATGGTACAGAAAAATCAATTCCAGTGGATCACAGAACTAAACATGAAAGGTAAAATAATAGGAGCAGGTAAGGTAAAAAAATAAAGCAAACCATAAGAGACCATATTTATGACCTTAGAGTAGGCTACAATTTCTCATGAAGGACACTAAATCATTAAGCATAAAAGTAAAACTTGATAAGTTTTACTAAAATTAAGACCTAGGTTCACCAAAGTCACCCTTAGCACATTAACCAAATGTTTTAGTCCATTCAGGCTTCTGTTACAAAATACCACAGGCTAAACAGTATATAAATAATATACATCTATTTCTCACAATTCTGGCTGCCAGCATGGTTCTGGTTCTCCCAGTTTTCAGACTGCTGACTTTATGGTTCATCTTCACATGATAGAAGGGAGCAAGGGACATCACAGTCCTCTTTTTTATAAGGGCTTTAATGTAGTTCATCAATGCTCCACCTTCATCATCTTATCACCTCCCAATGGTCTCATTTCCTAATATCACCAACGTGGACATTACACTTTCCACATATGAATTTTTTTTTTGGGGGGGGAGGGAAGGACAGAAACATTTATACCATAGCACCTAGTCTAATCATGAGAAAAACATTGGACAGATCTCAGTTGATGGGCATTCTACAAAATATCTGCCCAGTACTCATCAAAACTTGTCAAGATTATTAAAAACAAAGTCTGGGAAACTGTCATGGCCAAGAAGTGCCTAAGGAAACATGATGAATAAATGTAATGTGGATGCTGAATGGGATCTTGGAACGGGGGAGAGGGGAAGCATTATATAAAAAATAAGGAAATTTGAATAAAATATGGACTTCAGTTAATAATAACATAATGGTATAAAGGTTTTGAACACTATCATTAATGAAGTCTACCTGACATATATGTATAGAGTATATTTTTCCAGTATATATAAAATATTTCCAAAAACCAATCATATACCATCTACAAAGAAAATCTTAAGAAATTTCAAAAGATAGAAATAATACAAATTACTTGTGTGACCATAGTATAATCAAGATACAAATTCATAGTTAAGAGATAATTAGAAAAAAACACTACATGCTAAGAAATAACTTCAGTACTCAAAACAGGTAAGCCAAAGATAGATTCATAATAGAAATTAAAATCTTTGATCTAAATGATAAAAGTGCCACATTTTAAAAGTTTTGGAATACAGTTAAAATAATGGGTAGATAAAAAGAAATGACTGTTAATGAGTAGACCAGAAAAAAGAAGAAAGTTTAAAAAGTAATCAGTACATCTATTAAAGAAAAATGTATTACATTTTGCATAGTACATAGTGCATACACACAAAGACAAACCCCAGGAAAAGATATAGAAGGGAATAAAAAAGATAGAAGCATGCATTTATAAGCTAGAAATCAAATAAACAATTGAAAGAAAGCTTAATCCTTTGAAAAGAAATAAAAATTGAGTGACTTTCTGTGATACCAATCAAGAAAAAGATAAATCTCAAATTACAATGTTAGGACTAAAACAAGGGAAAACCAAAATAGACATTATGTATTAAAAAGATAGTAAGAGTTTTTAAGAATAATTCTATACATAAGAAATAGAGACATACATAAAATACAACATGAAATCCTATTCAGAAAGAAGTATGAATGAATAGTATTAAAGAAGCCTAATCAGTGGTCAAAAATATTCCCACAAATTTGAGGCACCTGGATGGCTCAGTCGGTTAAGCGTCTGACTCTTCATCGTGGCTCATGTCATGATCTCACAGTGCCTGGGATTGAGCCCAGCGTCTGGCTCTGTGCTGACTGCACGGCGGAGCCTACTTAGAATTCTGTCTCTCCCTCTCTCTGCCCCTTCACCACTTACACTATCTCTCAAAATAAATAAAAACCTCAAAAATATATATATTCCCACAAACTTACTCCAGGATCAGACAGCTTCACTAATGAACGGTATCGGTAATTTATGAAACTTAAATTCTATTATAGGACAAAAGGAAGGACAAAAAGATTATTCCAATTAAATTGATAACAACTACAAATTATGTACAAAAAAGGGAAACTACAAGTTGATTCTATTCAGGCATAACAACATAACACAAAATATTTGCAAATAAAACTCTAAGGCACTGTATTTAATGGGCTATATAATGACAAAGTTGGGTTCACTTTAGAAATGAAAGGAGGCTCTAACTTAAAATAAAACCACTAATACTATCTACCAGATTAACAAACTAAAGAAGAAAAGTCTTATAATAATTTCAATAGCTGCATAAAATATTTTGAAAAATTTAACATTCATATTAAAGCTCTTAGCAAACTCGAAAAAATAACAGTGGTTTTTAAAAACATCACACTCTTTCATAACATAAAATTTATTAATGTCCCATATGTTTTCTCAAAAAACATAACATCCAGGCATTTTGCTACCTAAAGAAGTTTAAAAATTAGCAATTTAATATCATACTATTTTATAGAAAACATTGTTCTTTCAAGAAACTCCACCTAATTCTTGCTTTATATGTCAGGTTCTTGCTTCTATTTCCTAAGGATAAATGGTATAAATACTAAAGAAAAAACTGTTCATTTATTTTTCAAGCACTTGGTCACAGATCTTTTTCCTTTTTTTTTTTTTTTTGTTTCTGCTTTTACATCACATAAATCATCTCTATTTTCTTAGGGAAAAGATGAACATTTGCCTATCATCTCATTATTAGTATAAATCCTTAGTTTATTCTCACTTGATTTTAACCCCTTTTAGTGCAGGTATATGGTTGGAGATGGCCACGTCTCAATTTCCACACTCATATCTTAGTGTCTAGAATCATTCCAACCTGAAAGAGGGTACCTTTGGAAATAAATTATTGCCCTTCTAAATTGTTCCCATAGAGCTGCCTATTTGATGAAATAGAGGACCTATGTGTCTCTGAACCAGAATATGTGAAGATAAAAAGGGAATGTATGGATAGTAGATAACACAGCAGAGAAGAAGTGCAAGTCTGTGAGTCTGCGCTAGGAAGTATCATATTTAGAAGAAAGTCTGTTTGCACAGAAAAATCTTGAAATTGCTCAGAAATCAAGTCAGACTGTATCATGAGAAGGAGAGGGCTAAAAACAGAACGGACATTTGGAACTACACATATGGTATGGAGCAGAACCCCGGGTCTCCACCTCCACCCTGCGTAATCAGATGAATATCCATCCTCTACACTTGCAGGAGATGAGAAGTCTGTTCTCAGGGACAAAAATGAACTGAAGAGATTTCTGACTCTAAGACACCCTCGCCAAAAAGATGGGAAAGAGATATCAGTATAAACATTTTTATGCTGGAGAGTGAGTTTCCAGTCTATTCCTCAGGCTACCTTCTGAGCAAGGCAGAGGCTTGTGCCCCTAACACTGCTAGCTTTCTCTAAAGAAAAGACTGTCCATCTTTTCTGATAAACTGAATGTCCCAGAGCCAAGATCCACAATCCTTCTATGTGAATGGGTCGGGAAGGAAGGTCTTGCTAGCACACCCCTGTCACTAGAATGAAACTCCATGGTTTACATAGCCTCATGCATCAGGCAGTTTTCAGTGCCTTACTTATTATCAAACGTGTATGAACAAAGATCATCAAATATTTGGAGTAAACCCACACCATGGATAGCAGCAAATAAGTAAAAAAGGATACAAAGGAAATGGAGATAATGCATGGATAGAGTACAAAATAAACAAGATTATTGTGCCAAAAGTTGTAATAGAAATACAGGATTTATGAAAGGACAGAAATGGGAAAATATATATTATATATTAGTTAATTTCCTCTCATTTTTAATATATATATATTTAAATTATTGATGCTGATATCCATGACTCTCCAGAAAAAAATAAAATAAAATGTCCATCTAAGAAGTCCAGCAAAATGCATGGAAACAATGTATCCACATTAAGGCACATCACAGATTTTAGAACACCAGGGTTAAAGAGAAACTCTTAAAAGCTTCCAGAGCAAAAAAGTACATTGATGTGTTGACTTTGAAAATCATGTATAAAAACTTATGAGATAAAGATGCCAGTGTATTCTCCATAGCAGAATTGGAAGCAATGTCAAAATTCTGAGCAAGTGTGAATGTCAACCCAGATTTGAGAGCTAAGTCTCTAACATTTTATCCCTTTTCATTATTTTTTCAGGGGTCATAGTGTAAGGTCTCTGTACTAAAATGAGGCAGTAAATCAAGAAGAAGCAGGAAATTAGGGAATCGACCCAGAGGCAGGGTAAGGAAGCCTCCTCTATGATGAGAAAGGGAAATCCCATAATGATACCTGTACAAAGCCAAGAGAGTGATCAATGCAAATGTGAGAAGCAGAGCTGGAGGGTGTGATATAGCAACTTCTAAGAAACATGTTGTTAAACCACAGAAATGCAGCTGAGTGCATTTGAAGATCTAATGGCTTAATTAAGCAATTCATGAACAGGATAGTATCCCATCTAGCAAGTAGAGACTTTGCTCTGAGGAGTTGTACAAAATGGAAGGATTTTATAGGAGGAGGGTGGGGCAAGGAGTTATTAGCAAAAGAAAAGTAAGGATTGTTTCAAGGAAGGTCACCTTCCCTTAGGAGGAAGGGCAGGGAGTCTTTTCATTCAGATTACCTCACATTCCTTTGGGGGACAAAGAGGGCCCAGGTGACAGATTATGTCACTGGTACTTAGAAAATTTCCAAATGACTACATTTAAGTTAAGTTAAGACTACATTTCTGGGGAAGACTGAAACCATTAGGTTGGTATGAAGCCCCAGTTTGGTGACTCGGTCTAAGTGGCACTGTTTTAGGCCTGTGGTTTTCTTTTTAACGATAGATGTTTTTGGTGATTCACATGACCAAAATATATTTGTCAGGTATATTTGGTCTTCATCCACAGTTCCTGGCTTACACCTCCTAAAACCCTTGGAATTTCCTTGGCAATAAGAGGAATGGGAGCATCTTTTGTTTTCATTGGTTTCTTGTCCTCAGTTCCTGAAAATGGTTCAAAACCATCAAGGTGAAAAAGGTGTCTTGTTACTCATTATAAGTCCCTTTCCAACACAACTGGGTTTATGTTAAAGAGATGACTTTTGGAATACATCGAAGGGTGGAAGCAAGTTGCTGGGAGAATCAACCATGAATAGAAGGTTGGAATTTTCAGTTCTACTGCCTGATTTCTAGGGCAATAAGAGGGGCTGTAGGTTAAATCAATCAACAATGGCCAATGAGATGATCAATCATGCCTATGTAATAGAATGTCCATAAAACCCCCAGAGGATGGAAGTTGGGAGCTTCCAGGTTAGGGAACCAGAACACTTCTGCATGTCAGAGTGCCAGCCCCAAGCTCCAGAAGGACAGGAGTTCCTTTGTTTGGGAACTTGCCCTATCTGTCTTTTCCTCTGGGTGTTGACTCATATCCTTTGATATCCTTTCTAATAAATCAGTCATCTAGTGAGTAATCAATGGGTTTCCTGAGTTCTGTAAGCCTATCTAGCAAATTAACCAAACCCAAGGGTAGGATCATGGAAATCTCTGATTTATAGCCAGTTAATCAGAAGCTCAGATGATGGGGTGCCTGGGTGGCTCAGTTGTTTAAGTGTATGACTTCAGCTCTGGTCATGATCTCATGGCTCATGAGCTTGAGCCCCACATTGGGTCTGTTGTTGTCAATGCAAAGCCTCTTCGGAGCCTCTGTCCTTCCCTCTCTTTCTGCCCCTTGCCCACTTCTGCGCGAGCTCTCTCTCTCTAAAAAATAAATAAAACATTAAAAATAAATGAAGTGCAGGTGACAATCTGGACATGCTATTGGTTTCTGAAGTGGATTTGGGAATCATCCTGTGGAACTGAGTTCTCTACCTGTGGAATTTGATGCTATCTTCAGGTAGTTACTATCAAAATTAAGTTGAATTGAATTCTCAGATATCTTATTGGTATTTGAAACAAGAATTGCTTGTTAGTGTGAAGAAGCCTAAACACACATACATACATGTGGGAATTATATCTAAGAACTTAAAAAGAGGGCACTGAAAAGTGCATCTGTAAGAAAAAGAAGAAATATAAAATTGATGCATTTTTGATAGACTCATGGAACATTAGGAACTATTAGAGGCTGGAAAATTGTTGAGGGTATGCAAAGAGAGGCAAACAAATGAATAAATAAATAAATAAATAAAATGAAACTCTACTTCTAGGGGAGGAATTAACTGCGGGACAAAAAGTAGTCTACAAGACATTCAGCAATGAACAATATTTACAGAGACATAATAATAGACACTGAATACTGATAGGCCTCAAGTATCTCACATTCAAATAACTTGATAAGAATTTATATAGCTGAGAGAAAAAAATCTATAATTTTTTGAGCCTGGAATTTAGCTCTGTATCATATGTGAGCAAAAAGTGTTGTTTGCTTGGTTTTAATAAACTCTGAATTTCCTGGGAATGAAACTACCATGTAAATCAAGAGATGACAGTACTGTTTGCAGCCTGTTGCTTACCAATACAGGATGTACAGATCAATTTATATTTTTAGCTCCAACAATACCTTCTGTATTATGTTACTGGAGTATTGGCCAATTATAAAATATCTAACTGATTTTATTGTTAATTACTTTCTTTTATTTCCTGTTTATATTTAGGTTAAAGTCTTTCACTGATAGCTTTTTAATTATACATGTGGGGAGATTATATTTCCTTGAATTTAATGTAGGATAGTAAGGCAGGATTTGCAAAGCATCTGCTATAAACAGTGCTGTGGTTGTTAGGATTAAGAACTACTGTACTTACAAAGCAGTAAGACCACTCCTTAGTTTCTTTTCTACACCAACCTCTCATGCTTTGGTATCCCTTTCTTCCTGATTTACCAGAATGTTCCTTGACTGACAATACTAATCAATTATGGTACTCCTTTCTCTTGATTACTGAACCTGTCTTAGACCAGCAATCCAAGTATCTACTCCCGATTTATCTGAATTTATATGTATTTGCCACTTTCTAGTAGAGATGTATCATACGATGTGTTCATTATCCTCTCCTCACCAACATCCTCTGAAGCTATAGGATTTTCTAAAGTAGTTCCAAGACTTAACCTTAAGAAGAGATCAAATTGTGGGGCACTTGGGTGGCTCAGTCATTTAAGCATCCAACTCTGGATTTTAGCTCTCATATTTGGTGAGTTTGAGCCCTACATTGGGCTCTGTGCTGACGGCTTCGAGCCTGCTTGAGAGAGGAAGCCTCTCTCTTCCTCTCTCACTGCTCCTCACCCATTCATGCACCCTCTTTCCCTTGCTCTTGCGCTCACTCATCAAAAATAAATAAAGAGGGGCACCTGGGTGGTTCAGTCAGTTAAGTGTCCAACTTCAGCTCAGGTCATGATCTCACGGTTCATGGGTTTGAGCCCTGCATTGGGCTCTGTGCTGACAGTTCAGAACCTGGAGCCTGCTTCAGATTCTGTTTCTCCCTCTCTCTCTCTGTCCCTTGCCTGCTTGCACTCTGTCTCTCTCTCTCAAAAATAAGTAAACATTAAAAAATTAAAAATAATAATGAATAAATATACTTAAAAAAGAAGAGATAAAATTTCATTTTGAATTCTAATATAATCTCATTGTTTATAGATAATATTTCTGATAAATTTCCACAATTTTCTCTTTTTCTACATAAGTAACCTTTCAAAACTTAGTGGCATGAAACAACTACTATTTTATTTGCTTATGATTCTGTTCTTTTGGTCAACTGTGTCTTACTTGTGGTCTGTCATTTCTTCTGGTCTAAGCCTGCTTGTGATCAGTTAGTAGTTCACCTCAAGCTAGATAATCTAGGATGGCCTTCTTAACATATGTGGCAGTTGGCAAGGTTGTTTTAGTGGGTCTCAGTTGGGGCAGCTTGCTTTTGCTATTTGTATCTCTCCTCCTCCCCTAGGCTGACCTTCCATATATGAAGGTCTTGAGTTTCCAAGAAGCAGAGGAGGGAAAGGCCCAGTGTCCAGCAATTTTCAAACTTTTGCTGGCTTTACATTTACTAATGTTCTGTTGGCCAAATAAAGTCACAGGGCCAAGGCCACTATAAAGGACTGGAAAAATAGACTTCATTTCTTGGTGAGAGGAGCTGCAAAATATTGTAACCCAAGTTTCATTCAGTATACCACCTTCCCCTGAATTTCTAAGGATTTTATAATCTAATTATCCAATTGTCATAAGAACCTATTTTGTAAACATAACCTAAGTTCTGTTCATATTTAATCTAATGACCCCTGTTTAAATCTTAAATGTAGGACTTTTCCCCTTTTGTCAAATAAACACACACACACACACACACACACACACACACACACAGACACACACACTCACACAGATAGTACCAACCCCCCAAGGGACCAGAATCGTATTCTCTAGAGGGTTTGCATTATAATTTATTTCTGCTCCTTTATTAGTTCACATTTGCTAAGTCAGACCTTGCTTCCTTTAGTCCAGAGTAGAAAGCTACAATACAGAAACAATGTAAAACTTAATTCTATATGTGAGTTTTTGTCACCAGATGTATGCCTGGCTTAATCCTTTGAGTTCACTGAAGGAAGTTTGTAATTTACCATATCTATACCTTGAAATAAAATACCACGCAGGGTGGACAGCACAGGTTTAGACAGTCCAAAGTCTTTCCTGTGGTAGCAGTGTTTCTTTATGTAGCTACAAATACGTCATTTACATATCTAGAATTCTCAATAAATTAAAGGGACGGACTTAGTTGGGGCTTCTAGTCTTTCAAAGAACAAATTAATTTGCTATTTCTGACTTTTATTTCACTATAGATGCAATGTAAGAGAGTATGCATATTTAATAGGATTTAAAGCAAGAAAACAAGTCACTTAAATCAACTTCACTATATTTTCTGCGTTTTAAAAGCATACTTTTCATTCTGACTTGACAGAAAGGAGAACCTATTCTCTCCTAAAAGATGACAAAGTATCATTCAAAAACCAAATACAATCCCTAGAATTAATCTGAAGTTGTACCTATTCAGAAGCTTGTTTTACAAGTCAATTCAATTCAATTCAGTTCTTATAAACTGCTATAGTTAAAGGAGCCACATCACATTCCCTGAATTGCCACTGTTTAATACTGAAATTTAAATGAACTAAAGATTTAAAACATATTTCAAATAGTCTCATCACAAATTCAAATAAACCCAACCATTTTAAAATCATACACTATCATATTCTAGCATATATACCAGTGCAATGTATAATAAATGGTGAAATTTAATTTTTTAAATTTATATTGCTATTTCAAATGTATGTATTGAAAATGAAAATTAAGATCATTGTCTTTAAAACATAGTCATTGGTGTTACAAGATATACAAGGACATCCCAACATTTATTTTTTATTTATTTAATATTGTTCTTAATAGGAAACTTATTATATTATAATATTACATAGTGTGACTTTCATATCATCAAAGGAATATGATTATTAGAAATTTTGGTATTTCTATCATATTAGGAAAAGTTTTCTCAGTTTTTTACTTTATAGATGAGGAAAAGTAGGCTATAAGATGTTTATTAAAGTTTCAGAGCAAATTAGAATATGCTTTAAGCTTGACAACTTAATTCAAGACTGCCTTCACTTATTTTCAGATGTAGAATTTTTACTGTGCATTTAAATTTTTGACAAATTGCCAAACACAATAGACAAGCCTTCTTAATGAGGTGTGGATTCCCGGTTGAAACTTCGGGGTTACAAATGGAGCACAGAGACCCCAATTAGAATCTTTAGATAAATGAGTTCCAATCCTGAAAGTGGTTTGTGGGAGGAATCCCAAACTCATCTCTATGAAAAATCCTGAACCAAGCAGAATTGAAAGAGAGTCCATCAGAAATGCATTTGCTTTGGTGATAGTTCAAAATTTTATGCAAAGATTTGCTGGTGTCCACTTGAGCTAAGGGAGAGAGAAAATACAGTACTAATGAATTTTTTAGTGCTGAAAACATGAAATTTACCTTCAAGATGAGAGAGCAAACACATTTACCATTTAGATTATTTGCACCTACAACTTTTTTGCCCTTAAAATGCCTCTTCCAGAACAATTTCTTTTAGTAGCTGTGCATGAAATTTCCATGGAAAATGAACTCAATTTTACCTTGATTACTCTTTTACAATGCATATGTATTGCTACAGTCAGTCTTGTAAAATTGGTTCCTCATGTACTTAATTTCATAATAACATAATACCCTAAAGTAGCAATCTAGGAAATAAAGGACTGCATGTTTTATATCGGTAACGGTCAGGCTGACTTCAGATAATCAGGAACAAGTGTGGACAGAAAAGAATAAAACTAGAAGAGGTTTTGTAGCCGATAAAAAGAAACAGGGATAAATACCAATTAGTCACACTTGGGCTGTCCTATCATTCAGTTAATTTCTCCTTTTTCCTGTATAAAAAACAGTGAGTACAGTACTTGCTCTCAAGAACTTCAGTCTAGTGTGGAAAAGGAATGGAAACTAATAGTTCCATTAAGGATATACTAATAAAAAAACATCTCCCTTGGGGAGCCTTGGTTAAGCATCCAACTCTTGACTTCAGCTCAGGTCATGATCTCCTGGTTTGTGTGTCCAGACCCCACATTGGTCTCTCTGCTGACAGCATGGAGCCTGCTTGGGTCTCTCTCTCTGCCCCTCTCCCATTTGTTCTCTATTTGTCTCTAAATAAATAAATGAAGCACTTTTTAAAAAATTATTTCTAGGAGAGAGAGAGAGAGACAGTGTGAGCAGGGGAGGGTCAGAGAGAGAGGGAGACACAGACTGAAACAGGCTCCAGGCTCTGAGCTGGCAGTCAGCACAGAGCCCAATGCGGGGCTGAACCCACGAACCGCGAGATCATGACCTAAGCGAAAGTCGGACGCTTAACCGACTAAGCCACCCAGGCACCCCAGTGAAGCACTCTTTAGAAACCAACCAACCAACAAACAAACAACTTCAATCTTTGAGGGCCTTAAATGCAGTCTGATGAAAGTCTAGACAATATACTCTGGGAAAACTTTTTTCCATAAGATGGCTCATTATTGCATTTCCTTATCAAAATGTGCTTTTACTATTGCCTCCACAAAGAGAGAAATAGAGAGGAAGACATTGGGAATGAAATGCTTCATCTAGGTCACTTCCTCACATAGGTCATTGTCTGTAGTTAAACTTGCTATAGTTATAGCAAGTCATGTGCCATGCTTACTTTCAAATGTATGATGGGGGGCGGGGAATAATGCATCCCAGAAGGAAAGTGTCTGTGATACAGATGTTTGCTAATAATGTCTGTCATATTAACAATTAGATAAAGTGCCAAAAGTGTTGGAAATAGAATTTTTTTAATATTGTAAGAACAGAGGAGGTATTATTTTAGAGGATAGTCTAAAAGATATCTTAAAGAATGGTTAGGCATTTGTCCAGTGAAAATGGCTGTCCAGGCATGAGGGATGATTATTGAAATGACATCACATGAAAGGGAAAGAAGAGGCAGGATTTAATGCTTTCAAGAGTTGACTTGTGGAGCTTTTAATTCCATTCTGAGGAACATGGAATTTTTCTTGTAGGAAAAGGGGAGCTCCCTAGGGTTTTTAAGTGGAGGATTGAAGTGATAATATTTGTCTTTGAAAAATGACTCTTGTTGGAGAAGTGAGAATGGATTTGAGAAGAATGAGACCATAGACTATCATAGTCTAGACAAGAGACAATGTGACTCTGAAGTACAGCATCAAAGCATTGACATTGGAGATGGATTTGAGAGGTACTAGGAGAGAGAAACCAGCAAGGTCATTGATGAGCTGCTCTCTGTTGGGAACTGTACTGTGAAGAAAACCATAATGATGCTAGATCTCCACCTGTTAGTAGTTTATAACCTAGCAGGAAATCAGACATATAAAGAAACAATAACTATAAAAGTTTAATTTTCTGATAGGCAATGCTCCTAAGAGAATGGCGTAAAAAACCATTGTAACCTTAGGTTCTGGAGTTATGCCAAATGCTGACTTTTTAATTGATATACCCCAGGGTTATTTCTTGGCTTTGTTTTCTTTCATTTCTATATTGGCATTAACCTATTTCATGCACGTCTGGCAAAGAATATGTTCTTACCTGCAGTGACCTGCACAGCAGTTCCTTCTGAACCACCCATCCGCACACAGTCATCCGGAATATTATTGTCATCCAGAATTACCACATTTGTGAAATAATGAATTTAATAAATTTCATTCCCTGACCATATCTGTGGGAGGTGATATTTGAAATCTGGACACTTGATGGTGGAAGGTCAGTTAGGGTGCAGTTAAAATAGACAGAAATATTCCCCAAGTCTTTACGCCTTTTATTCTGAAAGATGAGCTTAATTTGCACCATATATTATATGTGTTCTTATCAGACAGAGAGACAAACATAATACAAAGGGCCTCGTGGTATTCTTCTGGGTCTTCATGCTTCTACTCTCTCATTTCTTTGCAGTCATCTCTGATAATTTTCTGTGTCCTCCTGCAGATAACTTCGTATTATCATGCCCTTTTCCTGCAGCAATGTCTGAGAAGAGTCTGATATCTCCATGCTGTTGTCTTCCCTGCCCAGCCTGCCATACAGTGGTCCCACCACTGTTGTCTTCTGTCACATAGGTAGGGGCCTTAGAAACTGTGGTAATTAGCTTTTGCACACAAACAACCCCTCCTTTCTTAAGCAAATGAAACTGTATTATTAAATACTAGTTGAAATAAATAAGCTATTATTTATGACATAGAAATTATTCATGCAGGGATCTTTATAGTCATGCTATGTAGAGCAATGGGAATTGACCTAATTATGCCCTGCTTTCTTTATGTCATTTACTTATGGTCGTGTCAATTTTTATATGACCACTTTAAATTTTAAGCCCTCAAAGGACAAGAATTGCATCTATATTACTCTATAGCCTTTAGCAGAGCCTCATTCATTAGCTCAGACTGCTTTATTTAACATTTGCAGTTTTGCTGATAAAATTGAAATTATCTGAAATTTTGGAGCAAGAGGGCTAATTCATCACTTAAAAGGGGGTTTTGTTGGCAACAATTTTATTTACTTTATTAGATACCTATATTCATTGATAAGCATGAATAGTCCTAAAATATTCATTCTAGGTTCTCTATCACCAAAAGAATGTGATTACATTTATTTTTATCTTAAACTTTTTTTTTTTGCAAAATATTTGAAATAAATATGCAAATAATTCCAAAGTATTAAAAAACACAGTCCATTCATTCACAGACTCAATCTCTATATATTTGGAGGTAAACAAGGACTGTGCTATTGATACCATAATGAATCACAAAATCTGATTCAAGAGAGATCTTAGAAGCAATTTCTACTATAAAGATGAAAAACAAAGACCCCAAGAAGGCAAGTGTCTTTGACAAGGAGAAGCATGATTTAGTGGCAAGAGTATTGGCTTGAGAATTAGAAAGATCTAGTTTTGTTTCTAGCTATGACAAATGGTTTTTATACATATGGTTCCTAATCTCTTGAAAAAAAGAGATAGGGTGTGCAGTGATTAAGTTCCCTTTCAGCCTAAAAGTCCAAAATTTGAAGTTAAAGTCACACTAGGATTAAAAAGGGTAGTCAATGACTGCATTCCTGAGGGCTTAGGAGATCAATGCCAAATGGAGAGAAGCATCAGAATTCCATTCAGTAACAGCAGCACTAGGCCAGCCAAGAGCAGACAGCATTGGGAAACAATTAGATGAGATGAGTACAATTGTTACCAAGAAGAATGCATGTGAGAGAAAGATCAAGTCAAGACCTGGCAGCCCAGGCGAGTCAGAACATACAAGGTCCAGTTGCTAAGAAGTTCAGGAGCTGGTAAAACAAGAGAGCACAAAACAAGAATTATAACACAAAACCTTGCAAGCTCTTGGGCTATAGAGACTCTAGGTCTCAAGAGGTCTGCATAACCAGAATGGTTATATTTCAGCAAGTAAACATGGGGTGGAGGCTAAGCCTAGGGCTTTGAGTCCAAGGTCAAGAGTCATCTCAGAGCTGGAAATTACAGAGGACATTCCTCATTGGAGACCAGAAGGAGATGGGTTGGGAAACAAAGAAGATTCTGACATGGAGCCACCCTTCTCAAAAAAATTAATGTTTCTATTTTACTGCCATATTTAATAGTTTAGTATATTATATATGTTAAAATGTCCCTCACCTTTTCTTTATATACTTTTAAAAAAATGTTTTATTTATTTCTAGGAGACAGAGAGAGAGAGACAGCATGAGCAGGGGAGGGTCAGAGAGAGAGGGAGTCACAAACTGAAACAGGCTCCAGGCTCTGAGCTGGCAGTCAGCACAGAGCCCAACACGGGGCCCGAACCCACGAACCGTGAGATCATGACCTAAGCGAAAGTCGGACGCTTAACCGACTAAGCCATCCAGGCGCCCCATAATGTCCCTCACCTTTAAATCTCATTAGAAAAGATTTGAGTCACTGAATAATAAGTGGGGGTTGAAAATGAATGAAAGAGAGAGATAACTAAATTGCTCTGAATGTAAAGGTGATATCAAGATGGAGTTAATAGAGCTCTGTAGCCTGTGTGGCTCAGTCGGTTAAGCGTCTGACTTCGGCTCAGGTCATGATCTCACTGTCTGTGGGTTCAAGCCCCGCGTTGGACTCTGTGCTGACAACTCAGAGCCTGGAGCAGCTTCAGATTCTGTGTCTCCCTCTCTCTCTGCCCCTCCCCTGCTCACTCTCTGTCTCTCTCTCAAAATAAAATAAAGACCTAAAAAAATTTAAAAAAACAGAGCTCTATAGAGTGGAGGTTCTGAAGACTCACAGGAGATTTAAAAAATAGGCCAAAAGGAGCTGGTATTCCCAGAAAAGATGTTTGAGGAGAATTTGTTTTTCAGAGGGACTTTACACAATTTGTAAAATATAACCTTTCTAGAAAGACTTAATAAAACGTCCATTTCTTATGAACGCAATATGGACACTTATGGCACGAGAGAAAGATACATGCTGTTCTTATTCTACTTGGACACTGAAAATATTCCCTACTACTAAGAGAGTGCTGTTAGAGTAATGTTTATTAACAATAGGCTCTTTTAGGAAGTTTACTGTCAAATTACAAATATTGTCTACCAATACTTCACACACCCACACATTCACATTATACAGACATACCCTGTCTACTAAGGGAGATATAATGGCATAACATAATGACTCTGGTATCCCTTTGATAATGGAAAACACTGCTCAAAGAGAGAATTGTGTATTTGTCTCTGCTTCATAGTGATAGACATATGTTAATGTGCTCATCATAGATGGGGTTTTTTTTTTTACTCTTTATATAAAGAACTATTATTTAAGCTACAATTTGCTGTACCTCATTCCAAATAAGGGAATTAAGTTCAATTCTGGTTACAGGTGAAAGGATGCTGGCAATTAAACCTTTCAGGTATGGAAAGGAGGACAGGTTCCATCCATGTCCTTCCTGCATGGACTTAGATCTGTGTGCACCTGAGAATTCTCTGGCTCTTGCTCATAGCTATGTTTCCAGCTGGGAGAGCTACAGCTCCCCTTAGCAAAAGGAAAATATTTTCCACATTTCAAAAGGTATTATCTGTTCTGCTAAAGATAAGGCAGGATGTAAACCTGACCCATTGGCAACCCATCAGGAGAAATTTATCTGGAAACTTTCCCTGAGGAGGCACAACACTGCTGAAAACAAGAGCTGAAACGAACACCTGAAAAGAAAGGGAAAAACTGGCTAAGCTAGTTTGGGCATTGAAATATTATCATCAAATATCATCCTCTTCATCCAAACCTTTTTACTCTTCCTTCTGGGTCCTCATCACTGAAGAAGGGATTTTCATCATTATCTTGGGATTTTCTTTCAATATTCTATTTCTACTTAGCACCCCTTCCTCATCTGTAGGTGTAATTTCGTTCTCTGCTCTCTCCTGTCCATATAGGTCTATTCCATTTTTTCCCAATGTATCATCTTCTTCCATTCTGGCAGCTTACACCATTCCCAAGTCACACCGCCTTGTCCCTTCCTTACCTTGAACCCTCACTACCACTCCAACAAATCACAACTTCCCTTTCCTCTTGATGCATTTCTCTAAAAACTTCTCTCAAATGGGAGAACATCCTTTCTGTTATTTCCTTCATATCTTGGTAAAAAAATGGAGAGCATTTTCTACTTGTCCAATGCTGCTTTTAGATTTTAGTATTGCCAGTATTACCCTCCAGCCCCTTTTCCTTGAAAAAGGAAGTGTATAAGAGTACACAAGTTTACTTTTTTTCCAGTTGAGGGATTACAGTGTGCAAGATGTTGTGGTAGTGTAGCTACACTGCACATATGCTTACATTAATGTAAGACAGAAGTAGAGATAAAGTCCTATGGAATATCAGAGGAAGGAGGTATTCCTTCTTGTCAGGATAATGAAAGTTTCTGAGAAGAAAGGGAGATACTGTGATGGAAGTAAGCATGTAAAATGTAAGGAAAGAGAGGAATACAGAGAGCAGGAGAATGGAAGTTAAGAGGTTTAGCATATGTCTCAGGAGAAATAGTCTAGTTTGACATCAGTAAATGCTAAGTTTTGGGAGATGTATGTGGAATGATAGTGAAAGTATGTAGTCTGGGAGGCTTCTCAGGGCAAAAGGTAAAAGGAAGGAGCTCTCTGAAAATAGAATGCACTTGCTCAGAAGGTGAGAGAATAGAGAGGAGCCAGACAGGTCATGATAAGAGAGTCAGAGGACAATTGGAGGTCAAAATTGCATGGAGGAGAAAAGTTTTATCAAGAAATTTGCTACCCAGAGAATCAAAAACAGAATTGTAGATTAAGAAGATTATAGTCAGAAAAGAAGTTGTTGGTTTGATCCTTAAGAGGTCATTAGTAACACTTAAATCATGTTACATAATTATTCTTTTTTCATGTTTTCATGGTAAGAACAGGAAAGGCCCAGTTTCTTAGCAATTTTAAAGTATGTAATACATATTGTTAGCTAAGCTTCAGGAGTAACCATATTGGAATACATTGGAATACATGGATGTATCAAATGACACATTGTTTACCTTAAACCAACACAATGTTAAAGGTCAATAATGTCTCAGTAAAAAAAATTAACAAAAATAAATAAATAAAGAATCATTAGTGAATTTCAAAAAAAAAGATCCCACTGGAGTCAAGGGGACATAAGTGCAATAGGTTAAGTTCTGAACTGGTATGAATAGATTAAAAGACTCAATATATTTTGTGCTTTTAGGAATTAGAGAGTAAAAAAAATAGAGGAGCCTGGGTTAGAGTTTTAGGAGGTTACTGATTCAAAGAAAGATTATTTAAGAGGTATTTAAGAGTTAGGATGTGCACAACAAGACTAAGCTATACATTTTGTAATTTCTCCCCCTAGCTTGATGTTTCTAGTGTGAAAGGATCCTGGATTGTTCTTCAACCTCCTAATTTTTCTTAGTCGTCTAGAATCTGAATAATAAGGAAATAGAGAAGTAAAAATTTTTTTAAATATTTTTATTTATTTCTAGGAGAGAGAGAGAGAGACAGCGTGAGCAAGGTAGGGTCAGAGAGAGAAGGATACAGACTCTGAAATAGTCTCCAGGCTCTGAGCTGGCAGTCAGCACAGAGCCCGACGCGGGGATCGAACCCACATACCGCGAGATCATGACCTAAGCGAAAGTCGGGCGCCTAACCGACTAAGCCACCCAGGTGCCCCGAGAAGTAAAATTTTTTAAAAAGGCTAAAATAATATATACATTGAGATGTAAGCCAGATAGAGCACTGAAAGGAGCAAAAGCCTACATGTGAGTGATTGGAGATAACTACAGTTTGTCAGGCATTCAGATTCAAACCAGTGGGAAAAGAGACCTTTCAAGAAGAACTCACACATCTTATAAAGTTGTTCCTTCTTTGCAATTTCACAAAAAGTATTCAATAAAAATTTAAAAATTATCAATTACTTTGAATGCTAAATTATTCCATAATCCCATATCCTATTCTGAATGTTAAAAATTAGCAGTTACTCTGAATGATGAATTAATTATTTTATATTACCACATCCTAGTGAGACTGCAGAAGGAGGTGGCTGTTATATAGTTTTTGCATAAATGTGTATGCTGTATGAAGACATATAGTTCTGTATGGATTTAAGTATGCCTATGTAATTTAGTAGAAAGAGAAAAATTGTAAGAAGAATGGGAAACTGATAAGGTAAGCAGGGAGCATGAAGTCAGAGATAAGAGGTTAAGCCCACAAGAAGAAAGTGAGCTCCATTCTTTGAGATGTGAGAAGAAAGCTATATAATTTCAGAAAAATACACACACACACACACACACACACACACACACACACACTTTCTGACTATATATAGTCAGAAAAGAGTTCTGACTATAGAGAAGAGAAGGTGAAGATTTTCATGTAGAGAACTGAGTAAAATGTACTCTACAGAGAATAAGAGATTTGGAGGCTTTGGTAAATGGGCAAGATTTGGAATAGACATATTGAATAATATTGACAAGGAATAAAAATCTGTTCGGAACCATGGCCAAGAAGCAACTGAGACCTGATGAAGAAAGAGTAAGATTTATTTCTAAAGAGTCTAATCAATTGTCTTATGAATATCTCTCATATGTGTGATCATGCAGAAGTAGAAGTGAAAGAATATGATAGCGTAAACTTTACAGTGAATTGTAACCAAGACAATACTGATAGTAGTTGGCAATCTGCCATCAACTACTATAACTGCTTGATTCTAAGTTTCTTTAACTTTATATACAACACCCACATTTTTTTCTCTGTGGGGTTCTGAAAGTGGGTATAAAGCAAGCAGTAAGAAAATCAAGCTTGTGTAGTGAGAAATGGGAAGGAGGGGTTGATCCCTGATCTTAGAATTTTAGGTCTACAGCTAAATCTCCAGATGCACTAAGAAGGAATGGAAAAGGAAAGACAAAAATCGATCTGCAGGCAAACAGATTAAGGTATACACAGGTTTATTGTGGACAGAGATGCATTGCATTGACATATCTAAATATAAATTAATCAAACTATGGAAATTCCTGGAAACAGAATTTTCTCAATTCATTGTTTTCCAAAGATATATAATTCACCAATTGACCCATTGTTTATCTTTTAAGTTTTATAATAGTTGATATTTCATAGATTACTAGGTGACGCAGTGGTGGTAAAAGTCTCCTTGTAGAATGACCACATCTTTAGACTCATCTTTATGTCTTCTTCAGAGTCTAGCAGCATATATTGGTGACTCAAAAAATCAATAAACAATAATTACATTGAATTGAACACTGTCATTTTCTTATGTTTTATATGCTTTGAAGTTCAGAGTTTTACAATTTTACTTACATTCTTTATCTTCACATAATTTTTAAGTTTCAGATTTTTAAAATTAATTTATTTTTGGAAGAGTGAGAGAAAATGAGAGACAGAGAGAGAGAGAGAGAGAGAGAAAATGAAAGTTGGGGAGGAGCAGAGGGATAGGGAGAGAAATAGAGAATCCTAAGTACTGGACTTGAACCCCCAATCCTGGCATCATGACTTGAGCCAAGTTCAAGAATCAGATGCTCAGCCCATTGAGTCACCAAAGCATCCCTCAAATGCTTTTTAATCAGATAATTGTATGTCTTCCACTCAAACACCTCTACCTCAGACTTTTAAGAGACATCTAACCTTGTTCAGAAGACGTTCATTCTGGTATCATCAGCTAATGAACAATGACTCTAATATTATGTTTCTACAAAAAGCTTACTTCAGATTTTGTAGCAAATGCCAGTTTTTGAAAGATTGTGGAAAAGTGGTACCACTACTACTACTATTAGTAGTAACAATTTTGAGCTCATTCTGTATAAATCAAACGTAATTTTTAGTGTTTTTCTTAATGTTTTTTATTTATTTTTGAGAAAGGGAGAGACAGCATGAGTGGGGGCAGGGCAGAGAGAGACGATGAAAGATTCCAAATCAGGCCCCAGCCTCTGAGCAGTCAACAAGGAACCCGATGTGAGGTTTGAACCCATGAACCTCCAGATCATGACCTCACCCAAAGTCTGACCCTTAACCAACTGAGCCACCCAGGTGCCCCTAATTTTTAATGTTTTAACCATACTAACACACTTAAGTTTTACAGCCCTAAGTACTATTTTTGTCCCCATTTTACAAAAGCACCCAAGGAATAATTGTTTTGTACACAAATCCCTTAACAGTTCTGATTATTTCTTTTACTTCTTGCCTTTACTACCTGTCACGCGACGGTGAAAGATAGACAACCATATTCTCATTTTTAAAAACAGATTTTTAATTTTAGAATGATTTTAGATTTACAGAAAAGTTGGATGAAGATAATAGAAAATTCCCATATATCCCACAATCAGTTTCCTTTACTATTGATATCTCATGTTAGTATAGGACAACTGTCATATTTAGTGAATCCATATGGATACATTACTTCATATATTATTCAGACTTCTTTAATTTTTACCTAATATTCTGTTTCCATTTTAAGATCCCATTCAAGATTCCACATTTCATCTAGTTAACATATCTCCTTAGACTCTTCAAAACTGTGATGGTTTCTCAGCCTTTATTTCTTATGACCTTAACAAGTATTGAGGTAATACTTGTCAGGTGTTTTGTGGGATTTAGAATGTCTTTTGGGCTTTGTTGATTTTTTCCCCCTCAGATTATACTGGAGTTATGGACTTCTGTAAAGATTATAAAAGAGATAAACTGCCATTCTCACCACATTATATCAAGGGCACATACTACCAACATGATTTATCACTGTTGATGTCCACTTCGATCACTTGGTTAAGGTAATGTTTGTCATGCTTCTCTTCTCTGAAGTTACTCTTTTTCCCCCTTTCTCTATTGCACACTTTGGAATGAAGTCACCATATGCATTCCATGGTTAAGGAATTGAAGTTATGCTCTACTCTTTTCAGAGAGTAAATACACAAAGAAATATTTGCCTACATTTCCTTCCTTCCTTCCTTCCTTCCTTCCTTCCTTCCTTCCTTCCTTCCTTCCTTCCTTCTTCTTTCCTTCCTTCCTTCCTTCCTCCCTCCCTTCCTTTTCCTTCCCTTCCTTGAATCATTTACTTATATCAGTGTGGACTCATGCAATTTATTGTATACTTTAGTTTACAAGCCCATATTATATTATTTCATTGCTGAAATCATTCCAACTTTGGCTATTTAGTAACTGTTTCAGTTGATGTCTATATCCATCTGACATATTTTTTTTATTTTTTTTAATGTTTTATTTATTTCTAAGAGAGAGAGAGAGAGACAGCGTGAGCAGGGGAGGGTCAGAGAGAGAAGGAGTCACAGACTGACACAGGCTCCAGGCTCTGAGCTGGCAGTCAGCACAGAGCCCGACGCGGGGCTCAAACCCACGAACCGCGAGATCATGACCTAAGTGAAAGTCGGATCTTAACCGACTAAGCCACCAAGGTGCCCCTGACATATTTTTCTTGTGTGGTTTTTACATCCACTTTTTGGAGACAGAGGGTGCTTTATGTACTCTTGTAATTCTTAAATCCCTATTTAGGGGACAGTTTTAGATTTTCTGTGTTTTTCTGTGTCAGTAAACATGATGAACAAAGTAGCACAACAGCTGAATATTTGCCTTTGTTTGATGCCTACTATAAGCATTTGAACGCTACATTATGTTATTTTTTCACTTGGACCTCACAGTGTGTGTGTTTTATAAGCACATAAATACTTAATGCTTGAACCTGCGAGTCTTGCCTGCTATATTAAAAAAAAGTTGTGAATCTAATAGAAAATGAACCTTAATTACATTACCTTACATAGCACAGAAATTTGGCATTGTCTAGTACTTGGTTAAATTATTTACATAATAATCTTTACAAGGCATCATTTAGAAAAGAATTTTGAACTATGCATAATTTAAGTATAAACTATTTTATTATAATAGATCTGCCCTTTGATACCACAGAATCTTGTTCCAAACTATATATCTTGTGATTTGTTTGTTATACTTTGCCATCAGAAATCAAGTTATTTTTGTATCCACTTTCTTTTTTAAAAAAAATTTTTAACATTTATTTATTTTTGAGAGAGAGAGAGAGAGCATGAGCAGGGGAGGGACAGAGAGAGAGGGAGACACAGAATCTGAAGCAGGCTTCAGGCTCTGAGCAGTCAGCACAGAGCCTGATGTGGGGCTTGAACCCATGAACTGTGAGATCATGACCTGAGCTGAAGTCAGATGCTTAACCGACTGAGCCACCCAGGTGCCCCTCTAACCATTTTCAATGTACCAAGTAAGTTCTAGTTTCTAGGTTTTGGATGTGTTTTCAGTTAAGTCTCAGAAGTCAGTCTATTTCTTATTTGTTAATATAAGCATAATTTAACTGTTGGATAAAATATTCCTTGTTAAAATAATCATAGAAATACAACTTATTCTAACCATACTTTGCCAATCACAGAGATGGTTTTGGCCATAGTATTTTGACATTGAGGAAGTTTGTGCATATAAAAATTTGAAGCAAACAAACAAGCACCTTTTTATTGTGAAGTATTTTCTGTAATAGTGCCTATTAGATTAACTTAATTCTTTACCAGTGTTCTCTGTAGTGCATGTAAAATCTTTGCAAGGTCAAAGAGTGGTGGTGGTAGGGGGTGCAAAACGTTCTAACTTTTGTCATTGATTCAACAACTGTTTAGTGCATCAAATGTAACAGATGCAGTTGTGTTTGGCTGGAACATGGCAATGAACAACCAAGAAAGCTGCCTTATCCTGGGATGTTTACATGTTCTTTATGCTGGTACCCTCTAATAGAGAAATTACACAAAACATAAATATGAGCTACATGTGTGCTTTTGTATTTTCTGGCAGCCACGTTAAAAAAATAAAATTCATTTTAATAATATATATTATTTAGCACAATATATCCAAAATATTATTTCAATATATAATCATATAGAGGCTTATTAAAGATAATTTTCTTTTTTCATTTTTTTAATGTTTTATTTATTTCTGAGACAGAGAGAGAGAGAGAGAGACAGTGTGAGCAGTGGAGAGTCAGAGAGAGAGGGAGATAAAGAATATAAAACAGGCTCCGGGCTCTGAGCTAGCTGTCAGCACAGAACCTGACACAGGGCTTGAACCCATGAACCATGAGATCATGACCTGAGCTGAAGTCGGATGCTCAACCCACTGAGCTACTGACGTGCTCCCATAAACTTCTTTTTCATACTGAGTTTTTGAGATGTGTGAATTTTACACTTGTAATAAATCTCAGTTTAGATTGGCCACTACTACAATGCTTGCTAGCCACATAGCGTTGGTCAACTCTGTTGGCACCACAATCACAGATGATTTAGGGAAACAATTTGTTCTTGAAAGATTTGAAACTGGATCTTTTATTTCAAACCATAACAGAATTTGAAGTGCAAATGTAAAATTTTGATATTCTAACATAAAGTTTTGTAAAATTTTTAGTCATTAAGTATTTAATATTTGTGTAGTATTACAGAGGCTACAGAAATGATTTAGTTCTGAAGGTTCAAATACTCAAAAGATTCAAATCTTTGAATTCGAAGATTCAAAGTTTTACTGCTAATTGATTAGGTTGGTCTACAAAACTATGAACAAGTTATTTATCCTAATAGCCCTCCCTTCCCATTCAATTCACTGTATCTAGGGGTGTTATTTGTTATTCCTCCTCTGTTACCTTCTGACTCACTCAAATACCCTTGCCTCCTGGGATTGTGCCCTTTATTTATTTCTTAGACAAGGCCAGTGGTTTAATACTTACTAAAACTCTTTCAAATCTTTAAATGCTTTGCACAATTAATTATTTTGTCCTGCAAATTCTACTCTTTTATCGGGTGGAAGGATTAGTGGAGGTTAGTGGATGGGTGATAAATTCAGGGCAAGTGAGAAAGATAGGGAGAGGACCCATAAATGGAAACTACGCCAAAGTGTTTGGATCATAATTCTTATTTCCAGAGTAAGTTATTTTCATTGATTTACTTCATTTATAGCACGAATACTTTTGGTTTGCTCCTGAATTCCCACATATTGTTAGAGGTCACTAGTTAGCACAGATTTCCCCACAGTGCTCTGCAAATTTTTATATGACTTAATAAATCATTAGAAGATGGAATAAGATAAAACTTTGCTGCCCCATAAATTCTGAATTAGTAGAGAATATTGAGAATTCAGTTTTTTCAAAAGTAATATTACATGTAATGAGTGTAACAAAAATTGTTTTGCCATCAACATACCCAACACTTGTCACACCCAAATCTGCTACCCACTGTGTACAAACTTTCTTCTCTTCACATTAACTACCCGATCATAAAGTCGAGTGGTGGTGGGTGAGGTCCTTGACTGTCCCTATCTCTGTTTCTTAGTTAATATAGTCCTCCCAGCTTCCTTTGTGATTTTCCCCTTTCTTGCAATATTAGAAAAGTGGCCCAAGATTTTCTTTCTCTAATTACATTGAAATAAAATTGTTGTATTTTATTTCTAGGCCATGAATTTGTTGTCTTAAGGGGAGAACACTGATTTCCAGAATGATTTCCCTTTCTGCTCTAAGCAAGTCAAGTTTGTTTGCATCTCATGACAGAGGATAATTATTTTTATTGTGATCTCTCTCTACCTTAAAATATGACTAAGTTTGTATTGCTTACTCCTAATTTTACTTTTTAAAAAATTTTTAAATGTTTTTATTTATTTCTGAGAGAGAGAGAGAGAGAGAGAGAGAGAGAGAGAGAGAACGAGCAGGGGAGTGTCAGAGAGAGAGGGAGACACAGAATCTGAAGCAGATTCCAGGCTCTGAGCTAACTGTCAGCACAGAGCCCAACACCGGGCTCGAACCCACGAATGGTGAAATCATGACTTGAGTCGAAGTCAGGCACTTAACCAACTGAGCCACCCAGGCACCTCTCCTAATTTTACTTTTTTTGAGAGAGAGAGAGACAGGCAGACAAACAGAGAAAGTGAGAGCGTGAGCTCAATCAGGGAAGGGGCAAAGGGAGAGAGAATCTTAAGCAATCTCCATGCACAGCACTGAGCCCAATGAGGTGCTCAATCCCACAATCCTAGGATAATGACCTGAGCAGCAATTAAGAGTCAGACACTTAACTGATTGAGCCACCCAGGCACCCCCAGTTTTGCTTCTTGATTGAACATAAATGTTTGATTTATTAAGTAAGAATATACTCAGTACCTAAAATTGGTTCAAAGTAGGAAAAAGAAGACTGAAAAAGTCAAGTAGTACATATATGATAATGAAAGATGTAAAAAAAAAACACAAAGAAAAGAATATGTCATTCTCATACCATTCTTTTGTGTGCCCTTAAATTTTATGGAAATCAATACCAGAACATGGCTTCCAGTTCTAGCTTTCTAAATAGATTCCTATATTCTAAACCTGGTCATTGGGAGAACAGTGAAGGGAGTTTGAGATGTCCATCAGCCAAATCTGACATTGATTAATATTAGTAAATAAATACAGATTAGGTGTGATGAATGGTATTTTGTCAGATCAGATGACTAAAACATATCTGCAAGCATGATATAGTTTACATGTAGGAGTCCTATATGGACTTTACTTTAAAGGAAAGAGTAGCTGAAATAACATTTTTAATCGTGTATATATTCTTAAACTTGCACCTTGGTTCTGATAACTAAAATATAAGAAAAATAATTATGTATATGGTTACCTGCTCTACCTCAATATTCTGAGCTACATCTTATGTACATTTTCAGTCATTTACCGCACCATGCACCCAAGTATTTGTACACATATTCATGAAATTTTTGTTTACTTTGCTGTAATATCTGACTCATGACTATAAGTCAGATGCTATAAAATCTACATAAAATTCCTTAGCTGATGCAATTCATTGTAATAAAACTACTTGTCCATTAAATTCTTCAGCTAGAGTGTGAGATCTTACTGTTGTTCTATGAAAGAAATCTGAAAGGAAATAAATGTTAGATCATTAGTCTAATTTTGAAGTGCCTCCTTGGTTCACTGGGAATGGGGCTCTAGAATCTCTTTTTATACTTGATCCATTTTCCCCTCATGTATCATATGTAAATATTTTCTCTGCTATGAAATAAAATGTATTTACCTCCTCAAGCTCTAAAACTTTCTCTTCCTCCCTATGTAAGTGGTTTCTGAGGATTTTATCTTAGAATCTGTGAATAAAAATGTTCCTCCATCATGGTCTTCTAAAACATCCCTGGTAGTCAGTATCAGTATGGATGTACACCTGTGTCAAAACTTTCTCCAATTAAGAAAATACATTATTAAAATTTTCAAAGACCTTACATAAGTAAAAGAATCATTGACTGGATGTCAATGTATTTACCCCTAGCTTAAGACATAAAATACCACAGGAAAAGATTAACTTCCCTGTGAATCCTTTCTTGATACCATTCCTCTCTATCCTCTCCCAGAGGCAACCATTAGGTTAAAATTTGTGCACTTATTTATATATATTTTAATATATCTATTACCAATCCATGTAATCCTACTCTATATGTATGTAGTATGTGTATATATATATATATATTTATTTATTTACTTTAAACTTTATATAAATATTATATCCATTATTTTACCATTGCATTTTTTTGGCTAAAAATAATTATGACATTCATCCCTACTGCCATGAATAGCTCTAGTTAATTTGTCCCTGCTGCTCTAGAGTCTTCCACTGTATGAGAATACAATAAATTATTTATCTATTTTTCTACTGACAAACATTTATATTGTTACCAATTTTTTTTGCTATGACAATGTTTTATGTACTTTCTTGTACATGTCTTTAAAAAAACCTTTGTAAGGGACATCTGGGTCGCTCACTCAGTTAAGTATTTGACTTCAGCTCAGGTCATGATATCACGATTCAGGAGTTCAAACCCCACATCAGACTCTGTGCTGACAGCTTAGAGTCTGAAACCTACTTCAGATTCTATGTCTCCCTCTCTCTCTGCCCTTCCCCCACTCATGCTCTGTCTCACTCTCTCAAAAATAAATAAACATTACAAAAATTAGAAAAAATGTAAAATTTTCTCTGAGATTTAAGCCATCAATGGGATGTATACATCTTTGTTTTTACTATATGTTGTTAGTTGGTCTTCAAATTGGCTATGCAAGTATATGCATCCATCTGCAGGAAAGAAGAGTTTCCCTGGTGTATATTGCTGACAATACTTTTTGACCAAAGAAACAGGCCCATGGGTCTATTGCCTGCTGACGTCACACAGTCGCCTCTTGTTCTCAGTCAGCTGCTCCTCTGGAAACTAAATGAATGACATTGCATTTCTCTCCCTCCACTCTTCGAGATTAGTAGTCCTTTTATCTACATGGGGTAAGCATGTTTGGTAAAAGCAAACCATTCGCTACAGATTTACCTTATAGAAAGGAAACAGCAGTCTCCAGCAATGCTCTCTATTCTCCAGCAGTGCTCTCAAGTCTTGCTTATGAAAGCAAATGGTAGTAGCTGGGCACCTGTTCATAGTCTCTAAATGATAAATGACTCAATGTCTTGGGCTAAATAGTGGTATTCTATTTCCTAAGTGAATAACCAGCCTTCTGATACTAATATAAGAGCCAACAGACAGGAAATAATATCCTATCTTCCCAAGAGGTGAATGTGTGCACGTTGTGAAGATAAGTATGCAACTGTGTACAATTATTGCTTCTCAGCTTCAACTCTGTCCTTTATTACCCTGTTTATGAGACTTAAGCTAGACCTTGTAAACATTTCTCCTTAGTTGAATCCTGTTAATCTTTGTCAGTATGAGACATTGAGGCACACCGTAGGAGAAAGGGGTTTCTCTTCCTTGTCCTGGTGTGTCTTTGTTTCTTCTTGCCGTTGCAGCATTTGTTTGGCATGTGGGACACAAAGAGGCAGACGCTTAGTGGTACTCACTCCTAGAGTGTTGCAGCATTTCCCCATGAACAGCTTCTTGGGGAGTTCCATGGACACCCCAGCTAACATCCCAGCTGAGGGTCTTTTTGCAGGTGGCTTCCTGATGAATACTGCCGGTGTCTTAGTGCACTAGTAAGTTCAACAGCACCTTCCCAGGCAGCCGCTGGGCAAAGATTTTTGGCACTATGATGGGTAGTTTCCTGTGTGCAAATCTTAGCCTGTGGCAGGTCAGTGAACTGCATTATGGGCTCGTAGGCTACAGCCAGACCCTCTACTATGGGGTCCGAATGTCACCTTTGGAGGTAAGAGTCCTTCTCCCAAGGTGCTCCTTCTTTGGTACTCTGCCTCACCCCTGTATCTTCTGCTCCAGCATTCTTTAGATTTCTCTTTATCCCCTTAGTAGCTACTCCCCTATTTCAAGTTGATAATCCTTTATATTAAGTATTCATTGTTCAAATTACTCTGTGGTTTCTGTCTCCTGATTTGACCCTGAACACCATGGTGTTTAAGCAAATTTCCACTCCATAACATCTCCCACAGTTTAATTATCTTAAGTAGAAAATACAATTAATAGTGAGGGCTCTATAAATATATGTTTTAAATTTATTTTTTATTATAGAATGACTCTATAGTACCCCTAAGGAACAAAGGAGATCAAATTCAATTAACACTGATTTAAAGGTTCCTACTTTATTGTCATGGTATTAAGCATTTTATATTATCTAACACATTAGACAATAAAAATACTTAGATAATATGCTCCTGTGATTACTGATGTAGAGGGTATTACTGTAAGTTGCTCAAAGTTTTGCATGTAGCAGTGAAGTAGCTGGAAATCAGACTGAGTTTTTCTGGATACAAATCTTATATTCCTGCCCATTCAGTGCTTGCACACATTCCCACACTTGTCACATTTCCATTTGGTGAGGCTGGACACCAAAATGAAACAGTAACCAGTTTTACTAATAATCTTACAATCTTGTTTTCTTTCTAATTCATGCTTTCTTTATGCCTTTACTTAGTCATGTATTTCTTTTTCTTAGAACAATAGGCATGAAGCTGATGTTCTCTCCAAACATATGATCCGGCTTAAGTGCCATTTTAAAGCAATACATTGAGTGACTGATTTTGGTTCCTTGATTACATTATTGTTTATTGTAAACTTCTGTATGCAATTCCCCCAAATTTTGTCTCTGCCCCTGGTCACTACTGTTAGTCCTTTTCCATTAGTTCATAAATATAAAATTTGTGAAGAGGATTCATTATATTTAACCCCAGTTAATGAATGGTCTTTCATGTTGACTGTGTGCATTTGTATAATTTTTTCTGGTTTAAATGGTTTAAGTGATGCTAACTATGCTGTTGGACCTGCATGAGGGATGTTTTAATAAATTGTAGCATTGAATAACATGGAGATCAAGGCTGGAAGGCTGCACAGATGCTAACATGTGGACATATATGTAGGGAACGATGCTTTCAGGTGAAATGGCAAAGGTAGGAGTGGAAAGTTCCTGGTGAATTCGGAGAAATGTGAAGAGCTACAGGCAGATTTGTCTGAAAATGAAATTTTTATTTTAGTGCTTGAATTGATGAGGATTAGTGTTTGGCTTTAGGGTTAGGGTTTTGGTTTGGTTTGGGGTTAGGGTTTTGGCCTAATTTATTATAATCTGATGTTTCATACTGAGTGGTCTAGGAAGATCCTGGTGCTTTTAGTGACAGACAGCAGAATGTAAGTGTTCAAAGCACTTATTCTAGAACTCACACTGCCTGGATTCAAATTTGGCCTTCACTCATTTCCAACTGAGTGACCATGGTAAGTTCCTTGGGCCTGCTGTGTTGATGTGCCTCATGAATAAATTGGGCATTGTAATACTTCATACATTACAGGATTATGATTTTTGAGGATTATTCAAAACTGCTAAGCATGGGGACTAATTTTAACAGTGCACATAATGAAAAATATACCTCCACTATTTGTATCATCATTATTAATGATGAGAATGTATTAGAGATCAATACTTCTAGATATCTTCTGATAAACAATTTCAGTTTTATTTTAATCTTGTTTGGGGTATAAGTATTATCAAACTGATAGGAGGAAAAAAGAATTTGGTCTCTGAATGAAAAGAATTTAGAAATATCCTATCAAAAGATTGTTTAACCTAAGATTGTTCTAAATTCTAGCAGTCAATTTTGGTGAATACTCTGTTCAATGATTCTACATCCCTGGAGTGACATAAAACTCGGGGTTCTTTGCATTGTGGCTTGTCTCTGGTTCATAATGGTAGCTGGTACAACAATGGACCTTGTGGCAGAATATCTTACTGTTTTCTTAAAATCTTCTTGCTATGACAGATGTATTTTATATCATATATGTCATATATATATAATCTGTATATCTATGTAATAATAGATATACACTTGAGAAATATTACCTGTATTTCAAATTGAAAGGACAGAAAATGAAGACTTTCTGTAGTTATGTACTAGTTGGTTCCTCCAGGAATCAGACTTTGAGATGGAGACTTGCCTGAAGAAACTTTATGGGGAGTGCTTTCAGAATTAACACTTGTGGGGAGATAGAAGGAAAAAGGATTCTGCAGAGGATGAAACTGAAATACAACATAGTCATAGCAAAGGTTACGATTCAGCTAATCATTTGAGGATCCCTGAAACTAGGAAGACCATTCAGGTCAAGGAAACTGTAAGGGTATTTTGCCAAACTTAACTATCCTGAAACTCATTAGATAACAAGTGACTGTGACAGCATTCAAACTATTTCAGGGGCACCTGGGTGACTCAGTTGGTTAAGCATCTGACTCTTGGTTTTGGCTCAGGGCATGATCTCAGCTTGTTTTCCACCCCAGTGTTGGACTCTATGCTAAAAGTGTGGAGCCTGCTTGGGATTTCTCTCTCTCTCTCTGCCCCTCCCTGGCTTGCTCTCTCTCTCAGTAAATAAATAAATAAGTAAATAAACAAACAAACATTAAAAAACAACAACAGTATTTTGGCCTGGCATCGTTGATCCAGGTCCCTGGAATATTGTAAATTGCTCTGAATTTGGAATTTCCTTGTGTTGTGATTCTAGAAATTGCATGAAATTTGACTGTCCACTTATGGCAGTGGTTTAATAACATTGTCTTTCTTTCATACTGGAACTTTTGTTACAAAGGCTATAATATTATATTTGAGCATATTTCTCTACTGCTCAAGACAGAACCCTGGAAATCATTGTGGATACTTGTTTCTTCCTTACATCACACTCCAGATCTTTTTACGTTTCCAAGCTTTTCAGTTTTAACTGTTAAATCTAATTTTCCCTTTTCTTCATCCCTTATTACTATTTCCTTTATTCAAGTCATTATTTTTTCTTGCCTGGGTTACTGATAATTTCCCCACTGGTTTTCCAGATGTGATTCTATTCTGGGTGTACTCAGTGGTAGATGGTCCAGTTGGAGGCAATGTTTGTTTTAAAAACTCCTTTTATACAGGTTTTGCAAGAAACAAAAAACTTCCTTCTAATATGCCATTACACATGTTTCTTTCGTAGAGCTCTTAGGTGGCAAAGAAGATTATCCACACACATAGCTACTTATACTCTGATATCTAAAAAAATTAGACTTTAGAGATTTAGTTGAGAATGCTGATCTTTCCTTAGAAGTTAATAATGGCCCTGTAAAATTGGTATTAGAGATTAACACACTTTTCAATAGTTAATTCCTTTATAATTGTGGTATTTAACTGTTGAATCTTGTAATTGGCCTTTGGGCAATTTTCATAATACTGTAATCTTATTGTTGAAGTTGAATATGATTTAAAAACAGGAATAACTGTATCAAGATCTTCAGACATGTTTTCAGTTATGGTAATAATTATATCAAAAGTCATCTTGTCTAGTTATGGTGCTATCTGTGAATCAACAACTACTTCTGTAAATTAAGTCTCTCCTGATATTAAACAATCTTAAAAAAAGACTACTGATGGTAAGACAATAATGGAAGAAAGGCTAATTATAGGTGAAAGATTTCTTTTAAGAATCCTAGTTCAGACCAATAGGGTATCTGTTCTTTTTCCCTAAGAGGTAACCAGGAATGTCCAACTGTGTATTTATATTTTAAGTCAGTAAAACTGTTGGGAACTGGCAAGAGGAAAACTATATCCAAAAAGAAGGGACATCCATGTTTCACAGTGCTGTGCATGGATGAAAGCAGGATTTGAGAAAATTAACAGTATACATATTTAGTGTTTTATTTTGCATCGTTGGGCTTAAGATGCAAATGCTTTATGATGAAAAAATGAAATGGAGGGGTGTTAATATGAATGGATGTGGTGATATGGAAGAGGGCTTTGATTTATTAGACTTTCAGGGTGAAACACAGAACTAGTCTAGTGGAGATGTGATACTGGCTGCTATGTTAGAATCCACTGTTCTCTAGCACTGCTGTGAGCAGGGTAGATTTTGTTTTGTGTGTTCTGCAGAATGTCTATTATATTGACATGAACAGATGTGCACTAGATGATTATAATTTGATGAGTGGAATTGAATCTGTGCAATCAGGCTCCCAGGGATCTCTTTAAAAGGTCCGAAAGGTCAAAAGGTGTTAGATTAGTATATGTACATTGTATGTGTGTATGTGTGTGTTGGGGGTGGTGGTGGTGATGAGGGCAGGTGGTTGTAGGGCTCCCAGATTAAGACACAGAGCCTCCTGAAAAAATCTATAGGAGAGATTAAACATATAGTTTAGAATCCTCATTAAAAGTAAAATAGCTTTCAGTGGGTGCCTGGAAACTTCTGTTTTGTTCTGAAATATTGTAATAGTTGTTCCATATACATGATATACTACATGCTTTCAAAAACCTTCCTCAAAATTGGGACAGAAAACAAAAAATAATCCATCCAGTACAAAACTTCCAAATGTATATTTTGTGAAAAGCCAAACAAAAACATTAAACACAATGAGACCAAACAAAACATGAAAGAAATACCCAGAACATCATCCAAGCACGCACATGTTTCAGATGTATAGGACATGAACTAGCATTTGACATTGGATGGAAGCAAAATACTGAGGAAATTGTTTCCTTTCCAGGAAGCTGAAATTGAGGAACAGCCCTGCCTGTCCAAGATTAACTTTTACACTGAGCCATAAAGCTGACAAAAACTCCTGGTGTATATAAATTCATTTTCAGATCTAAAACAGAAATCTAAAACATTTCATGATTTTATGATAAACTCTAAGCACTTTAAAAAAAAAAAACATAGCTTTTAGATGGTTTAAAATTCTCACATTATTGTTTTTCAATATTTACAATTATTTTAATGATTATTAATTGTTTTTCATTTTCCTTTTGGAGTTTTAATTATTATTACGTTCTTGGGTTAAATTCCTGTAAAACACGTTATCATTTTAAGAGATAAAAACACTGAGTCTCACACATATTAAATGGTTTCCCTAAGGGATGACAGCAAGTCTCCTGCAGACCAAAAATGAATGTTTGCAGCCTTTATCATCATCACCTGCTGAGTTTATCCTTTTTCTATCTGCATGAAAAACACTTGATGGCATTACCATGTAATTTATGATTTTGAGAAAGTTTGTTTCTCATTTGTCTTTTCAAATGTTTTGTCTCTTTTATTCTTAGCACATGGTATTCTTCATCAAGATTCCTTAGGAATCATCAAACAGGGAGTGGAGGTTGTAGAAAAAGAAAACCAAAGACAAGCAATTCATGTATTCTGGGAAATCTGGGAGGGGTAGTTGCCTTAATAATGACTTAATACCCATTATTTCACATAGACTCCAAAACAACAGATTGATTTTTAGAGCACGATGGGATTACCATCTTCATCTCCCAAACCCATGATTAAGGAAATGAAAAAGTGCAGCTGATATCTAAGTCAGTCAGTGTTTTCTTGCTTTACATACATATTAATTCATTCATTCCTTTATTTAGTCAAGATGTCTTGAGCATCTATTATCAGCAATGGTTCTTACCTTCATTTTTTTAATAGTTTATTATCAGGTTGGCTTCCATATAACACCCAGTCCTCATCCCTACAAGTGCTCTCCTCCATGCCTATCACCCCCCTTCCCCTCTCCCTCACCAACCCTGTTTGTTCTCAGCATTCAAGAGTCTCTCATGGTTTGCCTCCCTCCCTCTCCCCAACTATTTTTCCCCTTCTTCTTCCCCATGGTCCTCTGTTATTTTGGTTCTTACCTTTGAAAGTCTCGCACTCTATGGGAGAGACTGACCCTACAGAAAAATTATAAAACAAGTACATTCTTAATGCATAATATTCTTTAGGAGATTAGGAAAAGGCACTGTAACCTGGACTCAGACTTTAAGAAAGAGAAGGAATAAGCCAGGTAAAGAAACCAAAACAGAATGACTTCCACAAATGTCAAGACCAAATGCCTCCTGGGGCGCCTGGGTGGCTTAGTCGGTTAAGCGTCCGACTTTCGCTTAGGTCATGATCTCGAGGTTCGTGGGTTCGAGCCCTGCATCAGGCTCTGTGCTGACTGCCAGTTCAGAGCCTGGAGCCTATTTCAGAGTCTGTGACTCCCTCTCTCTCTGACCCTCCCCTGCTCACGCTGTCTCTGTCTCTCTCTCTCTCCTAGAAATAAATAAAATATGAAAAGAAAAAAAAAAGACCAAATGCCTCCATGAAGCATTTGAAATTTGAAACAGCTGAGAAAAATGAATTAAGGTCTAGAAAGTAATCTTACTTATACAATAGGTACAAAAACATACAAAGTATGATACTCATCACTCAATTCCAAAAATATATTAAAATATTAATATATAATTACCAGAGAGCTTTCATTCTAAAATGAATGACAAACCAACAGAAATAATACATCAATAAAAGTTATATAGTAGACCAAATGAGAAATGAATATGATCTTTTAAGTTATTAACAATAACATTAGTGGGTTTTTTTTTTTTTTTCAACTTAAGAGCTAGTACGGGGGAGCCCAAGTGGTTCAGTTGGTTAAGTGTCTTTTTTCAGCTTAGGTCATAATCTCAGGGATTGTGAGTTCAAGCCCCACATCAGGCTTTCTGGGGTCAGAGAAGAGCACACTTTGGGTCCTCCATCCTCCCATCCCACTCATATGTATGCTCTCTCTCTCAAAAATAAATAAACATTTTATAAAGGAGAGAGATAGTACTATATCCCCCATTTTCCAGATGAGGACATTGTAGTTTATAATGTTTAGTTGACCTATCCTGGAATTATAGTTAATTTTTGAGCTGCGGTAATAGTAATGCGATTATGTTTAAAACAGTGAATCCTGATCTTTACTGAAATATTGACACATATAAAATAACATGATTTCTGGAATTTGCTTCAAAATTAAATGGGTGATTTGGACTCAGATGAGGGCAAAAATGAAGCAAAAATATCCATTAGTTGATGAATGTCGACTATGGATAATAGATAAACATAATAGTAGATAGTAAAATAGATTTTACTATTCTCTCTACTTTTGGTTACATCTGCAGTTTTTCTGAATAGAAAAGTTTCAGAAAATGAGATTACTTGTCTTAGGAATAAACTTTTATAAGATCCATGGGAAGAGAAGTTTGAAATTTCAATAGTGGACACTAACAAGTTGAATAAACTGAGAAAAAATTACTTGAATGGAAATTTTAATAATAAAAAAATCCCAAAATTAATGTAAAATATTTAACAATTATAATCTTAGCACATAGTTTTCATCCAATGATATTTAAAGTATTAAAAGTTTAAAATTAAAAACAGGAAATAGTAATTACATGAGAAAAATCCACAAGTAAAGCAAAAAAGAATTATTCATACTAATACATATCATTCTTTGCTATAAACCTTGTTTAATTAAACCATTATAACAATGAATCCTACTAGATTATTGGAATAGTGGAATCAGAAAAACGTTCAAGAAATCAAGGTAATTTACTCTATGATAAAAGAAGCATTTTAAGTAAGCAGAAAAAGAATAGATTATTCATTAATGACTTCAGGAAAATAGGATAATCATTGAAGTAAAAATTAAATGAGATTCCTACACAGCCTTTCCTGTTCAATCAAGTTTAGATAAATGGAAGGCAAAAATTACTAGAAAACCATAAATATATTAGAAAAATATTGATAATTATTTATGAAATCTTTATTGAAGTGGATATTTGTAAATAATGAAACAAAGCCAGAAAACTTGAAGTGACAGTGAGTAGCTTTGGCAACCTAAACATTTAAAACTTCTATGAAACAAATAAAAAGCCCAACTAAAAAAGAAATCAAAAGATTTCTGCACAAACATATAGACATTCATTAATTTAGTATAGGATTTTTAGGTAGTAAAAAAATAATAGAAGGAAAGTGCTTTTAAAAATACAAATAAAGGAGTTTTACTTCTGAAAAGGTATCTGGTACTGAAGGAAACTCCTTCCCTGAAACAAGTAGGTCCTGAATAAAGCATGCTTTTCATACAGTACCACTGGGTTTGCTGAAGTAAGGGACATTTCAAACACACAACACCCCATTTCCTTTACCAATAAATCTCCTCAAAAGGTAAAGTGAAAAAGGGACTGAAACTAACGTTGGATGCTTTGAATTGAAGCAAAAAGAGCCAATAGTGTAGTTCCGTAGGAAAATGCATGTAGCAGCTCCAAAATCCTAAATAACCCATCACAGTGTTAATATTTGATCTCCTCTCTCCCAATTATTAGTATATCGGGCAGACAAAATATTTATAAATATATGTGATATGAACAATGTAATCAGTAAGCTTTATTACATCGACATATATAGATCTCAGCATTTAACAATTGGAAAATGAACATTCTTTCAAGCACAGATGTCACTGGAGTGCTTTGTGAGAAGGGAGGTAGTAGAAGACTCTTTCCTAGCACTGCTTTATATATTTTTAGTTAAAAGAAGGGCCAAGGAACATCTAGGTAATTATGTATTCAATAATACTTCCTGATCAAAGAAATGGGAAAACTCTACAGCTACATTACCCTATACAGTAGCCACTAGTCACATAGGGCTATTGAGCACTTAAAATGAATTTAGTCCTAACTGAGTTGTGTTTTAGATATAAAGTATACACTGTATTTTTGGGGTACCTATGTGGCTTAGTCGGTTAAGCCTCTGACTCTGACTCATCTCATGATCTTACAGTTTTTTATTTCAAGCCCTGTGTCAGGCTCTGTGCTGACAGCTCAGAGCCTGGAGCCTGCTTCAGATTCTGTGTATCCCTCTCTCTCTCTCTGCCCCTTCCCTGCTCATGCTCTCTCTCTCTCTTTCAAAATAAAAAAGAAAGAGAGAAACATTGAAAAAAAATACACACTAGATTATGAAGCCAGGGAGAAAAAGTGTAACGTATCTGATTACCAGCTTTTATATTGCTTTCATGTCAAAATGATAATATTTTAGATATATGCTAAAATTAACTTCATCTGTGCCATTTTACTTTTTTCTTACTGTAGCTACTAGAAAATGTTAGGTTGCATGTGTAGCTTGCATTTCATATCTATTGGAGAGTTTAGTGCTGATCTGGAACTTCATCAAATTCAGACCAGCTGAGCCAGCATTTTGCTGAGCTACAAAATTGAGAGAGAAGATGAACCTCCACATCCAATCAACTTTTTCTGAAAAAGTTAAATAAATGGAGACCTATATTTTTTCTTACAGATATGGAAGTTCAAAATTATGTATAAATACCAGTCTTCCTCCAATTTATCTGAATTCAGTGCAATTTCAACCAAAATCCCAGTGAGTTTTTTCAAGAATCTTGACAAACTAATTCTAAAAAATATGTGAAGGTAGGGGGACGAATAGGTAAAACATTTCTGAGAAAGAAGAGTAAGAGATGTGCCCTGTCAGATATCAAGGCATATTATAAGGTTGTGATGATAAAGTCAATATGAAACTGGCACAGGAATTGAAAAATATTGACTGATGGAACAAAATGAAGATCTAGGAAATAGGCTGTGCTTCACAACTTGATATATTACAAAGGTGGGATTGAAGATCATTGTGGAATGGAGGGACTATCAATAAAGGTGATTGAACAATTAATTGCCCACAAAAAATGGATCCTTAAATTGGATTCTTGCTTTCCACCATACACAAAAGTCAATTCCAGATGGGCTGAGGACTCAAAAATACAAGGAGAATCTCTGATGTCTTAGAATAATATAAGAAATAGTATTTATTTTTATTTAAACTTTGTGCTAAGGAAAGATACCTTACATTAAAATTCATACTAAACACTAAGAGATGGGTAAATTCCACTGCTTGTTAATTAAAAACATCAACAAGACAGTCTAAGACAATGAAAAGACAAGACACAAACTGAGAAATATTTACAATACATGTAATTTACAAGGGATTAGTAGCCCTCTCACAAATCAATTAGAAAAGGACAAAACTCAATAGAAAATTAGATAAAAGATACATACAAACAGGCATCTCATAGAAGAGGAAACATGATGAGAGAATAAACACATAAAAAGATGTTTAACCTCATTAACACTGAGGGAAATACAAATTACTGTTTTAATCCTGTTGGCATGATTTTATTCTCGCAGATAATAATTCTCACAATTAAGAAGTGGGACAAGTCAGGGTATTAGAGAGGAGATGAATCAACCAATTTCTGGTGGAAGTATAAATATGAGGAGACATACATTAACATTATTTCAGGAGATTGGACATTTCCATTAACTATGATCAAACAATCTCACTTCTGTGTAAACATATTAGATGCTTTCTTTGTGTCAAGTGCCAAGAGAGAGCTGTGGAAATGTGATTGAGAGGTGTGGGGAGAGAAGAATTGTCAGGGCAAAGAGGATTTTTCAGTCAGTGAAAATACATTGCATGGTACAATAATGTTAGGGATGTGTCATTATACATTTGTCCAAATTCATAGAATGCACATCAAGAGTGAACCCTAATGTAATCTATGGACTCTGGGTGATTGTGATGTGTCAGTGTAGGTTCATCGGTGGGAACAAATGTACCCTCTGGTGAGGTATATTGATAACAGGGGAGGTTGTGCATGTGTGGAAAAAGGGCGTATTTGGGATATCTCTGTATCTTCCCCTCAATTTTACTATAAAAAATTGCTCTAAAAACAAATTCTTAAAAATTTTGTGGCAAAAGTACTGTAATAGAAAATAAGAGAATGAAAGGAAACAAGGAAGAAAGAAGAGGGAGAAGGAAGAAAGGAAGGACAGGAGACAATAAAGAAGAGACGGGGTAGTAGGAATTAAAGGATTGAGGTGGCAAGACAGAAAAGAAAGATGGACATAAAAGATGAAGGGAAAGAGGAAGAGGGAAAGACTTCGAATATACAGAAAAATGGATAAATAGGATGATTTATTCACCCACTCAGAAATTTTGCACATACAAATGGACGAAATAAACTCGTATGCCACAATATGCATGAAGAAGCAATCCAAGAAATCTGCCTACAGTATGATGCTGTGTTTCAAAGGCCAAAAAGAAGGGAAACTGACAACTGAATGTTTCTGAATGAATATAGTAGTAAAATATGTAAAGATATACAAAGAAGGACATAAAAATAACCTTTAGAGATGCCTGGTTATCTCAGTAAGTTAAGCATCTGACTCTTGCTTTTGGCTCAGGTCATGATCTCATGGTTTCATGGGTTCAAGCCCCACATCGGGCTCTGAGCTGACAGTGTGGAGCCTGCTTGGGGATTCTCTTTCTCCCTCTCTCTCTTCTGTCCCCTCCTGTCTCCGTCTCTCCCAAAATAAATACATAAACTTAAAAATTTTTAAATAACATTCATAGTACAGTCACTTTTGTGGGGGAGCCACTGGATTAGGAGGAGCACAGACCATGGGATTATACATTTTTTACTTCTTAAATTGGATAGTGAGTTCATGGAGACACATTTTATGATTGTGATTTAGTTTATACATATATGCTACGTTTATTCTTTTTCATATATTGTATACTGTTACATGAAAAGCAAGTAAATATACAAATAAGAATACAAAGAAATGGTGAATTGAGGAGAAAGATGATGGTTGTTTTTTCTTTGGAAAATTCCCCTTCTTTACCATCCTTTTTCCTTCCTCTTCCACATCTGCATTCTAGAGCCATATTTGCTTCAGATTTCTCTTTGGCTCACTGAGCCATTTAGTACAAAACAATTCATGAGATTATTCAAATCTATGCTCAGTGTGGTGCCTGTCTCCTCATTACTGGATGTACATCAGATTAAAAACAATCAATGAGTTCCTGTTCCAGACTGTGGAAATATTGCAAATGATAATTCTATGAAAATTTCTCAAGCTGAACACCAACCTATTTGGTTCCAAATTGCATAAGTCATCTGGAAAGCAGATTTTGTTCCAGCTTTCAAGAAACAGCACAGTCCAACATATCTGCAGGGAAATTGGATTTTTCATAATATGTTCTTAAGAGAATGCAGTAAAAAGAGCTTCATAAAACAGGAGAAGCAAAATGCATATGTGCCTTTCTGAAAACGTTGTAACAGCTGACGATGATATTTCTCTTTTGGGCATTAGATCAATCTCATACATAAACACTGAAATAGAAAGAGACTTACTAAAGAAATAGATCATTGAATGTCTAAAAGCATTTGTGTTATGGGACTAGTAGAAAAATAGAGAATATTTTCTGTCTCTGCAATACAGCAGAGGCATTTTAGATGGGAAATGTATATTGCTTATAAGCAAAATCCGTTGGGAAATATAAACTCAGATATATAAGAACAAAAAAAATTAAACAGTAACAGAATCCTCCAACCTTATTATCATAAGAATAAGAAATGACAACCCTAGATAGTGTTCTCAGGGGGAACACTTTTGGCCCCGTGGTTCTTTCTTCTTGTAGGTGCTTTGTTCCAAATTCAGAAGAGCTCAGGGTGCATTAAGTAAGATGGTATGTATCTCTTCCACGTTGGTATATTGTTTAGGGAATGACACCACACATGTGGGTGAGATCACAGAAATATGTCTATGATACAGATTTGGTGATTGGATCAAAAAAAGACCTATAGTTCCTAAATTCTTACTTCTAGCTATCTTCTGTTTCTGCCTCTTATAAAGATCATTTTATTTTCTTGTTCTTTGCCATATCCTCATAAATGTGATCTTCCTTACATTCTTTTGGAAGAACAAGAACAAAGATAGAAACATGCTAAATGAAACGACAGCCATCTCTCAGTGTTGGAGGTTACCATTTATGGCATGCTTGATTAACTAATTTTTTTAATTGAATGCAATTTGACTTTTTTGTGCTTTATTGCAGATTTTATAAGGAAACGAGAATTTATCTTGAGTAGTTACTTCTCATTGCGAGGGAGTTTAGCATATTGGTTAAAAGTACAGGCTGAATCACATAGCAATTATTTTTAGTGGAAATATTTTTATTAGAATGTTATCCATAAAACTATACCCCTAATTAAATGTATCTCTCTATTCACACACCTGAAGGTGATTGGAGATAAACACATACCCACCTTGACTAGTCTCACTTTCACTTTGTGACTTTAAACTTCCACGGGCCCTAAATTGCTGCCTGACAATCATGCTACATTTTCCTGGTACATTCATTCTATAGTGATTCATAGCTTCTAGTCTCTTCTCAAAATCCCAATATTTATTGAGTTTTCCAGATTTAGCAAATGAAATAAATTGCCCAGGTAAACTTGTAAAATTTCCAAGCACTATGCATAGGTATTTTGAGATAAAAGAATCATTGGGCATATTTTTACTAGATAATTCCTCACCTGAAATATATCTCTGTTTAAAAAATAATATTTTCCTTGATGATTTGGCTCTTCTGAACAGTTCTCTGTTTCATAAAATTTTCTTATAAAATGCCTTGCAGTCCGTATTCCATTTACATTGTAACATAGCTTCTGCAGTGGTCACATCCAACTTATTTTGTCCTTTTGTTAACTGAAAACTTATTATGAGTAAATACTCAACATTAGCACCATAAGCCAGCATATGATCATGTTCTGTCATATAGTTAACAAATCTGAGAATTGCCCTTCAAATTTGATTTGTTGGAGCACGTAACACCATCTTTCCTGGCATAACTTGCTTAACTATTCTTCAGGAGTAAGTAGTATCTCTTAATCTATGACTTTTCAGATATGGTGCCCTGAATAGAAAGAGTATTTCTTCATTTTTCATTTAATTGTTCTTCAACACTGCATGTTTCTACTTCTTCTCCATGAAATATTCACATACAGAAATCAAATTCTTCAAAATACATTTCAAAAGGTACTCATAGCAAGTGCCTTAATAATTATACATCTAAAGATGCAATTCCTGTTCCATTCATAGTAATATTGTTCTTTTTAAAAACAGCCTTGACTCTTACATAGGGGTAAAGTTTTCATCAGTTCCTTATTTAACAGATTCCACAGGTTTCTTTAATTAATGAAATACTTCAATTATTAGAGTAATTCTATCCATATTAGATAACATATAAATTATTAGAATAACATTTGCTTTTCTTTCAATTTTTATAATTCTATTGCTAAAGAGATATTGAAAACTATGAACAAGAAATAAGTAGAAACCACTCAATGGATTGTTTAAAAAGTCAACAAGAATTTGTGGGCCTCTTCTGCATAATTAAAATTTAATTTCAGTGCTTCAGATAAACTGGAAGTCCTGTCAACTACTTTTTAAATTAAGTCAATGGACTTTTGAATGTAAGAGAACTGAAGAATACTGAATTTCCAACAAAATAAAAAAATCCTTTACTCATTCAGTTTGACAGAGAAAATGCTAATATAAGAGAACAATTTCATGGAACCACTTCATGTCAACAGAAAGGACATGGGGTGCTTTTTGAGTAACATGTAGAACATGAGCAGAAGGGCTAACACCTTCCATAGAATTATTCATGCTTGGCTTCAACTTTGAATCAATCTTGTTTGCAATGTACCCAGACATTTAGCAAAATTTGTATTTCTATTCTATCAAAAGGAGTAAATTTTTTCTCATTACCCCCAACTCAAAAAGAGAGTCTCTACAAATTTTGTTATTGCTTTTGAAGTTGCAAATGAATTTTATTCGCCACAGCGAAAGATATTTTTATAAGAAAAGTATTGCATAAGCAAAAGCAAATATTTTTCTGCATGGTAATTATTTGCACCATGGTTATTGTGTAAGTAAAGACATTAGGTCTTTGATAATCTGTAATAGTGAATGTAGCTATTTTAAAATTGTTGTAGGTTTAATTCCAGATCTTGAAAATTCGCTTGCCATTTTAGAATCACAAAATACTTTTGGTAGCTGTACATTCAAGATGGCATTTGAGCTGACCAACGTTGATATTCAGTGTGAAAGGCTATTATACTTCTACTGCAATTTTTCTTCATACGAATTTTACTTAATTTTTTTTGTTATTTTATCACTATTTTGGTATGAGTTTAAGAAATCACACATCTCAGGTCAATATGGCATTTCATATCCTACTTTCCACTATTTTCAATATCAAGTTAATAACTGCATTGTGCAAAAAGACCCCCGCAAAGGACTATTTACTTATTTAGTGAATGTCCGCTATTCAGAAAATTTATCAAAATAATTAGATCTGTGTTTTGACATTTGGGGTTAAATGTAAAAAGTACATACTAGAAATCGCAAGAAGAAATGAAAAAATTCAATTTGATAATCTCATGGTAGCCTCATTGCCTCCATCATTCACAGGTCTCCACTCAAAAGTAGCCATAAACAGGGTTTGAGCTGTTGAAAGTGTTGTAAACTTGTAAACAATAAATTTGAACTATCTGATGCAAAAAACTGAGAACTTCAGTTTGTCTGCAAATAGGGGGATAATTGTAGGGCATTATCTCTGTGAGTAAAGCCAGAGATGATATTATATAAGATGTTAAGGAGACTTACTTTTAGATTGTCAGACTTTCAGAAGAAAGAATGTTAAGAGGATAATAGGACTTTCAGTAGTGTCAGTGTTATCAGAGTAATGAAGTTGATATTGATCCATTGCCTTTCAGAAACACAGAAAGTGATTGAGGCACTTGCTGATTGGCTAATGTATGGAAGCGTGAGGTTGTCACTGATTGGCTGACTTTCAAGACTGGAGTTTTCTTATTGATTGGCTGACTTTCAGAAATCATACTTAGTTGAGTAGGGCTGTTATTAATTGGCTGATTTTCAAAACATCTCTACTAATCTGAAGTTACCTCTAAAGGTGATTACTTATTCACAACTTGGAACTTTGGCCACAGAACATTTTTGCCTTTTCCTGAATATGAAAAATAAGTACTATTAATTCTCAGTATCTCTTGGCCTTCTCTCAATCAAACCTGCAGGAAGAACCATAAAGACTTGTCCAGATATTTATTTGTGTAGGTATGACTTACTGTTAACATTACCATGTAAGTAATATAAACTACCAATTAGTGTGGAAAAAAAATAGATCTAACAATTTTTTTTTATTGAAAAAAAAAAAAACTCATTTAGGATACCCTAACAAAGTCATTAGAGAACACAGGGTAAGATTATTTTAGATGCAGTCCCTTAATTGGTCTAGCTGCTTCTCTCTTTGGCTTCCTTCAGTATTTTTTTTTAATAACAGCCAGAGTGATTTTATCTAAATGAAGTCAAAGTATTACATGACTGTTCTCAGTACCTTTCTATTACTTACTACTTCACTGAAAGAAAAAGCAAAGGCATTATTATGACCATCAAGGCTCTACAGGATACCTGTCTCTTGTTAATTCTCATATTAGTTCTCCTGCTGTCCACTCAATAAGAGCCACTCTGTCCTCCTTGCTGTTTCTCAAACAGGAAGCACAGTTCATTTCAGGACATTGCTGGTCCCTCTGCCTAATTATTCCCATGGCTCCCTTCCTTACCTAGGGTACATCTCTAGTCAAATATTACCATCTCACCTGATTATGCTATAGACGATTGCAACATCCCAATGCTCCATATTCCCTTTTCCTGCTTCACTTTTCTCTAGAGCAATTATCATCACCTTACACGACGCATTTGATTATTTATTGTTTGTCTCTCCTGACTAGAATATAAACTCAGTGAAGTTAGAAGTTCTTGTATGTGTGCTTTTTAAACATATTTATCTATTTATTTTGAGAGAGAGAGAGAGAAAAAGAGAGAGAATAAGCAGGGGAGGGAAAGAGAGAATGGAGAGAGAGAATCCAAAGCAGTCTCCATGGTGTCAGATGTCAAGCGTGGACCGATGAACTGTGAGACCATGACCTAAGCCAAAATCAAGAGTCAGATGTTGAACCAACTGAGCCATCCAGGTGCCCCTTGAATGTTTTATTTCTATATTCCTGGTCCTTAGTGTTGCTCAGGTATTTAATGAATGTTTATTATCACTGTGTTTATTTTTGTTGTTGTTGCTGTCACTGTTTTGAACTACAAAATCTATAACAAATTTAAACTGCTTTCAAAATCTATTTCATGTCCTGCTAGGATAGCTTTACCCTCACCTACCAAAATGTAACACCTAAGTACAGATATTTAGTTTAACATAATAAGTACCCTTTGAATATTTATTTATCTTCATATTTACCTACTTCTTTGACTGGGGAAATAAATAATATAAATATTATGTATTCTTAAAGAGCTTAAATATTTTCAGGGAGCCGGAATATACATATAATGAAATGAAAGAAAATGCATGAATAATAAAATAGATATTCAGTCACTCTTTCAAATGTTGAACAAATATTGACTGGACAGTTACTCTAACCCTCTGTCCAATCTAGATGTCACGAGTATAACTATATAAAGAGGAGACTGACCTTTAGGAACTTGTATTTTATTTTATTTTATTTTACTTTATTTATTTTTGTATTCTTTTTTTTAAGTTTTTATTGAAATTCTAAGTTGTTAATATACAGTGTAATATTAATTTGAGGTATAAAATACAGTGATTAAGCCTTTCTGTGCAACACCTGGTGTTCATCACAGCCAAGTACACTCCTTAATTCCTATCCCCTATTTCACCCATCCCCCCGCCCACCTCCCCTCTGGTAACCATCAGTTTGTTCTCTAAAATTAAGAGTCTGTTTCTTTGTTTGCTTCTCTCTATGAGCTCATATTTTAATTACATGCCCCAAATGCAGTGAACAGAAAATGAGTGGTCAGCACTACTGAGGAAGAGATACTAAAGATGAAATCCAAGGAAGAAGTGGCATAGGACTTTATTTCTCTGGACAGTAAAGACAATCTCCCATAAAAACTGAAAATACAGTGTGTCAGTTCATGAACCCTAAGTACCTCCCATCCCTTAAGTCATGCATGATTCAGGGTTCTGTCTACTCATGCCCTGGGTATAAGGTATTCTAACACATAAATCTGTCTATAAGGCGCTTGTGAGAAAAAAATATTACTCAGAAATAAAGTTAGACCACTTTCATATCTGCTTTGGCAATGTACTACGGATATGGACTAATAAGGTTCTTTGATTATTTTCTCAATTTTTTTGGCTCTGGATATGTGTACAATGAGAATTTCTATATACCTACAAGGCCCGGTTTCACAGCTTGTTTTATTCTCTGACTAGGCTGCAGACCTGGTCTGCTTTAGCCTCTGACTGGAAATGTAGTGCTGTTAGTCCCTCAGAGTTGCCCCATCTAACCGCTCCAGTGCACTTAGTTTGCCCTGTTTCCTAGCAACTGGTTTCATCTAATTTGTTTCCCTGTAGCATCGCTCCTGCATCAGGCTTTCTTGTGTCTCTTCCTCTTGTTAAATGGATTTATCAGTATCTAATAGCCTTTACGCCATATGTCTATCAAACTCACTTTCTCCCAGAAGAGAGGGGGACTGAGGAATACCATGTACCTTCACTGGAGTAATTTTTAATTTGGGACCTGAGCATAAATTTCAGAGAGCTTTGGCCATGTACATTGTTAACATTGTTTTATTTTGTGGTATAAAAAAAAAATCACTGTGGTGAGAAACCACTTTCTTCCCCAAGGGCTCTTTATTAAAAGCTGCAAAGACAATTTTTACTTTTTTAAATGCAGTTTGTGACTCATTCAAATTGTATGAATTTGCTCTAGTGTGAGCAAATCGTTCATTTGTTTATTGTTCCTATTACCAGTACTCTTCATATCTTATAATGACTGTTAAGGAGGAAGAATTGGAAATACTTCAATGAGGAATTGATAATGTGCATCCTATTGACAGGATAGTAGCCACCTTTAAAAAGGTATGAGAGAGAAGTGGCAACTTATTTTGCCTATAGTCAGTATATACATGGCCCATTCAAACAACAATGCACTAATACATATAAGTGATAACATTATTAGCTCTAGTATTACATGCCAGGTTATATGTATATATATATATGCATATGTATATATATATATAATTTGGTATAATGGTCTTGCCTTGGCAAGACTTAATCCATGAAGTGCCCTCTTTAGGATACATCTTGCCAAGTTAAGGAAGAATAGGTTAGTATCAAACATGTCCAGATAGGCTTTCCAAGTCACTCTACTTCTGACTAGCAAATGAATAAAGTGAAAAGAAGTCAGTGTCATTCTTAGGGAAAATTCATATTCATGGAAACCTATGCTGGTAAAATGTCATGCCACATTAACTGTAAGTGCTATTGTTGCTATTTTGTGGATGAAAAATCAAGTAGATTGGATGGAGAAATAAAAAAAAAATGGATTTGTAGTGTGAATGAAATGTGGTTAGACTCTGAAGGCAATAACTGGAAGGCTCCTTCTACAACAATGGCTCTCAACTGAAAAGAGACATCCAAATGACTTAGAGACCATATCAAAATACACTTTGCTAAAGACCCACCCACAGAAAAATCTTTCCAAAAGAAAGTGGGGCTTCTGAGACACATGCTGAAAAAACATAATCAAAAGATTTTGCAGTAGTAAAGATATATGTATCTAGTACCCCCAAATAGTGCTACTCTGTCATTAGAAGTATGCATTTAATTTAATGCATAATTAAGAGACATTCTTTACATAGGTAAGTGGTTCAAGTGACTAACACAAATACTGACTACTTACTGTAAACTGGGTAGCTTTCAGCTATGAGGAAAGGGTGCTTTTATTACCAAATTTTAAAAGAATTATTGTGCCAGGATTGCCTGGCAAATTGGTTTTCTTCCCCCTCTTCTTTTCTTCCAGGCTTGCTCAACATTAGTGTCTTCAGTACTCAGAAATTATTCACAGCGATTCTAAATGAAGCAGTTCTTGTTACCTTTCAGAAAGCCAGTCACACTGCTAGTTCTTACTGTAAACATTTTAGTGACAACTCAAGTCCATAGGTGTCTGTCATTCTGATTTTTTTAAAACACTTCTTGCCTCTATGCATTGTGCTATGGTTATAGGTATCTGGAAAACTAGGATCATATCCAACACATATAGATATGTATTTAGCCCTGCCTACTCACTTCTCACACAGCTGGCAGATAATTTTGCACACAGAAGATACTTCAATGTGTGAGTATACTCAGTGTGTGAGAATGAATGAATGAATGAATGAATAAAAAGACTTCTATGATGTTTGTAGGAGTTTGGAAATGACCAAGTTTGATGCTGACTTTATTAAAAGTTTGGGATTTCTTACAGAGAGTTAAGAAACCCTATTTTATATACACAGTGAAGAGTGTCTTGGCCAGCACTTGGCAACACTTGGCTACTAACATAATGTTACCTCTGTACCATCTACTGGCCTCCACCATCCCCTCACCTCTGTCTCTTCACATCATCCTCTTCTGCTGTTTAGGGGTTTCGTTCCTTCTCAGTACACTGACACCATTTCCTGTTGTTTTTAGAGAAGGAAAAAAAGAAGGTAAAGAGAGAGAAGGGAAGAAAGGAAACCCTACTTGCTTCCCCACCCCCACCCAGCATTAAGCCACATTATCACATTGTACCCTGCTCTTCCTTCTCATGCTTCTTTTGCCCTCATGTGACAACTAGAAAGCTTTCTGTTATATGATAAAAGGCAAATCCAGAGCAACTAGAAATTTCTTGCTGTGTGGGAAAATAAATATGAAGCCTTTTGAAATGTATCAATACTTTGGCTTACCAATAAGGTTTTATTAAGGTAAAAAAATCTCAGCTTTCCCTCATAAAAGATTTCCCTTCTCGAAATGCAAAATCTCTAAGTATCCCTGTTGGCTTGATATGCTGCAATTCACTTAATCCGCTTGACTTCATTCTGATTTGTGTGGATCAGGCTGATTAACTGTATTTCATTCTTTAAATTTCTGTCTGATTAACCTGATTTAGTTGGGCTGCAGGCAGCCAAAAATGATATGCTTAACTCTCTCGGAAACTATCAACATATACACCCTCGATTTAATTACTAGTGTTTAGTTAGAGCCTCGGCACAAGGTTGAAGATTAACCAACTGCTCACTGAGCACTTTTATCCTACACATGCTATCCTTGTGAATAGTAGATAGATAGCTCTTTTCAAAGGATATATTATTACTGACCCTCTCGTCCCAATGCATGTACTCCATCCTCTTGAAACATTAATTTGTGGTATGAGTGAACTGCTCCAGTTCTCAATTAACAAATTCTCTCTTCTCACTTAAAAAAACAACAAAACAAAACACACCTGCTCTACCATCAATTTCAAATATAACAATTTTATATTTTCTGAATGAAGGTAACTCATTTTTTCTTGTGGCCTTTAAAATATTTAAATATAGGATATAATTTCTTATCAATTTAAAAATATGATAGTGTTTTAAGTCAATATATCTATAATATATTTAAGTCAATTCATATTTTTGAAGCGAAGAGAGAGAGGGGAGCCTGGGTCACTCAGTCAGTTAAGCGTCTTACTTAAGCTCAGGTCATGATCTCACAGCTCTTGAATTGGAGCCCTGCATCGCATTCTATGCAGCTAGCTCAGAGCCTGGAGCCTGCTTCAGATTCTGTGTCACCATTTCTCCTTGCCCTTCCCCTGCTCTCTCGCTCTCTCTCTCTCAAAAATAAGCAAACATTTTTTAAAAGTTTTAACAAGAGAGGAGGATTAACCCCCCCCCCCTTCCTTCCAATGGACAGTGTGAATTTCCTTTTTTGACAAATGGAAATTCATTATCAGTGTAGCAAATGTAACATTGTTGTTTACATGATTCTAGTGTTAATTAATCAAGCTAAACTTTGTAAACTGTAATTGGAGTAGCAAAAATGCAAAAAGCCTCCTGAATTACATTTCACATGGACAGGCTAGATAATCATGGGGGGAAAAATAGCAGTTTCCTGTAAATATTAATCACTTGATCCATGTGATTCCTTCTTCTAGTAATTGAATATGAGACTTACAATAGATTTGTGATTGTACTACATTTAGGGCAAGGAAAGAAAACATGTTTGAAATTAGGTACATTGACCAGATAATCTCTGTGATGTAAACTAATGACCTAGCTCACAGTGAAACCATCCTAACAAACTACAGACACTATTGCTCCACATGGCACACAAAACCAGACAGGAAGGTTACTTCCCAATGAGATCCCTTCTCAGGATTTGCAGATTTGTCCTGTATTTGACTTAGAGTGAATTACTAGGATCAGATCCTGAGTTGAAAATTCTTGTGTAAGTCATTTATTAAAGAGTACTTCCAGTGAGAACCAAGAGTGGGAAGTGCAAATTAGTGAAAGAGAGAAACCAAGTGACAGTGAGATCCCAGACAATGAATGGTCCCATAGAACATTGAGTTCCATCTGTCTGAACCAAGTGGATCTAAATAGCTGAAGGGAAGTCCTTCAATACAGATCACTGGGACCGGTTATTGAAAACCCATGAGACGGGAAGGGTGGGGGGCGGCTGGGTGGCTCAGTTAAGGTTTTGACTTCGGCTTGGCTCATGATCTCACAGTTTGTGGTTTCAAGCCCTGCATTGCAATCTGTGCTGGCAGCTCAGAGCCTGGAGCCTGCTTCTCATTCTGTGTCTCTCTTTCTCTCTGCCCCTCCCCTGCTCATGCTCTGTCTCTCAAAAATAAATAAATGTAAAAAAATTTTTTTTTAAAACCCCATGAATTGGGCTGGAGTATTAGGCCCAGGAATGGTAGCAGTAAGCCTCTGTCATCTCTAGCACTTCTTGTATGATAATGTTGGTACTTCTTATCCCATTTAGCAAGGTATAGGATTCTCTGAAGTCAGTATTCATGTTTAATTTGCCTCTGCATCTTCTGAAATAACTTGGAAATAGTATATTATGTCGTTAAGTATCCACCACACTACAAAAACAAAACGGTGAAAACGAATTGGTTGATTTTGGAAATTGCAGAACAACCTCAAGTAGAAAGATGCCCTCTGTGGATTGTGCTCTTAGCTCCAGAAACAGGATAGATATCTGGAGGAGTCTTTTCATCTTTACTCCAACTAGACTGTAAGTTGTCTGAGGAAATCTGAAGATTTCTTTGGAAGTTTTTCAGTTATGAATATAATGCTCTGTTCAGTGTATGAGAACAGTACACTTTGGCTGAAAAACAGGATAAGATTATGATTATAAATTTGTTTTAAATGTTTCTTCATTTTTGAGAGAGGAAGAGAGAGAGTGTGAGTAGGGGAGAAGCAGAGAGAGAGAGGCAGACAGACAGACAGACTCCAAAGCAGGTTCGTGGCTGTGAGCTGTCAATACAGAGCTGTACGTGGGGCTCAAACCCACAAACCACAAGATCATGACCTGAGCCAAAGTCAGATGCTCAACCACCTGAGCTGCCCAGATGCCTGATTATGATTACAAAACTAAGTTAGAGAGAAATTCAGTTTCTGTAGCCACTGGACCCTGTGTGGTCTCTGTACCTCTGTGAATATGATCAAATAAATGCATAGAAGTTCACAGTAAGCCAAGAAATTCATTTCTACTTAGCTATATGCTTCCATAAGGTTTGTCAGACATGAAGTTATGTGTACAATATAGGAAATCTAGGAATTTCTATTTACCTCTGTAAAAGAACTTGGAAGTTTGGAAGAACTTTTCCAAACATCTAAATTTTTAGTTATTACACAAACATATGCACGTGCACACGCACATACACACGCACACACACACACACTCACTCACTCACTCTATTTAATGTGTATGTAAACCAACCGTACAAATTATTTTAAAAATATTGTCAATTTGGGGAAGAAGGCACTTGCATACTTCCCAGTATCGTCACACTGCCTCATTCCAGAAGTAATTATTGTCTTGTATTTTGAATTTATCATTCATATACTTTTTAAATATTGAGTTTACTTAATCTTTTCAGTTTATAGCTAAGCAACATATAGTTGAGCTTTCATGGTTTTTTGAATTTAATAAATATGGTTTCAAATGAAGATAGTCTTCAAGGGCTTCTTTTACTTGTGCATTTTATTATGTATTTGTTTGTCTATTAAATTCAAGACTGTACCTCAAATTCAAGCATAGCTTTCTTATGGAGGTATTTCTTTTCTTTCATTACTGTGCATAATGCTGATGAGTGACAATTTCATCCTTTGTTTCCATTACTTGGAAATTAGGATTGTCTCTATTTCTTCTTATTTTTTTTGATATGAATAAACATTGTCAAATATGGTTCCTGACACAAATATAGAAGCAATTCCCTAAGTTATATAGCTTAACAATAAACATATTAAAATATACACTTATATATATATTAAAATATTGTATTATATGTAATTTAATATTAACTATATTTCTCCTTTACATTAGACATATTGAGAAATTTTTCATATGTTTATTCATCATTTTATTTGGTCTAGTTTTCTGGCTATTCATACATTTCCTTTTTTTTTTTTCCTTTTAGGTAACTCTCAGTGTTGGCATTTCTTTAACTGTCTTAATTACTAAAGAGTTATTGTTAATTTTATGATAGACAAATCATCTTTATCCAAAGTAAGCATTAAAAAATAATCTTATATAATAGATACTATTTATTCCAGAAATCATTAAAGTTTTTTTATATGTTTTCTTTTAAAATGTTTAATATCTTGCCAATAATAGGTATTTAATTCATCTGAAATAACTTTTATATAAGATTGAAAGTTGGAATATATGTTTTTTATTATATGGAAAGCTGTTTTTTTTTCCAGCACCATTTAGTTCTTAATTTCTTCAATCATCTTCAATGCCACGTAAATCATATATAAATTTTTTGTATATACCAGGGACTCTTTCCTGGCTTTCTATTCTATTATGTTGGTCAATATAGTTCCATACAAATGTCATATTGTCTTTACTAAAACTTTAAAAATAAGTCCTTATATATGTAGCACAAATCTCCTTACCTCTTTTCTCAAACATGGCCATTTGAAGCTCAGCACACCTCCAAATAAAGTATAAAATAATTTCTATAAGTACCTTAAAATCTTGTTGTGATTTTGATTGGTGAAATTAGAGAATTAAATGAGGGAAAAATGGACACTTTTATGATGCTTAATCTTCTTATTTATAAGAACAGTATACCTTTAAATTTTTTTAAAAATGTTGAATGTTTTTATTTTGAGAGAGAGAGAACTAGAGCAAGAGTGCGAGCAGGAGAGGGGCAGAGAGAGAGGGACAAAGGATCCAAAGCAGGCTCTGTGCTGATCACAGAGAGCCCAAGAGGGGGCTCAAATTCATAAAGCATAAGATCATGACCTGAGCCAAAGTCAGAGTATTAACTGACTGAAACACCCAGGCACCGCTATACCTTTACATTTTTGTTGCTCTTTACAATGATACCTTTTATTAGGCAGATTTTATTTTCCAAAAATGATTCTTTACTTTCTTACAATGATCTACCATTCCTTTGACACTCTCTCCAGCATGACTGGATTTAGGTCCCTTCTCTTTTTTTTTTTTTTTTAATATTTTTTACTTATTTCTAGGAGAGAGAGAGAGAGACAGCATGAGCAGGGGAGGGTCAGAGAGAGAGAGGGAGTCACAGACTGAAACGGGCTCCAGGCTCTGAGCTGGCAGTCAGCACAGAACCCGACGCGGGGCTCGAACCCACGAACTAAGCGAGATCATGAACTAAGCGAAAGTCGGACGCTTAACCGACTAAGCCACCCAGGCGCCCCAGGTCCCTTCTCTTTGAAACAGAGAGGAAAGCCATAAAGATCGACAAAATGATACTAAATAATATCTGAAGTTTTCACAAAGTGCAATTCCTCTCATCCTTGCATTCTTTGGATGATCACCCGTAGAGGTCAGCCATCACGTCTTGAAGAGGTCCAAGCAAGCCACAAAAAGGGCCATGTATAGAAGAAATTAGACTGCCAGTATATAATGTAGGGTGAACATCCAGCACCAACTGGTCACCTTGAAGGTGGATCATCTATCTCCCAGTGAACTTGTTCCAACAGATGCCACCTGGTGAAAAGACAAACTCTCCCCATCAAATTCTGCCAAAATTATAGAGTCACAAGTAAACAAATGATTATTGTTGCTTTAAGCCACTAAATTTTATGATGGTTTGTTATGCAGCCTAAATATCTAATTTTACATGTTGTAACTGTGATCATATATTGAAGTCAAAATAATTATATATCTGCCCATTTTGCAAACTCTCTTCTTTTAATATTTTGTGTTTATAGATGTGGGTGAGTGTGGTTCTATATAGATAGTTCTTTCTTATTTAAACAATAAATTATTCTTAGTCTTTCTAATCAAATAAAATATTGATGAGAAGCCATGAAAATCTCATCCTGATCTTCCATATTCCAGATTTAGAGAGGATGCTTCTAAAATTTTACCTCGAGGGGCGCCTGGGTGGCTCAGTCGGTTGAGCATCAGACTTCGGCTCAGGTCATGATCTCACGGTTTGTGGGTTAGAGCCCCGCATCGGGCTCTGTGCTGACAGCTCAGAGCCTGGAGCCTGTTTCAGATTCTGTGTCTCCTTCTCTTTCTGACCCTTCCCTGCTCATGCTGCCTCTTTCTCAGAAATAAATAAAATGTTAAAATTTTTTTTTAAAAAATAAAAATTTACCACTAAAGTTAGTAATAGAAAGTGACATCAGCAAGATGGCAGAACAGTGAGCCCCAGACCCTACTTCTTCCCATGAAGACACCAAGTCAACAAGAGTTGCCTTTGTGAGAAATTCAGAAACCAGCTGAAAGGGTCCTGTTCCCAAAGCAAGTGCACAGCCAGCCACACTGAAACTGGTAAGAAAAATCATGACACTCACTTGCTATAGCTCCTCCTCTTTGCTCAGCACACTGCAAACAGGAGAAAAGTCCCAGCTCCTGGATTCTCCCTGGGGAGACAAAAAAAAAAAAATTAAAACCTAACCCCAATGTTCAGACCTTTAAGGGGACTGCCTGCGAGATTTGTTTCTGTCTTCTATGAATCCAAGAACTGACCAAAAAAAAAAAAAAATGCTTGTTTGGAGGTAACTGAGATCAAAGACAGTGATTTGCTTTAACACACCCATACTTGCCTTAGTTCCTCTCCCCAGCCCAGTGCAAAATAAGGAGAAAATCCACAGTTCTTAACCGTATCCAACATTTTGGCTTTTCAGGAAGGTACTCAAAGAATTGGTTTCATTCCCATCTGTATGGGAGCACTGAAAGGGTCTGCATACTCTAGATGGCCAGGGTGCAGCTGAGAACAAAAGAAATCTGGGTGCTCCAGAAGACTTGTGGTAGGTCGTCTCCCCATCAGGGTAAAGAAAGAAGAGTGGAGCATCAGTCCAACTGTCTAGCTTTTCAAGGGGGACGACTTGAGGGACTAGATTTTGTCTCACCTTTGTGCACTGATAGGACCCGGAATACTCTAGAAGTCTGGATCTTATTGAGAATAATGGAAAGCTGAGTCGTTGGTGGCAGCTTCAGAGAACCTGCAGAACTTCCTACAGACACAAGAGGGAGCAAGAGATTATGAGCTCCTGAGGGAAGAACCCTGAAAAAGTACAGGCACCAGTCCAGGGAAAATGCATAAACAGGGGAGATTTAGGAGGCCTGGAAAATCTCTGATTGTACTGATTAGTGAAGGTCTTTCCCTGTACGAAGCCAGTTCATAAAAACTGGTAGATGTGCTGTTCTTTCAAGTGTGCAGACCCCAACACAAAGGAACAAAACACATCAACAGACAAGAAAACATGACCCGACCAAAGGAACAAAATAAATCTCCAGAAATCAACCCTACAGAAATGGAAGTATATGAAACATCTAAAAAAAGAATTCAAAATAATCATCACAAAGATGCCCCATAAGCTCAAGAAAATGGTGCATTAAAAAAAAAGGAGGGTATCTACAGAAAGAAAGAACATATAAAAAAGAATGGAACAGAAATATTGGAGCTGAAGAATACAGGAACTGGATTGAAAAATTGACTAGAGGGTTTCAAAAATAGACTTGATCATGCAGAGGAAACAATCAGCACACTCCAAGAGAGGTCATAGGAAATTATCTAGTCAGAGGAGCAAAAAGGTAAAAAAATGGAAAAAAAATGAAAAAAAGTTTTATGTATAAGCTTAGCTAGCCTACAGTCCCCAATTAATCAAATACTAATCTTGTAAAGGTACTTTGTAAACATGATTGATGTCTTAACTAGTTTTCTTTATGTAAGGAAGTTTATCCTAGACAATCCAGATAGAATTCAATAAGTTCAATAAGTCAAGAAGTTCAATGACATTAAGAGCCAAGACTTCCGTAAAGAAATGAGTAGGATCTTCAATTTATGTCCAAGCATGGCTAGCTACCCTTCCTGGTCTCATGCCCAATGGATTTCAGGCTTATCTCTTCTACTTCCGTGAGGGTGTACACCTATCTCTTGTAATAAATCTCTTATACATAAAAATACATGCCTTCTATTGGTTCTGTTTCTTTAGTTTAAACATGACTTTTACAAGTTTCTTAAGCTAAATTTTTAGATCATTCATGGAAGCTGGAAAGATACATTCAATATGTGTGCCCTCTCTTCCTTGCTGCCTTATTCATATTGCCTATCAATGATGCCCATGAATACAAAATGGCAGCAGATCCATGATGCATGACAGTTCAGTGATATTCAAAGTGAGTTTAAAGTAAGTGTATTATTCTACAACTGAGTAAGTGAAGGCACTGATGGCCTCAAGAGAGCAAGTTTTCTTTTTGAACCACAACTTGCTTAGAATACATACCAAAGGTCATTAATGGAGTCCTAAGGAATGCAAATGACCAAGGAACTTAATCATATATTTTTTTAGTAGTAGCACTTCCTTTGTTAGCCAGCCATTTACACAGAGCTTAATAAACAATAGGTGTAGAAACACATGAATATGATACCAAGAATTTCCTTTCATGTAGACTATAAAAATATATTCAAATATAATAAATTATAGTATACTGGTCTTAGGAACTATATTTTGTATCATTTGGTTACATTTTATAGTTCTGCATATTTGCAGAAAGCACACATTCCTTTTTGTACCTATGAAGTTACAAATACAAATTACAAATTACAAAATATAAACTTAAAGATAAAATTAACAATTTCAAGAAGATGACAACAGATTATTAAATGAAGGCCCCTTCTAAGTATGAGGCCTGTGTGGACTGCAGAGTCACATGTCCATGAAGCTGACCTTGAAGGTTTATCTTGCAAAAGGCACCAAGTCTATAGCGAAGGATGATAGAAAGGATTAGATGAATGAAATGAAAGGATGATAGGCTGATGAGAATATTATTGTACTTATTCAACCTAGGGACATGGTTATTTCAAAATGAGGCAAGAAATGCAGGATAAATAATGTTTAAAAACACAGTTTCAGTAGGACAAAAATATTGTTGGAGGCCCAAGTATAATAACCATCTCTTCTCCCTCCTCCCTGAGTCTTAACCAAGAGAGAGTAAACCATAAAGAAACATGGAGCTCAAAATAAACTATCTGTTTTGATATGCGAAGTATGCCACTCTGTAAGAAGTCCAGTAAGAGGATGAGACAAAGAGGAGATGCTAAAATGATGATTCTTGATTTTTTCACTCCAAATAAAGGCATTCAGCGACATAGGTAAGAATTGCCTTGACTTACTCAGCCAGAGTTAGGGAAGCTGGAACTAAGATAAAGATTTTAACCAGACCTTCTAGAGCGAAGCTTTTCTTTCATGTATTTTACATTAGAAGATGAGTTTATCACACCTGAGTACAATTAGACCCAAGAGGTGAAGAAGAGTAAAAGAGCAAGCATTGTTAGGTAGGATCATGCATAACTAGTGTTTTTCAATATATTAAACCATTTTAACTCATTTTATAGAATAACATATCCTAGGATTCTGTCCACTTCACCAACTTTTGGTGAGTAAGCCACCTCTTTTTTCCATGGAGAGGAGCCAGTGAAGGCACTGAAATGTGGGACTGGTAATGTTAATGATAGTTCTATCCCTACATGGAAATAAAGGGAAAATCATCTCAAGGAAGCAAAAAGTTAGAGACGTTCCTGGTCTTTTAGATGGATTGAATATGAGATGGTCAAAATTGACTCCATTTTTCTTCCTTGACTGACTGGAAAGTAGATCATTCAAAAAACAGGGATTTATCACTAAGGCATTAAGTAAGTAAGGGACTTTGGTCTTTTTTTTTTTTTGTCACTAGAGAATTTATTCTGCCATTTGGAAAAATCTCTCACAGCCACAATAAATGATTGGCAGCCTTCCCAATAATCAGACAAGAGGACTTAACAACCTACATATTTTCGTTTTATAGGTATTATCTTTAATAAGCTATAATGCATTCTGGTTTCCAGAAGTAGTTTACTTACTACAGTTTCCCAGATCAGCTCTGTCCCATGCTACTTATAAAAGCTTTATGCTAATAAGAAAACAAGCTAACATTCTCCAATAACATAAAACATTGATAGAAACTTTTTTAATGAACATAAAAATTAGAAAACTTTCAAATCCTTGGGAATGGTAAAACAAATGCTGTTTAGCGTAAGGAACTTTCTAAATTATTCCTCTAGTCTAGCTACTTATTTTCTACTTGAGCCTATTATTATGGATTAAGATGTATAATTGTTTACTTATTTGTATCTCCCAGTTATTGCTCAACAACTGAATTGAATAGTCCACATGTCACTTATTTGTCTATCTTCAAGGCCAATAATAAGCACTACTAATGGTTGAACTGTTCCTTCTTTGGACAAGACACTGCTGGAGGATATTTATAACATCTTGATACATTTCACACTGAATCTTAAACACATTTCACAAATCACAACATTGCATATGGGGACTGTAGTCCATGACTCAGTTACAACAAATACTGTTATCTAAATTCTGGCTCCTATTTGCGTGCCTTCTAGACTCAGGTTAACACTTTGCTGTACAAACTTTAGTGTGGACTCTGAAAAATATTTTGTTCCGTAATTTATTTGACAATGACTTATTAATTGGTGTGTGTGTGCGCGCACATGCACGTGTGTGTTAGGCTTTGTACTACACACTGAAGAGTCAAAGGTGAATAATGAACCTGATCTCTTTAGTGTTGGTGAGGGATAAAGCTTACAATTTAATAAGAGGTGTATATGTAAAAAATAAATTCAACAAAATGCAATAGAATTCAGTAGAATGTAACCCATGCGATTTAGAGCACAATGGGGTCTTAAAAGATAGGACAATGAACTCTACATGGGTGAATAGTTAGGAAAAATCCCATAGAGTAGGTATATTTGATCCCAGTCTTTGGGTAAGAATTAAGGTTAGGCAGTCTTTTGAGGGATAGAGGAAGAAGGTGGTAATGGGTGTATTAGGAAAAGCGTTATGAACATAATCTCTGCCTTAGAGCTTACTAATTTGTTAATTAAGCCCTTTTTGTCAGTCTCCTAACATTTGTAAATTTCATGAAGGTAGGGTCTGTGTCTCTCTGGCTTACTTCAATATGTTTAGTGTTTCTACCACAGTGTTCTAACCACACATTCAGTAAATATTTGCTCAATGCTAGTCAAATGAATGAATGCATACATGACCCAATTCCATGTACATTAGGACTTCTAGTACCACTTGGTTTCTCACACTTTTCTGTTTCTTAATCTTTCTTCAATAATTGTGGGTTACTATGCCCATCCCTCTTCCCCTTTTTCTTCCTACTTCAACCTTTCCTTTCTTTATTTCGCCATCTTGGGCCTAGCAAGAAGTATAACTCAGATACAATAAATGCATGATCGCCCCATGAAAATGTTAGCAGTTTCACTGGGTATTTCTGAATGCACTAAAAAATTTAAACGGTTTTCTATTATGACCACCTTCACTCTAATCACTGCCCAACAGCTGCAAGGAGAATCTAATAAGGTCACAATTAAAAACAAAGAAAAATGATAGAGATTAAGTAAGTCAAAAATAGAGAAAGTATAGAAATTTCCAGAGTTAAGTGGTCAAGATAATGGTATGTAGAGCTTCTAACCCTCTGAGAAAATAAGGAATATCATTGTGTTGATAAAAAACAAATTTATGAGGAATCTATTTTAAAAAATTATTGGTGAACAGAAAATTCATTTTTTGAATTCAGGTAGATATTTGACACCCAAACAGTTGATACTCAAATGGAAATGGCCTCTCTTCACCTCCACCCAAATTCAACTAGCCATAATTTGGTTATTTTCCATAAGGTAAAATATGAAAATATTCATTAAATCACATTCTTTTTTTTTTCAGTAAAATCTTTCAATCATGTACAGTGTCAAAATTCTAAGTTAGCAGAAAGAAGAGAGTCTCTATTGTGCCTTAGAAAAACTTAACCTGTTTAAATGTAAACACCAGTTTACATTGTAATAAAGTTGGAATTCATAGAGTTGTTGAGAGACTCCAGGAAGCCAAATGAAGAGAGTTTCAACATAAAAGTTGATTTCTGAAAGTAGTTCCATAGACTAACTGCTTAGAAGATATTTTCTATAAGGCTACTCATCATAGTTAATAAACCAATAGTACACAAAAACTTAGTTCCCAATAGAAAAAACATTATACTAGATCTTTTAACAGTACATAAATATAACCAAATAAATTTCTTAATGTTTTTTTCCTTACCACAATTTCATAAGAGATTGTGCAGGCAATCCTTAGTCAAAGGAAGAGATTTTCCCTGGAGAGCTGCTCTTCTTTACTTTCCTTTTTTTTTTTTTTTTAAGTTCATTTATTTATTTTGAAATTGAGAGATACAGCATGAACAAGGAAGGGGAAGAGAAAGAGAGAGGATTCCAAGCAGATTCTGTGCTGTCAGCACAGAGCCTGACACTGAGCTCAATCCCAGGAACCTTGAAATTATGACCTGAACTGAAATCAAGAGTAGGATGCTTAACCATCTGTTTTTAGATTTGCTGACATGTTGCAAATCATTTCAGGGAAGTTGTTGTTCTAAAATTTATGGCCTCTTCTGTGGCTTTTGAGCCTACCTATCTACTACTTGGACCTTAAGTGTTAGAATTCACTTGCAAATATGTTCAATAAACTGATTCTAGATAGTGATGGTGGGTGGACTTGACCTGGAACACAGCCTTTACTAATGGATGCCAACATACCTATGAATAGTGTTAATCCAATGGATGGAAAGGAAGGTCATGAATAGAAACAGTGAACAAAACATCATTACAAATTTGCTTCAAAATCAACAAAGCTGGGAGAGATGGAAACACTTAGTTTCTCTTCATCCTGCTACTAAGCTGGTAGAGGATAATTAAATAACTTGTAGTGATTTTCTCCAGATTACAAACACCATTTTTTGATTGTCGGAGTGTAGGTTTGAAAGGAAAACTGTGTCTAAATTGGAATGAGATGTTTGAATGAAGATTTGTATAGATGTTTTATGGGTGTAAGCAGATTTGGGAGGGATGATAAAAAGTAGTGATAGTAGTATTTCTGCTAATTTTTTTGTTATTACCAAATTGCTACTACATCGTTTTGAATTACATTTTAATGTTAGGCATGCAGATTTATTTTCTAATTATTAACATCTTACTGAAAAATTCAGGGATAGAATTACCTCATAAAACACAGGCGTGGTGTATTTTTCAGTGAGTTATGTTATAAACTGCTCCACAATTGACACAAATATATTTTCACATTAGTCTAACAAATCTAACAGCTTCTGTTAGTTGGCTTTGAATTACCACATCCATTAAATAATGAAATTGATTTTTCCCCTAAAGATCTTTGAAAACGTTTTCTATGATTTTAATGAGAAACAAAGGTGAACCAAGAGCAACTTTAGAATGAGGGTAGCAAGGAACTGCAAATCCCGGGTCAGTTTCATCTGTGTCTGTTTCTGAATTCTGCTTTATTATTCAGCTAGAGTGAATCTGGCATGTATTGATCTGACATGAATGCCCGAGGCATGAATCTGTGAGTGAATGAGGGTCATTTGTTAACTGTTCCTGGTATGTGTATTTAGGGAAGTTATAGTTTGACATTTTGCTTAGATGGCTTTTAGTGTGTATCTTCCTCTGTCAAGCACAAAATACAAAAGCCTTTGGTTTGGTTGGAGACAAGGAGCGCTTGCTTAAGAACAGGTAGTGAACTGGACGGTATATATGATTTCAAGTTAGGCTGGAAGACACTTAATAGCCGTGTGACTTTAGGTAGTTAGTCTCTGAAACACAGTGTCCTATTGACTTCACAGCACCCTGTGAAAGTTAAGGCCAGGCATTATAAATTTGACGCTTCCTCCACCTCCTTTCTGTCCTGGTACTACAACTTATGTCATAAAATCGGCACCTAATGAGCCCTTTAGAAAATGTTCTTCCTAATGATTTTATTCCTCATGGTTCCTTGAAAGTCTACCCATAATTCCTCAAGGTCTAATTTGGCAAATTGTCACCTCTTTTATCGTCTTCTTTGGGTAGGCAAAATTCAATCATTGTGCATACATGTTTTTGTTTGTTTGCTTTTGTTTTGTTTTTACAATTTACATGTTTTTATGGGAATAAGAGAGTTTTTTTCCGAGAACGTGATTCTTGTTGCCTCAAGCAAGAGAGTCAAGGTACTTTTTTTTCTTGTTAATTTCTACTTAGCATTCTGAAATAAATAAATATTTAAGACCCACAGTGTTGATAAGTGAAATGCCATATTGTGCTCCCTTACTCCCTTCACAAGAGAAATATATTAAATACAGTTCTGGAGATATAGTGTGCCTTATTGAACTGAAAAAAAAAGTGTGTATTGAACACCTATTATGTGTCAGTCACTGTGCTGGATACGAGGGACACAAACATAAATATTCTCTGTGCTATCCAGGGTAGCTTTTATAATCAGACAGACCTACTGCATAACAGTGACAATGCAGTGTAATAAAATGCCTGCAATATGACAGGCATGTGTTGAAGTGTGCTTAAAGGAAGGGTTCACTCAAGGGGTAAAATTTAAGCTCATAATTAAATTAGAGTTTGCCTATCAAAGGCTGGGGTAGGGTAGATGAGATAATTTCATTTTAGTCAGATGAAAGAAATGACATATATACAAGTAAGGACTCAGGAATGAGGCTGACATTTCCTGGGAATGACAATCAGTTTAGCATCAGCAGAGCCTAGAACGTGTGTGGGAGAAAGGTAGATTAGATTCGACAGATAGGCAACAGATGCGTCATGACGGGGTGTCTGAAACTTTTATAGCAGAAATTTTGCTTGTTCAGATTTGCATTTCAGAAATAGCACTCTGTAGGCAGGTCATGTAGAGCCTAAATTGTAAGGAGTTAAATCTGAAGTTAGAGGGTCCATTTTCTGGGCAAACAGTCTCCAGGCAAAAGATAACGAAGGATGGGGCGCCTGGGTGGCTTAGTCGGTTGAGCGTCCGACTTTCCCTTAGGTCATGATCTCGCGGTTCGTGGGTTCGAGCCCCGCGTCGGGCTCTGTGCTGACTGCCAGCTCAGAGCCTGGAGCCTGTTTCAGTCTGTGACTCCCTCTCTCTCTGACCCTCCCCTCACGCTGTCTCTCTCTCTCCTAGAAATAAATAAAACATTAAAAAAAAAAAGAAAAAAAAAGAAAAAAAGATAATGAAGGATGGCAGAATGCATAAAAGAAGAGCCCAACTCAGGTGCAGGAGGTACTTGTCTACACTAAGATCATGTACTTGAGAAGTATATACTTCAGTAACATGCTTCATCTTTCTAATTTTATGATTTCTCATTCATAGAGATTATGCTACTCACTCTACAGAGTTGGAGAAAAAATGAGCAAGATAGTGTACATACAGTGCTTAATACAGTAACTAGGAAATAATGCATTTTTGATGATTAGTATTTAAGTGGCAGTCTAGAGTGTATTTTCTTATTTTTGATTAGACAGAGGAGAACAAGGAAGAAGTTATCAAGTTGCCTACCACTCACTGATGAAAAATCAGGTTTGGAGAGGTATGGTTTCAATTCGGGACATGTGTAGCTTGAATTACTTGTGGGAAAATCAGGTTGAGGTGCCCCATAGACTTTTGGATATGTGGGTGCACAGAATGTATGAAACTGATCTGAGAGTATTTTTCTTGAGAAGTATTTATTCCTTTATTCCTCACCGGCTTACAGTCAACTATTCTTCAGTGGACTTCCATTTTTATGAGGGAATAATATTAGAAGGGCACATCCCGCCCTCTTTTTACTCAGTTCTCCAAGTAGATGGATGGAGAAGTGGGATCCCAGTGAGTATAGTTCAGGCCTCAGCACCTTCCTGCTCCCCTTAGTCTTTCTTTATTCTCTCTCTCTCTCTCTCTCTCTTTCTCCCTTTCTCTCTACTTGTCCTTTTGACATTGGTCCACATACACTAGACTTATCACTGCTTCTGTTTTTTCATTAGGTAATTCACGAGGGCAGATCTCCTCCACAGTGGGGATGCGTGGGACCTTTGACTGTTCTACCTGGAAATGGGTGAGTAAATTCGATTTGAGGTGAGAAAAAATAAGGAGCCCAATTTAACCTCAGAACCAAGATGCTTCAGTTCTCCAAATTTACCAGCAGCACTACTGAAAATTTGCTCCTTAAAACTAAGCCCTGGAGATATTTCCCATTTTTCTACCACAACTCAAAAGGAAAGGTTGTGATTTAACATTTCAAATCCCCAAGGGGGCATGGATGTGGAAGTCATCAGTCTAAGTATAAGATGAAAGAAGTTGTGTGAGTGAAATTGCTCAAAGAGAGCTTTAGGAACTGAGAAGAGGTGAGGAAGGAGATGAGAGCATTTGTTTTGTGGAAGTAGGCACAGCCTGCAAAAGAGGGAGGAGGAAAAAGAGGGCCAGAGAAGTGTGAAAGCAAAGAATGAGAACGATTTCTGTCGAGAACCAGTCCTCTGGCATCACAACCAATTTAATCCAGGTATGAATTTAAAAAACAAACAAACAAACAAAGCCCACTAATGTATTTGGGATATAACATCAAAAAAGGGTCTATTGTTGTAACACCTGATACCTCATTATATCAACATGCATTCAAAGATAAAGTCCCAGGCAGAGGGAGGGGCCAGAATATTGTAAGAGGCTAGTAACATTGGATTTGGAGTAGGAAAAAGTGGCTATCAGAGCATCCTTTTCCTTCAAAGATAAGCCCACCACAGCTGGCATGGTAGACTCTGTTTGCCTGATTCAAAGGCCTATGTATATCTACAGACTTATCAAAGCCTCCAGACATGCACAGGCCCGGTATTAAGTTTGTCATGATGTCAGGCACTGAGCTGGCACTCACCCTTTCATTGAACAAGTGTGACAAAAACAGATGATTGGGGAAATATAAATTATAATCCTATAGGACAGATTTTGAGAAAAGCATAGCAAGAAATAGCAGAGACAGTGACAAAAATGGGTTGATTTTAGCACGTATAAAAGGGAATGAGTTATTAAGCCCTGTTAAATTACTCTTAAGTTATACATTAATAAAATCCCTCAACAAATTGTTTGACTAAAGCCAGATTGCTGGAGATACTGAACCAGGACCTCCAAATATACTCAGAGACAAGTTGATACAGAAGTATCTCTTCAAAAGACACATCCCATCCACTTTAGGGAATAAGTAAATTTTCAAGTGCTTTATTGAGAGAGAGAAACTAGGAAGACGAGTGGAAAATAAAACTGCCAGTTTATTAGTGGTATATCTGAGAAATGGAAAGAAGGCAATAAGCTCCTGCATGTGTGTAGACTTTCTCTTTCCATATGGAATCATCAAATCTCTCATTTATCATTTACCCAAGCCACATCCTTTTTTGTATGTATTCTGGGACAGCCAAAAGTCTGATATATTTTAAGTTCCCACAGACAACTTGATTTCTATTCATACATATGGAAGACATAAAAATCACTGATTATTAGAAATATAATAGTCATTCAAAACAAATTATTGTTAAGTAGAGTAGGCTTATTTTAGGGGCACCAGGTGGCTCAGTAGGTTAAGACTCCAACTCTTGATTTTGGCTCAGGTCATGATCTTACTGTCATGAGATGGAGCCCCACTTCATATTCCACACTTGTCATGGAACTTGCTTAGGATTCTGTCTCTCCCTCTGCCTCTCCCCTCCTGCTCCCCCGCTCAGGTGTGTGTGTGTGTGTGTGTGTGTGTGTGTGTGTGTGTGAGAGTACACACATATATGCACACATTCTCTCAAAAAAAAAGAGTAGAGTATGGTTATTTTATTTTATGGCTTATTGTAGTCATTAAACTAAGTACCTTACCTGCATCATTCAAATTAATTTAAAACAATCCTTTGAACTGAAAGATGAAGAAACAAGTCTAGAGAGTTAAGTATTCTCTAAAGTTTCACAGGTTATAAGAAGCAGAGTAACTACTTCATCTGACTTCAAATCCAATGGTCTTAAACTGTATATCTCATGCAAGTTCTTACATTGTTAACACTAAAAATGTGACAGTTGAAGTGGATAACTTAACCCAGAAAAATAGAGTGGTATAGATTAAGACAGGTAGGTAAAGGGGAACGGATCTCCTGTCCTGAAACTTAAATAACCTTTGGGTATTAGGAGTTTCTCTCCTCTGAGCTCTCAAGCTCACACTTAACACTTAAATCTAGTGAATGCAGACCAAACAGGTAATGAAAGCTCATAAGAGATCTACAGGTAGCAAGGAAGAAACAATGAAAATAAGTGCAACAAATACATTTTTAACAACTGAAGAAGAAGAAGCAAGGTCAGGCGGGTTGCTCTGCCTCTTGTCTAAAAACCTGTGTTTAGGATTATTAATGATGGATAATAAGATCATAACTCATTAAGAGTTTTCACTCACAGACATAGACTGAGAGTGGAATAATTTGTGGGTAGCATTGTGGCATTAAGGCAAAGAACAATGGAAAGCATGTGTTTACCAAGGATATAGGTGATTACTATAAATAGTGAACATCCAGCCACTTCATGTGGCTAGCTAGCTGCCACCGAGAACAAACCAATTAAAATAGCTGAGCTACTGTTTTGCCAGAGATTGGAAGCTAAAGAAGAACCCCACCTCCCAGCAAAGGGACATTTTTGTTCACCAGGGGTTTATTAAACATGATGGAAGCAGGCAGCCAGTGATTTCTCAGCTTCTTCATTTCAGGAGCAGGTAATGAATTTTAATTAGTGAAGAAAACAGCCTTCCACTAAGGAGAAGAAAGCAAAGAAAACATATCAATGTGCATGGAAGATATGTTAAAGGATATAACACTCCTTATTAATGCTCAATTCATGGACAAATTCTTTTCCCCTCTGCTCTTCTGTAACATCAAAATAAAAACAAAAACTGAAAAAAAAGTGCTACATATTGCAAGATTAGGGAAAAAAAGGTGTTGCTAAGGTTTATGAACAGGTTATACTAGATCGCAGGGTCCTTACTACACTGAGTATCACTCTTAATAGTAATTGATGGTGGCACATTCTCAACAATGTTTGCTCTGCCTGTGGAATATTCTTGACAGCCTTCTCTGTACTAGAGTATGAATAGGATGGCTCTATGTGAGAAAGGGGTTTCTTCCTCCCCATCCCAGGTATTGTAATTAAGCCTGAAAGCCTTTGCATTGGCTATCTGTGAGGATTTGGAGAGAGTAGAAGATATAAGGTGAGATATGGCTCATTCATTGTTAGCTAAATCTTTTTTCCCCCTCTAATTTAGATTCTGTGTATACGTGTGCACAATCACATGCATTATGTGAGTCTATGGGAGGGGAGTATTGATTACTGTATTGCTGGATCAGAAGTTGGTTTTGACCTGGTTTTTGAAGGATACTTCAAACAATGGATAATCAGATGCTCTCTTTAGATATTGTTCAGATATATTGATGATGAACCGTATGATAATTCTTGAGGACCCTCAGTGCTCCAAGCGAATGCCACTTTTGCTAATGGAACTTTCATCAAGGGAACAGACTATTCCCATAAATTATTTGAGGTCAGCTTGCTCAAAGTTACAACCAAATATATGCAGTTTTGCTTAAACACAGTAATGTACAATCACATGCAATGCTGTGTTTGAATTATGAGTGTGATTGATTTTCAGTGATACAATTTGAGCAGATTAGTGGTTTTCTTTTGTATTTGTGACCTGCACTGTGAATATCAGAGCACTATAAATGAGAGCCCTCAGTATTCCCAGTTTGACCCATAAGGAAAGACGTACCTTCATTTCCTTTTCATTGAAGCCTGAGACTGTTATTAGCCTGCTATAATCCCCCAACTACAGTAAAGTTCTTTGCTGACCAGAAAAGTTAAACTCAAAGTGCCTCAGGAATCCATAGGAAACAGATGACTCTTATTTCCACCTTTTACTACCCACAGACTTGTGTGTGCCCTGAGGAGAAAAGAACAAGTAAGTTTTTTTCTCATTTGGAATAGGGACCTTCTGTTCCATTCCACCTCTGCTAGATTTTATCTGTGAGGTAAGAGGTGATGGTAAACTTCCTTCGGTTTCATGCTTGCCTGATAATTCTTCATAACTCCTTTAATCTTTAATTGTTTGGTCAAGGAATAAAATCTGCTCTTAGAAACCAGGAGCTTAATTTTTAACAATCTAAAAAAAGTAGAGTAGTAGTTTTCAAGTTACAGCTCAAAGTCCAATGGTGAGCCAGGAGGGCCTTCCTAATGGGTCAGTAGTTTATTCAGAAATACAAGGGTTTTCTTGAATTATTATATATAAAACATGTACCAGTCCATTCAGTCTATTTGAAGTTAAAATCAAGGGCTACCCATATTGGATCCTGCAAGTTGGTACACACAAACTAATATTAGCTCATGCTCATGTATTAGGAAGCTCATCTAGTATTTTGTTAAATTAAATAATTACAATTCTCCTATTACACATTTATTTCTGTAATTGGAATTCTTCTGATTTTCTGTGAATTACCAGTGCTTCCCTGATTTCCAGAAGCTATCAGCTACTTGTGATTTGCAAAAGGCACTACTTTTGCCTTATAAGGAAAGGTGAAGTATAGTCAGTGTATCATTGTTTCTACTGGAATTTTGAGAAAGATGATTCTTGGTTGGGCATAGTTGTTTCCTGCATTGTAAAGCTTTGGGTGTCCCTGCCTCTTTAAAGGCCATCAGTGCATCCCAGACAGCCTGATGACCATGAATAATCTCCAACTATTCTCATGTGATACCTAAATGGATAGTATTGCCTCTGGTTGAAAAACTAGTTTACTAGTTAATATCAGTAAAAGTCGTGGTGCATTATTTACTTCACTCCAAAATCTGTACAGTAGAACATAGGCTCTTTATTTCTTAATAAAACATATTTGTGTTACTAAACAATATATTGGTAAAATATAAATCAATGATATTTTATAAAAAGATAAGATATTAAATATTCTTCTAATTCTACTTCTATGGAAAACATCATTGACATCGTATACCTATGACTGTACAGTATTGTGATAATGTGAAATATTACTAGGTGGTGTTGTGGGTTGAATTGTGCACCTTCCCCCCAAAAGACATGCTGAAATTCTAACCCTCAATACTTTGACCTTTAGAAATAGGGTCTTTGTAGATGTAATCAAGTTAAGATGAGGCCATACAGTTTTAGGGTGGGCTCTAAATTAACATGGCTGTTATTCTCTTAAGAACAGGAGAAAAGACAGGGAGTCACACTGAGATGATGCCATGTGGTGAAGGGGCAGAGATTGTAGTGAATGCCAAGGTTTGCAGGCAACTCTCAGAATTAGAAAAAGGCAAGGATGGATCATATTCTAAAGCCTTCAGAGAAGGCAAAGCACTGCCAACTCCTTTATTATAGAATTATAGCCTTCAAACCTATAAGACAATAAATTACTGTTATTTTAATCCACTCAGTTTATAACAATTTGTCATGGAAGCTCTTGGAAAGTAATGCAGACAAGTTACCTATCTTCTCTAACTAACCAATTTTCCATGTGTTAAGAGGAACAAGTAGAATACTTCTGAGCAATATCAGGCTAATATTTATAAAGCACTTGGAATTAACATATAATATACGATTGCCACATAATTAGAGCTATACATTTAGGTAGATAAATTAATATTATACCACAATTTTTCTTTCTAGGATTTTTTTTAATCCAGGTATTGGAAAACTATAGGTAGTAAGTCAAACCCAGACTGCCACCTGGTTTTATAAATAAAGTGGGGTTTTTTTGGAATGGAGTCATATTTGTTTAAATATTATCTATGACTGCTTTTGTGCTATAATTGTGGAGTTATAATTGCCACAAAGGCTTTCTGGCTCACAAAGCCTAAAATATTTACTCTGGGATTTTAAGAAAAAGTTATCCAATTCCTACTGTAGACTATCAAATATGTTATATGAGTTCTTTTTCCTGTTCCATTTGGAATAATTCAATGATTCATATATATTGCTATCCACAAGTTTCCTACAATTTTTTCTTTAGTTCCTCTAGAATTTGAGCTCTATTTCAATTTAAAGTGGTAATGAATAGGGTAGATGGACTATTGGGTCACTTATCCCACAGAAGTTCATAATAATTAAGAGTTGAAGGCCATTAATTGAGACCTTTATAGAACTGATGACTAAAATGAAGACTAAAATAATACATTTTTATTGTCTTTGCATTTGCTAATGGGATTTTATGTAATAATGACTCATGAGAGGTTAGTGAGCATCTAACTAGAAATCATATTTTCCTACTGAGAATCACTTTTCTTTAAAGAAATTTTTCAAGCTATTGATTCCCATATCTAATACTGCTGAATTAATTAAACAGAGCAGTAAAGTAAAAGTAATGACCCCAAACTCAAGGGTAAATTTATAAAGTGAAATTACCATCTCTTAAAGCAAAAGCATGGGTGATAAAATCTTTAGGTGAAGAGATTTATCTGGGCCATCTTCTCAGGGTTTGATATTCATTTTCTGAGTTGGGAGCAAGATTCTTAGTTATCAGAAACCCAAAAGTCTACCCTCTTCAATCTTGGGGAACTTCCTAATCTTCATATTTTGAATATGGCTGACTTTTATACTCTCACTGTAGACTGTTCTTTCTAACCCTATAGAAAGTGAAAGTTGGAGGTTGAGGTGGGCCTTTTTCTAGACATTCATATACCTCTTCCCTATTTCAAAATCCATGTATGGAAGGAAGGGCAATTATAAGGAGTTGCTTTATACCACATATTCAACTCTATGTGAAACTAATTATTTTGTAACTGGCTACTTGAAAACACCTGATATGATTTAAAGGACACCTGATCATGGTGTAAAGGACAGGATATGTCACTAGATAGTAGGTTTAAATGAGCTCAACCAAGTCTAGGTCATCAGATCAGATGACTATGAGCATTGAATTATTTGGAAGTGATCTGGGGTTTCTACTTCCTTTTTTTCTTGAGAGAAAAAGACAGAGACAGAGAGAGCATGCCAGTGGGGTAGGAGTAGAGGGAGGGAAGGAGAGAGAGAGAGAGAGAGAGAGAGAGAGAGACTATCTCAAACAAGCTGCATACCCAGTGCAGAGCCTGATATGGGGCTATATCTCATGACCAACTGTGACGTCATGGCCTGAGATGAAATTGAGTCTGATACTTAACTTACTGAGTCACCCATATGCCCCACTGCTTACTCTTATCTGCAGCATTCCGAGACCTAATAAAACCTTAAGGCCTTCTGAAAAACTATTCAGATCTTTGTGAGGCATGGCAGTCAGACCTGATTAGTAATACACATTACCTGAGAAATGATATGCAACCATCAACTGAGAAATTTTAACCCATTGCCCAAAGAGTTTTAGCCAAATTGGGTAAACTTAATGATTATTTATTTAACAAACACTTATTAAATATATTAATTAGCAGACACTATGCTAACTTATCCTCTAGTAAAAAGAGGTAATAAAATAGAACTGGGGACTCAGCCAATATACCCAGATCTGTAGGTACAGCCCATCCTTCCCCAATTACATATTTACAGGACCATAGATAAACATATAATCTAAGTCAAAACTATGTGGTTTAATTGTTACGATAATGAAAATTCAAGACAAGTCTTCTATGAACAAAACAGCAGAATACACACAGAGGTAAAGGATTACTTTTATAACTGATTAAATCTAATTTTGATCATGTAGTAAAATAAGAGAGCTATATACACTAAACCTCAGAACTGTACAGACTATCCATCTTTCTGAGGCAGGTGCGGATCAAAGTAGAATTTCCCTGCATGGAAATGTTTCACAAAGTACACAGTTCCTAAGAAAGAAGGCAGACCCGAGCTGAACGTCCAGATCCTTTTTCCCCACAAGTTAATAATTCAGGTAAGTAACTCCATTTCCCCAAGACCAGAAAACATAGAGGAATGGAATAAGGACAAACGTGTTTTGAAAATTGAGCTCCCTTCACATGGAAGGAGATATTTTAGAATAGGGGACTAAGCAATTCCCCTAACATGCTCCTATTTAGAAACTATGGAAATGCCACTTCATGAAAGACTGTAACACATCCATACCTTGTCACTTTGTATCATGCCATGGGCACGTCATTTAGGTTTACAATATGTCAGCTATACATGTTGATGAAAATTTGCAAATTCACTTAAATTGGTATATGTTGTGCCATAACTGCCAAATGCTGTATAGGTGAAAGGAGTTTTCATTCCAGGGTCAATGTTGGGTGTTTGGTCAACATAGTAACATGTAGAATTAGCAATTCTTAAAAACGTGAACAACACTTTGCAGCCACTAATAGGGCAAGAGGAAACATGTACAGAGAAATGTGTCTCATTTTTAAAATTTTTAATGTTTTTATTTATTCCTGAGAGAGAGAGAGAGACAGAGAGAGACAATGTGCACAGGGGAGGGTCAGAGAGAGAGGGAGACACAAAATCTGAAGCAGGCTCCAGGCTTTGAGCTAGCCATCAGCACAGAGCCTGACGTGAGGCTTGAACCCACAAACTGAGAGATGATGACCTGAGTCAAAGTCGGACGCTTAACTGACTGAGCCACCCAGATGCCCCAAATATATCTCATTTTTAAAAAGAAAAAGTTACATGAGGAGAGAGTAGAGAAAATGAAGACTGGTATAGGTCCATGAGGACATTACAGTTAAGAATAGGCCAATTAGGGGCACCGGGTATTTTAGTTGGTTGAGCATCACACTCTTAATGTTGACTCAGGTCATGATCCCGGGGTTGTGGGACTGAGCCCCATGTAGGGTTCCACACTGAGCATCGAGCTGGTTAGGGTTCTCTCTCCTTTTCCCTCTGTCCTTCTCCCTAGCTTGTACTCTGCCTTATTAAAAAAAAAATAAGTGAATCATGTGAATGGAGAAATACTTTTGGAAATAAAATAATTCCAAAATATTATTCCACAGGTTGGGCTGTGGAATAAGACAAGAAGTTGAATAATATTGCTATCTAAGAATATTTTTAAATGTGCTATTTTGACACAAGAAACTAAATAAATGTTATATCATTTTGTTTTTTTTCATTAAGCTCTCTTAAATCAACAGATTTAATGTACAGATTCAATAAAGTACATTGAAAGAACATATGTACTTCCGTGTACCAGGGGAAGCTACTTTGATATGATGAATACTTAATACCTTGAAAAAACAGAAAAGAGAATATTAAAATGAATAAATAATAGCTAATGTTTGATGTTAATGCTAATGTATGATGAATATATTCTTTTAAGTTTCACAGGTAAAATATTTAGCATATAGCAAAGCTTTGTGAATTAGCTGAAATTATAGGTCATTGGAAGTGGTATATTTTTGGTAAAAAAAAAAAAAAAGAACAGTGCAAAATATCCAGTAGTTAAATATGTGCATCATAAAGAGGAGTATAAATCCAAAACAGGTAAGGATTAGATATAGTTAGTTGATAAACTAAATTTAAGACTAAGATAGGATAAGGGTATACAATGAGTAAGAGGTTAAAAGTGTCACAGTGAACTTGAAAAACAATGAGACCTCCCCAGAAATACATTAGGCAAGGATGTTTGATGGTTCAGCTTCATAAATTAGTAATAGTGAACAAGAAACTTAGATAAGAGCAAGTTGCCAGAAAAGAGTAGAAAGTAATGAAGGCATTTTGTGCAGCGTATTTATTAGAAAGTTTTAAAACTTGGGCCAAGTTTACTAAGAAAGTTTACTCACATGAGCATAATCATTTCTTTTTCCCCTAAAATTCACACATAAGAATTTCACAGAACTTTGAAAATACCAATCACCTTGGTTATTTAGGTGTATTTCTTCACCCTTCTCCATTTCTTCTCCTCAGTCTTCCTCTCTTCCAGACTCCTCTCCTCCTCCCCACCCCCTTTTTTTTGGTTTTGTTTTGTTTTTCTGCAAGTTACTGTGTTCCATCTTTTCAAGACTTCTAGTTAGAGAAGTAAACCTCTTTAAGTAGGCCTGGATAACTCAAGTGCTGTCAGAAAAGAAAATATTAAAGATGACCATAAGAGCATGTTTATATATATATAATTTCCTTGTCTTAATATTTTTAGGTGAAAATTCAATTATGCCTTTTAAGGGAGGATTTAAAAACGGGCATAGCTCTCATCCCCAGCTAAATTCTTCTCGCGGAAGCAAAACCATGATTCTTTTTTTTTTTTTTTTTTTTTTTAATTTTAATTTTAATTTTTTTTTTTAATGCTTTTATTTCTAGGAGAGAGAGAGACAGCGCGAGCAGGGGAGGGTCAGAGAGAGAGGGAGTCACAGACTGAAATAGGCTCCAGGCTCTGAGCTGGCAGTCAGCACAGAGCCGACGCGGGGCTCAACCCACAAACCGCGAGATCATGACCCAAGCGAAAGTCGGACGCTTAACCGACTAAGCCACCCAGGCGCCCCAACAAAACCATGATTCTGAGGAAGGAGCAGTTAGTTACTACCATTTCCTTGTTTTGAGTTCTTTATATATTCTGGATGGATGGATGGATGGATGGATAGATAGATATAGATGATAGATAGGAAGAGAGAGAGAGAGAGAGAGAGAAGGAAAGAAAGAAAGAAAGACAGACAAAAAGAAAGAAAAAGAAATTCTGGATATTCTGAATCTTTTGTTCGATATTTTATCATTGTCATTGTTGGATATTGTACTGTAAATATACACTTGATCTACATAAACATTGTATTTTCTTAATTTTAATTGTGTGTTTTGACAAACAGGAATTGTGATAAAGTAAATTTTTAAAATTTTGTTTGTGTTTGTTGCTTTTTACATCTTGTTTAAAAACATTTTCCTAGGCTAAGTGATATAGAGATGGTCTCTTATGCTTTCTTTTAATTTAAAATATTTTTTAATCTTTCAAATTTATACCTATATTTAATTGATTTTTTAAATCAAAAGATCCTTTCCCATACAGAAAACCAATTGTTCTATCATTTTTTTTTGTTTTATCACCAATTGTTTCAATCATTTATTGATAAAAGAGTATTCAGTCTCTACTGAGTTTTAATGAACATTTTGTCATAAATTCTATGATATTTAGGTCTATTTATACAATTTATTTTCTATTTTTGTCATCTATTTGCCCATCTTAATACCACATGGCTTTTATTATATTTTAACTTTTAAAAAGGGTTGACACTTATTATTATAGGGCTTTTAACTTTGTTCCTTCCCTTCAAGATTCCTCTGATGTTTTTCGCCTTTTGCATCTCCATATACACTTTCAAATCACCTTGTCAATTTAATTGTGTTTGTTGAAAATAAATAATTGTCATTTTTATAATTTAAAATTTTCCCATCCCTGGACATGTATATTCTCCAATTTATTTAGGTCTTTAATTTCCTTCAATAATGTTTTCTATCTGTTCATATAGAGGACATACACTTCTTTCAGTAGTATTATTACTATGTGTTTAATGTTTTGGTATTACTATACATATATTTGGTTTTTAATTTAATTTTCCAATTGTTTCTATTATATAGAAAAATGATTTGTTTTTAGCCTTGTGTATTTATAATTTTTTGCATTTGCTTGACTCTAATAGTTTATATGTATTGTTTAGATTTTTAACTACTTTTTAAGCTAAAAAGTAGTTTATGGGTTAAAATTTGCAAATAACGATTTTATTGCAATTGATTACAAATACTTTTCTTTGCAAATCATTGCAATTAATGATTTTTCCCTTTAAATCTTAGAACTTATATTTTTTTACTGATTTTACTGAGATATGTAGTGTAATTAATACAACTTAACAGCTATAATGCAGATATTTTTGTTTTCTCAATCTCAAGGGGATTGTTCAATAATACCATAAATATGACATCTACTGTAAGTTATTTATTTATTTGTAGACTTTCCTTGTCAGATTAAGAAACCTCAATTTCATTCAAAGATTACTAAGAAGTTTTATCAACCACATTGTTGCTCTTTCTTCTGTTGTTTTCTGCATCTATTTAGGTGATTATATAACTTTTCATCTTTTTTATATTAATTATGTGGATTAAATTCCTTTATTTTTAATTTTAAACTCATATTCTCAACTGGAAGATATGCACTTTGGCTATTTATTTTTTGTGTATTATGGAATTAGATTTGCTAATAGTTTACTAAGACATTTGAAAGATTTACTGGTGAAGTCAACTTTGTGTGAATTTATCATAGTAGGAAGAATTTAATTTCTTTAAATTTTTTTTTACATTTTTATTTATTTTTGAGAAAGAAACAGAATATGAACAGGGGAGGGGCAGAGAGAGAGGGAGACACAGAATCTGAAGCAGGTTTAGGCTTCGAGCTGTCATCACAGAGGGTTCGAACCCACAACTGTGAGATCATGACCTGAGCAGAAGTCAGATGCTTAACCGACCCAGGAGCCCCCCAAATTTAATTACTTTAATTACGGATTCAATGTCTTTAATAAGTGTTGGATTTTTCGAGTTTTATGTATGCTTTTGTATAATTTTAGTAAGTTTTTCAAGTAATTTGCCTATTTTTCTTAATTTTAAAATTTTGACATAATTTATTTATAATATCTTTCTAATATTTTCATAATGTCTGTAGGATCTGTAGTAATGTCCCTATTTCCTTTGTTTATATTGGATATTTGTTGTTTTCTCTCTCTTCATTTTGTCAGTTTGAGTAAAAGTTATTTTAAGTTAGAAGTTTATAAAAGGAGCCTTATTCTGGGTAGATATAAACTATGTCAAACTACAATTTGGCAGGTAAAATGATAGCCATAGTTTTACTCCTGATTCACTTAGTATTTTGTATAGTGGACAAATAGTACAGAGATATATCAAGTCCTGTCCACTTTATAGTGTATTCTGTATATTTCCAAAATATATAGCAGAAACAATAAAGCACCTTGCAGTTCTAAAGACTCATGTCTTTTCTAATCTGTGTCACAGAAATTTCCTCACATATGCAGGGTATGGCAATCCCTCATATGTAATATCAAGTTGATATATTAATTCACATTATATGTCAATATATTATATCTATATCTATCTATATATATATAGGTATATATACACATACACATCTATCTTACCATGAGCATGTGGTGATTTGCTTTTGTGTATTTCTTGAGGTATCTGCTGACATAGAATACAGTCCCTGAAGTTTACACAGAATCTAAAATTCATATTTTCTCATGTTTACCAGTAGAGAATAGCTCATTATGACCAACTTAAATTATGCAATAAATTTATGTATATAAATTTAGATACTCAGGTATATTATACTATAAATGGAAATTTCTAGAAAAGTAATATACTTCTTAAAACTTTAATTATTTATGTGAAGTACCAAGCAGTGAATTTAAATTAAAGTAATAATTTGTTCTATCTTAGAAAACCAAGGAATTTGATAATCGTTTTTATTTGTATCAAAATAAATTTATAGTATGTAGGAACAAACTGCTCAATCATGAGATAGTAAATACCTGAACAGACACTGTAATGTTGCATTATTAAAAGCTGAAAGTGATTTTAGAGCATGGAGTCGGTAATCAATAAAAATCTAGTATTGGATTATTCTTTGTGGATTGATTAGATACTTTTGCTCATGATGTAAATATTTAAATTTTTATCTCTTCTAAAAGGTACCAAACTATTTAGTTTAGACACAAGGCATAATATTAAAAATCCCTGATAAGAAGCATATTACCTGCATACTTATGTAATTTAAATATTACTGGAACTAATGTGAATAAATAATCTTGCTTCTTATCTTATTATGTGGTTAGAAAATGAATAAGGAATAAACAATGTTTATGATTTTACTTAGGAAGACTCTTGTTACTACCCAGTCATGGAAGAATGTGTGAGTGTATGACCTTTTTCGCTCAATTTTCAATCAGGAAGTGACTCATAACACCTATAGAGGTTCAAAATGGCTGTCATTAATTTTCACAGCATTCAAAGCAGTCACAGAATAGCCAATGACTGGGAATGATGTAATATGCATAATATTTCAGAAGGTTTGATCCAGGAGGAAAATGAAAAATAAAAAGCCTATTAATCCCCATATTTTGCAATAAAAATTTTTATCAAGGGAAATAGGCAAAAAAGAAAATAAGAAGCACACCTCATTCAAGAATGCATCAATATAGATTGTTTCCTTTGCTGTGCAGAAGCTTTTAATCTTGATGAGGTCCCAACAGTTTATTTTTGCTCTTGATTCTCTTGCTTTTGGGGATGCGTCAAGTAAGAAGTTGCTGCGGTAGAGGTCAAGGAGGTTGTTTCCTGCTTTCTCCTCTAGGGTGTTGATAGTTTCCTGTCTCACGTTCAGGTCCTTTATCCATGTTGAGTTTATTTTTGTGCATGGTGTGAGAAAATGATCTAGTTTCATTCTTCTGCATGTTGCTGTCCAGTTCTCCCAGCACCATCTGTTAAAGAGGCTGTCTTTTTTCCACTGGATACTCTTTCCTGCTTTGTTTGCACGTACAGTAGGATTAGGAGGAAATTAACGGAGGACCAAGGGGGAGAAGAAGGGGGGAAATAGTGGGAGGGAGGGAGAGAGGCAAACCATGGAAGACTCTTTAATACTGAGAACAAACTGAGCACTGATGGCTGTGGGGGGGAGGGGGAATATGGGCATGGAGGAGAGCACTTGTGGGGATGAGCACTGGGTGTTATATGGAAACCAACTTGACAATAAACTATTTGTAAAAAAAAAATTAAAAAAAAGAATGCATCAATGTAATTTGGAGGCTAATTGGTTCTATAATAACTATCTTGAATAATTCTAATATTTTAAGTTTGAGTGCATAGAAGAATTTGACAGCCATGAGAACTGGTGGGGAATATGATTTCTGTGGAAGTTAATGGAATCATTTTAGGATTGTTACTTAACAAACATTTGTTAATCACGTATGTGCTAGAAACTGTAATTCACAGAAATACTAGATAGAATAGCCTTGAGGTCTTTATAACTGGGGAATCAAATAAATAATTATAGACAAATTACAATAAAATGATCACCCTTATAATAGAGATATGTATACAGATTTATACAAGTTGAATTCAAGTTTAGGGTAAAATATCCAAAGTTATGGTAAGAAGCTAGGATTTCATGTATTCCAACATTCTTTGAACATGTGTCATAACCATTATTTCAAGACTCACTCAAGAACAGGATATGAAGATAAATATTTGGGAGTCATGAATTCAAAAGAACAATTTCTGCTATGAATTTTCATGGACTATTTGAAAGCAGCTTTCATACTGGGGTGCACTCAACTTAGAGGAGGGAGGAAAGAAGTGTGTTCACATGAATTAACAAAGAGCAAAAGTAATATACAATCATAAAACCAAAAAGGAAAATGCCATGAAAGAAAATGCTTCAAATGGACCAGTGGGAATATCCTCAAATAAACAATAATGCATTTTGCAGAATTTACTCCAGATATTTCATGAGGATAGATTTTAAGGAAGTGAATGTTTACAGATGTCTGAGTAGAGGTAGGGAACAAAACAAAAGATGGTGAATTACCCGTATATTAACAGCAGCGAGGAACAGTTCCTTTGCCATACCCAGCCTTTGGCTGAATGGGCACTGAAAGGAAAGAAAGTCACCTGTCAAACAGGTGTTACCTGGTGAGAGTTGTTCCATCTGTTCCTTTCAGGTAGTGCTGTCTTACAGCTCTGTCTTTGGGTTCCGGGAACTGTTCCCTTGCCTTCATACTCAGAGTGGTAGGTAACATCTCCCTGGTTATACTAGTGCTAGGTGACTTGCCATTTCTTCTTGTTTTCCTCCTCACTCTGCTTATACTCTTGTAAATCGATTCCTCATTAAATTCTCCTTAATTACTTCATCTGACTGTGTCATCTTTTTCCTGTAGGATGTCAACTCTGGTAGAAAGCAGTCATGTCAGGTAGACGTTATTACCTCTCTCCATTTATGCAGGATGAGGGGGATTCATAAGGGTTCTATGACATTTCAAAGGTAATCGTTTGCAGATGACATAATCTCTCTCATCTACATCATTTGAACATTTGAAGGTTAAGAATAAGAAACAGTAGAGAAAAAAAATCAAATTTCCATCAGAAATCATGGAAATAATGGGATATAGAGAGGAAAGCTGGAAGATTATTTCTCTCTTTTATAGTAAGTAGCAATTCTCTTCCTTTCAGATGAGAAGACTGGAATAATTACTATAGAAACAGATATATTGAAATGTGTATGAATACTGGAGGTGGTGCCAATCTCATCATTGGCAAGAAAGAGTTAAGGATCAATTGCTGAGAGGAAAAGTAGTGAAATTTGCCACATGGGTAGCAAGGAGAAGCATTCCATAGTCAGAAAACCTTCCTTAACAAATGGCCAGCCCTTTTGCTAGTATGTAAAATGTATCAAAAGCAATATCAAATAGATACTTTTAAGTGTACCTATATAAAACTATCACTGTTGCTTGTGAAGAAATTGTCAGCTCAGATATAGTACTATGAGAGTTACCTATTCTCATTGTTGTATGAAGGATGATACTCAACAATTACCTTGCATTTGAGCTTTATAATTTTTCATTAGAATAAGGGAATTTCTCTTATCTTTACCTACTTCACTATGAGTAATTATACCTTGATTTTCAATATAAGTCTTTATTTTAAAATCCTGTGAATATTTTTTTTTGTTCTGTGTCCTTCTGGTTTCAATAGAAGAAACCCAGAAGTCTTCAATTTATGTGGACCTGGATCCTGAATCTACTTTTCCCTTTATTATCTTTGCTACATTCTCCCAAGTGATGTGCCTACTTAGTTTGATAAACTCAATCAATACTTACAACTTTAAGTATGCCAAATTTGCTTTCTTACCATACTATGTATTCTCCCTCCTGTCACTATAATTCTTTACATTAATAACCCAGTGAGGTAACCTGCCCCTACCAGCCCTGCTACCTGATTTTGGCATGAATCTTGTCTCCCGTATCTGTGTGCTTCCTTCAAAAACTCACCTTACCAAATGTAGCTGGACTTGCACTTTGTGAAGAAGTAAAGTCACATCTCCATGTCCTAATTAAGGAGAGAATTGAAATAGTTATTTAGTTATTTCTACATAAAAGAACCATAAAGCTGCAACAGAACAGAGATTTATGTATTTATGTATGCATATACCTATGTATTTCCACTTATTCATATCAAGTAGAAGGTTCTGCTAATTCACACCAGACTTGCTTTATTTTCTTGGAGCTCATTCATTCCTCTGTAATCACCTGGCAGAATGGCTGGGGGATGGCTTATCTAGGTTGGTGTAGGAACTCTGGAGTTTTGGCAGCTATTGCCTGGGTTCCAGAGGGTGACTGGGCCTTATGTCTCTCATCCAACTGGTTACTGGTTGTTCTCATGGTGACTTGTCAGGCTTCCTAGATAGCAAGGAGAAAAGGAAGTCTCTTAGGGCCTAAGCTCAGAATTGGTACATTATTACCTCTGCCACATTTTATTGCCCAAATGTCATTTCAGAGGAAATGGATAGATAAATGGCCTCCACCTGTTAGTGGAAAGATCTACTGAGACACATTATAAAGCAATATGGACAAAGAAGGGAATAATTAGAAGCATTTTTCAATCTATCTACCTTTGTCTGATGGACCTAAACTCTAATGACTTGACTGCTCTTATATTAGCTGACTCTCCTGCCTAACCCAAAAGCACCAGATCAGTATTTCCAAGTGTTCTGACTTCCTCCCAGTCTAAAATATGCCAGTCTTTTCCTGGTTACCTAGCCTCCAGGAACCAAACTGTACTGAAAAGCCATTCATATCCCTGACAACAATTCCTTCAAATAACTTAATGAAAATGGCATACTTTACTGCTTAAATTTTTCAGGTGAATTAAATTCTGCCATAGGATTAAGTCTTCATTCAAAGAATTAAATATCTATGATTCACTTTGCAATGTGACTGTTCATTCACATGATACAAAGACAGGCTGTTTTCATCAAAAGCATTGATTACTCAATTAATACCAACAAAAAAAATAGAATCTATCTGGCTGTGTGAACATCAGAAAACTACTGAGAGAACAAACATGACTGAACATGGTAATTGCAATTATCCTTTTAATACACCTGGATGACTTACCCCACCCCCCCCAAAAAAAACAAAAAACCACAACTTGTCAACTGTGTTTAAGCTCTATAGTGGCTCAGAAAGGCTATGGATCGCTTTCATTATTTATCACACTTGGATCTGTGATTATGTGAAAATTCCCAGAGCCTTGTCCTATTTTTGCAGGGGCGTGGGAAGTGTTGAGCTACTCTGCAAATAAAATTGTTGGATCAGTAGAAGCTGAGTTCTGGATTAGAAGAATAATTATTTATCAGAAGCCAGACAAAGATTATGTTTTGGTCAGTTTCAGAGGCTAAGTGTATGCATAAACATATAAACAAAGAAAAACATTATATCAGAGTCAGAAGGGTAGGCTGCAAGCCAAGAGTTGAGATATCAGAGTATTTAGTAAAGGCACAAACTCTATCTGGAAAGAAGATCAAAACCTGCCTAGCTAAAAGGCTTATTGGAGTACACATGTCAGAATATATGTGGAAATATTCATATCAAAGACTTGTCATGTGGCACAAATTCTAGGTGCCATTGGGCACAAAGATAAACAACTACTCAAGGAGAGGACAATGTATTGAAGAAGATGGACACACTTAGTACAAACCATCATATAATGTGATAAGTTCCTACTGAAGAAAGCATAAATATTCATTGGGGTATATACGAGAGAAATATTTTTATTGGTAGGATATTTTATATCTGAACCAAATAAATGGGTTTTTATCAGGTTGATGCATCATTTTAACTAGACAGACATTAATCATCAGAGAGGAAGTGTGTAAAATTATACAGTGAGTCCAAAAGCAGTGTTTTCTCAAAAAAAAAATAGCCATTATGGTATAGAGTATTAAGAAATAAGTCAGGAACAGTAAGTGTTACAAAAGTTTAACATCCTTCAAATGATTTGCTAATGGATTTTAAAATATGCAAAGCAGGTATATCCAACAGAACTTCTTAGTTTAAAATGATGCAATTCCTTCAAATGAAAATATTATATTATTCAGACACTTGGACTAAAGAGCAATGAAATCACTTTGAAGAAGGGAATGCTATAATATGAATATCTTTCTTCTTTTTTTTTTTTTTTAAATCAGGCTATTAAACAAAGATCTGCACCAGTTTGAACTATTGAAATGGCTAAAAACCCAATAGAAAATTTGCAGTTTTACTGGCTTGGAGAACCAGAGAACCAGGTTTATTTAGGACAAGTATAGTAGCTGGAAAGTTAAGAGAAAATCCAAGAGGGGCGCCCGGGTGGCTTAGTCGGTTAAGCGTCCAACTTTCGCTCAGGTCATGATCTCGCGGTTCGTGGGTTCGAGCCCCGCGTCGGGCTCTGTGCTGACTGCCAGCTCAGAGCCTGGAGCCTGTTTCAGAGTCTGTCACTCCCTCTCTCTCTGACCCTCCCCCGTTCATGCTGTCTCTCTCTCTCCTAGAAATGAATAAAAAAAAAAAAATAGAGAGAGAGAAAATCCAAGAAAGCAGACAGTCAGAAAGGTAGAACCACAAATTCTATGTATGAACTCTGCCTTGGTATCTGGATGAGTCCTGTGATAGAATATAGTGTAGAGCAGCCTCCAGTCAACTCAGTCAAGGCTAAAGGAAATAAACCAAAATTTGAGCTGCTGCTTTCAGAGGGAGACAGTTCTGCAGTTTGAGATCAGGAGCTAAACTGCCTACTTAAAAATAAAAATAAATATAAGTGCTCTTCAGAAAAAAGATAAAATCCAGGGTTACTACAGTGGTTGGTCTGCTTCCTTTTCAGCACTTGAAATTATATTAATTAATTAATCAATTAACTATGTTTTCTTTTAGATATTCTAATAGTTGTGTAGTGGTATATCACTGTTACTCTAATTTGCATTCTCCTGATGACTAATGATGTTAACATCTTTTCATGTGCCTATTTGCCTTCCATATGTCTCCCTTGCTAAGTTATCTGTTCTCTTTTACCATTTAAAAAATTTAGTTATTTGTTTTTGTATGGTTTTGAGTATCCTCTATATAGTCTAAATACAAGTCCCTCTCTGGATTGTTATGGGTTTTTTTTCCCAGTCTATGGTTTATTTTTTAGTTCCTGTAACAATATCTGTTGTTGTTTTTGCCGAAAAGTAAAACCAATAATTTATTTTGCTCCCATAACTGTAGGAATCAGTGAAGGAGGTTCATATCTGCTCTACACAGTGTCAGCTGGGGTGGCTTGACTGGGGGCTGGTTGATCCATTTCTAGAATGATTCACAGTTGCTTTTGATTGTTTGTGGGAAGCTTCACAGAGGTTGAGGGCTAGGGACCTTAGTTCTTTTCCATATATTCCTCTCTGTAGGTTATTTGAACTCTCTTACAGAGTGATGGCTGTGTTCCATGAGCAAGTGTTCTAAGAAACAGATAAGTCGATGCTACCAGGTTTTTTTGTTTGTTTGTTTGTTTTTCATTTTATTATTTTTGTGTTTATTTTTTTAATGTCCTGGGCCTGGAAACTGGTATGCCTCACTTCTGCTCTATTATATTGGTCAATCAGTAACAGAGCTCAGATATGGGGGAAGTGGACATAGACCATTACACTGGGTGGAAGAAGTATCAAAGAATTTGGGGAATGTTTTAAAACTGCCATATGTTTTATCAATGGAAATAATGTCTTGTTTATATTTTGATAATTTGTTCATTGTAAAAAAATAGAATGCAAAATATAAAGTTTTACAAAGAAATTAGCAAGTAGAAGTTATTTCTAAATAAGTTTTAATTTAATAATAATGATCATAATATCCAAATTATGAAGAATATAGATGATGGAAATAGTGGCCATTGAGATATACTGAATTCCATGTAATCAAAGCAAGGATAGAAATATTAATCAACTTTAGATGTTGTTAATATACTGATTGAACATTGAAAGGTGATTAAACACCAAAAGAAATAGAATGCATGCTTTTCAAACACAACATTAGGAAGAGAATAAATAACTCTGGAAACAAAACTGAATTAATCCAAGTGATAAAAAGGAGAAAAAAGGTAACAATACATTGTACAAAATATATTGTCAGAAATAAATTGACACATATCAATTGAAATTACATGCAATTCAGTTAATGTGTCAATAGGAAGAGATGTATTAGTCAAGGAAATAAAATGGTCAGTAAGGTATAAAAATGCTGAACTTGTATATCTCTACAATATATACATAAAAATACAGAATTTAAAATAGAAATGAATGGATATATAATCATAGTGTAAAACATTAACACGCCTGTCTCTGTTATTGAAAAATAATGAAGAACAAACATCAACAAGGGCCTAATAGAATGAATATCATTAGAGATATAAAATTATATATATATTTTTTTCTTTCTAAAACATTTTTATTTACATTCCAGTTGGTTAACATACAGTGTATATTGTTTTAGGTATACAGTTTAGTGACTTAACAGTTCCACACAATACCCAGTACTCATCACAACAAGTGCACTCCTTAATCCCCATCCTCGATTTCCCTCATCTCCCCTCTCACCTCCCCTCTGGTCACCATCAGTTTGTTCTCTATAGTTAAGTGTCTGTTTCTTGGTTTGCCCCCCACCCCACTCTCTTCCCCTCTTTTGCTCATTTGTTTTGTTTCTTGAATTCCACAAGAGTGAAACCATATTTTTTCTATCCACTAGTTAGAGAATGAATGTACTTTGAAATATTTCAGCATATTTCAAAAAACTAACCTTTTCTATGTTATGAAGCAAATATAAACTTTAATAATTATCACAGAATCAATAGTTTAGACTTCATCCTTTGATATCCATGAATAAAAATATAATTTGAGAATAACAAGTAATCAAATATCCCTGCATAAGTTTGGAATTTAAAAACACATTTTTTTCATTGTTTGTGGATCAGAAATAATTAGCTAGGAGAAGTCTGAACTATTTAGATCTCAGTGTCAACCCTCATGAAGCCGTACATTGCTAAACTCTCACTATGCCAAAAAGGAATATTTATAGAGAGACAGTGCTATGTTAAAAAGACAGTAACTAGTGTGTTGGCTTTGTAACCCAAGAAGTTAGAAAAGGCATAATGCATTCATGTAGAAAAGGGAAACAAAATATATAACAGAAGATTTATAAGTAGAAAATAAATGAGCAACGAGAAGCCCAAAAAAATCAAAAGTAGGTTTTGTGAAAACTAATAGAATAACACATTTCTAACAAGATATATGAAGATAGAGAGGACAAAGATGAAAGGAATAAACTTGGGATAAATAGTACAATATTGACACATATGTAGTAAAAATTAAGTCTTATGAAGAACATTATGTTAGTAGATTAGACAAAAATAACCTGAATAAGGATACAAACACAATGGATATTTTATTTCCGATGAAGATCCAAGGAAAAAGAAAAAGTTGATACACTTAAAATCAATATAAGTTAATTTTTAATTTAGAAATCTTTCCCTATAAAATATAGATCTTATTTTCCTAATTTGAGTGAAGATATCTTATATACTTCATAAACAAAATGTCAGTAATTAAAAAATGAGGGTTTTTTTTTTCTGGTGCAGCCCCTCTGGAAAACAGTGTGGAGGTTCCTCAAAAAAACAAACAATAGAACTCCCCTATGACCCAGCAATAGTACTCCTAGGAATTTACCCAAGAGATACAGGAGTGCTGATGCATAGGGGCACATGTACCCCAGTATTCATAACAGCACTCTCAACAATAGCCAAAACATGGAAAGAGCCTAAGTGTCCATCAACAGATGAATGGATCAAGAAGATGTGTTTTATCTATACCATGGAATACTACATGGCAATGAGAAAGCATGAAATCTGGCCATTTGTAGCAACGTGGATGGAAGTTGAGGGTGTTATGCTGAGTGAAATAAGTCAGGCAGAGAAGGACAGCTACCATATGTTTGCACATATAGGAAGATTAGGAGGAACTTAACGGAGGACCATGGGGGAGAAGAAGGGGAAAAATAGTTGGGGAGAGGGAGGGAGGCAAACAATGAGAGACTCTTGAATGCTGAGAACAAACTGAGGGCTGATGGAGGTGGGGGAGAGGGGTAGGGGGGTGATGGGCATGGAGGAGGGCACTTGTTGGGATGAGCACTGGGTGTTATATGGAAACCAACTTGACAATAAACTATTAAAAATGAGTTTTTTTAATTCCATAGCTCATTTTAAGCGGCAAGTATACTTAATAGCAAAAGCAGACAAGGACAATAGAAACAGAGATGCTCTAGGCTTATCTTGATTATAAATATAGATACAAAAACTCTAAGCAAAATTTTAATAAACTGAATCTAACCATTATTTAAAAATACATCCTGATGACATAGGCCTTATTCCAGGAATACAAAAAAGATTTAGCATTGGAGTACCCTTAATATAACTCCCTATATGAAAGTTTTAAATTAGATTTTTGTTATGACAGTGTGAACATATGACCGCAAATGATTTGGTCAAGTTGAACAGTATTAAAACCTTTCTAGAAAACTAGGAAATGATAGCAACTTCCTTAAAGAGGTGAAATTGATGGGATACCTGAATGACTCAGTCATTTAAATGTCTAACTTTGGCTCAGGTCATGATCTCAGGGTTAGTGAGTTCGAGCCCTTCATCCAGCTCTGTGCTGACAGCTTGGAACCTGGAACTTGCTTCGAATTCTGTGTCTCCCTCTTTCTCTCTGCCCCTCCCCTGCTCACACTCTATCTGTCTGTCTGTCTCCCTAAAATGAATAAACTTTAAAAAGTTTTTAAAAAGCGGTAAGTTTGAGGTATAAAATATAGTAGTAAACATCATGCTTAATAAAGAACATTGCATTACAATTCATTTTTATGTCAGGAAAAAGACATACAACATCCTTTCAACTGTCTTCAGCATTTACCAGAAAATCTTAGCTTGTGAAGAATAACAAGAATAAATAAAATGTACTGTGATCGTAAGGGAGAAATACAGTATTCATTAGTGGCAGATGGTAAGGTACTTCTAAACAGAGGTTTTCAGGAAAATCCTCTAATTTCTGGAGTTCTTGGTGTTTATGAAGTTACAGCTTTTTAATCAGTTGGGACAGTCAAAGAGATTGATGGGTAAAAGTCAAACATCTCTTTTTTTGTTGGTAAGTTTTATGGATAGAAGTGAGTCAAAGAGCCTGCTTTTCTCCATGTCTCTGTCCATATAGCTCACATAGGGAAAAGTTTGCCTACTAAATACACATAGAAGTCTGGGATGGAGAAAGTAGTGAAAGGTGGGAGGGAGGTGATAAGATTTTCGGTAGAGTTGAGTCGGTGGAAACTGTATTCCAATAGCTGTTGTCCATGAAAAAGTAATCCACTCTACTCCACAAAAGAATAAATGATGGAAGTAGAGGCAAGAGATTTTAGGAAAAATTTTCTCCTTAGAAGTCATATAAATAGAGAAGAGTTATCGCTCATTAAAGAAATCAAATAAAAATTAAGCAAAGCTGCTATTTAAAAATGAAAATAATTGTTTTCTTATATCTGCAACAAACTTTAAAGTGTAGTTAAAAAAAGATACCATTTACTACAGCAATAAAAATGATAAATAGAAAACTAGACATAAATTTAAAACAAAAGGTATGTAAGAGCTTCATAGAGAAAATTAGAAAAATTTATTGAAAGATATAAAAGAAGGTCTAAATAAACAGTGTGGCCATGCATAAGAAGTATCAATATCCTAAAGATGGACATTCTGTCCAAATAAAATTATAAATTGAAAGCAAATCCAGTAAAGATCCAACAAGATTGATTATAGAACTTGAAAATTCTCTGAGGAGTGAAGTTGGGTTAGCAATAAACTCAAGAGAGAATATTCACTTCTCTAGTCAAAGAAATATAAATTAAAATTAAAATAAATGTGCAAACTCTGAGATTGACATAAAAATGTAAATGTTTAAAAACTACTAAATTTTTTTTTGTGTTATAAAATAAGATTTGTTACGTATTTGTTGATGGTATAAATGTTCTTAGAACCACTTGGGAGAATTATTTGGTAACATCTATTAAATAAATAAAGTTTTCTTTTTTTAACCCTCAGTCATACCACTTTTGGAGGTCTACTCTAGATATATATACACAAGAAAACATACAGGATGAAAACTGAATCACTCTTCGAAATGGTAACAAACATCCTACTCTGTGCAATTGGAGTAGGCAAAGAGATTTGTCTTTTTCATATACGAGAATAAAGGACAGTTGAAATAACTTATTCTAATTTTTTAATGGTTATTCATTTTTAAGAGACAGAGAGAGGCAGAGCATGAGTGGGAGAGAGGCAGAGAGAGAGAGAGAAATGCAGATTCAGAAGCAGGCTCCAGTCTCTGAGCTGTTAGCATAGAGCCCAACATGGGGCTGGAGCTCACAAACTGTGAGATCATGACACGAGCTCAAGTCAGATGCTTAACCGATTAAGCCACCCAAGCACCTCTGAAATAACTTATTCAAGATGTTTACACACATATATATCTAAGAACTCTACTGTTATGTGAAAATGCTAACTAGCAAATAATATATTCTATGTACTATCATTTATGTATGTTTAAAAATACATAAGGTGAATGATTAATGATACTACTAAATGAGTTAAAAGTTCAAAATACATGTAGACATGAAATATATTAATGTCAAGACATTACTAATTTCTTGGGACTGATGAGTTAAAGGAATAGACTGGGGCTTTATCAGAATCTCTACCATTGAATTTCTTCAGAAAAATAGGTGAAGCAAATATGACAAATTGTAAACAATTGTTTTCAGCACAGGTACATGACTGTCATATTACTTTATATACTTTTTATATTTAAATGTTTATAATAAAATATGAAAGCTAACTGATTATGATAATAATTTAATTAAAAATATTTTAAAAATGTACAGTACTCTGAAATATGGGGTAAATTAGGATATAGCCTAATACAATATCAAAAATAGAGGGTTTCATCTTATGTCACATTAAAACCTGTGTATAAGTGTAATCATATAGTTGTAATTTGTATAGATGCAAAGAATTGTATAGATGCAGTTCACTATAAGTTCACAGAGCTATTGGAAATTAATAATTCAGGGGGCACCTGGCTTAGGTGATTGAGCATCTGACTTCAGCTCAGATCAGGATTTCAAGGCTCCTGAGTTTAAGCCCTGCATTGGTCTCACTGATGTTAGTGCAGAGCCTGCTTCATATCCTCTGTCCCTCTCTCTTTCTGCCCCTTCCCTGTTTGTGCTCTCCCTCTCAAGAAATAAATCTTAAAAAAAAGAAATAAATAGTCTATTAAAAATAATAAGGGCCAAGGTGCCTGGGTGGCTCAGTGGGTTAAATGTCCAACTCTTTTTTATTTTATTTTATTTTATTTTATTTTTATTACAAATAGTTTATTGTCAAATTAGTTTCCACATAACACTCAGTGCTCATCCCCACAAGTGCCCTCCTCCATGCCCATCCCTCCTCTCCCCCACATCCATCAGTCCTCAGTTTTCGTCAGCATTCAAGAGTCTCTCATGGTTTGCCTCTCTCCCTTTCCCCCACCATTTCCGCCCTTCTTCTCCCCCTTGGTCCTCTGTTAAGTTCCTCCTAATCCTCCTATACGTGCACACATATGATATTTGTCCTTCTCTGCCTGACTTATTTCGCTCAGCATAACACCCTCAAGGTCCATCCATGTTGCTACACATGGCCAGATTTCATTGTTTCTCATTGCCATGTAGTATTCCATGGTATAGATAAACCATAAATGTCCAACTCTTGATTTCATCTTGGGTCATTATCTCCTGGTTTGTGAGTTCAAGCCTGCATTGAGCTCTGTGTTGACCAAACAGAACCTACTGGGGTTAATTAGACAGAAAGAACCCGAATAAGGATACAAATACAATGGACATTTTATTTCTGATGAAGATTCAAGGAAAAAGAAAAATTCGATATGCTTAAAATCAATATAAGTTAATTTTTAATTTAGAAATCTTTCCCTATAAACTATAGATCTTATTTTCCTAATTTGAGTGAAGATATCTTATATACTTCATAAACAAAATGTCAGTAATTAAAAAATCTCTCTGCCACTCCCCTGCTCTCTCTCTCTCTCTCACTTTCTCTCTCTCAAAAATAAATAAACTTTATTTAAAAATAATGAGGGACAAATAAGTTTAACTGGATTGAAAATAAATATGTGTCCCACAAATCTACTGGAGTTCATCTGAAATATTTGAGATATGCCAATAACAGTAAACCTTTAATCTTAATTTGTATAACACTAAGTTTTTCTATCATGCCTTTCCACCCATTGACTCATATGTTCTTCAAAATAACATTTTGCAGTCTCTAAAACAAAAACTACTTTTCTAATTTTATAGATGAAATAACCAAGACCCAATTTCATAGATTAAATGACCAAGAAATCTTTGCTTAAGATGGAAGTTAAAAGATGGACGTTTCTGATTTCTAATCATGCCAGGCTGTTTGACTTCTAGTTTATCTTTAACCTAATTATGTTACCTCCTTCAAACCACATTTTAAAACATTGTTCCAGGTTTCTATTTAACAAATTTGTCTTTTGGCCAAAAAAACCCAAAACTATGTAAACTAAGAAGCATTATTGTTTTATACATATTTCTCTCTCTTTTTAAAAATTTTTAAACATTTATTCATTTTTGAGAGACAGAGCGCAAGTTGGGGAGGGGCAGAGAGAGAGAAGGAGACATAATCCGAAACAGGCTCCAGGCTCTGAACTGACAGCACAGAGCCCAATGTGGGGTTTGAACTCATGAACTGTGAGATCGTGACCTGAGCTTAAGTCAGTTAACTGACTGAGCCACCCAGGCATCTCCATATTTCTCTTATATATAGGAGTATATTCTATGAAACAATCAAGGAATTATATGTCTACAAGTTTATAATGCTATAGACTTAAGAAATAAAATTCAATTGAGAAAAAACAAACACTCATTATTACAGATAATGATATTTTATACTTTGGTATTTAGTATAAATAAACTATATCTGAGAAAATGGTTCCATTTTATATGGCATATTTAATTTTAATATTAAAAAATACTCATTAAGAAAGCCACACTAGGAAATGGATTCTCTCTGTATGTTGTAATAGAATCTGCTGTACCCTAGAATTTATGCTAGCAGATTATGGGTAGAAAACATATAGTGATGTGAGTGACCCCAAAACATCTTAAATTTGAGTAGATATTAAAGCAAGATGCAAAAATTTTTAACAATCCAGAGAAACTAGTGGTCAATAATACATACAAAGTAGGATGTTGATTTAAAATGAAGACTATAATAGTTTTGGTCCCTAAGTTTTTTTTAAGTTGGTAAAATTCATGTATCTAGCAAGCAACTTCCTTTAACAAATAATCAAAGATTTTTAGATCTAATGAAGTTTAGAAGCCATCTATTCAAAGTCTTTATAAATGAGAAAACTGCCTTCCAGAGAGATTGATTTTGGGAAAGACATGTGACTAACAATAGTAAATATAGGACTATAATCAATGCTTCCTGTCTTCCCGGATAATATTTATGAATTTTTTAAATAATAGAATCCTTCTTAAATAATTTGGCTTGAAATTATAAGGAAAAGAATACTATGGAAAACTCAGGGCATTATGAAAAAGATGAAGTTCAGATCTAAAATTTCTATTTCCAAAACCTGACAACACATGTAATTTTAATGAGACTTACTGTATGTAGACAGTGACATTAGCCAGCTTATTAAAAACAAAAACAAAAACAGAAACATAGGCACTTAAAATCTAAGGCATTTCAATTATTATAGCTGTTGGCTTAAAAAGTATCAACATTAATACATGAAATTACATAAAATGGAAAAAGAAGAAGAAAGAAGTGATCAAACAGTTTAACAAATTACATTAATAATAACTTAAAAATCACAAACAGCACAGCCCAATCCCACATGAAATGAACAAGAAATTCAACATAGGGTTGCTTTTTTGTTTTATTTTATTTTGTTTTGTTTTTGTGTGTTTGATTTTTTTAGGAGGGGGTGTTTGAGTTAAGTAGTGAGGTGATTTGAACTTTCTTGAAGAAACAACATCCTAACATGCAAGATTTCCATAATAAAATGAGATTCCTGTGATGATTTTGTTCAGTTTTACAAGAGCAACAGCATAATATGGCAAGAGAATGCATGTATGACAGAATACTGACCACTGTTAAACAGCTACATCTGTTTATTAGCTGTGTATAAGAGCATGAGCACTGTAAATCTATACCAAAAATATTAGAATATGAGAAGCAGAAAACTAAAGTGGAGATTCCAAGATAAGTTATCCAGGATACAAATAGACCAAATGAATGAAGAATGAATGAATGAATGAATGAGTGAATGAATGAATGAATAAATAAGTAAATGAGAATATCCTTCCCTATGAAACATCTCTATGAAAGATTCTCTAAGCAATATCAAATTGAAAATTAAGAGGTTATGCAAATATCTAAAATTGAATCAAGAACATGTGTATGTTAAACAATTGTGAAACAGAAAAATATAGAACAATATGTAAAGCAGGTATGAGTTACACCCTCATTTTCTTGTAACATACCAAATAAATTCAGGTCTGGGGAGAAGTAAGACTGTAATATGGTACTTTTACGATTTTATATTTTTATTTCAGGATAAAAATGTTGTTTCTCTTTGCCCTTTATTTTATCCTTCATTTTTACCGGAGAAAGTTCACTGATTTTGAGAGGAATTATCAATAGGAGTAATCATTTTAGCTAAGACAAAGAAAAGAGTATGACCCACTGATATTTTATAATAAAACAGAACCAAATTTACATCCAAATATAAAAATAATTTCCTCATGATTCATGTATTTTCAAGAAAATCTGAGGAGTCTTAAAATCCTCAGTCTCTCACATAAGGAATAGGTATTTATTTTATGATATGCTATCTTTCATCATGGGACAGAAACTTTTTGAATGGATTACTAAGCAGTTTGGCTTTTCAAATTCACTCTAGAAATATTCAGTAGAGGTGTACTCATTCAATGGGGTCATGCGCAATGTCAAACACACTGTACAGTTTGATTGAAGTTTCATAATTGATGGTTTAGCAGTCACTGATTACAACCTGCTGTGAGCTTCCTGCATCATACTAACACAGAGAACTTTAATAAAGTCATATGAAACTTTCACTCAATAGTAACAATGTGTCCCTGATCATAATTTATCCTTTTCATACACTATGTTTAGTAATCTTCATAGCAGGCCTGTGATGAGGAAGATACAAAGTTAGATTTTTCATTAATTAGGAAGAAATAGATGTTTGGAAAGATTAAGTAACTTTCCCCAAGTCACTCATCCCGCTCTTAAGAACATGTTGGTAACAGAACCCAGGTCTGTCTGCCTCTAAATCCTGCACCTCTAATGAATTAACATTTCTGTTGTAATGCATAGCTTTTTGCCTTCTATGGGTACTCACATTATTAGACATGACATAAATCAGTAGCCATCCTTCCTTACTCTCTACATATCACAAAAGAAGAAATTCCTGGGGTGCTTGGAGACTCGGTTGGTTGAGCATCTGACTTTGGCTCAGGTCATGATCTCACAGCTTGTGGGTTCAAGCCCCACGGTGGGCTCTCTGCTGACAGTTCATGGCCTGGAGCCTGCTTCAGAGTCTGTGTCTCCTCTGCCCCTCCCTTGCTCATGCTCTGTTTCTCTCTCTCTTTTAAAAATAAACATTTAAAACTTTTTTTTAAATTACTTTTCCATATCTATATCCACTTCCTGTAATTGTGCTCTGCTTTCTTTCTGTGTGACAGCTGTTCCCAAATATTTAATACATATTCCTAGTGTTTCCAGTGCATCCCAACCCTGTATTAAGCTGCCTGCCTAATACCTTAACATCTGTATGGCTCTTCCCTTCCCAATGTATGAGTTATCTCAAATAATTCCTGTTTCTCACCCATGTAAGTAAAAGATGTCAGTTCTTATTTAAAAAGCTTTTTTAATGCTTATTTATTTTTGAGAGAGGGAGCAAGAGCACAAATAGGGGAAAGACATGAAGAAAGGGAGACAGAGAATCTAAAGCAGAATCCGCGTTGCCAGTGCAAAGCCTGATATTGGGTTCAACCCGTGAATTATGAGCTCAATGATCTGAGCTCAACCAACTGTGCCACCCAGGGGGCCCCCTCCCCAGTCCTTTCTCTTTGTTTTTTGTTTTTTTAAGAAATCAATTCTGATTTGAAAGTAAAACATACCCACTTGTCTCTCTCTTCATGCCTTCACCTTAGTTCAGTCTGTGGGCTTCTAAAAGAACCATCTAACAGTCTCTTCATCTTCATTTTCTCTCCATATTTTTTGTTCTCCACACAGCAGCCAGACTTTATTATGTGAGTAAAACATACATATATGTACCTTTCAAAAAGCAAACACAATGTTAACATATAGTGAAAAGCTAAAAAATATCATTTGTCATTATGAACAGTTTTCCTTTTTCCCACAGCCATTGATTATAGCTGGCAAGTACGTGACAATTAGTGTTTTGGCCCTAGTTTATAAGGACTCTCTTATAAATTATTTTTATCACAGTTGAATATGTTAGCTCTTGGAATAAAAAAAATATAATTAAAAATTGTGTGTGCATGGTTTATTTGAAGTATCTATAACTTTTTATTTCTTACATTGTGGTAAGCTACTTACTGAAAGACAATGCAGAGTAGAAATTGTGAAAGAGGGCATCTTTTTCCTGTTCCCAACTTAAAAAGAGTGCTTCTTCTAGTCTTTGACAAAGCAGGAAAGAGTATCCAATGTAAAAAAGACGGTCTTCTCAACAAATGGTGCTGGAAAAACTGGACAGTGACATGCAGAAGAATGAAACTGGACCACTTTCTTAGACTACACACAAAAATAAATTCAAAATGGTTGAAACACCTAAATGTGAAACAGGAAGCCATCAAAAACCTACAGGAGAAAACAAGCAGCAACCTTTGACCTTTTCTGTAACAATGTCTTACTAGATACATCTCCGGAGGCAAGGGAAATAAAAGCAAAAATGATCTATTATGACCTCATCAAGATAAAAATCTCCTGCACAGCAAAGGAAACAATCAACTAAACTAAAAGCCAACCCAGGAAATGGGAGAAGATATTTGCAAATGACATATCAGATAAAGGGTTAATATACAAAATCTATAAAGAAACTATCAAACTCAGCACCCATAAACCAAATAATCCAGTGAATAAATGGCAGAAGACATGAATAGACACTTCCAAAGAAGACATCCAGATGGCTTACAGACACATGAAAAGATGCTCAACATCACTCATCATCAGGAAAATACAAATCAAAACTACAGTGAGATATTGCATCACACCTGTCAGAATGGCTAAAATTAACTCAGAAAGCAACAGATGTTGGCAAGGAAGCAGAGAAAAGGATTGTATACTGGTGCAGCCACACTGGAAAACAGTATGGAGTTTTCTCAAAAAAATTTAAAAAAAGCTATCCTACAACTCAGCAGTTGCACTGTTAGGGAGTTATCCAAATGATACAAAAACACTGATTTCAATGGGTACATGCATCTCCATGTTTATAACAGCAATATTGACAATAGTCAAAGTATGGAAAGAGCCCAAATGTCCATCAGCTGATGAGTGGATAAAGAAGATGTAGTCTATGTATACAATGGAATACTATTCGGTGATCAAATAGAATGACAGCTTGCCATTTACAACGACATGGCTAGAACTAGAGTGTATTATGCTAAGTGAAATAGGTCAGTAAGAGAAAAACAAATATCATATAATTTCACTCATATGTGGATTTTAAGAAACGAAACATGAACAGAGGGAAAGGGAAGGAAAGATAAGATATAAATAGAGAGGGAGGCAAACCACAAGAGACTCTTACATACAGAGAATAAACTGAGGGTTGCTGGAAGGGAGATGAGTTAGGGGACGGGCTATATGGGTGATGGGCGTTAAGGAGGGCACTTGTTGGAATGAGCACTGGATATTGTATGTAAGTTTTGAATCACTAGGTTCTAATTCTGAAACCAGTACTACACTGTATGTTAACTAACTTAAATTTAAATAAGTAAATTAAAAATAAATAACCTTTCTTCCCATGGGGGGTATAAAGAGTGCTTCAGAATTTCATTATCAGTTTGATAGAGTTTGTGGAGTATTCCCTTCTTATAAACCTAAGGAGTTGCCTTCTTCCATTAGCTAGCTAATTAATGGTAATAATTTTGAAAATCTTTTCATTGGATCTGAGATAGTATAATAGATTTTGATAGAAGTGTCTTAGGGAGGGAGTTTTTTGGTTGATTTATTCCCAGTGTGATTAATATAATAAACTGTAGTTAGATTTTTAAAAATAACTTTACCTTTTCTTAGTATTAGCAATAAACATTGGTTAGTCAAAAGGTTTTCTTATGTTAAGGCTATTTAATACCTTTTCTACTTTGATTATTTGTATTTATGTTCACAAGTGACATTGTCTTGTAGTTTTTAATTGTTTTGCTTTGCAAATTTGGTTTTGTATGGAGTTGATTCTAGACTCTAAAAACAAGTTATCTTATTTCTCATGTTTTCTCTCTGTTCCAAAATGGATACATGAAGGAAATGTCTGTTTTTTAAGGACTTTTAAAAACATAGTCTAATATATTGGGCTTTTCAAAGAAACAATTTTGAATTTATAGATTAAGTTTTCTGACTATTTTTTGTCATCAATTTCTGTTATTTTTATTATTTTCAGTTTTAAAGATTTTTTATAATATCTAAAGTGGAACGAAAAGGTTTTCTTTCTTCTTCCTCTTTTCAGTATCTTGGTCTTTTAAAGATATAATTGTTTTCTATAGTCAATGCATTTTTTTAGCAATTTTAGGTTCATAGTAAAATTAAGTGGAAGGTACAGAGATATTCCATATACTCCTGACCCCATGCATACATATGAACACTTACCACTGTAGCGGTACATTTGTTACAGTCTTTGAAACTGCATTGACACTTCATGAACACCTGTAGTTCAGAGTTTACATTAGGTTTCATTCTTGGTGTTGTACATTCTGTAGGTTTGGACAAAATATAATGACATGTATCCACAATAATAGTATCATACAGAGTATTTTCATTACTCTAAAAATGCTCTATATTCAACCTATTCATCCCTCCCTACCCCCAAAGCAGGCAACCACTGATTCTTTTATTGTATCCATAGTTTTTCCTTTTCTAGACTGTCAAATAGTTGGAATCATAAGGTATGTATCCTTTTCAGATTGGCCTCTTTCAGTTAGTAATATGCATTTGATGTCCTTCCATATCTTTTCATGGCTTGATAGCTTATTTAATTTTTAGTGCTGAATAATATTCTATTGTTTAGTTCTACCACAGTTTGATTATCCATTCACCTACCGAAGGACATCTTGGTCCCTTCTAAGTTTTGACATTATGAATAAAGATTCTCTAAACATCCATGTGCAGATTTTGTGTGGAAATATTTTTAACTCCATTGTATAATACCAAAGAATGTAATTGCTGGATCATATAGTAAGACTCTGTGTACTTTTGCGTGAAAAGGTCGAACTGTCTTCCAAAATGGCTGTATTATTTTTGCATTCTCCCCAACAGCAAATGAGAGTTTTTGTTGTTCCACATTTTCACCAGCATCTGGTATCATCAGTGTTCTGGATTTTGGCTATTCTAATAGATCTCTGCTAGTGCCTTGTTGTTTTCATTTGCATTTCATTGATGATATATGATATGGGACATATTTTCATATACCTGCTTGTCATCTGTATATATTCTTTGTTGAGGTGTCTGTTAAGGTCTTCAGCCCATTTTGTAATCGGGTTTTTGTTTACTATCATTGAGCTTTAAGAGGTCTTTGTGGATTTTTGATAAGAGTTCTTTTCAGATGTGTCTTTTACAAATATTTTTTCCTAGTCTGTGGCTTGCCTTCTGATTCTCTTTATATTTTCTTTCACAGATTTTTAAATTTTAATGAAGTTCAGTTTATCAATAATTTATTTCATGGATCTTGCCTTTGGTGTTGTATCTAAAAAGTCACTACGTTGCCCAAGGTCGTCTAGGTTTCCTTCGTTCTATCTTATCTTTTAGAAGGTTTATAACTGTTTGTTTTACATTTAAGTCTGTGATCTCTTTTGAGTTAATGTGAGTGACGGGTACAAGGCAGTGTCTAGATTTACTTTTTTGCATGTGGATGTCCAATTGTCCCAGCATCATTTGTTGCAGAGACCATCTTTGCTCCATCACACTGTCTTTGCTCCTTTGTCAAAGATACTTGACTTTATTTTTGTAGGCTTATTTCTGGGCTATTTCTTCTGTTCTATTTATCTACCTTTTGTTTGGCAATACCACACTGTACTGAATAGTGTAGCTTTATTAAAAGTCTTGAAGTCAGGTAGTATCAGTCCTCCAACGTTCCTCTCCTTCAATGTTATGTTAGCTATTCCAGATATTTTGTCTCTCTGTATAAATTTTAGAATCAGTTTGTTGATATCCATAAAATAAGCTGATATTTTGATTGAACTATAGATTAAATTTATAGCTCAAAGTTAGAAAGAACCGACACCTTAACAATATTGAGTTTTCCTATCTTTAAGCATGGACTATCACTCAAAATATTTAGTAATTTGATTTCTTTTATCAGAGTTTTGTACTTTTCCACATATCGATCTTGTACATATTTCACTTGATTTATACTTAAAAGCTTCACTTTGGGGTGCTAATTCTTTGGGGTGCTAGTTTTGTGTTTTTAATTTCAAATTCCATTTTTTCATTGCTGGTGTAAAGGAAAATGATTGACTTTTAGGTAATTAATTTTGTATCCTACAACCTTGCTATAATCACTTATTAGTTCCAAGAGGAAGTTCTTGTCAATTCTTTTGAATTTCATACATAGATGATCATAAGTCTGCATATAAGAACAGTTTTATATATTTCTTCCCAATCTGTATCCTTATTATTTTTTTCTTTTCCTTATTACATTAGCTAGGACTTTCAGTATGATGTTGAAAAGGATTGTTAAGAGGAAACATCATTGCCTTGTAACTGATCTTAGTGTGAAAACTTCTGATTTCTTACCATTAAGTATGATATGAGCTGTAGGCTTTTTATAGATATTCTTTGTCAAATTGAGAAATTCCTCTTTATTCCTACTTTACTGAGAATGGTCGCTAGTTATTGTTAGATGCTTATTCTCCATCTATTGATATAATTCTGTGATTTTTTCTTTTAATCCATTGATATTATATTAAGTGACATTTTAATGCTTAATCAGCCTTGCACACTTGAGATAAATCCCACTTGCTTGTGATGTATAATCCCTTTACACATTATTTGATTGAATTTGCTAATATTTTGTTGAGAATTTATATGTCTATGTTCATGAGAAATATCGGTCAGTAGTTTTCTTGTAATGTCTTTGTCTTTGGTTGTTAGTGTAATGTTTTCCTCATTAAATAAATAAAGAAGTATCTCTGCTTCTATTTTCTGAAATAGATTGTGGAGAACTGGTATAATTTATTCTTCAATACTTGGCAGAATTCACCCATAAACTCATCAGGATTTGGTGCTTTCTATTTTGGAAGCTTATTAATTATTGATTTAATTAATTTAATAAATAAAGACTATACAAATGGTCTATTTCTTCCTAGATTGTCTTTCAAGAATACCTTTGATATTCTTTCGATTTTGATACCATATTTTTCATATATGTGTATATTTGAATACACACACAGATACACAAATAAATGACCAAACTGTAGACATACTTGTGTGCATCAATTTAGGATGCTTAGCCAATATTTTAAGATCTACTTAGTTATTTTTTATATTAAGCCAGTATTTCCTTTGTGGCTTAATAATTTCATCAAAATTTTCCAACTTTATATGTCTGCTATGGTCTGCATGTTTGTGCCTACTCAAAATTTTCATATAGAATAAATGATACCCAATATGATGGTGACAGGAGGTGAGGCTTTTGGAAATGATTATTTCGTGAGAGTGGAGCCCTAACGAATGAGATTAATATTCTAATAGGAGAGATCCTACAGAGCTACCTAGCCCCTTCTAGTATATGAGGATACACTGAAAAGTCTGATAGCCAGAAGGCACGCAACAGTGCTGGCACCCTGATTTTGGATTTCCCTTCTCTAGAACTGTGAGAATTAAATTTCTGTTTTTGCAAACTCCTTAGTCTGTGATATTTTGATATAGCAGCCCCAGTGGATTAGAGCAATATCTCACTGAAAGGTGTAGTTTATGTTTCTTTGGATTCAAAATACTCCATGGATTTATTAGATCAAATGTGTAGCTATGTTATGCAAATTATTTATTTTCTTCTTGGTCTGTTTTGCTTTTACATAACCTTGTTGTTGGCCACATGAAAATTTTTGTCTCCAATCTTATTGGATTGCCCATTTATCTGTTGTTTTCTTCCCTATTTGCATACATGCTTCTTGAATGCAGTCAACATTTTTCCTCCAGTGTAGTACATGGTTCATAATAATTCTCAATACTATTTGTTGAGTGAATGAATATTTGTTAATTGGCTAATGTTCAGAATCTTAAGTGGTTCAATAATCTAGAATTTAGTGTGACCTAACACAAAAACATTGTTTCAATCTCAAGTTGATATAGATATATGCATTTGCCTCATTGATATTACGCTGTAGTCAAAAAATTCTATAAATGAATGTTTTCTGTTGTTTTACTTTCAATGTTAATCAGCCTTTTGGGTTAATATTGGTAATTACAAATTAAATAATCCTGATAACTGAAATATAGTTGAATTTGACTCTGAGTATATCAAATACATTAAGAAATTAGGTGGATATTCAAGATTGATAAGTAATCTGCTCCTAAATCTGATGGAACAGTCTATTTAAAAGGTCTTCCCCCACTATGTGTTACACATTTCTCCAATTTGAGCCCTCCAAACCTTTTTGTGTGTGTGTGTGTGTGTGTGTGAGGGGGTAATTATATACACTTTCTCAGCCTTTTAGTGGAATGAGTCAGATGTCACTAGGACTGTACCCAATTTTCCTTTGTCTCAGTTATAGTTCATCTCTTCTCCCTCAGTGACAGCTACAAAGAAACTCTGGGGGGCTTTTACCTCAATAGTTAAATGTTTCCACTGGCACTGTTTTTTCACCAGAGTAGTCCACAAGTGAGCTTTAAAGCACATATAAAAGCTCTTTCCCCTGTAGTAGCTTGTCTGACTTTTCCTTTCATAGAGAACCCCAGGGATTTGCTGTGAATCACTCCCATTGAGGTTAATTGGACAACACATTGAGAAAACTGGTCATAAACTCAAACACATCTGCTCTGATGCTAAAGACCAAATAGCAAAATTGTAGTTTATTTTAATTGGCACCCTCCTGTGAAGGAGGGTGGGGGGAAGAAGTCAATTAGCAGATTATTATAATTATCTGAAGCATGTAAAAATAGCCCTATGTTGAATATTTTACTACTTTTTTCTTTCATTTGATAATATATGTTGTTCTATAATGTTATATTTCATAAAAAATCTAGGTTAATAATTACAGCCCTTATTAATGCAATATAATACGAACCAAAATGGAGTTAAAATAAAAAATCTGGCTGTGATTTTTTTTCCTTCTGAATGTAAAACTTAACTTATTCATCCATTCCACATATTGTGAGCTTCTGCTACATATCAGACACCTATTCCTTGAGAATGTATTTTTCAGTATCTATTTGAGTCATATTTCCCCTGGTTTATTAACCTATTAATTAGAAATACTTGAAAACCTAACTCTTTCATGAGTGGGGTATTTCTTCTGTAGCACATATATGAGAAAAACTCAATAACCTAGAGATAGGAGAGAAGACTATGTTTAGTAGGAAATACCACTGGAATAACTTAAAAAATATTAATTGAATAATTAAGATGTAATAGGTGAAGTCAGAAACAAAATAATAGCACTTTTTAAAAATTTGTAAAATTTACTATATTTACAGTTTATATATAATATATATATAATTGACTTAATAATATAGTTTTGGCTTTGTTTTTAAGGTGCTAAATTATTATCCTCGCAATCAAACATTCTTTAGCTGATACTAGACTGGCTACTGAATATTTAAAACTTATACAAATTGTCATTACATTTAGGATGGATCAAAAGACCTCTAAGTCAGAATATAGATACAATACAGATAAATAGTGTGGGATAATATAAAATATATTTGGTCTTTGTTCCTGTTCTTGGCAAAGAATTCCTAAAACCTTTGGAATTTTCCAAGTGAGAGGAATGTCACTTGTTTTTCCTAATAATCATCTTTAGACCTAAGTTTTTGCCAATGATGTGACTTAGCATGAGGCCCCACCAAAGATAGGACAGGGGCAAGAGATCTGGACTTTCAGCTGTATATAACCTCTTGAATAAGATGAAATGAGTTTCTGGGTTGGTGCACTCATGGAGGTACTGGGAGTTGGTGTGTCCAGAGTGGGCTTGGAAGCTCCTCACTTTCCCTCCCATACCTTGCCTTATCCATCTCTTCTATCTCACTATTCCTGGGTTGCGTCTTTTATAATGAACCAGAAAGCCTAGGTAAAGTGCTTCCTGAGTTCTGTGAGTTTGACAGCAAATTACTGAGCCTGAGGAGAAGATCCTGGTAACTCTTGAATTATAGCCAATTAATCAGAAATATGGGTGGCCCAAGACTTGTGATTGGCATATGAAGTAGGGGCACCAGTCTGTGGGAGTATGAGCTAACTCTGGATTGTTAGTGTCAGAACTGAATTAAATTGTTGAACACGAAGTTGGTGTCTGGAGAATCAGAAAATTAATTGTTGGTGTTGGAAAAACACCCCAGAAATAGCATCATCAGATTGTAAATTGCCTGACAGCATGGACTTCACACTATAGTATTTATATTTCACAATGTCACATTAACTTGAACATTCTAAGAAACTTATTCAAAGCTTATTAAATAACTGAGTTGACAGTGAATTCATTTTTCTTAAAGATCTATTACAGTCTTGCAATCTGAAGCCATTAATGAATTTCTTTATTTTTATGCAAAATATGGAGGTGTCCATTTTGGAAAATGAATCTACATAGCAGTCTTTATTATAAGGACTTAATAGTCTATGCCAATAGAGAAACAATGAAAAGAAATATGGAAGACAAGATTCTTGTGGTAGATAACACTCCACTCTTTGAGTCATAAAACAATGAGTTCAGTCTTGACTCATACATGCTAGTTATATGATTTGTCTCACTTTCCTTTATATAGAATTATGACAGTACCTACACACTTCAAAAGGTTTCATGGGGATTACATGAGCTATGGAAGTGCATAGTAACTTATGCTATCATGTGTGCAAAACATTTTGTCAATAAGATTAAACATTCACTCTGTTCAACTGGCACTATGGAAGCAGTATGACTAGAGATCGATAGCTTGATTCATTGAGACATTGCCCCATCTTATTAATTACTAGAATGAATCTCCTATTGATAAGCTTTGGATTTGGCCAAAGCAATCTGAAATATCTGATCTGTGAAAGTCTGTCTCATAGGTTTACTTCTGTTATCAAATCTGTACCAGTCATACAAAGTCCCTAGTAATTTAAACAGGGAAAATTTAATACAAATAATGGGTGGGCAACTTTTTTCTGTAAGAATTTACTAAATATTTTAGATTTTTCAGGCTATAAGATCCATGTTGTTTTTCAGCTATTCAACTCAACAACTTAACTCTATCCTTGTGGAGTAAAAGCAGCTATAGACAATATGGAAACAAATTGGAGTGACTGTGTTCCAGCAAAACTTTATTTACATACAGGTAGCAAACAGGTTTTGGCCTGTGGAGGATTGTTTTCAGACCCCTGATATAAAGTAGTATTAGCTTGCAAAGGAAAGTAACTACAAAAAGTGGTAAATTCGAACTCCAAAGAATATAGAAATAGGAAATAAAGGGTACTATATACTACCTTTAAGGATGAAGGAGAGTATTCAAGGAAGAAACAAACTTGGAAGGGTCTCCACCCCCCCCGCCCCCCAAACACACACACACCTAAATCAGTCTTCATTGAACAGACTGTGGCTGTAGTCGAAAGAGGAATGTTCTTGGATGTCATGGTCTGGAGCTGAATCATAGGAAATTGTTCCCTAGGGTGGAGTGAAGTTTGATACCATTCTGGGGGATCAGAGCTAGATCAAATGCAATAAGATCAAGATTTCATGCTATAGGCAGATTTAGAAAAATTAAAATAATAGTTTTAAAATTTCAAGGGAAAAAACACACTTGCCAACTTAGTCCAAAATACAGAAATTTACATATATAAAATACTTATATTATCTTTGTCAAAAAGAACAACTTAAAGACAATACTTTATTCAACCGGCCATAGATAATTGACTAAATCCCAGAAGGTTGACCAACCATGGGCACTATAGTAAAGGACTGACTTTAGGAGGGAAAGCAGAAACCAGAATCAAAGAAAATTGTACACTAGGTAGGGAGTCTGCCAAAATCTTCACTGGACAGAAATTTTGGGCTTTCTCATGAATCATACTGCAGAAGCGTAGTCAACCCAGTGAGAACTCAACCCAATAAAGACTCTTTCCTGTTATTAAATATTAATCCACTATCTTAAACACTAGAACAGGGTATATCTTACATGGACAATTTGTCTAGAAGCAATGATGTCTGCATGATGGTGCTCTGAACAGGAACATATTGAAAGAACCTACATACCCTGTGGACAGACAGATTAGCTCTAAACAGGAGTTTGCAAACTACTGTCGAAATTTAGCATCCTGTTTTTGCAAATAAAATTTTGTTTGCAAATAACCACACCCATATATTTGTATATTATCTATGGCTGCTTCTGCTACTACCACAGAGTTGAGAATTGTGCTAGAGAGCTGTGCAGATGGACAAAAACATCTAGGACATATATTATTTGGCCCTTTGCAGACAAAGCTTTCCAAGTCCTGAACAAGAATGTGACCAAATAAGGGAAGGATAACTGCTACAGGCAGAGAAATTGACTGTTTTAAGTTTTCACTTGAAAAAACTTGAAGATTGAAGTATTCAAACTGAAGAAAACAGGATCTATAAAGAAGTATTAAAAATGGAAAATCTAAAATGAAAGGTTGCAATTCAATTTTCTGAGTCTTGCCACTCTGAAATTGTGGTAGAAGAGGAAGATCTAATCAGGAGAGTGGTCATAAGATGAGATTATGGTCAGTGTCTGAGCTTTGAAATGTGGGTTGAATCAAATTTTTTTCTCTTTGTACCAGTGTCGTGTCAGTATTATGGAAATTCTGCTGATTACTTAATGCCAAGTAATCCTTTTTTTTACCATATCAGAGTTGTTTTCATTTCTGCAATCCCTTAAGATAAATTTCAAAGTCTTTAACTAATGACTTGAGAAGGCCTGCACTTTCTTATTCCTTTCTGTGTTTCTTCTCAACATTCTCCCTTTTGCTCTTGCATAACAGAATTTTGCTCAGTCCCTTCTGTCATTCAGTTTTATGCTTAAGTACCTCTTCCTAATGTGAATCTTTTCTGACCACTAAATTGAATTAATTTCCCCACCTCACATATATTTCCACATCTCCTGTATTCTTCTCTTGGCACATATAATTATAGCCATCTCTTTATTCTGTTTATGACCAAAAAACCTATAGAAGAGTAGGGACCATGTCTGTCTTGGTCAAAGCTCTATTCATGGAGCTTGGCTTACGTTTAAAATTAATGTGTATTTGAAAAATAAATGGGGAAAAATAAATATATAAAAAAGCTTTTTAAATTTTGCTATCATCCTCTTCCTTATTGCCAGTATATAATGTAACATTTCATAAATATTTTTTTGTATCATGATCTTGTTTAAAATAAAGTATTTGGAGAATAAGCTGTTTCCAGAAAAATTGCATTATGGGCATTATGTAACAACCTGTATGAGAACTTTAACTTAATTACACTATGCCAGTATTTTGAGGATTAAACAAGACAACTCTATAAAGTACTCAGAATAGCACCTATCACCTATTAAGTGGCTCAGCAATTACTGGCCAGTGTTAGCACAAATCCCTCTCATCTTTTATTTTTTGCCTCCAGAAAAAGGGAAGAAAAATTAAAATTCTCACTCTGGGGAATCCAATCCACTATGTAAGCATAATGATAATTTTTTCAGCCTGTCTGTGAGGATTATTTAACTTTGAAGGGAGAGCTGCTTGCAAAGACATATCATCTCAGGGGTTAAAATTGGTTGTACATGGGATATAGAAAATTTTGCATGGCTAATCTTAGTGTTCCCCATAAATCCTTAGCACAATTTTTAAATAATTTAATACTTCACTGGGCTACTGTGATGAGAAAGAATTATTCTAGAGTGGTATGACATTTTGTATTTATCTTTTAAGGAGCTGCAAATTCCTCACAATCATCTCTTCAGCCTTTACCAAGGCCTGGAGATTTAGCATGCTTTTCAGAGATCTTTTGGCGGATATTATGCTACTATTCAAGGAAAAGTAGAGACAAAAAGACCAGAGATTGAGTATTGGATGGCAAAGTTTTACAGCCAAGCAAAGGCACCCAATAATCCACCACAGAGTCTAGAAAAGTAGACATTTCTATTGACTGAAGATTGAAGACTGTTCCATATTTCAAAAGCAAAGGCAGTGCTGCTGATCTGTTGGTTATATAATTACTAGATTGACTGGGGAAGGCCAGATGCATTAGGGGAGTGTCTGTTTTGGGATTATGGCATAAGAAGCTGCATTTGTTGCCATTTGACATACCAAATCAAGATTATGGTATCAAGCAGGTCTCTATCCACATTGGCAGGCTCATTGGCCAGATCAAGGTATGCTGCTGCTGTAAAGATAGAGTAAAAGAACCTTCAGGAAATTTCAGCTCAAATCTTTTTCTATGATGTATATAGAAAAAGATGCTTATGATTGCCCACAACTACATTCATTGTTAAGAAACAATGACTCTTTTATAGCAAGGAGGCACAGCTATAGTCATTTTTATAATTTAAGTCAAGTTATGTAACTTGACTTAACAGATGTAAATACAAAGTATCAATTATTTTCCACAATAAAACTTCATAACTTCTTAATTACAAATATTTCTATTCATGCTAAGTATAATAGGGATAGTGAACCAACCACTTCTTGTCTATACATGTCTCCTAAAATGAATCATAAACATTTGGAAACTCTATTTAGCACACAGTCAGTGCACAATTCAGTATGTACATTGCAAATTATGACAGAAAGAAAAAATAAGCAAGAAAGAATTGCTTTTGACCTCTGTTGTGACCTTTTATTATTTTTTATTTATTTATTTTTTTGGCCTATAACTGATGTCTAGAAATGTCATTGGTGTTTCCATTAATGCATGAGATGACCTAGTTTTTGCAATGTTCCTCTGAAAAGCTCCTAGCCATTTTTTAATGCTTTCTTCTGGCTTTCCAAATTTCTCTCTATTTAATCACAGAATATTTTATGATAGATATAGAAAAGTGACTATGCCAACATTTCAACCAGAAAATAAAGGTAGGGGCATATCTAAAAATAAGATATAATTTCCAGTAGCCTCCCTTTTACCCCCTTTCCACTTTACCATTGATTGACTACTTCCAAGGAAAGTATATAATTCTCATTTTTCCTCCAAAGGCTACTTATATGTAAATGAATTTATTAGAAGTTGGTTAACATGCAAAATTTAATACCACATTTATTTACTGTTGTGATGCTGTGTGTAAATATGAAAGAAAACAGAAGAATCCTTCCAAGGGACCTCAGGGACCAGGAGAAGAAATATTAATGTAAATAGTAAAACTAAGCCAAATTAACTGATACATTTCATGAGTGATTATGTGAATCCCTAAAAGCTTTTTTGTATTCTGGTTCTGAAGAAATAAATTGTCAATATTCTTAGGTTTGATCTCAACTCTTCTTTTTGCAAAATCTCCATGCTGGGCAACATCTCAAAGAACACTGAGTAGTGAGTCCAAACAATGTGCATTTGTATTGCTTATAGCCTAGGGTGCTTACTGTTGTTATTTTTGGCAAGGACTCCACATCTTTCTTTAGTCAAATCGAATATCAACGTCAAGACAATATGGAAATGTCCTCTTTTTTCTAATGCATGTTGTCATATATTGCAAAGGGAAGGGCCCCAAATTAGATGTTGTCTCTGAGACTAATTTTATTAGTTATCCCACTGATGAACCCCCCATCATTGAGGAAAGACAACTAGTATTGACTCCTCCTGGTTTTAGGCAATGACACACCCCTCAGACATTTGAAAGGTAGTAACCACCTAGCCATGTTGAGAATGCTGTGTGTGATTTGGAGTTTTTTCATATCTATGTTCTACATTAATCTGTGAATTCGGGAGATAGTAAGCTGCTCAGTAAGTTAGGTTTATGAAAAGCTAAAGCTAAATGCACAGTACTCTTGAGGATTTGTCTTAACTCACGACTTGATAATGTCACAATTCTTCTGTAATTGGCTGCTTTACCACGCTGAACTATATTTTAAGTTCTTTTGATTTTATAGTGATGGCCTAAGAACTAAACCTAATGAATTCTTGCAGCAAGCCCAATTTCCAGTTACTGTTTGGAGTACACTTTGAATCATTCAGGGATTCTGCTTTCCAAACAAGAGGAAGTAGACATTGTAAATAGGGAAAAGTGGAAAAGGAATGTGTTGAAAGCAATGAAGATAACTAACTATGACATGAACAAACAGCTTGCTTGAGACATAATTGGAGTGAGTGGAGAATCTTAAGAAGACACAGTTTTGAGGTGCACCTGGGTGGCTCAGTCAGTTGAGCATCTGGCTTCGGCTCAGGTCATATCTCATGGTTCCTGGGTTTGAGGCCCACATTGGGCTCTGTGCTTACAAATCAGAGCCTGGAGCCTGCTTTGGATTCTGTGTCTCCCTCTCTCTCTGCCCTCTCCTGCTCATGCTTTGTCTCTGTTAAAAATGAATAAACATTAAAAAAATTAAAGAAAAATCTTTTATAAAAAGAAGACATGATTTTGAAAATCTCTTAACTGAGCTTAAAGGCCCTATTTGAAACAGTGGATGGAAAACTCTACTGGCTTTAAATATGTGAGATATTCTTTTGTATGAGTATTTGAGTCATTTAATTAAAATACAATATCCTTAGAGAGAGAGAATGAACATAGAGGAAATGGAAATAAAGTTCAACATATAAAGACCTACTTAATCTACTGTGCAAAGACAAGGGAGCTTTTGCCTGTTCAAGGGCAGAGCTTGTGTCAGCAGAGAACAAACAGGTTGTCCGCAATGGAGACAGAATTTCACTGTACTGGCAAGATATTTCAGAACATGTTTGCGCTGATCTGGCTTGAATATTTGTGGGAAATTGGAGGAAGTACAAAAAGCCATTAGTAAATTTGATCTGCCTTTTTAGTGAAAAAAAAAGAAGGAAAATTTTCAAGGTCTTAAATTCTGTAGGGGGTTCACATGAGTAGAACATGGAAGATATAAAACATCAGAAAGCAAGCTGATCTATATCACCACATAAGAAATTTAGATATTTAGATATGTGTATACATTATAAATTCTGTTTAAATGTTGCAAGAGGACAGTGAAGGTGAATGGGGAATAATGGGAAAGAGGGTCACATGAAGAAATAAAGACTCTATAGAAAACTGGACAAGAAGGAGAAATGAAAGGGAAAAGTCAAACTTGAGTCTGAGTTTGTGTGTGTTACCTGGACTTTTCCAGGCTACATTCCTGAAAAGCCTATCTATGCCTTTCTCTAACACACAGCCTTTGGGTCCTAGGTACTTAATAAGTATTTGTTAGTGATGCTATTTCTTATCTGTCCATCACCCTTCAGACAAATTTCATTTCCAAACATTCTTTCCCCATACAAGAAAATCATTATGTTTATAATTCGTATTATAAAATAATTGATCCAGAGCACTTTACCTATTAAAACACAATTTAATGCAGGAAAGGACATAAGGTGAATGAGTTTCTGAGGTAAAAACTCTCTCAGTACTCCCTCTTCACTATTAATGGTGAGAATCTGACTGAATAACATTTAAAACTTTGCTTTGTCTAACAGAGACTAACATTTTCTAAAATATATTTATAGTCTGGCAAAGGCAGCACTTAACTCTTTTAAGCCATATAAAAATTCATAGTAATAAAAAAAATCCCAAATAAATGTGTTAGTTTTAGCACTAAGAAATGACTATCCAAGATTTACAACCAGATTATATTGGTGTCCAGCCACACAGAATGATAATTACCACTTAGAACCTGATGGCTATATTTAAAGCCTCTTACACATAGAAGAAAAAAATATGTACATCAACATATTCCCCTGTCAAATGTATCTAGAACTAAAATGCATTTAATATTTTCATCACAGCATTTTTATGTTTCTTTAGGTTAGTCTAATTTTTTAATTCAATAACACAGTAATCTATACTTATTTCACTTGTTCTATTTCTAGATATTTAACAGCTATAAATACTCATTTACAAGAATTTTTTGTCTTTACTTCTAACTTCTTTGTGTCGACAGGTACATTTGAAATAGAACTGGCAGTTGGTTCTTAAGACTGGCATTGTATTTCTATGTAAGTACAAGATCACTTTTTAAATGAATTTAGCAAAACAAACAAGAGATTCCTTAAAATGTTTTATTCATTTATGAATCATGAAAACAGATCTTTAGATGGGTGCTTAGAGATGGATTTTTGCCTCTGCATTTCCAATGCAGAAATCTAAATAAGTTTGATCTGAGGAAATTTCCGTGTCGTAAGAGATAATCAGAAAACACCTAGAAGACCTAATAATTGAGAAAAACACAATAATTGCACTGACATTTTCTGAAACTCGTTGAAATAGTTGTTTTAAGATAATAGATAAAATCCAGTTATAACTGAAATATGGAAACAATAAACCTGACCAAACGCTTCTTTAACTTTTCATTCACAGTGACCAAAATTCCACTATTTAATATACAAGCCCTGGGTTAGGATATAGGAGGATATTTGAATGGCTATAATATCTGTATATAATGAGAGCCTAGTAGCTCACAGTGCATACTTCTCTAGCTCTTTCTATGGTACCCATGAAGATAGAAGAAAATAGAGCATGGGAGGAAATAAAATACCACAAATAAATAAAAAATAAAAAAATATAACATAAATACCACCAATAAAACTAATTATATATATGTGATATATAGATATATAGTATATCTATTTAGTATATATATATATATCAACAAAATTCAACAAAATAAGAATCAAAGAAGGCTCTCCACTCGCTAAATATATGGAGCTAAATTGAGACAGATCATACTGAATATCCATTATTTTTGAAAATAAGAAGTCGCTATTTTTGTGGTAGCACTGTCACATTTTCTCTCCTGGTAAACACTTCCAAAACTCAGTTGTTCTACATCAATTTCTACATTTGCAATACATTAAGGAAACACCCCTGAAGTGAGAATCTGTGTGAATGTACTGTGGGGTGGTGGTGGTGGTGGAAATGAATAGCAACATCTGTGATAAAGGGGAGGTGAAATTCTTTGTGGCATAGATGAGGCAGAGATATTAACTATGAAACAACAAAGCAACCTTTATTGTATTTCAGCTAGGAATGATGTCAAATAGAAAGTACAAAGAACAGTGTTTTAAAAAAATACAGAAGTGGATGGCGCTGGCATCAGGTATTCTACCATGCTATCAGAGATCAAATTTTTACTCCACTCCCAGGCCCCACTTTTTGTCTTCCACTGTCTTATAAATTTTGACTTATGCATTGGACTTATTTAGTATTCTCCCTCCATCTTATAAATTTTGACTTATTTAGTATTCTTCCCACCCAGGCATCATATATGCATTTAAGGAAGAATGTAGAGGGAAATGACAGGGTCTTTGATAAGAAAATTATAAGCTTTACTTCAGTGCAGATCTCATGGACTGGCCCTGAATCATACTTCCATTCTTAGATGCAAGGTAAGCCAGAATTTGAGAGTTTGCTTCGGTGTTTGTTTATTTTTTTAAATTTAGCCTCCATGGTGGGAAGTGGCAAGGGGGGTTATCCAACAACTATAGATGCACTTCAAAACACACTGGCCTCTGTCCTAGCAAGTCAATTTCTGTATTCAACAAGAAGTCTGTACTCTGTTTTCTTTGCTAAGAGATCCAGAACTTCATATTATAGCAAACTATGTATAAGCTGAAAGCCAGTGTGTTTGCTTCCAAAATACTCAGTGCATGATGAAGGAGAAAGCAGAGAATAACGGCGAAACCTTCATTTCAAGAAAGAAGGAACAAAATATATACTGCATATATTGCATGCCAATCTATGGCTCACATAAAATCCAGCTGGTCAAAAGAGGGAAACTTCTCTGTTTTAAAAAAATAGTATGGGTCTTGCTTGGCTAAACTCCAGTTCCTGGCTCTATCTTTGAGTGTCTTGTCCATGGTCTTCTATAGTTGATAATTCTGCCTTTTGGGAGGATATTTTTAAGGAATGCATATTGCTTTATGTTTGTGTGCTCATTTTATTGCAAGATATATTACACATACAAAAGATAATGCATTAGAGTAATAGGTAGCTTTAAGTATATTAATAAAATAAGCACTATATATCTAGCCATTATCAAGCTCAATTTATAAACTAATAAATTTAAACTAGTAACTTTAAAGCCTCCATGAGCTACCCAGAAAAACATCCTCTTCCTTCTGAAAACAGTCTATTCTGAAATTGCCACTAATTTTCCTCTTGCTTGTTATGTTGTTGTTGTTTTGTCAAAAGCTTTTCCACATATGTATGCATATTAAAACACTGTATTGATATATTTGCATTTTTTTAAACTTATAAATAGATGGGTCTATATATACTCCAAAGTGTTGTGACTAGCTATTTTTCACTCAAGTTTACGTTTTTAGGTTCATCTCTGTTGATAATACTTAGTTATATTTTATTTGTTTTCTCTATTATACATACCAAAATATATTTATCCATTCTCCTGATGATGAATTTTTTTTTTGTTTTCAATCTGCATTATTGTAAATAATGCTTCTACTAATATACTTTTGCGTGGATCTTGGCATGCATTTGCAATGGATTTTCCATAGATCTAAGAATGAGTGTTGATTCTTCATATTTATTGTTTTTGAAACTTTTTATACAAGTTTTATAATGTTTTATAGCTTTTTGAGAATACCATCTGCCGTATCCGTAAATTATGAATCTTCTATCCTCATAAACACTATTTTATTGTTTTAACTTGTATTCTTCTGATACTAATAAAGTGTAATCTTTTCATATATTGTTGGTTCATATATATGTATTTTCTCCTGTTTATGTGTTCTTGTACTTTGCCCATTTTTTTTTTTTTTTTAATTTTTTTTTTAATGTTTTATTTATTTCTAGGAGAGAGAGAGAGAGACAGCGTGAGCAGGGGAGGGTCAGAGAGAGAGGGAGTCACAGACTGAAACAGGCTCCAGGCTCTGAGCTGGCAGTCAGCACAGAGCCCGATGCGGGGCTCGAACCCACGAACCGCGAGATCATGACCTAAGCGAAAGTCGGACGCTTAACCGACTAAGCCACCCAGGCGCCCCATACTTTGCCCATTTTCATATTGATTGGTTTAAATATTTGAAAATTTTGATTTGTATGGTTTCTACTTAAATTCTAGATACATTTTTACTTTTTGTGTTTGTGTTGCAAATGTCTTCTTCCAGTTTGGAGGTTATATTTTGTTATTTGTTTTCCATTTGACTTATTTTTTTTTTCCAGAAATTTAAAAAAATGAATTATGAATATACATTCTAGATCTTTTATTATAAAATTTACTCCTCTAAAACTGCTGTGTCCCATTTGTGAAATTATTCCCTAGCCAGATGTCATACAAAATTCTTCTGTGAAATTTTGCCTTTCATGTTTAAGTCATTAACCTCATACTAAGTATAAACTTTCCATGTAGTTTGCCAATAAATGAAGATCACTCAAATAAGAACAGAGGTTTTCCATTCAGAATTTGCTATAGCAAGGGACTCTACCATTGTCACTTGCATTAGCAGATTCAGGCAGGCAGAGAGTGGAAAAAGCTTCATAATAATGAAAGGAAATTCATTAAAGTCATGCTCCGATTGTAGGTTGTTGAAGGCAGGTTAACTAAAAGAGGGACATTTTACGTGATTGGTTTTGGAAGCATATTTGGCTTTCTCTGGGTGGTTCAAAGTTGGAAGAGAGGCAAAAAGTATGGAAGTTGGGCCAGTTCCTGCTGAGATTGTGACTTATAAATTAACTGGTTTCTGCAGAGATTGTGAGTCAGAGTTCTATTATTCTACGTGGTCCAGTCATTATCCTTTTGTATTTTAAGTCTCTGAATAGATAATTCATTTTCCTTCCACCATTTCTTGAAAGCTTTCTTATCTTCTCCCCACTGATCTACATATCCACCTCTTTTTTTTTTTCTATGTATGTGTGGGTTTAGTCTGGGCCCCCAGCTCTATTCCAATAGTTTATTTGTCCACATCTGGTCCAGTAGCACGATGACTTAATTATTATAGTTTTCTAAATGATATTTAGAAGTCCTAGGAAGGATATTTAGGACCTAGGAAGACCTAACCTCTTTATTGTACATCACACTACCCTAGCTGCTCTTGATATTTTACCCTTCAAGCAAATTTTAAGTTCTGTTTTAAGGTCCTTAAAATTAATATAATTTCAAAGAACAGATATTGCTTAGGTAGTGTAGTTTTCCTATTCAAGATTATTGGGTACTTACCCTTCTATTGAAATTTTTAAAAATATCTTGAAATAGTTTTAAACCAGTTAAAGATTAACTTTAATGTAATTTATGCTTTATTGCTATGGTGAATATCTTTTAAATTACATTTTCTGTGTTAGTGCGCAATAATGCAATTTCTTTATTTTTTTTTTAAATATTTTTATTTATTTCTAGGAGAGAGAGAGAGAGACAGCGTGAGCAGGGGAGGGTCAGAGAGAGAGGGAGTCACATACTGAAACAGGCTCCAGGCTCCGAGCTGGCAGTCAGCACAGAGCCCGACGCGGGGCTCGAACCCACGAACCGCGAGATCATGACCCAAGCAAAAGTCGGACGCTTAACCGACTAAGCCACCCAGGCGCCCCTGCAATTTCTTTATGTATATTCATCTTACCTCTAGAATAATTCCAAAAGTCTAGCTTTAATTTGCATTATTAACTAATTTTGTTTATTTGTATAAACATTCATATACATATCATATTTGAATAATACAATGCATTTCTCCCTTTAAAACATATGGATTTTAATTTAATTTCTATCTTATGTTACATAAGACCTCTAGTAAAATATTGAAGAAACTATTGATAATGGGCTTCTTATACTATCTCTGACTTAAAGAGAATTCATTTAACATTTTAAAATTGTGTTTTTTTCTGTATGTTTTTATAGACATTATTTCTTAAAATATGTAAGATTATTTTTTATTTCTAGTTTGTTTTACATTATAACTGTTGTTGGAATTACCTTATTATTTTTTGTATTGAAACAAACATGCTTCATTTGGCTTATTATATTTGTATATTTTCTAATAATAAACCAAACTAGCTCTGTTAGTGTAAGTTCATTACATTTAGTGTCATTTTATACGTTGATGAGTTTGGTTATATTTTGCTTGTATTTTCTTTTTTGCGATGTTTATTTATTTATTTTGAAATAGAGCAGGGTCTCCTGGGTGGCTCAGTCGGTTAAGCGGCTGACTTTGGCTCAGGTCATGATCTCGCAGTTTGTGGGTTCCAGCCCCACATCGGGCTCTGTGCTGACAGCTCAGAGCCTGGAGCCTGCTTCGGATTCTGTGTTTCTCTTTCTCTCTGCCCCTTACTTGCTCATGCTCTGTCTCTCTGTGTCTCAAAAATAAATAAAACATAGGGGTGCCTGGGTGGCTCAGTCGGTTAAGTCTCGGGACTTCGGCTCAGGTCAGATCTCACAGTTTGTGAGTTGGACACCCGCGACGGACTCTGTGCTGACAGCTCGGAGCCTGGAGCCTGCTTCAGAGTCTTTGTCTCCCTCTCTTTCTGACCCTACCCTGCTCACCCTGCCTCTCTCTCTCTCAGAAATAAATAAAACATTAAAAAATTTTAAATAATAAATAAAACATAACAAAGAAAGAGAGAGAGAGAGAAGTTCTCAAGCAGGCTGTGTGCTGCCAGCGCAGAGCCACTCACAGGGCTCTATCTCAGGAAGAGTGAGATCATGGCCTGAGCAGAAATCAAGAATCAGACACTTAGTGACAGAGCCACCTTGGTGCCCCTGTATTTTCACATGTACATTTATTGAAATTGATATATCGTTATATTCTCCATGCTATATTTCGCTTTGTTTTATTTTGATATTAAGATTATATTGGCCTCATCTATAACTTGCAGACTGTTTCCTCTTTTCTATCCTCTGAAATATTAGTATAAAATAACTATTCTGTTCTTTCCGTTTGTATGTTGCTTCATGATGTAAAGTTATCTGGTATTTGTGGGCATATTTTAAACTTCTGGTTCAATTTCTCAACCGTTTAAAGGCTCAGTTTGGAGAATTTGCTTACTTCTTGGAATAAGTCATTTAACCTTACTATTTTTTTTTAAATTTCCTCTACACCTACTCTAATAACATCCTTTCTTGGGTATATCAGCCAGCCACCTAGTACTGCAAGTAAAGGTACTTTACATTGAACTTCTTATATGAGGGGAGATTCAGAAATGTTCTTTCACTAGAATGGCCATATACTATGATTGTGGATTGACTTTTTCTGCTGAAGCCATAATACAGCATTGTCACACTCCCTGGCTTTAATGAGTCTGGCATAGTATATATTATTTCTGTCTGAAATTTCTTTCATAGCAAAATAAGTAATGAAGCAGGCTTCAATAAAGCCTATGTAATACACATATCTTCCCACACATCCTTTAATCCAGAAATAGCTTGATTTAGATACCAATTTAATATTCTGCTAAAAACAAAATGACAATTCTAGGACGATAAAACCCTGTGAGTTTGAAGTTCTGTTGTAGAGCAGGTGGTCTGTTATCTGAACCAGTTACCATTCTATGAAACTTTTTCTCCTATGAAAGACAAAACAAAGGTCTAGAAATCAAGAAGGGGAAAGGGGAATCAAGGAGAGGTTGGCAGAAACTAATAACCCATTCTTAAATTCTTGATTCTTATCTTCAAGGCTTTGGTCTTCTATGGTGACATGATTACCATCAGGGGATTCAACAATGACTCCATTGGATACTAAGATGCTTCTTAGCCATTGAATCCTTATGGCACTGAATTTACAAACAATATAAACAACATTACCTTAGGATATTAATTCTGAGTATTAATTGGAAATAGAGTTGCCTTTGAAGTGGTATGTAGAACACAAGAGATCCTAAGCGACATCTCCCAGTACACTGGAAATGAGCAACCATAGCACCTCAATGCAGTTATGTGCACCGAAATTATTTCTTTTTCAAGTATGTAGTTTTGCATCAGAACCCAGAGTTTTAAAAAGAATCTTAACTAGTGAAAGTATGAGCTGAAGGGAAAAGTAAGTTTAACTGTGTAGTAAAGAAAGAAAACAATGTCTGCAATAGCTTCCCATATTTTATTATTTGTTGTACACTGTGTCTACAGTTTCTTCTTGCCTAGCAACAAAGCAGGATGCAGGATTAAATGCGAGAGGTGGCAAATGTCCGGGAAAGAACAAGAGCCCTGAATAAGGGTTCTTGCCCCATATTTATTAAGATCAGAAGACTTACAAATGTGATGGGCCTGCACAAAGAGACAATGAATCGGTGAACATTAGCTCATGGGCATGAGGGAAAGGGGGTTTTGAAAATATACAATGTTTGGGGTTTGGGTCAATATGAAACAAAATCCTGGCACCTGGCAGATGGGCCGATGGTTGTTAATGGCAGACAGAAGGCACCGTGTCTGTTTATCTTAGCTAGCTGAAGGGGTAAGACAGATAGGGCAAATAACCTCAGGGTTAACAAGGCACCTTTCTTTTGTTAATCATCACAGCTCTGGGCAGTTTCACCTTCAGTCCAGTGTACTGGTCTATAGCCCTATTAACTTGTTTACCTAATTTGGTCCTATCTTCCTGAGAAAGCAGCTTTCTGCTATAGTACTAAATTGGGGGGCACTTTTGCCCTCAATGCCTAATCTGGTTTATTTCATATACCTATATATAGGGGACCTTTGCCCCTCCCTACTTTATTCTGGGGGCCTTAGTCCCCCTTCTCTATCCTTATACTCCTAATCTTGTTTACCCAAACTCAGATGTGAGCATCCTATGGCTTTGTACTTCTCTATGCCTTATTAAACCGTTAGTGTAAACCTGGAGAATTCCTAAGCTTATTAACCACAATTATTCAATCCATAGCAAGACTATATGCATATATCTCTATCTTTATCCTAATTTAATCTGTTTTTTTCTCTTTATAATACTATATTTTACAAGGTGTATTGATGATAATTCACTTTTCTAAATTTAATTTTTATTTATTTTTAATTTACATCCAAATTAGTAAATATACAGTGCTATGATGATTTCAGAGTAGATTCTAGTGTGATTGATCCCCTATGTATAACACCCAGTGCTTATCCAAACAGGTCCATATCTGGGTTCTCTATTCTGTTCCATTGACCTGAATGTGTGTTTTTGTGCCAGTACCATACTGTCTTGATGATTACAGCTTTGTATTACATCTTGAAGTCCAGGCTTGTGATGCCTCCACTTTTAGTTTTTATTTTCAGGATTGCTGTGGCTATGTGGGTTTTATTCTGGTTCCATACAAATTTTAGGATTGTTTGTTCTAGCTCTGTGAAGAATGCTGATGTTATTTTGACAGGAATTGCACTGAATATGTAGATTGCTTTGGGAAATAATGATATTTTAACAATATTTGTTCTTTCAATCCATGAGCATGGAATATTTTCCATTTTTTTGTGTCTTCTTCAATTTCTTTGGTAAGATTTCTATAGTTTGCAGTGTATAAATTTTTCACCTCTTTGGTTATGTTTATTCCTAGGTATTTTGTGTTTTTTGGTGCAATTGTAAGTGAGATAGATTCCTTGATTTCTTTTTCTCTTGCTTTAATATTGGTGTATAGGAATGCAACTGATTTTTCTGCATTGATTTTGTAACTTGTGACTTTGCTGAATTCATGGATCAATTTTAGCAGTTTTTTGATGGAATCTTTTGGGTTTTCCATATAAAGTATCATGTCATCTGGGAAGAGTGAAAGTTTGACTTCCTCCTTGCCAATTTGGATGCCTTAATTCCACTGTATTGTCTGAGTGCTAAGGGTAGAACTTCTAATACTGTGTTGAATAACAGTGGCAAGAATAGACATCCTGTCATGTCCTGACCTTAGTGGGAAACCTCTCAGTTTTTCCCCATTGAGGATGATATTAGGGGTGGATCTTTCTTATGTGGCTTTTATGATCTTGATGTACAATCCTTCTGTCCCTACATTTTTGAGGCTTTTTATCCAGAAGAATGCTATATTTTGTCAAATGCTTTCTCTGCATCTATTGAAAGGATCATGTGGTTCTTGTTCTTTCTTTTATTGATGCACTGTATCACATTGATTGTTTTGTGGATATTGAAGTAACCCTGCATCCCCGGTATAAATCCCACTTGGTTGTGGTGAATAACTCTTTTAATGTATTACTGGAAACAGTTGTTTAGTATCTTGTTTAGGATTTTTGCATCCATGTTCATTAGGGAAATTGGTCTGTTGTTCTTCTTTTTAGTGGGGTCTTTGTTGAGTTTTGGAATCAAGGTAATGCTGGCTTCATAGAATGAGGCTCGAAGTTTTCCTTCCATTTCTATTTTTGGAACAGCTTCAAAAGAATAGACATCAACTCTTCTTTAAATGTATGGTAGAATTCCCCTGGAAAGCCATCTGGCCCTGGACTCTTGTCTTGGGGGAGATTTTTGATTACTAATTCAATTTCTTTACTGGTTACAGGTCTGTTCAAATTCTCTATTTCTTCTTGTTTCCATTTTGGTAGTTTATATGTTTCTAGAAATTTGTCCATTTCATCCAGGCTGCCCATTCTATGGGCATATAATTGCTCATTTTATTTTCTCATTATTGTTTATATTTCTGCTGTGTTGGTTGTGATCTCCTCTTTCATTCTTATTCTTTATTTATTTGTTTCCTTTCCTTTTTGATAAAACTGGCTAGTGGTTTATCAATTTTGTTGATTTTTTCAAAGAACCAGCTCCTGGTTTCACTGATCTCTTCTACTATTTTTTTTTTTTTTGGTATCGATAGCATTGATTTATGCTCTAATATTTATTACTTCCTGTCTTCTGCTGGTTTGGGGTTTTATTTGCTGTTCTTTTACCAACTCTTTAACGTGTAAAGTTAGGTTATGTGTCTGAGACCTTTCTTCCTTCTTTAGGAAGGCCTCCATATATACTTCCCTATCATGACTGCCTTTGCTGCATCCCAGAGGTTTTGGGCTGTGGTATTATCATTTTCATTGGCTTCAATGCACTTTCTAATTTCCTCTCTTTTTTCTTGGTTAGCCCATTCATTCTTTAGTAGGATGCTCTTTAGTCTCTAATTATTTGTTATCATTTCAAATTTTTTCTTGTGGTTGGTTTTGTGTTTTATAGTGTCATGGTCTGAAAATATGCATGGTATGATCTCAATCTTTTTGTATTTACTGAAGGCCAAATTGTGTCCCAGTATATGATCTATTCTGGAGAATGTTCCATATGCACTCGAGAAGAATATGTATTCTGCAGCTTTAGGATGAAATGTGCTAAATATATTTGTTAAGTCCACCCAGTCCAGTGTGTCATTCAAAGTCATTGTTTCCTTGTTGATTTTCTGTTTAGATGATCTTTCCATTGCTGGAAGTGGGGTGTTAAAGTCCCCTAGTATAATGGTATTATTATCAATAAATTTCTGTGTGATTAATTGGTTTATATATTTGGTTTCTTCCACATTTGGAGTATAAATATTTACAATTGTTAGGTCTTCTTGGTGGATAGACTCCTTAAATATATAAAGTCCTTCATCACTTGTTAGTGTTTATTTTGAAATCTAAATTGTCTGATATAAGTATGGTTACTCTGGCTTTCTTTTAGTGACTATTAGCATGATAGATGTTTCTCCTCCCCCTTACTTTCAATCTGAAGGTGACTTTAGGTTTAAAATGGGTCTCTTGTAAACAGCATATAGATAGATCTTGTTTTCCTATCCATTATGTTACCCTATGTCTTTTGATTGGAGTGTTTAGTTCATTGCCACTTAGAGGGAATATTGAAAGATATGCACTTATTGCCTTTATATCCCATCTAGGGTTAGAGTTTCTGGTGGTGTTCTATGGTCCTCACTAGCCTTTGTTGCTTTTGGTCTTTTTTCCCCCATCTTTTCTCCCCGCAGAGAGTCCCCCTTAAAATTTCTTGAAGGGCTAGTTTAGTGGTCACAAACTCCTTTAGTTTTTGTTTGTCTGGAAACTTTTTGTCTCTCCTCCTATCTTGAATGACAGCCTTTCTGCATAAAGAATTGTTGGCTGCTTATTTTTCTGATTCAACACATTGAATATATGCTGCCACTCCTTTCTGGCCTTTCAAGTTTCTTTGGATAGGTCTGCTGCAAACCTGATCTGTCTTCCCTTGTACATAAAGGACTTTTTCCTCTTGCTCTTTTCATGATTCTTTCCATGCCTGGTTATTTTGTAAATTTGACTATCATTTGCCTTGTTGATCATCATTTTTTTGGTGAGTCTAAAGGGCTTTCTCTGTTCTTCCTGGACTTTTATGTCTGTGTTTTTCCCCAGGTTAGGGAAGTTTTCTGTTATGATTGGTTCACATAAACCTTCAACCCCTTTTTCTCTCTCTTCATCTTCTAGTACATCTATGATTCAGATGTTACTCCTTTTTAATGATTCACTGAGTTGTCTAATTCTTATATTGTGCTCCTTTGCCTTAGTTTTCCTCTATTTTTGGCTTCATTATTCACCATAAATTTGTCCTCAAAATCACTGATTCCCTGCTCTGCTTCATCCATATTTGCTTCCATGGCATCTATTCGAGATTGCAACTCAGGTATAGCATTTTAAATTTCATCCTGAATGGATTTCACCTCTTTTATTTCCACAGAAAGGGATTCAAAGCTTTTTTCAACCCCACCTAGTATTCTTATTATTGTGATTCTAAATTCTGGTTCAGACATCTTGCTTGTATGTATATTGATTAAATCCCTGGCTGTCATTTCTTCGTGTTCTTTATTTTTGGGTGAATTCCTTCATTTTGTCATTTTGAAGGAAGAGAAAGAATTAATAAAATAAAATAATTAAAATTAAAAAAATTAAAAAACAACACTGAAACATCAAATAAAGGATGCTAGCTCCTAAGTGTGTTTTTTTCTGATTGTTGAAAGAAGCCTGATAGAATAGATAAGAAGGAAAGAAAAAGAAAGTGTTTGAAAATTTTAAAAATAATAACAATAAAATAGAATAAAATGAAGGGATGAAAGGAAAGTAGAATTTAAAAATTTACAAAATTAAAAAAATATAGTAGAAAAAATTAAAGAAAAATGATTTTATAAAAAGAGAAAATATTTTTTCTCTTTCTGTATTCAATACTGTGAAAAGAAAATAAGAAAAAATTGAATAGGTGGACAGTGAAGAGAATGAAATACGATTGAAATTACATCCAGTTTCCCCTAGAATCAAACTATGAGACACTTTATAGTCCATAAACTAAGGAGGTGGAGAGACTTGTGGTGTTCCTCAAGAGCATGGTTGGCCCAGTTGGGTCGGGCTTGGTGTAATGGCTCTGTTCTTCACCAGATGGTGCTGCTTAGTTTAGTGGGGTGGATAGTTTTGGTGCATGTAGGTGTGTATGCACCTGCAGGGGAGGGGTGAAAATGGTGTCATCCAGTTACCCAGTCAGAACTCTGTGCTCTTGCTGACCAGAAATCAGCAAGACAAACCCTCCTTTGTCTCCTGATTTCAGCCATTCCATCCATGACCACGCTGTCAGCCTGCCAGACAGCACCTCCCAACTGAGTTTTATCTCAGACATAGCTATTTCCAAACTCCTCATTTCTGAGAGCCCTGCAACTTTGACCCACTCAGACCCTCTGGGGGAAGGTCTTGGCGAACAATGACTGGGTGTCACCTGACCCCTATAATGCTTGAGTGACTGTGCTGCTGCAGTGCCCAGAGACTTTGGTCTGGTGCCAACTTGCCCTAGAAAAAGTTCACACAATCGTGTAGCAGCAGTGTTTCAGGGATTATGGTAAATCACAACACCCATCTGGAGCACATCCTAGCTCCAGCACCAAAGGATGTGGCTGTTCTCCAGGGTCTGCTGGGACATTTGCCTGTGGGGGAGCCACACAGTTTCTATCAAATGTCCTCCCAGAAGGAGAACTGCCTCTCCCCATGTGGCCAGAGGACCCCTTGGAACTTACTCTCTGCTCCTGGGGATTTACCCTTCTCACTAGAACACCACCAGGTATCAAGATGTGGAATTTATGACTTTGAGCTCCCTCTGTTTATAGAGTCTTAATGGAATTTAAGCCCTCTCCTTTCTCCTTTCTCCCTTTTTTGTCCAGTCCACTCTTCTTTCTCTCCAGCTGATTTTGGGGGAGGGGGAATGCTTTTCCTATACTCCCCCCACCCTCCATCTCTGTCCTCTCACTGGAAACAAACAGCTACTTGCCCTCCGTGGCTTCTCTCTCCTGCAGTTCACCTATCTGCACCATGTACCTGCTGAGTTCTGTGGTTCAAGTTGTGCAGATTGTTTTGTTAATTCTGAAATCAGTTTTCTAAGTGTGCAAGATGGTTTGGTGTTGATCAAGCTGCATTTCAGAGATGAGATAGGCAAAAAATGTTTAATGATAATTAACTTTTAAGGTGATATCTAAGTTATAGGCTCTCGAGGTGGGACTATGATGTGACAAGAGAACATCACTCAGACACCTATTTAACAACTTAGGAACATTGTGCCCCACATTGTGACCACTACAATGTATTGTCAAATTGCAAATAATTCCAAAATGTGTTGTTAGATGAGAAAGGTCAAGTTTTTGAAGGCCCATTCTTATCAATTGTGTGTATGAATATATTTTCATGAGAAACTAAAGCATTACAATACATATTATATATTTTCATAATAAACTAAAGCATTCCAGACTAAGGCATATACAGAATTATAATTTGGGATAATTTATGCTAATTTTCTTATAGCTTAGTCTTTTTTAATTGGTTGGTAAGAAACATGAATTTTTTGTGTAATAAAATGCAATAGAGAAAAATTAAAACAATAACATAGCTTCAGAATTAAATTTTTACAGTCATTGATTATGTATCTTATAATGTGAAAAATACATAAAATATTAAGTGAAAAAAAGACTTTTATTGGTATTGCTGTCATTAAAATGTTTTAAATTAAACAGTTGTAAGAAACTAAAAAGACATACATGAACATGTTGAAAGTTAACTCTAGGTTATTTTTGGACCATGCAAATGCACAATATTAGTGTGCATGTGTGTGTTTCTATGTTTTAAAAATGTCAGATCAAGGTTATATATTTCTTCATAATCATAGGACAAATCAATACTCTTAATAAAGTTTTGCTCAGAAATAAGTTTTATATTGGGTTATATGAGTAAGGTGTTGAATTCAAATTAGGTGTCTTTATTGGTAATAATGCATCCTTAGCTATACATATGAGTAAAATCAGCAAATGCTGCAGCTTTTTCCTTTATTATGTCAAGAATAATTAAAACTTATGTAAAACACATTGTTTTCTGCACAGCATAAGCTCCAAGTTAATTATAATTACAGTCACAAATATTTCTGTCATATTAATTATAATAAGGGGCTTAGATATTAGCATATTTTACTATTCCACATACAAGTGGAAGTAATACATTTGATTTTTGCTTCTTTGCACCAAATTGATCTATTTGGCTTACCTATGATAGCAAGTATCTTCAGAAAAATTTCTAGTGATTTCCAAATATTATTTTTTTTTAGGAATTAACATCTGTATTTCAAATTGAGGTATAATTTCAGTCCAAAGGCAAAGACTGTTGTCACATATCTTCTTCAGTATTTATTTTCAATTTATTTTCATGAATATTTTACGGAAGAAAGTTTAAAATACACTAAGCAAAAACGTATTACCAATATCTTAAGACATACCATTTAGTAAATAATTGCTGACAAAAATATATTAATTGATATATTTTAACTATAAAGCATGTGCATGTGTTATCTATATTCAACATTTTTAAATGATTTAGACAAAAATATAAAATTTCAAAATATATTGACATTGGCAACTATCACATTTGCTTAACTGTCTAATTAATTTCAGGGTTAATAGTGGATATTAGTGATGTCATATTATCTTTCATCATTGAAAGTTGGGAAAGCTAAAGTCACTCTATTCAGCTGGACAAGGAACAATGAAGAAAATCTGTGTTATTTAAGCCTTGATATCATAGGGCACTTCTAAGTAGCTTTAAAATATTATATTAAGATCACTCTGAACAAGTGCTAACTCTATTCACATGTTTTTTAAAAATGAGATCTATACTGACTGATGAATTCTTTGGGATAAAATAGGAGCAACCCATGCAACAGAGGATTGAGCACTTTTTTACCTTTTTGTGTGTGAAGAATCTAGGAGTTGATCATAATAAACTCCAACTCAATTGGCTCAAACATAAAAGGATGTATTATCTCAAATGCCAGAAAGTCCACATATAAGATATGTTTCCATGGTGATGAAACTAGGTTTTGGCCCTGATTTGGCCACAGTTCTTTTGTCTCTGTGCTCTTGCCACATATTGGCCTTTTCTTCAAAATGGAAGCAGGACAAACCCAACTGCAAAAGAGGGACCATCTCTGATTTGTGTACTTTTAATTTCATAAACAAGGTTATTACATCACTTCAAAAGACACATACTATCCTTCTGAATGCTAGTAATGCCCAAATGCCTGTGTTGGTAATGTCGTGCACTCTCTTGCTAATGCTAAATATTATTACTTAGATGATGATCACCAGGTGGTTCAAATGTGAACTGATGTTTTTCCTTTTGTAATAAGTATTTAGTTGGGAACTACTTTGAGAACCTATACACATTTTTTTTTAGCCCAACTACCTTTAGGATCCCTTGTTGATTATCACTCATGTCTGTTATTGCATTGAGGATTTTTAAAAAATGGTGACTTTTAATTCTACCATTTATTTTTTTATTTGATGGTTATCATTCTGTAAAAAGTGATTTATACCCTGTTACCTTGTGATTCTTTCTCATTCTTTCTTTTTCCCTTTATTTCCATTTCTTTTCCTTCCTCTCTCTCACCCTCACAAACCTTAAAAAATTACACTATGAATTGGTAAATCTTTTTGTTATATTTGTTAATATGCTGTAATTTTTAATTGTTTAATTTGAACTTCACATTTTCTCAAATTTGGGCATGGGAAAACCTTTGGGTTTCTTTGTATGACTTTGATATAACTTGTTAAACCTTTTTTTTTAAGTTTATTTATTTATTTTGAGAGGGAGATGAGGGAGAGAGAGAGACAAAGGGAGGGAGGGAGGGAGAGGGAACCAGTGGGCCAGGAGTAGAGAGAGGATGGACAGAGGACCCAGAGTAGGCTCTGTGCTGACAAGAGAGAGCCTAATAGGTGCCTTAACTCATGAACCTCATGGTCTGATCATGGCTTGAGTCAAAGTAGGACGCCTAGTCACTGAGCCACCTAAGGCCTCATAACTCTTTAAGTCTTAAACACTTCTAGGCTTACCATGTACTTTTCTGACTAGATCTGAATCAGCCATTTACCAGTGTCCTCTTTTTGGGAAATATCACTGGGAATGCAAGATCTCAGCACTCTCTGTGCTTACTGTTACTAATACGTCAGTGTCTCTAATTGATTTTATGGTCCAAACTCAGACCAATTTGTTTTTGTTTTTTTTTTTTAATTTTTTTTAATGTTTTCTTTATTTTTAGGAGAGAGAGAGACAGCGTGAGCAGGGGAGGGTCAGAGAGAGAGGGAGTCACAGGCTGAAATAGGCTCCAGGCTCTGAGCTGGCAGTCAGCACAGAGCCCGACGCGGGGCTCGAACCCATGAACCGCGAGATCATGACCCAAGCAAAAGTCGGACGCTTAACCGACTAAGCCACCCAGGCGCCCCCCAATTTGTTTTTTCCATTCAAATCCAACAACACGAAACTTTTATTTATTTATTTTTATTCCGTATTTGTCTCCTTTCTTTTCCTAGACAGATTGACATACATGGGTGCAAAATTGTTTGCATGGCAGAATGTACTTTCCCCTAAGATATTTTGAGATTGCAGAGGTCAGTCATCTGGATAAAATTCCAGAAAAAGATGGTTGGAACAAAGAAGAATGCATTTATAATTTGGTTCAATATTGCTAAATTCTGGTCCATAAACCTACAAAGTTTTTATGATATTGCTCTCTCAATAGCAATTTATCAGAGTTCCTGTTTACCAACTCCCACCAGTGGACTGTTACCAAGCTTATGAATTTCTACCAGTCTGGTAGGTGAGAAATGGTACCACAGGACATTTTAATTTGCATTATGTAAGAGTAGTTTTCTATCTGTAACGTAGATTGCAGAATTTTATCCCAGTTTATTCTTTATCTTTTACCTTCACTTAATGTGCATTTTGCCATGAAGTTTTTTTTGGTTTTCATAACCAAATTTTTTAATGTAGGCTCTTCCAGATCTTGAAGTCATACTTTGAAAGACCTTCTTCAAATTCAGGTGATAAAGAAATTCACTAAAGCTTTCTTTCAGAATTCATATTGTTTCTTTTTTTACATCTACATTTCTGATCTGTTTGAAGTCTATTCTGATGTATAGGGTAATGGGAAATTTAAGGTTATAAATGATTTTTCTGGTCTGAAAAGGGCAATGCCTATTTATTTACTGGTTCAATTTGTTCTCATGGTTCTCCTTAGTGTTATTAAACTCCTACAACAACTCAATAAGGATCCTTTGCAAAACTATCCATCTTGGAGCACCTGGGTAGCTCATTCAGTTGAGTGTCCAACTCTTGATTTCAGCTCAGGTCATGATCCCAGGGTCCTGGGATTGAGCCCGCATTGGGCTCTGTGCTGAGCATGAAAACTGCTTAAGATTCCCCCTCTCTCTCTTTCTCTTTCTCTCTCTCTCTCCCTCTCTCCCACCCCAGTTGTGCTCCTGCTTTCTCTCTTTCTCAAAAATCAAAACAAAACACAATCCATCTTTGTCATCAAGTATTTTATTTTTAAGTTGTGTGCTAAGGCAATTAGTAATACCAAATAAATGAGGAAGTGAGTAAACACAATTTCAAAAACTCACTAATACATATTGAAATAAAATTAACATCACTTCAGTTTAGGCATTCTCTTGGGGTTTATTAATGAATGGAATGATGGTCAAACTGTTATACTTAATTATTTCTGAGTAGTTATATTATTACAAATATGACTTTATAAAATTTACTTAACTAAATAATGATATTCATTCAGATTCTATTTGAATTCTTTTGATATTTTGAAATTGCTCTGTTTCATATTACCAATAATTGTTCTCAGGTGTGGTACAGTGAAGATGAAAAGTTTAGGAAACCAGGTTATTTTTTGCAGCTTTAGCATTATTAAGTAGGACGGTTATAAGCATAAAACTGCTGTGGCACTGGGATGGCTCATTCAGTTGAGCAGCCAACTTCGGCTCAGGTCATGGTCTCACAAAGCCCACGTGGGGCTCTATGCTGATAACTCAGAACTTGGAGCCTGCTTTGGATTCTGTGTCATCCTCTCTCTGCCCCTTCCTCATGCTCTGTCTCTCTCTGTCTCTCAAACATACAAACAAAAAACCCATAGAACTGCCAATCTTTCAATCTCAGTATTATAATTTGAACACTAAATATATTAGTTTAAATAACTACCTTAATAAAGCTCTTTTAATGGTTAAGTATAAGTCATGAAACTTATTATGTAATATTGTCTTTGTTTTTATCTTTTTTCATATTCTTACTATAATAATTCTAGATTTGATGTATTTACCTGGATTTACATAGATACCATATGCTTTGTTTAAAGCAATCAGTGGAGAGAATTAGGAACTCATTAGTTGGTGTCCTTAGGACCTGCTTAATACTAAGGACAACCTCATCTTATAATTTCAAACATTGTCATTATTATGTATGTTCTTTTACTTATTAGCTGAAATTACCACTCGATAGTTAATCTCTTTCCTACCAGTTGAAATCATTTCCTCTCTGCATTTGCAGGCTTGAGCCCAGTCACATTCTGTAACATGAGATCTTGCTCAGTAATGGAAAATGCCCATTGGGGACCACTGCATGAAGGAGACTTTGCCTACCAATGAAATTCATTGCCCAAATTACTTACACACTCACCTGTTTATAAGGTATTTTGATTATCTTTCCTCTGATTGTAACCACCTGAGCCTTCTACCTCAGATTGAGTCAGTGGTAGTTTCCACCAGAAGAAAGCCAGCTTGCAGATAAATTGAGAAGTAATCCTCTAGGTTGGTTGTCTTGAAGGATGAAACATGAGTTTGGGAAAAAGAGCAGCTTTACTCTGTCCCTCTTTGACCTTCTCTCACCATCATGAGTAACTGTCCTGAATCTGAATCTAGCAGCTTAAGTGAGATAGACAGATGGCCACAGTGCTTGGATTTACCAACCAATCCAAGTGTAAGTAATTAGGAGTACACTGTATTTTGATAGCTTACAAGTAAAATAATTTAACAGACTATTTACATGTTGGGGGTTAGAAGAAAATGTTGATAGTGGCAAATAGACATTTGTGAGCTGGAATGATAAAGTTTACTTGAGAATTTGTTTGCATGGATTGAAATATTACAGTCTATATCTTTAGAAACTGATATCATTATGCATGCAGATTTTTCTTTTCAGATATTAAAGTAATATAATATAATTATAGCCTCTCAAATGATCCTTATGAGGATTTAAGTGCTTTGCTCATGCCCTAGGATTAAACCTCTCATTTCTCTTTTTATATTGGGGGAAAAAGTGACATAATTCTATTCCAGTAGGGTATTTCCATTTTTATTTATAAATATTATCAGCCCACTATACCATCCAAAGAAAATACAATTATTCCTTAAGTTTTGCATATATAAGAATCAAAATTAGTTGTTTTTATTTTAAAGCCTGTTTATTCCATCATCCTAATAGTTTCACTAAATTATGAAAGCCATTGTCCTCTACTTGATATCTTGAAGCTAATTTTGCTAAATGGTGAAAGGAAACATACAAGGCATTAGCCACACAACATTTCGTGTACTATTTTGACTTTATTTTTTTAATTTTTAAAATATTTAATCTTGAGAGAGAGACAAAGTAGGAGTGTGGAAGGGGAAGAGAGAGGGGGAGATAAAGAATCAGAAGCAGGCTCCGGGCTGAGTCTAATGAGGAGCTTGAACCCACAAACTATGAGATCATACCTGAGCTGAAGTTGGCTGCTTAGCCAACTGAGCTACCCAGGTGCCCCAGCATTTTGTGTGCTAAAAGACCAGTAATCTAGAATGCTTGAAGGTTTCCTGTAGGCAACACAAGTTAACTAGAAACACCCTTCATTTTCATACTTACCTTTTTTTTTTTTTCTCATTTTCTTTCTTTCAAAGTGTGAAGTCACATCTACACTGCTCAACCTAAAGTTACTCATTAATTCTTTGGTGTTCCAAACCTTATTTCCAAATTAGGCTCAAACTCCCATTGTGAGTATGCACTTGCTATACTATGTTTAATGAGTTTCTCACCCTAAATTATTAGTTTCCCCCTTATCACCATTAATTCCTCTGTCGTCATTATTACACTTAACATGCTATAGAGCCACTGTTCCAGAAATCACAATGTGGGCAATGATGCTCTAGTAAACCTTTTTGGAAAGGACTATACTATAAGTTCTTTATTTATGTTTATTTATTTATTTCGAGAGGAGGGAGGGGCAGAACAAAAGGGGGAGAGAATCCCAAGCAGTCTCTGCCCTGTCAGCACAGAGTACAACATGGGGCTCCACCTCAAGAACCTTGAGATCATGACCTGAACTTGAACCAAGATTCAGACACTTAACTGAGTGAACCACCCAGGCATCCTGGTACCTGAAGTTCCTATTAGCAAACATGTTTTTCCACTTACTACTTCAATAAAGATCAGTAGACATAGCATGTAGACCTTCGGGGAGGAGGCTTTAGGGAATGGATAGTAAATACTTACTATTATAAAATTCTAGGGCGCAGAACCTATGTCATGCCTTCCTCTATCCTCACCAATTACCTACTGTCATGCAGCTGAGTAGGGTGTTAGGGGCTGGAAGGCTAAAGACAATTGCCTTGGTGTGTATCTTACCAATGGTAATTCCTATCTTAAGATCTAGGTGAGTTACTTAGCCTTGCTTTGAGTTAGTTACTTCACCTGTAAAAAGGAATAATAGTGCCTAATTCTCGTGGCTCTGGTCAGGATTAAATGACTTATTGTATGTGAAATGCTTAGAACACTTCCTGGCATGGAGAAAAATTCACTTAAATTTTGCTCTTATGTTTAGTGCATAGGAGGTGCTAAGTATAAACCACCAATAATTGAATATGCTGGGAGGGTTGTTATATTGTTTACACCTTTACTAAAAACTTTTAGTAGCTGCAGAAAGAATGAATTTTCTACAATTAGTAGAACAAAACAAAACAAAATAACTGACATGAGGCAACTGGTAACAACTGTTACCCTGACAGTAAGATATTAATAAGATATGTGAACAGCACAGGACACAGAGAAGATCCATGGGCAATGGAGAAAATGTAGAGAAAAGAAGCCTCAGTAGGAGTTTCCTTAGGTACAGTTAAGTAAGGAGTTCTGTAATACTTTAGAAGGGAGAGATTTCTGCTTGATTCCTGTTTGGGAGAAGAGAATGATAAAGAAACACTTGAACAGTATAAAATGATATAAAATTATTGAAATTTCATAACAAAATTCACTGTTTTTTTAAATGTTTATTCTTGAGAGACAGACAGAATATGAGCAGGGGGCGGGGGAGGGGGGCGGGCAGAGAGAGAGGGAGACAGAGAATCCAAAGCAAGTTCCAAGCTCTGAGCTGTCAGCACAGAGTTGGATGTGAGGCTTGAACTCATAAACTGTGAGACCATGACCTGAGCTGGAGTAGGATGTTTAACTGACTGAGCCACCCAGGTGCCCCAAAATTCACTGATATTTTTATCTGTAGCTTATCTCTGTAAACAGAGATTATAGTATTTGGCTATGTATGTGTGTGGGTGTGTGTATGTATTTAATACATATGTAAATTTCTTGATATATAAGTTTATGTGTATATATATATATACATATACATACATACATACATACATACACTTCTTGGATGTATTTTGTGGAATGGTTTCATCATTCATTCTAAATTTAATTTATAAGATACTTATATGGCCTTTGGTGAAAGCATGTTTAGTGTAACTAGATCAAGACAACTGAGCACACGCATCACCTTCCTGCTCCAAATTTCTGGAAGAGACATAAAAAATACTTAATTATAACCCTGGAACACAAGATGTATACTCCATGGACCTACAAGTCTGAAGATCCCTTAAATGACTGAAGAAACAACTGAGCACCATGTCCACTGGAGGGGTTTTGTGTACAAAGTGAAAGCAGCTACTTCCTTAGAAGCAGCAGATGAAAACATGGGAGATTTCCCAGGAAGCCCTCAGGGTTATGGTCAGTGTACCCATAAGAGGAACAACCAGACATGTGGCTGCACCTTAAATCAACAGGGAACAGACACGTAGATGTGTGGCCCAGGAGGGGACGAAAAATGGGTACCACATCCTACACCTAGAAGATGAATTGCAAATGAATATTTCATCCTGTCCCCATGATCCCTGGAGGTGCATTACAATACAATGAAATAGTATTTGTGGGAAGCTCTAAAATAAAAATGAATGTCCAGCAAAGAATCTCCCAACCTTTGAGAAAATGTAATATTGGGTACAGCAAGACAGACACCAAAGTCAACAAGCATTTTTTAAAAGGGAAAATGAAAGTGTAATTTGAAATAAAATATTATGGGAGTGCCTGGGTGGTTCAGTCAGTTAAATCCCCAACTCTTGATTTTGGCTCAGGTCATGATCTCACAGTCTGTGAGTTTGAACTTCACATTGGACTCTGTGCTGACAGTGTGGAGCCTGCTTGGGATTCTTTCTCCCTCTGCCCCTCCCTTCCTTGCTCTCTATATCTCTCTTAAATAAAAACAAACCTTAAAAAAGTCTGATTATACAAGAGAGGTTTCTCTAGCCCCTCTGCACAACTGGTATTTCTCTCCAGCACCTCCAACACGAACATACATCCTATCCTCTACTTGTTTAGTTCCTCACCCAACTTCCTTTTTCCTCATAGAGATTATCATCACTTGATCTATCATATGTGTATTGTCTTTGTTTAGTTTAAACCAGAACGTAATCTCCATGTGGTCAGATTGTCCGTTTTGTCTTGTGTTGGAAACTCCATGCCAGAAAAAAAATCCCTGGTATGTAATAGGCACCTAATAAATATTTGCTAAAATAATTAACACATTTTTGCAAAACAGGGCATACAAGGAATGAAGATGTCATGTAAGTCTGGCTGTCCATGTTTTACATCACTTACCTATAAGATAGAATTGAACATTTTATTAAAAATTGTGAGACTCAAATATTCTTGGGAGATGTAAAGTTATTAATGAATATTGCAGACACCAGATGTTTCTGTCAAATTTAGGTTAAAAATTGATTCCATTCTTTAACTGCTCTTCTTAGGAATGGACAGTTGTCTTATGGTGGTGATTTCAATGAAGTAGAGAAATGAGAATTGGTGTGGACTTACTTCTTACAAGTCTTTCATAGTGTGAGTTCCAGGAAGGTTGATGCCTGAGATTTATTCTCCTTCGCTGTCCACCATCCTGGCACAGTGTCCAACCCAGAATATGCTATCAATAAATGTTTGGTGGATTAATGACTGAATGACTAATTTGTTTCCCAAAAAGTGAAAAAGTCCATTAAATCATTTTCTTTGTTTTTTACCTTTGTGCTTTTCCCCTTCTAACTTATTTATGTATTCTAAGCCCTAAGTACTTAGGCATTCAGACTTTTAGCATATATATTATCTCTTTGAGCAGAAGTTAGCTAGAGGGTAGAGTGTCTCTGCTTTGCATGGTGTTTGTTATCTACTTTCTAAATATCCTCAGTGAGCTTAAGGCTAAATGGGGCCAGACAAACAAGTCAGGAAAAACCTGCAGAACATTTTGTACTGGGTGATAGCCATCTGCAATGGGTTCTGACGAAGGCAAAGGAGCAGCAGAAATGCTTCAGGAAGGCATTGATGATGAGTAGATATTTGTAAAGCTGAAAAGTAGTGCAGAATCCAGGAAGCAAGAGCAGCTGGCCTTCATTAGGGTTTCTGGGAAGAGGCTGTAGTATCCAGTCATAGACCTGACAAAAGAGGTGGTTGTAGAAGCAAACAAAACTCAGATGACAGGGGCCCTGTAGTCATTCGTTGAAAACATACCCAACACACATTTACCGAGAGTCTGCCAATACTCTAGATTCTGGCAATAAAGTTGTGGAGACAAATCATTGTCTTTATGGTCTCTATACTTTCATGGTAAAAGCAGCCCTTAAAAAAAAGGAAAAAAATGTGCAATATGATGAGTAAAAAGTAAACACTAAAAGAAAAATAGAGCAGTGAGAAGAATATGAAATATTAGAGGGTGGTCAGGGAAAATTACATTTATTTAAGGCCATGAGGAGAAAGAAATGAGCCAATGGATATGACAGGATGTGGTAGGGGATGGGGACAGAGGGCATTCCAGGCATAAGGAAAACCAATGCAAGGATGTAGGGACAGAAGTGTGCCTGAACCAGCCGTGAGGGTATAAACCGGAAGGAGTCGATGATGTTCCCAGTTCAGGGGGGCTTGTAGGGCACAGTGATGACTTGGCTTTCATAATGGCTGAGGGGATGACATGTAAGGTATTGAAGTGAGGAGTGGGACAATGTGACACTTACATGTTGGCAGGATTACATATGTGCCCAGAGAAGAATAAGGAGATGCAAGTCATGCATGTGTCCTGAAATCAACTAAAGAAAATGCTTTAAAGAAGGTGTTTGTGGTCATTTGTACCCAAGGCCATCAATAGGTCAAGTAAAAGTTGCCTGAGAACTGTCAGATAAAGCAAGAGTATTGGCATTACTAAAACCACTGAAACTGCAGACATTTGTGGAACATTTGAGGTAAATATCTAAATGCAGTGGCTATAACAGACAGAGAGAAAAAAAAGGAATCTTCTCAATTTTGTTTTAAAAAGGAGTAATGAATACAATCTTGACGGGATCAGGGGCCACAAAGCAATTATTTGAGTGAAAATATGATGTATTCTTTTGCATTTGTGGCAGACGTCCTACAAGGTGAATGGCAGAGAGATTGGAACATGTCACACAAGGAGCAGAGGCCCAGAGGGCGGCTTGTCCAATAGTCCATTTGAGAGGTAAGTACATGGACCACTATGTTTTTAAAGAATAAACTAGCTTGCACACCTAACACTTCACGTCAATTTTTATATTGTGCCACTTGTTAAGATTAAATGTTTACATGGTTGTTCAACTCTGACCAACTTGTATGCATGAATGATGCTGGCCAGCAAGGTGAGTTCATTTTCTTACAGTGAAAGTTAGTTGGCTGATGGCGACTTGTGCAAGACTTTGGTCTCCTTCCTGAACGGTGGCACATATGTATAGGCTGCTGCACTGAGGTGAAGGATTCAAACAGTGATTGTTAAACTGCATCTTTCGTTGTGCAAAGCTAATAAAGTCATACAGGGGTGAGGACAGTGGCCTTGGCCTCATTAGCAACATTTTCTAGCTTCTCCAATATATTCTTCTCTTTAGAACAAACACATCCAGGGTTGCCAACTACTTTTAGTTTTTTATTTCTCCCAGTATTTTATCTTGAATCTCTGTTCAATCAGATCCTATGTGTTTCTATTAAAAAAAGAGAACTTTACAAAGTAGTTGCCATAAGGGTTTAGAAAACCCTGACCAAGTGTCCCAGGTAGATTTGTCGTAAAGTGAAAAATTAGTGATGAGCCTGAGTCTTGGGCCTGCTCTTTTCTGTAAAACTCTTCTCTGTTGAGTTTCCCTTGACTCTGATATTCTAGGTTTTCCCAGGGATGATAGAACATTTTCCTGCTAAACCAGTTTGAGCAGTTTGTGGGCTCCCTGTGAAACTGGGCAGTGCTTCATGAACCAGTATAAGGGTGAATGAGTTTTCAGAACACATAAGTTTGGTGTTAGACTTTCACTTCATACCTTGGAGGCTTAAGTCTGTAGGATAAGCCTTGTCATAGGACAGGGGCACAGACCAAATATTTTCAGGGATCAAGCAGATATGTAAATGAATGAAAATAATCAGTATATGACATTAAAAAGTGGTGGAGCCGAGAGAAGCAGAGTGGACACCCTACTCAGTGACCTAGGAAATAAATGTGGAAATGGAGTACTAGAATAGAGGAACAGAGACATCATACTTCAGAATGCATGGAGAGGGAGCATGCATTCACTGTTGGAATGGAGAGTGAAATACAGAAAAGAAGTGATAGGAGCATTGAGTAAATGGTGGATGGAGTACATAGGTATAGAGCCAGGTCAGTAGCCATAGGAAGGAAAATAGGAACGTAGGATAAGGTTGGCATGATCATTTGTGTGGCCTGGGAATTCACCTCTATAAAATATTCGTCAGTCTGAGCCCTGCCTCCTGTGGACATACTTGTGTCTTTATTACAGATCAGGATTTGGCAAACATTTTGTAAAGAGCCACATAATAAATATTTAGATGAGTTGTGACGGTCTCTGTCACAACTATGCAACTCTCCTGTAGGCATATGCCAACACAACTATAAAAAATGTATAAATAAATGAGTGTGGCTATATACCAATGAAGCCTTATTTATCATAATGTGTTTTTGATCCGATTTAGCTCATGGGGTGTAGTCGGCCAACTTCAGCTACAGAAGATGAGGTTGCTATGATTTCAAGTGATGATGAACATCACCTAATGCTTAATTTAGAGTAGTCATTCTATTTGAAGTCACTATTTGTGCATATTTAATAGAATATCTTGGACAATTTTTAAGGTTGTTCACACTATAAACCTTCAAATTTCTAGTAACCTTTATCATAAGTATTCATTTGTTTATTCACCCAACAGATATTTAAGATTCCAATTTTGCAACAAGCATAGTCTTTGTCTCTAGGCATATAGGAACAAACAAGATAGAGTTCATGACGTTAAGGATAATTACAGTTTATTGGAATAGTGATTTGACTGGTAAATAGGAAAGATAACTTTCTGGGTCAGTTCTGTTGGAAAACTTTTGGACATTTTCTGGAAACTTTCTTCCCGGGACTCAGGAGAGAACATATATTGAGCAACATAGAGAACTGAGTGAGGAGCATTTCTTTTTGCACTTCCCTCATTGATGCTTGTGATATGTAACTGCGAGATCAGCCCCTAAGCAACTGAAAGGACCATTCATGACACCTGCTCCTTTGTGGGTCCAGCGAAGAGGAAGGAGGAGCTCTTTCCAGCCAAGAACTTCTTTTATCTTTTCTCTGCTTGTTTTATTCTCATGGAGATTTCTATGATGATAGAATGGGGAGAGATATCCTAAAATGTGATTAAAATAAGGGTTTTTCTTTTTTTTCTTGGGATAGGATGGCCAAATATTCTTTTTTAAAGCCATGATAATGGTTTCTGGTCATGGTCTGAAAGCAAAGAATAAACTAGTTAAAATGCTTGATAGATCCTGTGATATCAGTACAAGAGCTTAGCAAAAGAGCTGAGGGCTAAAGTGCCCCATAAAGCATTCCATAGTAAAAGTGATGATAGTTATAGTAAAATAAAATAGGATGGTAGCCAAAGCGAAGATTTACTGCGACTTCTCAGACAATATAATAGCAAAAAGAGTGGGATGGGTTTTTTTCTTCTATATGATAGTTCAATAGCCCACAATTTTTCCTTCTGTTATTTTCAAAAGTAAATCTTTCACAGTTCTTAAATGTGCCACTTCCTCATCATAACTGTGCAGCATTATAGTTTGAGATAATCAAGAACCCTGAAGGCAAATACTTTTCAAAGTTTTTAGATCAAGCATAAGAACATAATCCTTGTGAATGTCATTTATGCTATATTTCTATCATGGTATCAATTATTTATGTACAGCCTCTCATCTTGATGCATTTTGCAATGAAGGAATACTTGTACAGTGGATGTGCAAGGAGGATGAAGGAAGCCATATATAATAAAGTGGAAATAGAGTGGCTTCCTGTGGATACAAAGGAAGGGGAAATATATTTTAGAGTACAATGAAAGCTTAGACTTTCTCAACTCGGTAGGTACTTTTAATACTGTAATCTTTACATTGAGATCTAAGCAGCTTATTAAACACATAGATGAAAACCTCTCTTTCTAGTTAGTTTACCCTCTGACAACTTGAAATGTTGCCTGGGTGATCTAATTTGATTCTTAAAATGGAATAAGATAAAATCTGATTATGTTACTTTGTTTAGTAAAATATCAGTTTAGTTATTTGATCATTACTGATGTTTTTGCTTTTTGGCTTCTTTAAATAATTGTTTAAAGATGTGATGGGGGGAGCACCTGGGTGGCTCAGTCAGTTAAGCGACCGACTGTAGCTCGGGTCATGATCTCGCAGTTCCAGGGTTCAATACCCGCGTTGGACTCTGTGCTGACAGCTAGTTCAGAGCCTGGAGCCTGCTTCATATTCTCTGTCTCCCTCTCTCTCTGACCCTCCCCTGTTCATGCTTGCTCTCTCTCTCTCTCTCTCAGAAATAAAAAAATTAAAAAAAATACATGTGATGTGGTTTTCAATCTGCTCCATTATATAGCAGTCCCACAGCCCTCTTTTAAGTATTTACATGGGTAAATGTGATTATACACTTATATATAGGTACACTTATATATTTATAAATTTATATTTATATATGTGTATATATGTACATATTTCACCTACTATGTTTAAGGTGACAGGTATTAATATGTTAATTAATTAATATAAGTCTTTATATATATTACCTGGAACATAGTAGGAATTTAGTAATTTAGATATTAAAACAATAAATCAAAAGAGATGACAATTCAAGCTCTGATTTAGCATAAATGCAAGTAGCACTTTTGGGGTAGATCTCTGTCCTTGTCTTTTCATTATCGTTCCTGAGGAAACGCTATATTTCATGTTAGCAATAAGTCAACCAAAGAATTTTTCATGAGGCTTGAACATTGGAAATTTATCTGTGTTAAACGTTATGAAGTCTCAATTTAAATGAGTTCTCAATGTGTGTTAGCCTTCAGCATTTTTGTAACCTTGTTTGATGACCTCACGTATACTTTAAGTTTAAATTTGATGATTATTTTTGTTGATATTAAATGACATCCTCTGGCAGTAAATGTATACATAGGTGACTTTAACAGGGTTTGAAGATATGTGTATACTTTTTTCTCTGATAAGCAAGATTTAAAGAAACACCAAGATCTTTATCATACCTAATTTTAAATGTGGTTTTGAAACAGTTTCATTTTTTTGCACTTTAATACTTTTAATATATTCTAGATTCATCACCAGAAGTACATATGGAGAGGAGTAATAGGCAAAATATCCAAATCTCTAGTTAGTTTCCATTATGCAAATATTTTTGAACACCTATTTTCTTTGAAATATTTTGCATGATATTTTATTGAGCACCTAGCAGACTAAGAAGCTATTTGTTCCCTGTGGAAGATATACAGCGAATAAATAATTAGGGATATTATAGGGCAAAAGAGAAATACTCTGAGAGAGAAACAATTTAGTGCTATGTAAATGCACAGGATTAAGCAATTACAGTTTTATTACATGGGGGATGGATAAAAAGAGTTTTATAAAGAGTACAGCATTTGAGAATGACCTTGAAAATGAATAGACTTTTAAAACAACAAACAGGCAGAGACTTATAGGGAAGAGAATAGCATGGCAAAGAAAGAGACAGAAGAATATGGGCTGTGTTGAGAATGTCAACCTACTGATAATATAAAAGTGAGAGAGCTGGAGAAAGGTGTAGGCAGGGGACAATGTAGATAGACCTTGATTTATGAGTCTGTTCTTAATTCATTGCCAATTAAAAGCAAAATGTTAGGTGTGTTAGCAGTGGATTGGTATAATCAGAGCTGTGACTTTGCAAGAGTGTTTTTGGAAAACAGTAAGAGCATCTTTGGAAAGCAGCTTCTGATGGGGAGCTCATGTTCACAGAGGGTATTTGAGGAATTAGGCTGTCTTCAAGGTTGGTAGTGTTTAACTCTGTGAATTTACCATTTCCTGATGTCTGGTCCTTTGCCTTGTAATCATAGGAAACAGAGATGTTTCCATGTGTCAGACTTGGTCTGTTAAAGATGCAGATGAGAACACGTCACTCTTTCAATGGACATTTATTGCTCTTAGGGGGAAAAGAAAGCAAAATCTCTGACATGGCTGATAAGGCCCTGAATAAAATCTCTCATATGGTTGATAAGGTCTTAAATATTTAGGCCTCCATTGATTTTCAGACTCTTATCTCAGAATATGCAGTTAATTGCAGTCTCTGCTATAGTCCCATCAGACTACACTTCTCAAATGAGTCAGGGGACCCTCCTCAAAACCATTTTTTCTCCCAAATCCATTTCCCTTGGTGAGTTTCTGCTCTTCTGAGACCTCAGCTCCATAATGACTTTGTCAATCATGACTTAATACTGTCTCCCTATTAAGAATTCTCTTAGAATTATCTTAGAGGCACCTATATGGCTTAGTTGGTTAAGCATCTGGCTCTTGGTTTTGGCTCAGGTCATCATCTCATGGTTTCATAGTTTTGAGCCACGCATTGGACTCTGTGCTGGCAGCACAAAACCTGCTTGGGATTATCTCTCTCTTCCTCTCTCTCTGTCCTATCCCCTCATTGTGCTGTCTCTATGTCTATCAAAATAAATAAATTTAAAAAACTTATTTTAGGTTAATGTGCTTCCCATCAGTGATGTTCATTCCAGTAACAATTTAACAGTTATTTGTCTGGTTTTTTTTTATTGAAAATAGTAACTTTCAGTAAACTGTATACTCCACTGGGCATGTTCAGCCACCACTGTGTGTGGAAGAGTCTTCAAATATTTTATGAATAAATGAATTTTTAAAAGACTGAATTTTCTCTTTATTCTAGACAAATAAAGCATGACTAGAGAAATACCTGAAAAAGGAATCAAGCGAACTGACTATTTATATTGAACTGACAGGGCATTCTCTGATCTATTAAAGCCACATGAGAAGGATGTATAGCATCCAGTTGTGTGAACATAACACAATTTGTTTCTTAATACTATTCCTAACAAACCATTGGATTGTTTCTCATTTTGTATTATAAATAATGCTCTCTTATTACTCTTGGACTTGTCTTCAGGCACACATTTCTATAATAACTTGCATCCAGCAAGCTTACTAAAAACAAAATTTAATATTATTTGTTTGTTTCTTATATTTATGTCTACAATTGTATTTTCCACAGATAATAAAAGTTTTATCCCAATTGGAAATTTTATTATCTATTTATGTAAATCCTTTCGGTTCTTCTTCTTCTTTAATATTATCTATTCTTGGACTTTTGCATTTCCATAAAAGTTTTAGAAACATTTTGTTAATTTCCACAAAAATACAAATGAGTTCATTATAATAGCAGAGAATCTATAAAGAGGAATGGACTTGATAGTCACATGGAGCATCAAGTAAATACAGATTAGGTAAACAAAAGTGCACTTGAAAAATAAATCTGTAATGTAACTTACTTAGATTTGCAAAAAATATATTATAGTCATTAAAAGAACAAAATACCATGAAAATAAATGCAGAAAATAATATTTGAAAGTTGAAATACAGTTCATTGAAAAAAAGTAATGGAAGCCTGGAAACTAAAGACTACAACTATAAAACAAGAAGTCACAGAGAAATCATTATGCAAGAAAAGATAAGACACATTACTCAACATAATAAAGTCCATCTATGGAAAACCCACAGAGAACATCATCCTCAATGGAGAAAAGCTGAGAGCTTTTCCATGAAGGTCAGGAATGAGACAAAGATGTCCACTCTCACCACTTTTATTTAACACATTATTGGAAGTCTTAGTCACAGCAATCAGACAGAAAAAAGAAATAAAAGTCATCCAAATTGGTGAGGGAGAAGAAAACTTTCATTATTTGCAGATGACATGATACTGTATGTAGAAAACCTGAAAGAGTCCACCAAAAAACTGCTAGAACTGATAAATAAATTCAGTAGAGTTGTGTGATACAAAATCAATGTACAGAAATGTTTCATTTCTCTACACCAATAATGAAGCAACAGAAAGAGATATTAAGAAAACAATCCCATTTATAATTATACTCAAAATAATAATATACCTAGGAATAAACCTAAGCAAAGAGATGAAAGACCTATAGTCTAAAAACGATTAAAAACAACAACAACAACAACAACAACAACAACAACAACAGATGAAAGAAATTCAGGAATTCAGGACGACACAAAGAAATGGCAATAATTCCATGCCCAAGGATTAGAAGAACAAATATTGCTGGAACATCTATATACCCAAAGCAAGCAACACATTTAATGCAATTCCTATCAAAATAATACCAGTATTTTTCACAGAGCTAGAACAAACAATCCTAAAATTTGTACGGAACCAGAAAAAAAACCCAAATAGCCAAAGCAGTCTTGAAAAAAGACAAGCTAAACGGGAGGCATCACAATTCCAGATTTCAAGTTATATTCAAAACCATAGAAATCAAAACAGTGTGTTGCTGGCACAAAGATAGACACATAGATCAATAGAACAGAATAGAAAACTCAGAAATAACACACAATTATATGGACAGTTAATCTTTGTCTTTCCTGACAAAGCAGGAAAATATCCAGTGGGAAAAAAGGTAGCCTCTTCAAAAATGGTGCTGGGAAAACTGGAGAGCAACATGCAAAAGTATGAAACTGGACACTTTTTTATACTATATATGAAAAATAAACAAAATCATTTAAAGACCAAAATTTGAAACCTGAAACCACAAAAATCCTAGAAGAGAACACAGGTAGTAACTTCTTTGACATTAGCCATAGCAAATTTTTCTAGATATGTCTCCTGAGGCAAGGGAAACAAAAGCAAAAATAAACTATTGGGATTAGATCAAAAAACAAAGCAAACAAACAAAAACCTTCTGCATATGAAAGGAAACAATCACTAAAACTAATAGGCAACATACAGAATGGGAGAAGATAAAAAAAAAAAAAGAATGGGAGAAGATAACTGCAAACGATGTATCAGATAAAGGGCTGGTATCCAAAATATATAAAGAACTTTATAAAACTCAACACCCAAAAACAACCTAATTAAACATGGGCAGAAAAGATGACTAGGTATTTCTCCAAAGAAAATATAAGGATGGAAAACAGACACATGAAAAGATGCTCAACATCACTCATCATCAGAGGATATGCAAATCAAAACTACATTGAGTTATCAAGTTCCAGCTATCACAATGGCTAAAATCAACAACACAAGAAACAGCAGCTGTTGGCAAGAATGTGGAGAGAAAGGATTACTCCTGTACTCTTGGTGGGAATGCAAACTGGTGCAGCTGCTGTGGAGAAGAGTATGGGGCGGGGTTCTCAAAAAGTCAAAAATAGAACTACTTTATGATCCAGCAATTGCACCACTGAGTATTTACCCAAAGAATACAAATACACTAATTCAAAGAGATCTATGCATCCCTATGTTTATATCAGTATTATTTACAATAGCCAAGGTATGGAAGCAGTCCATATATCCATCAATTGATGAATAGATAAAAAAGATGTGGTGTGTGTGTGTTTGTATATGTGTACATATGTATCACATATACACATGTTAGAATACTCAGTCATAAAAAGTGCAGTCTTACCATTTTCAACAACATGGATAGAGTTAGTATAATTCAAAGCAAAGTAAGTCAGACGGAGAAAGACAAATACTATATGATTTCACTCATATGTAGAATTTAAGATACAAAACAAATAAGCAAAGGGAAAAATGAGATAGAGACAAAGATTCTTTTTTTTTTTTTTAATGTCTTATTCATTTCTAGGAGAGAGAGAGATATAGCATGAGCAGGGGAGGGTCAGAGGGAAAGGGAGCCACAGACTCTGAAACAGGCTCCAGGCTCTGAGCTGGCAGTAAGCACCGAGCCTGACACGGGGCTCGAATCCACGAACCGCGAGATCATGACCTAAGCGAAAGTCAGACGCTTAACCAACTAAGCCACCCAGGCGCCCCGAGACAAAGAAAGATTCTTAATTATAGAGAGCAATCTGTTAACAGAGGGGTGTAGGGAATGGGTTAAATAGGTGATGGAGAGTAAGGAATACGATTGTGAGGAGCACAGGGTGATGTATGGGACTGTTAAAGTACTATATTGTATACCTGAAATTAATGTAACATTGTATGTTAACCAACTTTAAAAATGTAAAGTAAAACAAAAAAGAAAATATAAGACCTGTAGAAAATCAGTTGAGGAAGTTCAACACATCATGTCTAGGAACTTTGTAAAGAGAAGACAGAGAGAAGGAAAGAAAGGAGATTATGTGTATTTTAAAAAATGGAATTGACTCTCTTAGTTAAATACCAATAGACAATGTGTATTTTGTTCTTATTTTTTGTTTTGCTTATTTGTTTAAGTAATCTGGTTTATTACAAATTAATGACATCTAATGTGTAATAAATATCTCATGAATAACACTGGGTATTAGAAGTCAGAAGGAAATATGTCTTGAAACAAATTTCAATGCCAAATTCTATTCAATATCAACTTAATTATAATATATAAGAACATATTATATGAAGATATATTACATGTTTTGAACCATGCTACAGCTCAGAAAAATTACTTTATACATTGATTTTATAAGGAAGTTACTTGAGGAGATGCTTTTCCAAAATTACATAAAATAAAATAAAGAATAAATACAGATCTTGTGAAACAGAGGATTCATTTCAGGAGACAAAAGATCAAAAATCTTAAGATGAAATCATTATTATAAACGGAGATAACAAGTCTAGATTGTGGGAAAAGTTAGACTCCTAGTAAACACAAAAATTATTTTTTAAAGGGCATAAGTAAAACAGAAATTAAACACAATGATCAATGGACATAACTGAAAGTTGGAATGCAAATTATGTGAAGACATGTAAAGGCACACAAATGTGAAACAAAAGGCAATAATTTAAAATTCCAGAAAATGCAGAATTCTTAGAAGAAAATCATATGAAACAATCTAAGATACTATATAATTTTAGACAATCATTGCAATACAAGAAAACAATCTATGTCAGCAATCTAGAGTCATGGCCTTGAATTCAGAGAGAGGAAAGTACATTACTAGGAAACCATCTAACCTGCCATTAGACAATGTTTGTCTAAGTTCGTAATGAAAATGTCGTTTACTAATTTCCAGTTTTAAAACGTAGCCCGTAAACCAAGAGCTAAAGACGATTGTTGGATCAAGTAATGATATTTGTCTCACAACTTTATTATCTTCTATTGTTTACTAATTAGTCACTAAAAGAACCTATTTTGCTAAACAAATACACTGCCCACCACAAACTGCAGGTGTCTGAATGTGTCCAGATGACCAAGAAATAAGATGAGAGTGGAAATGATGTGATGAAGCTTCAGAAAGTCTCCTAAAAAAGAAGAGCCTCATATTCTTTCTCTTCCTGACTTTTTTTTTTTTTAAGTTTCTGCCTGCTTCACTTCCCTGATAGTTACCATGACATTAGCTGCCTTGGGCCGTGTTTTATCTTGAAGCTATCATGTTCGCACTAGAATGGTAGAGCAGATTGAGGAGATTAGCACTGAACTCAGGACTATCTGCCTCTAGGCTTCTTTTATGAAGAAAACCAGATATAATTCCATTTGCTTTAATCCAATGTAATGGAGTCTTTTCCCATTATTTGTGGCTAAAACCTGTCTAATGATAAATTTGTGCTTAGATGGTGAGAATTATTTATTGGTAATGATGACAATGTTGGCAATAGTGAGATGCGTGTGAGGACTAGAAAATGGGAGGATTTAGAAAAAATAGGAGTAATAATTGTCTTTCCTTACAGAGCAGAAAGTAAAGACAATAAAGATAAAAAACTGATAAATGAAGACTTAGCAATATTATTTAAAGTCATAAATATTGGAGAGCATATGAAGAAAACTAGTAAAACTATAATACATTGGAAGGAAGAAAGGAGAAGGAGTATAGTGTAAATTAGCTAATTTTTTTGGTTTCTATTTAGGGAGTAAATTATGTATTTAAAGATATGTGATTGAGATTTTTATGCTTCTTCTAGCCAAAGAAACCAAAACTCCAGGAATAAATAACTAGAAGAATATTGCAATACATATGTTGAACAATCAATTAATAACTGGACTAATTATGTGGCACCTGGGTGGCTCAGTTGGTTAAGCGTTTGACTTCGGTTCAGGTCATTATCTCCTGGTCTGAGAGTGTGAGCCCCTCTTTGGGCTCTGTGCTGACATCTCAGAGCCTGGAGCCTGGTTTGGATTCTATGTCTCCCTCTCTACCCCTTCCCCACTCAAGCTCTGTCTCTTTCTCTTCCTCAAAAATAAATAAACATTAAAAAAAATAGACTAATTACTAAAATAAAGGAAGGGGATAGAACTATTTAAGTGATAATAATAACTCAGTAAACATTTCTTCTAGTCCTCAGATTTCATGATCATCAAATAGTAAACATACCTTTCTTTCCTTTTATATGTTAGCAGGTAATTACATGGACGGTATGTTTCTGAGAAGTTTTTATACCTTAATCAAGCATATGTGACCGTTATAGTCTCTCTCCATGACAATACTATTTGATGACATATAAATTGTTTGATCATTCACTTACCCACAGAGTATTTTATTTCTCCATTTTTTTTTCCATTTCTATATGCAAATACAGCCAGAACATAATTGAAGAATTCAGTAAAACTCCCTTTGAGCTACAGACAATTAACATGTGTTGAAATCTTATTCTAGGTTCTATTTAAGACAAACTTTTCAGCCTGATTATAGTATTCAAATATTTATTATTTAATATAAATATTTAAGCATAGAATATAGGTAGCTGACCCCTGAAAAACTGCCCAGGACGAAGCCATCACTGGTTATTTTTCTGTTTTTTTTTTCTTTGTAGTTTGCAGAAAGCTTTCCAGAATATAAACTATTTCCATGGCAGAGACTCTTATGCAATGTATGAGATACATGATAAAAACTTATCAAATGTGAGCTGAACAGGTAAATAGAATACTAGACCTGAAAAGGTACAATGAATTGATGTTCGCATTTTTGCAAAAGTAAATAAAATTCTCTGAGTGAGTAATAATGGTTGTTCTTCTCTTAGATATAAAATTCTTGAAGGTACACTCTGAGTTGTCATTATATCACTTAATGCTCCTATAGTGTTTGAGCACACACCATCTTGAGTGCAGTAAATACTAATGAATATTGAATATGTGGTAAATATGAATCTTGAGTCACCAATGCAAGCATGCTAGCAATATAAAACTCATTCCCTGAGAACGATAATCAAATCTAATAATCCCTTCAGTCTCTCATTTTGCCTGGAAACAATGAAATATCAATCAACTTAAGTTCATTTCTACTCTTTCCTCAAAAAGAATTTAAATTGTCTTGAAGTTGCCAAGCACCAACTTGGTGGAAATGAGATCAATCTGATACTTTATGTCATCATATGTTTGTGCTCGAATCCATATTGATATCGGCTATCCAGTGTTGTCTTCATTTACAGGCCTTTGTCCCCATTTAAAGCCTTCTTCACAATCGCAAGTTGTTCTTGTGTCCCATAGTAATGGAATAAAGTCCACTCATCTACCCATTGCACATTACTGGATCAAGAAGGAAATGCTTTGAGACTGACTCAGTCTCTCTCTGCCTATATGGAACTACTGTCATCTCCATCCCCCTCTCCTTACTCTCTGCTAGGATCAGTGGGTTCTAGGTTCTTAGCACTTTTCTCAGAATTATTCAGAATGGGTAAGATTAATTACATATTCTTTCATGTCTTCTGTTGCACGCCCAGGTCCTAGATTTGATTTTTTCCTCCATTATTTGGTTGTCTTGTACCTCTCCTAGGACAAGAGCAGTAGAATATTCGTCTGCCCAAATTATGTGGTAATGGGCATCTCATAGATAGCAGGTGATAACATAGATACATAATAGCAAACAAATAATTGAATTAAAACAGTGTTTTATTTATTCTGTAATGCTGTCACATATATTAGATTCACACAGTGGCCTATAAGATACTATTATAAGTGTTTAAAAAAACTTTTACATGTTCATTTATTTTTGAGAGGAAGAGAGAGAGAGGGAACAAGCAGGGGAGGAGCAGAAAGAGAGGGAGACACAGAATCTGAAGCAGGCTACAGGCTCCGAGCTGTCAGTACAGAGCCTAGACGGAACCTCGAACTCATTAGCCCTGAGATCATGACCTGAGCCAAAATCAGATGCTTAACTGAGCCACCCAGACGTCCCCCGTTATAAGTATTTTAACTGCATAAAGAAATTGGATCAAAGAAGTTAATTGACTTTCTTAGACTAATCTGTTATTGATCCATTTATTGACTTATCAATCATTTTTGTTTCTAAGTATATTACTGTGTTTGGTTTTATATTAATAATTCTTCATTTTTTATTCCTACATTGAATAAATATGCTCATTTCATACTCTGTGCCTAGGAGGATTAATTTTTGTTAATTTGTTTTTACATCTTAGTTTCATTTGTGCTTTGTGTCTTCACTCTTTTTTTTTTTCCAATTGCTAAACTCATATCATTCAGAGTTTTAAATGAGGCAGTACTTTGAGACTTATGTTGAAGGTGGGTTATTCCATGAATATTTGCATTATTATTCTACCAAGTACTCAAGAACATAAGAAATTGGGCTGCTCGAAAACAAATTCTTGGCTTGATCCTTTTCTGCCACCTAGGTTGTGTGAATTTGGGAGGGATACCTGCATGGGAAAGATGTATTTTTCCTTCTATCCAGGAACAGACTCAAGGTTTTTCTTGAGCTTGGTTTTGTATTCCTTTTTCCTCTTCTAAGGATATATTATATGTGGGTGTGGAGGTTGATGGGACTTTTGCTTCACCTATAAACCGAGAGATAAGCCTTTGTGATCCCACTTCTATGAAGATCATTTTCTACTAGACTTCTCTATATCTTATGTCTTATGGTTTGCAAAGCCATGAAAATCAAAGTTAAAGTTGCTTAGAATTGAAAAACGCCCACAGGGCAAACACAGCTTCACTGTTCTACTTATATCTCTGGATTCCAACTTTCACTTTATATTTGGCATCTAAGGATTGCTAACTTTCTTTCTAGTTTAATAGTGTATTTAAAAATAGTTAAAATACATCCAGTATTTTTAATGGTTTTAACAAAGAGAGACATTCAATATAATCCAGTCTTCAAAACTACCAGAGACAGAAGTCTAATTCTCTTTTGTTGGAATGCTAATTTACTTTCTGCTGAAAATACTACTAAATCTTTGTGCACAACCTTAAATATAATTATGAGAATAATTTAGTAAGTGATATTGATCAGTAAAAATAACTTGCACATAGTTAAGACTTTTGATTCTGTACTGACATATTGACCATCAATAAATTTTACTAATATACAGAACCAGCAAAACAGGATAGAAGACTAGGTATAACTATTATTCTACCATTTTCCTTTTGAAACATGGAAAACTAATATATTTGTGGCAGAAATCTAAATTTAGCTAATTTAATAAATTAAAAAATGTAAAGGAGTAAGAAAGAATTCTGGCTTATATAACCAGGCTATGGAACGATTGTGTACTGTGCTGGATGATGGTCCCTAAATAGAAATGTTCACATTTTAATTGTCAGAATTCCTGGATGTTACTTTATTTGGAAAAGGGGATACTCTGAGATGTGAGTAGGTTAGGGGTCTTGAGAGGAAGACATTATCCTCAATTATGTAGGTGAGGCCTAAATGCAATCATATGTAATCTTTGCCTGGATGGCTCAGTCAGTGAGTGTCTGACTTCAGCTTAGGTCATGATCTCGCAGTTTGTGGGTTCAAGTCCCACATTGGGCTCTGTGCTGACAGCTCAGAACCTGAAGCCTCCTTCAGTTTCTGTGTCTCCCTCTCTCTCTTCCCTACCCTGCTCGTGCTCTGTTTCTGTCTCTCACAAAAAAAAAGTATATAGATATATATATACACACACACACACACACATACAGAGAGAGAGAGAGAGATTAGGCCGAGAAACACAGAAGAGAGAGGCGCACATAAGAGGAGACAATGTGACCATGGAGGAAGAGACTGATGATGTGGAATTGGATCAAGAAGTGATGGGGTGTCTGAGTGGCTCAGTCTCTTGATTTCAGCTCAAGTAATGATCTCATGGTCATGAGATCAAGCTCCATGTTGGGCTCTGTGCTGGATGTGGAGCCTGCTTAAGATTCTTTCTCTCCCTCTGCCCCTACAAAAAAAAAAAGCTGATAGAAGGGACAAGGGATAGATTTTCCTGTAGAGTCTTTAGAGAGACTGTGACCCTGATGACACCTTGCTTTTGGACTTGTGGGTTGTAGACTGTAAGACCAGTCTAGCTCTTATTTTGAAGCACCCAGTCTGTGGAAACTCCAGAAAACTAATACTGGTAGGTTTTCAGAAAAATTTATCTTTCTCTCTATTTTTCTTTCTCTCCTATCCCTACTTCCTTCTATTAGCTCCATTCTATAGGTCAGTATATGTGACAAAAGTCCAGTAGGAAAGATAGACAATCAACTTGAGTTTTTAAATCTCAGAATCACCTTTTTCACCAATTTTGGTTCCTAGTCCTTGAATAAATTACCATTACCAATGGGATGAGACACCATGATGGGTGCAAAGTGACTCACATGAGTATTATTTTGAGTAAGAAAGAAGCATTTGTGACTGTCAGACACTAATTACACTGCCTGAATAATTCACATAAGGAGGGAGAAGTTTTCTGAACAGAAAAAATAAATAAATGCTCACTGTAGCCAATCCCTTTATTCTGTGTGTAAAACACATGTGTGCGTGCACACACACACACACACACACACAGACACACACATCTTCACTACCTGGAAGATGTTAGGCTTTCTTTTCATGAATACTCTTTTTGTGTCACTTTATCTCTTTCAACCAGAAAACAGCAAAAGTCCTGTAGCCAGTGGATCAGTCCAGCTCAATGTCTGGCCTCTGTTGTAGATAATGAAGATGACAAACATGGCTCATTTTTAAAACTTTCATGGTTTTACCTCTTTGAGGCCAATGACAAATCTGTGCCAGACTCTCGAAGTGTTTCAATGTGTCCACTGAACTCTCCTAAGTGAATATGCAAATTTAAATTATTTTCTGTAGTTGTCTTCTGTGTCATGTTCAATTTTAGTCTTAGTGAAAAGAGTAAGGTAAAATTTTGGCAATCTGATTGTTTCAAGATTTCTCTCTGTGATTGATCAACTGACATTACCTGCATAGATTATTCTCCTCAGAGTGAGATTATACGATGTAGCTCCCCCAGGCTCTAACAAACATACATGGAGTTATTTCACATTGTTGAATATGGGGGAAAAAATCTGTGAAGTCCTGTAAGAAAGATGGACTACATTTCTGGAATTTCAGTTAAATAAAATTATCAGAGATATAGGCAAAATACACAAAGACATCATTTAAGATGAGATTTAGATCAGTCATTACTATTAATTATATTAAGTGTCATTCCTGGTATTCCCTAATCACAGTGTGAAGAGGTTGCAACATTCGAGAAATAATAATGATTTCTATATAAAAAACCTATTATAGTTAAAAGCAAAAACAAAGAAAATATGCAAGGCATAAGAATGGAAGGGATTGTACTATTAACTGTCAGATAAAATTTTGTCTCAGACTTTGCTGTCTAGCGGCAAATTTTACATTCCAGAGGTGAACCAGTCAAAAATGGATAAATTTCATGCTTCACATAAACTACGGTGATGATTTTAGAGATCTAGAGAAAAGCCATATAACATTCTGAGATACACTTAGCAGGTGAGAGAAATGGTTTACTAAAGACATCAATTGAACTGCAAGTTGTGTGTGAAGCAGCATAAAACATTAGCTTGGAATTTAATGTGCCAAAAATATGAAATTAAATAAAATAATGAATAAATCTGAAAGCCACTCCATCTCAAAAGCAATTCCCCCATTTTTCAAGAGAGGTGATAGATCAGCATGTGACTTCTTTAGGAAGATGGAATAAAATTCTTGAATTCTCAGATCTGATAGATCAGCCAATCATGTAGAGGAAAAATAAAAAATCCATGCAAAGTGGTAGGCTTTTAAGAGAAATGATTTTTCACAGTAAAAAAAAATAACTCCTAGACACATAGTGAATCTATATTTCCATAAAAATGATCACAAAAGAAAAACTAATTACTTTCCTTCTCTGAGGAAGAGGCCAGAATCATGAAAATTGAGTCCTTATCAAGTTGATTATAGACGTGCTCAAATATAAGTATATAATGTATATAATTTGCAGGTAGAATCCTGCACAAAGGAGGTAGATGTATTTTTATAAAATGTTTTATATTTGTAAGCTCCTATGTCTAGATCGGTGTCTAGAACTTACGCATTTGTTCAGTGGAATTTACTGCTAGATTCCATAGAACCACAGAGAAGTTCAAAATCTTAGATTCACTTGTGTCTTTCACCCACAGTATGTGATAGATCAGGGGGCGCTGTTTACATAATCTCAGACAGGCAGATTTAAGTTAAGGGTATTCACTCCATCTGCTCAGTATTTTCAATCATCAAAATTGGGGGGTTTCAGTAAACCAAAGTTCATTGAATGTGATGACTCACTTTTCACCTGGCTCTCTTCTTTACCATTATATAAGTCAGACCCTGGCAAACTATAGCCTATGGGTGAAATATGGCCCATGGGCAATTCTGCCTGCCTCTTATTTTTATAAATAAAGTTTTATCGGACACAGCTATACCCACGTAGGCATTTTCTACAGCTGCTTTCTTGCTATGATAGCAGAATTAGGTCATTGAACTAGAAACCACTTGGCCCATAAAGCTGAAAATATTTACTATATGGTTGTTTATAGAAATAGTTTACAATCCTATGTCCTATGTGTAGTAAGGTGCAAATATTTTATTGAAATATCGTAAGAAATACAGTAACAAAAGTTATATCCTATGTTAAAATTTGAAATTCCTCTGGCCACTGGCAGACAGGTAAGTAATGATATTCAAAACAGTCATAAAAGATAATTCATGGATTAGTGGGTTGGTAATGAGGAGGAATAAACTTACCCTTAGGAAAATACTTCAAATTGGTTTCTGTTGAAAATTCAGGGAGCAGAAGTGGCTCAGACCAGGTGTAGTCTCATCTGACCTCCTTAGTTAAGAGATAAAAGAGACAAAACATAAGTTCTTCTACTCCTTCTTCAGTATGATCCTGATTAAGCAGCAGTTGTGAATGCTTCCTTGTCTTGAGTCAGAAGGAGTCTTTTGGTCCTACTCTTTTCAGGTAGAACACTATCTCACCCTCTGGATGCCCCAGAAAAAAAGATCAGTATTGAGTAATAAAGATTCTGTGTGAACCATGTTATTTTAGTCAATTCAGTAACCAAAGTGATCGTGTAGTAATCGAATAAATCATTCATTGATCTGCAATTATAATTAAAAAAAGAAAGAAACAGATTGACTTGAAAATGATTGATTTGTTTTGATAATGTCCACTGAGGAGCTATAATCTCTTTAGCAGTTATTTAAATATCATTCACAGAATTACCTGCCTCCAGTCATAATTGCGAGGATGGCAAAGAGGAAAACAAAAGCAATTGTTTTTGCCAAAGGATATATTGAAAAATATCATTTTAAGTGAAAATAGTGGAATAAAAATTGTATTTAAATAATGATTACAGCTTCATATAATATAGCTTCCTTTGGAAAACACTTTGACAATTTAATACTATATACAGAATGGCAAACAAAATTTGGTTGTGGTAGAAAGCAAAGGTTTTAGAGTTAAGACAAAATAAAACACAAACAAACAAACTTGTCTTAAGATTTCTGTTCTATCATGGTGTTTGAAAGTGTCAGAGATGTGGTGCTGACTCAGATCCTTCTTCAACATTAAGGGGCTCATCCTCCCTTTCAACTCCCATGAAAGGAAGGTTGACAGGGGTTAGCTGTCAGACATCTCAAGAAATTGCCTTTGACTCAAGAGGGCCACCTCTCCCAAAGCCATGCCCTCTTCCCAGGGCAGTCCCCACTTATGATTGGTCAATAAGTTATATAAAGGACTGGACACTTTGTCCCAACTTGAGATAACTCTGAAGGGCTATTTAGACTTCAGAGTTTCATGGAAGATTGGCCTTCTTGTGACAGGTCCACAACCTATATTATCCCAGTGTCTAATCCTTTCTTCCTTCCCAAAGTATTGATTCCAAGAGCACCCTTGAATTACTACCCAGAATGTCAGTCTCCATCGCAGCCCTGCTTCTGATGAGTCAGTGATTGGAGTAGTCTAAGAAAGAACATGTGTAGATGACATTTAGAAGACAATCCTGCTATAAATTAAAAAATTCATCATAGTGGTAGGTGGACAACAGATAACCCCTGACTGAAATTAGCAGGCTAATGTGCCTTAGTAGAGACAGAAAGATTGGATCCAGGTCACCATGTGACCACATGTGCTCTGGTTTTGTTGAAACTACCAAGTCATGAAATCAAAGAGGATTAGCAGAAATCAATTGTAAGATGGAAGTTGTGCATTTGGGATTGAGCATAAGAAGAGCCAAAAGCCATAAGTATATCACACACACAAGTTGCCCAGACTCCGTGTAATACATAGTATTGAACTCACTTCTACATGAACTTGGTCTTTTCCTTACAATCGAATGATGAAGGCAAAAAGAGAGCCATGCTGTGTCTTTAATCAAAATGCTTAGTTCAAGGGCGCCTGGGTGGCTTAGTCGGTTAAGCATCTGACTTTCGCTTGGGTCATGATCTCGCGGTTCATGGGTTCGAGCCCCGCGTCGGGCTCTGTGCTGATGGCCAGCTCAGAGCCTGGAGCCTATTTCAGAGTCTGTGTCTCCCTCTCTCTCTGACCCTCCTCTGCTCACGCTGTCTCTCTCTCTCTCCTAGAAATAAATAAAAATATTTTTAAAAAATGCTTAGTTCAAGGGATTGCAAGTGCCAAAAATGTATTCCATTTGGGGTTAAGTAGAAATGAACTGAGTCAGTATATAGATTCATAGGCGTTGGCAAATGGCTTGGAGAGTCATCAGAGGCTAAGGAGAGAAAAAATAAGTGGTTTAGCAAGTTTGTCAGAAACTGAAAAAGAAAATATTGGAAAATTGGTGAGGATTTCTGTAATAGTAGCATGGGATGTGCTAGATGTGGGCACAAAGTATAAAAATCTTTGTCTCATGTTAATGCTCACTGGAGAATATCTACCATGGAAAGGGCACTAAATAGCCAAGTAGAATGTGCTGTGGGTGGTTGACATCAGCCAGCCTCTATTATTCCCAGTTCTGGCACAGTGAATAGATGAACAGAAGAGTCATGGTGGCAGGAATGGGCGCAACATCATGAATTCCCATTTACCAATCTGATATAGATACTGCAACTGATAGATTTCACTCTGCCAGCAACAGTCTAACAAAACCCTGGATACAGTCTCATCCCTCAAGGAAACCAATCGTTCCCTTGGTAGCAGGTTTACTACATTAGACTCGTTTTATGTGAAAGGGTTAGTGATTTGTTTGGTGGGAATTCATACCTATTTTTGGTGTGAGGGTTTTGTTTTTTATTTTCTGCTGGAAAGGCCTCGCCCAGAGCCACATTCCAGGGATTAATAGGTAGCTGATATCCTTATATGACATTCCAAAGATTGTCATGTTCAAGGAACTCATTCTATAGCAAAGGAAGTGCAGCAGTGTGCACATCACCATGAAATCCTATGATCCTATCATATATTATAAAACCCAGGACTGCCCACTCTATAACAACAATGGAATGATCTATTGGTACAACTGAAGCCCTAATTCAGAGTCAATATCCTGGGAAGACAAAGCAAAATACTCTTAGCTGTACATGCATATTAAATATTTGACCATTATATTTTTCCTCATCCACAATAAGTAGAATAGATGGTTTGGTGAACCTCTCAAAGAAGAGAGGCCCTGACTGCCCACTATAAGTGACTTTTGGAGAATTCCTTCTTTCCATCTCTGTAACTCTGGGTTCTCTAGGCTTAAAAGTCATTGTTTCTAAAGGGAGATCACTTCCACCCACAAGAGATTTAGCAAGAACCAAATTAGCTTTAAGCTGTACTGCCACCTTTGCACTGAGTCCTCATGCAAAAGAACAATGAAGCTAGAAGAAAAAGAACCATTTGGCAAGGGTAATTGACACTGATCAATAGATGGGGATAAATCTGATGCCACAGCCTGGCAATAGAGAGTAATACGTTTGGCATCTTGAGTATCTACTTTGGCATTTCTTATTACTCCATTTACAATTTGATAATTTTGATAGTAAATGGGTAAGTACAGCAGTCTGGACATGATATGTCATGCTGAGCAAGAGCTCAGACCGCTCAAGAGTGAGAATCCCTAAACCAGCAGTGGTGCTAGCCGAGGAATAGATGGAATCTAAAATGGACATTTTGAGAAAGTTGTATTAAATATTTCTTTGTCCTCAAGACTAGTTTCACTGGCAAAACCTACCATTCAAATCGCTATCCCTCTTCTTATGGGAACTTCCCAAGGAAAAGAGGTTCACTGGAGTTCTGAGATAGGAACTCCTAAGACATATATACATCAGGTATATCGGAGAGCTCAATGAGTGAACTATCTCAGTCACTCAACTCTACTTTCCAGAGATCTTTTCAGTCCATACTGCTGAGGACTTTTTCAATTAAATCTCTCAGCTCTCAGCCCTTTCTAGTCATTTCATTTAGTTGAAGAGAGACATCTTGCTTAAACACACCCTCATTTTAGGTGGCAGCTTTTGTCAAAGGATTCCACAAAGCAGTGACATAAAGTGTCTGCTTCCATAAACCCAGATTGGGTCAAGTGTCAGGAGCCACCCAGCTTGAGGTCCTCATGGTTGCTGGATCCTTGTTGAGACTGAATTGCAGCTCAGTTTCTTCCTTGTCCAATTCAGTTTCCTAATATTCTCCCAAAGATGTTGATCCTGAGAACACTACCTAAGAAATTCTGTATGCTAATCTCTGACAGAGTGGGCTTCCAAGGGAACCCATCTTAAATTAGAAAGCTACTTGACTTCTATTATTCTCAATTTTCCTTTTATATATGATGGATAATGGAGCCTACAATATAGAGTTATCATGATAATTGAAGCAATGTACAACAAAGTGCCCAGCAAATTGCCTAGAGCATCTGAATATTTTTAATTAACTGCTGGCTCCCATATTTATTTATGTTTTTGCCTCTCAAAGCAACAAAGTGGTTATTGGCAGGATTGATGACTAATATAAATGTATCCTAGAATTTCTTCTAATTTTCCAATTTTAACAGTTTGCAAGTGTCTCCTTCCTGGTGACATCATGTATCATAATTATTTTTAAAAAGGCAAAACACTACTTTTCTTTGATTATTGAATTACATATTATCAGAGTACAGTTCAAGAGCCAACCTCACTTCAGCCATTGCTTTAGTATACTTAGGCTCTAACTCATCCTTCAAGGTTGAAAAGTCAACATGGATCAGCAGAATACATTTCTATTAACTTGTGCCCATGGGTTGAAATTATAAAATCTAGGACAGAATGCAATTGAATTCAACAATTTTTGCATCTATTATTGGGTAATGCAAGTCTACCAAAAGCAAGGTATACTTGTGATTGAAGGTATGAGTAGAAGTTGATTAGATGGAAAAAAGGCATTTAAGTAAAAATGATGGCACATGTAAAATTTTAGGGCCATGAAACATGTGTGTAGGTGATTCTACATGAGCTGGGAGATGACAGGCAATGACATACAAGAGGACATATGTATTATATTGAATTTAAATTGAATAAAATATTGTGCCATGAACAGAACATGCTCTGCTTTGTTTGTGAAAAACTATGTAAGTTTGCGGAGAATTTAAATTGGCATGAAACTCATATGGTCAGCAGTGATCTTGACATGACTGCTAAAAACAAATAAACCTATTGTTCTCATAGACACATAATGCTTTCTTTTTATTTCCCATTGGGATTGTTATTATCAGATTATATATCACACTGAGGGAAGGGACTTTTAAAGCCAGATAAAAGAAACCAGGATCCAAAACTATCTGGAACCAGCTCCACTGAGACACCATATAGTTTCTGTTGCAAAGCCCCAAAAGAAAGCAATTCATTCCAATCAAGAGAATCGTAGTTTTTGATCTTTAGTTTTATTTTCTGATCACTACTGCATTAGTTTCTTTGATGCTATGTAGTTTCACATCCTGTTTGACACAGTCTATATTTCAAACATGAAAATTCCTAAAGAAAAATGAGGTCAGAACCACCAGCCAAACCACCAATAACTCCATGGGCCAGATTGTTGGTCTGCCATCTGTTTAAGAATAGGAATCTGGGGCGCCTGGGTGGCTCAGTTGGTTCAGCGTCTGACTTCGGCTCAGGTCATGATCTCACGGTTTGTGGGTTCGAGCCCTGTAACGGGTGGGCTCTGTGCTGACAGCTAGTTCAGAGCCTGGACCCTGTTTCAGATTCTGGATCTCCCTCTCTCTCTCTGACCCTCTCCTGCTCACGCTGTCAATCTCTGTCTCTCAGAAATAAATAAAAACATTTAAAAAAAAAGATTAGAAGAATAGGAACCTGAATCTCCTTCTGATGCGTCTACATGGTGTTAATTAGAGACTCTATTTTCTAGGCTCCCTTCCAATCAATTTTCAGCACATGAGCAGAAGTGATACATTCACTTCTGGATCACAGCTTTGAAGAGGAAGCTGCTTGCCCTCTACTTCCTCTTTATCTTTTCTGATCTCCAGGAAATAAATCCAGAAAGAAAAGCTATGTGTCAGGGGTGAGAGTCATTCCTCAAACTTCCATCTTCTGCTCACAGTATTTTTTGAAAATTTTTTGTTATAGCTTAGTTTATTTTTTTAAATACCACTTTTTTAATGTTTTATTTATTTCCGAGAGGGAAAGAGAGACAGTGTGAGCGGGTGAGGGTCAGAGAGAGAGGGGGATACAGAACCTGAAACAGACTCCAGCTCTGAGCTAGCTGTCAGCACAGAGCCCAACGAGGGGCTGAACCCATGAACCATGAGATCATGACCTGAGTCAAAGTCAGACACTTAACTGACTGAGCCACCCAGGCACCCCATAGAGCAGCTTAATTTAAATCATATAAATAAATGAGTGATTTAATCAGTCAGGAAATGAAGAAGACATAGGAAATAGCATGATCAATGTGGATTATTGCTGTCAGCCCTAGGAATAAAAAGTAAATAAGAATATCTTTCAGGGAGCACCTGAGTGGCTCAATTGCTTGAGTGTCTAACTTCTGCTCAGGTCATAATCTCATGGTTTGTGAGTTCAAGCCCCACGTTGGGCTCACTGGTATCAGCCTGTCAGTGCAGAGCCTGCTTTGGATCTTCTGTAACCCTCTCTCTACCCCTCTCCTGTTTGTGTTCTCTCAAATATAAACAAACAACTATATATATGTATATTTATACAAAAAAAGAATATCTTTCAGGAATGTAGTGAGAGGTACACAGTATAAATAGAGGCAAGAATTCAAAGGAAAATGTAGAAGAGTAGGAAAGCTGAGAACAAGGAATGGCAACAGTAGAAATATGAAAAACTAAAAAAAAAAAAAAGAAATATGAAAAACTGCCTCCACTATTTAAATACATGGCCAGTGCTCATGGCAACTTTGTATGAACTTTGAATTGGAATGGCTTGGACATCTTGATATTAGTACAGATGTTTACTTAGATTTCCAGTCTGGATTCCCTTATTATTTTCTCGGTATTCAACTCTGAGCTGTGACAGAGTCATGGAGAGGAGGGACTTGTATACTATTTGAAAGTATGTGCTATAGAAACACTTAGACGTGATTCTGTTCCTTTGCTTATTATTAATAGACTCTTTGAATTTCAGCTTATTCTTCTGTAAATGAGGATAATATTACCCACAACAGAGAGTAAACATGAGGTTTAAATGAATAAAAGGGTCTTAAAGGGTTTAGAACATTCCCTGACACATAGGAAACCTCCATTTTAATAGTTTATTGTTATTAATGTACTACTATTCATAATAAAGCCATAATTGATGTCTATTTTCTTCAATGGCCACAGCCCATTAATGTTAAAATATCTGAATGTGGAAACATTGTTCTCACTCTTTTTTATTGTAGAATTTCATCACAGTAAAGGAGAAAGAAATATACAGTTAGAAACAGAAACAATGAGAATCCTGCATCTACTTTCCTATGTCACAGTGATTACTGACCCAGAGACATTTTTAGTGTGGAAACTTGAAAGTCGATTCTCTGGAGTCCTTCATCCACACAGAGTGCTATGCACTTTCTCTATTTTCAAGTCACAATTTAAAATGGGTCAAGGTCCTGGTATTTAATGATAAATGACAGTGAGAATGGCCTCTCCAAATGACAATAAATTAATGCGCAAAGGCCACAGGTCTGCCGTCATTGCTTACTAAGCTTTGAATCTAGCAAACAGCTTTCTGCATGTGTATTAGAATTATGATAGATAGATTTTCCAGTACAAAAAGACCACTTGTTTATAGGTATTTATATGGGCCACTTTAAGTTTTAGGAACTTTAAATGAGATAGGTAGAGTTCCCTTAGAAAGCAATGAATCACTAGAGCTGAACTTTAACACCCGTTCAACATCTAATTAGTTGAATTAGAGCCACTTTGTAAGAGAGTTAATCAGTTCTCTAGCTTTAGCTGCCCCAATGCTCCTGAAATTTGCTGATGTTATCATTACCTTGGAAGGAGACAACTCTGCATTTTTTTTTCTTTCTTTTTTTTTTTTTTATTTCTAAAGAGAGAGAGATAGCGTGAGCAGGAGGGTCAGAGAGAGGGAATCGCAGACTCTGAAATAGGCTCCAGGCTCTGAGCTGGCAGTCAGCACAGAGCCCGACGCGGGCTCAAACCCGCGAACCGTGAGATCATGACCTAGCGAAAGTCGGACGCTTAACCGACTAAGCCACCCAGGCGCCCAACTCTGCATTTTAATAGGAACATTTCTTCTAAGACCTTAGTGGTACAGCAGAAACAAGCATTTAAATATCCATTTAGGATATAATTATAATTAAATATAAAATACATATAAAATATATTTGTTTCTGCAAATTGAAGACTTGACCAGGATAAGCTCTCTTCCTTAGCTGCACAATAGAATTAAGTAACTTATCAATCAAATGTAACTTCTTGTAAGGCTGCTTGGCAGACCCTGTTCTTAAGGCAGTATTTGGCGTAGACTAGGATTTAAATAAACATGGTTAATATTGTTTTATGTTAATGGTAATACAATTATCTAGTTGGCAAAACACCTCAATACATGGGTTTCTAACTAAAAGATATAATATAAAGGCCCTCAGAAAAATGTTTCTTCATCGTCAAAACTGTTTTTCAATAACATTCTCACATTAATGCTCTATGACAAAAGGCATGAAAGTGCCATTTTTAGCTTAAGTTATATATATATATTTGGCAACTACATATCAGGCATGAGACTAAGAACTTTAAATATACTAGCTCATTTAATTCTTACGACATGACACAGTACTATTATTATTATCAGTCATTCATAATTAATTTTGAATTAATTTGAAAGTTAGTGAATTCATCAACTTAGTAGGGCTCTGAGGATGCTGGGAATTCACTGCTAGGAAACTATTTTAGAAAACTGGATATATCTAGATGTTAAGAATTTAATTAAGTAATTCATGATTTATATTGAATCTCATTATGACTTAGCAGTTTCAAAATATACAATTCTTTCCCATATTTGACAGTGTTACACTCAACTATGTGGGGACAGTGTACGCAAGATAGATAATGCAGTTAACCATATAGAGTATATTCAAAGGTAATGAGAAAAAACGTCCTAAGGTAAAATATGTTAAGTTTATATATAAATGCCTCCAGCTTTACTGACACGATACATTAAACTTGCATATCTATTAATCAGTTCATATTCTATACCCTACTTGAACATCATTAAAAAGCTACCCGGAGCCTTGATGCTACAATTCCTGCCATTGTGCATTTGACAATTTTAACACTCTGTGTATTTGTATTACTCAGTGTCTCTTCTCTGTGCTGTATTGTTGCCCATCCCAAATGTTATGTACCAGATGCCTACCAGCACTAACATGGTTCTCATTGGTTTCTAATTGAACTTTTTTTTTTTAATTTTTTTTTAAAATATTTTTATTTATTTCTAGGAGAGAGAGACAGCGTGAGCAGGGGAGGATCAGAGAGAGAGGGAGTCACAGACTGAAACAGGCTCCAGGCTCTGAGCTGGCAGTCAGCACAGAGCCCGACGCGGGGCTCGAACCCACCAACCGCGAGATCATGACCTAAGCGAAAGTCGGACGCTTTACCGACTAAGCCACCCAGGTGCCCCCTAATTGAGCTTTTTTATATTATTTGAGATTACTAACATTTTCAAGTATCAAATAGGAGTATTAGTTCTGTATCAACAATATGGAAGTACCAGCAATTCTTCATATGCCGAAGAGTATTAAGCTAAGAAATTTGAGCTGTACTGGTATCTAACATTTAAGTCATTATAGGGTAAACCTGAGGCTTAAACTTGGAGATAAGGGCACTTTTCACAAATCATCCCTCCTGCCCACCTTCCCAATGGATTCAACATGATTCCCTTTATTACATAATTAACCATTTTTTTGAGACTCCTAAATTATCCCTCATTCTTTCCTCTACCTCAAAGCCTACAGTTCAATCATACTCTCCCTTTTGTGTCCATTCTGAAAGTGCAAAGTTAGTAAATAAAAAGGCAATTAGGGAATAATTGAGAGGGATGACTTCGTGTCTTGTGTCTGTTAAAGAAATAAAGGCAGCAGAGTAGATTGAAAATTTTTCATAAGCAAAACCCATTGGAGATTGTAGTTTTTTTGATGTTACCTTATCTGTGAAATGACTAGGAAAGACACTAAACCCACAGACTGATTATAGGAATAAATAATACATGTGAAGTACAAAGAAGAGTCCTTGGTACATAGTAATCCCTCATTAAACTTAGCTATTATTAACAATACATGGCTACTGCATATCTAAGATCTATTGAGTCAGTATGTATGTATGTATGTATGTATGTATGTATGTATGTATGTATGTATGAAAGACAGAGTGTCAGTGGTGGAGGGGCAGAGAGAGAGGGAGACACAGAATCTGAAGCAGGCTTCAGGCTCTGATGCTTCTGATGTTTCCCACAAAACTTAGCCCACTTTAACCTAGGGCAGCCATAGGAGACAAATGCATGCAAGGCACAAGAAATTGGGCTACAGGGGCGCATGGGTGGCTCAGTTGGTTGAGCCTCTGACTTCTGCTCAGGTCATGATCTCACAGTTCATGGGTTTGAGCCCTGCATTGGGCTCTGTGCTGACAGCTCAGAGCCAGGAGCCTGTTTCAGATTCTGTGTCTCCCTCTCTCTTTCTGACTCTCCCCTGCTCACGCTGTCTCTCTCCCTTTCTCTTTCAGAAATAAATAAAAAACATTAAAAAAAAAGAAATTGGGCTACAACCAGTATAAATCTACTAGCCTTACAGGTATTAATCTAGTAAGAGAAACAAGAAAATCCAAATCATCAGCAAGTATAGCCAAGGGAAAACTGTACATCCTGGCTGATAATGTGTCCAGGATAATTTAGCAGCAGTAGACCTAAGTGGGATCTTTGAAAAGCCGATACTATAGTGTAAGGAACTATAACATCATTTCTGACAGCTTGGTAGAATAGCAGAAACTGTATTATTTATGTCAGGTATGAGCAACAAAAATTATAGAAATCTTTTGGTATCCTCAAAAGAATGCCAGAAGGCAGTATGTTTATGGAATAGGAGAAGAACATCAAAAAAGACAAAAAGGAATATTAAGTGAGGAAATGACAGACTATAATGAAATACAAAATAAAGGAGTACACTTGTAATCCACATTAGAGAGGTAAAGGAGTAGGATTAACCTTGTGGAACATAGGTTGGTCCTTGTGTGGTTGATATAATACTCTGGAGAAACTATCCAATGATTAAAAAATACAAAGGTGAAAATACTGATTCAGGGGCACCTGGATGATTCAGTTGGTTGAGTGTTGGGAGCCATTCTGAGCCCACTAGTCGAGAAAACTCCTTGTGAGGTTAAAGCAAGTTTGCAAAGTTCTCACCTCAGATGATGACTGATATCCACCCCCACTCAATTATTTCTCTTGAGCACTGACCCCCAAGGCACCTTGTTGATTGGTTTTGGAAGTGACTTGTCCCCTTATTCTGGCCCTGGTATGATGATTGCACCTTGTGAAGGAACTTATTGTGGGAACTTCATTTATGATTATGGGAACAGACCTCTTGTCTCCAACAGGTCCTATTTTCCTCGATACTTCCCTTGAGCTATAAACAGGCTAATGATCCTTACTCATAAAAGATTGACCTTTACGTGTACAACTCTGTTTCTACCATTGCATTAGTCCAAGAGGTTCATATAGCTCAACATGTAAATCAACTAACCAAAAATATTTCTCATGCCCTAGCTATTTAAGAAATCATAGACAAAAAACTAGACACAAAGGTAAATGCACTCTAAGAGGCTATCCTATGTATTGGAAATGAGCTAAACTCTTTAAAGGTATGGTTGGCTTTCTAGTGCTGTAAGAAATATAACTGGACAATTAAGTCTTACCCGGAGACAAAGAGCCTAACTTAGAGAGAAGGAACAGAAAAGGGTAGAACATAAGTTACTACATCTACCTTTACAAACTGGTGATGTATAGCAGCCCCTTCCCTAAGGCCTACATTCCCCAAATACCTTCCCTAACAATGGCAGCTGTGATGAGGATGCATAAGGGTATCTACAACTTAACCTATGACTTAATCTTAGTGTTATTAAAATGTGTATGTTATCCTGTTTTTCACTAAGAACATCCTGTTATTTTCTTAGTTACTCAACCTCACTATAATTGGGGTAGTTCTGCAATAATACCTCTGTAACACCTGTTTTGTACACTTTTCAAAACATGTTATCACAGAGAACTATCCATTGTAAAAATTCCATTTTCTGATGCCATGTTAATGTTTGACCTATAAATAAAGACACCAAAACTGACAGGACAGAGATGCCTGCCCGGTGATCAGAAAGAATCTCAGGGCTTTCTCACTCTCTGTTGCTGACACCATCCATCCTTCAGGGACCCCTGGACCCACTCGGGCTGGACTCCACCAGGTGGCATCCAAACAGGGACCTGAAGGTAATCTCTTTAAACTATGTCTTTTTCATTGCTTTAGTCGGTAAGGTTAGGACTCCATCATAGGGTATTGCAGACCCCCCCCCCCGAATATGATAAGTAGGGTCAATTGGTGGATAAGCAAAGAACTGTTTTTGAGAAGTTATGGGCCATAAAGAGTCTAAGGAAAGGAGACTATGGATGTAATACGGAACATGCTAATAAAAAAATGGGGTAAAGATGTCCCCTAACACATTGCTTGATTTTTATGTTTTGTTCAAAACTGTGTCCCTGGTGCCCTGAGGAAGGAACTGTCAGCATAGATATCTGGAATAAAGTTGGGGATGAAATTAGACAATGTTATATTTCACAAGGACCTCAAAAAGTCCCGGTCGAAATTCTTTCTCTATTGATCATTATAAAGGGGGTGTTAGACCCCTCAAAAGAGACTTTGGGAGTCTTCAAGACCACTGCCGCCCCAAATGATAATAAAGTAGACTCAGGGACTGTCCCCGACTCCACCACTACAAACGTTTCAAATTAAACATCAAACAATTGGGCTTTCCCCGTCCATCCTTCAGGGACCTCTGGACCAGCTGGAGCTGGACTCCAGCAGTTGAGGTCTCACTTTGGCTCAGGTCATGATCTCACAGTTTGTGGATTCAAGCCCCACATCAGGCTCTGCTGACAGCTCAGAACCTAGAGCCAGGTTAGGATTCAGTGTCTCCTTCTCTTTCTGCCCCTCCCGCACTTATGCTCTGTCTCTCAAAACAAACAAACAAACAAACAAACAAACAAATAAATAAATAAAAGAAAATACTGATTCAATAGATCTTAGATATGACATAGTCATGTGTTGTTAATAAATAGCTAAAGTTTAATGAGGGATTATTGTTTACCAAGGATTCTTCTTTGTATTTCACATGTATTATTTATTCCATAATCACTCTATAGGTTTAGTGTCTTTCCTAGCCCATTTCACAATTTAGGTAACATCAGAAAATAATGAGTGTTCAAAAAAGAGAAAAAGATGTGAACATGTGAAAGAAACATAAGAATCAACCTGAAAAAACTCCTAGTGGCCAAAATAGAACAATTTGAGCAACAAGATAATATCAGATTATAATCTAAAGTATAAAGTAAATATACATGAGTCTATATAACTAAATTATTCCAAATATTTGTATTTATGTGTATTCCAACCCCATCCCAAATGTCACTTTCTCCCTTCCCTCCATGAATAGGTGCTGTATTTAGTGACTTACTTTCAAAGATTAGCATATGGAAAAAGAAAACTACAGTAAAGAAATCTTGGCCATAAAATCAAGGATAACATCAACAATGATAAGTCATATGAATGACATGTACCCCTAAAATAATATGATGAAAAGAGCCCTTTACTTCTGTAAAAGTCTTCCCCCCTATACCTCCAGTATAATCATGAGGAAAACATCATGCACATCCCAGATTAGGGTAATTCTACAAAATTCTTGACCAAGACTCTTCAAAACTGTAAAGAGAATGAAAAACAAGAAAAAATTTAAACTGTTAGAGATTGGAGGGAACTAAAGACTATGGTATAATGACCAAATGAGATGTGGGATCCTGGCTTAAATACAGAAAAAAAGAATGTGTTAAAACATCAAGTGAAATATGAATATATCCTGGAGTTTAGTTAACAGTTGTGCCTGCTAGGTTTCTTAGTTGTGACAAAGCCATCATTTTTAAAATAAGTTAACAATAAGGAAAACCAAGACGGGGGATTATGAGAACTCTAGTGTCTTTGCAACTTTTCTGTAATACTAAAACTATTCCAAAATTTTTAAAAAGTTTACTTAAAAATATACATTAATAGCGTCTGTTGCCAGTATGATTGACCCTCCCGTAAGTAACTAACTACTCACACCAAATTACCAAGAAGTAAAGACTACCTGAAGATACTGGAAAGTGAGCAAATAGAGGCAGAGTTTAGGAGTGTTAAGACTTGGAAAAGGGGATGACTCGGAGCATCACTCATGGTTACAGTTTTCATTCTGAGGACCAGATGCAGACACAGCACAGGCTGGCCGACACTCCATTGAAAAATCTTCAGTCCTCTCTTTCTCTGGTCAGGAGACCACAGTTAGAATATAAAGAGAGACAGAGGATCCTGAAAAGAAGAGAGTCAAAAGAAGAGCCCAAAATTTGGTATATAAACTCTTCCCAATTTCTGAAGGGACCCTGAACCATACACATGTGGGCCGACTCCAGCTAAGGGCAAAATAACTGAAGTGAGATTTAAGCTGACCCCCCAAAACAGAGTCTACATTGGAGTCCAACGAAGTGAATTGCCTGCTAAAATGGTAAAATCTACATTTTCCTTAAGCATAATAGAGAATTAACTTCACAGAGGCAGAGGTACCTACATGTATCATTTGAGATTGTTCTGCAGAGAATATTTATCTCTCTCCCAGCCCCCACTTTAATTATTTATCTTTTCATCTATTTATATCTGGGTGAGCTCATATGTTTATTTTATACATTGAATATAATCCAGTACCATGCTATTTGTTTTATCCCTTAATTTTCCCAGATTTCCCTAATAGGACCTCTTTCAGGTTGGTGTTGAGGCCCCTGACATACCCTCATCCTTCTGTGTCTTACTTTCTGGCATGACAAGATGTTCGTCCCTCATTCTGTATTTTCCCTGCCCAACTTTTTCACTGTGGGCTATACTCAGTAAGAATTCCAGGTAGATTTTTCATGTAACTGATGCTTAGTTTGAAAAACATGTATGGTAAAATAGATGTGTAATAATAGCCAAAAAAATATTTGGGAAAATGCTGTGGAGAGCAATTGTATGGGTTTATTGGAAGCAAGGAGACTTATTGTACCTAGGAACTGAATATATTGTAAATATATATTACATAAGGTTGTACTATTAGCATTTATATTCATAGATAAACAACTATATCACCTTAAAATATATAGAGCTTAGACATTCATAAATATAAGAGAATTTAATATAAACACTGTACGTAATGTTAGTGTAGAAAAGATGAATTAGTCAATAAGTTATGGTACGAAAATTGCCTCTTCATAGAAAAGGTTAAATAAGCTTATTACCTTATACTTTCATAAAAATAAATTCAAGATATAAGAACAACTTAAAATATAATAATAAAAACAAACCAAATATTAATATGGAAGCTCTAAATGAAATGTATTTAGAAAAAAACACAAATAAATGTATAAGAGAATATGCTCATGACCCTTATAGAAGAAAAAAAACTTCTAAAGAAAAAAAAAAAGAAAATATATGAAGAATGAGAATAAATAACTATTTAAATATTTAAAAATCCGCACAATATGTGAGAGGAGATAGTTGAAAAAAATACCTAAAACATATATCAGACAAATTTTTAGTGTTCAAAATTCTACTGAAAGGAAATAATCTAATTTAAAAATAGACAATGTGTATGAATAAGCAATTCAAATAAGAAAATGCAAACGGACAATGAAAGTACGATTGAAATTTAGTAGCAATCAGAATCATGCTAATCATTATATCAGTGAGATAATTTTCAATCAATCGAACTAGTATAAATTTTAGAGTCTCATAATGCCAGTATTGGCAAGGATATGGGATACTGGTGGTGGTCTCTTTCACAGCTGGGGGTGTCGCAAATTTGGAGGCAATTTGCAAGATTTTAAGAACCTTTGAAGTGACTATATCCTGTGACCTAGTAAAGTCATTTCTTAATATCTATTCTAGTACCATGCACTAGAAGCATGAACAGAGAAGTTAATTTTTAGTATTGTCTGATATAGTAAAATATTCAAAATGACCTAAATATGGGAGTGGCTCAAAAAAACGCTAGTGTGATTATGGACAAATTTGCAGCAATAAAAAAAAGATTTACATGTACTATCAGGGAAATATTTCCAAAACATTTTTTTCATAAAATTTTTTTTCAGAAAAAATATATATGATATACTTTGCGTAAGATGTAAACAATCACATTGATTAAATATGTCCTATGGCTATATGTGTAAATACATAGAAAACACACAGAAATAAAATATATTAAGCTCACTTAACTTTGTAAGGATTTGAGAGAGAAGTTTGGAAGAATATGAAGACTTGAGTTTTATCTAAGAAAGCTTAGATTTTTATAAGGAAACATTTAACATACTTCTAAATTTAAAACTAATTTGAAATGGTCACAGAAGAATAAACACTGTTTAATCCAAAAAAAATCAGTAAATTAGATGGCATAATTTGGCTAATGCATGTAGCACAGAACCTGATTGACAGGGATATGTTATAATTGTAAATGGCATTAACCATGTTTCAGTTTTTGTTTCAGAAAAATAAAAACAAAGCCCTTGAATATCTAAGAATAGAAAGTTACACTTCTAATAGTAAAGAAAAATGTTTCTCTAAAACAAAATTATTACATCATTCTTAAAATCGTCTCTACAAAAACCAGAGCAAGATAAAGATGTCCCTATAATCACTATAATTATATAACATTGTTCTAAAAATCTGGCCAGTGCAATTAGAAAGTACACAAATTAAAATAATGAAAAAAAAAAGATTATAGTTATATAAGCACTGGAGAAAAAGAGGCTCAAATTTTATCGTTATCATTCAGTGTGATTTTTCTTTTTTGAGTGAAAGAGAAATGGGCAGAATTATAGGTATTGCTCTAAAATTGGGTTAACCACTGACCACTCCCACCTCAATTTGTTATGGATGTCAATATCATCACTGATGACTTCTCTAAAAGAAAACACAGTTTGAAAGAGTTCAGAGCCATTGAATTAAATTCCATAAATGTCAAGCCTCCATGGAAGTACAAAAGAATTCATAAACATCATATCATAGTTGAAAAAGTCCTGTATGTTCCTGCCTCAAGTACCACTTGGATCCTGCTGTCGAGAGTTTGCTTGAAATCCTTGTGTGTTTCTTTGAAACTTTTAGGCATAATACATAATCAGAAAAGACCACACATGTCTTGATATTTTTTGACATAGACCAATGCCTAACTTTTTATCCATCCCAACCTTGACTCCTTTGTAGACTATATTTGGGTAAAGAGGAGTGAGTCCAAAGTCACCGGCCTCAGTCCCATGATTTCTCTTTCTGTACTCAGGATGGGTCTGGATTTCACAAGTGCCTATATTTATACTTTTTCCAGGGTCCTCTCGAAGAAAAATAATTTAAAATTACCAGATATCAAATTTTGTACTTAAATGAGTATGTATTTAGGATGAGAAAAGAAAATGAACAGGTAACATGCTGAAAAGTGGACAAATACCATAAACATCACAAAGTAAAACAAAGTTAATATTAATAAACTGCTTGGCACATTTCCTTATTTCTGTTCATAGTTTTGGGTGTATTCTAATAATCATGTTGTCATAGGGCAAAGATTTTGTAAACTTTTCTCTAGAGAAAATCAACAGTAAATTCAGTCTTTTCTTTAGGGTGGCATATACAAATTTATTTTTTATTACTACTAATTTAGACAAGCATTTTTCAACTTCCTATTTGGCTATTAGTTTCTCAGCGTGTTTTTTGTTTTTTGTTTTTGTTTTTGCTTAGATAGTACTTCTTAGGAGTCAAGGAGGTTTCTGGAAACTTAACCTTTTGTCAGTTTCATAAGCCCCCATATTTCCTAGTGCAACAGCTGGTTCATCTTGGCCAAGAATTTGGGGTTGGGATTAGACCCTTTTCTGAGAAAGGGACAGAGTGAAGCCTAGTTCAGGTCTTTTACATTATTGCCAAGCTGTAGCTGGTCCATAATTTATTATTTGGGGGTGAAAGTATGAAGGAGAATCTCAAATCCTCCTTAGGCTTTGCTTATATAGGCACTGATTTAATTTAGAAGGCTTTGTAATAAATAAATTCATGCTCATTATACAAAAATTTAAAGCATAGAAAATGTAAAGAAACAGGATACTATTGCCTAGAAGCAATCACAGTTAATATTTTCATATATTTCCTTCCAATTTTCACTCTATCCATTTCATATGGTCATGAACATACTGAACAAATATTTATTATTTGGCTTTATCACTTATTTTATTATAAACTTATTCCCAAGTCATTAAAATTCCGTAGTAAATATTTAATAGTCTCATAATATTTTCTTAACTAAATATGCATAAGTTACTATTTCTCTATTTTTGGATATTTAAATCATTTTTACTGATATAAATAATGTTAACCTATCATCCTTGTGCTTAAACATTTATCTATATCTCTAGTTATTTTCACTGCACAGACTTCTGGAAAAAGAATTGCAGATTTTAGAAATAGCAATGTTTCTAAGGTTCTGGGTGCATATTGTCAAGAGCCTTCCCAATATTTTTCACTCCCATCTGCACTGTATAAACTTATTCATTCCACAGCATCATTCTCAGCATTACTTATTAATTAAAACACTTGTTGATTTGGGAAATCTAAAATGACACTTTTTAATATATATAGTACTTAATATTTTTTTCATGCTTTCTTGTTTTACTTTCAACTTCATATAACTTCTTCACTTTAGTACTTTATTTTTTGATCACCTAATCTTGTACAGTAGGCATTGTCAAATTTCACCCTTTGCTGTCAGATATTCATATCTAGATGAATATCATATCTAGCCAAACTTCCTCACTTGTATTTTCCATTTCAAAAAACATGCTGATTCCTGCTAGTCTAGTCTTGATTAAAACATCACTACCATAATTAACAACCACTTTTAATTAATTAGCTAAGTAGCTAAGTAGTTAATTTGGGGGAGATAGTTCTTAAATGTCATTGTCTGTCTCTTCTGTTTATTTTTTTTTAACTGAAATATAGTTGAAAACAATGTTATGTTAGTTTCAGGTGTACAACATAGTGATTTGACAACTCTATGTAGTATGCTTTGCTCACTCCAAGTGTAGCTAGCATATGTCACTATACAATGCTATTACAATACTCTTTACCAACACTTTTTATATTGATGTCGTTTTGCATGTTAGGCTTATAAACAGCTGAAAAATGCAATACCACCATTCAAATCCGAGAGAAACTAACTGTAGGAATTGGGCCTATCTGTCATTTCTTTATCATCTTTACATATAGCAATATAAAGCAGCACTTGCTCCAAATGCATCACACACAGCACATATAGGTTTGGAAGGAGGAAGTGGTCACTGAGGGCTTCTACGGCCTCATTCAATTTCACATCAAGGAAATGTTGTGTCTCTTGGAAAAAAAAGGTAGGTCAGAGAGTAAGGGAAAGGATGAAAGAATAAAGCAAGAGGAATGATTTGAGCAAATCAGGTAGGTCAGTACCTGGTATGTATATGTAAAAAGAGGCCAGACTTATTTCACTAGAACTGTAACCTTATTGTTTTCAAATTCTGTTTCACCAACATCATTTAGCACACTCTTACCTATGCCCCCAGCTAAGCAAAAAGGTGGGCTATACATGAGAAAGAGGCTTTAGAGGGTGCATGCTTCTCGAAGTTTCATTATTCACCTATTCACAGCAACTGTATTCATCTTTTGCCTAAAGAAAACCCAAGGAAAATTTCATGGGAATATAGGGTTCACTTTGTTTGAAGAAGTCTGAAAAGCTCTGTTGAAGGGCAGGAATATAGAAAGAAGAATGTAGAATAAGTATAGAGTAATATATTGGTAAGAGAAATCAAGAAGAGCAGCACAGGATAGATATTTTCTTAATTTTTTTAAAGTTTATTATTTATTATGATAGGGAGAGAGATAGTGGGGAGGGGCAGAAGAGAAGGAGAGAGAGAATCCCAAGCAGGCTCCATGCTGTCAACCCAGAGCCCAACACAGGGCTTGATGTCACAAACTGTGAGATCATGACCTGAGACTAAATCAAGAGTTGGACACTTATCCACCTGAACCACATAGGTGCCCTGAATAGCATGGGATAAATCTATCTAATTGAAAGGAATTTGTTATAGAGAGATGAACTTGAAGATTATTATAAGTGTTCCACTTCTTGATCCCCAATTATTGGCAATACATCATTAGATCAAGAGTGAGATGTCAGACCCACTCTAGGGTAATAGGAATTGAAATTAAAGAAAGAATATATAAGAGGCATTAACATAGAAAATGCCAGATCTGATGAGACAGAAGGAAACTACATAAAGGACCTCAAGGAGGACTTGGGTGGCACCACTGGTTGAATGTCCAACTCTTGATTTCAGCTCAAGTCATGGTCTCACTGTTGGTGAGATTGAGCCTGGTGTTGGGATCTGTGCTTGGCATGGAGTCTGCTTGGGATTCTCTTCATCCCTCTCCCTCCATCTCTCCTCCACTCGAGTATTAGACCATGTGCACATGCTCTCTCATCTTCTTTGTTGCTCTCAAAAAATAAGGAAAAAATTTTAAAAAGGATCTCAAACTTTTCAGATTTGGAGATTAAGGGTAAACAATGATAAGTAAAAAAAAAAAAAGAAAATGAAGAATATTGATAGAACTCTCTTGTATAATTAAAAATACTATGTTTGGATTGCACCACATACATTTATTAGTTTGGAATTTATTAGTTTGAAGGAAATGCAGGTTATTTAAATGGAATTGTTCATCAGCAACTGGAGATATAGAGCATCTCCTCCCCAGGAGAGGTTTTTGTAAATCTTTGTAGACATGATAATAGAAGCCATCAGTGGATGTGTCTTCTAAAGAAGAGAGCTTAAAATGAAAAATGGAGGATATACTTGTATTGAGCCTTAAGATGCTTCCTTGCTGAACACTAAGAAATTAATAGATGCATTCAGATAAAGGGGACTATGATGGCGTCAACAATTATTCCTGCCACAACCCTTGACCTACACACGGGCTTTCTTATTTAAAAGGTTGGCTTTGGGGCTGGGGTTATTTGTTTGTTCTGGGGTGTAGGAAGAAAGGCTATCAAACCCTAATTCCTCAATCTGACGTTGTTGCTCTATTCAAACATTTCCTATCTCTTCCTCAAGAGGTCTATCTTTTCAGCACTGTGGAATTAATTGTTCAAATGTTCTACTTGAAGTAAGGACAATGTCTGTTAACTTCCCTCCTGTGATTTGTACCAGAATAGATTCTGCTTGCGTGGCTGCTCTTACACATCTCTTCTTTGAAGAAGATAATCCTCCAGATGGAGGAAGACCCTTCCTTATTCTGATTCACATCTTAGGAATAATCAGAGAAGCTCAGGAAGATCCATCCATAGTGTGTAAGGGGCAGTCAAGTTTACATGTTCTGGATGACTGGGATGCTGTTTCTGATACATTCAGTCTTTTGTTTGATTCGCCTTCACTTTATTGTCCGCCTCCCTAATCTTCACTGAATCCCAGTTCCAAATCATGCAAGAAGACTATTATACCCAATCACATCAAATCTCTCCATTATTTCCTATTGCATTGCCTAAGCAATATGACATAGTTGAGTTCTTATTTTCCAAAGTCTGTGGGCCTTTACTGGCAGGAACTTTCCTTAATCTCCTATTACAGGCTTTGTAATGCCTAGTGTGATTTTATGCTAGTAGGATGTTCTTCACACTTGTTGATTTGTGCATTTATTTAAGGTGGGCTGAAATAGCAGTTAATTCAGAAAAAATTGAATATGAAGATTATTAATAAAATAGAAACTGTGGCTTTCTAAAAATCTTTGGAAAGATAAATATAAAAAATTAATGATACTGGTGTGTTATTATTTCTCCTTTTTTATTTTAAAAACCACTTACATTGGTCTGTGTTTCTCAGCACTTAGAGAAAGACATCTAGAGGATGAAAGTATTCTAACAACTGCAAGAGTTTTAAGCCACCAGACTCAGCACCTGACAGTTCTCCTCCTCATTCTCATCTCTTCATTCTGCCCTCCTTCACTGCTTTTCATCTCTGGGTCTCATTGTTCCTAATTCTCCTTGTTCCCTTTCTGCTACACGGGGCTCCCAGGCTCCTTGTTTCAGACTCTTGACCATGCCCAGATCCTGGTTTATGTCTGTATCATTCCTTGGTTCTACACCAGTTTTTCTGATTCTCAACTCCTGCCCTGACTTGAATTAAACCTGTCCTACTATTTTTAAAAGCAAAGCCCAACCTTCTTTCATTGATTTATTTATATGTATCATTTGGACAGATGTAACATTGCAAAATTATTGGATTGAGTTGTCACGAAGTTAATCTGTTTTTCTGTGTGAGACAGATGAAAAAAAATATTTGAAAACATGGTCACATACAGCTAATTTAGCTGTACTATTTCCTAAGTTTGCTTGGCAGAGTGTTGATGGCAAGGAAGAAAAGCATCAACTGGAAAATTGATTATTTGATGTCATATATAGACATAGATTAAGATCCCATAGCTAAATTGGTTCAGGATGAAATAAAATCCTAGCGCTTTACCTAATGTTTCTCTTCATATTTTAAACTCATCATGATGAGACCAACTGTCAGCTCTCTGAATATAAACTTAGGAGAATATTTTGCAAAGTGTAGTGGGAAGGGAAGGACCTTTGGCCTCAAGAGACCCAACCTAAACTTATACTCTGTGACATATCAGCTGAGTAGCCTTAGAGAAGTCATTGATCCCTCTGATTTTCAGGGTATTCAATAAAATCCATTCTATAAAATAACCTGATATCATTTAAGTTGCTTCAGTTTATCTGAGAGGTGGGTAGATGGGACAGAGATGAAAACCACTCTAACTATATACAGGCACCATTTTTTCCTATCCCTTATAACTCCAGCCAGTGGAGTACCCTTTTTCCTCCTTTCCTGTAATCACCCCTCCCCCACTCATCTAGCCAATGTATTCTGGTGAATAACCATAAAACATGGACATAGTATTTTTTAAAGTGCAAGTGAAAGTGTTAGCATACCTACCACACTGCTTTCAAAGGCACGTAGTTGTACCTAAAGCTTTTCTGTCTCCAATTCCACAAAATCTATATAACCTAATTCTTCTCCTTCATTTGCTGAAACACAGACTTCTTGTTTTGCTCTATAGGGAAATCATGCTTGCAACTAAATTTGCTTATTTCTTGACATCAAACAAATGGTTGTATTTTGGGGTGGTGGTGACTAGAAGGGGAGGCCTGAAAATGCCAACTATCATACTCATCTCCCTCCAAGTCTCCCCCAAAGTCCATATACTTGTCTCACAGTGCAGGATCCCTAGGTGAGGAGCAAGCTCTTCCCACAAGATCTTGGTGGGGCGTGTATTGGCTTAGTGACTCTGCAACATACAACCAGCTCACAGTAGTAGAGCATGTATGTGAAACAAATAATAGTAGATCTCAACAAACCAGGAGAGAATGGTAGACATAGCAGTCATTTATCTGTAGTAAGTCTGAAATTTGGCTAGGCAGCCTTTGCAAAGACTTCTGCACTCCTCATGCAATTCTCTTCCCTGGGAAGAACTGCCTAGCCATCATTTCCTATGGTCTTTGACTACATCTACCCTCTGAATGTTCTCCCATGTCCATTGTTTTTACTGCTCAAATTTGATGAAGTAAAAGGAATTCATGACTTTTGGGAGGGTAGTTTCTTTAGTGTCTACTTTAGTCTAAAGACTGCATCTTATTTAGAGGGGAGGTGTTTCCATAGAACTAAGAAGGATGCAGGAATGCTCTAATTCACACCAGTAGTTAGCTCAACTAGATAATAAAAGTCAATTAAAGAGATAAGAATGGTTTTGAAGAACATAAGATGGTATACCTGGAAAGCACCAGTAGTTAGCTCAACTAGATAATAAAAGTCAATTAAAGAGATAAGAATGGTTTTGAAGAACATAAGATGGTATACCTGGAAAGCACCAAAAGAATCACCATAAAACAAATTCAAACAATAAAAGAATTCAGTGAAGTAATAGGAAATAAAATTGATGTGCAGAAATCTATAGCCTTCATATACCCAAATAATTAACTATTAGGTGACATAATGGGAGAAAAAATCATTAACAAAATATTTAAATGTTAAGCAATAGAGTATTGCTTTTTACAGCTTTACTGAAGTATTAGAAACACATTTTAAAATAAATATGCAAAATCTCCATTAGGAATTTTAAAACGCTCCTGAAAGACATAAAATTAGACTTCAACTAATACTGAAAATTACTTGTTTCATGAGCAATGAAAAAAATGAAACAGATTTATGAAAACATTAATACAGAGATTGGGATGTAACCCATCAGAGGTCGTAGACCTCTGAGAATCACTGATTCTCTAGTGATTTTCCTTCTCTCTCTTTTTTTTGTTCTTTCTTTTCTTCCTTTTTTCTTCCTTTCTTTCTCTCCCTCCCTCCCCTCTCCTTCCTTCCTTCCTTCCTTCCTTCCTTCCTTCCTTCCTTCCTTCTTTTTTCTTTTCTTTTCTTTTTTCTTTTCTTTTCTTTTCTTTTCTTTTCTTTTCTTTTCTTTTCTTTTCTTTTCTTTTCCTTTCTTCTTTCCTTTCCTTTCCTTTCCTTTCTCCCTCCATCTCTCTCTCTACCTCCCTTATTTCTTCTTTTCCTCCTTTCCTCCTTTAGTTCCTTCCTTTCCTTTCTCTTTTCCCTTCCCTCCTCTCTCTGTTCCTTTTTTATTGTAATATATTTTCTTTAGGTTGTTAAAGAGCTAAGAAACAATTAGCACCCCAATACCATGAAGAAATTATCCATGAAGAATTATCCTTTTAGTTCTTTTCTCAAACCATAGAACTGTCTCATATCTATCAGTCTTAGGATCCCATGTTCATACTGCATCTATATCTTTGTTATACCATGTACTCTGCTTTGTGACTCAGCCTGATACTGTCATATGCTAGGCTCTCTCTAGAAAAAGGAATTGTTGAATGAATCCTTTTTTTCCCCTGAGTCACAGAGCAGAGTCAAAAGTTCACAGGATGCTGTCCTCCATAAGGTGCCTATCTGTGCTTGCTGATTATGAGCTATCTAAGGATAGGCTACAAATACTCATCAGTGTTTGTTAATGTGAAATCAAACAATGCAGCTGCTCATAAATCCCTATGGCTTCTATGCTTAGTAAATTACTGTTAAATCTGTAGTAACAAAAGCACAGGAGACTACTCAATGTTCTTAGACTAAATGATACTTGCACACATACACGTATACACACACACACACACACACACACACACTTGCATACACACTTGGATTAAACATGAAAGAAAAGAAAACATTATCTTGGTAATAATTATTTGTAGAAACTCAAAGTCTAAGATTTAATGTTTTGAACTTGTCAGCAGGTGCCCTGTTAATGCTGAACTGAACAATACTCTATAATATCTTGCTGTGTCCTTGGAAAAAAACCAACAACAATAAAGGAAAGAAAAATTAACTATTAGGAAACCTTGTGCATATGTTCTTTAGAACCTGAATCTTAGCGTTTTGTGTTTTCTTTTCCTTGCCAAAGTATATACTCTATATCAAATAAAGAACTGAGAAACTAGTAAGTGACACATAGTTCCTAAAACTCCCTTGTGATTTTGCTCAGCTCTTAAAATGAGGAATTGAAGCCAGAATGCTGTGCTTAATAAAATGATATTACCCATTTTTTAAAAAGTAAAACATTGAAAGTTTGAATTCCACAGCCTGTTATCATTTCAGTACAATGTAGCTGTCCTCAAATAACTGACCTTTTTCTTTTATTTTACTGTTTTTTTTAAAGTTCTTTTTCTTAAGAAGCATGCGGTTGGTTTTATTCATTTTAGTTAGGATGCAAACAAAAGCAGTTTTCAGGGAAAATTCCCTCTAGAAATATTAGCTGCTGTTAAAGCCCTTTTATTTGTCTGTTTTGGCAATACTTCAGGATCACTGGCAAGGAGAATGCTATCCACTGAAAAAGAGAATTGATTCATTCTATGGGAGACTTTTTTTAAAAAAGCAATTTCTAATTTATTGTCTTTGAAATTGAGAATTCTTCCACTGGAAATGTTGCCAAATTAAATACAAGCAAAATGAGATAAATGAAATTTTATTGTGGCATGATTATTTTGATGTCTGAGAAATAGATGGATCATAATAAAAAATGGAAACTTATTGTTTCATTTTTGGCTGGTTGATACATCCTCCCCTACCCAAATGATACATATTGTGAAGTTGTCATTTTGGAAAAAAATGGATTTTAACACTTGACTTAGCACATAAGAACTTTACAACTTTTAGAGCACTCATAAAAGAGATGAATCTTACCCATTGTGACACAAATACCTTCATCATTCCTGCTGAGTGATAATTCATTTCCTCATCATTGTGCCTCATCTACAGCAGGTTTAGCTGTGACTGCATGAGCTTTGCCAGCTTGGATATACTACATACAGAACTCTGTGTAACTCACAAGTATATTTAGTTTCTTTCACCAAATTGCATTGTGTGTAGGGGTGGGTGAGTGGGTGGGGTCACAAGGTTGGAAGAATGCATTTAGAAATGACTTCCTGTGGGGCGCCTGGGTGGCTGAGTCGGTTAAGCGTCCGACTTTCCCTTGGGTCATGATCTCGCGGTTTGTGGGTTCGAGCCCCGCGTCGGGCTCTGTGCTGACGGCCAGCTCGGAGCCTGGAGCCTGTTTCCGTCTGTGACTCCCTCTCTCTCTGACCTTCCCTGCTCATGCTGTCTCTCTCTCTCCCTCCTAGAAATAAATAAAACATTAAAAAAAAAAAAAAAAAAGGGCGCCTGGGTGGCTGAGTCGGTTAAGCGTCCGACTTTCGCTCGGGTCATGATCTCGCGGTTTGTGGGTTCGAGCCCCGCGTCGGGCTCTGTGCTGACTGCCAGCTCGGAGCCTGGAGCCTGTTTCCGTCTGTGACTCCCTCTCTCTCTGACCTCCCCTGCTCATGCTGTCTCTCTCTCTCCCTCCTAGAAATAAATAAAACATTTAAAAAATAAAAAAAATAAAAAAATAAAAAAATAAAAAAAAAAAAAAGAAATGACTTCCTGTGTTTTTAGGTTTTCTTGTCAATGGGAAATAAAACCTGAAGAATGGGAGACAACTTAATAGTGCTCCTTTTCAAAGAGAGAGGGGAGGGGGAAGTGTATTGTTTTATTTGATAGCTTACACTGAGAACAGAATTCAGAAAAAAAACATTTGCTAATCATTCTCCCCAGTTCAGTTCTCCCCTCAAATAAGCATTTTTGCATGTAAATAATCCCTTTTCTTGGGTGAAGCAATACTTGTAACACCTCTCTGGTTGTGGCTAAAGGGAAGTGAAGGAGCCAATTCTATTTTCATGTCTGTTTGAAGAGTGAAAAGAGAAGGAAATAAGAGTACCTACATATTATGATTATGAAAGATACAGAAAAGGTGTTGAAGTGTCATAAAAAGTCTGGGAGAAGAATGGAAAGACATTAAGACTGCCCAGCAATGTGCCAGCAATCCAAGTGGCTGCTACTAGGTGCCCAGTGAAAGAGGGGAAGGGCGCAGGATGAAGGTTAAAGCAAGTGTATTTTAAGTCTGGATAGTGAAAGAGTAATGGCACAATCTTACCTAATGATGTGTTTAATTAGTGAAAAACATATTACTGGAATTTAAACTATTTTTTGATTGACTCCTATATATAAAGCCCATGAGAAATACACCAAAATAAGAGTTAATTGGTCTTTAAAACTCAAAGAATAATTTAAGAATCTTTGTCATCAATAAAAGACAAAAATCTCCTTATCACTTGCTTGACTTTATGCTTAATCTTAAGTGTCTCAAGTACTTTTAGAATCCGTTCATCCATTCTCTTTGTGAATTTGTGTATTATTTTATTTTGTTTATTTACATTGAAAGAGAGAGAGAGAGAGAGAGAGAGAGAGAGAGAGAGAGAGAGAGCATGCTCACTGCTCACCAGCAGGAGAGGAGCAGAAAGGAGAGAGAGAATTCCAAGCAGACTCCACACTGTTAATGCAGAGCCAGACACAGGGCTGGATCCCACCACCAGGCTCAGTCCCATGAACCTTGAGATCATGACCTGAGCAGAAATCAAGAGTTTGATGCTTAACTGACTGAGCCACCCAGGTACCCCTGTGTTTGTTTATTCTTAACAGAATGAAGGAATTTTTCCCTTCTCCATCTTTCCATTTTACTTTCTTCTAAATTAGGGATTGATTATTATCCTTAGAGATACTTTATACTCTGCTGGAGGGAATCAAGAAATCAGAGAATACACATTATAACCAAGATTTTGCTTGGCTTCTTCCTATCCTCCCTCCCTTCCTTCCTTCCTTCCTTCCTTCCTTCCTTCCTTCCTTCCTTCCTTCCTTCCTTCCTTCTTCTCTCCCTCTCTCCCTTCCTTTCTCTATTTATCTATAGATTTAGAAGAAACCCAGGTGAAATAAAACATGTCTTCAATTTTATATTTTTTATTTGACTGAGCCTTCAACATCAAAACTAATACCTCATGATAGCTTCATAAGAGCGATTGGATAACATTACTGTAGGTAATGCGGACATAACCAAAGAATGTAAATGATACGTTGTTACCCTCAAGAAGCTTACATTTTAGCTTCAGGAGCCACATAACGAATATATGACTACATTAGTGAAATCATTTCCTATGTTATAAGTGTGAGGGAGAAAAGCAAACAAACAAAGCCCTGTAACATAGCTCAGTACCGGCTGTTTTGAGTAGATTTCCTTTAGGTAACTTGGTCAGGGAAACTTTTCTGAGGAAGTAGTGTTTGACCTGAAATGTAAAGCATGGTAAACAACCATAAATCAGCCAAGATTGACTTTTGTAGGAAGATAAAACAAGTGTAAGTAGATGAGAAAACTGTCATGATAGGTCAACTGAAGAAGGGAGGAAAGGTGATCGGTAAAGTCTGGGGAAAGTGGTGGAATGTGTGAGATAGAACGGAAGTGTAAGGTGGAAAATAAATCATGTGAGAAAATAAACAATGTAAATTTTAGGTCTTTCTAAGAAGTTTGGATTTTATTCCAAGTAGAATTAGCAGTCATCAAAAGCATTTAAAAGGAGGAAGTCATACAACCTTTGTTTCAAATATTCTTGCAGTAGGAGAACAAATAGTGGATGGGAAAAGTGAGAACAGAGCTGGTTGTGGGCGACTACAACAATCCAGTTGACAGATAACTGGTGTGGACGAGGACAACAGCCAAAAAGAAAGTGAATATCTTTGATTCGGCTCCAGATACTTATGAGATGATAACAGTGTATTGGCTAAAACTGTAGAACTGGAAATCAAACTGGCTGGAAATCAAACTAATCAAACCAAATCAAACCAATTAAATTTTGACATTCAGTCAGACCAAAATTTCAAGTGATTAGGCAAACCACTTTATTTTTGTGTATTTTGTTTTGTTTTTATTTTTGTGGAAGGGAGAATAATAGCTGCTAGATTTTTTAATGAAGATTAATAAAATAGTCCATATCAGGAACTTGGAACAGAGTCTGAAACATAGTAGTCAGTCAATATATCAGTTACTAATAACACTGTTTTAGAATTGATGGAATTGCTGATTATATTTGGAGGAAAAGGAGAAGAAATCAGAGAGCGTTAGCTTAAATATTGGATGAATACTCAATGTACATATAACCTGATGGTATGAGGAAAGAGTGCCGCGATGACGATGAAAGACAGAGGGGGCTCAAATGTTCGTTCCTGGAAATATTTTATTCAGAATATTTGTTAGATATCCAGTGTGGTTGTTGAGAAGAAAGCTGGATATATGACTGTAAACCTTATGGCAGAGATTATAACTACAGATATATAGATTATAGAAACCATCTGCAGATAAACAAATAGTATATATGGATTCAATTAGAAAGCTTACTTTTAGAAAACATATAGGAAGAAATGAAAACCAAGGATAACATTCTAATATTCTACTTTGAGTTCATTGGGGGGAAGATGATATAGCAAGGTTAGTGACAAGGACGTATTTATTATGCAGTGGAATATAAAATTTATATTTTAAGCTTAAAATAAGGATAATCAAAAGATATTTTATGCTAATATATGACAGCTTTGGTCTAGATACCTTGACCTCTGGGGATAAATACTCTTGCTTCTAAACTTTTAGGCATTATGGTGAAAATATTTACAAAGCATGCTACTTTCTCTAAGAGAAACTATTTTCTATGTCTCAAAATGAAAGTCAACTCTGACCTTTAGATCCACATTCTTGGCATCACAAGGTCATCTAAATCCTGAGTATGAACAGGTTTCTCAAGCAGATGAAAAGGGCACTGCATTTCCCATATTATATTCCCTCTCTCTCCAGTGATTGGTTCTTCATCTTTCACTATTAACTTCTTCTAGAGATTTCTTCTAGGAAGGCAAACATTCTGTCCTTGAAAATTTCAAAAGTTTAAGAAAAGAACTTGTAAAATTTCTAAAATTATTTACTCTAAATTTAATAAATTAAAAAGAAAATATTCAGAGATAATATTGTCTCAAGATACTGTATACAATATTCTATTTCCACTATTAAGGAAGTATAGTTTCCCATTAAAATACTGATACTCTTCCTTAAAACATAATAATTATAACAAATTACATTTATGGAGCGTAGATAATGTACTAACACTGTAATAACAGCTTTGCAAAGGTAATCTTTCAGATAATTACTATTAATCTACTGATGGATATTTGTCTGAAAAAAAGAACTTAGTGAGAAAAGAAGGTAAGATCAGGAGAATACCCAGGTGACCACACACACACAAACCTCAAACTTGCCCTAGGACTGAGACAAAAATGAAGACCGGCTTCACAAACTCCCCCATGATAGTTTAGGTCTTTGTGTTAACACTGTTTTGGAAAAACACAATAATCCAGTGGTTACCAAAAAATGCACTGGATCCGTACAGAGCAAAGTTTGTATTCTCCTTTCTTGGTAACCATAGAATCTTGGATAAGTTACTTTTTTTGAGCTTAAGTTTGGAAAACAGTGATAAGCATTTATCTCATTTTCTACCTGACAGGACAAAAGAATATATTAAATGAGCAAAACCCTTTAAATACAGTAAGCTGTCAGTAGATGTTCAGCATTATTACTGTTCAAAAAAACTGACAGGACAAACTGATTATCTTTTATTATTTTCATTGAAATAGCAATAAAGCCAACTGTCAATCATGTTTTTGTTTTCCCTTGCCTCTGAAGACAGGTCTAGTAAGAGGTTGCTGTGGCTGAGGTCAAAGAGGTTGCTGCCTATTTTCTCCTCTAGGATTTTGATGACTTCCTGTCTCATTTAGGTGTTTCATCCATTTTGAAGTTATTTTTGTATATCGTGGAAGAAAGCAATCCAGTTTCATTCTTTTGCATGCTTCTGTCCAGTTTTGCCAGTACCATTTGCTGAAGAGACTTTCTTTTCTCCATTGGATATTCTTTTCTGATTTGTTGAAGATGAGTTGGCCATACATTTGTGGGTACACTTCTGAGTTCTCTATTCTATTCCATTGATCTATGTGTCTGTTTTTGTGTCAGTACCATAGGGTCTTGATGATTATGGCTTTGTAATATAGTTTGAAGTTCAGAATTGTGATGCCTACACCTTTGGTTTTCTTTTTCAACATTATTTTGGCTATTTGCGGTCTTTTATGGTTCCAGACAAATTTTGGAATTGTTTGTTCTAGCTCTGTGAAGAGTGCTTATACTGTTTTGATAGGAATCGTGTTGAATGTGTAGACTGCTTTGGATTTTATTCATATGTGGAACTTAAGAAATACAACAGAGGAATATAGGGGAAGGAAAGGAAAAATAAGATAAAAACAGAGAATGGAGAGAGACCATAAGAGACTCCTAAATACAGAGAACAAACAAGGGTTTCTGGAGGGGAGACGGGTGGGGGTATGGCTAAATGGGTGATGGGCATTAAGGAGGACACTTGTTAGGATGAACACTGGGTGTTGTTATGTGTAAGTGATAAATTATTGGGTTCTACTCCTGAAACTAATACTATACTGTATGTTAACTAACTTGAATTTATATTTTAAAGAAACCTTATAAGGAGAAGCAATGGTACAAATATTTTGTGATATATTCAATGTAAATGCTCACAGGTAATCCTAATAACATACAAGGAGGAAACTGGAAGTGAGCTGGGCATCACAAGGGCAACTGAAGTTTTAAAGTTGTTCCTAGCCAAATTACCCTCCCATAATGAGTCTGTTTGCATTTTTCTTAATTTTTCATACATTATTTAAGACCAAAGCATTCCTCAGTAGTGATATCCAATGAAAGAATGTGAGTGTGCCCACATTATGAAGAATTAAGTTTAACTACTTAATATTTATTATAGCACCTTCTGTTAGAACAATAAAAAAGGAGTGATTCTAAACTCCTATTGGGAACCTCTTACAGTGATGGGTAATGTTTTACTTATCTCCACTGGCAGTAAAGAGCTTTCTATCAGAGTTGAAAGAACTCTCCCTGAAACCATATTGGAATTTAAAATGGGGAGCTGCATATATTCAAAGTTAATCTAAAACTCTAGCATGTTTTTATGTGGGTGGCCATATAACAAACAACAATTAAAGCAAAACTACAAAACTATTTACTTTTCTAAAAAAAATTAATTTCTTAAGTTACCCAACATTAAACCTTTGAACACTATCAAGGGCTGGCTTCATCAGTTTATGTTTCCAGAATACTCACTTGCCTTCAATCCCCACGAACACCAGCCAAATGCAAACACACACACATACACACACACACACACACACACACACACACACACACACACACAGAGTTACAAGAATTTCATAAATTTCCTGATGGACAATTGCTTTCTGAGGATATTCCTGAGGGTTTTGTCTTCCTGAGTCTTAAACTTTGTAACATCCAAAATGTTCATGCTAGCATGGAAACACTCATGAGTATTTGTGCATTGTTTAGTGGTCAATCTATTCATCTCATACAACTACTGAAAAATTCAGATTTCCTTAAATAATAAATGATTCTCTTCTAAATATTGCAATGCTTTTTTACATGTAACAAATCAAGATAAATACAAAAATTTCATGCTTTCCCACATATTTGACAAAATCTATAATATTATTTAATTTCTCCTAAACTCTCAACCAAAATTGCAAGTCTAATATATCTGACAGCCTAAATAGTTCAACAATCTTAAAAATCCATCAGTACACATACACTTATTATGATGATTACAAACCATATTATCATATCCTTCCTGAGAGTTATAACAATAGAAAGGGTTACTATAATTTTAAATTTACTACTTTTATCATCAGCATATCATAAACTATCATCATCAGTTTTTGGTTATTCTTTCTGAATAAAGGTTCTCAGGTTTTGGCAAACTTACTAGATAACAGGAGAAAGAGAGTTGTTATTATTTTACAAGAGAAAATGTTCAGACAGAAGCCTATATAGTGATTTTCACTTTCTCAACTCAGGATTCAGTTTCAATGGACTAAACATCTGGATTATTTCACTGACATTGTCTAAAATCCACGATATAGATTAGAAAGAAACAACCTTTAGCGGCACCTGGGTGGCTCAGTCAGTTAAGCGTCTGACTTGGGTCAAGTCATGATCTCAGAGTTTGTAGGTTCAAACCCTACACTGGGCTCTGTGCTGACAGTTCAGAGCCTGGAGCTTCCTTCATTCTGTGCCTTTCTCTCTCTGTCCTTACCCCATTTGCTTTCTCTCTCTCTCTCAAATAAATATTAAAAACATTAAAAATTTTTAAAAAGATACACAAATAACCTTTCAATGTATTAAATATAGCAGGAAAAAAAGCATTTCTCATCTCAAAAGACCAAGTGAATGTGGGTAAGCAGAGCTTTGTGCTGGATCTGAACCCCTAAAACCTTTGCTAAAAAAGAAGACCTTGAGTTTTGGTTTGCTCAGTCTAAAAGCACATAGAAAACCCAAATTGGCTGATATATTGAGAAAGTCTTACAAAGTCTCCAAAATTAAAATTAGAGAGAGAACAAAAATTAAATTGAAACACAGGAACAATCTATAAGTTCAAGTCCAGTTATTAGGAAGAACAGGAAGGAGGGGAGGAGGAAGACCCTGAGAAACTGGAGCAGCGTGTGAGGCCAAATACATATCACACAGTGGTCTGAAAATACTCATGAGGAGAAATTAGTTTAAGTGAACCAGCACTAGTATCTTCTGGCTTCTAGAAACAGTAATGTTTTTTTTTCCTCGAGAAGAAACCAACTTTATCTCATACCTCAAAGGTTTTTCATAAATACAATTTTATGGGAAGTGAGTGGCTCACGGTAAAAATAAATAAGTAAGAAATGGAAAAGGGGGAAGAATCGGAGAGAACCAGCAGTGTATTGGGTTCTTGTCCTTGTTTTGAGACTCTGCTTATTCTCACTTTCCCAGGTAAGGAGGTTTGGACAAGCCATAGCCTTGGACTGCAATTAATCACAGGCTATTCCCAATCTTTCTACAAATGTATGGGAGGAAGTTTCCAGACAAGAAATGCTAAACAAACTCCTGACTTCAAGTCCTTAGTCAAGTAGTGACCAGAACTCTACTGTCTTCTGTCTGTGAGGCTCTTCAAATCTTTGATCTCTCTTCTAGAGATCAGATTGCATCCCCTCTTCCTAGTTCTGGTCTGGAGCTCAGCAACATCACAGTTTAGTCATCTTTCCTTTTTGCATTTCTATGCTGTTAATATTGGTGAATTTGTTCTTAGTTTTATTTTTCATTTTATATATTGTTATGGACTAGATATTTGTGTCCCTCCCCAAATCTACATGTTGAGGTCCTAGTACTCAATGTGATAGTATTTAAATACGGGGCCTCTACGGTGTAATTGGGGTTAATTAAATATTGAAGGTGGGTGCTCCTGATGGGATTAGTGGTCTTGTTCAAGGCAGTCAGAGAACTCTTTCCACATGCACACACTGACAAAAGGCCATGGTGAGAATGTAATGAGAGGGCAGCCATCTGGAAGCCAGGAACTGAATCAGGCACCACCTTGGTATTTTTTTAACAACAGCTTGAGATGACTAAAACAAACAGTATCAACATTTGATGAGTATTTATAAAGGAAGTGTGCTAGTCACCTATTGCCCTAATGAATAACTTTTCTCATCCATTTAATGATAAATGAAAGAAAACCCAAGAAAAATGAAACTGAGTTCTGGCCAAGGTAGAGATAGAACTTGAGTATTCTCCTAGTGAGAATATAAATTGGTATTTCTACTGTGAAAATTATGTTAACAGTGTGCTTTGAAATACTTTTACTTGTTAATCCTCTCTCTCAGGATGTGTCCTAAGGTTAGAATTAGAGATGTAAAAGATTTGCTTGCTGCTCATGGTCCAGACGGATACATTATTATATTTTGTTAAAACAAACTCATGGTGAGCATCTAAAAACAAAACAAATAAAAAACAACAAAAAAGCCAGCAACAGTAACTTGACATATAGATATGTTATTATTTACTTCCCAATATTGGATAAGTCACTACAAAATTAACTTATCTCTACATGTATATTCACTCACTGACTCAATAAACTTAAGTGAACCCTGGCTATGTGCCCAATTTATATCCCTGGTCCAGACTACTTCCCTCAAAGCCAGGCTTGTATGACTTGTACCTATTGGACCCTCAATTTGAAAGTCTAAGAAATGTCTTAATATTCCCTGAATTGACTTCTTCTGCTCCCACAATTTTGGACTGCTCACGCTGAAAGTTTGGATCAGCCTTCATGCCTATGACTTTATCACACTCCACATTTGGTACATAGGCATATTCTCTCAGCTCCATCCTCACTTATTAACCTCTTCTGTTGCTCCCAGACATTTAGATGCTAACAGTATATCTCACTCGGATTAATGCAAAAGCCTCCATGGACTCCCTTATTCATGCTTTGTCCCTATAGTTTAATTTCTCACAGTACACAGAGGGATAATTTTTGAATGAGTCAAGAGAGGTTACCTGGGATGTCAAAACCCTCTGATAGCTCCCCATCCTTCCCAGCACAAAAGTCACTGTGCTTTTAGTGGCTTATAAGCTTCTTGTGGTCTGGCTCAACACCACTTCTGGCTTCATCTCCCATAACCCTCCCCTGTGCTATTTACTACATTCAAACTACACTTACTTCCTTTATATTCTTTGGCCATATCAAACCCATACCTGCCTCAAGGCCTTTTGTTCTTACTTTCCTTCTGACCAAGATCCTCTCTCCTCAACGGCTGCCAGATATATCCCTCCCATCTTTCAATATCTGCTCAAATATCTTTATTTTTTGGTAACACATTCCTTTCTCACCCTATGTAGAGTTGTGCAATCCAGTACTCTTATACTCCTTACTTTATATTCCCTCATAACTTAGGTCCCTTTTCATATACTGTATATTTTTATATAACTGTTAGTTGGTTGGTTATTATCTGCCTCTACTGACTAAACAGAAAAATCCACCTGTGCAAGGATTTATTTTTACCTATGAAAAAACAGGTGTGTACTAATTATTGGCTAGTGAATAAATCAGTAAAGTACTGGTTTATTTGTAGTATCAGTAGATGCTCATAGGACCTCGTATCTTACTAAAAATCTGCCAAAATACACTGATGCTCTTTCTTTTGCATTTTTTAAGTTTATTTATTTATTTTGAGAAGTGAGGGAGGAGTAGAGAGAAAGGGAGAGGGAGAGAATTCCAAGCAGGCTCCACACTGTCAGTGAAGAGCCTGATGTGGGGCTCAAACTCAGAACTTGCAAGTCCATGACCTGAGCTGAAACCAAGAGTTGATGCTTAACCGACTGAGCCACATAGGCACCCTTCCCATACACTAATGTTCTAAAGAAAGATTTTCGAAAGCTTTTTTTTTTTCAGTATAAATTTCCTTGTTCATACTTGATATGAAACTATCATAGCTTCCTGCTTCAAAAGGACAATAGTGGATTTGGAAATGAAAATATCCCCTGGAGGCTGGTATGGCCCAGTTGCTTAAAAAAACCTAGAACATCATTCTCTATCCAAAACTCAAAAAATACTTTGCTTGACCAAGGAGCAGTGATGGAAAAAGCTCCAGTAATGACTGATATTCACTTTCTCCCAGTCTCTAAAGAATGGAGCTTAATTTATATCTTCATCGATTTTAGGAAAACACTGTGAGAGGTGCCTGGGTGGTACAGTTTGTTAAGCATCTGACTCTTGGTTTCAACTCAGGTCATGATCTCACTGTTCATGAGTTTAAGCCATGTGTCAGTCTCTGTGCTGACAGCACAGAAACCTGCATATGATTCTCTCTCCCTCTCTCTCTGCCCTGTCTCTGACAACTCTTCCCGTCTCTCTCTCTCTCTCTGTTTCTCTCAAAATAACTAAAATTAAAAATAAAATTAGAAAAAGAAAAACACTGGGACATGTCTTGCATTGTTTCATTTGTTACATATTAATATTGCTTTTTATATTATTTTATATTTAAATTAATACTTTTATTAGGCAAAAAGGATCTATCCATTTGCATTTTTTGAACTTCCCAACCTCTGGAAGAACTATGATAATTCTGGAAGCAGCCCCTCTCAATCATTCTACTCACTTTTTGTGTGTATTGTTCAGAAACAGAATACTTTGTAATAATCATTAATGAATCTCTGCATTTAACCAACATTCTTTATAGACTTTGGAAGACAAATATTACTTTTTTTTTTTTTTTTTTGGTGATAGGTGTCTATAGGGTTGAAATATCTTTCAGGTAAAATGATTTTGAGGTTAGAAAAATAGTCAGTACTTTTTCCAAAACTGAATCCTTAGAAAGGAGACATAAAGGCAAATCTTCACACCACCTACGTTTATATTTTTTGTCAGAATTAACTGTTTCAAGAATAGAGATCTTTTCTTGGAGGGGCTCCTTGATATATTTTCAGCACCTAGTCTAGTGTTTGGGCCAGAAAAAAATTCAATATATTCTTATTAAATTAGTGAATGAGCCCCAGTTGCTCTTTTATTCGGATGGCTTATTACCTTAATACATTCAGAGAAGAGCAATATTTTATTATAATGAACTAGGAGACAGTTTGGGTTGCTAATTAGATGTCACCAATAAACTGGATTCTCACAGCCTTTACATGCAGTGCTGAAAACCTTGCTTTGGTTTATTTGCCATCTTTTGTATAATCCTTTCCAACTATTTATTAACCTCCAAATTTGTGTGAGAAGGGCTGACTTTTGAAGGTGGTGACATTTGTCTAAACTCTGGCACTGTTTTTGTTTCTTAATTTTTAAATTCCTGTAATGATTTCTTTTACTTTTTTTAAATTTATTTTTTAATTTAATTAAGGAATGTATTTATTTGGAGAGAGAGTGCGAGCAGGGGAGAGGCCAAGAGAGGGGGAGAGAGAATCCTAAGCAGGTTCCACAATGTCAGCACAGAGCCAGAGGAGGGAGTCAGTTTCATGAACTGTGAGATCATGACCTGAACCGAAATCAAGAGTTGGGTCCTTAACTGACTGAGCCATGCAGGCACCCCTCTCTTTTTTTGTTTTTAATAAAACATTGCCCCCTGCACTGATATTCTTCTTTATTTCTTCTCCCTATTTGTTTCTCAGTAAGAGTGTGAAATTCAGATTCTCATTGAAAACCATCTATTTATAAACTATTTTTTTCTATTTTGGCTTTAAGTCATCTATTTGTATAGGTTTATTAATGAGTTTTCAGTAAATAATGACTTCATAATCATCCCTTAAGGTTGTATTTTCATGGCTGTGTTGTTCAAGGTATCAACCAATAGGGTGGGATGAGGTGTCCAGACAACAATATCTGTCCATGCCAATTGAGAAACTCTTAAGAACTGTGAAACTCAGTCCACTGAGATGTCATCTTATTAACCAGCATCACTTTGACCAAGTGGGGGCTGATTTGCTTCTTCAAAACTTACCAAAAAGAACTAACAAGCTTCATCTTTTTGTTTTGTTACATTCACACAATAGTTAAAATATTTCCCATAAAAATCTGGACATGCAACATATGCATCTGAAAAGACTGGATCCATATTCCTATATGGCAACACTTTAAACAATTGAACTTGAAACACTTGAACACTCTTTAGAGCAATTCTTCTTCTTTAAACGATCTAGTCAAAAAAATCTCCAAATCATCTAGTACAAAAAAAATAAAAAGATATAATTATGGACATTACTATCCTGGACCATGTTGGCATTTGAATTTGTAGCCTACCTTATTGCAATCCATAATATCCATAGTTTAGTATAGTCATTTGTGAATAGGAATGTGAACAATAATTCAGAAAAATACTATTGAACACCTGCTACAATGAAACATACTAGAACCAAATGCCTCAGTTCTCTAGAAGGTACATTCCTTGAGAATCCTAGAGAAGGAAGGTTTTATATTCTATTGGATTTTAACTGAAAGCAAACCCATAGCCTCTAAGTTGAAAGTGACAGAAACAAAATTTGGAATACCACTCCTATTATATATTGATCTAAAAGAAGCTGCAGTTTTCTCAAGAGATACTGGTCATAGAATTCTAGTAACAATAAAGTACTGAAATTTCTTTTACAGTTACTTTTATGGTAGCCTAAATTGATTTAATAGAGCACTGTGAAATCAATTCATTCCCTTACTCTTAGACTGAATTATCTTGATTTGAATTGTGGGTGAACCAGGCCATCCAACAATTATGGGGATGCATGGTTGTATGATGTATTATCCATAAGGCTGCCACCTGAAGAATGGAAGCAGATGTAGAAAAGTAATTGTGAATGGAGTTCTCCATAAATTGAATACCACCGAATGGCAAGTATTTGCAGGCACACTAAATGCATATCTTTATATCAAGGAAAGAATTATCACATGCATTCATATGCATAAAAGATTGGAAATGTAGAAATTATAGCTCATATAGCAGTGGCATAACTGGATATACTGTTTTAACCAGTCCTTTAATATTTATGAGACAATCTTTAGCATTGTACATCTATCTTTTATTCTCTTCAAGTAGAAATATTCTTTAGAAAGTAAGTATGTTTGAAGGGAAGGGCATGTGTTTAGCATATACACAGAATATCTTATTAATGGCTAATTATAGCGGCTAATATATACTAAATGTTTTCTATGTCCTAGATAGTCTGCAAAGAAGTTTCCATATATTATTTCATATAGCATTATGAGTAACTTCTTTTTTGTTTATTTATTTATTTAATTATATTTTTAATTGTTTAGTTATTTTGGAGAGAGTGAGAGCGAGAGAGAACACAAGTGGGAGAGGGGCAGAGAGAGGGGTACAGAGGATATGAAGCATGCTCCACCCTGACAGCAGAGAGCATGAGTGGGACTCCAAATCACGAACCGTGAGATCATGACCTGAGCCAAAGTGGGATGCTTAACTGGCTGAGGCACCCAGGCGCCCCTATGAGCAAGTTCTTACCATAGGCTAAATGAGGCTTGGAGAGATAGTATGACTTGTCCAGGCCACAAAACTAGTAAGTCCTGGAACTGGGGTGGAACTCTGGCAAACTGCACTGGCTCTGCTGTGGACTGTTATATATGATATATATATGATGCTTCTTCAGGAGGTCATTTTTTGGAGTCAGAGAGCATGGCTCTAGAACCCAAATATCCTTTAGGGCTTTGTATGTTACCACATGCGTGCTGTGTACTGGCAAAAGTCAGCTGCATCATTAATTGAACACTTTGCCTGTGACCTTCTGTTTTTCATCAGAATTTCAGATTCGTGTGTTAATTTTTTGCCAAAACAATCCTTTAAACTTTTTTTTTATTCTTCGGTAAATGAACTTCTTACTGAAATGTGTGCCAAAATTGCTTTAATGATTGTATTTCTTGCTTTCTCTAAATATTTTTGAGCATCTGTATGGTTTAGTCACAGTATAAATAATACAGCTGCAAAAATAAATATATTACACATGGATTTTAGCTTTGATAGTCACATAGTTATACACCAAACAGTAAGATAAAACCTGCATAATAAAAAAGAATTTGCAATGCTCTGAGCATATAATTTTTCAGTTTTTAGTTTATTAACAACCCGAGTGGAAAAAACAGTCTTTCACTAAAGTACAGATTTTAAACAGCTATGGGCATGTATTTTAAACAAAGGAAGCACATTTTTATGTTGATAATCAACATTATCAGAATTAAAGCTAGTCTGATGCTTCATCAAACATTCTTAAGTCCAGAAAAATCATTGCTTTGATATTACAAATGTTACACCCTTACCATTATACATTGGATGTTGAAATCTGAAGATGAACAAGGGCAGAGGGAAGAAGAAGTTAAAGATAACAGAAGAAAAATGGATTCAGTTTGGCAGATATGTCCAGTTATCTTGCAAATATTTATAACATCCTGATCAATGCCTATCCATTATAGACCATCTGTATACCTTTGCTCATTTCCCTCAGAAAGGAAATAATCCCTTTGAACTTCTATTTTATTTCAGGTATAAGCATTTTATAGAACTTCTTAAGGCAGCTTCATATTATAATTATCCTGTGCACCTGTTTTACTTTCTCTGAGTATGGATAGTTTGAATCCAGACCTATGTTTCTTTAATAATTAAATGCATTTTTAGTACATGGCATATTCCAGAAAATACTTGTTCTATTAAATTCACCTAATGTGGTTTATCCAGGGCTATTAGAATCATTAAAAGCATTAAGGTAAATTTTTAGAGTAAACTTTATATAAAATTCAGCAAGGATCTGGGGCTTTCCACTTGAGTAAGCTTCCTGGGTCAGAGACAAAGGGTAGTCTGTTGCTCATTAATAGCAATGGCCAGAAAATCATCATTTGTAAGTTCTCTGACCTCCAGTTCCCACAGGGTGAGGTAACGAGGGCCAGGTGATGCGTGCACATGCAATGGGTTGCATTATAAAAGAGAAACCCTGAGTTTATAGTGGACAGTTAACAAACTTGCCCTTTGCCCCAGAGGGAGACATTACTTTTACACTGACATTATACTGAGCAGTAAACAAACCTGCCCTGGCTGTGGAGATAGATTCAGTATCTCCAAAGGCTATTTGCTATACAAACATCCTTGAAAACATAGTCTTGACCAAAAAAAAAAAAAAAAAAAAGACAGTCAGTTCTTTTGCTAGCAAGCCATACAGAAATGTGAAAGGGCTATGGTACAGTGGATTCCAGCATCAGGGCTTTGAAGATCCAGATAGAAGACTGGCATCCAGATCTCAGACAATCATCTTCGGACAGTACATTGCACTTTTTGTATTGATTGGATTATTTTGTTAAAATTTTAACACTATGTTTTGAAGCACATGAGAGAAAGCACAAAATGTCGACCTAAACACTCAAGAAAATTCCAAATGGGGAGGAATCTTCACTTGAGAAATGGCTGAACTACAGACAATGGTAGAAAAAACTAAAAGGAACTTGACTGGTGACTTATGATAATTAAATGCCTGTCCTTCATAGAAGGCAGAAATTAGCTCCATCCACCCGTACCTGTTCTCAGCTTTGCTACTGCCAATCAGTATTTCCCACTAAAAATAGTCTTTCTCTGAGCATGGTCTCTGCATCCCTTGGAACTGAATCAGAACCTTTAGGAAATCTGTAATCTTTCAAACACATCAAATATACTTTCCTCACCATAAGACCTAAGGAAGTCACTGTTTTGGAAATTAAAAGTAATCATGAATTAAAGATATTCTAAGACTGAGGATATCTGCCATAAGAGAAAAAGAAATCCAGTCAGCATAATGAGAAAACTCCATGATATTGACAGTAATAAAATTGTAATTTAGTAGGAAGTAGGGAGGAAAAATACAAGGAGATTAGAGAATCATAGTCCATAATATATAAAAGATCTAGAGTGGCATCGTTTTCCAAGATTGTTTTTTGGGGACGACTCCATCTGAGTCACACTCATGACCTTATGCCAGGTTTTCTAAATCTTTTCTTATGTGTTGTAGAAAATGTTGGCTGGAGGAGGATTCTCTCTCAAGCCCTGGAATTTTCTTAACATGTAACTATTCAACAAAACCTCGTCTTTCTGTAACTAAAAGACAAGTAGAAGAGATTCTAAAGTTTATGACATCAACTAAATCTCTAAAATATGTAAGCACATTGTATGTGGTGGACCAGGAGATAAAGAAGAATATGAATAAATGATTTAACCAAAGGCAATTTTTAATTTTGTTGTAAATGATAGTATATCACCTGTGGGAAACCTATAAAAACATCTTAACAACACACACACACACACACACACACACACACACACACACACACACAAAGACTTGCAAATCAATATAGATAAAATGCTGGTATGTAAAAAATTCTAGGGATAGAAATCAACTAGAGGAAAGGAATATATCTGAAAAATAAGTTTATCACAGGTTTCCGAGAAAATATCCTAAATATCTGGAAATGAGCTTCTGGATACATTTTAGAACAGTATTTTTCAACTTCTACTGCATCCTGGAACTACTTGGATGAGCTTTAAAAATATTGATGCTTTAATCACACCCCCAGGAGTTCTCATACAATTGGTCAGATCTGTAGCCTAGTCATAGCTGAGGAATATTCTGGTGTGAGGCCAAGGAGTTGAGGAATATTACCTTGAATTTAACAGAGTAGGAACCATTTACAGAGAGTGATTAGAGGAGTGTTAAAAGGCGTACTTGCCCAAGGAATTGTTCTTACTATCAGGCAGTAGTACTTCTCCCTCGTAAAGATGTTACGTACTTGTAAAATCTCTGTTGAAATGTCAGTACTCTCAGGAAGAATAACAATTTACATTTATTGAAACCTGGAAAATAGTAAATAATCAGCATCATCATTATTTTCAGGGCTGATAATTAGCTGGTATACACCACTAATGCCACAGGTTCCGAGCCACAGGATCCCTGCTCCTTGTATACTGTCTTTCACATTATCCACAATATCCATATTGGGAAGTCCCTGTGCCCCCACTGGTCTTTAAACGCTTTCACAATCACCAGCTATTTGTATCAGTCAACACATTTGTCATGAAAAAAAGTTTCCCATTTGGCAATTGCCACAGCAAAATAGAGGATATTTAAGATACCAAAGAAACCAAGCTGTTAATAAAATGAGATGACAAAGCAGAAGCCCCTGGAGCACTCTCGTAGTCATGAGGTGGCACTTATTTTAGCTGCCCATTGGAGGACTGTAAGATTTCACTGGGAAGGAGTTAGGGGGCTTATAGACACAGGGAAAATAAATAAGAGGGCCATGGAAGAAAAAAATGGTTAATATGTGAATTAAACCTGAGCCTGGCCTATTTAGGACTAATAACATTTTTTTTTAAATCTGGCCCAGATTTTTGGGATGTCTGTATTCACATTATAACTACTGTATGCAGTATATTAACAAGCACGTAGATGCTGTTTATGTTAGCAATTTGAGTTTCTAATCTCTCAGTACTGTGAACTCATGAATTTTTATTATAATTTCTGAATGAAAATTGATTATTGTCATTATAATTTTAGAAACTTGTTAAATTCAAAAAAGATGAATAATACAAAGATGATTTATTGAATATTTACATAATATTTACCAATATATGAACTCCATATTCATTTAAGTATTCTTGTGTTTATTTTTTAAAATATTAAGTTCTACTCCAGTGCAAGGAATCATAAACATGGTCAGTGGTCCAACTAAATGGGATGTACAGTGTTTAAATCATTAGCTCATTGAGACAGACATTCATAGAAAAAACTTTAAGGGTAAATGTGTTTGAATGCATACATAATCATTTATTTGTGACATAAATTTATATATTTTTATAATGGTATATTTATTTGTGATATATATTTTATCACATATAAATAAATTGCAAGCTATTTAATAATTCCTTATCTTATATATCATTCATACTGTTTTAAAATTAAATTTTTTATTATAGGATAATTGTAAGCTTATATGTCATTGTAACATGTAATGCAAAGAGATTTCATGCAACCTTTACTCATTTTCCCCTAATGGCCACACCCTGCAAATCTTTAGAAAAAAAGAGCTTTTCGTGAATAGGCTGTTATGACAGGTGAGAATCAAGAGTATTCTCACCTTAGCACATGGCTGTTTTACTCCACCAAAAAACTTCTGGAAGCCTGAACATTACGGGAGTTTGGAAGGCAGGACCTAAAAGGCATGAGTTTGCCTCCATTGTCATGGCACTTGAGAGAGATAAGTAGACTAAATGGAGGGTTTAAACAAGCCCATGGTAGATTTTGTTCTCCAGAGTACTGGAAAATATGTAGACAGAGTGTAATTTTATTTTCTATTCAGCCTCAAACCAGTCCACTCTGTGTTTGGATTGAGGTGCTCCAACTCTCCCCTATCTGCTAAAGGGTTGGGGGGGGAAGAATGTTGTATCCATCCCTGGAAGGAAATATTATTTTCAGTTTTCATGGTTCCTTTGTATATAATGTGCCATCATACAGCCAAAAAAGTGAGATATGCTAAGATGCAGACATATGTGAATGGGAATTGGGAGACGTCATAAGAGCAGACTTACAGCTAAGCTAGATTTTAGAATTAGCAAACTAGGACTTTAAAACAGCTCTAAAGAGTGTGGCTTTCAGTGAAATAGAAAACTGGACAAAGTATATGCAATAACTCTTTTCAGGTAGAGCTAGCAGGTGGTGAAAGTTAATTCTGAGACAACAACAAAAATGAAGGGAACTCTATGATCTTCCTAACTTCATGACTTGATGCATTTCCAATGATAAAATAGAAAAGAACCAGTGAAGCATGACAGTTTCACTGAGTTGAGGAGACAGAAATCAAATTGGGGGTGGAGTTGGCAGCTGGAAAGGAGGGAGCTAAGCTGAGAAAGAACTCTACAGATTTCAGTAGGGAAACTCTTGAGACTACCCAGAATTCAAAGCTACTCACAGTAGGGTGACATTCCACAAAGCCAGAAAAAGACCAACTGCTAGGGATCTGTAGCTTGAAGGAGATGTTCAAATTCTTAGCAGCTATAATTGAGAAACTTCACTGAACACCCAGGACATTCAGTACTAGGTTTGCACTTTAAGAATAATATTAAATAGTCCTCAGGGTAATGGCTACTATAGAAGCATCTAAGTAGAAAACCATGCCTTGAATGTACCAAGCTGACTTAACTGTTACACAATTATCTGCCAAAACAATACTCTTTAAAGAAAAATAATAAATAATAACATAGCATACCTAATGTTAAGCATTCACTGGGGGAAAAAATACTGGACAGAGGATGCAGAACAAACTGTCATCTAAATCATGAGGAAATGCAACAATAGTACAGACAGAAAAAATAGAAATGATAGAATCTTTAGGGGAAACTGTTTTTGAAACAACTGTAATAAATATCCTCAAGGATTTAAGAGACAATGTGAAAATAATAAGGGATTTGTAGACCATTAAGAAGACTTAGTGGAATTATTTTGAAATACACAATATTCAAAGTAAAAAAGCATTGACTAGTTTAGATATTATAGCAGTTTAGACACTACAAAAGTGAACTTTGAGACCTAGCAATAGAAATTACCAAAATTGAAGCACAGAAATAAAGGCTGAAAAATCATTAACCAAGTCTTAGTCACCTATGAGCTAGCATCAAGTAGTTAAAACACATGTCCAAAAAAAGATGGCATTTGGAGAAACAAGAAAGAATTTTCAACAGTAATGAAAATTATAAGCCTATAGAACTGCAAAACTCAACTACACCCACGTAAAAAACCCAAAGAAACCCACATACAAGCTCATCAAAATCACATTTCTGTAAACTAGCAGTAACATGAAGAGCATAAATGCAGGCAGAGAACAGACAAAGTAGCTATAAGGAAAAAAAAGATAAGAATATCCTCTGACATCTTTGTAGAAACTAAGCACAGCAAATAAAAATGTCAGAAAAAAACAAAAACACTTTCAGCCTATTATTCTCTGCCCAGTGAAAATATACTTTTAAAATGAAGGTGAAGGAAAGCTTTCTACAGGCAAATCAAAATCGAAGGAGTGGGTCACCAGCAAACCTATACTATAAGTAATAGAAGAAATTGTTCAACTGAAGGGAAATGACAGTACAAGCTCCAATCTGCCCAAAGAATAATGAAGACACCGAATGGGAAATATGTAGTTAAATATAGGACTTTTTTTTCTCATTTAATATAATTCTATAAAAGACAACTGAAATTTTAAAGCAAGTAATAACAGTGTATTTATTCATTATTATCGCCTGAACTGGGAAAAATGGCCTAACAGCAGTAAAAAGGATCTAATAAAATAGAGTATCACACGGCATTAGAAGAATGGGGTATTGTTATATGCAATAACATGAATGAGTCTTATTGACAAAATGCTGAGCAAAGGAAATGAACTACAAACAAAAATCATTCTTATGATTTCATAGAAGTTAAACACAGGCAAAACTAAAGGTGTTAAAAGTCAGAATATCAGTTGCTTCTCAGGAGGGTTTTGAATTATTTTTAATGTTTATTTGAGAGAGAGAGAGACAGAGTATGAGTTGGGGAGGGGCAGAGAAAGAGGGAGACACAAAATCCGAAGCAGGCTTCTGAGCTGTTAGCACAGAGCCTGACACAGGGCTCGAACTCACAAACTGAGAGATCATGACCTGAGCCGAAGTCGAATGCCCAGCTGCCCAGTCACCCAGATGCCCCTACTCAGGAAGGTTTTGGCTCAAATACACGAAAAAAAATTTATTTGCCTGATATTGCTTGCTCTTTATTTGCATGGTGATTATTTTGGTATATACATATGTAAACTCATAAAGCAGTATAATAAATATTAGTGAACTTTAAACACTAAATTGCATTCATTTTATACTTCTATTAAATGATTTTTAATAAGATAAATATATATGTGATCTAGAACTGTGCCATTAAATATGGTTGGGAAACTATTTGAGATTTGAGGAATAAGTTTACAAACTAAATAACAGAAGATATCCCTTTATTCTTTTGATGGTTTTCCTCAATCTGGATTTGAAGACTGGAGTGTTAGCTGTTATGCAACCCTGAAAAGATCAGACTGAGAAAGAATCTTACATTAGAAGTCCCCCCACCCACCTCCCCGCCCCAAACAGAGATGTCCAAAGAACCTTTACCTCCTTTGAAGACCTTGAATGCTGCATAACTATTTGTAGAATATGATCTACTCTGGTGTTTTGTTTTTTTTTTTAATGTTTTATTTGTTTTTAGGAGAGAGAGAGAGACAGCGTGAGCAGGGGAGGGTCAGAGAGAGAGGGAGTCACAGGCTGAAACCGGCTCCAGGCTCTGAGCTGGCAGTCAGCACAGAGCCCGACGCGGGGCTCGAACCCACGAACCGCGAGATCATGACCTAAGCGAAAGTCGGACACTTAACCGACTAAGCCACCCAGGGGCCCCTACTCTGGTGTTTTTGATGAAGGAGATAATAAATGTTTTAATCATGTTTTTAAAGATAGACAAGGTGCATTTACAAATTAGTTCATGCAAATATATGTATATAAAAAACATACAAAATTGGAAGTTATGATCAATTAGATCAGCATTCTTTTCTGTTTGTTGTTAATTTCCCTGTGCTTCATAATATTTAAATAAATTTTATGATACTCTTAATTTGAATTTAGAGTGTTTTATGCATCTTCAAGCAGATATTTTCCCACAAGTTTCAATCTCCCAATGTCTGCACCAAGGGTACATTCTTTCCAATACCCACATGGTGTTAGTTCTTATTATCTAATAAATCATATTTCCTCAAATTAAACTACTTTTTCATAAGAGTGAAAATTAGTCCTGTGGCTCTGTCTTCTATTTTCTCATCTCTAGGTAGACTATTACATCTATTGAAGCTAAGTAGTGGGGAAAGTGGGGAGAAAAATGGTATTCTTAGCCATGGTATTACTGGCTCTCAGAAATGTGTAGATCAAAACTGACTTCTAAACAGTGGAGTTTGAAACTTGGTGATTTATCTTAAATAATATTGACATAGATAATTTCAGCTTTGCTGAACACTATCTTCCAGACAAAACTGATTATCGATATTTTATATTAATTTATTAGCAGCAAAAATGAAACGTTCTTGTTTCAGTTTTGCACTAAGAAATTACTGGAGCACCTGGGTGGCTCAGTTGGTTAAGCGTGCAACTTATGCTCAGGTCATGAATTAATGGTTTGTGGACCCAAGCCCCTGCGTTGGGCTCTGTGCTGACAGCTCACAGCCTGGAGCCTGCTTCAGATTCTGTGTCTCCCTCTCTCTCTGCTCTTTGCCTGCTTGTGCTCTGTCATTTTCTCTCTCTAAAAATAAATAAATATTAAAAATAATTTTAAAAAGAAATTACTTTAGATGCATTCTGTTGACTTATTTCTTGCTTACTTCCGTTATCAGATTTTCCCATGTACATCAAAATTATCAAGCAAAGATGAGGATTTTATTTTCATTTTGCTTATGTGCTACGTTAAAAAAGGAAAACAAAACTGCTGAATGAATATTTGACACTATATAATTGATGTAGCGTCAACAATATATACTCTAGATGTTCAGAGGAAAGTAAATTCAAAGACAGATGAAGCGAAAATTAGCCTTGAGCATGACAAATCTTGGTGCGAACACTAAAAGATGACTATTTCCTATTAAATTTGTCATGATAAACGATATAGAGAGTAAAAGTTATATTGGGAACTGAAAATGTTAAAACATTCAAAATCTCAAATGATGGCACAATAGGTATTGTACATCCTTAATATTATACTGGAACCTAATCTAACAGACCCCCCCAAGGACCATTAGAACTGTTTAATTATCTAGAGTCATATATACTTGTTTGACCTGATATTTACCATTGATTAGAATATAGACTCTGTCAAGTTATAGGATCACATGCAAATTTTGTCCACTTGAGGTACAAATTTTCTTTGTCCAATAAAAATACAACCCCAAAGATAGTTCATTGTCCTCAGGATGTTAATCATTTTGTCTTTAACTTTACAAGCTTATTTTAATGTGTCTTTTCTGGTGGTGTATATAAAATCTGCTTTTTCGAGTTCTGTTTTAAACCAATTTTATCATTCAGCCAGTTTCCTCATTAATAAGTTAAGTAAATCTTTGGCATATATTCATTTTACATTTGTATGTCTCATTTTTAACACTTTTTCACAATTATACTTTCACAAAAGAAAACAGTAAATACTGTATAGATACAATTAAGAAGATTTGGTGATCGGGGTGCCTGGATAGCTCAGTCTGTTAAGCATCCAACTTCTGCTCAGGTCGTGATCTCATGGTTTGTGGGTTCAAGCTCTGCGTCAGGCTTTGTGCTGACAGCTGGGAGCCTGGAGCCTGCTTCAGATTCTGTGTCTCCCTCTCTCTGCCCCCCCATCCCCCAAACACTCTGTCTTTCTCTCTCTCTAAAATAGATAAACATTAAAAAAAAGATTTGGTGACAGAATGGAGATGATAAATAAAGATAGCATGACATCAATGAATGCATAGACCACTCAGTTAAGAGTTATTTTAGAAATTGTGCACTTTCTGCACAAAGTATGTGTTTCTTCTACATTATTTTAAAATGGATGGTTTTTATGGCAATATGTGTCTTCAGGTTGAAAATCTATTTCAGCAGGGCATTTGCTATTTTTTCAAGATAGTCCATTCACTTTCCAAACTGCTTATTTATTAATGATGTTTTCCTAATAATAAACCAAATTTCTCTGATTTATAATTTTAAATTTTCAAACCTGGTTTTGAAATCTGAGCTTCAGGAAATATGTATACCTGCTTTTTGATATGCCAGCTCTTCAAATCTTTCTAGAAATTATAGAATTTGCCTCAAGTTTTCTCTTTGCTAAGTTAAATATCTCTAATTTCTGTATCTGATTCTCTTTTGAAATTATATACAAATCCTTTCTGACATTCAATAGTTGTTGCACTATACATCCTCAATTTACACTAATTTTTCTTTTAAGGTATGTTTAAGAACAAGAAAAGGTACTGTTGTTGGGATGTGAGAACAGTATATAATGCAACTGGGTTTGGAAATTTTTATCTTCTTCTTGACCTATGACAGAGAAACCATTAAGGAATAAATTTCATATCCCATTATAAGCAGCTTATTCTGAGGATTTTTATTTTTAAAAATTGACCAGAATTCCTTATTTTTTAACATTTTCATGTTTTTTGATATATACTGTGACATCCCAGTAACTAGATCTAATTTTAGTTAGATTAATTAAATGGCCATCACAAGGGCATCTGGGTGGCTCAGCCTGTTAAGCATCTGACTCTTGGTTTCAGCTCTGGATATGATCTCACGGTTCTTGAGTTGGAGCCCTGCATCGGGCTCTGAGCTGACAGTGTGGAGTCTCTTTGGGATTTTCTTTCTCCCTCTCTGTCTGCCCCTCCCCCTCCATGCCCTCTCTCTCTCACTCTCTCAAAATAAGTAAATAAGCTTTTAAAAATATGAATGCCACTTCCCCACAGAAAATTCCCTGGCCAGTCAATCCAAATTAGATATTCTTATTTTTTTCCTCTCAGCAACCTCATTTTCATCATAGTAAATCATACTCTCAATGTGTGTGTGTACGTGTGTGTGTGTGTGTGTGTGTGTGTGTGTGTGTGTGTGTGTGTGTTGGTATTACTTATCTTAAGATAGATTGAAATTCCATGACAATAACACAGATAAACATCAATGTTACCCACATTTTACAAATGATGAAATGGTTGCTCAGTAAATTAAATTTCTTTTTTTTTTTTAAATATTTTATTTACTTTTGAGAGAGAGATAGAGACCGCATGAGTAGGGGAGGGTCAGAGAGAGAGGGAGACACAGAATCTGAAGCAGGCTCCAGGCTCTGAGATAGCTGTCAGCACAGAGCCAGATGTGGGGCTCGAACCCATGAACCGTGAGGTCATGACCTGAGCTGAAGTCGGATGCTTAACCAACTGAGCCACCCAGGCACCCCGCAAATTAAATTTCGTAAGACCACACAGTTCGCAAGTGGCAAAGGCAGAATTCAAACCCTGGTCTCTCTGACAGAAGCTTTCAATCGCTTTGCTATTTCATATTTCATGCAAACACTCTTTGCATGTAAACATAGCATGTACATAAAGCTGATCATGAAGTATATTTATTTTAGTTATTTTTTCTGTGATTTCCAATATATACATGGTTATTTCTATATAGATTAAAGCATAGTAATATTAAATTAGGATAAAGATGAGTAACAAATAAATGTAATAGGAATAAGAAATGTTTTAAAATACTTTAAACATCTAAAATGAAAGCAATTATAGGTTTTAGCAGGAAGACAGAACTCGAATATAGTCAAACCTGCTTCCTTCCAATAAAGCAGGCATCCTAGTACCACACTTTTTCCATCCTTCCAAACAGAGCCCGTAAAAATAATTATAGAGATTTAGCAACAATTTGACTATTTTAGACAAAGAAAGGCACTGCCAATATTTGCCGTCTCAATTGTTTTAAATGTAAAGGAATGTAATGGATAGAGCAGTAATTTTAAAGAGAGCAAAGTAAATTATTTCAAAAATTGGTGGTAATTATGTGAGTGTGGCAGACATGCTAATTTCTATTGAGTTCTTTTTTTCAAAAACACTTTTGCCTTTTTGGTTTGGGTTTTTTTTTATTCTCTTCTGTTTGTTCAAATTCTGAATAAGCTTTTTTTTTTCGTTTCCATCTATAAGGATGGAATTTAATATTTTTCTTAACTTTAGAAAATGTTGCCAACCAGTCTAATTACTATATAGTTCCTGTTAGATAATTTAAAAATTAATTCAATTTTTCTCTTTAAAATTAATTGTATATTGTTTTTAAATATTATATGCATAAGTTAATAAAAGTACTTACTTCTATTACTTACCGTGACTTCTTCCTTTTCTATATAAAGATGGGGTTTGATTTTTCTTGAAAAGAATATTTAATAATATAATTATGGAATCTAATATTCCTCAAAGCATATCTACCCTATAGGGATTCTCAATTTTCTGTTGCTCAGCTTTCTCGAAACATTTCAGCCTATTAAAATGATTCACTTTTTCACATTTTATATTTAATATTTTTTATTTTATCAGTGTTCATATCAAGAGATAGTATTGGAAAGCTTCCCTTCCCAAACTCCTCTTCTCTGCACTCAGGTGGTCTCAAGGTGCCTTGTCATTTAGAATTCTCTTGAAATTGCTGAAAAGATAGCAGTTTTGTTAGGTACCCATATCCCTCCTTATGCAAAATGTTTAAAATGTAAGAAAAGGTACAGTAAGTCGCCATAGGATTGAAGGCCCTTGATGAAAACAAATTGTCCAGTGCATTTGAGATAAATATCTTAAAGCAAATGAAAGCTATGGTAATCCCAGCCAAAACCATGTATATCAGGACAAGGCAATGCATTTCTAGATACCATTTCAGTAAATGCATGGGTTTTGCTTCCATCTTGTAAGATTTCTTAATAGAGCTTTTTCATAAATAAGAAACCTAAGTGTAGAAAATAGTAGCAAAATAAAGGACTTGCCATAGAAGAATTATAGCTTTTTCCACAATATGTTGGGAAAGATTAATGATAATGGTAGAAAATAGACATTAGACCCACAGCCACTCTCCAGTTGGTGACATATTTAAAATTAGAGAAAATCTGGACCTCTAACTGTAATTGGAGGCATGTACTTTGATATAAAGACATTAGACTCTATAAATCTGTCGAAAATGAGGTGTTTAAGGGAAGAGCAAAGAAGAGAGGGTAGATGATGGTTTCAATTTTGGAAAGTTGCCTTTAAAATATCTATGAAGAAATCCATTATGCTACATGGTAAACAGTCTGGACCTCAGATGAAAATGTGCAGGTAAAGGTATAATTATGGAAAATTTCAGAACATGGTAGTAGTTGAATCTGTATGTGAGGATAGCAATGCTCATAGTACATGGGGTAAAAAAGAGGAATACATCAAGTACAGTAGTTTGTGAAATACCAATATGCCAATGCAGGTCACGAAAAAAACCCAAATGTTTATAACATATTTTTTAAAATTGTGTGTTTCTTTGTTGTATAAAAGGCAAATATTGTTAGCATTAGAAAGGCAAAATACTTGGACAAAATTAGAGATGCGGAGGACAAATTAGTGGTGGGCAGGGTTTGAAGACAGGGAAACAGATTGGAGAAAGGTAGTTGTGGTTTTAACAGCAATTATAGTCCAATATCTCAACCAAATATTGACAGCGAGATAACCTATCAAGCAGTGTGTTAGTTGCTGTATCCGTCACCACAGTCTAGCCTCAACAGTTGTGTCACCACAAGGTGATGGATCTCCTTCGGTGGATATTTGATGGGCCAACCCCAAATATGAGTCCATATGCACTCAGACTAAGCAAAGACCCCGAGGAAACAATTCTGTCAATGTGAGCACAGTGAAGAACAATTCTTTGTCCCACAAAATTTTGTCACCCAGCCTCCTTTGTCTCTATAGCTCTCTGATGTCTTCAAAACAGTATGGTTTTTCTTGCTTATTATGGCATTTTTCCTTATTGCAAAAAAAAAAAAAAAAAAGATGCTCTTCCATTTCTTCCATTGCTTGTTACATACTTCTCTGAGGTGGAAGTAGGATTTTTTTCTCCTGTGAACATAACCATATTTTGCTAGTGATAGTTAATAGATTCATAGAGTAAATATATGTGTACATAAAATCCATATATGTTTAGAGAGTATTCTTTAAATGTTTATTTATTTATTTTGAGAGAGAGCAAGCATGAGTAGGGGAGGGGCAGAGAGAGGAGAGAGAGAATCCCAAGCAGGCTCTGCACTGACAGAGTTCAAACCCATGAACTGGGAGATCATGTTCTGAGATGAAATCAAAAGTCAGGTGCCTAGCCAACTGAGCCATCCAGGTACCCCAAGAAGAATTTTTTTTTTAATTTTTAAAAAAATTTAATGTTTTTACTTATTTTTGAGAGAGAGAGAGACAGCGTGAGCAGTGAAAGGTCAGAGAAAGAGGGAGACACAGAATCCAAAGCAGGTTCCAGTCTCTGAGCTGGCTGTCAACACAGAGCCCAAAGCGGGAATCAAACCCATGAACCGTGAGATCATGACCAGAGCCGAACGCTCTGGTCGGACGCTTAACCAACTGAGCCACTGAGGCGCCCCAAGAAGAATTTTTTAAAAAGTGTATTTATTTACAAGAGGGAGGAAGAGGGAGCACACGTGGGAGGAACAGAAAGAGAGGGAGAGACAGAATCCCAAGCAGGCTCTGCACTGTCATCACAGAGCACAATACAGGGCCTGACCTCACAAATGCGAGATCATACCTGAGATGAAACCAAGAGTTGGATGCTTAACTGAATACACCACCCAGGGACCCTTAGAGAAGAGTATTTAAAACAACTATTACCTTAATCCTTAGATATATCAGAGATGGAGGTTAAGATTTTCATTTCAGCATTACTTTAGAACTTCCTTTTCCCCATCAGATTGTCTTGGTACCTTGGAAAAAAATCACATGATCACATAAATATAAGTCTATTTCAGGCTCCTATTTCTATCACATTGATACATGCCTGTACTTATTACTACATCTCATAAATATTGGCTATCATATGTCTTTAAACAAGATAATTAATGCCTCCAAATCTCTTTTTAATATTTAAGATCATATAGGCTATCTTAGATTTCCTAGAAGCAGCTTATCCATTTCTACCAAAAATTCTGCAGAAATTTTGATTGTGTCTCCCTTATATATCAATTTGATGAGTCTCCCTTATATATCAATTTGAAGAGAAACAATATCTTAATAATATAATTAGCATGACATTTATTCTTCTGTTTAGTTTATCATTAGTTTCTCTCAGTAAAGTTGCTTAGTTTTTGCATAGAAGTCTTGCAAGTCTCTTGCTAAGTGGATGCCTAAGTATTTTACATTTCTTTTAATGCTATAATAAAACAAATGGTTTTCAAATGTCATTTTCCAATGGTTTGCCTCTTAAGTATAAAAACACATTTTTTATATCTTCCTTGTATGTGGTGACTTTGTAGCATTCATTTTAGTTTTTTTAAATGTTTATTAATTTATTTTTAGAGAAAGAGAGAGAGAGAGAGAGAGCGATCGAGCGAGCATGAGGGGGGAGGTACAAAGAAGTGGAGAGAGGATCCTAAACATGTTCTCTGCTGTCAACACACAGCTCAATATGGAGCTCAAACTCATGAACTGTGAATCATTACTGAGCCCAAATCAAGAGTCAGATACTTAACTGACTGAGCCACCCAGGCACCCCAAATTTGTTTTAGTTTTAAGATACCTTATTTTCATAGTTTTTTTTTTCATTATTTCTACATAATTATATCATCTGTGAAAAAAAGCTTCCCTGCTTGTTTTCCAAACTTAGCAACTTTTAGGACATTATGACTTATTGTACTGCTTAGGACCTGCAATACTATGTTTAATAAATTAGAGCAGAGAACCTTGTCTTCTTAAAATGTTGGGGAGTAAGCATTCATTTTGCAGCATTAAGTGTAATGCAATCTGTAGGGTTTTTGTGAATGTCCATTTGTTATTACTTAGCCGTTTTTTTTTTGTTGTTGTTGTTCACAAATAGGTATTGGATTTTGTCAAATTCTCTCTCAATATGTATTCATATGAATCCTCTATATTCTTTTCACCTTTATTCTGCTAATATGATACATTTCATTGATTGGTTTTCTTTTTTAAAATTCTTTTTAATCTTTATTTATTTTGGGGAGATAGAGCACATGTGGGGGAGGGGCAGAGAGGGACACACAGAATCTGAAGCAGGCTCCAGGTTCTGAGCTGTCAGCACGGAGTCCCATCCGGGGCTCGAACTCATAAACCGCAAGATCATGACCTGAGTCGAAGTCAGTCACTTAGCCAACTGAGCCACTCAGGCGCCCTTCACTGATAGATTTTCTAATGTGAAACCAACTTTGCACCACTGGCACAAACTCATGTGGTCATAATGCATTGTATTTTTCATATACTGTTAGGTATTTATTTTGGGATGTTTGCTTCTATGTTCATGAGAGATATTGGTCTTTCATTTTCTTTTCTGATAATGACTTTATCAGGTTTAATATCAACATTATACTAGCTTCATTAAATTAGTCAAGTTGTGTTTCTTCCTGCCCTAGTTTCCAGAAACTTAGTATGAGGCTGATATTATTTCCTCCTTACATATTTTATAGAAATTAACAGTAAAATCCAAAGGGCTTCGATTATGAATTACATTCAATATTAGACTTCCAAATATTCAGGTTTTTCTGTTTATTATTGAATCAGGTTTGATCAGCTGTGCTCTCTGTGGGATTTATCTATTTAATCTATGTCAGGGTTTCTTAACCTCAGCACCATTAAAATTTTGAGCTGGATAATTATTTGTTGTGGGGGACTGTTCTGTACATATAAGACATTTAGTGGCATCCCTGACCTCAACTACCAGGGGTTGTATCATTAATCTCATTATCATGTAATACCACTAATCTCTTCCCATGTGACAACTAAATATGTCTCCAGACATTATCAAATATCCCCTGGAAGTCAATATTGCCCCTCCTTTAAACCAATTGTCTAAGTAGTAAAATTTACAGCATAAAGTTCATACTTCCTATTCATTATTTTGCCTTGCTTTAATAAGGATTTATAGTGATATCCCTTTTTCACTTCTAAGATTAGTAACTTGAAATGTTTCTCACTTTTATTTTTGTATTAATGCTGTGTTTATAGTACCAATTTCCAAAAAAAACCTTTTTAACAAAATGACTTAATTGTTGTGTAATTTCTTTTTTTCTTTTTCTTTTTTTTTTTAAACAGTCTTGAGGCCTTTTATTTTTTTTCACTTATCATGCCCTGAATTCCTAGGGAATGGGCCCTAGCAGCTCAGGCTCCTTTCCACAGGTTCTCACAAAGTGTGCTTCTTTGGTGGACTAGGCTGGTGTTTCAGTTGAACCCAAGTACTTTTCTCTTTGGGGTCCTTTTTTCTCTGATCACTTTCCTTCATGTGTTTCAGGAAGCTATCTTGGCTACTCAAGTGCTTAATCTGTTCAATATGCACATTATTTCTCCTTACAAGAATCTTGCCTTTAACTTGTTGGCTTACAACAATGCCAAGAGCATGCTGGGCATAATGTAGACTCTTCCAGTTTTGCGATGGTAACATTTGTGCGGCACTGCATTTTGAACTGTGTCCCTTCCCTTGATGTCTATGATATCGTCTTTCTTACAGATTCACACATATGTGGCCAAAGGAACAAGTCCATGTTTTCTAAAAGGCCTAGAGAACATAGAGCAGGTGCCTCCCCTCTTTCCCTTTGTGTTGATCATTTTGGTGTATTCCTGGAAGAAGGCCATTCTGGCTGGAAGGCTGTGTTCTTTCATTGAAACTGCTCGTATGGTTTCTCTCTTCCTTCTTCTATAAACATTTTTGTGTTAATTCAGTTTGTAAAGTTTACTTTGAATCCCTCTGACTCTTTAGATATACATTTTTTACTATAATAGTTGATGGAGGTTGATAATACACTTCATTAATCTCTCATGGTCTTCCTAGAATTACTATTTGGCTGTTTCATACACAAAGTAAGAACCTTACAACGGTGCATTTATGTTTTTCTACATCCTTTTGCTATTGTTGTCATGTAAATCTTACAATGCAATAGTATAATCTTTACATTAAAAATCTACTTTTTAAAGAAAGTAAGAAAATAGAATATGACTTTTTAATTTATTCACATATTTATAATTACTCACTTTCTTCTCTCTGAGTTTCCTCTGCTACCGTTTCCTTTCATTCTGAAATTCTTCCTCCAGGACTTTTTTTAAATTGGTCTCTTGTCTCTATATTAGATTTAATTTGTCTGATCATGTCTGTATTTTAAATTTCTTGCTTTTCTTTTTTGCTAAATATAGAACTATGGATTGAGTATTTTTTTCTTTATCATTTTTCAGTATATCATTCCATTGTCTAAGAGTGCATTGTTTGGAGAATCCAGGCATCATTCACACTTTTCTTGCCTTTTGTATTAAGTATTGTTTTTTTCCAGCTATATATATATATTTCAGTCATCAATAACATTTTTATTTCAGGTACAGCTGCCACTACACAGAACAATGAATTTTTTTTAGACTAGTTTCATTTCAGGATGGTTTCTGTTACATACAGAAGTACTCCACAAGCAATTTTTAACAAAGTAATGAACTCAGAAATCTGTAGTAACTTTTAAAGATGTACTTATTTTCAAATCAGATTACAACCTAAGGCTACAAAATGGCCTAGATTGCATCCATTTTTTCCCCCTACAGGAATGTGTATGATAAACTCTCCTATTATTCTAGAAACAAACCCGGGAATTCTGCTTACTGAGGTTACTTTCCATTGTGTTCTTTTGAAATTACCCCTTATGGAAAAGGCAGTGGTTCTCAAGGGCTTTAATTTCTTTCTCTGACTGTATTTCAATCAGGTTTTGGATGTGGGGGGTGGGGTGAGGTAGGGTTAGGCTTTTCCAGCAGCAACACAAACACACTGTATTTCCATTTACTCTGACTTGCTGCAGATTTCTAAAACAATCACGAAGTTTCTCTGCTCTTTTCTTCTCATTGCTCATGTATTTGGCTAAGTTTATATGTTTGCAGTTTCATTAAAATACTAAAATAGAAATGTCTAAGGTACCTAAGATTTCATTTTAAAACCAGAGGTAATATGGTTCCTCTCATCTTCTGTTTTCAGCAGTTTGAATATAAGATCCCTCTTTGTGGTTTTCATTGTATTTATCCTGCTTGAGTTTGCAGGGCTTTCCATAACTATATATTGTTTTTCACCAAATTTGTGAAGGTTTCTACTATTGTTTCCTTAATTATTTCTTCTGCCCCATTTTCTTTTCTCCTCTGTCTGCAAATCACATGCATATTAGAATACAGTAACTGAAATTTTTATTGGAAACTTATTTTTGTCTCTTACATTATATATTATCTATTGTTCAGCCTTTGACAATTCTGCTAAGCAATAATTCTGCTCTCCCCAGTCTCTTGTTTATTTTGCTCATTTCTGGAATTTAAAAATATAATATCACACATTTAACACTAGATTTCTATTGGGATTCTTTTTAGAGTTTCCATTTCTCTGCTGATAGTCTTCACTGATTAACTCATTATAATCATTTTTCATTTGTCTTTGAATAAATCTATGATGGCTTCTTTATCTGCTCATTTCAAAATCTGGGTCATCTCAGAGTCTATTTTTACAGACACTTTTGTTCATCTCACATTTTTGTTTTCTGTTTTGTACATCCTCTAAATTTTACTTCATATGGGGCATGATAGATGTTATGTTATAAAGAACATTTAATCTATTCGCCTATTTTAAACATTTGATTTTTTGTTCTATTGAACAGTTAGTATACTGGCTTATCACCTGGAGCTCTGGGAGGCTTGATTTCATACTGTGTTAGGGCTGGTCTTTACTGCGTAGCGTGGCCCTTCTGATGTTTCTATGATATTTACCAAGGCACTCTAACTTGGCAGCATTCAAATGGCTGTTAATCTATGTTTTCTGAGATTGGTGACAGTTAAAATCTCTGTGTTTTTTTTTTTTTCAGCCTTCCAGCAGGTGTTTTACACCAGATTTCTTGGAATATCCCCTTTTCATGCCCAATTGATGGGACTGCCAAAATTGGAGGGGAGTTTATAAGTAGTTTTGGGAATGCTCCCTACTGTGGCTCCCTCCTTGTTGAGACGCCCCTCCTTATTTTCTAGCTTCTTGGGCAACCTGGAACTCTGTCTTCTGCAGTCTAAAGCCTGTATGATGGATGTTTCTGCCTAAATGTTTGATACACTGCATCATTTGAACAGGAGAATCTCCTTGGGGAAAAGCTATGGAAGTAAATATCTCACCGATTGAAGGCTCTTTTTTCAAAGGACAAAAATCCCTCCAGGTTATACTTGCTTTTCTTCATTCTCCAGTACCTTCAAATAGTGTGTGTGTGTGTGTGTGTGTGTGTGTGTTTTCCTTTGTATATTTTGTCTAGTGTAATGATCTTCATAGTAGGATCAACCTTGTACAAGCTCCCCTACAATTATAAAGAGAACTGAAACTTCTTTTGAAATAAAATGAATGAAAATAATTGTCATCAAACATTAGCCAGACTCTCATTTCCTGTCCTTAATATAAATTCTTTTTTTTTTATTTATTTATTTCTAGGAGAGAGCGGGAGAGACAGCGTGAGCAGGGGAGGGTCATAGAGAGAGGGAGTCACAGACTGAAATAGGCTCCAGGCTCTGAGCGGGCAGTCAGCACAGAGCCTGACGCGGAGCTCGAACCCACGAACCGCGAGATCATGACCTAAGCGAAAGTCGGTCGCTTAACCGACTAAGTCACCCAGGCTCCCCTATAAATTCTTAAAATTACAGGCTTTGGATGCTTACTGCAAAACTATATTGATATGCTATATTGTACTGATACATTTTTCTAACATTACCATATTGTATTTCTATCAGAAAACTTATATAAATCTCCCTATATTTTATTTTAACCTTATTTATTTTTATATTTTGTATCTACATGAAATAGGAAATGTTTGTTTTGTCATCATAATGTGAATTTATAATTTTTCTGTATTTTCTGTATCCAGGAATACAAAAAAGTGATTACTCCTTAAACATTTGTAATGAAATTTCCAGTAAAACTATATGACTCAGAATAGCATTTCTAATTCTTGACTTTTTTTTTAGTTTTATATATTAGGTTATTTATTTCTTTTAAGAGTGGAAATAGATAACCTAATATATAAAACTAAAAAAAAGTCAAGAATATTTAAATATTCCTTTAAATCTTCAGTTTTGACTATTTTAAAATTAGCTGCATATTTATTTTATTACTCATATTATCATAACTAATGCTTAATTTTTGCAGTTTACTTACATGCTTGTTTAAAATTTTATTTGTGTTCTATATCACTTTAAGGCAATTTTGCAAAAAAATGTCTATTTTCATTACTTTTATTTTATTCCAAAATCCATTCAAGTTATGAATTTCCTCTCTTATATTTCTCTTAATTAGAAGAGTTCCAAAAATGATTGATGTAATTTCCATCACTAATGATTAGGAGTTATCAATACTAATCATCTTTATCTTTTTTTTTGATACATTTTTAGTGTAATTTCCCTATATAGGTGGCTGGGAGGGTTTGGGTAGAGTGTCGCAGTTGTGAGAAATAAAGCTATAAAATTATAGTGTAAGCTCTACCACCCCAACTTTATGTAGTTTACAGTTTTCCAACCATCAGACTGCTAAAAACAAATGTGAGAGACACAAAAGTGGAAAACTGAGTAGATTTACAGAGATTTAACAAAACAACACAATGCATGGTGATTAAATCAGGAAAGAGAAAAATGTACCGGAATTATTTTGTAAGAAATGAAAACATGTTTAGGACCTTTAACTGTGAGGAAAGTGGTATAGATTTCAAAGACAGAGTTCTGCTCTGATAATTTATGATTGTTAAATTTCCAGGATCTGTACAAATTTTATAAACCCCTCTATTCTCCAAGTTAAAGAAAAGTTTGACTTATTGTTCACAATAATCTATGTCAAACTAATAGAACTATTAAGGTGAAAGTAGTGTACAAACCTAGGTTTATTCATATTGACGGCAAGGTCAGCCAGATATTGGAAATCTAACTGAGAATTGGTAAACTTGGGGGTAGTTCAGAGAAGGCATTATGCAAGGCTCTGGGAGGTAGAGCAGAGCTAACAGAAGCTTGAAGAGTTGTGTTTTGTGCCCTGATGAGCTGTCAGTGATGCCCCTCTGAGGAGATACAGTTACCCTTTCTGAGCTCCAGGTGACTCTTGTCTCTGCACAGCAGGCACACTCAATCAGGTTTACAATCATTTGCTTCCTTTCCACAGAAAGGAGAATTGGACCCAATGCTGTTTTGACACTGGCTAGAAGATTTTTCAAGCCTAAAGAGATCACTTCATGTCCTTGCTTCTGTTTTCTGGCAGATTTCTCTTCAGTTATTCCAAACATACGGATAGCTTCTCTTTTCCTTACAGCCTCTGCTGTCTCTAGATGGTCCATCTCTGTGAGTCACAGTGTTTATACATAGCTTAATAAGGTGTGCTTCTCTTGTGTGCCGAGTCCTAGCGTCACAGTGATTCCGTTGATTGAAGCACCCCATCTATCACTGAAGATTTTACTTTTCTTTATAAGTACTTATTTACTGCTTCTTCAGAATATGTTTTGTGGGATTGTAGAGTGCTCCACACTTAAATTATATATCACTTTGGTATTTAAATCAATGAATTTAAATTACTGCATAATGATTACTTTCAATTTGTCTTCACTTAAGGAAGATGATATAATTAAATGTGTTTGTTTGATCCAGTCTTGCAAATGAACTACACATTTACATTAGGTGTCTATGAGATGAGCTAATTCTCTGGAGCTTTTTAAACCATTGGAAGAGCTTGTCGGCTCTCTGGCTAAGTGAGCAATCTCTCTCCCCCTCCTTTCTCTTTTCCTCCACCTTCCCTTCCTTTTTCCCTCTTTTTCTTATCCCTTTCTCCCTCTCTCCACGTAAACCCTTTTATCCCCCTCCCTTTTTTTTACCTCATGCATATAGTGTGCCATACACTATGCTAAATACTAGAATTAAGATATTGGATAACTTTGATGTTGACCTGACTTGGGTTTCCAAACAGGGACCAATTAAACTCCCTCCCACTTCCTGTGCCCAAGGAACCTGAGAAGCACTGTAGAAGTGGAAGGGGAAATCAATTTTACAGAAAAGCTAATATGTTCTAAACTACTGAGAAGTTGAGATGAATAAGAATTATAGGCAACTAACCTAGATTTCATATATGCTATTTCATCACTAGAAGTTCAACTGGGGACTTCTAACACACTGTCCATTCTTTAACATTCTCCTGTGTCATAATATCTTCATAGATATATGACATATATTTATAAAAGCTGTTTTATGTAAAAGTCTATAATTCTATCATTTGCTTAATATCTCCATTTGTTTCTGTTGGTTGATTTTTCTCTTCGTTATGGGTTATATTTTCCTGGTTCTTTAAATGCTTGAATGCTTGGTCTTTTTTTTTTTTTTTTTTTTTTTAAGAGAGAGATGGAGAGAGCGCGAGCACATATTTGGAGGGGCAGAGGGAGAGAGAGAATCCCAAGCAGGTTCCATGCTCAATGCAGAGCCCTACAGTAGGGCTTGATCTCACAACTGTGAGATCATGACCTGAGCTGAAATCAAGAATCAGATGCTTAACCAAATGAGCAACCCAGGTGCCCCAGTTGTTGGTCATTTTTTACTAGATGCCAGACATTAGGATTTTATCTTTTTTTTTTTTTAATGTTTTATTTATTTCTAGGAGAGAGAGAGAGAGATAGATAGTGTGAGCAGGGGAGGGTCAGAGAAAGAGGGAGTCACAGACTGAAAACAGGCTCCAGGCTCTGAGCTGGCCGTCAGCACAGAGCCCGACGTGGGGCTCGAACCCACGAACCGCGAGATCATGACCTAAGTGAAAGTCAGACACTTAACCGACTAAGCCACCCAGGCATCCCAGGATTTTATCTTTTTGAATGATGGATTATATTGTATTCTTTTAATTGTGAGCTTTGAACAGTGATACAATTAATTTCATTAGGAGAAGTTTAATCCATTTCAGGTCTGCTTCTAAGCTTTGTTATGTGGGGCCAGAACACTTTCCACTGATTTTGCTAAGTGCAGCAAAATTATAGGCAGACTGAATAGTCTCCCAATGACCTATGCAATGTGAGGCTTTCCACTCTGTCATAGGAACCCTAACTATTCTCAGCCATTTGTGAGCTCTGAGGACTCTGTCACCTTGTCCTTTCTTGCAGTTCTTTCCCAGACTCAGATTTTTTGTTTTCTTAACATGCACTCATTAGAAGTACTCTGCCAAAGACTCAAAGGAAATGCTCTGGAAATCTCCAAAGCCCTCTCTCCATGTAGCTCTTTGCAGTACTCTCTTCTTTCATGTGGTTCTCCCCTCTCTATCCATCAGTCTCCACTTTGTACTATATTCTTCAAGGTCTCACCAACTTGACTTCTGAATCATCAACTGTATACTTTAGCTGAGGGTGTCTGTTAGGCTTTCTTTGGGTTGCCTCTTGCTGTGCCATGGCCTGGAAACTGTTTTTGGGTGGTATGCTGAGGCAATCACTGCATCATATGGTTTGTTTCCCCATCTCAGGGATCATTGTCTTGTGCTAAAATTGTTGTGACATATATATTATGTCCAAGTGTTTTAGTTGCTTAAGGCAAGAGTGTATATCCAATCCTGTTAATCCATAATGACCAGAAGCCTAGGTACATCATTCCAATCCTCACAGCAAGGAGTTAATACCACATACATTTTTATAAATAAAAGAGCTGAAGCTTACCTAGAATTAATAACTGACTCAAAACTGTATACATAGGGATGCCTGGCTGGCTCAGTTGGTAGAGTATGTGACCCTTATGTCAGGGTTGTGAGTTTAAGCCCCACGTTGTGTGTGGAGATTCCTTTTAAAAGTTGTGTACTTAATATAAGAAGTGTTGATAGGCAAACCTTGATCTCTCATACATAAGGAGAGATATTATCCCACCTTTGCATTTGACCATATATTCCTGATCTTATGAAAAACTTTGATATGGTAGGAAGTAAAGCTGACTTCCAAGAATTCAGAAGTAGGTGACGGGAATTGATGGTGGTAAACATAGACATTTATTCTTCCAAGAAGGTAAGTAGTGAAAGAACAAAAAGAAAACAACCTGAAAGAAAGGAGAGAGATAGAAACCTCAGAAAAGCGTGTTAACCTGAGGGAAACTCAGGTATCAGAGGTATGTGCTCTCAATATCACTGCTTATAGTAGTCTAGCGAGACCAGCAGGGACCCAAGGAGGCACCAGGGAGTTTGTTGTAGTATAAAAGGGATGAGGGTGGGATAGAAGCATATAATCTGTGTTTGCAGGATGGTGAGTAGATGAATGCAGGTAGAATTGGGGAGTTTTGTTAACTCTCTCCTTTTCCAGATTACATTCCAAGAAGCCCACCTATCAGATGAACAGTCTGTAACCAGTGATGAAGACTAGGACAGCCCACTGGCTTATCTAACTCCCTCTCCTCATACACACACACACAGCTATTATCTAATATGATTTACCATCCTGTCTTTACAAGGCACCTTGGAAGTTTTGGGTGGGAAACATTAGGAAAAACATTGTAAGGTGATCAGTATGTAATTGATAATTTTGTCTATGAATAATTGAGCTCAGTTTTTCTCTGCCACAAGAACTGAACAGAGAATACTAGCCTTTGTCTCTGTTCTGTATTATTTTCAGGAGAAATAATTCACTTTGTCACCCTTTTACAGATTTATATCTGCCATCCCTCCCTTCCACACTTTTCACCCTTCTGTGGAAAATACATGAGGTCTGCACTAAGGGTAGAGATGAAGATTTAACTCACTTTGCTCTTGTAAACTTGTATCCAATTTCGAGTTTACAGCAGTTTTGTATTAATACACACACATGTCATATTGTGGGTGTTCCGTGGTCTTGTACCTATCCTTGTGTGTGTGAGTGTGTGGGTGTGTGAGTAATCATCTTCTGTCTGTCCGTTTATTTGTTTATGACTTTATCATTAGGCTAAGTGACTATTTTGGAAAGAGAGTATTTCAAGGGCCTAGAGTCCTAGAAATTAGTCTATTCTTAAGAAGTCATTTTATTGGTTTAGAAAATCAGTGAATATTTCTGGACTCTAAGTGACTTGTCTATAAAATAGGATTTTACTTGCCTTATTTGCTTTATGAACTACCATGCTCTTCCCTCGGTGAGGAGGCCATGCTTGTTGCAGAAGAGTCAACATGGTCATAGTCAGGGGCAAAGACTGTAGGGAGGGGATGGGAAGACCACCAGAAGAAGTGAGACCACAGACCTTTCAGAGTATTGTGCTGAGTAAGAAACAAAACCAGAAACAGAGCAATCACACCTGAGGGAACTGAGTGTAGGCTTTTGATAGAGGTATAGTTGAGTTTCTGTTTTCTATGAAGGTGGACCTAATTAACTGCAGAGGGCTTTTATCATTTGGTTTGGTTTGGTTTGGATTGGTTTGGTACGTTTCTGTGTTTGATAAACACATTGGACCCAAAGATGAATTACTTGGTACAAAGGCCACAAACTTGAATACAGTTATTCCTTATTCGTATAACCCCCAGGATATTTTATTTTTTGTTTTTTTTCACTTTTTTTTTTACAAATAGTTTATTGACAAATTAGTTTCCACATAACACCCAGTGCTCATCCCCTCAAGTTCCCTCCTCCATGCCCATCCCCCCTTCCCCCCACATCCATCAGTCCTCAGTTTTTGTCAGCATTCAAGAGTCTCTCATGGTTTGCCTCTCTCCCTTTCCCCCACCATTTCCCCCCTTCTTCTCCCCTTGTTCCTCCGTCAAGTTCCTCCTAATCCTCCTATACGTGCAAACATATGATATTTGTCCTTCTCTGCCTGACTTATTTCGCTCAGCATAACACCCTCAAGGTCCATCCATGTTGCTACACATGGCCAGATTTCATTGCTTCTCATTGCCATGTAGTATTCCATGGTATAGATAAACCACCTCTTCTTGATCCATTCGACTGTTGATGGACACTTAGGCTCTTTCCATGTTTTAGCTATTGTGGAGAGTGCTGCTATGAACATTGGGGTACATGTGCTCCTGTGCATTAACATTTCTGTATCCCTTGGGTAAATTCCTAGCAGTGCTATTGCTGGGTCATAGGGGAGTTCTATTGTTAGTTTCCTGAGGAACCTCCACACTGTTTTCCAGAGGTGCTGTACCAGTTTACATTCCCATAAACAGTGTAGGAGGGTGCCCATTTCTCTACTTCCTCGCCAGCATCTAGAGTTCTCTGATTTGCTCATTTTAGGCACTCTGACTGGCGTGAGGTGGTATCTCAGTGTGGTTTTTTTTTTTTTAATGTTTTATTTATTTCTAGGAGAGAGAGAGACAGACAGTGTGAACAGGGGAGGGTCAGAGAGAGAGGGAGTCACAGACTGAAACAGGCTCCAGGCTCCGAGCTGGCAGTCAGCACAGAGCCCGACGCGGGGCTTGAACCCACGAACCGTGAGATCATGCTCTAAGCGAAAGTCGGACGCTTAACTGACTAAGCCACCCAGGCGCCCCTATTCAGTGTGGTTTTGATTTGTATTTCCCTGATGAGGAGGGATGCTGAGCATCATTTCATGTGTCTGTTGGCCATCTGGATGTCCTCTTTGGAAAGGTGTCTGTTCATATCTTCTGCCCATTTCTTCACTGGGTTGTTTGTTTTTCGGGTGTGGAGTTTGGCGAGTTCCTTATAGATTCTGGATATCAACCCTTTACCTGATATGTCATTTGCAACTATCTTTTCCCATTCCGTTGGTTGCCTATTAGTCTTGTGGGTTGTTTCCTTTGCTGTGCAGAAGCTTTTAATCTTGATGAGATCCCAATCATTTATTTTTGCTCTTGATTCTCTTGCTTTTGGGGATGTGTCAAGTAAGAAGTTGCTGCGGTGGAGGTCAAAGAGGTTGTTTCCTGCTTTCTCCTCTAGGGTGTTGATAGTTTCCTGTCTCACGTGCAGGTCCATAATCCATTTTGAGTTTATTTTTGTGCATGGTGTGAGAAAATGATCTAGTTTCACTCTTCTGCATGTTGCTGTCCAATTCTCCAAACACCATCTGTTAAAAAGGCTGTCTTTTTTCCATTGGATATTCTTTCCTGCTTTGTCAAAGATGAGTTCGCTGTATACTTTTGGGTCCACTTCTGAGTTCTCAATTCTGTTCCATTGGTCCATGTGTCTGTTTTTGTGCCAATACCATACTGTCTTGATGATGACAGCTTTGTAGTAGAGGCTAAAGTCTGGGATGGTGATACCTCCCATTTTGGTTTTATTTTTCAATATTACTTTAGCTATTTGGGGCCTTTTGTGGTTCCATACAAATTTTAGGATAGTTTGTTCTAGTTTTGAGAAGAATGCTGGTGCAATTTTGATTGGAATTGCATTGAATGTGTAGAGTGCTTTGGGTAGCAATGACATCTTAACTATATTTATTCTTCCTATCCATGAGCATGGAATGTTTTTCCATTTCTTTGTGTCTTCTTCAATTTCCTTCATAAGTTTTCTATAATTTTCCTCATACAGATCTCTTGTATCCTTGGTTAGGTTTATTCCGAGGTATTTTATGGTTTTTTGTGCAATTGTGAACGGGATCAGTTTCTTGATTTCTCTTTCTGTTGCTTCATTGTTGGTGTATAAGAATGCAACCGATTTCTGTACGTTGATTTTGTACCCTGCAACTTGGCTGAATGCTTGAATCAGTTCTAGTAGGCTTCTGGTGGAGTCTGTCGGGTTTTCTATGTAGAGTATCATGTCATGTGCAAAAAGTGAAAGTTTGACTTCCTCTATGCCAGTTCTGATGCCTTTGATTTCCTTGTGCTGTCTGATGGTTGATGCTAGGATTTCCAGCACTATATTAAACTACAGTGGTGAGAGTGGACATCCCTGTCGTGTTCCTGATCTCAGGGGGAAAGCTCTCAGTTTTTCCCTGTTGAGGATGATGTTAACTGAAGGTTTCTCATAGATGGCTTTGATGATGTTTAAGTAGGTTCCTTCTATCCCAACTTTCTCGAGAGTCTTTATTAAGAAGGGATGCTGTATTTTGTCAGATGCTTTCTCTGCATCTACTGACAGGATCATATGGTTTTTATCTTTTCTTTTATTTGCAAATGTTGAACCAGCCCTGTAACCCAGGAATGAATCCCACTTGATCTTAGTGGATGATACTTTTTATGTGCTGCTGGATTAGATTTGCAAGGATCTCGTTGAGGATTTTTGCATCGTATTCATCAAGGATATTGGCCTGTAGTTCTCTTTTTTTGCTGGATCTCTATCTGGCATGGGAATCAGAGTGATGCTGGCTTCATAAAATGAGTCCGGGAGTTTTCCTTCGATTTCTATTTTTTGGAATAGCTTGAGAAGAATTGGGATTAATTCTGTTTTAAATATCTGGTAGAATTCCCCAGGGAAGCCATCAGGTCCCGGGCTCTTATTTGTTGGGAGATTTTTGATCACTGATTCTACTTCTTCACTCATTATGGGTTTGTTCAAGTTTACTATTTCTTCCCATGTGAATTTGGGTAGTGAGTGTATGTTTAGGAATTTGTCCATTTCTTCTAAGTTGTCCAATTTGTTGGCATATAATTTTTCATAGTATTCCCTGATAATTGCTTGTATTTGTGAGGGGTTGGTTGTAATAAGTCCATTTTCATTCATAATTTTGTCTATTTGGGTCCTCTCTCTTTTCTTTTTGATAATACTGGCTAGAGGCTTGTCAATTTTGTTTAGTTTTTCAAAAAACCAATTCTTGGTTTCATTGATCTGTTCAATTGTTTCTTTGGTCTCTATGTTGTTTATTTCTGCTCTAATTTTTACTATTTCTCTTCTTCTACTGGGTTTAGGGATTTCTTGTTGTCTGCCTCTAGTTCCTTTAGGTGAGCTATTAGATTTTGGACTTGCGCTTTTTCTAATCTCTTGAAATAGACCTGCAGAGCAATGTACTTTCCTCTTAGGATTGCCTTTGCCGCATCACAAAGGCAGTTTGTGATCACAAAAACAAAACAAAACAAAACAAAACAAAAACCCAATTTTGAATTGTTGTGTTTTCATTTTATTTGTTTCCATATATTTTTTAATTTCATCTCTAATTGCCTGATTGGCCCATTCATTCTTTAGAAGGGTATTCTTTAACCTCCATGTTTTTGGAGGTTTTCCTGACTTCTTCCTGTAATTGATTTCAAGTTTCAAAGCATTGTGATCTGACAGTGTGCATGGTATGATCTCAATTCTTTTATACTAATCGAGGGCTGCTTTATGTCCCAGTATGTGATCTATCTTGGAGAATGTGCCATGCGCACTTGAGAAGAAAGTAAATTCCCTGGCCTCAGGATGTAAAGTTCTAAATACATCCGTCAGATCCATCTGGTCCAATGTGTCTTTCAAGTCCCTTATTTCTTTAGTGATTTTCTGTCTGGTTGACCTGTCCATTGCTGTAAGCGGAGTATTAAAGTCCCCTGATATTAGCACATTCTTATCTAGAAGCTTGTTTCTGTTTGTGATTAATTGTTTTAGGTATTTAGGTGCTCCCATATTCGGTGCGTAGACATTTATGATTGTTAGTTCTTCCTGATGGATGGACCCTGTAATTATTATGTAGTGCCCTTCTTCATCTCTTGTGATTGTCTTTAATTTAAAGTCCAGTTTGTCTGATATAAGTATCACTACTCCGGCTTTCTTTTGATTTCCTGTAGAATGATATATATTTCTCCATCCCCTCACTTTTAATCTGAAGGTATCTTCTAGTCTAAAATGAGTTTCTTGTAGACAGCATATAGATGGATTTTGGGTTTTTTTATCCATTCTGCTGCCCTGTGTCTTTTGATTGGAGCATTCAGCCCATTTACATTCAGTGTTATTATTGAAATATGTGGGTTTAGAGTCTTTGTATCTTTTGTGGGGTTCATGTTTGTGGTGGCGTCTCTGGTATCTTTGTTCCTTGCAACCTTTCCTTCAGAGCGTCCCCCTCAGGATTTCTTCTAGGGCTGGCTTACTGGTGACAAATTCTTTCAATTTCTGTTTATTTGGAAAGATTTTTATCTCTCCTTCTATTTTGAATGACAGGCTTGCTGGATAGAGGATTCTTGGCTGCATATTTTTACTGTTCATCACCTTGAAGATCTCCTGCCATTCCTTTCTGGCCTGCCACGTTTCAGTAGATAGGTCTGTCACCACTCTGAGAGGTGTCCCTTTGTAATGTGAGGGCCCTTTTCTCCCTAGCTGCTTTCAAAATTCTCTCTTTGTCCTTGTATTTTGCCATTTTTACTATGAGATGCTGTGCAGAAGATCGATTCAAGTTACATCTGAAGGGAGTCCTCTAAGCTTCTTGTATTTCCACATTTACTTCCTTCCCCAGGTCGGGGAATTTCTCTGCTATAATTTGTTCCAGGACTCCTTCAGCACCTTTCCCTCTCTCTTCCTCTTCTGGGATTCCTATGATACAGATATTGTTGCCTTTGACCATATGGCTGAGCTCTCGAACTCTTCTTTCCTGTTCCTGGATCAGTTTGTCTTTTTTTTTTTGTCAGCTTCTTGTTTTTCTAGAATGGTGTCTTCTAGATCACTTATTCTCCTTTCTGCCTCTTCAATCCATGCATTGGAGGCCTCTAATTAATTATGTATCTCATTTGTCGCATTTTTTAATTCTTCATGCCTATTTTTATTTTCCATTCTGTCTGTAGCCATAGTTTCTTTGATGTCCCCTATGTTTTTGTCAAGCCCAGCTATTAATTTTACCATTATTATTCTAAAATCTTGTTCAGTTATGCTGCTGATATCTGTTTTGAGCAGTTCATTAGCTGTCATTTCTTCTTGGAGTTTCTTTGGAGGAGAGCCCTTTCATTTTGTCATTTTAGTTAGCTTTCTGGCTCTTGTTGGTTTTAAAGACCTGTTATGCTCTCTGTATCTATGAGTGCTGCTATATTCAAGAAAACTCTTTAACTTTCCAGGGCCTATCCTTTCAGAGAGATTTTTGAATGGTATGTCTTGGTCTCTCTTGTTGGGACCTTGGTTTTTTTATTTTCCTATTCATAATGATATTTGGGACTCTCCACCTTGTGTACTCTGGCTTGTTTCTTGAGGTAGCCATTAGAAGCCTTTCTCAGTGGATTCTGCCTCCTTTTTCTCCCAATCTCTCGGGTTTTGTAAGGTTTCCAATGGCTTTAGATCTTTTCCGTGTGATGTATGGGCGCAAGTGCAGGTACCGAGCTCCTTACTTCTCCGCCATGTTGCCTCCTCTACTAACCCCCAGGATATTTTAAAATGTTGAATATTCATGAAATGTATCTTTGAAGGGGCTCCAAATAAATATCATGCCTAAGGTACCGCATTGCAATGTCCAGCCCTGTGTTCCTCCTACATAATTATAGAGAAGGAAATGTGTCTGTTCGGGGATAGGTACAATCAAGCTTCAACTAACAGCATCTCACCATCAAGGCAAAAGGTAAATTTTTGTGTGGCAGAGGGAATGACACCTAATTCCATCCACTAGGGTATTTAACCTCCAGGTCCCGGCCCCCAAAGATTCTTGTTTAAAATGATATACCAGGGATCCCATTAAGAGACTTAGGCTAACTGAGGTTTGAACATGGGTGTAAGAAATAATTGTGCCCATGAGAAAAGAGGTGAATCAGAGCCAGAAATTTTGCATTTATGGGTAGGAAATATGACATAATGTATGAAGGGGTCTCAAAGACATATATCAGATGCTGCGTAGGAAATTAACTGAGTGTAATGCATTTCATTTCTGTGAGAACATAATTATTACTTTGATTTCTATAGAAATTATCTGAAAGAACAAGAGCATAATAAAAGAAAGGCCAGTTCCATTCAAGAAAGGCAGCTCCACTCAGCTGTATTTTTTGATATATGCCTTCTTTCCTAAACCTCATTCTAATTTCCATTTTGCTTTCTGATATTTAGCTCATGCTAAAAATTAACATGTACCTGAGGTACATAAGTCACAGGTAGTTAAGGGGGTTAAACTATATAAAATAGAACCACTTAAATACATTAGTTTTCATTTTTAGAGTGTTCTACTTAGTATACATACTTTGATATATAGATTGAAAAACCTAAACTGAACAATTTGGAAACTGAAATTGACATATTTTTATGTAAAGTTTTCGTATTCTTTTTAAAAACCTCATTTAAGTAATCTCTACATCCCACATAAGGCTGGAACTCATGACCTTGAGATCAAGAGTCACACAGTCTTCCAAATGATCCAGCCAAGGCACCACATAAAGTTTTTCCAATCTTTGATTTTCAATAAACTTTGAAAACCAAAAGCAACCCAAAGCACAACATAACAAGAGCCTAAAAATCCTATGCTGATACCTGGTAATATTTAAGGGGTAAAAATGAATTTTTTGTACTGAAATTGTTGAAAGCTGCTTTCTGTCCATTTTTCATTTAATGTAAAAGAAGAGAGATAGTTGGGTAGGTTTATTAGAAACATTGAATTTTTAAACTGATGCTGAAAAAAAAGACCCTTTGATAACATTTAGATTAAGGGTGGGTTTTTGTAAAGTCTAAAATATTGAAAGGGCGAGTCAAAGAAGATACTGTTTCAATACGTAGGATAGGATACATAAGTATAGGATTTCAATACATGACTAAAAATAAATTAATGTGTAAGTTGGAGACATAGTTACCAAACTTTTAAAGGCGCAACTTGCTGTGTGGTAACCTGAGCAATCTCTTGCCTGCCCTTTTTTTTTTTTCATGCTTTTTTAACAAAAAACGAAATTACCCGTACAAATGGAGCCTTAGGAACAAAGCAGAGCTAATTACCTGGATCCAAGAAATACATTAACATATACCTGACTCAATATTCTTTGCTTTAAGTGAGCTAAAAGCTGGAAAAATCCTTAGAAGAGAACTTAGGAGGAAGATGTGTAAGTGTATAAGGAAGATTATGATTCAGGTATCAGCTTCGAAGGAATTGACATTCATTGGTGTGGTAGTAGCTAAGAAAGTGTCCTCATGTACCTATAGGATGATGGAGCTGCACATGAGATAGGCCCCAAAACAGGTCCTCAAATCTGGGTGAAAAAGTTTAAAGTCCTCACAAGGTAAAATTAATCTTAATAAATGAGCTGATACCAATGCACTAGATAAAGCAAATAGGACAGGGATTTTTAGGGTCCATGCTTCATTTGTCTATGACTGCATACAAGACAGCCTAAAATTGAGTGGCTTATACCAGCAATAGTGATTTATTTTGCCCCTGAATTTGCCATGTCAGGTAAGTTACGGCAGGAAAGGCTTATACCATATACCATATGTTCCATATAGTGTTTCAGCTTGGAAATTTAAATGGCAGTGGATAATTCACTGGTGATGGCTTCTCTCACCTGGATGACATGTTAGACCTGACTAGGAGCTCAGCAAGGGAAAAAGAACAGGGACTTCAATTCCATTCCATATGGATTACTCAATTAGACTGCTCTGGCCTCTTTAAAGCATGGCAGCAGGGTTCTCAGAGTGAGTGTTGAAAAATACAGGAAGTGGATATTGATAACCTTAAATCATCAGGCGAAAACCTGGTAGAGAGTCACTTTTACCATATTGTTTAAAGAAGTTACAGAGCCTGCCCAGACCTAAGGGTGGAGGACATTAACCCTACCTCTCAATGAGCAGAGAGGACCCTGTTTGGTCTGCCACAACCCAGGAACCATTGGAATCTCCAAGAGCATCAGTGGTAATACTTTAGTAAAAATATAGTGGATTGAATTCTAGAAAGTATTTCTTAGGACCCAAAACAGATAATCTTCTTTATTACTTAGGAATTCAGAGAAAAATGTACAGGAATGTGTCCAGGAAGTACCATCCACAGAATGGACATGGAATATTGCTCATGTCCATAGGTTGGAGAAGCTTAGTGGCCACAGTTGGTAGGAGTGCTAAGAAGTTTCTAGATAGAAATATAATCACTCCATACTTAACTGGTCCTACTATTGAGGATGTACTTTTGCCAAAAATCTGATTAATTTGGTCATTTCATATAGTTCTTTCTTGTACTTCTGGACTTTAGAAATATTTGCTTTCATAAACAATCTTCTTAAGTATAATATGTAGCAATGGGAAGAAAACAATAAAAATAATGCCTAAGACATGAAAACACACAGAAGTCTTTGTGATGGTAATAAGGCATAGAGTAAGTACTAAATAGAAAGAAAATGTAAATACCTTAATACCTAGGTATTTATAGATAAGCCATAGTTACTAAATATCTATTATAAACCAGCACTGTATAAAGAATGAGGCATATAAAAGTAGAAAATATTGAGCTCTGCCTACAAGAAGTTTTTCTATATATCTTAGAGATGATGTAAGCATTTAACCCAATGACTGCTATAAATTGTAACAAAAGTAACATACATAACATACAAATATCTGGTTAAAAATTCAGGGGTTTGACATTAGAGTTCAAAGCAAGCAACATACTTAGACCTAAAAGTAGGTAGAGAAAGTTTGACACAATAATATTAAAGTTGCAGTAGACCAGTAAGCGTTCTAGTGGAGGGTGACATGCACAAGACACTTTTTAAAAAATGTAGTACCAGTAAAGAAAGTAAGCCTAAACAATGTTTCCAAGTTATTAAATGAAGCGTTTTTAAAACTAATTACTAAAAGTCACACAACCCAAGCCATCATTCATGTGTATTTTAATATTCCCATGTAGAGGTAAGAATGAAAGATGCTTTTAAATCCTTATTTAATTTTGAGAGAGAAAAGAGGCAAAGAAAGCCAAACTGGTAAGAAACTGATAGTAGTAAATAATTCAGTGAAATATATAATAGTTGCTGACTAGTTTAAGCCATTTAAGAGACAGGGTGTGCAATGGGAGTTCAATTTTATTCCAACTGACAGATAAATCCTGTTTTAAAAATAGCTTTTTGTGATCTGAAAAATGATCAGAAGAAAGTTCTGCGTATGCAAACACCTGTAATAAATCATCTGCCTATAGAGAAACAATATATCAGATGATGCCAGTTTAAATATCACATGAGGAATTGAATTAAGATGAGCAGAAAGGACCACAACTAAAATGTAAAGCAGAAGGTGAGATAAAAGGCAGGCTAGTCAATGTCTGGTTTCGACAGCTCTGCAATGACAAAACCACACCTTGGTTTGATAGCCAGGGCACAAGGCTCAGCACTCTACTCTCAATCTTCGCCTTTATTAGTTCTGTAAATGAGGAAAGAAATGCGGAGGACCTGCCTCTACTTTTGTCCAAATGATATAAAAAGTTACATGCTAATGTCATGTTTCAAAGAGGCTATTGCTTCACATATATGGCTTCTAAAGAATTATACTTGTTTATTTTGTTAAAGTTTATTTTTGAGAGAGTGTGAATATGAGCAAAGTGGGGGAGAGGCAAAAGAGAGTGAGAGGGAGAGAAAGAATCCCAAGCAGGCTGCACACTGATAGCAAGCACCTAACCCTGTGTGGGGCTGTAACTCAAAAACTGTGAGATTATGACCTGAGTGTAAATCAGGAGTCAGATGCTTAACCGACTGAGCATCCAGGCACCGAAAGAAACAGACTTCTTTTGAAAAAAAATTTTATTTGTATAAACACCCTGTAAATAATGTGTGTTTTTAAATTATACAACTCAATATGCTTTTTCCTTTTTGTGTACAGTTTTATACTTTCTGTGTTTAATTTTATAATTATCTGATTTACCACATATGCACAGATACATTCAATCATCACTCTCATTGGGACAATTCCTTCTCCCAAACACCTTCTCTCAGGCTCTGTCTCATATACAGTCACATGTTCACCCCACCTTGAATCCTGAGAATAAATCTGTTCTCCATCACTAAAGTTTTATTTTCACATGGATACACAGAGCTGTACAACATGTAACCTTTGAGATGGTAACCTTTTGAGACTGGCTCATTTCATTCAATAAAATGCCTGTGAGTTTTGTGCGCATTGTTGCATATATTGAAAATTTGTTCTCTTTTTATTAATAAATGGGATTCCATGCTCTGGTTGTACTGTAGTTTGCTTATCCAGGTACCCACTGAGGGATATTTGGATTGTTTCTAGTTTTTTGTAAATTACTAATACGGATCCTATACATATGCATGTGCAGGTTTTTTAAATCTGTTTTTGTTTTTGTCTGTTTGTTGGATAAATACTTAGGCATTGGGTGGCTAGGTCATGTGGTGGGTGTGTGTTTAGCTTTATAAGAAACTGTCAAATCATTTTCCAGAGTATTTGGAATTTAAATGTTATCTCCACATCCCAAACTCATGATAGTATAATGTTATTTTTGTGTGTTTAACTATCAAGCATGTCTTAAAAACTCAAGTAGAGAAAAATGTCTTATTAATATTAATATTAATCATATCTGTTGCTCTCCTTTTTATTTCTCATGTTTCACATTTTCTTATTTCTCTTCCTTCTGAAGAGCTTTTTGGCCACTGTTTCTCTAGATGATACAAATGATATTTTTAGTATTGCTCTATCATTTTTCCTTTTAGACCTTGAACATTTAAATATTATATATTTTGTTATTATCTCACAGCTTCCTGAGGCTCACCCTGTAATTCTGGGCAATTTTCCTGGTTGGATTCAGGCCATGAGTTCCAGCCTGCCCTCTGTGTGCCCTGGTCCCAATGTTCCCGTATTAGTTAATCATTCAAAGCTTGTGGTCTTGCTGTGTCCCCTTTGGGTGGGCAGTCTGGGAACCGAGTGGAAGTCTACCCATTAACTCAGTTCTCAGTTTTCAGAATGATAATTAAGATCAAATGCGTACCTATGCAACTAGGGAAGTCAAACCAGGATTTATAAGAAACTTTATGGGATTCCTTTCCAGAGTTTCCTTTTACATTGTATAATTCCCTGCTTCTCTCTGGTTTTTCTTTTCAGTCCAACCAGAAGTCATCCATTTCTATACTGTCATTCATGTTGGAAATTTAACTGTAAAGAGAGGGTGCAGAGTAATAATGGTGGGGAGAGGGAAAGAGAAGAGAGAAGAGAATAGAGAGATATAGAAAGACAAACATCAGAGGAATTGATCCTGCTTTCTAGGAAGGACAATTCTATGTAACCTGGAAGGAGGTTCCTTCCCTCAGAGTTTGGCTCATGGTTTTCCCCTGTGGGTGTTGTTCTATTATCATAGGATGACACGATGACTGGGCCATGAAAGAAGGAATATTTAGGTTATTTCTAGCTTTAAAAAATCACAAATAGAGCTGCTATAAAAATTTATGTGTATGTTTTGGAGTACACCAATATTTTTATTGCTCTATATAAAATACCCAAGAATAGGAATGCTGGGTCGATTGGTAAGCGTATGTTTAACTTTGTAAGAATAGCCAAAGTTTAATTTAGTTTTCCAGAGTGACTCTAACATTGTATTTTTCCATCACCAATACATGAATTCCAGTTATTTTGTATCTGAGACTGCCCTTGGTATTATCTATAATCTTATTTTAGCTATTCTAATATTTGGGTAATGGTACATCATTTAGGTTTAAATGTGTATTCTCATAATAGATAGTGATGTTGGATGTCTCTTCATGTGATTATTTGCCATCCTTATATACTCTTTGGTGAAGTTTCTGTTCAAGTCTTTTGTCCATTTTTTAGATTTGAATTAGTCATTGTAATTGTATTGGGTTTTGAGAATTCTTTATGCACTTTGGATATAATTCTTCACAGATGAGTACTTTGTAAATATTTTCTCCCAACCCAGAATTGTCTTTTCATTCTCTTGATAGAGTCTTTGACAGAGTAAAACCTTTCAGTTTTGATGTAGTCCAAATCATCATTTTGATCATCAAAATGTTTTTGGTGTCATTTCTAAGAATGCTTGTTCTAAGCATAAGTCAAGATACTTTTCTCCTGAGAGTTAAAAAATTTTTAGTTTTGGAGGGCCTGGGTGGCTTAGTTGGTTAAGCGTCTGACTTTCACTTAGGTCATGACCTCGCAGTTCGTGGATTCGAGCCCCGTGTCGGGCTCCGTGCTGATTGCCAGCTCAGAGCCTGGAGCCTGCTTCAGTCTGTGACTCCCTCTCTCTCTGACCCTCCCCTGCTCACGCTGTCTCTCTCTCTCTGTCTCCTAGAAATAAATAAAATAAAACATTTAAAAAAATTTAAAAAAATTTTTAGTTTCACATTTAGATTTATGATCTATTTTGAGTTGATCTTTGTGTGAGGTATGATATTTAAGTCAAATATTGTTTTCCTTATTGATGATCAATATTCTAAGGCTATTTGTTGTAAAGACTATCTTTTCTCCATTTATTTATTTTTATTTTTTTTAATGTTTTATTTATTTATAGGAGAGAGAGAGAGACAGTGTGAGCAGGGGAGGGTCAGAGAGAGAGGGAGTCACAGACTGAAACAGGCTCCAGGCTCTGAGCTGGCAGTCAGCACAGAGCCCGACGCGGGGCTCGAACCCACGAACCGCGAGATCATGACCTAAGCGAAAGTCGGTCGCTTAACCGACTAAGTCACCCAGGTTCCCCTATAAATTCTTAAAATCCCAGTATAGGGATAAAATCAAAGTTTTGATTTCTCTTATTTGAGGAAAAAGAATAGTTTTTGCTTTATTTTTCAAATATTGTGAATTTGATATCCACAGAAACCACTTTACAGAACATTAGCTGTAAAAGTTTAAGATTGAGATATATACATATTTTATAATATAGACATATATTAGACCTCCCACCATTTACTTGTTATTATTTGAAATTTACTTATTTTTCATACATTATTGGGTTCATATATAAAGATATAAATACCACAGAAAAATTAATTTAATTCCTCAAATTTAAAAGTTGAATTGGGACAAATATAACACATCTTCTAAACACCATTAGCCATGACAAAATTTGGGTTTTGTAGCCCTCAAGATAAATAATGGTATGTGCTTTGAAATATTTGGTCTTCCATTATGTTAGGCACTTTCTGTGGCCCAACTACCCCACTACCTTTTTTACTAGTAGAATCTATTAAACTTCACAGAAACAAAAAATGCCAGATTGTTACTTGTATAACCTTTTTTATAATGATCCAATTCTGGGTGATGATGTCAGAGGGAAATTCCACTTGTGATTTTTTGGAAATTGTTTTCTATGAAAAGGCATGTGGGGAAAAAATGCCTGTTTTCATCTTGCCTGGATGGGGTCATGTTTCATATGTCTCATGTAGCAACCAGCCTGTGACAACAAGAGCAGAATCATGACAATGTTTAGAGTCGCTGACGTAACATCAGAAACATGCGTCATTGATTACATTTCTGAGTTGCTCATACCAACTCTGGGGCTGCCATTTGCTTTCAAATAAATTGCCATTTTTAATGTGTTATTTGAAATAATAAATTACCTTATTTGCTAAGTCACTTTGGGTTGGTATTCTGTTATTTATAGTCAAAGGCCTTTGACATATCTCTATAAATCTGTAACCAAGACAACATAATTTCATTAAAGTATCTTCATTTCTTTTCTGGAGAAACTGATTGCTTCATAGATTAAAACACCTATTCAGGGCTTTTCAAAAGGCCGTGGAATAAGAATGATAATGTCCATGCACTCTGAGTTCCTTTATCAGAAAATTGTGCTGCTTTACTTCTATGGAATTTCACATTTCTGATGGTGCTTATAATAAAGTGGGATGATATGGTGCAAAACTGGCAATCCTTGGAGTTCTAAGATCTCAATCCTGCTTCTGACTTTGCCAGTAATTTACTCCTTTGATTAGGGTGACTTATTCAACATTCTATGCCACTCTCCTCAACTGAAAAATGACACATTTTATGGACATGCTGTAAACTCTGTGAGAAATTAACCACCACCCTCCCACCCCCTCAACACACAAACATTTGGGACTCCTAAGTTATAGGAGCTCTGATAAATTTCAATAATAGGAACTGTTGCTTTTATTGTACTTGATAGAAGTTACAAATAGATACTGCCTTGTGGAATACTGTTTGGAATCCTCTGGATTCCTATTTTTGGAAATCACAAAATCTTCATACTCTTGGCTTCCTCCTTCCTGTCACTGGTGAGGAATGGGAAGTCTGGTATTGTGTCTCATCTGAGATGACTGCACCCACCCAGACAAGGACAAAGTGGCCTAGGAAAATTCTGTTAGTGGACTTGCTTCAGTAAGTTATTTTTCCCCCAATTCTTCTTGTGGTTATAGTAGAAAACAAATTAAGGCTAAGATTACTGTGTACAGATGGAGTAAAGAGACCAAGGGGTTCATTAAGTGAAGTCTAGTCTTGCCTTAAGCCAGAGAAGAGTACAAAAGCTGTGCTGCCTTGAAATCATATCACAATTCATTGACGGAATGCTTTCTTTTTATTATCTTGCTGATTCCCTCAAAAATTTCTTATATTCTCTGGGCCCTCAAATAATCAAACCCTATCATCTGAGTACCTGACCCATCCTAGGCAATCACCGTGATTGACACAACTAATGGAAAGAACAACTGTTGTTTAACCTGAAGGGGTAGATCTGCATTTTTTCACTGAATAATACTCAGTCTTCACAATAAACTGAGGAACACTTGCCTAATTTAGATATGTGTATCTCTTAAATACATAGTGAGAAATACATAATAACTCTATCAAAGATGATAACCAAAAAACCCCATAATATAGCTTTAAAAATCAGTCACGTTTGGAGTGGTGGACAGACTGGCATAGAGGAGAGAGTAATTGGAAGAATGTCTTTTCGAAGGAGGCCAAATGACTGGCATTGTGAAATGTGTACCCAGTGGTCTCACTTATAGGTTAGTGTTCTATTTAAAAAAAATTTTTTTTAAATGTTTATTTATTTTTGAGAGACAGATTGCAAGCAAGGAAGGAGCAAAGAGAGAGGGAGACAAAGAATCCAAAGAAGGTTCCAGGCTCTGACCTTCAGCCCGATGAGGGGCTCGAATTCATGGATTGCTAGATCATGACCTGAGGTGAAGTCAGATGCTTAAATGACTGAGCCATCCAGATGCCCCTATAGGTTAAGATTCTAATCGAGAGTTTCATTGGGGCGCCTAGGTGGCTTAGTCGGTTAAGCGTCCGACTTTCGCTTGGGTCATGATCTCACGGTTCGTGGGTTCGAGCCCCGCATCGGGCTCTGTGCTGACTGCCAGTTCAGAGCCTGGAGCCTGTTTCAGAGTCTGCAACTCCCTCTCTCTCTCTGACCCTCCCCTACTCACGCTGTCTCTCTCTCTCTCTCTCTCCTAAAAATAAATTTAAAAAATATTTAAAAAAAAAAAGAGTTTCATGAACATCAAAGATACTAGTTGTTTATCATAATTAGATCATGGTTGAGATAACCAAATTTCAAAGAGTTAATTCATGCTTTATTTAGCAAGCATGAACTTCTGTATCCAAGGTCCTCTAATAGTACAAGGATTACAAAGATTATAAGATTATATTCTTTGTTTTAAATGAGCTTAACATGGAGACAAGAGCAATAATCACAGAAATGCAATGAAATATTCTATCTGATATGGAGGCAAATACCTGTTATAAAGTTTGCCACATGATAGCTATTTAATGAGTGTTTACTTAAAAACGATTAGAATTGATGCAAGTGTGTGTGTGTGGCAAATTGACTGATGGTTATGCGTTCAGGGGAAAGTGTAGGAAGGGTTAACTAGAAGAAATTGGTATAGAAAAAAATGACTGGATTTGATCATAGTGAGCATAGAGGAGAAAGACATTATAGGCAGAGGACTTTGTGATCAAAGATTCAGGACACATTGTAGAAATGTATTTACATTTGTCACAAAAGTCTTCTTGAGGATGCCTAGGCATTTTGCAAATATGCAGAGCAACTATTCTGATGACTATCTTTACCAAGATGAGAAGTATTTGTAGTCAGCTGCCAATGGAAACTTGCCTAGCTATTCACATGTTAGGAATTTGCCTAGTTAGCTTTGAGAAAGCTATTTGTTCATTCATGAAGTCATACATTCTTGCAGTCACACACATTTATTGAGTGAATATTTATGTGGAAATCTGTATTACTAGGACTGTAAGGCTTTGCTGCTCAACACGTTCCCCAGGAACAAGAAGTGTCTGCATTTCCTAGGAGCTTGTTAGAAATGCAGATTATCAACGCCAGCCTTGGACATACTGAACCAGAGTCTGCATTTTAACAAGACTTCCAGATAATTCATATGAATATAGCTGGGGGAAAGCTTCCTTCAAGATTTCTAGGACTTTCCAGTCCAACAAAGGAGATAAAACATATGTGCAAATAGTTATACTGTCATACCGGTACCCAATGGCACATGTCGATATGTGTGACACAGCCTCGCACAGACTTTGAAGTCAATGATAATTTTTAAAAAATAATTGTGTATTTTCTATGTCCACTTGGACAAGTTATTTTTCATTTCTCTGACTTAATCTTTACCTGTGAGGTATTGATGGTAACTACTTTACTAGGCTGTTTAAGAATTAGGAATGTCCCATTTGAATGTTTAGCCCAGTACCTGGAGCAGAATAGCACTGATAAAATGGTGTTGATGGTTCTAGAGATTTAAAACCTGTTTGCAAGCAGATATGTCATTGTAGATAAATTTTCTGGGAAAAGTGGCATTTTATCAGTCTCTGATACAGTTTTAACATAGGGTGTTGAGCATGCACAAGGAAGGAGATACTCAGTCCTCTAGCCATGATTTTCAACTATAGGAAGCTATATTTCTTACACATACAGACACTACTTGAGAGTCCAGGACCTTGTGTGCTAGACCATCCATCATGAAATTTAAACCAATTGTCTATCTGTAAATTTAATAACAGCATAAATTAGATAGGCTGTTCAAACGCATTTCTAATTTTGTTTCAGAATACCTTGAAAACAAAATCCTTTTCAAAATAAACAACCCCTTATAGTTTCTTTATTTTGATTAAAGCTAAATGGATTTGCCTTCTTACTGTTGAAAACAGAGTGAGGCTTTATAAAAATTATGAAATTCAATGATGGGCATTCACAGTAAATGGACAAATACATATCATGCACCTTCGAATTTGCTGCAATTTGTAAATTTAAAGATTTTCTTAGTAAAATACAGACATCTGTATATTATGCATTGTTTGAATGATTGCAACTGAGTAAAATCATTTCATCAAACTCACCTTGATTATGAAAGCTGGCATGGACAATAAAAACCTGCCTTCTCAGTATCTGTTGACAGGTACTGCCACCTCTCTCACAACCATGGCCCAAGAAAGGGAAAGTGTCTACACTTGATGAGACAATGACTAATCCAAGGCACTCAATTATTTCATTATAACTTTACTAACTTTTCAGTTAAAAGTGCCAGGGTTAATGCTTATTATTAGAACTGTCCAAATTATAAGTGAAAACAATGACAGTGCTACCTAGGGAGACATGTGAGTAGTTACATACTGTTCCAACCTTTCCTTCCTCTTTGAAAGCCCTGCCCGGTGAAACTCAAAGTGTCTTCAGAGGGAAATAGGTGCAAGGAGATCAGATACAGGTGTAAGAAACAGGATTTGGGGCCTCTTCCCCAGATAATCCTTTGCCCCAGGGCTTGTGGATTTCCATCTTGCTCTGGTTATACTTCTAATCAATATACTGGTTTTCCTTTTCTTCTTCTTTTTTCTCCTTTGGGGTCCTGTAAGAGGGAATATTAAGGACTTCCATCTGCTTTACACCTGGTTACTCAAGAGAGTGGAATTTTTGCTATAAGCAGGAGAGAGATGAATTGTTTGAACAGATAAAATCCTTGAGGTTTTGGGGTTTGACAATGACCATAAAGGAAAGATTTCCATAGTGTGCTTGTATGTTCTGTGAGCTATTGGTGGATTTTCAATATATATATAAATATGCAATTTTATAGTAAGTATATGTTTTTATTAAGTGATCTCCAAACAATTTGATCATTTTGGAAGAAAAAAATGAAGTAATCAGTCCACAATTATTTCACAAATGTTATGTGTAATATTCAAGTGTTCACCAAAATACCATCATAAGCCTAAAAATGGCACCTGTTTTTATCAAGGACTATTTGGAATAGTTTCCTTCATATATCTTTCAGTTTACAAGTTGCTCTTTGTCTCAACCTAGGTATTTTCCCACTTTTAAATTAAACCATAATTAAAATACATTGTTATATTCGTTTCAGGTGTATAATATAGTGATTCAACAATTCTGTACATCACTCAGTGCTCATATCAATGACCCTTTAATCCTCTTCCCCTATTTCACTCATCTTCCCCCTCCCCTCTAGTAACTACCAGTTTGTTCTCTGTATTTAAGAGTCTTGTAGTGCCTTGGTGGCTCAGTTGGTTAAGCGTCCATGATCTTGCCTGAGTTTGTGCCCTGTATTGGGCTCTGTGCTGACAGCTCAGAGCCTGGATCTTGCTTCAGATTCTGTGTCTCCCTCTCTCTCTGCCCCTCACCTCCTTGTGCTTTCTCTCTCTCTCTCTCTCTCTCTCTCTCTCTCTCTGTCTCTCAAAAAAATAAATATTTAAAAACAATATTTAATCTTGTGGGGTTTTTGTTTGTACCTTTTTTCCCTCTGTTCATTTTTTTCTTTTTCTTTTTTTTTACAAATAGTTTATTGTCAAATTAGTTTCCACATAACACCCAGTGCTCATCCCCACAAGTGTCCTCCTCCATGCCCATCCCTCCTCCCCCCCACATCCACCAGTCCTCAGTTTTTGTCAGCATTCAAGAGTCTCTCATGGTTTGCCTCTCTCCCTTTCCCCCACCATTTCCGCCCTTCTTCTCCCCCTTGTTCCTCGTTAAGTTCCTCCTAATCCTCCTATACGTGCAAACATATGATATTTGTCCTTCTCTGCCTGACTTATTTCGCTCAGCATAACACCCTCAAGGTCCATCCATGTTGCTACACATGGCCAGATTTCATTGTTTCTCATTGCCATGTAGTATTCCATGGTATAGATAAACCACATCTTCTTGATCCATTCATCTGTTGATGGACACTTAGGCTCTTTCCATGTTTTAGCTATTGTGGAGAGTGCTGCTATGAACATTGGGGTACATGTGCTCCTATGCATCAACATTTCTGTATCCCTTGGGTAAATTCCTAGCAGTGCTATTGCTGGGTCATAGGGGAGGTCTATTGTTAGTTTCCTTAGGAACCTCCACACTGTTTCCCAGAGGGGCTGTACCAGTTTACATTCCCACCAACAGTGTAGGAGGGCGCCCATTTCTCCACATCCTCGCCATCATCTGGAGTTCTCTGATTTGTTCATTTTAGCCACTCTGACTGGCGTGAGGTGGTATCTCAGTGTGGTTTTGATTTGTATTTCCCTGATGAGGAGCAATGCTGAGCATCGTTTCATGTGTCTGTTGGCCATCTGGATGTCCTCTTTGGAGAAGTGTCTGTTCATATCTTCTGCCCATTTCTTCACTGGGTTGTTTGTTTTTCGGGCGTGTAGTTTGGTGAGTTCCTTGTAGATTCTGGATATCAACCCTTTATCTGATATGTCATTTGCAACTATCTTTTCCCATTCCGTTGGTTGCCTATTAGTTTTCTGGGTTGTTTCCTTGGCTGTGCAGAAGCTTTTAATCTTGATGAGGTCCCAACAGTTTATTTTTGCTCTTGATTCCCTTTCTTTTGGGGATGTGTCAAGTAAGAAGTTGCTGCGGTGGAGGTCAAGGAGGTTGTTTCCTGCTTTCTCATCTAGGGTGTTGATAGTTTCCTGTCTCACGTTCAGGTCCTTTATCCATTTTGAGTTTATTTTTGTGCATGGTGTGAGAAAATGATCTAGTTTCATTCTTCTGCATGTTGCTGTCCAGTTCTCCCAACACCATCTGTTAAAAAGGCTGTCTTTTTTCCATCGGATATTCTTTCCTGCTTTGTCAAAGATAGTTGGCTGTATACTTTTGGGTCCACTTCTGAGTTCTCAATTCTGTTCCATTGGTCTATGTGTCTGTTTTTGTCCCAATACCATACTGTCTTGATGATGACAGCTTTGCAGTAGAGGCTAAAGTCTGGGATGGTGATACCTCCCATTTTGGTTTTATTTTTCAGGATTACTTTGGCTATTCGGGGTCTTTTGTGGTTCCATACAAATTTTGGATAGTTTGTTCTAGTTTTGAGAAGTATGCTGGTGCAATTTTGATTGGGATTGCATTGAATGTGTAGAGTGCCTTAGGTAGTAATGACATCTTAACTATATTTATTCTTCCTATCCATGAGCATGGAATGTTTTTCCATTTCTTTGTGTCTTCTTCAATTTCCTTCATAAGTTTTCTATAGTTTTCCTCATACAGATCTCTTGTATCCTTGGTTAGGTTTATTCCGAGGTATTTTATGGTTTTTTGTGCAATTGTGAATGGGATCAGTTTCTTGATTTCTCTTTCTGTTGCTTCATTGTTGGTGTATAAAAATGCAACCGATTTCTGTACGTTGATTTTGTACCTTGCAACTTGGCTGAATTCTTGGATCAGTTCTCGTAGGCTTCTGGTGGAGTCTGTCAGGTTTTCTATGTAGAGTATCATGTCATCTGCGAAGAGTGAAAGTTTGACTTCCTCTTTGCCAATTCTGATGCCTTTGATTTCCTTTTGGTGTCTGATGGCTGATGCTAGGACTTCCAGCACTATGTTAAACAGCAGTGGTGAGAGTGGGCATCCCTGTCGTGTTCCTGATCTCAGGGGGAAAGCTCTGAGTTTTTCCCCGTTGAGGATGATGTTAGCTGAAGGCTTCTCATAGATGGCTTTGATGATGTTTAAGTAGGTTCCTTCTATCCCAACTTTCTCGAGAGTCTTTATTAAGAAGGGATGCTGTATTTTGTCAAATGCTTTTTCTGCATCTATTGACAGGATCATATGGTTTTTATCTTTTCTTTTATTGATATGATGTATCACATTGATTGATTTGCGAATGTTGAACCAGCCCTGTAACCCAGGAATGAATCCCACTTGATCTTGGTGGATGATTCTTTTTATATGCTGCTGGATTCGATTTGCAAGGATCTTGTTGAGAATTTTTGCATCCGTATTCATCAAGGATATTGGCCTGTAGTTCTCTTTGTTTGCTAGATCTCTGTCTGGCTTGGGAATCAGTGCGATGCTGGCTTCATAAAATGAGTCCCGGAGTTTTCCTTCGCTTCTATTTTTTGGAATAACTTGAGAAGAATTGGGATTAATTCTGTTTTAAATGTCTGGTAGAATTCCCCAGGGAAGCCGTCAGGTCCAGGGCTCTTATTTGTTGGGAGATTTTTGATCACTGATTCAATTTCTTCACTCGTTATGGGTCTGTTCAGGTTTTCTATTTCTTCCCGTGTGAATTTTGGTAGTGAGTGTGTGTTTAGGAATTTGTCCATTTCTTCTAAGTTGTCCAATTTGTTGGCATATAATTTTTCATAGTATTCCCTGATAATTGCTTGTATTTGTGAGGGGTTGGTTGTAATAAGTCCATTTTCATTCAAAATTTTGTCTATTTGGGTGCTCTCTCTTTTCTTTTGGATAAGTCTGGCTAGAGGTTTGTCAATTTTGTTTACTTTTTCAAAAAACCAACTCTTGGTTTCATTGATCTGTTCAATTGTTTCTTTGGTCTCTATGTTGTTTATTTCTGCTCTAATTTTTACTATTTCTCTTCTTCTACTGGGTTTAGGGCGTTCTTGTTGCTCTGCCTCTAGTTCCTTTAGGTGAGCTGTTAGATTTTGGACTTGCGCTTTTTCTAATCTCTTGAAATAGGCCTGGAGAGCAATGTACTTTCCTCTTAGGACTGCCTTTGCCGCATCCCATAGATTTTGAATTGTTGTGTTTTCATTTTTATTTGTTTCCATATATTTTTTAATTTCATCTCTAATTGCCTGATTGGCCCATTCATTCTTTAGAAGGGTGTTCTTTAACCTCCATGTTTTTGGAAGTTTTCCAGACTTCTTCCTGTAATTGACTTCAAGTTTCAAAGCATTGTGATCTGACAGTGTGCATGGTATGATCTCTATTCTTTTATATTTATTGAGGGCTGCTTTATGTCCCAGTATGTGATCTATCTTGGAGAATGTGCCATGCGCACTTGAGAAGAAAGTAAATTCCCTGGCCTCAGGATGTAAAGTTCTAAATATATCCGTCAGGTCCATCTGGTCCAATGTATCTTTCAAGTCCCTTATTTCTTTAGTGATTTTCTGTCTGGTTGACCTGTCCATTGCTGTAAGCGGAGTATTAAAGTCCCCTGCTATTAGCACATTCTTATCTATAAGCTTGTTTCTGTTTGTGATTAATTGTTTTAGGTATTTAGGTGCTCCCATATTCGGTGCGTAGACATTTATGATTGTTAGTTCTTCCTGATGGATGGACCCTGTAATTATTATGTAGTGCCCTTCTTCATCTCTTGTGATTGTCTTTAATTTAAAGTCCAGTTTGTCTGATATAAGTATCGCTACTCCGGCTTTCTTTTGATTTCCTGTAGCATGATATATATTTCTCCATCCCCTCACTTTTAATCTGAAGGTATCTTCCCGTCTAAAATGAGTTTCTTGTAGACAGCATATAGATGGATTTTGTTTTTTAATCCATTCTGCTACCCTATGTCTTTTGATTGGAGCATTCAGCCCATTTACATTCAGTGTTATTATTGAAATATGTGGGTTTAGAGTCTTTGTATCTTTTGTAGGGTTCATGTTTGTGGTGGTGTCTCTGGAATCTTTGTTCCTTGCAACCTTTCCTTCAGAGCATCCCCCTCAGGATTTCTTGTAGGGCTGGCTTCGTGGTGACAAATTCTTTCAATTTCTGTTTGTTTGGAAAGGTTTTTATCTCTCCTTCTATTTTGAATGACAGGCTTGCTGGATAGAGGATTCTTGGCTGCATATTTTTACTGTTCATCACATTGAAGATCTCTTGCCATTCCTTTCTGGCCTGCCACGTTTCAGTAGATAGGTCTGTCACCACTCTGATAGGTTTCCCTTTGTATGTGAGGGCCCTTTTCTCCCTAGCTGCTTTCAAAATTCTCTCCTTGTCCTTGTATTTTGCCATTTTTACAATGATATGTCGTGCAGAAGATCAATTCAAGTTACGTCTGAGGGGAGTCCTCTGAGCCTCTTGTATTTCCACATTGACTTCCTTCCCCAAGTCGGGGAAGTTCTCTGCTATAATTTGTTCCAGGACTCCTTCAGCACCTTTCCCTCTCTCTTCCTCTTCTGGGATTCCTATAATACGGATATTGTTGCAGTTGACTGTGTCGCTGAGCTCTCGAATTCTTCTTTCCTGTTCCTGGATCAGTTTGTCTCTTTTTTTGTCAGCTTCTTGTTTTTCTATAATGCTGTCTTCTAAATTACTTATTCTCCTTTCTGCCTCTTCAGTCCGTGCATTGGATGCCTCTAATTTATTATGGATCTCATTTATCGCATTTTTTAATTCTTCATGCCTATTTTTTTTTCCATTCTGTCTGTAGCCATAGTTTCTTTGATGTCCCCTATGTTTTTTTCAAGCCCTGCTATTAATTTTACCATTATTATTCTAAAATCTTGTTCACTTATGCTGCTGATATCTGTTTTGAGCAGTTCATTAGCTGTCATTTCTTCTTGGAGTTTCTTTGGAGGAGAGCTCTTTCGTTTCGTCATTTTAGTTAGCTTTCCGGCTCTTGTTGGTTTTAAAGACCTGTTTAGCTCTCTGTTTCTATGAGCGCTGCTATATCCAAGAAGACTCTTTGACTTTCCAGGGCCTATCCTTTCAGAGATGATTGTTTTTTGAATGGTATCCCTCGGTCTCTCTTGTTGGGACCTTAGTTATTTTATTTTCCTATTCGTAGTGATATTTGGGACTCTTCACCTTGTGTACTCTAGCTTGTTTCTTCAGGTAGCCCTGGAAAAGAAAACAGACAGACAAACACACAGGGAGCAGGAGCACACGAATGCACAGGCTAATTCAACTAACATGCAAAGCGAGAGGGAAAACGAAAAAGTTAAGAGAAAAGACGGAGGGGGGAGGGCGAATAATAGGGAGCATAAAATACATAAAAGGGTCAAAAAGGGGAAAAGAAAAGGAAAAAAGAAGAAAACCGATGGACAAAGAACGGTTTAAAGCATATACCTGGATTTCCCAGCTACAGTTAAATAGCTGTGTGTATGCAGTGGTGGTTGAAGAGCATAGTGAAAAAGAGAGAAATCAGGGTGAGATGACGCAGATTTGGAAATAGAATGAACAGGCAGAAGGGATAAGAAGCTTTTTTCAAAGAGGTAAAGGATAGAATATGGTTGGATAGGTGAGAGAAGGGTGCTGGAATTATCCAGAGAAACTATATAGTCTAATTACTCCTGAGAGAAAGAGATGAAAATGTCGGTAGGTGTAGAATTTACATTTACAGAATGGACTTGTTGTGATTGTTTAAGCAAGCTGGTGACCAGAGTTAATCAGGTCATTGTTTGAGGGAAAAAAGAGAGAAAAGAGGAAGAAGAAGAAAAAAAGAAAGAGAAAAAAAATGGGGAAAAAAAAGGAAAAAAAGGAAAAAAAAGGAAAAAAAGGGAAAAAAAAAGGGAGGAGGGCACCTCTCAGGCAGGGATGGGCGTGGCGTGATCCGATGCCTCAGGCGGGGGTTCTGCCTTGGCGATTGTGGGGAGGAGAGTGACGGTGCTCCAGTCTCTTCTTGAAAACCGCTCTGCAGCTCGCTTTTTTTTTTTTGGCATGTCAACTCCCTGTTCCGGGGACGCAGCCGAAGTTGGTTGCACTCTTCAACCCAGGCCAGTCCCAATCTCCAAATCCCAGTCCGCGCGCCCTGCTGAAGTTGCCTTAGACACAGCTTCCCAGACAACCCCCTCGGGCTATTCCAGGCTCCCTGCTGAGCTCTGGGGGCGGAGTCAGGATCGCTGCTTCCTTCTCTGGGTCGGGCTGGTGCGCATGCGCAGGGGCTTGCCTGCTGGGTCCGCATAGCCTGAGCCCGCTGGAGTGAGGAAAACCGGGTCTCTCTATGGCTCGTCACCCGAGACACGAACTCACAGGCAAATTTCCCAGTTTTTAGCTCTTTGCCTTCCCTCTCGAGTTCCAGCCAGCCAGGAGCGCGGACGCCCGGTGTCTGCGCGTCTCCTTCAGGGGTCCCAGCTGCCCTGGAGCTACAATGGCGGCAGGCGCGCCGCCGCTGGAGTGAGGAAAGCCAGGTCTCTCTATGGCTCGTCACCCGAAACACGAACTCACAGGCCAATTTCCCAGTTTTTAGCTCGTTGCCTTCCCTCTCGAGTTCCAGCCAGCCAGGAGCGCGGACCCCCCGTGTCTGTGCGGCTCTTTCAGGGGTCCCAGCCGCCCTGGAGCTACAATGGCGGCAGGCGCGCCACCGCCGCTTTAAAACCCAACCTCCAGGAGCGGCACAAAGAAGCAGTTTGTGTGTTCAGCCTCCCCCAGGACCAGTTGTCGCGAGGGGACCTGGTGTGCAGGTATTTGGCAAGTACGGTCTTTCTATGCACCGAGCGGAGGTTTTTCTGTCTCGGACTCTCTCCTTTTCCCCTCTCACTCCCCATAGAGGGTAGAGGGGGATCGCCTCCCACCCTGGAGGCTCCGATCCCGGCCCGATTTTACCTTCTCCGGTTCACACTCACGTTAGAAGCTTTCTCAGTGGATTCTGTGTCCTTTTTCTCCCAGTCTCTCAGGTTTTGTAAGGTTTCCAATGGCTTCAGATCTTTTCTGTGTGATGTATGGGCGCGAGTGCAGGTACGGAGCTCCTTACTTCTCCGCCATCTTGCCCCTCCCCCACCTGTTCATTTTTTTGTTTCTTAAATTCCACATATGAGTGAAATCACATGATACTTGTCTTTCTCTCACTTTTTTCACTCAGCATGATACCCTACAGGCTCATCCATGTTGTTGTAAATGTTAAGATATTATCCTTTTTTATGGCTGAGCATCAGAGAAATACAGATCCTACCACAATGAGACTATACCTGTTGGAATGGCTAACGTAAAAAACACAAGAAATACCAAGTGTTGGTGAGGGTGTGGAGAAAAAGACACCTTCATGTGCTATTGGTATAAAATTAGTGCAGCCACTATGAAAAACAGTATAGAGTTTCCTCCAAAAATTAAAAATAGAATCATCATGTGATCTATTATTCCACTACTACTGGGTATTTACCCAAAGAAAATGAAAACGCTAATTGATAAAATATATATGCACCCCTACATTTATTGTGGCATTATTTACAATAGCAAAGATATGGAAGCACCACAGGTGTCTGATGACTTGTGAGTGAATAAAGAAGATGTGGTATACATATACAATACAATATGACTCTGCCATCAAAAGAAGTGTTATCTCTTGAGTGCTAGTTTCATTTGCTAAATTGGCACTTTCATTATTTTTGTTACTTTACATCTCATATTGTAAGAAGTCCAGTAGCTCAGAAATGATACATCAAAACACAAAAGTAGTGCTAAGCATAATGAAAGCTCAGAAATCCTATTGGTCCAAAAAGAGTGCATGAATCCGTGTGTGCTCAAAAAAAGTTTGTGTGCAAATGGGGTGACATTTTACAGATATCAAAACCAAAATATGAAGTATAATATAGAAATCTGAATATTACATGTGTTTTTTAAAGACAACTGTTGTTCCCTTGGTCCCCACTTTCTCATCTGTTAAATATTCCACTGTAGTGTCTTGAAGCCATAGATTATTTTCCTGACATCTTCAAATAAAGAATAGAAACTTCTCTGTGTGTCAATAGATGTTTCCGCACAAGTGCAGAGTAATGTCCAGGATGATTTTGATGGATACAGTCACTAATGGTAGAGAAGATAACAAATCTATAGAGGCATCATTTGAAGTTGTTTTCCTTCTGACAAAAATCAGTCATTTGCCTTACATGGTAGCTTATGAAAAACCAACAAAGTTAGTCTCTTTGCAGAGGAACAAAATGAACTGTTATAAAAATTCTAAATCATATTGCATTTGGCCATCACATACTAAGTGTTTTTAATAGGAAATGCAAGCACTATCTTCTGTACAGACTTGGAGATCATTTAAATTTAGATTTTGCTAAAACTGCATACACTGCTTGGCACATGTATGGTTAATACGTATTTATTATTTACAAGCCTTTATGTAGCTGTACACAGTTTTATTAGAATCAAGGCTGATAGAGCAGTGATGTAAAAAAGGATGCTGTGACATGAATAAAGGGTTGCACCTGAGCACCTGTGTACCCACTGCTTTAATCATGAGAAGCAGTTGGAGGATAACAAAATGCTCTCTCATCTTGGTTCTGTATTAAGGAAAATAGTGCAAATTGTAAATACCATCAAATCATAGCCATGGAGTGGTTGTTTTCAGTGTACTCTTTGGAGAAATTGGAACCAAACAAAAAAGACTTTTTTTTTTTTTCCTATTCTTAAGTAAGCCAGCAAGTAGACAAAGAATTCAAATAAGCACTGTAAACAATGAATAGAAGTGTCTTAATGACACTGATAATACTAGTAAAGACTATATCATTTTAATACATTGCTCAGATGGAATATTTTAGTAATATAATTGATTTCTTAGAGAGTTTTTAAATAGTTTTTATTTTATTTCTGAGACAGAGAAAGACAGATCATGAGCGGGGAGGGTCAGAGAGAGAAGGAGACACAGAATCTGAAACAGGGTCCAGGTTTTGAGCTGCCAGCAGAGAACCCGATGCGGAGCTCGAACGCACAAACCGCAAGATCGAAGTCAGACGCTTAACCGACTGAGCAACCCAGGCGCCCCAATTTCTTAGAGAGTTTTAACCTATTATTTTGATTCTAAAATATGATTTCAATGTAGTAGATAAAACACCTGGGCTTAAAAGGCAGACAAAATTTTGGTGCAGGTGACTCCATTGCTGAGAAAGGTGTTCTTTTCCAGAACATCATAGGTGTTTTCAATTACCTGTGAATCACCCTTGAGTGTTGAGAAATGTGATGAATTCTTTTTTAGAGTTGAAAGCAATAAATAAATGGATTAAGAATCTATTCAACCCTACCTCCCAAGTGAACCATTTTAACTACCCAGTTTTTGACTATAATAAGCTTGTCAATCTAGTTTACAATGGAGCCCATGAAAAGAGTTTTATGTAAGACAGTCTTTTTAATTTTTTTTATGATTTTATGATTGATCTTAATATGGAGAAGTATCTAACATGGCCATCAAATGCTTCCATTACAGATCACATATAATAATCATGAACTACTGTGTATGATTTAATAAAAAATAAAGAATAATAAAAACAACTAACAGGATCATGGTGAAACCACTCATCATGAAATCAGATAAAGAGAATTTATAAAAATATTGAAAATTATATCATCTCAGTAGTGTCTTCCACCCAAAGAAATTTTGCTCTTCTGAATTCTTATATCATTTGTTGTCTATATGAATTGTTTTCTTATTTTTATGTGCTTGGCTTAGTTGTTTTTCCTGATGACTTATATTCATGTTACATGTGACCCTTACTGTTTATTGTAAGATAAACTGCTATTACGAACAACAAAAGCACTCATTTATGTTTTGCCTATGGCTGTTTTAGGTCAATGTAGCAGAGTTTAACAATTCTAGCAGGAATCACATATCCTAGAAAACCAAATATATTTCTTTCATTCTGGCCCTTTATGAACAGACCCTTATGCTAGGGTATAATAAATTCAAGGCAAGAGATTTATAAGTTTTCTGAAATACTTGACTGAGTTGTCTCAGGCTTAATACCATCTGATATTTTTATAGTGAATTTATTCAACCATCTAGAATTACCCTTATGGATACTTTTGTCAGAATGTCACTCATACTCAGACTATCTTCAGTGAAGTTAAAACTCGGTTGGAATATTGTGAGCACTTATGTGTGCATCAGAGGTGTTACCCTATTTGCCACTGATATGGTAAAGTAAGCCTGCTAAGTTCTCATAGGAAGGAAGCAACACATTTTAACAATTTCCGATTAGCAACCCCAAACTGATTCTCCAAAATAAGACTGCAGCTCCTCAAAAGACCTGTGATCTCCCCAGGAAGAGTTGAGTTACTATAAATCATAGTGACGCAGTGCACTCACCCATAAGGCCTAATATAAGGATAGTCTCCTAAAGCACATTCCAGTTCAGCCTTATCATAAAAAGCACCTTGGGGTACACCGAAAATTCTATGGGTACTCAAGTCTTTTTTATGAGTTATGTGAATGATTTTTAAATGCAAATATTTTCTGTTAAGAGAGTAAAGTAAAACCTGCATATTTGGGAACATTTTAAGATTAATAGTCAGATTTGTGGGTAATGCAGGTGGAGTGCAGGATCATTAAATTTTCACTCATATCCAGAACCTCCAATCTGTAAGATAAAAGGCAGTCTATTTTCAAATTATTGCAGCTCATCCCTATACAAGCTTTCTTACAAATGGGGGTGAGGGGTAATTCTTCATTTGGTTATTAGAATAACATGGTTGTTTCAATCATGTGACCATCATTTTTTTTTTAGCTTTGCACATATGAAAGGTATATTTCTGATGTCCAAAATAGTTCAGAAGCAAAAAGATAATTCTACGGTCAAGTCTTTTTAAAAAGGAGACTCCCAACTTGTATTTAGCCCATGGTTTTAGAGACAAACAAACTTTTAAGGAAGATCTGGTCAAATGTACTCATTTTATAAAAGAGGAAAAAGAAAAATAAAGTGATTTGTCCAAATTCAAAAAGCCAGTGGGCAGATGAGGATGAGACAGCTTTGCCCAGTTCCTGATCAGATAACTACACACTGCTGTCTTCATATGGTGCTAATCCCCAAAGATGACTTCAGCTGTTTTAGACCTCTTTGAGAAGAATTGGATGAGATTTTGCTGAGTCTGACTGGAAGAGATAGACACTGTTGTTCACACGTGGCAGCTAACAACTTTGAAGATTAGACATCAGAAGTGGTTTGCCCAAAGTCATGTTGCAGGTAAGGGCTTGCACTCTCTCCACTGTTCTCTCTACCAGACTCCCACCGAGGTTGCTAGTTTCTGCATGAAAGCTTATATTAACAGTTTTCATTTCACAGATAATCAAATGATGTATTTTGTAACTATATGGCCACAGGTTATGATTAATTGCAGTATGCACTAATTTAGATGTTATAGAAATTAGGAGGTAATTATGTGTCACTAAAATTATCTGCACACATCACCAATTGCTGTAGACTACTATAGTTGGAGGTAACACTCCCCTACTGAAAAACAGTGTAGAAAAATATATTTCTCTAGACAAAATTAACATTTTCTACTTATCAAGGTTATTGCAGCCACAGAAGTTATGATATTCTTGACTTGTGGTATATTGTACTTTTTCTTTTTGGCATAAAAAGGTTTAATATAGTCTTATAAAATCATAATCTGCCTTATTTTCCACAGTTTACATAGCTAGGTGTTGACTTCAGTCTTCATCCATATTTGTTAGTTATTGAACAATACATTGTTGAGAAGAAGGGATTATAAAATGTGAAAATATATATCCAACAAGTTATAAATAACTACAGATCCAAAGTCAGGTATCTCATCTTAACAAGGTCTCCTTCCAAAACCACCTGTAATTTTGCAAAGAGTGGCTCCCTGTGTCATTTCTCTAAATTTTCCCTTTTCCATATCTTTTTGATGTGCTCCTTTAAATTAAATTAGAAATAATCTACAGGAAACATAAGCAAATGGAAGCAACATTTTGATGATTTTAAGACAACTAAATCAATGAAATAAATTGGCTAAATGCATATCTTAATACTGTTACTAGTTTTTAAGCAGATCAATTTCCATATTGCATGTATAGACTTTCCTAGAATTTTCAGTTCTAGTCGTTAATAAACTATAGTCTAAGTTTAAATCAGTGCTAATAATGTTTGTGTGGGTGGAATGAGGGTGAATGATGTGTGTGTGTGTGTGTGTGTGTGTGTGTGTGTGTGTGTGTGTGTGTTTAGGAGGAATGGCTGCTGCCTGCTGCTGATCAAACCAATTTGGCTCTTATAATGAAATTAGATACTTATTTCTTAGACATGTTTTGGCATCACCATCAAATCACACAGTAGAAAGATTTTGTTTGCTTTCTTTTGAAATATTTAGAGCCATCAGAGTTTTATTTTTTTTCCTCATAAGCAGTGAGGCAATAGAAAGTCAGAGGTGAGTTTTATTTTAATTGTATAGTATCAGCATTGTAACCTCAGCTCACTTGTTTTTGTGACAGAGGCTAATTAAATGACCTTTAATCCAGGAAAGTTTATATTTAATTGTGAGTCATGGAGGGCATTTTTTTTTTTTTTTTAATTCTAGTCCCAGCTATCAGTACCACTCCTTCTGAGGAAACCAGTGACAAGAATATATTTCTATATAGTTTTCTCTCACATTTTCCTGTATTCTTCCAAACTTGTCACAATAGATTGAATCTAGAGCCACAGACAATCATGGATTAGCTGTTAATAAAAAAAGATCAACTACCCAGAGGTGATGTGATGTAATACGTCTCAATACTGGTGTACTATATTGGGTACTAAAAAGAATAATCAGGAAGCATTGAAATGAGGCCCAGATAGAAAATATAACATAAAGAAAATATGCCCAATTTTGAAAGGTTTAAAGAAAACTTGGTCATTAGAGTTAATAATATACCTTGAGAAACAGTAAGAAACTATTCCTCCCATCTTTGAAATTTTGACATATCCGAGTCTCTAAATTCTGGGACCAAAGATGACTATGGTGTTGTGAATATAGTAGTTCCATACTTTCCAATTCTCCTGGAATTCTTTGTAATAATCCTTATATTGAAGAAACAAGGCAATGGGAAAAAGTGAGAATTGTATAAAAAAGTCCAATTACTACACATCAGAACACTCATGAAACTGGAAGGGCACATAGATGTCATCAGTGATAACCAGTTTATCTTCCTTAGTTAGTAGTGAAGGGGGCACCAGAATCTTCAATAGACTTTCCTCTACTAACCTAACTTTCTAGACTTATCTCAAATTACAACCCCACCTTTTATTATTCACTCTAAAATAATTACTCAGTGGAATGGGGTGCCTGGATGGCTCAGTTGCTTAAGTGTCCAACTTCAGCTCAGGTCATGATCTTGCAATTGGTGAGTTCAGACCCCACCTAGGGCTCTGTGTGGGCTCTGTGGGGACTCTGTGCTGACAGGTTGGAGCCTGGACCCTGCTTTGGATTGTGTGTTTCTCCCTTCGCTGCTCTTGTGTTCTCTCTTTCTCTCAGAAATAAATAGACATTAAAAAAATTTGTTTTAATTCAATGGGGCATCAAGGTGGCTCAGTATGCTGAGCATCTGACTCTTGGTCTTGGATCAGGTCGTAATCAGGGTTTGTGAGATCTAGCCCCAAATAGGGCTCTGCACTGACAGTGTAGAGTCTGCTTGGAACTCTTTCTCTCCCTCTCTCTGCCCCTCTCCTGCTTTGTTCAATCTCTCTGTATCAAAAAAAATAAATAAACATTTAAAAATAAAATAAATAGAATAAAATAAAATAAAATAATAAAATAAAACCTCAATAATCCACCTGTAGGTAATAGCTCATGGCACACTCTCCCTTCTTTTTGCTTCAGCTTTTTCCAGTCCTCCCTTTCCCTTATCTCTGATGAAATCCCACTCACCTTTTAAAATCTGACCCAAATGTCCTATTCAACAACAAATCATCCATAGCCACACTCTCTTCCTCTATCCATGTATATCTCTTATCATATCATATATTGTCTCATATTTCAATAACTTCAGCACTTGTCTGCTTCTCTCAAGTGATTATCTGCTTTTTAAGGAAGTGACACAAATTCTATCCACCTCTCTCACTATTCCACAGGGACCAGAATGAAGTCCACCATATATTGTGGAAGCTTCAAAAGTAGAATGAGTTGAATAGAGGTGAACTGACTCTTGTTCTTTTGCCTAGTTGTGTTGTGTTTTCCAGTGGGGTAAAAATAATGAACTTTATCCTTTTTAGAATATCATATTTCAGAATAGTTATTTGTCTTTAATTCTTTTCAAAATAAGATTTAAGGAGAAAAAGATGCATCCTCTAAGAAAACCATATAGCAACTGGAAAAAATAAATCAATGAAAGATTTCCTAACCAGGTGACAATATGAAACTCAGGAACTAGAATGGGCCTTGCCACTGGTATAATAATTTTGATTTTTTGTGTTTCCTATTAATGCGTTATCTCTTTCTGCCAGCATTTACCACAGCAGATTTCTGAAACTTCCTCCTAAATAATTCTCATGCTAAAAAGTGAATTATTTAGTTACTTATGAAGGGTATTAATGGTCCAAGACTGAAGAAAACAATAATTTGTCTACTTTATTTGTCTGATTTAAGGTTTTGTTTTGTTTAATGTGAAAATATTACAAATTATTGCAATTATCTTAGACGTCCTAGATTCTGAGAGCTGGTATGGAACTTAGATCATTTAGCTAATATTCCATAGAGTTATAACAATGGTCTCTGGAAACATCCCTTCATATTTTTTTTACTCCTGCCCCCTTGATTATAATGCTTTCCCTGAGTTCCTGGGGCTTTGGGTGACTCCACTTCTCCCAGACTGGTTTATGGTTGTTGGCTTGCCTGTCTGTTCCTTTACGTTTACTGTCCTTGAATTCACATGCATGTCTCATTAACATATGATCTTCAGTATCTGCCAGAAACTTACCAAGTCCTCAATAAATGTTTGGTGGAAGAATGAAATGACTTGTATCAAATATACAAGATAGTTGCTGGTTAACAACTAAGTATTTTCAATGAATTGCTTAACTATGTCTGCTCAGTGAATTGCTTATATTCAAGTTGAACTAAGCCATAAATGAGATTTTCAAATATTTATTAGTCTTTCATCAAGCATTAAATTACCTTGATCCTTTTTGTCTTGTCTTTTTTTAAATTTTAAAAAACTTTTTATTTCTGAGAGAAAGAGAGAGAGACAGTGTGAGCAGGGGAGGGGCAGAGAGAGAGGGAGACACAGAATCCGAAGTAGGCTTCAGGCTCTGAGCTGGCAGCACAGAGCCTGATGTGGGGCTCGAACCCATGAACCGTGAGATCATGACCTGAGCCCCAGTCGGAGCCAAAAGTCGGATGCTTAACTGACTGAGCCACCCGGGGAACCCCTCTACATTTTGTTTTGAGTCTAATTTTAGATTCCCTAATTTCAACAGTCCCCAATTGGAATCCAATCGTTTCATCTCCAAAACTGATCTTCATCTGGGTTCCCAGTCTGACTATTGGCTTATTGGATACCTATGCTGTACATTTGGAGTTCCTTTTGATACTTCTTTTTTTTGTCTTTTCCCACATTCAGTAACTTACTATATCCTACTCTGTTCTGTTTATCTTTCTCATCTTCTTTACATATACCATAGCTGCCCCCAGTCCTAATCATCTCAATTTTGCTCTGTTGCAATGAATTATCTCTGCAATTAATTACTCACAAACCAACTATCCTTGTGTTCCTAAAATACAAGGTAGGTACCACCACTCACTTCCATAAAATTTTTTTTAATGTCTACTTATTATCTATAGAATAAAATGTAACTATTTGGACTGGCCTTTAAAGCCTTCAACTCTCTAGCTGATTTTCTAGCTTTGTTTCATTTTATACATCCTAGAAAGTCATAAAGAATTTTCCTTTGATCTTCTAAATGGCCATCTGTTTTCATATTTCTAGATAGTTAATGGTTCAAGTCAAATGTCACTTCTTGGATCTACTCTGCATTATTCTGCTAATCCTTTATTACAGCATACATTTCTTTCCATCCAACACAGTTATTTACATATGCCTTTCTCTAGATAGCCTAGGAAGCTCCTGGGGATAGGGATTGTGTCCTATTCAGCTTTGTGCATTTCACAAAGTGTGGCACGTTTTAGACATAGTGTTCTTTGAAGAATTTATTTGGGTGTGCTGTTTCTTTCCGACAGAGACTAGCATGTTACATTTTCAGCCCACTAATTAGCTAACCAAAGCTATGCAGAAGCTGTACATGGCCAGATTTACCCAGTAGAGCTGAACTCTGTTTTAGATATCAGCGCAGGTCTTCTGTCCTCTGCATTAGATAATCTATTAGAACAAATGATATAATAATACTTCAGCCTGCTATAATTTCCTCATCAAGAAAAAGTGTCTAGAAACCAATTTCATTTATTAATCATAAGTATTCTGAGATGTAACCACAATCTTCATATGGAATGACAGCTTCTGAATAATGATACTCAAGGGTCCTGTGGCCATCTCTGTTACTACAAATGTTTAAATCCTATCAATCTGGTTACCAATAAGGTGGAACTACTGTCCCAACCAGTCTGTGCTACAAGAACATTTTCTGGGGGCGCTTGGGTGGCTCGGTTGGTTAAGTGTCCTACTTCGGCTCAGGTCACGATCTCTCGGTCTGTGGGTTTGAGCCCTGCATCAGCCTGTGTGTTGATAGCTCAGATCCTGGAGCCTGTTTCAGATTCGGTGTCTCCCTCTCTCTCCGCCCCTCCCCAGCTCGTGTTCTGTCTCTCTCTGTCTCAAAAATAAACATTAAAAAAATAATAAACAGAAAAATCATTTTCTGATTGTTTATTTTATTTTAGTTTTAGTTGTTTTAGTTTATATTGTATTTTAATATGTAATGTATCTAGTATGTCTAACCATATGACAAGCAATGAAAAACTACCCCAGGGAAAACAACTAGTGGCATTCAGAGTCTTGATTTTTTCTTTTTTTAAAGAATGCAGAGTGAATCAAATGTAAAGAAAGAAAGCTGTTTAATTTGCAAGAATGCAAATAACACGTGTTAGCCAGAGGCTTAAAGTACATGAAAGCATAGTTTCATTTAACGGTCACTGACAGGAGATTTCAAATAGGTTAATGAGCTGTAAAGCTAAGCACATAAAACACAAAAAGAAAAATATATATCACTAAAATGAGGTAGGTCACTGAATAGGGAAGAATTTCTGAGGGAATGGAATCAAATGGGTGGTGGGGTTTGGAAACATTTGATAATTGAATGCCTGCCCAGGAATCTAGAAAATAAAATTATTGGATCGTCAGATGAACCTTGAATTCATATTAAAGACCCCAATAGTGAAAGTTCAATAAACGTCTCCCTACCTACTGCATTCTATCAAACCCATAAAAGAACTCCAAACAGGTAACATAATTCTTCAAAGTCTGGACAGAATGTTTTGGTAGTTGAAAGAGCAGCAGCTATGTTTTGCCACCACAATTCTCTGCACGGAAATTCCCTCCCAACCCAGGAAAATTCACTGCCCTTTAACCCTCAGGGTCTGATATCTAGTGTTATGGTAAAGCTCTTTTTGTTATCATATAAGCATTTCTTTACCTGTGTGACTTCTCCACTAGACTGGTAAGAGTTTTATTCAGCTGGTTTTTGACATGAGATGACTGGATGAAGAGAGAGAATATGAATTACTGCACTGAGTAGAAGGGGCATAGTTTGCAATATATTCTCCACTGTCATTCTGTCCTGTGTTACCAACAGGTGTACTCATGTGGGGGGGGGAGAGGGCATGTGTGTGTTTTTATAATCATTATTCATATAAGCAAACGTTTACTAAATGGCAACTGTGTAATAAGCACCAGGGATACAAATATGGATAAGAAAAGTCTAAACCCTATCCAAGTTTATCTTGTTGAGGAAATAAAGCATTGCGTGGGACTGAAAGCAAAATTTCATACTTGACTACAATCTAGAGGATTCTTTTTATCCTCGTTTACTTTCATTACTACAAAATTTAACTTGGAGTAAACCTACCCTAACACTTGGAGTAACCTACCTAACCTAGGTATTAGAAGAGCATCAATTTCAAATGTTCTACCAGGTCTTTACAAAGTAAAACGTGAACAGATTTGTTACCAGCATTGGTCTTGTGTCTAGAGCAAGGAGGAATCAGTATTTTGGTTATCAGTACTTTAGTTATTTGAAGTAATATTTCCATTGGCTGTAGTGTACTAAGCAGAGAATACTATATTTATGAAATTATTTTTCCCTATCTATTGTCTTTGAGCTATAATGTGGTCAGTCTTTGAAGTGTGTATATATGTATGTGTCTTATTTGAAATAAAGCTTAGGATCTTATTTAGCTGACCAGGAATGTGTAGTCCCCCTCACAGTGACAAAATGCCAGGAGTAACCATGCCTCTGTTGAAAGATTCTTACCACTTTCTCAGTTGATAATCTAAACTGAACAATTTAGGGGCACCTGGGTGGCTCAGTCTGTTGAGCGTCTGACTTCAGCTTAGGTTATGATCTCACCATTCCCCTGTTGGGGCCCCAGATTGGGCTCCGTGCTGACATCTCAGTCTTGATCCTGTTTCAGATTTTGTGTTTCCCTCACTGTCTCTGCCTCTCCACCACTCATGCTCTGTCTCTCCCTCAAAAATAAATAAACATTAAGAAAAACCAAAAAATAAAATGAACAGTTTAGGTTTGCAAAATACATTGCTCAAGATCTTTGCATCTCAAGTACCATTAACTGAAGGAAATGGGTGGATCATTTAATTGCCTGACTGGCACTTAAGGTGGGAGGTGAGACTTTCTTTCTTTCTTTTTTTTTTTTATAAAAATATTTTTAAATGTTTATTCAGGGGCGCCTGGGTGGCTCAGAAGGTTAAGCATCTAACTTTGGCTCAGGTCGTTATATCATGGTTTGTGGGTTTGAGCCCTACGTCGGGCTCTGTGCTGACAGCCAGCTCAGAGCCTAGAGCCTGTGTTCAGATTCTGTATCTCCCTCTCTCTCTGACCCTCCCCTGCTACACTGTTTCTATCTCTTTCTCAAAAATAAATAAAATATTTTTAAAAATTAAAAAAATAAATATTTATTTTTGAGAGGGGGGAGAGAGAGAGAGAGAAAGAGAGAGAGAGAGAGAGAGAAAGCAGGGAGCAGGGGACAGGCAGAGAGAGAGGGAGACAGAGAATCCCAAGCAGAAGGCTCCGTGCTGTCATGAGATCATGACCCAAGCCAAAACCAAGAGTCACAGGCTCAACTGACTGAACCACCCAGATGCCCCAGGGATGAGATTTCCTAAAAGGTGGTGATATTTGTTTGACAGAGTTAGAAGGAACCACTCTCCTAGGAGTGGAAGGGCTGAGGGCACTGAATCTGTCCTGAGATGTCCATGTGAAGATTCCCTACAGGAGCTCAAGTTGTATCTGTATGTTTTTATCTAGTCTGTGGAGACTATCCTGTGAATCATACAGTTCTGCAGTGTGTCCATACTGCACTGAATCCCTTAACTGACTCTTGAGTCTTGAAACTAGTATATAAGGATCAGGAACAAATCCAAGACTGAGGCCTTGTTTCTGTAAATGCTAAACCTCAAAGCGAAAAGCATCCCAGAGCTGAATTGTGATCAGTGGGAAAGAACAGACACTGGATAGTGACTCAGTAGTAGTTGTGAGGCAATGTTCTTTCTTAGACAGAAACGCTGGAGAAGAACTGTTGTGGCCAGACCAGAGGCAGTACAGGTGGAAATGGAAGCATGTTCTTGTTTGACTTGCATGCACATATAATTGAAAACCCTAGAAGGCAGTGATCCTAGATGCCAAAGATGTCACAAATAGAACTTACATGCAAGTAGTCTGGTTGGGGAAAATTTCATGGTGGCCGTGTGATGATATGCATACACAAATGTAACTATAACAAATACAATGATATGATCACCTTTTGTACAAGTCTTATTAATCTAGTCCTACTGTGGCTTTCTGTGGAGCCAGCAAGAATTTATGGATGCATCTCTTATACTGGTTCCTTATGAGAACAGAACATCAAAATAAATGAGAAATTTTAGTTAATATTTCCAGATGTTTTATCTCTTTTATACTCAATGCTTGGATGTTAGTTCTATCAGGGGAAAATACTATAAATACAGAACATAAATAAATGATAACAGAGGATACATTTTTCCTATTCAGAAACCTATTGCCAATTCCTTACCACAATAAATCAAGACAGAAATGGAACCCATCCTGAGTGCAAGATTTTTAATACTGTCCACTTATCCCTCTTTAGATTTAGACCAAGACTGTCATAATGTGCATTAGTTTTTCAAATGATACCATATATTCATGATGATTCTACCCCCTGCCTCTGAAATCTATCTCTATAAACTTTATATTAGAATATAAATTGGCCTTTCAAGTGATACTGTTTGCTTTGCAGCCTTTTTGCCTGAGGTCATCTCTAAATCTAAAGTCTCTGTAGAGCCTTAGGAAGGCTGCATTTGAAAATAACATCTGCTTTAGTATGATATTTAGCTTTTCTTCCATAATGAAAACATTTTCCATTTATATGCAAGTCAAAGTTTTTAAATTATCCTAATTGTGCAATGCTAAGGTGCATTAGGATGAAAAGTCATTTTATTAACCAATATTTTTCCTCAGTGCTAAGAATGGCATATATATTTCAAATCCGTAAGTTTACAATATTTCCCTTCCTAAGAGTATTGAAGCCAGCAAAAGATGAAAAGGAAGCAATCTAATTTAATGATTTGCAATTATAGTTGATGAAGAAATGTGTTAATCAGGAAAAAAAATAACATAGATGACTTTCTGTTGGGAAAAAATGAAATCAAAGAAAATAAAATGAAAATTCTTGTCTTCAACTTGGTTTTTTCCATATAAAGTGGCAAAGCCATGCACCAGATATATGTTAAGCGGAGTATCAGACTAATGGAGTCCCTTTCTTAAAGTGCACTTAGATTACTTGAAATTATGCCTTTATAAAAGGAACAAAACTGGGGCACCCAGGTGGCTCAATCAGTTAGACACCTGACTCCAGCTAGGGTCGTGATGTCACAGTTCATGAGTTCGAGTCCTGAATCAGGCTCTGTGCTACCGGCTAAGAGCCTGGAGCCTGCTTTGGTTTCTGTCTCCCCTTCTTTCTCCCTGCGCATCCCCTGCTTTTGCTCTCTCAAAGACAAATAAATCTTTAAAAAATAAAACAAAAGGAACAAAACTGTGAAAGAAAACTATTGGGGCTATAGTGAGTACAACACTAAACATGGTATTGTGGCTCAGGAAAATAGAAATAAAATGAATCTTTAAATCAAACTTATTAGTGAAAATGAATACTCTATTTTCTCTCAGTAATTCCCAAAATGTACAGTTATGGATTATGAAAGGTAATAATAGGATTTTTTTGTCCTGCTATGAACTATGCTATTCAAAATGTGAAGTACTATTGCAAAAGGCATAATAGAACTGTCATTCATGATCTGTAACTGTCAGTTTCATTATGATAATAAAAATGGTATTTAATATGTATTTTCATGAAACTGTATATAGGTTGGACATAGAGAGTTAGAGAATTTTTGACCTTGCATTGTGTTGATAGGCTATCTTCAGGTGGTAAATGAAACTCGACCATAAACAGTGTAATAAGGAATCTGAAAAACATATTAGCTCACATTCTCAAAAAGGTAAGAATTTTTTCTCCCATTGAATCAGAAATTGTATCACATGGACATAGAAATGATTTGGGGCTAACAAGGAATGTAACAAGATGCTGATCAAGACCAATGTAGAATGTTTTGTAGGTTTTCAGAAAGGACAATGGATACTTGATAAAGGGAATAATAAAGAATTTAAGGTACCTAAGAAAATAGGCTGGAAGAAACCTTTGTATGCTTCATATTGGATTCACCCGATTTTTACTTAGTCTAAAATAATCAAGCATATTTATTTTTTAGTCTACAGACATGAATGAAATTATTAAAATAAAAATAAAGGTGATTTCCAACACTAATTTTTGCGACAGGACTTCATTTGACCTATTATTCTACAGTAAGGCAGAAAGGATTATTCCCACATTGCTAGTTCCTTGATTCAAATGGAAGAGTGTTGCCATGTCAAGAAAAAGCTAATGGTCTATTTAGGTGGCACGAACCATACTTTTTAGGTCACACTGTAGTCCCAGAATACTTATTAAGTGCATCGTTATACTCCCAAACATGTTCCAACTTGGAAAAAAAGGTCACTATATATTTAGGAACCATGAAGTTGGTATTTCTAAATACACTCACATTCTCCCCGTTTGTCTATATTCTGTTTCTTGTTCCCTGTTGTCCCTCTTGCCCACCAGAGATGCGTAATAAACATTTGTTAACTAAAAAACGTGCATTCAGTTTAAAATGCTTAAGTTACCAAAATGCGTAAAGACTTCAACTGTTTTCAACAAAAAATTTGAAGGGTATAACAAGTCCATGATATATTTTTGTTGTTCATGATAGTGTTTATTTTTAGTCATCACAGAATACAATCGAATTTCCAACAATATATCAAGAACAAATAAAATGCATAATGATGATCATATATTATTCAGCTTACTATATAAGAAATACCATGTACATATGGTACATATGTACACATATACATATCATATATACATGTATGTATACATATATACATAGACTTTCTGTGTGTGTGTGTGTGTGTGTTCACGTTTACACACCTCAATGTAGTCACATCCTTGTCTGTGTTTTAAGGTGGAATTAAAAGGAAGAAAGGCAAAGGTATCAAAAACATTTCTTAAAATGTTAAAACTAGATTGTTTGTTAATTAGGTACTGTTTCTTCTCTGGGACACTGAAAAGGGACTTGAGTCTTTTCTAAAAACATTTCATTTATTTTTTTCTTAAAGATATTTTTATTATTTCGAAACCTATGGGCAAGGCAGAAGGAAGGCTGCACTAAGATAGTGTGTGTGTGTGCGTGTGTGTGCGCGCACGTGCGCAAGTGCATATATGACTTGTTTAGCTTATGCGTTCTTCAAAAATAATTTGAGTGAGTTATGCAGTCCCCACTCTTCAGATTTTCATCTAACTTTCCTGCCCCTCTATGCACCATCTACAAAGATATTTATAATATCTATCTGTTCTTTGTAATTATTTGTGACAGGTGACAAATGCTTAATGTTTAAATTAATAGTAACAACTCACTATAAACAGCAACAACAGAAAAGTATTAAACTAGAGTTTGGATTCTAGATAAGTCTTCACTACCAAATAGTTTGTAGACCATGGGTTTCTTAGGGCTGATATGACAAAATGCCATCAACTGGGTGACTTAAACAGACATTTATGTGTCACAGTTCTGGAGGGTGGGAAGTCCAAGATCAAGGTGTGGCTGATTAGGTTCCTGGTGAGAATCCCTTCCCGGTTTGCAGATGGCCTCCTCTCTGTATCCATCCTCACATGGTGGAAGGGGCCAGGGAGCTTTGTGGAGCCTCTTTTATAAGATACTAAGGCCATTACTAAGGGCTCCATTCTCATAATTTGAGAACTTTGCAAAGGTCCCACCTTCAAAAGCTATCACATTGCACATTAGGACTCCAACATATGAATTGCCCGGGGGCACAAATATTTGGTCTGTAGCAATAGAAATAGTATTTCTTCCATGACTGTCTTCCAGGTCTTTCTTCTGTTAAATGATAATAATAGCACCTATCTTCATGAATACATCTAGAGTATTGGAGAAGTGACCATGAAGAATCATAGACACCATCTTATTCTCAAGAACTCTAGAAAGACTTCTATATAATAAAACAAATATAATGAAGTTCCATCTTTCTGCATAAATATTCAGTCTAATACTTGGAGACCAAGGCATGGATGTAGGATAATAGAAAATACATCCCCTACTTTGTTTTTCCTTCTAAAAGTATTATTTCTGGGGTGTCTGGGTGGCTCAGTCAGTTGTGTCCATTCTTGACTGAGCCTCAGGTCATGATCTTAACAGCATGAAATTGAACCCCATGTCAGGATTAGTGCAGAGCCTTCCTGGGATTCTCTCTCTCTCTCACTTCCTCTCACTTCCTCTCACTCCCCCTCCCCTCTCAAAAATAAAAAAATAAATAAACTTAAAAAAATTACAGTACTCATTTCACTGATCCCAGGATGTTTCTCACTGACTTCCCTCTGCAGACTGTTTTCACATCAAGTAAACCAAAGAGCCTGCACGCTCACTGAGGAGGTGAAATACACTACATAAGTCTTTCCAAGGACATGGGTTAGTGGCCCCTAGAAAAAGAAGTAGCATTCCTCTTCCCCCCTCCCCACCTCCTTTATGCTTTTGATCTAGCCAAGAGTTGGCACAGCATCAGGCGTCTGACCCTGTGCTCTGCTTCCCTTGCCCAAGGGCTTGAATGCCAGAGTGCCCTCTCATTTGTGTTTCGTTCACCTCTGCCTTCATAGACATAGATAGACAAAGCTTGCACAGGGAATATTTGGGATTAAAAGGGTAAAAGACACTCAAAGATTTTAAAGAACACCTCAATTGGCCTTTTCTCCCTTTTGTTACATTTCATCCAGCAAATGAACTGACATTCTCTTTCAACGACTGAGCCTAAGAAATCGCACAGCTCTCCCTGGGCCATCTGAGAAATGAGCCCAGGGTAGTGCCTCACTCTAGCTAGACTGTTCACATGATGATCACTGATGCGGCTCCCTGCTTTTCATCTCTACGAATAAAACTAGCCAACTCTTTGTTAGTTAAGCTCTCCTGGTTGACTGAATGCCACAGTAATATTTCCCAAATATGTTCAGGGGGGAATTGAAAGGGCTCAGAGTAGGAAAAGGCAAATAAAATCAGTGAAGAGTGACAGACAAGTAATCCTGAGTCTGATTGCTTGCCCATATTTAAATGTTGAAATGTAAAATTCTCAATTCTGCCACAATGCAGCTACCTCCCTGAGACCCATAAATTCAGAGGCAGTGGATGAAGCTGAAATCCAAGTCATGGTGCAGCTGAAAATGAAAAAGGCCAAGGTAGTTTGTAGTTGTTTGAAATTTCAAATCTTACTTGTCCATTATATTGGGACACAAATTTAATAGTCATTAAAAAATATATATATATATATGTATGTATACATATATATATGCATTTGAAGTTCAATATTATTTAAGTTAAGTAATGCTGGATAATAAAAGTAAGTAGTAACTGGTTAACTAAATGATATTTTAAAATCCACTACATATTTCCATTATATATTCTTAGAGTTAGTAAGGACCACAAAATTTATTTAACCTGCCATCCAATTCTGGTAATTTTGTAAAAGTTCTTACTCTAACTTACCTTGAAAATCATTAAGGGCTCATGATCTCTTTTGACTGTCCTTTTAATATTTGAGAAATTTTGCATGAAAGCAATTAAATGTCATAATTTCTTCAAGATTAGACAAATCACTTCAAAACTATATATATGTATATGTATACATACTTTTTAAATTTTTGATTATACATCACAAATATATAACCTAGGAGTCAATAACATAATATGGCAAAGATCCTTATATTCATCACACAGGATTAACTTACAGTAACAAATTATTATATTTGTTTCAAATTAATTTTAACATGAAAGAGACAATAGAAAAGGTGGAAATTTTCTTTATAATCCTCCCCAACCCATTACCTTTACTTTTTTCTCAGGGGAAGGGATGGCCATAAATTTGATGTGTATTATTTTAGTCCATGTTTATGTAACAACACGTTTATATTAATCAATAGAATATAATTTGACTTTGTTTTTAAATAACATTTATTCATTTTTGAGAGTGAAAGAGACAGAGTGTGAGTGGGGGAAGGGCAGAGAGAGTGGGAGACAGAATCTGAAGCAGGCTCCAAGCTCCCAGCTGGTAGCACAGAGCCCAACGCGGGCTCGAACTCATGGCCCATGAGATCATGACCTGAGCTGAAGTCAGATGCTTAACCAAGTGAGCCACCCAGGCACCCCAGTTGTACTTTGTTTTTTTAATGTTCATTTTTTTCATGATAGAAAACTGCAACTGTGGTGTGTTCTTGTTTTGCTATTTATCAATCTAGACACTTACTGTTCTAGTTTGTTTCAATTCCTCTATGGTAATTTACTAAGAGATTGTAGACTGTTTTATCTATCCATTTAACAATCAATGCGAGTTTAAGTGGTTTCCATTAGCTTTCAAACTAACAATGGTGCTATGAACATCAGTGTTTAAGTCTTCCGCACACAGAATTGCTGACCTCTCAATTTTATCGGAAATTGTGATATTGCCTACAAAATATTTGTAGTAAACTATATCTCCCCCAGCAATGGTTGAGAATATCTTTCATCTCACATTGTCACCAATAACCAACAATTTGTCAATGTCTCAGTAGTATAGATGTGGAAAACATTCCCTGTGATATGAGTCTGAGATATGACATGAATTTGGGAATTTTTTTTTTATGTGCCACAGTATCAGTTAAACGGGGATTATAGTACCTATGTCTCACTGTGTTTACATATTAGATTAGATAATATATCTAAAGTCTCAATGCACAGCGTCAGACTGAACATGGGGAATTGTTCAGTGTTACCTTCCTTTGTTCTTATACCATAAGACATACGTGTGTGTGTATATATGTGTGTGAACCAATTGCTTTCAATTTGGGAAACATGATATTGTTCTTTCACACCCCATTTGTTTCTCTTCATATATCCCAGTTCTCTTCAGAAGTGCCTGGAGATTCTCCCAGGTGTTTAGTGTGCTGTGTTAGAGATTCTTCTCTTTCCTCCCTGTGAGAACTGACCTGTCATTGTTTCCTTCCTCTCAAGCCCTGCTACATCACTACTGCCTCATCTATTACATGAGATCAAAACATTGCTAACAGATAATAGCTATGATTACCATTTAATTTGCCAAAAGGTAACGATTACTCAATTACTTCCCCTAGATAACATTTTGAAATCAGAGAGACATAAAAGATTGAAGAAATTTTAGTATTTGAGGAGATATCCATATCATATATACATATATATGAGTATATACAAATATTAATATATATGAGTGTATATATTAACTTTGTTGAGCTGTGATGAGAGGCTGAAATTCCCCATCTGTTTCTCAAATAAAGCTAATGGACAGTTTCAGTTCTGAATACTTCAATTTAACCACCCAGCAAAATAAGGAGAAATAGATTTTCTAAGCCTGATTGTGATTTTGACACAGTATTCCATGAAAAAAAGTGTTATAAATTGTCTGAGTACTGGGATTAGTTCTGCATCCTCATTGAACCCCTCAACTGCACCCACACACACACCCCAAAAAAGGAAATTTTAAAATACCCCAAGATTGGTACGATGAGAGAATCAATGAGTGCTTGAGAATTGGTGCCATTGGAATAGCCCCTGTGTCTTCCCTATTGTCTCTGGGCAAATTTTGGTGTCTTAGGTCTAATTGGCATCTCACCCTCCGGGATTTTTATTGAATGTTTTACTCTGCTGACACATTTGAACAGTGTTGAAGCCAATATTTGAAAGGGAGCTTTAATCTCATGAAAGTGATGAAACACTGTCATCCTTAAACAAAGTGTCTGTCACAAAAGGTTCAGAACAAAACAACAAAGGAGTCAGGTGTTGGCGAGGGGCTTCCTCTTGAGTTTCACTTTGTATTTCTCCGGTGTTCTCATCCTGTCTGAATGCAATACAGTGTGTGTTTATTTACTTTTTATTATTTGTAAAAAGCTTTTGATTACACATACTAGATGTAAAAACATAAATACATTTATACACACTTCATGACAGATGCTGTAAAATAGCATAAATTTCTAAATTAATTATTAGATCCTTAATTATTCTCAGATCTAGACTTTCTTAGAGGACATGGGATTCTGAAGTTCAGTCTCTTAAAATTGAACAAGTGTTTGTCAAGTGACTGGTTTTGCTTAAATATCAATGACTTTATGGATTCTGCTTGGCATATTCGTTTGCAGTGTGAGAGCTGATTATTTAATTGATGGCTACTGTCTCTATTAAAGTCTGTTAATATATCAAAAATGTTTTGGTAGAACTGTGATAAGGATATGTCTCTAAAGATATGTGGCTTTTGCAGTAACCATCAATGATAAATGTCACTTTAGTTTTCAAGGACTCTTTACCTCCTTTTACTTTTGTAATGCCTCTAAAATGCACTAACAGATCCTTGTTAGTGACCATGAGATCACTAAAATGAACAGATAATTTAATTATTTTGGCATAAAGCCATCAGTGCCAGTACAGCTGATATATCCACTCATTCATTCACTCATTAAATACATACTTATTAATAACTAGTGGATCCAAGTGTATTGATATGCATCAATGGTGGTTCAAGAATGTGCAGGTTATAAATCTTAAAATCAGGGAAATGACTCATCATAACACACACACATACACATGCATGCATGCACATATAAACCTACCACAGCTTTATTATAAGCACACTATAAAAGCTGAGCTTCGTGCCAAAATTTCCTCTGAGAAGGGGAAACAACTTCTAGGCTGAGGGGATCAAGGAAATATGCTGGTTAAAATTACATTTAAATTATATCCTGAATTAGAGATCAGGTCCAAGTAGCAGCAATAAGTTTTGAAAAACAAGAATATTTTTATGACATGTTCAAAGTCATAATGTGCAAAAGATGAAGAAAGTTCCAAGGACTAGTAAGCACTTCAATTTCAGAACTATAATTTGGTTGATTTGCAGAAGGGAAAAATATAGGTTGAGTACATATGGGAAAGCTTTGAGCATGAGATTAAAAAAGTTCAGACTTCATTTGAAAGATTGAAGGAGATTCTGAAAGGTTTTGGAGTTGAAGAAGCTTGGTTCTTAAAAGATCAACTTCACTGCTTTGTGTGAAATTGATTGTGGGAGGGACAATGCAGTGAGGAGAATGATCAAGTAGACAGTGCTGAAGTAAACTGTATGAGAGCTTGTAAGTCAAAGTGTTTATCAGGAGTGGGCAGCCTATAAGTAGGAGGCATTATGCAGGTTAAAAAAGAATAATAATGCAGAAGGTAGAATTAAATGTAATCTAAGAGTTCAGATGTTAATTACCGTAAGTCACACTACCAGAATTTAAATTCTTACCTCACTATTGGCTAGCTGTGGGGCCCTTGGGCAAGTTATTTCTCTCTGTGTTGGAATTTCCTCTTCTGTAAAATGGGAATGATAATAATAGTAACTATATAATAGATTGTTGTGAGGATAAAATTATAGCGTATGTAACTAAAAGTTGATTAAAAAAAATAAAAGTTAGTAAAGCTCTTAGAGTAGCTCCTGGTCCATTGTAATAGAAATAATGGGAGTATTGTGATCCAACTCTATTTTGTGAGTCTTCAACATCACCAATGAGCAAGGCCAACTTTGTGGTTAAGGAGAGGAAGCAGCTTTCCACACAGTAGTATTATAGTGTAATTTGCAAAATAACTTGTAAAATTTCACACAGAACCTGTTCCACATGAGAAGATGGTAGCCAAAATGCTGTGGGTATTTTTTTACACTGGTGTTCCAATATCTAGCCATTGCCATAATTATATGAGCCATATACATTGATTCTTTGAAATATTTAGGTCATTTTGTAGATTTTATAGATTCACAAATATACACAACAGAGCTATATGATTCATCTGAAGTCATACATATTGAGAAGTAGTATAGACCTGAACTATTTCTAATCCAGAGGCTCACAAAGTTTATTCTCTGACTTTTAGCCCTGAATTTAGAGCCTCAGAATTGTTGAACAATTAGTATAAATCTACTTTATACCCTGTAATCAGAAAATCTAGGCTCAAGTCCAAGTTCTATTATGCAAATCCTATTAGATAAATCATAATTGGTTAGTAAAGGAATATAACTAGAGAGCAAGCCTCCTGACCCCCACATAGGGCTCTTTACACTATATCTCATTTTTAACGTGAGTGTTCTTTTTTTTTCTACAAATAAAAACTATCAACACACAAGTAACATGCACACATACAAACACACCATATCTGTGTTTACCTACATAAATGCCAGTAGAGTAAAGAGCTACTTAAACTTCTTTTGCCTTTTCTTGCTTCCTTATCCTTTAAGAACTCCTGCACACATTCAGACACACTATCTTCTTAGTTTGCTTTCAAAATAAATTCAAGGAATATGATTTTGGCAGAAGATTCCCAGGTAGAGCATTTACTTTGTCAAAAAAAGTCTAAATCACAGTTTAAACTTGGGGGAAGGAAAACAAACAGAGCATTGTGCTTCATGTGATCCTATGGCCAAGCTAAAGGCAGAACATATATTCTGAGACTCCACTGCTGTCCAGTCATGTAAATGGCCTATAGCAAATTGGAAGAAGCAAACAACTCAACCATGTCAGATTCCTGGGGCCTGTATAAACACAATCTTGGAGGCTGGCAACCTTTCCCCCAATCTTTTACCACCTTGTCATGCCTGTATTTGAAACAGTAATTAATACCCTCAGAAACTTTCTCAGTCAAGAGATTGCATTCATCTATTGCTTTACTTTAACTTCCTCTGGGCCTTTGCTGACTGAATGACAAAGTTCTATTTTTATTTTGAATAGGTAACTCTTGGGATTGTGTCTCTCTTGGGAAATTCATAATAATAATTTTAAGTTTATTGTTTAGTTTATGTATTAAAACTGCCTGTCACAGTGTGGGCAACCTCATTGAAATTTTGCTGTTGATTGGTTTCAGATGCTAAGCACTTAACCCTTCCTTCCTTCTTTTCTTCTTCCCTGTTTTATTCCCTTTTCTCCCGTTCTCTCCCTCTTCTTCCTTCTTCTTCCTCCGGATCGATCTTTTCTTCCTCCCCCTCCTCCTTTTTATCCTATTCTCTCCCTCTCTCCATCCTTTCTTCTTCTCTCTCTCTATAATATTTTTCATAACATTCCTTGGCAATGAGTTTAGGGGGTGACTGTTCCAATTTCCCAGAATCAAAGAATTGAAATCTCTTATAGAGAAAATATTTTACTTCATTACAGAGAACACTTTTGTAAACTTGCTCTAATAAACTTCACCAATTTTAAATTTATGTGCCATTAATCAAAATTTCAGAAGGTAGCTGAGCTTTTCAAGTTCAAATCACAGAAAACCCATATGTACATATTCCCCTAAAAGTATACTTATGCTATTTACCCTCTTGTTTGGATATAGAGGACTATTTCTCTTCAGCTTTATATGCAATGCTTTTAAGTGCTTCCTGTGGTATCAACAAGAGATCCAACATTGTATACATTTAAAACAAATGTACAACTAATTTCAAAAGTGGTTCCTATAATTAAATGTCATATCTACTCACAAATAATGGATTTTTAAAATATTTATCATATTTGCATATATATGTATATATGCACACTTACATGGATATTATGTATGTTATATATAAAAATGATCAAGTATTCAAAAACTTAAATGTCTAGAGAGAAAGAATTATGATAACTTGATAAATAATAATATGAGAGATTTTCAAAACAAAGTAATAAGCAATCTATAAAAACATAAACATTTATAAATAGACTAGGGGCTAATTATTCCCATAAGTCAGACGTGACATTTTAAATAATGTACTTAATCACTAACAAGGTTTGTGTTGTGCTCAATATTAGAAAATATTTTACAGTAATTGCTTTATCATGCATCAGCTACCACTAGCCTTGGTCTGAAGACAGTAGAGATATATAAGATAGTGTTGGCTAATAATCTGGAGATTTAGAATAATTAAATAAAATTTATTTTATTTTCTAAATATTTGTTTTGAGAGTGAGGAGGGAGGAGGATGGAGAGGGAGAGAGAGGGAGAAGTGGGGGAGAGGCAGAGAGAGAGGGAGAGAGAGTCCCAAGCAGACTCCATGCTGTCAGTGTGAGCCTGACATGGGGCTCGATCCTCATGAACCCTGAAATATGACCTGAGCTGAAATCATGAGTCAGAAACAACCGACTGAGCCATCCAGGTACCCCTAAAATTTACTTTACAAGGTGGATACATACTCAACTCAAGATTTCTCAGAATCAGAAGTTGTTATATATGTCTCCATCTGAACACAGGACTTTCTTGGTGTAACCTCAGATGATGCTTTGGCCTGGGGGCATCAATGGCAGTCCTTTCCAGCTTAAAGGAGAGCATCTTGGATTCGGATTGTTTTATACATTGTAATTTCACATAAGATTTTATTTGAGGGGCAACCAGTGGCTCAGTTGGTTAAGCGACTGACTCTTGATTTCAGCTCAGGTCATGACCTCACAGTTTGTGAGTTCAAGCCCCACCATGGGATTCTGCACTGACAGTGCAGAGCCTGCTTGGGATTCTCCTTCTCTCTCTGCTCCTCCCCTTTCTCTCTCTCTCTCTCTCTCTCTCTCTCTGTTTCAGAAGAAATCATACAGAAGCTAACACAGATGATAAAACTAAATGGAAGATATTAGAGAAGGGTTTAGAGATATAAAGAAAAGATAGATTTAAAAAAACCTACCATTTGTCAAATAGGAGTTCAGAAGAATAGAAGGAAGTAAAAGTAGAAAGACATTACATGAAGAGGATTTTCTTTCTTTCTTTTTTAATTCCAATTGCTTTTTTTATTTTAAAAGTAGAATGTTACAAATTACTGAGGAGTTCTAATGACTTGCATTCGTTTTGTTTTTTTGTTTTTTTTTACAAATAGGTTATTGTCAAATTAGTTTCCACATAACACCCAGTGCTCATCCCCAGAAGTGTCCTCCTCCATGCCCATCCCTCCTCCCCCCCAACATCCGTCAGTCCTCAGTTTTTGTCAGCATTCAAGAGTCTCTCATGGTTTGCCTCTCTCCTTTTCCCCCACCATTTCTGCCCTTCTTCTCCCCTTTGGTCCTCTGTTAAGTTCCTCCTAATCCTCCTATACGTGCACACATATGATATTTGTCTTTCTCTGCCTGACTTATTTCGTTCAGCATAACACCCTCAAGGTCCATCCATGTTGCTACACATGGCCAGATTTCATTGTTTCTCATTGCCATGTAGTATTCCATGGTATAGATAAACCACATCTTCTTGATCCATTCATCTGTTGATGGACACTTAGGCTCTTTCCAGGTTTTAGCTATTGTGGAGAGTGCTGCTATGAACACTGGGGTACATGTGCTCCTATGCCTCAGCATTTCCGTATCCCTTGGGTAAATTCTTAGCAGTGCTATTGCTGGGTCCTAGGGGAGTTCTATTGTTAGTTTCCTGAGGAACCTCCACACTGTTTTCCAGAGGGACTTTACCAGTTTACATTCCCATCAACAGTGTAGGAGGGTGCCCATTTCTCTACATCCTCGCCAGCATCTAGAGTTCTCTGATTTGCTCATTTTAGCCACTCTGACTGACGTGAGGTGGTATCTCAGTGTGGTTTTGATTTGTATTTCCCTGATGAGGAGGGATGCTGAGCATCGTTTCATGTGTCTGTTGGCCATCTGGATGTCCTCTTGGAGAAGTGTCTGTTCATATCTTCTGCCCATTTCTTCACTGGGTTGTTTGTTTTTCGGGCGTGTAGTTTGGTGAGTTCCTTGTAGATTCTGGATATCAACCCTTTATCTGATATGTCATTTGCAACTATCTTTTCCCATTCCGTTGGTTGCCTATTAGTCTTGTGGGTTGTTTCGTTGGCTGTGCAGAAGCTTTTAATCTTGATGAGGTCCCAACAGTTTATTTTTGCTCTTGATTCCCTTTCTTTTGGGGATGTGTCAAGTAAGAAGTTGCTGCGGTGGAGGTCAAGGAGGCTGTTTCCTGCTTTCTCCTCTAGGGTGTTGATAGTTTCCTGTCTCACGTTCAGGTCCTTTACCCATTTTGAGTTTATTTTTCTGCATGGTGTGAGAAAATGATCTAGTTTCATTCTTCTGCATGTTGCTGTCCAGTTCTCCCAACACCATCTGTTAAAAAGGCTGTCTTTTTTCCATTGGATATTCTTTCCTGCTTTGTCAAAGATTAGTTGGCTGTATACTTTGGGTCCACTTCTGAGTTCTCAATTCTGTTCCATTGGTCTATGGCCAATACCATACTGTCTTGTTGATGACAGCTTTGTAGTAGAGGCTAAAGTCTGGGATGGTGGTCCCTCCCGTTTAGGTTTTATTTTTCAGGATTACTTTGGCTATTCGGGGTCTTTTGTGGTTCCATACAAATTTTTGGATAGTTTGTTCTAGTTTGAGAAGTATGCTGGTGCTATTTTGATTGGAATTGCATTGAATGTGTAGAGTGCCTTAGGTAGTAATGACATCTTAACTATATTTATTCTTCCTATCCATGAGCATGGAATGTTTTCCATTTCTTTGTGTCTTCTTCAATTTCCTTCATAAGTTTTCTATAGTTTTCATCATACAGATCTCTTGTATCCTTGGTTAGGTTTATTCCGAGGTATTTTATGGTTTTTTGTGCAATTGTGAATGGGATCAGTTTCTTGATTTCTCTTTCTGTTGCTTCATTGTTGGTGTATAAAAATGCAACCGATTTCTGTACGTTGATTTTGTACCCTGCAACTTGGCTGAATTCTTGGATCAGTTCTAGTAGGCTTCTGGTGGAGTCTGTCGGGTTTTCTATGTAGAGTATCATGTCATCTGCGAAGAGTGAAAGTTTGACTTCCTCTTTGCCAATTCTGATGCCTTTGATTTCCTTTTGTTGTCTGATGGCTGATGCTAGGACTTCCAGCACTATGTTAAACAACAGTGGTGAGAGTGGACATCCCTGTCGTGTTCCTGATCTCAGGGGAAAGCTCTCAGTTTTTCCCCGTTGAGGATGATGTTAGCTGAAGGCTTCTCATAGATGGCTTTGATGATGTTTAAGTAGGTTCCTTCTATCCCAACTTTCTCGAGAGTCTTTATTAAGAAGGGATGCTGTATTTTGTCAAATGCTTTTTCTGCATCTATTGACAGGATCATATGGTTTTTATCTTTTCTTTTATTGATATGATGTATCACATTGATTGATTTGCGAATATTGAACCAGCCCTGTAACCCAGGAATGAATCCCACTTGATCTTGGTGGATGATTCTTTTTATATGCTGCTGGATTCGATTTGCAAGGATCTTGTTGAGAATTTTTGCATCCGTATTCATCAAGGATATTGGCCTGTAGTTCTCTTTGTTTGCTGGATCTCTGTCTGGCTTGGGAATCAGAGTGATGCTGGCTTCATAAAATGAGTCCCGGAGTTTTCCTTCGCTTCTATTTTTTGGAATAACTTGAGAAGAATTGGGATTAATTCTGTTTTAAATGTCTGGTAGAATTCCCCAGGGAAGCCTTCAGGTCCAGGGTTCTTATTTGTTGGGAGATTTTTGATCACTGATTCGATTTCTTCACTCGTTATGGGTCTGTTCAGGTTTTCTATTTCTTCCCGTGTGAATTTTGGTATTGAGTGTGTGTTTAGGAATTTGTCCATTTCTCCTAAGTTGTCCAATTTGTTGGCATATAATTTTTCATAGTATTCCACGATAATTGCTTGTATTTGTGAGGGGTTGGTTGTAATAAGTCCATTTTCATTCATTATTTTGTCTATTTGGGGCCTCTTTCTTTTCTTTTGGATAAGTCTGGCTAGAGGTTTGTCAATTTTGTTTACTTTTTCAAAAAACCAACTCTTGGTTTCATTGATCTGTTCAATTGTTTCTTTGGTCTCTATGTTGTTTATTTCTGCTCTAATTTTTACTATTTCTCTTCTACATGACGAGGATTTTCTAGAAAGGAATATCAGAACTTTGAAATTGAAAAGTCTACAAAATATCTATCAGGATAAAGGAAACACATCCACATCTAGACTCATACTAGTGAAATATATAACAAAAAATAAAGAGAAGATATAAGAATTCTCAGGAAGAAGATTGTTCCTATAATGAAATTTATATTAGAAACAGACTTCTTATGAATAAAAAAATATCTTCAAGTGCTAAGATTATGTATCTGTCAACCTAAAATTCTAGTCAGCTACACCATCTTTTAAAAAAAAAACAACTTAAAGAAAGCAATTTTTAAACATAAGCAGGCTAAGTTATCATATGTAAATCTTCACAGTATGAACTACTAATGAATATAAATAAGAAAAAAGGGCACTGAGAGGGAAAATATGACATAAAAGAAGTGATGTACATACTCAACAACTGAAAATAAAAACAAATGTATATCATGTATGTGTGTACATACACACATATCACAATTATATGCACATTACATATATACATATATAAAAAATGTTTACAAATATATCAAATTTGAGTATACTGTTTGAAAAGAAGTATTCTACAAAGATAGCATAATTTTTTTTTACCAAACACACCAAAAAAAGACTTTAATCATGCAAAGTTATAGATTAAAAGTTACAAAAACTTAATATCTTTCATGAATAAAAATTCTCACCATGTATTAGAACTACATAGGATTTATCCCAGCAATAAAAAAAATCCATCATGTTAACTTAGTAAAGGAAAAATAATGTCATGATATATGAAGAAAATCGGTTAATCGCGTTCAATTCTTATTTGCAATTAAAAGAAACTCCAAAAAAATAAAAATAGATAGGATCTTTATTAGGTAACCTCCATGAAGAGTATCTACTGAAACTCAATTGAAAGTATACTTAAATGGAAAACTTTAGAAGAAATTTTAGTATTATGAGAAAGAAGTGATAGATGTCTACTATCACCTCTGTTCTTCAACATTGTACTGGAGACAGAAGCTTTGGCAATAAGATAGGAAAAGTACATTGGATTTAAAATAATTAGAAGCAACATGACAAAAGTGTCTATAAAATTCAGATAATCTGATGATAGCCTATCAGAAAGATTAGTAAGTTCAAATGAGTTAAATAACTTACAGAATTCAAAGGCATTCCTATACAGTAGTAAATATTATTAGTTAATATAGTAACTAAAATGTTAATGTTCAGTTTCAGATTGTAGAAAGTATTATAAAATATTCATTGTATGAAAAAAATATATAAAACTACTAAAGATACATTAAAACAAAACCTACATAAATATGACAATATAATATTTTCTTTGATGAAGAGGCTTATTATGACAAACTTCAACAACTTAATCTGTAAATTAAATGGCTACATAAAATCTGAAGATTTTCTTCCTTCCTTCCTTCCTTTACTTTCTCTTCTTTCTTTCTTTCTTTCTTTCTTTCTTTCTTTCTTTCTTTCTTTCTTTCTTTCTTTCTCTCTTTCTTTCTCTCTCTCTCTCTCTTCCTTCCTTCCTTCCTTCCTCCTTCCTTCCTTCCTTTCCTTCCTTCCTTCCTTCCTTCCTTCCTTTCTTTCTTTCTTTCTCTCTTCTTTCTTTCCATAACTGAAAAAAGTAAACTTAGAATTGAATAGGAGAATAAGTGAGTAAAGAGGCATAAAACAATTTTGAGGAATAAAGGATTTGATATTTATTATTTGTTGTCTTTCTAAATTTATTCTTGTGGTTGATTTCAAGTTTCATGCCATTGTGGCCTGAAAATATGCATGGAGTGATCTTGATCTTTTTGTACTTGTTGAGAGCTGACTTGTGTCCCAGTATGTGATCTCTTTTGAGGAGTGTTACATATGTGAGAAAAGACCCTAAATAACCAAAGCAATCCTGAAAAAGAAAACCAAAGCTGGAAGCATCACAATTCTGGACTCCAAGATGTATTACAGAAATGTAATCATCAAGACAGTATGGTACCAGCACAAAAACAGACACTTAGATCAATGGAACAGTATAGAGAACCCAGAAATAGACCTACAAATGTACAGCCAAATAATCCTTGACAAAACAGGAAACAATATCCAATGGAATAAAGACAGTGAGGGAAAACTGGAAAGCAACATGCAGAAAAATGAACATGGACCACTTTCTCACACCATCCATAAAAGTAAATGCAAAATGGATGAAAGACCTAAATGTAAGACAGGAAGCCATAAAAATCCTGGAGGAGAAAGCAGGCAAAACCTCTTTGACCTTGGCCATAGCTACTTCTTACTCCACATATGTCCAGAGGCAAGGGAAACAAAAGCAAAAATGAACTACTGGGGCCTCATCAAGATAAAAATCTCCTGCACAGCAAAGGAAATAATCAACAAAGCCAAAAGGCAACTGATGGAATGGGAGAAGATAACTGCAAACGACATATCAGATACAGGGTTAGTATCCAAATTCTATAAATAACTTATCAAACTCAATACCCTAAAACAAATAATCCAGTAAAGAAATGGACGAAAGACATCAGTAGACACTTTCCAAAGAAGACATGTAGGTAGCCAACATACACATGAAAACATGCTCAACATCATTTATCATCAGGGAAATACAAATCAAAACCACAATGAGACACTACCTCACACCAGTCAGAATGGCTAAAACTAACAGCAAGGATGTGGAGAAAGAGGATCTCTTCTGCACTGCTGGTGGGAATGCAAACTGGTGCAGCCACTCTGGAAAACAGTATGGAGGTTCCTCAAAAAGCTAAAAATAGAACCTCCCTACAACCCAGTAATTGCACTGCTAGGTATTTATGCAAGGGATACAGGTATGCTGTTTCGATGGGACACATGCACCTCGATGTTTATAGCAGCTCTATCGGCAATAGTCAAAGTACGGAAAGAGCCCAAATGTCCATCGATGGATGAATGGATAAAGAAGAGGTGGTGTCTATATACAATGGAGTATTGCTCAGCAATTGAAAAGAATGAAATGGTGCCATTTTCAGTGACATGGATAAGCTAGAGAATATTGTGCTATGAAAACTAAATCAGTCAGAGAAAAACAAATACTGTATGATTTTACTCATGTGTGTAATTTAAGAATCAAAACAACTGAGCAAAGGGAACGAGAGAGAGAGAGAGAGAAACCAAGAAACACACTTAACTATAGAGAACCAACTGATGACTACCAGATGGTGGGGGGAGGGGGAGAGATGAGTGAAATAGGTGATGAAGATTAAGGATGGCACGTGATGAGCACTGGGTGTTGTATGGAAGTGTTGAGTTACTATATTGTACCCTGGAACCTAATTTTACATTGTATGTTAACTAACTGGAATTTAAATTTAAAAAAATAGACCACAAAAATATGAAAACGTGCAATCTGAGAGAAGTAACAATACACATAATTAGTGAATAAATTGTTATATATGAAAATTTCCAGAAGAATTGATTTCTCATGTATATAATTTCAGATTCCTGGATAATAGCACATGTGAAACTAAAATTCAGATAAATTATCTCATAGTAAAATTGAAAATATTGAATGTTTCAATAAAATATAGCAAAATGTCTTCATGATACTTGAGTCATAAATAGTTTTTTAAACACAATACCAAATGCACTATTAGTCAATGTATTGACATATCTGATACACTAAAAGTTGTTTTATGTAATGGGACAATTTTGGAAAAAAATTATCACTGTGCGTATTTAACATTAGTGTAGTATCTACTATAGACAACTTCAGATATCAATATGAAAAGTACAAACAATTCAGTAAGAAAATGCCCCAGAATATGAACATGTAAGGAAACTAGAAAGATTAATAAAAGATCTCAAGAGCACTAGTAATTTGTGAAATGCAATCTAAATAAGCAAGATTCTGTTTCACACCAATCAGACTGGCAAAGTTTTAAAAATAAAGTCAGTTTAGAAATATCTGCCTGTACTACTTGTAGACAAACATGTGAATAAGGAAAAATGTCATTTAAAGGTGCATACATAGTCACAGTAGAGTTCAATTTGGTACTATAAACGAAATTTAAGTATGTGTATTGATCATAACTGATTTGTTTTCCTACTAGTTAAATGCTCTAGATGAGCTCTTCTAAAGGATTATTGTATAGAATGACCTGAGGAACATTTTAAAACAAAACTCCAGGATTTCACTTACACAGCTTTTGACTTAGGAAATTTAAGTTTAATCTGATATTCACTATTAAGATATAGTAGTGATATTCACTACTCAAATGAGGCTAACAATGCTGGTAAAGTCTAGGCTGGAGCCCAGTAGTTTGTGTTTAAGAAGCTTTGCAGATAGATTGTCCATGTGCAAGATTAAGTTTGAGAAACACAGATCTAGAGAAGAGAAGGCTTTGCACATAGTCCTACAGACATAGGTTCAAGGATGTTCTTTGCAGCACTAAGTTTATTTGAAATAAGAGGCCATTAATTAACAGGTGGATGAAGTAAACTATATTACAATAAAAAACAAAATAACTACCAGATAGTTGAAATGAATAAACTAGGGGCACATGGAAAAGAGCAAATAGATGCATTTCAAAAACTTAATATAGGATTAGATAAAAATGATTGATATAATTTGTCATTCATTTGTGTAATTTTTGTTTAAAAACTCACATATAAAACTACCTTTTTATGCAAACACATAAGTAAAAAAATATATACCTTTTGGTATATATTTGGTATATATCCATATCCTTAACAAAGGATATGCGCTACTTTTGTTAAAGAATTAAGGAAAGGTACTCTTAGGGATTTTGGACTTGGTCTGTAATGTTATATTTCTTAAAAGCAAACAACCCAAAATATATGATCTTGTAATGCTAACATATTAAGGTTTATAAAAGGAAAATTGGAGGGTTGTAAGTATAAATTACAGTTTTATTTATATGTGAATGTTTAAGTTATTTCAAAAAAGTAAAAGAAGAGATATAAAAAGTCAGTTCCTAAAAAAAGAATAAAAAGGAAAACATTTTAAGGGTCGGATAAAATTTTTAACAGAGTCACAGAGAATTCATGATATATAACCCTTCATGGACTCATGCTTTCTTCTGGGCATTCCTTATTTATTTTCATGATAGAACAGGTTACTTCAAGTTGCAGATCTCCCCTTCCCAATGCACAGGTGTCATGAAATACTCGCATGTTCCTTGTGTCTCCTTATACCAAAGGCTTTTAAAAGAAAATTTTCCTGATTGTGCCCCTTGAAAGTGAAGGTGACAATTAACCAAAATATTGAAAACCAAACCAAAAAATAAAAGAGGACCATGAGTAATAACAGCCTTTATAGGAAACACATTTCTGGTCCTCATAGTGAATAATATAACTTTCAAAATGGTTTAAAAAAGGCGGGGGGGAGGCATGTTAGACAAGAAGCATCACCAGAGCCTTAGCTATTGTAAATAGACTTTTTGCTAAAATTTTTTCCATTAATTTGTATCAAAATCAAGGAAAATTACTTAGGACCATATCTGATGGGGTATAGTAGCATGAAAAGCAAATAAATTTTTAGATTCCTGAGATTTAGTTTGAAATTCTTCCTTGTTTTACATGGACAATATGTATATATCTGAACCTTAAATTCTTTATCTTTAAAAGGAAAATAAAAATTACTCTTAATTATTGTGGTGATACTTAGGGCACTGACATGCAGTGCATTCTGTGGATGATAAATCAAGTACTGAAGTTGTGGGCTGTAAATTTGAAATTTCATGGAACAAAATATGCAGTTCAGATGGAAAACTTACTTAATGTTCAACTAATTCTGCTATATTTTATCATTTTGTATTTTTATAAGTATTCACCAATAAATTAATTATAGGACTACCTAAATCCTATCTTATATTAGTGAGTATAGATCCATAAATGGTATACTTGTCCTCCAAGTGGCTAATGATTATTTAAAGTTTAAAGGAATTTTTTTCTAGGATTCAGTAATTTCAGAGATTGCCATAGATCACATATTGTTTAGTGTCAAACCAAAGAGATTATTTTGCATAGATGTTATTAACACACTAGAGGAAAAATTTTATCTTGGCAAATGAGCAGATAGTGATTAAACGTATAATTAACACTAATGATATTTTACAGCAGAAAACGAGGAGAATAAAATCATCATTCATGGAACTATTTTCATTATAATGTTCACAAAAAGAATACAATGGATATCTAGAACACAAAATGAATTGAGTATTTTATAATTCTTGAAGCTCCTATTTGATTCTTGAGGAATATTAATAAAGCATATAAGGATAATCAAAGTATCAAATTCTGTGGAATAAACTATGAGCACAAATAGTTGATTATTTTGAATAAAATTTTAATTTCTAGTGAACTCTGGGTCTAAATGATTATTCCACATACATTCAAATCATAGCCTTTCCATATGCGTTACCCATGGTAATTTATAACTTAACTCCTACAAACAGACTCATTTATCTGTTCTGGTCACATTATCTTATCATGTTCCAATTAATTATTAGAAACATTCCTAATCAAACTCACCAAACTACACGCCCGAAAAACAAACAACCCAGTGAAGAAATGGGCAGAAGATATGAACAGACACTTCTCCAAAGAGGACATCCAGATGGCCAACAGACACATGAAACGATGCTCAGCATCGTTCCTCATCAGGGAAATACAAATCAAAACCACACTGAGATACCACCTCACGCCAGTCAGGGTGGCTAAAATGAGCCAATCAGAGAACTCTAGATGCTGGCGAGGATGTGGAGAAACGGGCACCCTCCTACACTGTTGGTGGGAATGTAAACTGGTACAGCCCCTCTGGAAAACAGTGTGGAGGTTCCTAAGGAAACTAACAATAGAACTCCCCTATGACCCAGCAATAGCACTGCTAGGAATTTACCCAAGGGATACAGAAATGCTGATGCATAGGAGCACATGTACCCCAATGTTCATAGCAGCACTCTCCACAATAGCTAAAACATGGAAAGAGCCTAAGTGTCCATCAACAGATGAATGGATCAAGAAGATGTAGTTTATCTATACCATGGAATACTACATGGCAATGAGAAACAATGAAATCTGGCCATGTGTAGCAACATGGATGGACCTTGAGGGTGTTATGCTGAGCGAAATAAGTCAGGCAGAGAAGGACAAATATCATATGTGTGCACGTATAGGAGGATTAGGAGGAACTTAACAGAGGACCAAGGGGGAGAAGAAGGGCGGAAATGGTGGGGAAAAGGGAGAGAGGCAAACCATGAGAGACTCTTGAATGCTGACAAAAACTGAGGACTGGTGGATGTGGGGGTGAGGGGGGTGATGGGCATGGAGAAGGGCACTTGTGGGGATGAGCACTGGGTGTTATGTGGAAACTAATTTGACAATAAACTATTTGTAAAAAAAAAAATATGAACAAAAAAAAAAAAAAAAGAAACATTCCTAATCACTTTACCCAACCACCCAAATCTATATCTTGTGCAAGTTTCAAACTTTCATCTTCCTGCTCTTCTTTCCCAATTGAACATTTCTTTATTTTCAAGATCCTTTCCAGAAGATAGTCACAGTATTATCCAAGTCCTTTATACAGAGTTAGCTACTTTGTGTTTATGCACTCATAGACACTTTCACTATAGCTCTAGTCATGTTTCAACATTGTGCAACAGATTGCATTGTTCTTCTCCTCTGGCTTTTTCACTCTAGTGTTTGACTGAAGGCCAGAGACTCAGGGATGGTTTATTACGCAATTCTCCCAAACATCCAAGTCTAACCCAATACCAGGGATACGATAGCTACTCTAAACTGACTGTTGGACAGATCCCAATATTTCCTTAAGAGAATTGAGGCTCTGGTGTGGGGCTTTGAGAAACTTTTCTGCCAGCATCTGGAGTTCAGAGAAACAGTTATCTGCCCTTGTCTCCAAAGGCAACCATGCTGACCACCAGTTAAGCCATATCTCTGATCCGATTTCTGGCCTTGCACACTCTTTCAACTGACAGATGTCTGGGAATGTTTTCCCGTCAAAAACTGCCATCTATTTCTGATCCTTTCTTGACAAAAACTGACTTAACTAGTCATTGGGCTGGAATACATTTATTTAGGGGTGTGTCTACCATTGGCATTAATTTAAAAACAGCTGTTTTAATAGCATGGATTTTATCACATGTAAAATTTTATTTGTATCTTACTTGTATTAGTTCATGGTTTTTAGATAATGACTCTAGGTTAACCTCTTATCTTTACCATTGACTTTGTGACAGTTACCTTGCTTGTAGAAACGACTATAAGAAAATATGCCCTCATTATTAAGAGTTACAGTGGTGAGAACCAGTACAGTATTGTCAGGATCTTAGTGGTATTTTGATATTCCCTCTTATCAAAGAGAGAGAAAAACAAAATCATAGAAGGGAATCTGAAAGAAATAACCTTTTATTTCTCTGCTTTCATTCCCAGCCATTTGAGTTGTTGGTCTTCAGGCTGTTTATCTTTCTAGACGAAGATGCTGGATATATATTTTGCTGTTTTATTCCTTAAGCTAATAAAATCCATTATCTACTAGAATTATATTGAGAAATACATCTGTCTTTCCCACCTTGAATATAAATTACAGAGAAGACATTTATTTGATATAATTATTGTAAGTTTTAGCACTTTTGGCATTTCCTTTATTTTCCAAACAAAAACATTTTCTTTCACAATAAAAACACATGCCCTTTTGAAATATTTTTGGGAAAGTTGTAGGGCACATATTCAACATGACTTTGATATCCATAACTTATTTCATAAAATTTGTAATCAATGGGTAGGAAAATACTTGTATTTAAACAATGAAACAAATTAGGGATGGCAATTTTTAGGTTCAATGAGTAAGATAGGAATTTGTCTTTTTTTCCTTTCCTTTATTCCTTTATTTAAATTTTTTTTTCTGTAGAAGTTTACTTGTGAAAAAGAATTTTAACTCTGCCAAATCTTGTTTTATGTTGCTTTCTTTTTTTTCCAACTGTTCTTGGTTCTTAATCCCTTTCTCATCTTTTTAAAAATCCTTCTCTATTTACTTTCTTCTTTATTCTCTTGAAGTTCACGTGATTTATTTGTCCTCATTTCTATTGCACAATCCGAACCACTAAGCAGATTCCTTGTAGACTGGATTCTTCCAGTGGTTTTCTGTGATCTTTGCTCCATTACCCAAAGTCAATAGTCATTAACACCTTATTTTTTCATTCTCAAATATGAAAATATTTTTGCATGTAACTAAATAATTGGGTTTTTCATGAAATCACCTTAAAAATTATGTTCATGTGCTATACATATTCATATACATAAATGTTCTAGTTCTAAGAGATGTGTACTATTATCCATCTAATTAAGCAGGGGCACCTGCGTAGCTTAGTTGGTGAAGTGTCCAACTCTTGATTTCAGCTTAGATCACAACCTAATGGTTTGCAAGATTGAGCCCCATGTCTGGCTCCATGCTGGCAGTGCAGAGCCTGCTTGGGGTTCTCTCTGTCTTTCTCTCTGTCCCTCTCCTGCTTGTGCTCTGTCTTTCTCTCTGTCTCTCAAAATAAATAAATAAAACTTTTTTAAAAAGAATAATAATTAAACGAAATATATCCAATTTCCCTGAGGAATATATTCATTATTTTTAAGTTAGAAAATATGAAGAAATTAAAGTACCCATAGTGATTTTTACTACTTAGGGTATATCCATCTATACTTATCTATCTGTATATTTCTAATATGCCCATATCTGTATCCATGTATTAGTTTTATCTATACATACAGAAATTGAGGTATTGTGTGTATTCATACATATAAATATTATGTGTAGGTGTTTTTATCTACATTGTTAAGGTACAATAATTAATATATTTCTTTTTGTTTCCAGAAGAGAGAATTTAAGCATCTCTATGTCTCTACCTACTCAGCTAGCCAGAAAGACAATCTAAATTATTTTGCATGCTCTCTTCTCTCACTGTGGGATCATATTAAAAGTTCAGCATTACAGGAAAACATAAGACAAAATGAAATAAATAAACCATGCTGTACAGCTAGATCTTGGTTCATAGAAGTTTCCATCTTTATTTGTTATCATTTTTTCTGCTTCCTGTATTTGTCAAGGGATATTCAGTGTTCCTCTCAAGTCAGCCCTCTCCCATGACTGCAAGCTCAGTCTAGAAGCATCCTTTCCGTTCACTCATGAACTTCTGCCTCCATAATATAGCAATGAATAAGGTAGTGAAAATATTGTCTTTATAGAAACTTTTATTCTATTGGGAAAGTTGGGGAGGACAAGTAAACACATGAGAGGTATGGCTTCAGAGCGCTACGAGTACTGCCGAACAGGCAATGGGGTAGAGGGTTAAGAATAGCCACTTAGTGGGGCACCTGGGTGGCTCAGTTGGTTAAGTGTCCACTTCGGCTCAGGTCATGATCTCATAATTCGTAGGTTCGAGCCCCGCACCAGGTTCTGTGCCGGCAGCTCAGAGTCTGGAGCCTGTTTCAGATTCTGTGTTTCCCGCTCCCTCTGCCCCTCCCCAGCTCGTCTCAAAAATAAATAAAAGTTAAAACAAAGTAAAAAAAAAAAAAAAAAAAGAATACCACTTAGCTATAGTGATCAGAGGAAAAACTTTCAGAAAAAGTCATACCAAGGTAAGATTTGGGTAATGAGAAAGGAAAATTAGACATGCTTGTGATCCTGATATGAACTTGCCATGACAAGGAAGCAGAAGTTATTGGATACACACAAAATGCAATTTCATTTTTGCCTACCTCCACTTTGTATGTTTATCCTGTTGTGCTAGTTCTCATTTTGCCACTGAGTAAAAACACAGATGGACCCATCACTTTCCTGTCACGTTTAGACAGTTGTACCATTCTTCTGACTCACCAGTCAGTAATTTTCAGTGTCTTGTCGAAAATAAGCATCTCTATTCACAGATAACACTTGGGGTAGCTAGGCCTAGTTATAGCTATCCAGGTGTTCCTGTAATTTATTCAGGGATAAGGACATAGTTTCTCCTTATCTCCTTCTTGCTTTTATTATTTCTTTTCTTCCTTCACATTGCTAACCAAAGTGTGATCCCACCAATATCTTCAGTGAGAGGAAAGGGAAAGAGTAAGTGGGATGTGAGGTTCACCCCTGCCTAGGAATTTCTGTAGATGGTTTGTCCTTTCTAGGGCAGGCAGATATTTAAAGTTAAGTCTTTCACTTGAGGGTGGTTTCCATGGGTGCTTCATACAACTTGCCCCATCACATCTAGCTGTGTTCCCTGTGATGATATTTTATTTATAACTCTCTCTGCTACTCAGTTCCTTGCACTTTCCTTGGTTTTATTTTTCTATTTTTTTTTTTTCAGGGTTTCTGATGGGCCACAAATGCACTTAGAGTTGTTCCTTTGGGTCAGGATATTAAATGATTCCTGGCCGTCTCTTTTTCTGACATGTGCTGCTTCTGTTCTGTGAAACACACACATGTCTCCTGCCACCAGAAATGTAGCTATATTCCAGGTCCACGGAATTTCTCTGTCCTTCTCTTCTGCCAGCTCAGACTCATTTCCATACATTTATACATTCACATTTAGATTCCGCAGGTCCATGCCAAACACTAGTCCACTGTTCTCATATATATCTAGGGAATATATGTCAAGTTCACTGAAGGGCTTCCACTAGGCTATTCTCATATGCTTGAGATTAGCACAAGACAACCCACCCTTCTCCTATAGAAAAGAAAAACAACGTGAGATAATGCATTGACTACAGACATTATTGGTCTCAAGTTTTTCATGATAAAAGAGATTCCTTTATAAGTACCTACGTCGATTAAAGAAAATGCAGAGAAATCGGTTATTAGGCATAAGATAATAGTCAGGGACACATTTTAGTCTTTCCCACTCCTCCCCTTTCCTCCTTCTTCAAGGTACCCCTTAAATAAAGAGCCACCTTGAGAAAGACAAATTGAAAAGGCAGGACATCGTTTATCAGGAGAGAGCATTTCTGCCTAATGGCCCCTTGAGTAAAGTGTTTCTTTAAGACATCACAGCTTGTGTGAAGGCAGATTTAAAGGCCAGGGCATCAATTAGAAATCCAGTCTTGCCGCCTAATCACTGTTTGTACAGCTTCTTTTAGCAAGATAAAAATACCATCAAAATGGAAAATGAGACTTGCCAAACAGTTTCAGCACTCCCCTTAGGCCACAAATGCTCAGGACTGTGAGACATAGCATTTATGAGGTCCTGGTAACGTTGGGAAAGATTTCATGATATTTTATGTAGTTTGTTGCTATCTATGATGCTGATTTAAAGAAACAGACATCAACAATGAGCGGTTCAGGACCACAACACTGACAAGTTTCAAAATCAAAGTGACAAACTTGATACCTGTCAAGATTTCTAGGTTTAGACAGCATGGGCAATCATGGAGGCATGCAATCAATGGAGGCAAAAGATTATGGAATGATAAATTTAAAGTGCTGAAAGAAAAAAATAAACCAGCAACCTAGAATTCTGGATACAGAAAGAAATAGCCTTCAGAAGAGAAAGCAAAGTAAAAGCATTTTCAGCCAGCCAATTGTTTAGAGAATTTATGTGCACCGTACTTCCACTACAAGGAATTACCAAAGAAATTCTTCAAGCTAAAAGTATGCATGATGAAACCCATAACTGCAGAGATGAAAGAAGAACTACAGAAAGTATAACTATACTTTTGGATATATAATATATATCATTGGTCATAGCAGTGCAGTAGTATTTAAATGTAGACAAATGGATAAATGGAACAAATTGGAAACTCAGAGAAATACCTGTCCTTACACTGTCAAATGACTTTGAATTAGGAATCAAGTTAATTCAATAGAACGTCTTTCTAATAATTATTTCTATGGCAATGAAACATCCATATGAGAAAAAAATGAATAAAACTTTCCTCATTTTTCACTTTATATGCAAAATGGATGGATGATAGACCTAGATATAACAGCAAGAAATCTACAAATTAGAAAATAAGGAAAATATCTTAGTGACTTCGCAATAAAGAAAGGATTCTTAGAACTAGTAACTCTAGGGGCACCTGGTGGCTCAGTCAGTTAAGTGTCCAACTTGGTTTCGGATCAGATCACCATCTCATGGTTCATGGTATGGGGCCCTGCTTCAGGCTCTGTGCTCTCTGTCTCCAGCTCTCTCTGCCCCTCTCCCACTTGCACATACAAGCTCTGTCTCAAAATAAGTAAACACTAAAAAATAACTAGTAACTTTAAATATAAAAATACATAAATTTTAGCTTCAAAAAAGCATAAATAAAATTAGTGAAAAGTTATAGAATGGAAAAATATTCATAGCACATGAATCCACAATTCAGTTCAGAATACAAATGGTTCATATCCAAAAAGGACATCCATTAATCTATGGTAAAAAGCCAAAAAGTACTATAAACATGGGCAAAAGATATGCTCAATTTGCTTGTCATTGAGGAAATGCATTTTAAAGCCACAATATGTTACTGACTTTCACACAATAGAATGGTTAAAAAAAAAAGAGACTGACCACACCACACACTGGTAAAATGTGAAGCCATCAAATCACTCACACTTATTTGCCAGTTTCTTCTAAATCTAAGTAAATGTTAACTTATAATATGGACTTTCTACTCCTAGCTGCCTATGCTAGTTATGTCTGTAATAAGACTCTCATATCAACACATTCAAAGCAGATGTACTCATAAACCAGGCCCAGAATCTTAGCCATAGAACACTACTACGACAATACAAATTTAACAAACAGCATGAATACACAGCGCTATGTATTAATCACACACACAAAGAAATCACATTGCTTAATGAAGCCAGACACAAATGGGTACATAGCATAGTTTTTGGTTTACACGAATATTTAGAATAGACAAAACAGACTAATGAATGGGAACAGCAGTCCAACATTTTTTTTTTTTTTTTTTTTACCCACTATGTGGAATGAGTAATCTAGTAGATGGAGATTAGGGGGACACTCTGAAGTGAAGGAATATTCAATTTTGAATAGGGTGATGGTTATCTGAATATAAACATTAATCAAAACTCACTGAATTGTACAATTTAAACTGTGAACATTTTGGTATATGAGAAAAAATACGGGGATATTTAGAATAATTTTAAAAATAATGCTAAAGGGATTTTAAGAGCTGTTATGGCAAAGTCTGTTCTAGGCACCCTTCATCCTGGCCATGACACATCTTGATTTCTAGATTTCACTGTAAATGCCAGATTTATAATGCATACCTGTATGTGCTTTTGTAGAGGATTATAGAACAGAATATTTCTTAGGCAATCTTTACAGAAGGAAAAATAAGTAAGTGAAAATGCTGAGTATGGAAAATACCTTGGTATACAGAATATACCTAGAATATAATATTCTATATAAAATAGAATATACCTTTGTAAGGGCTTTTTAAGTGTTTTCAAACAATGGAAGAATAGTCACATGAAAGAAGAACTTAATTAGTTATGTAGGATCCTAAGAGATCCAAGGATAAATTGATGGAGCATAAATGATGACAAGTTTCTATTTTTATCCATACAAACATGAAAGCAATTTGATATTTTATAATAGAATGAAGGCAATACCCTTCTTTTATTTCTGACTATATTCAAGGGCAGGCAAAGAATCAGAATTTTTTGTTTTGTTTTGCTTTTTTGTTTTTGTAATGCCAGAGGCACATCCTAGTTTTGTTAAAGGGTTCAGCCACAGAGTCAGGACAAGAATGTAAAATGTTCTATCAGGTTGATAACAATTAAAAACAAAACAAAACAAGAAAACCAAACATGAAAAACTGAGAAGGCAGAGAAGAGCTTCTGGGTCTGGGGCATGGCAGTTCATGGCACCAGGCCTGGTGGCAGGGACCCTAAGTATGGCTGTGGATATGAGGTGGGGTCAGGGACATGAATGGATTGTGGTATAGAAGCCACCATTCATCAGGGTTAAGAACCTTTCTGACTTCTGAGTTGGGGTGTGCTCAGCATTTGCATGTTGTGGGTCTTGTTCAATAGGCAGAAGTGAGGGCCTCAGTGGGTTTGTAAGTCAACCAACAGCTGCTTGACTCCAGCCATTTACGAATCATCCCCCATCATGTCTAGAAGCTCATCATGCCGGTCTCCAGCTCCATGATCTCCTCTTGCTGGCAGTCATAAAGATGAGTGAGCAGTTCCAGGATCCGCTCCTTCAGGTTCCATAACTCCTTGTGGTCATACTTGATGGGGACCTTCTCTTGTCATCTCACTGGGCCCTCATCATCCAAACCACCTCAGTTCTCACCTACACCCTCTGTGGGTGCCCTGAAATAGACAAAGTTCCCAGAGACCCCACTGGTGGTCCCAAGAATCCAAGCCACAAATACCATACCCTCAAGGAGTCACTGTCGATCGCTGTGGCCACCAGGACCACAGGTGCATTTTGGGCCCCTCCATACACTGCCACCACTATACACTTGCATGCTGGGATGGTGTAGCTAGGTTTAAACATTGTTGGTTGGTATGTTAGTAGACTTTGTTTCCTTTAAATATGGAAGATTTTGCTTTTTGTTTTGTATTTACATGCCACCATTCTGTTTAGTAACAATTTTAATTTCCCTCTGAGACCTGAAACATGTATAGTCAGTGACATAGAAAAAACAATTTGTTATACATGCACAATAGGTAAAGTTTTATTCTCTAAGGCTCTCAAATTATTTTTTAAAAGAACATTAAATGACAGTATTTTGTTTCCAGTAGGTTTGTGCATGGATTTCCAATATTAAAGACTATCAATGCTGTTAGGATTTCAATAGTAAGGCTCATTGGAAACTTAGTACTGTCAGGGACTGAGGATAGGCTACTGGGCTACAGACAAAATTTTATGTAACCCATGGCAGAATTATCATATTTATACTATTGTCTTTTGTAACCCCTAAATTAATAGGCTATTATTTTAGTAGGAGCATATTATGTATATATATTTTTTATTCCTGGACAATTTTGTCCTTACCAGTGGTTTGACTGGATTTATCTGAGGGCTGGGGAGAGCCAGAAGGAACAGAGGGAAAATTATCTGATATTGACTCAAAGGGACGCTTTATGCCATGCTGTATCAAATCCAGGATTCATCTAACATAGCTGGAAGCATACTGAAGGGCTAAGTGTTGCAACTTTGTAATAAACCAGATGAGTGAAGAAAATGTTTACATGTATGAAATCAAAGTGAATAAGTAGTATGAAAAATACATTCTGAGCGGCAGTCAGGTATTAGGTAAATGCAGAAGTCGTAACTGGATTATAGAGTGGTGCCTGACACATTGCCACAGTAAGTATCTCATTAAAAAGTGTTTCAGCCTATGATGTCTTTCTGTCAATAATAACTTAGAATTTCAGTTTCTAAAATGTTGTCAATTCAGAAGAATTCTTGATGTCATTCTGGATTATTAGCTGGTATGGATTATATGATTTGTCCACAATTCTTCTTGTTCTCCCTTTCTTAACCATAGCCTGCCTGTGGGTGGAGTTTCCTTTCGTGCTTACTAATTTTGGGCTTTGTCAAATGTGTTGCTTTACATGGGATGTTCATTTATCTATACACAAAATTATCTTATGTATTTATAGCCAAATGCACATTAATACAGGTTTTATATTTATACCTTAAAATTGAATGTATTCAATATATACAATTTATATATTTATATCTATTTTCCTTATTGTCCATTTATATCTGTATATAATATATATTTCTCAATTAAAACATTGAATATCAAAACATTAATTGACACTATGCTACCAATTTCAACCCATCAACATCCATTTCTTCCCCCCTTTCATATTAGTAACTTATTTCTCTAATATTGAGAAATTTGCTCTCAATATTCTAAATATATGTATTTGCTTCAGTCCTAGATGCTACAGAATATTTTCAGAATTGTTAACCTGTGCTTCTGCAAGGGGAAGCTTACTGACTCAAGTTTCATATATGTATAGTGTTTTCTTCCCTTTTATTCTGAGCATAGAGAGCATATTCTGTGTTTAAAATTTACTTGGGTTGGTTCTATAGAACCCCTTCAAGTGTCTGTCAATTTTGCAAATCTGTATTAGAAACTTGTCTTCTTACCCTTTAACACAGTTGCTTTCTGGTGGCACCGTTCACCCACAGAGTTTTCAAATATCTTCCACAACAAGTCAATGTGAATGTGGAGGTCACTTTTTGCAATTACTTGTTCTCAAAGACCACAGCCCCTCAGGCCCTGCTTGCATTGCATTGCTCTCCAGGGCCTTTCCCTTGGGGCCAGAAGTAGAAGTCAATTACAGTCATTTTAACGTCTTAGCTTTCTGGTCAGCTAACTCTAGTATGTGCATTATTTGTGGGCCAGTTTCTACTGCTTTTATTTTCTCTTAGTTTTCAGTCATATGTTTAGTCTTATAGCTTGTGAAATAGTACCAACATTTGGATTGTCAAATCAGGCTTAACACAAATTATAGATTTTATCCAGTACCAAGTTTTCTAATGATTCAAAGGATACTGACAAAGCAAAACACAAACCATATATTTTTCTCTTGGAGAAGCCTGAAACAATCAGGTACAACACATCGTAAAATGCTCTTCTTTTCCCATTAAGTTTCATTCCATTCTAGATTTAACCAGAAAGCCAAAGATAGCTGTGAGCAATACATAGAACATACTGCTTTAAAAGAATAAGCCACTTATTTTTTTAATAAAGTATTGTCTTTATATCATTTTAATTGCATTGCATAGTGCATAGCTTACCTGAGATTTTCAAAAGAGTCTAGCCATACATTCACAAATCCCAAATTATTTGCAATAAAGAACCTACACAGATCAAGAACTTTCTTATAGTAGTGTTCCATATATAAGAATTCTCTTGGGGGTCCTGGGTCGGTTAAGCATCTGACTTCAGCTCAGGTCATGATCTCACGGTTCATGGGTTTGAGCCCCGTGTCAGGCTCTGTTCTGACTGCCAGCTCAGAGCCTGGGGACTGTTTCGGATTCTGTATTTCCCTCTATCTCTGACGCTCCCCTGCTCACAGTATCTCTCTCTCTCAGAAATTAAAAAAAGAAAAAAAAATTCTCTTGCTAGTCAATAGCTGGGAGGTTTGTGGTTACCATGTTTGCATCTCTTCTGGGGACCCAAGATGTCCCCAGTAAAGGTAAAGTGTAGATTTCAGGGTGCTGTTATATTACAAGCATGTCTAATAATGTTTTATTTCTTATTTATTAACTTCTTGTATGGGCTCAAGATTTTGTTATCTTTTTGGATAATGTGTTTGTCACTCCTTCCACTCTTAAGCCAATAGAGTGGTGCCTGATCTCCTTAATCCGGAGATGTGAGTGCTGACGCTGGGTTTCATCTCCAGTGAGGCTCAGTTTACCTCTAGGTTACCAGTTGCCTTCCAGGATTTTCAGCCAAAATCTTGATATATTCCTTGTGGTTTCTTCCTCTAACAGGCCTAGCTCTCTTCTGTATGTCCCATGCTTCTGAAAGCTCCACTCTTGTTATCCAAGATTTCGTGGTTACGTTTTTCACTCTTAACCGCAAGCAATTACAAAATAGGGTAAATGCCTTGAATGGCAAAGTGGCCATATACTAGAAACACCTAGTCCCCAGCAAAAGCTCTACTGAACATTTTGCCCCTGATAAAGTTTATACAAACAATGAATTCTCAGGCTCCTTTGTATAGTCAGTACTAGCAAATGGCTACCCTTTTAAATGTTTGTCTTCATTGTTAACTGTTCTAGTACTACATGCCTCAGTGACTCTCCATGACTTTCCTACAACTGATACATATGACTTTCTTACAACTTTACTTACCGTTCTTGTCATATTCCAGTCTTCTGCTTGCACCTCATCCTACCCTGAAGTAGATACCCTGATTTGTTTAATTATTAACTGAGACAACATTCCCCCAAGTTTTAAAATTTGAAAGAATTCTAGAAATGATATCTCTAAAGAATCTAGTTTTTAAGTAAAGTACACATTCCGAAACTTTATAAGACATCACAGTATCTAATTTTGTAAACACTGATAGCAAGCCACATCACAATAGAAATTAATTTTCCTTAGAAAACTTTATATTGATGTAGTACTTTAATGTGTTAATAATATATCAATAATTTTAAAATAGGTGAAGTGTTTACCTTTTAAATATTATTCTTTAAATAATAAAGAATATTGTATCATCACTGTGAATATGATCATTTATATTTGCACATTGGCTTGAGGAAGAATATATGATTTGGCTTTTTAAAAATTTACATTGAAGGGTGCCTGGGTGGCTTAGTCGGTTAAGCGTACGACTTTCGCTTAGGTCATGATCTCGCGGTTCGTGGGTTTGAGCCCCGCGTCGGGCTCTGTGCTGATTGCCAGCTCAGAGCCTGGAGCCTGCTTCAGATTCTGTGTCTCCCTCTTTCTCTGACCCTCCCCTGCTCGTGCTGTCTCTCTCTCTCCTAGAAATAAATAAAACATTAAAAAAATTAAAAAAAAATTACAATGAAAAATTTTATTTAGATAACTTCCATGAACAATACATAAATTAACAAATCTTTCAGAGAAAGTAGTATTGTACATCATTAGCACCTGAATGTGGAAAGACAGCTAGTATCTATGGCTATAGTGGCATTACTGAAATGTCTGTCCTTCCTCAGAGCAGAATGAACTACTTGCCTTTTTATTACTCAAGCACTGGACGTGGGAGAGGATGGAATAGCACAAAGGGTGAAGTCTTCATACTTCATCTTGCACCATTTGATGAGTGTTTACTGGTCATCTAAGATTTCTCCATTGTATTAAATGCCTTAGAGGAGACAGGAAACGGACAGGTAGCTGACCTCCAATAATGGGTCCACGATTTGAAGAAGTGAATAAAAACCTGAGCATAATTTGGAACATGATATCTTTTTGATCAGTTGGGATATTTGGAAATATGTATCTCATTGTTGGGAAGAGAAAAGAAGAATAAAAATATAGATTTGGTGTCCTTATTCATATAGGTGATAGATGAAATTATGAATGCTAAAGAGTCACCCAAAAGGAAATGTATCTTATAAAGAGAGAAATCTGAAGGCATCTTTTATTCTAAAAGGTATAACGGCAGTATTTGTGAAATATTTCACTTCTTCAAATTATTAAGGAAGATCTGTTTACCAAAAATTAAAATGATATACTATATTATTAAAAGCATTAAATCTAAGGTATTTTAATTGACACTTTACTTAATCTATATGTGGCCTGAGTGTTGTATCATTTTATTCATTATGGTTCTGAAATATATTTTAAACTTAGGACACAGCAGGAAGAATTAGCATACAACATTAAAATATACCATCAGATTTATATTGTTTCCTCATTTAATCACACACACACACACACACACACAAACACACACACAGACATCTTGCATGTTTTGTTAGGATGGTTTTAAAATTAGTATTTTGTGCCATTGTGAATTACTTATATTTCTATTTATGTTGGTGACCAGTTATTACAGGAAATTATGCTACTAATTATTTTTACATATATTTGTCTTGACTTCTAGTTGATTAATTATTAAGAATTATTTTTGGTTGATTTTGCTAACTTTTCAAAATATTTAATTACGTTATCTATAGGTTGTCAAAGCTATGCCTCTGTCCCATTCATCATTAAAATTCTGTTTCCAAATCATACTATGTTCATAAAAATCTTAAAATTACATAATCATACAAAACACATTTTTTATTATTCATCATTCTTAGGTTTTTTTTTTCTTTTGATCTTCAGTAATTTACTCAAGATCAAACTGCAAATAATTTTATATATTTAATTTTTGGATATACCATTAACAAATAATGTGAAAATAGTGTGTATTTATTTATTTAACAAATAAATCTGTAGATCAAGCTACAGATTGTTGGGGAATCTGGGATGGTAGCCACCTGTGGGGTGTGGCCTTTTTTTTTATATTATTTTTTTATCATGGCAAGTGTACGCTTTAATCCCCATGATGTATTTCATCCATTCTCCACCCACCTCCCCTCCAGTAACCACTAGTTGTTCTCTACAGTTAAGGGTCTGTTTATTGGATTGTTTCTTTTTTTACCTTTACTCGTTTTATGCTTAAATTCTACATATGAGTGAGACCATATGGTATTTGTCATTTTTTGACTGGCCTATTTTGGTTAGCTTTGTATTCTCTAGATCTATCCATGTTATTGCAAATGGCAGAATTTCATTCTTTTTTGGCTGAATAATATTCCATTATATCTATCATCTATCTATCTATCTATCCATCTATCTATCTATCTATCTATCTATCTAATCTTTATCCATTCATCTATTGATGGACATTTGGCTGCTCCCATAGTTTGGCTGTTGTAAATAAGGCTGTAGTAAACATAAAAGCACATGTCTCCCTTTGAATTAGTGAATTAGGAAGAAGATTTTTTATTTTTTACTTTAGTAAGACTACTTTTATTATTTTGGTATTAAATGTATCTGCTTTATTACTTCAATCCAATCTTTTTCTAATGTTCAATAAGTAAATTGTGGCTCAAGTTTTCCATTGTGTGTGTGCATTTCAATTACAAATGAGTATAAAATTTGTTTTTTTGAATGTTTTTTGTTTAAAGTTATCATAATTATATGCTTTTACTCTCCATTGACACACTGATATACTTTATATAAATTGACTTATTGATGTACATTATGTATTAATACATATCTTAATATAAATTATTACTGTAAGACCAATATAATTTATCTTCTTATAATTTATTCATACTCTGTTGACATTGAATTTGCTTTTGGTATCCAAAAATCATGGATATTAAACTCACGGATATTAAAGTCATAGTAGATGAAATGGATTTTAAATGAAAATAATAGAAACAAATATGAAAAATGCTGTAAGACAAAAATGGTTTTATATTAATGAATAGAGAGTGGGCCAAGTTTCCATTGTAAGTATAATCAGAACAGTGCTCTCAAGAGGTGAGATATAATCTGAGACCTGAAGGGCATAGAAGATTTTAGTGAGTTGAAACTTGGGCAAAAGAAATCCAGATTACAGAAACCATGTATGCATATGTGAGTGTGTCTGTGTGTGTCTGTGTGTGTTTATGTGTGTGTATTCTGCTCCAAAAACAAAAGGCTATTATTGTGGCCCCAGTGTTGTGAAACAAGGGGATTGCTCTGGTTAGGCCTGGTAGAGATAGTTAGGAGCAAAATCATCACGGTTTTACTAGATGAAGCACTATTTATATGTAATAAATAACTTAAGTGAAATATAGGGAAATCTGAGCCACCATTATTCATTTAAAAATTACACATCTTTATTATGCATTAGTGTGGTCTATAGACAAATGCTCCAATCTCTTTTGTAGATCAAAGATACATTTCAAACTCTAATAAGATCTATAAACTCTCTACTCCATTTTGTTCAGATATGACATTTTGTTCAGATAGCCCTTGTGCTAATATAATAGATTTATTTACTGTTATATTCATCATCTTTTTTGAATGTTTATTGCATTTTGTTCATCCTTGGTGGTGTTCTTCAATTTAATATGTTTATAACTTCAGTAGTATATGATACATGATATTGTTTCAATAACATTTAAGTAGTACATGCTAAATAGTAATATTTAACATAAAAATAAATACTTTCATAGAAGTATTTTATAAGGCACAGAAAGCAGAGACTAAGAAATGGAAAATTACCCAAAACCCTCAAGTAAGGGCAAATTATACTGTGTTTAGTATCTCATTTTAACCTATGCATATAAATGCATTTCAAATAAAATAGGTATCACTAACAATGTTCCATTTTCCATTGAAATGCAGCCTACGTATTTTTTGCCATTTAAGTATTATTTAAAAGCTAACTTAAAAATATTAGAATATCACTTACAGATGTTTAACAGAATAAGATTTTCAGATATTAAGCAGAGTTGTTCTTCAACATTCACAGCTCTGCAATTACTTGATCCCAATTTCCTTTATCAAACATTAAGGCAGCAATGATAGCTCTGCCTGCGTACTATAGAGAGAGAGCTAATATGACTGAAAGATAGATGTAAATCCCTTTCTTTGATTCTAAGGATAGCTTCTTGAGACTAACTATAGAATTAAATCAGAGCTTCCTTGATAAATGTTATATATATTATCACAAATCATAATGTATAGTATAATTATATTAAATTATAATTTATATATAAACATAATTTATAATTTATAATGATAACTTTATAGTTTTAATATAGAATTATATATTAACATTATATGTTATTATCATATTTTATATGTGTTCCAGATAAATAGGTATATTGAAATTTCAGAAAAAAAAATGTATTCCACAGAATGGAAAAGTGTGAACATTGGAAACTAATTTTGTCTCACACAAAGAGAATATTTTGATTAATTGATAAAAGAGAGAATCAAGTGAAGCACGAGGGTTCACATCTCTAGGAAAGGACCGAAGTCTCACTCCCTGGACTATGTATGCATAAGGACTGTCATTAGAAATCAGAGTTGTCTGACTTATATAAGTCAGGCAGAGAAGGACAAATATCATATGTTTGCACGTATAGGAGGATTAGGAGGAACTTAACTGAGGACCATGGGGGAGAAGAAAGGCGGAAATGGTGGGGGAAAGGGAGAGAGGCAAACCATGAGAGACTCTTGAATGCTGACAAAAACTGAGGACTGATGGATGTGGGGGGGAGGGGGAGATGGGCATGGAGGAGGCACTTGTGGGGATGAGCACTGGGTGTTATGTGGAAACCAACTTGACAATAAACTATTTGTAAAAAGAATTTAAAAAAAAGAAATCAGAGTTGTGTGTGATCTGAGAGAAAACATGATTTATTTCTTGGGAGAAAACCATGAAGCCAGCAAGTCTAATAGAGACATCTTTTTGTCCCATGTGGTACAACGAAGCAATACATTCATGCTGACAAGCTCTAAGCAGGCAAACTTAGTGTGTGTTAACCACATGATCTTCTTCTATGAGAGAAGGCTCAACTATTGATTATACCACTAAGAACTGGAAAAGTTGTGGTTTATACGAGGAGAAGGAAGTGACAGACATAGATATGACATCTGGAAAGTTAAAGGTAATGCAAATGTCAGATGCAGATGCACCTGGGTGAGGAAAGAATAACCAAAAGCTACTGGAACCTGTCCATTTTAATAAAACCCAGCATTCTCATGCAGTACTGTACAAGGAAGAATCCTTTGTGCTTAAAATATGTAAGCCTCTTTGAGCTCATAATATCTTGGGGCACCTGGATGGCTCAGTAGATGGAGCATGTGACTCTTGATCTTGGGGTTGTAAGTTCGACCCCCAGGTTGGGTGTAGACATTACTTAAAAATAAAAAATATATATATTTTAAAAAGCCCTGACAACATCTTAAGGAGAAATGAAGAAAACAAAAAAAGAGAAAATTCTATTGATTTGGTAGTTATTCAAAGAAAATCATATGCATTCAAAATGTAATCCAGTTATTGATTTAATGAATTAATCTAATTTTTCACTTTTGAGAAAAATAGAAGCTTGAGAGCTAAAGACACAGATTCATGAAGACATGATATTGTGATTCTAAAATTCACAGCAGCAAAGATGTAGCAGAATACTTCATGAAAACTCATAAAATGACAGGGGCATCTGTGGCTCAGTTGGTTGAACATCTGACTTGATTTTGGCTCAGGTCATGATCCCAGGGTCATGGGATAGAGCCACACATCAGGCTCTGCACTGAGCATGGATCCTGCTTAAGATTGCCTTTCACTCTCTTTCTCTGCCTCTCTCCCCTACTTGTCCTCTCTCACTCTCTCTTTTTAAAATAAAAAAAGAATAAAAATTAAAAAAATAAAATGACGAATCGTTCATGGAAAGGGGATTCAGCATAATGGTTGAATAAGAGATGAAATAAATATTACTGGACTAAGATAGGTGGCAAATGTCCTGGATTATATTTAGTCTGTATAGACTTGTGTCTTTTTACTTATTTCAGATAAACCATTTTATTTTAATTTTGTGTTGATCATCTAAAGAATAAAGTAATGATTATTCAATGAAAAATATATTTTATGATTATCAAAGTCAAATACATTACCTTGGTGTCTTTATTCTAAATCCTAACTAAAAATCAGTAACAGAAGCATAACAGGAAAATCTCTAAATACTTATAAATTAAACTACACTGAAAGGTAAAGAACAACATTTTAATTGTCCCCATATTTGTTCATCTTCAACTTTCTATTAAAACAATAACTTTGGTTTGAAAGGTACAATTTTATTTGTCTTTTCCTTTATGAAAATGAATTTATGATTTTGGTATCAGGTTAATACTGGCTCCATGGTTTAGAGGTGTCTCTGTCCATATCATTTTCTGGAAGAGTTTGTACAGGTTTAGTGTTATTTCTTCCTAAAAGTGTTTGGTACAATTCATCATTAAACCATCCGGACCTTGAAAAATTTTTTGGAAAGGTGTTTTAAAATGTGTTTTATTTATTAACAGTTGTAAGACTATTAAGATCATTTACTTATTTCATTCTGGATGAGTTTTGTTAGTTTGTAGTTTTGAGTGTGTGAATTTATCTGTGAGTACATAGATCTAATTCTTGTTTCAAATTAAGTATTACCTTGAGATTCCAAAGAACTGTATCTTGCCTCTGATTATAGGAGTTGATGATACTAAACCACTGATTGTACTTTCATTTTATTGACAGTAATAACAGAACTATCTATTGTTTTGCTTTCTGTTTCAGTTACCCACAGCCAGCACTAGTCTGGAAGCAGGTGGTCCACTTTCTGAAATATCATCAGGTCAGTAGCAGCCTAATGTTATCTCTCTGTGCCTACAGCATTCATTTCACTCTGTCGCCTCATGAAGGCATATATCGTCTCACATCCTCATCAGAAGAAGGGTGAGTAAGTATTCTAAAATATTTTGAAAGAGACCATATTCATATAGCTTCTATTACATCTATTTTATAATTGTTTTGTTTTATTACTAGTTATTTTTCTAATCTCTTACTGTGCCTAATTTAGAGTTTAAACTTTATCATAGCTATGTACACATAGGAAAATACATAATGTAGGGTTTGGTAGTATCCATGGTTTCAGGCATCCCCTGGGAATCTGAAAGCATTTTCCCTGTAGATAAATGGAGGAATATTGTATTGTGTTTTCATTTTTGTAAAGCTGAAAATATTTCCTAATCTTCTTCAGGACATTTTCTTTACCTATGAGTTACTTAGAAGAATGTTGTTTAGTTTCCAAGTATTTAGACATTTTCCTGTTATCCTTCTGATAGTGATTTCTAGTTTAACCCCATTACAGTCTAATAACCTACTCTGTGGAATCTCAAGTATCTTACATATTATTTGATTTGTTATATGACCCAGATAGGATCTATTTGATAGCCTGACTCTTTCCTTATGTATAATTTGCATATTGTTTTGGCCCAGATGAGATAACCAATAATGTATGCTTCTAAGCCTCACTTCTCCTAGAGTAAATTCTGACAAACTCCATGATGGAGTTAATCCATAATGACTAAGTTTCAGAAGATTTCAGAAGGAAGGAATCTAGCTCCTTGGGGGTGGGGGACAGATATATTCTTTTTATTTATTTATTTATTTATTTATTTATTTATTTATTTATTTATTACTTATTTCTAGGAGAGAGAGAGAGACAGCGTGAGCAGGGGAGGGTCAGAGAGAGGGAGTCACAGACTGAAACAGGCTCCAGGCTCCAAGCTGGCAGTCAGCACAGAGCCCGACGCGGGGCTCGAATCCACGAACCACGAGATCATGACCTAAACGAAAGTCGGACGCTTAACCGACTAAGCCACCCAGGCGCCCCATATTCTCTTTAAACTTAAATGTACTAGTTAGGATTCAGTTAAAAATACTTCCACTTTACGTTTTCCAGACACAAGACATTGACTACATGGATGGTAGAGGTAAAGAGAAGCCGAATTAAGGGTAATGAGACGACAAAAAGTAAGAAAAGGCAGGTCTCCATTTTTAGTGCTACGGGGACAAAGAAATCATGTAACTAGGTCCCCAGAGCTAGTGTCAACTAGTGGAACCTGAAAATGCACTAAACTTCCATGGGTGGAGCTGAGATCACAGAGAGTAAAGCTGTCTGGTGGAAGATAAGGAAAGAGGAGATTCAGCTTCTATCAGAGAAATGAAAGGAGAGAAATATGCTGTCTTTCCTTACCTTCCAACGTTAACTTCTGCTAACGGTTCTCATTAGCTGAAACTTCCTAAAAGCCAGGAGGCAAGGGATTATGGGAAATACAGTTTTCTGCAATGTAGAAAATGTAGTCAGGTAAGGGCTGGGTAAGTACCTGAGAAGGAATAGGAAGATGACCAGAACACTGGATATATTCTGTATTTTGTTTGATGTAACAGCTACTGAAGAATAAATGTGTTCACATTAAAAGGGTGTGTGAATTCATCTGTGAGTACATTGCTATAACTCTTGTTTCAAATTAAGTATTACCTTGAGATTTCAAAGAACTGTATTTTGCCTCTAATTATAGGAGTTGATGATACTAAACCACTGATTGTACATTCATTTTATTGACTGTAATAATAGAACTACCTAACATACTTGTATAACTTGTTTTACTTCTCTCAGTAGTGAGAAATGCCAGAAAACAGAAATTTGAAATCAGACACTTTAAATTATGTGAAAAATTAATTGGCAGTATAGATTTCATTTCCTATCCAAAATTAACATATAATTTGAGCAACTCAAACCTCACTTGAAGTGATTTTGAGAAATCAGGCTTGCTCTATGTTGTAATCTTCCAGAAGCCTTACTTAAAGTTTTAGAGATGCCCCAAGGGCAACTGAAAAAGATGATATCATTCCTCTCAGCTGATATCAGCAGCCTGGAGCCTCCCCATGTTTGTCCCAAAGAGGCCGTGACTCCTATAATAGGTAACTGATATACTGAGTGACATTGTGCCTGTTTAAGTTTTAAACCAGCTTGAATACAGCCTTTATTCCTTTAATTAATAAGTTGGTATATGCAACTAAAATATTCCTTTGACATATATACAGAAAGAGAAAAGCACTTGCACTTAAGATAAACCTGTTGATTAAAGCTTACTTTTTTTTTTTTTTACATCCATGTTAGTTAACATATAGTGCAAAAATGACTTCAGTATTTCCTTAATGACCCTTACCCATTTAGCCCATCCCCTTTCCCACAACCCTTCTAGTAACCCTTTGTTGTCCATACTTAAGAATCTCTTGAGGTACCTGGGTGGCTCAGTCAGTTAAGAGTCTGACTTTGGCTCAGGTCATGCTCTTGGCGTTTGTGAGTTAGAATTCCACATTGGGCTCAGTGCTGACAGCTCATAGCCTGGGACCTGCTTCAGATTCTGTGTCTCCCTCTCTCTCTGCCCCTCCCCTGTTCATGCTCTGTCTCTGTCTCTCAAAAAGAAATAAGCGTAAAAAAATTTTTTTAAGAGTCTCTTATGTTTTGTCCCCATCCTTGTTTATATATTATTTTTGCTTCTCTTCCCTTATGTTCATCTATTTTGTATCTTAAAATCTTAATATGAGTGAAGTAATATATTTGTCTTTCTCCGCTTGACTAATTTCACTTAGCACAATACCGTCTATGTAGAGGTTTCATCTACATAGTTGCAAATGGCAAGATTTCATTCTTTTCAATTGCTGAGTATTACTCCATTGTGTGTATATATATATATATATACCACCTCATCTTTATTCATTCATCCATCGATGGACATTTGGGCTCTTTTCATACTTTGGCTATTGCTGATTGTGCTTCTATAAACATTGGGGTACATGTGTCCCATCAAAACAGCACACCTGTATCCTTTGCATAAATACCTAGTAGTGCAATTACTAGGTTGTAGGGTAGTTATATTTTGAATGTTTTGAGAAACCTCCATATGGTTTTATAGAGTGACTGTACCAGTTTACATTCCAACCAACAGTGCAAAAAATATCCTCTTTTTTCCGCATCCTCACCAATATCTGTTGTTGCCTCAGTTGTTAATGTTAGCCATTCTGACTGGTGTGAGGTGGTATCTCATTGTGGTTTTGGTTTGTGTTTCCCTGATGATAAGTGATATTGAATATTTTGTCATGTGTCAGTTGGCCATCTGGATGTCATCTTCTTTGGAGAAGTGTCTATTCATGTCTTTTGCCCATTTCTTCACTTGGATTATTTGTTTTTTGGGTGTTGAGTTTGATAAGTTCTTTATAGATTTGGGATAGTAACCTTTTATCTGACATGTCATTTGCAAATATCTTCTCCCATTCCGTCTGTTGCCTTTTAGTTTTGCGGATTGTTTCCTTTGCCGTGCAGAAGCTTTTTATTTTGATGAGGACCCAATAGCCCATATTTGCTTCTGTTTCCCTTCCTTTCTTTTTTTTTTAAATTAACATTTATTTATTCTTGAGAGAAAGAGAGAGAGCACGAGTGGGGAGGGGCACAGAGAGGAGGACAGAGTATCTCAAGCATGCTCTAGGCTCCAAGCTGTCAACACAAAGCCCAACACAAGGCTGAAACTCAGGAACTATGAGATCATGACCTGAGCTGAAGTCAGATGCTTAACCAACTGAGCCACCCAGGCACCCCAGCTTAAAGCATACTTTCTAACACCAGTGATAGAAAATCAGCTCTTCAACATCCGAAATACCTCATTAACACCAAGAAAAGGAGGAAAAAAAGAAATTAAAAAAAAAACACACCCTCCATTCATTTGTCAGCAATATGTGCGTATGATTAGAAAAAATGAAAAGTGACTCTTTTGTGATAACCTTAGGAATGCATTCAGCAGAAGTGATGACCATAGTTATAGAAAGTATCTTTTTATAGAAAAAGGGTGCAATACACAAAGAAAATCCATTTTGATAAGCATATTGTCTAGTGACTCTGACCAGAGATATATTCACATACAATAAAATTATCAACTGTCTCTAGTCCTAATTAGGAGTCTCCTAGGAATGTCTTGACTGCTAGGGAATATTATTTCACCAGTCTAGATTTAAGAATTCCTAAAGCATAAGTCTTTTTTTTTAAGTGGAAAGAGAAATAAAGAAAATCATTTATTTCCAGCTGAGTTTTCTGCTACTTAATTTACAGTAGATAATGTTTATTAAACATATATCTTTCTAAGACCATTTTCTAAAATCTTTCAGTTGTTATTTTATTTAGTCATCAAAAATAAAAAAACCCTTATGGAATAATGAAGTAGATATGTTTACCATCCCAATTTATAGCAGGGGGAAATGATGCTTAGAGAGTTCAGTTAACTTACCTATTGCCATACCACTAAGAAATGGTAGAGTCTATGTTTGAACCCAAATCCATCCAAATCCAGGACCTTGTGATTAAAATTAAACAATTCTTGAAAGGTTATGTGTTTGTAGGAAGGGAAGGTTTAGCAAGACTCAATCACTTGTAGCAGAAAACACAAGTATTGATCATGAACAGGAAGTAAAACCTATCTATTTCTCCATACTATGCCATTCCACTCTTGGAAATTGTAACAGGCAAAATACTCAATATCTCAGTGTATAAGAAACAGAAAGATTCAATGGAGAAGCCTCCGAAAGGAGTAGAACTCTCGAAGGTTAAAAGGACCCAAAGAGACGATTTCTGTGTCTTCAAAGATGTAGCTCCAACTGACCTCACATATTTGTGAGGGATTAAGTCTGCTAAAGAGAGCTTATATTCCTCAAAACTCTGAAAATCAAACCTCTGTTTCCCAGTGTGCTTCGATAAGAACATTAGATCTCAATGTACTTAATTTATAGATTTCTTAACCTTGAAGTTGAAATACCAAAAGGTAACCATTCTACATAAAGCATCATCACCAGCAGCAGCAGCAGCAAAGAGGCACATATTGAACAGTTACTAGGGGACAGCATAGTATTCACTGCTAACAAATATGGTGTAATCCACAGCAATGTAAGAATTATTACCATTTTGTAGATAAGCCAACAAGTTTGAACTTATCAATTAACATTTTAACACCACACAACTAGGGAGTGACAGAGCTGGAATATGTTGTCAAACTCCAATGTTTACCTCTTAACACTTAGAGAATACTTGTGCAAGCTCATTATAGGGTTACATGTGATTCATTTATTAATACCATAGGACATATGTAATTAAATACTGGGAATATTATATATCTAAAGAGAGAGAGAAGGAATACCCCAACTGTTTAAATATACTGAGGATGCTAAAATATTACAATGATGAGTCTACTACTCAGTGACTAATACTCATAAATTGTAAAAGAGTACAAAACCTAGTTGAATACTTCTATAAATACCATGATGATTTTCCAAAAGGTTCACTATTGTGTGTGCTTCAAGAGTATTTCTCTCCATGAAGTAAAAGGCTTTACTTATTTACTCTGTAATTGTCACTTGAAAGTGTTTACTTTTTCTTTTCTTTCTGAAGCCTCTGCTATGAGTATGTTAGCCTCCTTTTAAAAGAAAGTAATAAATATGAAAGAGTCATCCTCTAGTCATTGAGGGATTTTGGACAAGTATTTCTATAATATTTAAAGACAGCAAAATGACTATAAAAGCCAAAAAAATTTATATCTAACTCATCACCAGTGAAACCAGGGGTAGAGTATATTGCTGTACGGTGAAACTCATTTTTTCGATCCAATTACCTGAATTTCCTATGACCATTACACCTGTCAACCATGTTCAGACAAAATTGCTGAAGGTCAATGCCTCTAATATTAAGTTCTGTCATACAGAGCCTGAGTTAAGTGACTTCAGAAGAAGTTGACAGATCATGAGTAAGGATAGCTTGCTCCTCTGCCAATAAGAGTTGGTATTGATGACTAAAGTAATGTCACTAGTCACTGCTGAGTTAAGGTCATGTTTAATGACACTCCCTATGACAATCAAAAAGGTCTTCTGGTACAAGATAAAACACATATTAATCTAATTCAAGGGAATTGAAAACAATGGATATGTTCCCAGTGCAGATCAACCCTCAAGTAATGATGCAAATATTTGCAGACTGAAAGTGTCACATTCAGCAAGAAGCTATTAATTCTAAATAGGCTTCTCTTTTTCTTGATCATAGAAGCTATTTTTACATTGTATTAAGGGTGGGTTTCTACCATAATTATTAACATTAGTCTTTGAAATGGCATTTGCGCAAGGCAGCTTTCCTTGAACTATTTTGACATTTTGAAGGCTCCTGGTCATTTTTGCTCATCTAATTAAACCTATGGTCCACATAGTAAGCTGTTTTTCTCCCTGACAGGGCATATGATATAGTCATTTCTTTCTAATGGGGTTTAAACACCCTAGGTAGTGTTTATGTTAAAACACATAAAATGTGGTTTACAGTTTAACCTTTTCTATGTTTTGTTTGAAAAGAGGGGTCTGGAACAGGGAGTTCAGGTTGGGCTAAGTGCTGAGTTATCTCATGGTGAATGTCAGAGTAGGAAAAAACAGTCTACTTCTCTGGTGATAAGAGTAATTGAATCAGGGAAAGCAGGTTCACTGTCAAAAGGATCATCTCCAAGGAATTTTTTTTTTCAGGTAATGCTTCTTTCTGTGTATAAAACCATCATGGAATATAATTTCTGTCCTGGATCCTGACCAAGGCAGTAGGATAAGATGAGAGAATATAAAAGGGGGAAAAAAGAGGGAAGGACTATTTTTGATGGGCACTCCTTGCTGAGAGATTTGTAGACAAGAAAAATTGAAATCTACCTCTTCCCTTTTTTCTAATTTCTGCTATACTGCTGCACTGATGACATGGAAAATCTACCTGACAAACAACACATCACAGTTCCCAGTATATGAATTAGAAACTATATGTTTCCACATAAAAGCATATAGTAAATTTATCCTTCTACTTCTTACGTATCCAAATGCTTTTGTTCTAAGTGAAATTCAGTATAGTGGATGTCATGAAGATTTATATGTATGCTGCAGCCTCTAATGGTCCCTCCAAAATAGCCACACTCTATCGTTTGAGACCTCGTTCACATGATATATTTTGCGAAATTTTCTAAGTTAAATATTTGGGACAATCTAACTCCTTCACACTTTCACAGTGTATGTTATTGTTTCTTTTGTTCTTTCTTGTTGTTGTTATTACTGTTGAAGACATGTCTTTTCGTTAAATAGTATGATCTGGATTTATAACTTGTTCTACATAGTGTTTAGTTTCTGTCGAAATAGTATATGGACAGTCAATAAAGGCAGTCTTGAAAATTCATTTGTAAGTTGATTGTCAGGAGGTTAGAGTATATTTCACAAGTAATCAATTTCATAAATTGTGGTTCTCCAGTCAGATTGTTACTAACGTAAGTTCTAGATCCTGGGATCAGTGACATTAAAATGTATAAGAGAATGAAAAAGGGGAAAGATCAACTTTGCCTAAGGTAAATACGAATAGACTTTTGTAAAGAGAGAACTGTGGTTTTCATCATTTGTTCCGTTTCTTTAAGAACTTTACCTTCTCCTCTTTCAACCCATTTTCACAGACCCCTTTCCTCCTATATTGCCTGGCCCTGACCCATCAGTTCCATTCTCCAGCACTGTGCTTCCCACCCCAATATGAAACTTCTGTTCTCCTCAGTTATAACATCTTGTCTAAGAAGAATAATTCTGCAAAGGGACGAAAGAGGTCAATTCACTTCAGTTAAGCTGTGAAGGACACCTAGATATAAGCTACTTTACAGGGGATGTCAAACGATTTCATTCTTTTATTGTCTTCTCCATTTTCACACAGTACTTAGATAGTACTTAGCATATACTCATTAATTTTTAAATAGATAATGATAGTATCTATTAATTATATATCTAATAACATGCATTATTCTCAAATAATGTCTATTATCTAATATTCCCCATTATCTAATAACAATGGTGTTTTTATAGATTGTTGCCTTAAACTGAATTTTCAGTTTTGTGAAGAGTTAGTTGACATTCAAATTAAGGAAAATGGCATGTCCTACTATGTCCTAGGTATTTTAGTGTTCAATATAAACTTTTTAGAATTAGGGTAAAATCCATGGAGTAAATATCCTACTTTTTAATTTTAATTTTATATATTTTACTCTTATTATGTCCATATTTAATATAAACTTTTTAGAATTAAAGTAAAATGCATGGAGTAAATATTCTACTTTTTATTTTTACTTTATATATTTTTACTACTATTATTATTATTATCTACAAAAAGGTGTTTTTTATATTTTACTTATTTCTGAGAGAGAGAGAGAAAGAGAGAGCGTGAGCAGGCAAGAGTCAGAGAGAGAGGGAGACACAGCATCCAAAACAGGCTCCAGGCTCTGAGTCTGAGTTAGCTGTCAGCACAGAGCTGGATGCAGGGCTCAAACCCATGAACAGTGAGATCATGACCTAAGCTGAAGTCAGACACTTAACCGACTGAGCCACCCAAGTGCCCCAGAAAAGGTGTTTTTATAAAGCATGGGGACAGAATATTTTATTTCTTAGATCAGTATACTAAGGCATCAAGAAACTAGCTCAAATAGGTCACTATCAATTCGCATTCAAACCTACTTCTGTCTGACTTCAAAATCTATACCCTTTCTGTTAAAATATTCTGAAAGAGGAATATTTTAATAGCTAAATTTATGGCAAATATAGCACAAAGAACATGAAGGTTTCAGGAAATGTGGGAGAAGAATGTTGTTGATGGTTTTTGTTTATCTGTGGTGTAACCAGTCTGGTCTTAAAACTTACTTGACAGTCTGCCCATAGGCTTATAGGTCTTTTACTTTCTTCCTTTTTATCTATTTTCCAAAAGACCCCAAAAGACCTATGTGCTCTGAAGCCAAGACCCAGCGCCATGCATTCCTCTACCTCTGTAGAGGTTCTGCAGGAACCTCTCACTACTACATTATTTTTTTTAATGAATGAATAAGTGTTTTAAAATACTGTCAGATTCGAAGACTTCCATTTTTTAACTCAAAAAAATGAAAATGTTCATTGATATAATTTCTCTCTTAGTACTTACATTAGCTTACATTTTTACACCCTCCATGCACCGCCCTAAAATATTTCCTTCCTTTTATTTAGAGACTTACAGACGCTAGCTAACACTTTACATATATGACAAGGCTATGGCTTTTGATAAGAGAAATCACCAACCTAATTTACTAAGTTCTATGAATAAAAAATGCAAATTGCTCACAGACGTTTTCTTTATAGAGAAGGAAATTTAAGCAATTTTCTGGTGATTTGCATCAAGCCAGGCAGCTAATCTGAATAGTTCATACACTTTTGTATTAACTGAATAGAAAGATGGGCTTTTTCCAGAAATAATCCTGACAGTTGACTCTGAAAACACAGGTTGGGATTTGGCATTGTGGTTCTGAATCATACGCAGGAATTAAACACCTCATTTACCCTATTCCCAGGAGAGCACCTAAATGCAGTAAGACAGCATCATCTCCTAGTATGGCTTTTCAGGGGAGTTGAGAATGATACCAATACCATTTGATTCCCTTCTGATCTGCCTCTCACATACTCTGGGTCTGTCTCATGAAAGAATGGGTTTAACCATACAGAGCTTTAATCCTCAAGCCAGCCTCTCTCTATGACATTTTGAATCTGGGAGACTAATATATTACTTCCTAGCATTTTAGGTCAATCAATTTCTTCTACTGGATTAACTTTGGTCTGTGGGACAAAGTGTGGCATTGAGAGAAATAAAAGTAAATCTCATGATTTAGCTTAGTTAAAAAGATAGAATCATGTGTCTCTCAGTCCTACCTTCTTTTCCTTCCTCCCTCCCCCATAATTATTTTATTTTGTCAAGTTGGGCTGGCTTATGCTGCTAAATACCAATGGATTCACTTAACAAAACTATTTTTTTTTTGCTCAAATTACATGAAAACCATGGTTTAGCAAACATACTCAGAGACCCAGTTATCATCACAGCAGTGGGACAGAAGTGCAGCAAATCCAAATCATTGACTGAATCTTAACCCTATGTGTGTGAGATACCTGATTTAAACCCCCATTTTGCTGTCTGAAGCAATTCTCATTGCCATGCCTAACTTCAAAATCAGAAGTGCAACCTACTATGTGCTCTGGAAGGAAAAGCACCAGAAACAAACAGACCAAAGACTACCACATGTTTCTTCTTTATTCCCTTTTCTCTCACAGGAGCATAGAGATTGAGATCTCACATCCTCATATCATAAAACCTGGGGACAAAGTGGCCATTGTTTATTATAGAATCTTGTGCAAGTTTCTAGACCACCCTATGCCTATTTTTTTCGTCTGTAAATGATAATAAACAATGTCTCCTCCATCATATGCAAATTTCCAATTTTACAATGGACTGGCTATGAGCATTTTTATATTTTTAAAATTGCATTGACATTGTGGTCTTTATTTTCTATATGAATTTTGTAAATCATTTGTAAAGTTTTAGGAAAGGCGTTTAACATTTATGTTGAAGTTAGACATTAATTAGGAAACACATGACCATATGGAGTCTTCTTCCTATCTTAGCCTTAATCTATTCTGCACATCATTTAGTTCTAATTTATTTCTAATTAGCATAAATTTATTTAGTGCCATTTCCTTTAAATTTACAAAATCACATTTTATAAATTTTTATATCGATTTCTAATTCTTTTGATTTGTATTTAATGAAAATTATATTATTAATTCTGTGATATTTATTACTTTCTTTGTGGTCCAGTATATAGTTGTTTTTTCAACTAGATAACTAGGAAAATGTCATTGGTTGAAGATTCTATTCAAAAATGTATTATTTCAATTTCTTATGTTATTGTTTAATCATTCACTTGTTTTCTTATTTTTTTCTTTCTTTTTTGTTTTTTGGGGGATTTTTTGCTTAATAATTTGATTAATGATATAGATATCTTCAAACTCTTCTGATATGCTATGATTATCTTAATTTCTCTTTATAATTTCATTCTTACTGTAGTTTGTAGTTATTTTGTAATGTTTTATCCATTTATTAATATATTACATGTTTTTGGTAGATTGCTTCTTGTCAGTATGTGGTGGCTCTTTTTATCCTGTTTTTAATTTTCAGTATATTTTTTCTGATACAGTTAAAACAAGCACTCTACTTTTTGTTTCATGATTTATTAGTGTTTTCTTCCCATTTGTGTTTAAACCTTGCAATGTAATATTTTATTTATTCATTTAAAAGTTTATTTTTAAGAGAGAGAGAGAGAGATAGGGAGGGGCAGAGAGACAGGAAGACTCAGAATTTGAAGCAGGCTCCAGGCTCTGAGCTGTCAGCACAGAGCCTCATGAGGGATCCCAACCCACAGACTGCAAAATCATGACCTGAGCCAAAGACAGATGCTTAACTGATTGAGCTACCCAGGCACCCCTGCCATGTAATATTTTAGGTATGCCCCTTTTAAAGTACATTTAGATGTTTTTACTGTTTTGGTTTTGCAATCTGAGACACTATTTCACTCCTTAAGAAATGAGTTAACACTCTTTGTACTTATTTTGGTTATGGGTATATTGGGAAGTAAATACTTCCATCGTAGAAATCTACCATGTTTTGGTTAACATTTTTCCACATTTGCAATGTAGATATATAAAGATCCAGTGTAGTAATTTTAACTCCAATTAATAATCTGTTGTTTATTCCCCTAATGAGAAAGAAATTGTTTTAACTTTTTTATGTTTCTGTTTTTTGTTTCGTTTTGTTTTGTTTTTTAGTGTTTTGGTCATTTTTGTTTGTTTGCTTGTTTTGCCATTATAGTATTGTTTTAAACAAGCTTGAATACACCTCCTTGTTTCCATGTTTGAGAAAAATCTTGAGTGGACACTGAGAGCTGCTAGGTTTGAATCTGTGCATCTTCAACTTTAATACCAATCACTAAACTGCTGCCCAAAATGGTTGTGATAATTAAAACTTCACCATCAGTTATTATATTACTATATTAAAGTATCCCAAATTCTCTTTATTAACAAAATGTACCCAAGTAAGATATTAAAGTTCACACTACAAATTTAGGGTTGAAACACTAATTATTAATACTGGGCTTATCCACTTACTCCAAAAATGTTCCTTTTCCCAAAAGCCTTAAAAAGTATTCTGATTTTCTAGTACATGAAGATTTCTTAATTCCTCATTGTTAACCAAAATCTTGGCTTTCCAATAGCCCTAGCCCTCTTCAATGTGTATTTTTTTTATTACTATCTTTGGTCTACCTTCTGCCAATGACAATTTTCTCTGCTCTTGTGATTTTTGTGATAGACCATTTAGTCCAATTTACACACTGACACTAGCCTAATCTGTAACATCTCCATTCTTGCTTCACCTTGTCCAACGCTATCAATGTGTGGCTTTCGTTGCTTTACCAATCTTTTAAACACAACCTTAAAATAAACCAAAAGTGTAACCTAGTATTAAAATAACTTGTATGAACTCAGCCTATGTTAATCCAAGTACAGAGAACAGAGAATAAAACTATTATCTTTGTGTTCCACACCAGTCAAATTACATAAACTAGTATTGTGTTAAGTTCTGAGTGTCACATTTTAAAGGAGGAATTGACACACAGAAGAGAGTACACTGAAGGGCAACCAGAATGGTGAGCTGATGGAAATGTTGTAAGAGGCATAGTGGGAAAAAAGAAAAGAAGAGAGAGAAAAAAAAAACCAACAAAAACCTGAGATACTTTCTCCCCAGGAAAGAAAGGTCTTAGTGGAGATTTGAAAGCTGCCTTCAAATATTTGAAGCACTGTCAAGGGACAGAGAAAGAGTATTGAATGATTTTTTGTCACCGTTGAGGGCAAAATCAGGTTTAACGTGGGACTTAGGAAGACATAGCTCTTAGGTGAATATAGAGAAGATAGTGGTCATAGTCGCATTTATTCAATGAAGGAACCATCTCTCTTGAGAGATACTAAATCCCTCAGGAGTTCCATCTGAAATAATATACGATAAACAACCAGAGGGAGTAGGATATTTCACTATCTTTAAAATATTATGATCCAATACAAAAGGAAAAAAATACTTTAACATGTACATGTATGGAAAAATAGATCCTTCCCTAAGATGTTAAAATCCCTACTATAAATAAGATTGTAATATAAAATATTTTATATATTTAATATTTTCTCAAATGCTTTAATAGTCATTTATTATAAACAACATCTAAAATTGCTCCCTGAATTCAATGCTCTATAAGTTAATTAATTATAATTTAAGTCACAAAATGCTTCATTCAGAAAAATAATTAACCACATTCTAAGGCTAGAATACAGCAATGGCATTCAATAGAATTCAAAGGAAAATCCAGAATTCAAAACATTTTAGCACCTAATATTGATGATTACAATAGTTAGGCCTAAAAAACTTCATGAATTAAAATGTCTTGAAAAATTCTATGGTGCAGCTGATGACAGCATAGTGAGTGACTCTTGAGTAACCATGCCTATTACTTGAAAATTGTTTCATGATCCAATAAATGTGATTTGATTAGATTTCAAATACAAGTGTTCATATTAAGTAAAAAATTGAGGTTTTCTGCAGAATTCTAAATTTTTGGTCACCTATGAAAGTTTGGGAAATTATAAATTATTATTAGAATTAACTAGTGGCATATCCGTTTCTTTGATATGTGTAAACTGCTAAAACATATTTTCTTCCCTTCAACCACTATGGTTTCTTTTCTACAGAACCTTGCATTTATTTACATTGCATTTTTATTGTGAGCATTTCCTCTACCTCAATCAAATTTATACTGTCTGTGGGTTTTGGAGTATTTTTATAGTTAGATCATAGTGGAAAAATTACATGGAAAAATAATCACTCATTTTAATAAAAATATTTCAATAACAAGTTATGAAACATATCAACTTTATTTATGTAATCACAGCAACACATTGATATAAGAACACCTCTCTAGGCTACTATGTTTTGCAGACATTTTCAGAAGACTTCCATGACTGGAAAAAATTTAATGAAGGTTATATTTTGGGGACATAAAATAGGTGATAATGATATATGAAAAATAACAATTTCTAGGAAAAGGTAGTAAGAGATTCATCTTAATTTTAATGGAATGACACATAACCACAGTTATTTTGCTAATTCATCATCATTAGTTATTTAGAATCTACTCTGATAGGAAAGAGATTAATTGCTTTTTAAATTGCTGATCTAGTCTCTTGCTATGAAAACTACACAAGTTAGTTGCTATGAAAGTAGAGAAATTATTGGAGTTCAAAGGCCATATTGAAACATCAAAATACTTATACAGTTGATTTTACCTTATAAAATAAGTAAAATTATATAATATCTGGACATATTTTTTAAAAAGTAGATAGATGCATTCATTTATATATGAATTTTGTTCTCTTACACCAAAATTTATTGGAAATTATATATATAAAATATTACACATACTGTATTTTATTTTATTAAATTATATATTCTATTGTATTATATTATTATTATAAAATTACATACTATATATAAACCTTATATACAATTATCAAATACATCTTTGACACAATTGGAAATAACTAAGATTATTTCCTGGGATTAGAAATTCTTAATACCTTTCTATAACTCAAAAAGCACAAAAGATACTGACTGGATAATAAGTGGGAAGAATCATAATTAAAAACTCAGGTGTAGAAGTTCCTGGCTGGCTCAGTCTGTAGAGCATGTGACTCCAGATCTCAAGGTTAGGTGTTCAAATTTCCCATTGGTTGTGGAGCCTGCTTTAAAAAAAAAGAAAAAGGGAAAAAGAAAAAAGAGCTCATTTTTTTAAAGAACCCACATTAAATATAAGCTTTATTTCCTTTGTTTTCATTGCATACCATTTTTTTCATCCTTTTAATATTAACCCAGCTACACCTATTTATTTAAAGTGCATTTGTGGTGGATGGTTTAAAGTTGGTCTCGTTTTTCATCCAACCTGTAATCTCTGTCTTTTAATGCTTTTTAAAAAATCTTTGTTTACTTGTTATTTTTGAGAGAGAGAGAGTGTGCACGCAAGTGGGGGAGGGGCAGAAAGAGAGAGGGAGACACAGAATCCGAAGCAGGCTCCAGACTCTGAGCTGTCAGCACAGAGCCTGACATTGGGCTGAAACTTACAAACCATGAGACCATGACCTGAGTCAACGTCGGATGCTTAACTGACTGAGCCCCCCAACTGCCCCTTTATTGCTTTTTAAAGGTGATTTACTATTAATGTAATTATACTTATGGTGGATTTAAATCTAAGAATTTCTTCCTATTTGTTCATCTACTCTGTTTTTTTTTTCTTCCTTCTATTTCTGCCTAACTTTGGATTAATTGTACATTACTTATTATTCCATTTAATTTCCACTATTAGTTTATTAATAATACCTCTTTTTCTACTTGTTAGTGGCTTCCTTAGAGTTTACAACATAATTTATCAGTCTACTTTCAGATAATAGTAATCATTAGTGATTAATCATTGGTGTAATAACTTACAATATATACAAATTCTTGCCTCCCCTCTTTCATGATATTATTGTTATATATTTTATCTTCATACTTGTAGAAAATCTTACACCATATTGCTATTATTTCTGGTCTTGATGATTGTCATTTAGAGTAATAAATATAATGAAAAATATACTTATATCTACATTAATTTTTATCATTTCTGATTTCTTCATATCTTTGTGGAGGTTCAAGTTTTGATCTGATATCATTACCTGTATTTTTCTTATCTTTCTTTAGGAATTATTGCAGCACATGTCTTCTGGCCATGAATTCTTCTGTATCTTGTGTTTGCTTAAAAGAAAAAAAAGAGGGGATCTATTTTACCATCATTGTAAAGAATAGTTTTACTGGATTTAGGATATGGTGAAAAGGTGTTTTTTTAGGCCCCAATTTTAAAAGGCATCACATATGTTTTTATAGTTTGCATAATTTCTAACAAGATATCTGCTTGCTATAATTCTTAGCTTAATTTGTCTTCTGTAGTACGTTTTCTCACCCACTGTCAAGCTTTCTTTCATTTTTCTTTGGTTCGCAGGAATTTAAATATGACATATTTAGATGCATTTTATTTTATATTTTTCCTGTTAGGTATTCTTGGAGCTTCTTGGTTCGGTGGTTTAATATTCATTACTTTAGAAAATTCCTGCCCATTATGTTGTATCTGCATTATTCTGTCTCTCTCTTTCCTCTGGTACTCCAATTCATCCTATGTTTAGCCATTATATTGTCCCACAACCCATAGTTCTTAAATGTTCTGTTCTGTAATTTTGTTAGTATTGTTTCCTTTAGGATCAATTCTGTTGTTTTCTTTTGACTTGTTTTTTTTAACTTATTTTTAAGTTTACTGGTTTCTTCTGAAATTTAGTCTACTGATGGGTCCATAAAAAATACTTCATCTCTAATAGTACATCCTTATATTTCTAGCATTTCTATTTGATTCTTTCTTATATTTTTCATTTACTTGTTGAAAGTCTCTATCTGCTCATTAAAGCCATCATATTCCTTTAACTATAAGCTTTAACAATATAACATAGTTGTTTAACAGTCCTTGGTTTGTATTCCAACATCTTTGTGCTCTATAATTATGGTCCTACAGACTTTTTTTTTTATCCTCTTGACCATGGATTATTTTCACTTTTCTTGTGTGTCTTTCATTTCTTATTCAACTTTGGACACCAAATGTAAGAGAACATAGATGTTAAATAGAATTTATGTTTGAAAATTAAAATATCTCTTCCTCAGTCAGGCCACTAGTCGATGTTTAATTAAGAGTTGCGCTAGCTTTGAGATTTGCTGTTTTTGTTGTTACTGTTAGGACATGTCTTACATTTTAATTCCATATTTTTAAGATAAAACTACTCACTTCAATTTATTTTTGTTAAGTATTCAAGAAACTAAAGACTGGCCAATAAAATTAGATTTGAAGGATTTCTCCTTAAAAGATAAATATTTCTGGGGCACCTGAGTGGCTCTGTTGGTTAAGCATCAGACTCTTGATTTTAGGTCTGGTCATGTTCACAGTTCCTGAGATGAAGCCTTGTGTTGGGCTCTGAGAAGACAGGGTGGAGCCTGCTTGGAATTCTCTCTGTCTCTACCTCTCTGTGTCTCTGTCTCTCTCTCTGTCTCTCTCTCTGTGCCTCCCCAACTAGTCCATGCTCTCTCTCACAATAAATAAATAAGTAAATAAATAAACAAATAAATAAATAAATATTTCATTCTTTTTATTCCCTATAGTTTTTTCCTTATTTCCATAAAACTTAAATTTTATGGCTGGAGCCTTAGCAGTCATCTTAATGTTGAGAATCAAAAAGACACTTAGTGTTGAACTGGAGGAAACCTGGAAAAAGAAAGCATGTATGAGTGTATGTGTGCATTTTCATTCACTGCATTTGGTAATCCTATAGAGTCTTCATACAACTTACATAAGAAGAATTCATTAATTTAAAGGACTGCATTGTTTTCTTTTTTAATGTTTATTTATTTATTTTTGAGTGAGAAACACAGCAGGGACAGGGGGAGCAGAGAAAGAGGAAGACACAGATTCCCAAGCAGGCTCCAGGCTCTGAACTGTCAGCACAGAGCCCAACATGGGGCTCAAACTCACAAGCTGTGAGATCATATCCTAAGCCAAAGTCAGAGACTTAACTGACTGAGACACTCAAGTGCCCCTTCCTTTTTTTTTTTTTTTTTTTTGAGGAGAAGTTATTGTCGACTTCCCCCCTTTACTTCTATTATTAGAATGTGTCATATTAGACAAATAATGATTAATGTTATCTTAACACTTTTTATCATCTTGAATTTTTGCTCAATCCTGAAAAATTTGCTTACTTTTTTCTTTGGCATGCCTACTTTGAACTTAGCTATGTCTGTTTTTTTTTTATTCTGTATATCAGAATTGTTTTGTCTTTAAGCAACCATATTTTTAATTTCTGTGAACTCTTTCTTTTTTCAATATTTTATTTTATTTCTGAGAGAGAGAGAGAGAAAGCGTGAGCAGGGGAGGGTCAGAGAGAGAGGGAGATACAGAATCTGAAGCACGCTCCAGGCTCTGAGCTAGCTGTCAGCACAGAGCCCGATGCGGGGCTTGAACCCACAAACCCTGAGATCATGACTTGAGCCGAAGTCGGATACTTAACTGACTGAGCCACCCAGGTGCCCCTCTGTGAACTCTTTCCAACTGTACCCTTTTAGAGAAGTCTTTCTTCTGATTTAATGGACAAAATGTCTTCTGATATAATAAATTCTGTTTCTTTTGTGACCTCAAATATCTGATGGATCTAGGAAAGGTTGTTTATTTTCAGTTTGTTAAGTTTCTTTATTCATATCATGATGGGAATCATAATCTCTAAGCTTTTCACATATTGGAGTAGAAATTATAAGTTCAAAGATATATACACACACATACATATATATATATAATGATATATATATATATATATATATATATGATCTCTGACTCTTTCCCTAGTTTATGTTCCTCTTCACCTTTTAACACTCTGAGAAGTTTGATAGGTAAAGAGTGGGCAGGGATGAAATGAGCTGTAAGGATAGCATTATTAAAAGAGGCATTAATTATAAGTATTGCTGCAGTAAGGGGAAACAATTCTTAGAGGTCTTACCTTATTGTGCGAGTTCCAATAAGAAGTGTTATTGAATACTTTTTCTTAACCATTGAATAATTATTGTTTTCTTTACTATAAATATAAATTCTGTGGGCTTGAGTCCTCCGAAATATTTAAGATAATTAGATTAAAATTAGCGAAATTATATAAAGCCTATATGATAATTAAGAGATAAGAAAGATTATGAAAAATAATGGAATAAATATTTCCATTATACCACAGGATGGTACATTTTAATAGATAATAATGACAGTTAGAGGCCTACAATTGCCTAACTAAGAAGAAAAAGAACTGAAATATCGCTAACCCTGAAAAACAGAAAGATAGACATTTTAAAGAGCAAATTTGGCATTCAGGGAAGAGGTCATTGTAACTCTATGACTCATTATTGTTATTATTCTTTAAGAATTACCCAGCACAGCTGTGTGCTGACAGGCACCAAAGAGTAGATATACTCTCCCCCAAAGACTTCGCATCTTATCAATGAAGTCTACAATTGTATACTCATCTTTCAGACAACCACATCACACTGGCTTAATGAGAAATCACAGTCAAATAAACCGGTAGGTTTTGTATGAAAGTCTCTTCTGCTAGATATGTTTTCAGTTATTTTAACTCATCAATAATGGATTTTAATTTATCTTTATCAAATTTCATTTTGTTAGTTACAATGGAAGCCTCAAATCTATAAGTAGTTCCACGGAGTACCTACCATATTCACTCACTTTAATAGCTGACCAAATTGTGGGGCTAAAGAGGAAGGTACATGGAAGGAGAGAGGGGACAGGAGAGGGATTGTTCATATATATGCTACTTTGAGACATGTGTACCACTTTCATGCAAGAACATAGGAACTATTTATTTTTCTAACAAAACTTTTCCCAAAAGTGGCGATTTGGGGTAGGATTTGTGTGGCAATGAAATTTGCCAAAGCAGTGCCTGACCAGATGACTAACTATTAAAATTTGTTCATGTGACAATTAAAATAAAAAAGAATAAGATAAAGAATTTAGATCGCACCCAGGGTCCTCTGAGAGCTAATATGTCCCAGTTACTTCAAACGAAGAAGGCGTTTCTACTCCCTTCACACTACCGTCTTAAATTTACAAATAGCCAATCAGAGCAAAGCACATGTTGATATAATATTGTTTGGAGGATGAGAGTTACTGATATTGTGGGCTTACATAATAAGAAAGGAAACAGATGGGGCGCCTGGGTGGCTTAGTCAGTTAAGCGTCCGACTTTCGCTTAGGTCATGATCTCGCGGTTCATGGGTTCGAGCCCCGCGTCGGCTCTGTGCTGACTGCCATCTCGGAGCCTGGAGCCTGTTTCAGTCTGTGACTCCCTCTCTCTCTGACCCTCCCCTGCTCACGCTGTCTCTCTCTCTCTCCTAGAAATAAATAAAAACATTAAAAAAAATAAATCTTTCTAAAAAAAAAAAAAGAAAGAAAGGAAACAGAAAATAGACCAGTGGCGCCTAGGCGGCTCAGTTGGTTGAGGGTCTGACTTCAGCTCAGGTCATGATCTCATGATTGGTGAGTTTGAGCCCCATGTCAGGCTCTGTGCTGACAGCTCAAAACCTGGAGCCTGCTTTGGATTCTGTGGTCCCTTTCTCTCTCTCTCTGCCCCTTCCCTTCTCTCACTCTATCTCTCTCTCCTTCTCAAAAATAAATAAACATTTTTGAAAAAGTTTTAAAAAAAGCAAAGAGACCAAAATCTTCAATTTACATTGACAGAGATATAGTTGCCACACTGGTAACTTGACCTTAAACTTAGCAGTACTTTGACATTTATCAAGAATGTCTCGAATTCCTTTATGTTTTTGTATTCCTGTATTCCTATCAGTTATTTTGGATTGATCTAAATCAATGGTTGTCAAGCAGACATTCGGCAATGTCTGCAGACATTTTTGGGTGTCAGTGAAAGTGGGAGTGTCGAGTGCTACTGGTATCTTATACATAGTAGACCCCAGGGAAGCTGTTAAATATCCTACCATGCATAATTTACCCCCTCCCCACAACAAAAATTATCTGGCCCCAAATAGTGGCAATAGTCCCATGTTTGAGAAAGACTGGCTTAAGTAAAATTTCTTTCCTTTTTTTTCCTCTTCCCCTGCAAATGTTACTGCCTCCAGAAATCAAATGATAAGACTGCAAACCATTTTTTTGAAAGAGATTATTAAGAATTATGTCCACATTTATGAAGTATCACTGTTCTAGTCAAAGTCATTTAGTGTATTACTTCATCACATAAAGGGCATTATCACAATTAGATTTTCAATATTTTGAGAACAAACATGATGGAATATATCGGTAAATTTAACTCGACTGAGAATTTTTTAATTATTTCAGTAATTCACTGAATCATTTTGCATCATTTTGTAGAAAATACTATATACTTAGGTGTATATTTTACATACTCAATTGCAGTTTGCATATATTGTGATCTTTTCATAGACCAGGCAATGTGTGTCTGCTTTTTATTATACTATCGCTGTTAATTTCCAAAATAGCTCTATAAGCTGGAATTATTTCTGTGTACGTTTTGCAATGAGAAAACTGAAGGTATAGAGGCAAGACGACTTGCACATCTATATGATTAATAAAAGGCAAAGCCAGGATTCAAATTCTGGTCTTCTGAATCCAAGATAATTCTCACATCCCTTTTAGAGACCAGTAATGGAAACACATGAGGCCCAAAATGTAGAAGAAGGGAAATGAGGATTTCCCAAGTTGGCCAGACATGCTCTGATAGAAGTGGGTTTACTACGTCAGTATGGTTTGGAGGAGAAGGTGCAGAAGCCAAGAGAGAAGGATGTATGTATGTTAGGCTACATGAGCTGACTTTGCCAGTCACAAGGTAGAGAGAGTATAAAAGAAGAAAATACCTCCAAGCATACTTCCAAGTCAATAGTGACCTGATCCATTAGCAAATGAGGCCCACTTACTGAGGCATCTGAAAATAAGATAAATCATTTCTCATTTGTTAGAGGGGAAGGAAGATAGGATTAACTACAGAGAATTTCAAGAATCCCCCACATTTTCCAGGTAAAGAAGTCATGTAATGATTTTCAAAGTAGAGAGAATAGCACAAGTAGAACCATGGAAATAATATATAACAGAGTGCCATGGTGAAAGTGAACTGAGATATTAAAGATATTTGGATAGTAAAGAAGGTAAGAGGGATAGATGGCTTGAGTAAGATCACAAAGTATTTGTGATGAAGGAGTATTTTGATGTTATTTTGAAGGCAACAGGGAGCCCTTAAAAACTTTATTCAAGAAAGTGATTGTCTGTTTTTATTATTCAGTTATTCTTTTTAAATCTGGTACCATAGCATAAAGATTGAGTGCTGATTACCTGGAGTCAGATTTCTGTTACTGGTACTTAGTCTGACCTTGGGCAAATGACAACATTTTCACCTGTAAGACAGTAATAACACTGTGTGTGTTTTTGTTTCTGTGATCAATAAGAAAACCTGTATTAGCTTGTACCTGACACACAGTAAATGCAGAGTAAATGAAAATTATCATTATCAATACCACTATCAGAATAATTATTACCTTCATATTCCTGTTTTGGAAACATCACTTCGAGTACGTTTCAGAGAAACTCTGTAGAATAGCTAGAGATAGAAACCATTTTTAGATGTCCTTGAGGTATATAGATAAGAAATTAAGAAAATTTGAAGCAATGATCGAAGACATTGAAGAAATGTGTTCAGATCAAGTGATGGTAAGTTGACCTGATATGTCTCATTGACTAGGCAGATATGTGAAATGAAGGAAAGAACTACTATTTTTCTGTATCTCGAAAACTCATTGAATAATATGTTATTCATTGTGATGAACACAAAAAGAAGATCAGGTTGATAGCAAAATATTGCAGGTTCAATTCTGAACATGTTTAATTTGAAGGTTCTGTTAGAAATTTGGATAAAAATATCCTTCAGTCTACAGAATACATGGGACTATATATCAAAATGGAGAATAAGTGGTGCCTGGGTGGCTTAGGTGATTAAGTGTTCGACTTCAGCTCATGTATTGATGTTATGGTTCATGAGTTTGAGCCCCATATCAGGTGCTCAGCACAGAGCCCGCTTGGGATCTCCTGTCCCCATTCTCTTTGCCCCTCCCCTGCTCATACTGTCTCTCAAAAATAAATAAACATAAAAACATTAAAAAAAAAAACAAAATGGAGAATGAAACTGAACATCAGATTTAAGAGTTATCATTAAATTTAGCAGGGAAAAGTTTTTGTATCCATGTGTGTAGACAGATGTATGCATATTTTCATGTTCTTTTTCACCTTAAATTTTTTGAAACAAATAAAAATCTCTGCTAAATTATCCTGAGCCAGGAGTTTTTAAAAATTAATGTAGTAAACGGTGATGCCAAACATATAAGTCTCTCTTCATTTTGTGTATCACTGATATTCACAACCTTAACCATAAGACTAATTCAGGAACAACTTCTTGTCAGACATAGAACCGCAAAAACAAACAAACAAACAAAAAACAAAAACAAAAAACACTGCCAAGGACAATCCTATGAGTGAGACATGAAAATTACAAAAATACTCTGTCATATTTTATATTTTTCAGGGATTTTCTTTCCATAGGAGGGATAATTTTTGGTCAAAATCTTTATGTGATTTACTCAGAGTACACAAAACTTCAGCCAACCAGTGCAAAGGACCATAGACAGATCAAACACCTACTCACACATTTTGAATACTCCATATGTATCCTGAGCTATGTTAGGCTCTGTTAATATTTAAAGTGCCAACTTCAAAAATAATAGGTCAAGCAGAGTCCTCGTGTTGTCTGTGTACCTTACAGCATGTTACAGTGAACTGAATATTTAGTCAGCATCAAAACTTTAACAAAAGATTAATAGATCCATAGGCTATTCTTCTAAAGACTGTTGTTTCTGGAACACTGAGCTCATGCTTTTTCAAGAAGCACAAGGATAAAATTGTACATGATTGGACTATAGCCTAATTTATGGGTGAGTCTAAAACAATTTTAGAAGCTTAACACTGCAATAGCCCTTTGGGGTATTAACTCTGTCAGCTGGCTTGCAAATCAGAAAATTGATAGCTCTATTATGAAGGCATGTGAAATCTCAAATACATGGACTGGATGTAATGCTTAACTGCTTTATGAGGTGACCAAAAACTGCTGACTGATTTGTTGGCTTAAATCCTGCTGAATGGATCCCTTTAATTGCCTTAAGAATATTCTGCTAAATAATTCAAAAGAACTGGGCCTAAAAGGGAAGAAATATATAAATTCAAAGGGATTGTATTTAAATTAGACAGTGTTTTTAAGGCAAGGTATGATATAAAAATGGTTACTATTTCAATACTTAAAAACTAAAACCTGAAAACTGAGTAGAATAGAAAGAAAGGAACACATGGATTTTTCTTGCTCACATATTCCTATTTCTTTCTCAATTATCACCACACTGAGATTATTATATTTATGGTGTTTTTAAATTAAAACAATGTATTCTTAGTATAGTATATTGTACCTACTGGCAAGTCAATAACCAGAATAAGCAAAAAGAATATATTAATTGAACATGTACTATGTGCCCTGCATTTTATTAGATATTCAGTATACTATGATGGAGAAAACATAGGCCTTGCCTTAAATCATCTTAAATATCTCATATGTAATGCAGGCACCTTTAAATAAAATTTATTGTGAGGGTTTCTAAAGACATTATGTCATATTATGACTTTAAATAATTTTTTTCAAAAGGGTCTTAAGGCATTTTACATAAATACAAATTGTACATTAATGTATAGTAATTGAACAGAGGTAGCAATACATAATGGATATGGACATGAGTTTAAAGTACCAAATGTAGGGGTGCCTGGGTGGCTTAGTCCGTTAAGCGTCCGACTTTCGCTTAGGTCATGATCTCGCGGTTCGTGGGTTCGAGTCCCGCGTCGGGCTCTGTGCTGACTGCCAGCTCAGAGCCTGGAGCATGTTTCAGTCTATGACTCCCTCTCTCTCTGACCCTCCCTTGCTCATGCTGTCTCTCTCTCTCCTAGAAATAAATAAAAACATTAAAAAAATAAATAAAGTACCAAATGTATATTGTTAATTCCTATAAATTCAACAGAGATGGGAGATGATTCTCAACTTTCTGGCAGCAAATTTAGTATTACTTAGGTATTAGTTAAGATATTTTGCTCTGAAATTGATAGGTAAAATTGGCAGCTCTTGAAGTGTGTAGACAGTTTTTTTTAATCACCATTAAAAGTTATCTTTAAAACCATTTCATAAAAATTCTCAGATTCACTTTCTTGTGACTTTATCTATTCACCCTCATAAGATATTGACTTGTTGGGAATTATTCCTTGATTTCATCCATGATATCATGCCCACCTCATATAACCAAAATTGCATGGACTGAATGGAGCATTGTCCTACCTTAGAGCAGCCTCCAGCTTCCAACATTTTAACTTGTTCCTCCAAATTTACTTATACAATATGTGAGGGAGTGACTGGGAAAAGTAACGGGATGTTTCTTGGGATAGCCCTATCTGGTATGAGAAATATGTCTCCTCTCATTATGGTAAGTTCATCACATGAGCACACAGAATTTTCTACTAAAGGGAAGAAGTATCCCTTCTAATATATGCTGGCCAATTATACCCATTCTGTATACTATATACATTCGTAATGAAAACAAAACAATGATAGAAAGGAAATTGTTTCAGAATTTCCCAAGAAAATGTATACTCAAATCATGTCATTATTTCCCCCCTCCACTCTTTCCTATACTCGGTGATTTTTTGGGTCATCAATAAAGACATTTTGTCAAAATTTATTTCTAATATAAAAAAGAAAATGCAAGTAAAGCCTTTTGCACACATTCAGAACTGGCTCATAATGAATCCTTTGCCCACTGAAATGTATTGTGACAAGTGGGTTGAGTGTAAAAACGTTAGAGCTTTTCCAAAGTAAAGTGTGTTAGACCCCAGTCACACCTATCATGCGCAGCCCTGCCCTTGACCTGGTAACACAGAAAATATCTGATTCTGAAGGCACACAAACTGGACATTATTGTGTAGTCATAATACAATCTGTAGACTGTGAAGTCTACAATCAACGTAACACTATATGTATACTTACTAAGCACCTTCCCCAACAAAATTCCATTTTTGGTATATTATTTTTGTCTTTATTTTAATTGAAAATCTCTAGCATCCAAATGTAAAACCAGCCCAAAATAAATAAATGAATAACTTCTCAATACATTAAAACCCCTGAAGAACTCTAAAGATAAATTAAATTAGAGCCCTAAAGAACCCCTAAAGAAAACTGATTTTGTTATGGTAAGCCTTATACTTAAATCCAGTAAAAGTCTTGATATTGTAATCTTTCTACTTACTAGATTACTTGATTTAAAAGGCAGAAATCTTTGGGTGCCTGGGTGGCTCAGTTGGCTAAGTGTCTGACTCTTGATTTCAGCTCAGGTCATGATCCCTGGGTCATAGAATTGAGCCCCACATCAGACTCTGTGCTGAGCATGGAGACTGCTTGAGATTGTCTCTCTCTCTCTCTCTCTCTCAGCCCCTCTCCTATGCCCCATGCTCTCTCTCTCTCTAAAAAAAAAAAGAAAAAGAAAAAGAAAAAAAAAACCCAAAAGACAGAAAACAAAAGGCAGAAATCTCACAATAGAATAGTGATGAAGCAATTATAGAGTCTTTCTTCTCCATTAACTTTTGTCAAGGAATCTTTAATTACTATAAATGGAAGAGACTTTCCAACTTAAAATAAATGGGAAGTCACTTATCTTCTCACTGTTAATTGAATGATGAAAATGTAAGGACAACTTTGTTAAAAAATATCAAGATCAAGATGCAGAAATCACTGGGGAGAACAGATTGGCGTCAGATTTCCTTAAGTGTTTTAATAGCCTATATATGATGAGATGTTAGAGACCAAGAATGGGGTATCCTATTATATTCAGTCACAGAGGATTTCTATAGGGGCACCTGGCTTGCTCAGTCAGAGGAGCATGTGATTCTTGATCTCAGGATTTTGAGTTTGAGCCCCACCTCGTTAGGTGTAAAGATTACTTAAAAAAAAATTTTTTTAAAGAGGACTTTTATAAGATCTCCTATGAGGGAAAGAATATTAATTCTTGCCATAATATTTAATAATAATAATAGAAAGTGACTATTTCAACTATATAAAGTCATTTTGGGAGGCACCTTGTAGCTCAGTTGGTTAAGTATCAGGTCATGATCTTGTGGTCCATGGGTTCCAGCCCCATGTTGGGCTCTATGTTGACAGCTCAGAGCTTGGAGCTTGCTTCAGATTATATCTACCTCTCTCTGTGCCCCTCCTTCTTCTCTGCCTCTCTTTGTCTCTGTCTCTCTCAAAATTAAGCATAAAAATATTAAAGTATATAAAGTCATTTTTGATACTAAGAGATAAAGATAAAGGTGCCCATATGGGAATAGACAGACTATATCATGGGTGGATTAGGTTAATTTGGGCATTAATTTATTTTGTATTTTATTGTAACATATATTAAATAAACAATGGAATGATCTTATTTTCTATTTGAATTGATCTTATTATATGAAGCTCTAAATCTCTTTCACACTTAATCCCACATATTCAACAGCTACCCATATTTCTAGTCTCTAGGCTTCTCTGAAACCCAGATTACAGTAGGTCTCCCTGTCTTATATATTAATAGCAGTTCATTTTTTTTCTCTTTATAGTATTTAGCATAGTTATTATTTTCTACTCAGTTATATTAACATTTGTTTACTGTCTGTCTAAACTCTCAGAACTGGAGAGCATCAAATACTGATGTCCAAGAACATTCAATTTCAGGGCATATTCTGGTCCTCTTACCTCTGACAACCATATCAAAACCTTTTAACTCTCAAAGCCTGCTCAGTTTGTAATATGGATCCAAATGAATTCCACAGAGGAGACTAGGCAAATTTCCATGCTGTTGAAGCATTGCTTAGATTATTTCAAAACTAGATCTGATATTGTTTGGTTCATTCTGTTTTTTAAAAATATATATTAGCATTTTATTTCAGCAATGTGAAGTCATTATCCCATTTTCTATAACACAAAATGTTACTGATGAAAATTTTAATTTCTGTTATTACTATGTAAGTGTTCTCTCTTTTTTCATGCAATTCTGGGTATATTCTTGATGATCCACAGTTCAGTTGTGGATTCATCTTTTTTTCCTGATCTTTTGGATTGAATGTGATATTTTAAGTAAGAAAAAATATTTTTCTTTGTAAATCTTTTTCATTCTTTGTCCCAATTTTGTATTTATATTAGTAATATCCTAGCATTTCTGAAATTAAACCTGTGTATCTTAAACTTTCTTTCATATTTTCCAATTCTAAACATATTTGTATAATTCTATGAAATTTATTCAGCTTATATACAATATTATATTGGTTTTCAACCTTGCTGTTCTCTGGTCTTCAACTTTTCTATTAAAATGTTTTAATCTAGACAAGAACTTTTTTAATTGCTATTTTTTCAGCCTTCACATATTTAATAGATGTGCCATCATTTCTAGTAGTAATAAGTGCTGATATGTAATGACTCATTACGTTGTACCAGGCACTATTCTAAGTGCTTCAATTATTAAATCCCACACCAACTCCACGAGTTATCCTATTTCTCAGATTGAGAAATCAAGGGGGAGAGGGTTAAGTAAAATGTCTAAAGTCACATAGTGAATAATCTCCTTAGGATTTGGTTTCTACTTTATTTACAAAATTGTCTCATCTTGCATCATAATCTTCCCCCTTTTATTTTAAGAATGTGCCTAATCTATTATTTCTTTATGCATGCCAAATATGTATTTTAAAGTCTCCCTCAGGTTACTCTAATTCCCAGTCATAAATCTTCCTAGTTATTCAGTTTATAGTTGTCTTCCTTAGCATTGAACTTTCTCAAATGTCCATTGGTTACACATATTTGTGGTCAGAGTTCAAATTCCATGGACTTCTATCTCAGGAGTCTTACGTGGGTTATACATGTAGGTGCCTTTCAGAGCAGTTTCCTGGTTACATCTGACTCATTTCTACTTGTTTACACTAATTCTGAAGTAGATTGTGTGTGAAACTTTCAGACTTTGGGTTTCTGTACTATATCGTTTGCACAAAGTTGATCCTCCAAACTATATTTTATATTCAGAGTTTCACTTATTCATGACTTCGTTTCTCCTTATTTCCAGAATAAAACTCTAGAGCAAGCATTTATATATGAAGTTATAATTTCCTGAAATCCAGCTTCAGACTGGAATCCTTATTCTTCTTGCTTAGTGTGCATAGTCCCTTACTTTCCCTCTGTAGCTGATTCACTCTAATTTGTACTTTATATATCTGGTTATTGTGCCTTATGGGTTGCTCAGCTCTAATTCCTGGTTAGCAAAAACAGTTATGAGAGGATTTCTGTTGTTGTTTTGTTTTAGGAAACTTAGGCATTTCCTGTTTCTGTGGGTTCAGAAATACATTTTTAACATTTTAAACACACATCATCCAGCATTTTTTATGATTTGGACCATGAAAGTATTTTCCATTCTGTTCAATCCAACATGTTCGTCAGAAACCCATCCTTTTAAATTTAAATCTTTTGCACAGTAAATCTTCTCTATGAACAGATTGTCAGAACTTTCCTGAATGAATGGCTGTGGCTTTGAACCTTCATCATTACTCTTGATCCTGAGAGGAAAGATATATTTGTTCTTTATATAGGAATTTAATGGATTTTTTCTTTGTCATTTTACTTCTAAGGAGTCAATTACATCTCATCATGAACAATGGTAAAACACAATGCAATTGCTCATGATTTTACTGTACCATAAAGATATGAATATATACAAAATTTGTTTTATTCTCCATTGACTTGAACAGTATGGATTCAGGCAGGATGTGTTTACAGAAAGGCACAAACAAAATGGGTGGTTTTTAGTAAAATGTGAGAAGAGAATACTTATCTATTAGAACTTCTGTGTATGTATCTATTGAGTAAGAGAACTCTCTATATGCCAGTGTGAGTCTGAGCCTTGGATATCTGAAAATATTTCTAGAAGTCACATAATGGCAAGAAAAGAGAGAAAATTCAGCAAAGTTGTTCTCTTTAATGCAGTTCCCCTTTATTCCCATCAGCAGTCTGCCAAACATGTTACATGTTAAATTAAATAGAATAAAAGATATTCTCAATTGATCTCTTTGATTAAGAGCCCTATTAGAATAAGAAGAAATGGCAGGGCAGTGAATTCTCTTTTAAATCCTCTGAATATTTAGATGCTTCTTCAGTGGCCAAATCCTAGCAACATAATAATGTTTCAAACTTCCAAGTCTCAAAATAAACCTTTATTGTGTGCCAATTAGGTATAAGATTCATTTCATTGTTAAGACTCTTAATTTAGAAAACTAACACAAAAGGGATCATTTTAAAAACATTCCTCAACAAAGTGTTGTACTTAAAGAGGTCCTTGAATGAAAAGTAAAAGAACTTCCTCCACTGGATTCATTTGCATGTTCAATGTTATGACAGGTGTAGAGAAAATTTGGAACTGGCAAATCATCAATTTAATTTGACAAACACTTATTTAATGGGAACCCTATGCCAGGCATCCTGATAAAATCTCTGAATGAATATGATAGAGTCTGTGCTTTGGAAGAGCTCCCACACTTATGGATGAGATATATGTATAAGCAATTAACTTGAAAACAATGTACTAAGTGTTATAATAGCATATTATAAAAAATGCTCTTGGAACGGAGTTGATGAATTAATTAGACTTATTTTAGGGAGATTAAGGTCTACTCAGTAAAGCATATTGGGATCACTTGAGGAGGGAAGGGTTAAGTTAGTTATGATTCCAAATATTCTAGTAAGTCTCTTATGAGGTGAGGGAGGAGATTCTGTACTTCTCCTACCTAGTGGAAAAAACTCCCCATGGTCACAATGATTTGCTGTAACTTATAGGAGTAACTTACATCACACAGATGTATTGAAGATCCATCCCCAAGTAATTAACTATGACTAGCTTATTATTCCAATATGGGAGAAGAAATTGGGGGAGGTGTGGGGAGAAGAGTCAAATGCATTCAGGAAACCATGGGACACTTAAATGTACCTGTCCTAGTAATTAACTCATTTATTCAACGCTTGTTGTAATGGTGCTGAATTAATTTCCTGCTTCATTCAGGTATACTCACATGCCAGCTCATACATGAAAACTTTCTTGACCTGATATAAAACATCATTCTTCACTCTTTCTTACCTTATTCTGCATTATTTTTTGCACTACCAGGCATACCCTTTATTTATTTCCTTGCTTATTACTTGTTTCCTTCCTACCAGAATATAAGCTCCCTGAGACCAAAGGTTTTATTTGTTTTATCTATTTATTTCCAAAGCCTCAAACAATGCCTATACAGGGTAGGAACTCACTGTGCATTTGCCGAATGACTGATCGACTTAGAAGTTAATTATATTACAAAGTACCTGTTAAGTGCCAGATATTATGCTATTCTTGTGAACTCTAAGATGATGATTTCCTGATTTGTAAAAGAGTTCATTTAGATGGGGACTTTAAATTCAAATAAATAAGTGAAATATAGGATGAAAACTTATAAGGAGGAATACACACAGTGCTTAGTGTATTCAGCAGAAGAAATGACCACTAAGTCAGAGAAAACTGGGAAGATCCCCAAAAACAATTTATAATGACACTTGATCAAAGAGTAAGACCAACATGTGAAAAAGCATAAAGTCCTGACAACAGAAGGAGAAGCATAAGAAAGCTCTTTAAAAAGACTGGACACCTCGAGACATTTGGGTGCCTCAGTCAGTTAAGTGTCTCTTTATCTTGGCTCAGGTCATGAACTCATGGTTTCTGAGATCAAGCCCCCCATCAGGCTCTGCACTGACAGTGTAGAATCTACTTGGGATCCTCTCTCTCCTTTTCTCTCTCTTTTCCTCCCTTGTGCTCTCTCTCTTAAAGAAATAAACTTAAAAAAAAGACTGAACATCTATATTTGGGTAATAATTAGAAATAAAGAGTACCTAAAACATAGCTTACCTAAGTAGAAGTATCAGGAGATAAAAGAGGAAATATGTGTTAGGAAGAAACCTCAAAGGCCTATACAGAGTGATAGACACCGACTGTAAGACTTTGTTCTAAGCCATGAAATATGATCTGTTTGCTAGATTTTTTTTCTAAGAAGAGACATAACTTAATACAATCTATCAGTCATCAAACTATGACTTACTGGCTGCTTCCTGTTTTTGTAAATAAAGTTTTATTGGAACACAGCCATACTTTTCAATTTACATATCTGCTGTACTTACATACTATTATAGCAGATTTGAGTAACTGATAGGAAATAGATGCCCTGAAAAACTGAAACTATTTGACCTTTTATAGAAACAGCTTGTTTACTTAAGAGAAGAAAAATTAGAAGCAGATTGACCAAATGAAGAGATTATTGCAGTGCTTCTGGTAGCAAGGATGATATAGTAATTGAGAAAGACTTGACATGTTTTGTTGAATAAGCATTTGAGTGGTATGAAAAAAAAATATAGCTAGTCAGTGGTAACTCCTACTGGCTGAGAATTTAAGGAATATATGGTCTAAATCCCTAGAGGAAACAGATTTCCTGGTATATTCTATGATCACTTATGTATGTTCTGTGTATAGCACAAAATGAAAAAAATATACATGCTTAGAGAGTAGAACTATCGTTTTCTCCAGTGGGAACCATTTTAATCCTCAAACATATTCTAGAAACATGCATTTCATCCATACTCTTTTATGACAAAAATTATGTGTCTTATTTACAGGGGATATTAAAATAGAGATACTGGTGACATTTGATTTCTGAGCTGCAAAGAAGGCACATGTGGATTTAGCAGAGTAAAGAAATTCATTAAATGTGTGGGCACTAAATGAAGAGAGATTGCAAATGAGTTCTGAGAACATGGAGACAACCTCAAAGAGTTTGCACTGAGACTTGAAGACCATTGAGAGGGGTCAAGGATTCAAGGACCATGGAAAGATTTACATTTATTCTGCATATTGAAAAGTGTTAATTGCAGACATGATTTTTAAAGTTCTTCAAAATAATACTCAGAAGTAAATATAGGGGCACCTGGACGGCTCAGTCAGTTAAGTGTCCAACTCTTGGTTTCAGCTCAGGTCATGATCTCACAGTTTCGTGAGATTCAGCCCCACATTGGGCTCTTTGCTGACAGTGCAGAGACTGCTTGGGGTTCTCTTTCTCCCTCTTTCTCTTCCCCTCTCCCACTTACTTTGTCTCTGTCTCTCTCAAAATTAGATAAATAAACTTAAAAAATTATATAAGTAAATATAAAGCTTGCAAGTAAATAGAATTTCCCCAGTAGAACCTTGATGGATAAATGTTGACAAGGACTTCATGCTATATGTAAATTTCAGCATAATTCTGAAAGCATGATATTAAAATATTTATTTTTAAATCTTTATTTCCTTTACATTTTATTGCTGAGCTATCACTAGGTAGGAGTATTGTTACTACTTGTATTTTGTCCTGGCCTAGTTCCGCAGAGGCCTTCAGAAAACTATTTACCTGCCATTTGTCAGTTTTTTTCCTCTGCCTTCTCACAAAATCCTGTGAGACTTTGCTAGCCTTCATGCAAAACAAAGTATAAGGCCTTGGAATCAGAAGTCATCAATAATAGAGCCTGGAGAAAGGTCATAATATGCCATATTTAAAGTACAGCGTTTGAAAAGCCACATGAATCCAGTTTCGTAAACTGATCCCACCATTCAACTCATTCAGCAATTATTTAAGCTCTCTCAAGTCCATTTTTACCTATAAAACATGGACAGAAATACCTATTTCCTATGTTGATATGGGGATTTTATACATTTTGTACATAAATCATTAAGTCCAAGTTCTGACACACAATAGCTATGCAATAAACAATAGCTTATAGAATTATTGTTTCCAAGTTTTGCTGATTTTCCATTTTTGAACTCTGTTAGTCCTTGTAGCACCATGATACTTTTTAATTCTTTCCCAACTTATGATCTCTCCTTTCTGTTTTCTGTCTGGATATATTTGTTTGTTCTTCTACCAGCCCATCCGCTTTCCCTGACCCACTGTTCCCTTACCTGAACCTGTGTTATACATACTACATCTCTCTTGTTTTGACACTTCCAGAAGCCTATAAATATTTGCATCTAATTCCTCATAGGCTGCTAGAATCTATCCACTTATGAAACCCCAAAGAAGGTGTTGAATGTAAGTGTGACCATATAATTTACAACTTATAATTTACAACTTACAATTTATAGTTAGGGAGCAAAAATTAAGGCTATTAATAATTACAGCAAGGCATCTGGTGTAATCCAGGACCCTTTAGAGCAAAGAGATACATATAGTCCTTGTTTTTATAAGCAAAGTTACTATTAAAATTCTACTTCAAAAGCACAGTGCAATGCATTTCCTTATTGCCATCTATCATTCAGTACCTTGCAAATGGTTTCATTTTCTAAAAAGTGCTGATTGGTATGGTTTCTACATGCTCAGGACAGCTTTATGTAGTGAAATGGGAACTGGCTCAATGCCCCAAATATTTGCAATCAAAAGATGCAGGTGATAGTCTCAACAGCAGAAAACCCAAAGGAACTATCAGGCCAGGGAATCACTAACTCTGTGTGGTACCAAATCACATCGACCATTTTGACAGTGGGGCTTTATAGTGATTCATTTAGTTGTCCAAATAAAGATTGATGCAGATGGCCAAAAATAAATTCCCCTAGTTTTGCTTACCAAAATACAAACAGTGCCAAAACTCATGAATGACTGCGGCAGCAATTAATCTGAATCACATACCAGAGAGCTACGGTCAGTGCAGTTTCTCTCTAAATGCACAGGGTTTAATTTAAAATGGCAAAGTAAGAGCAAGTAAATCAATAGGTCGTCCTCCTAGATTTCTGTTGTGTGTGTGTGGTGTGGAGTATGCAGTTGGCAGAAGGCCCCAGTATGTCAGGGAACATTCCTCAAGCAGATGCTATGTGTCAGGCACTGTGCTAGACATGAAGTGCGCTGCCCTTGGTTTGTGTAGGGGAGGATAAAAGCAAATATTTGCAATGCCTGTCACTACACATCACTCAGGTTGCTGGAAAATGCTTATCAACTCCAGTTTTTCCACATATGACAGATATGTAGGGTAAGAGGGTTATAGCTTTCTCCCCTTTGAAAAGAGAAACGAATCACTTATGCCACTCAGGAAAAGTTGGCTATAGTTGCTTGTCACCTGAATACTGAAAAGCAGCTTGCCTGCTTGGATCTCTTTTACCACTTTTTTCCCTTTGCTCTGGTTTTTATTTGTCGATTAAGTGTGAGTGAAGGAGGGGTTTGGGGATGTTGATAAGGGGTGGACTGTGAAGGTTTTGTTAGGTATTAACTCAGGTTGGCTGGACTAAATTCCCCAGAATGACAGTTCTCTGTACAATTTAGGTTAGGAAGGATGACGAGAGACAGGTGTTGGGTAAAAGAGAAGCAACAGCCATTTTTGAAGCTTCTACACATTGTCACTTATCAGCTTACCTTGGCATGAGGCAGCCGGTGGTCTGTAACTCTCCTACCTTGCCAATATCACCTTTCAGCTTCTCCAGCTTTACATGCTAGATGTGTGCCTACCTCCATAAATAAGGGCGCCCAATCCTATGGAGGCACTCACACTATCAAGGTCATTGGAGATGGAAAGTGAAATCCAACACATGCTTTTGGGTCTTGGCTCTTATTCTCTCCTCCTCTACATAAATTTTTCCTTCCTTATTGCCTTTCCAAGGGACTTCAAGCTCCAACATCAGACACAAGAATAACAGCCTTATAGATACTACATAAACTTTCTCGTAATTATGAAAATACAAATCCCAACATCACAGCCTGGGTTCAGTCAGAGATAGAAACCACACAAAAGGTTAAACAGGAGAAGTTTAATATAAAACATTAATGTGACAAGAGAATTAACATTGTGGACACTGTATGGTATCTTAGGGTTGAGAAAAGAATACTCAAGGAAGGCCAAACTTGGAAGGCATTTGGATTTTTCTGGAGAAAGTGTGGTTCACTTCACTAGGTAATGAAATATTTGCTGACTGACCAGGAATGAAGTTGGTCTCCAGTTGCTGGGTGAGCGATGGGCTTTGGGGAGGAGGTGGGAAACAGATGGTCGGCAGATTGCGGGGACAAGATTGTAAGGACAGATATGGGGGATAAGAGACCTTCAGAAAGCACAGTCCATCTGGAAGCTTGCAGAAGCAGCAGCAGCTCTCTATGTAACCCTCCAGGCCACACCCAGTTGCTTGCAGTCCACATGGACTTTGGGGACCAGAACAGGAAGTAAACCCTCAAAACACAAAAACTGGGAATAAGAAATTTCTGGTTTGGGTGTCTAGAAGGCTGCGGAAAAGTTATTGCAAGGCTGGTGCTGCAAGGCCGCAGAACACCCAAGGTCTGGGTTGATGGCTGGGGCTCGCTCCTGAGGATGTCTTCCTACTTCACCCACTTAAGCCACACTGCACTGGAAGCGGCCCAGAGACCCTACCTCCTGCAATGTCCCTCCAGCGCCCTCTGCAGAGGAAGCTTAACATTGAGCTCACTTTAAAGGAGAAAGGCTGTTTTTCGCTGAGTAAATGCTGAAGGGAGCATTTGGAGCTATTAGGCAATATTTGATGACTGACACATCTTATAACAGATTCTTTAAAACATTTCTTAGTGTTTCTGCTTCTCCAATTGAGCTCTGAACTCTTTCATTGAGGTATGGTAAATAGCCCGTCAGATAAAATATGAAGATCATGGCACATTGTTAGCTCTCATTAGACATTAGATACTGGTATTCACAAAAATAAATATAAACTATTTATAAAAAATTAGTTTTATTCATGGAAAACAAAATTATAGGTGAGGTACACAGATAACATAGAATAAATGAGCTTGGAGAATTGATGTCTGATCTGGTTTTAGGAAGATAAAAAGAAATTCAAATGAGCACAGATCTGGAGAGGGACACTCTCTCTGAAGAGAAAATTAATTGAGCAATATGACGTGACTGAAACAATATATGGGACTATGACTGTGATTCTTACTGCCCTATAAATGCTGCTTTCTGAAACATGTGATCATAAAAACCACCTGTGTTTCAAAACAAAAGATTCTAGAGGACCCCCTTCCTTTTCCAGCCCCACTCCTTCATTGATTCAGAATTACAGGGGGAGAAGCCTGAGGATCTGTTTATTAAGCACTTTAGATCTCAAGGTCAATCAGGTTGGGAACCTGTTACAATGGAAAAAAAGATGTAGTATATTGAAATTGTATCTTTCCAATTGATATCAAAACATTCTTCATGAAAAAAGATGGGTATCTCTCTCTGACCTTCCCGTGCTTGTGCTGTCTCTCGCTGACTCTTAAAAATAAATAAAAAACATTAAAAAAATTTTTAACAGCTGGGTAAATTTTTTTCCTTAGCTTCTAAGAGAGAAATTCATTTACCAATACCACCACCTCCCTTACATGATTAATGTTCTCTGAAATAGATGAATTAGTTACTTTTGTTGTTTGTGTTGATAGTCATTCAGGGATTTATTGATATTTTTCGTCAGTGTTAGTCTCATATAATATTAGATCATGAGTTGAATAAATTAAAACCACATAAAAAACTCCTCTAGAAATATATATTTCCAAGTTTATTATTGTATTTTCTTTCCATATATAACACTTTAAAGTTGTGTATTTGTGTGTGTGTGTGTGTGTGTGTGTGTGTGTGTGTGTGTGTGTAAGTCTGTCTTTCACCCCACTGGTTTTCTCCTCTTCTTGGAAAACCTCCCTGACTTATTCCAAGAACAGTTTGAGCCCTTTGGTAAGAATTTCAATTTGTCATGAAGAAAGAATCATTATTTCTCTATATATAATCCTCAAAAAAAATTTTAAGGTAAAATTATGAGTGCCTTACGCTCCATTAAAAAAAAGAAACTGAAAACAAACAAGTAATGGTTTAAATTCACTTGGATATAAATAGGGTAATTTATTGCTTATTTTGTGCAAAACTTCATATTCTACCTAGATGTAACTGTATGCTAATAAATTTTAAATTGCTTACTTAGGGACAGGGCTAGCAACCAAAACTTTGTTCCCATTTATTATTTTTTCTTTGCTTGAGTTTATTAGCTTTTTTCCCCCAAAATCTGTTGTCTTGTTAAATTATAATTTTGAATTTTCTTCAAATCTTTAAATTTTTGAGTTTGATCTCTCTAGTTTACATCGTTAGCACTTCCCATTCTTGCTGTTACTCTCTAAAATTGATTTTGCTTTAGACCCATTCTTTTTTTTTCAGAGAAATTAAATGTCAAATATGGGCACAGTACATTTTACAGATCTGAATAGTAGAGTTCTTTCAAATCCAAACTCATTTTTTACCTTAAAACTTGCTCATTCTTCCCTGTCATAAATTATATAAGTTGGTTTTATTCAATTTACTTGTTTTCTTTGGACAGTCTCTAAAAGATATTTTGTTGAGCTGCAATTCCTTTGTTTGCTTTTTGATGAGATCCTTACATGTGTAATGTCATCACATTACTTTGAATCACCTTTACATTTGGGAAAATTTTTATTATACGCCGTCCTTCAAAGGTGAAAACTTTTTTTAACTAATATGGACAAATTAAACCTTAAAATTAAAATAAAAAACATCAAGGTAGGAAACTATAAACCAGAGCATATGTGAAGAAAATATTTAAACACATGCTAACATATTACAACACTATATAAGAGGATTCTGGATTTCAATCCTAGTGTGGTAGAGATGGCAATTTTTTTAAATTATGGTAAATTGTTCATTGTAAGACAATTTACAAATACCTTGCTGTCTACAATGCTATTTTTTTAGAATGAAATTCTTTTTTTTTTAAGTTTATTTATTCTGAGAGAAAGAGACAGAGCATGAGCAGGGCTGGGCAGAGAGAGAGGGAGAAAGAATCTCAATCTCTGTTGGCACAGACCCCAACGCAGAGCTCAATCCCATGAACTGTGAGATGATGACCTGAGCCAAAATAAAGAGTCAGATGCTCAGCTGACTAACCAGTAAGATGCCCCAAGAATGCCATTCTTAACTGATCTAACAACACAATTTATTAATATAGTGATATCATATATTTAGGATTATGGTTTACAGACAATTGAAATATATGTCATCAACATTAAGGAGTGGGAGGAAAAACCTGGGAATAATCTATTATAAAATACCTACACTACCTACAAAGTGATATAGTGTTGTTTGAAAGTGACCTAATTTTAGTTGTAAACTCTATGGTAACCACTAAAAACATTTTCAAAAGTATAATTCATATGCTAAGAGAAGACAGAAAATAAGTCATATAAAATGTTTGATTAAAAGTGGAGAAAGAACAAGAGTAGAAGATAAAAAATAAGCAAAAATAAGGGAATAAATAGAAACAGTTATATATATGAAATCAGCAATCCTCCTATATCAATAATACCTTTAAATTTTATTGCTTTTGGTACATGAATTCAAAGCAACTAACAGAGTAGATTATAAAAATGAAACTAAAGAACTCTATACTATCTATAAGTAAACTGATTTAACTGTAAAAATAGATAAAAAGCAAAGGGATGAAGACCCAAATGTTTATTTTTCCTTTTTGTCTCTTGTGCTTTTGGTATCAAAGCCAAAAAATCATTTCCAAGACCATGATCAAGAGATTTCCTCCTATGTTTTCTCCGGTAGATTTAATTTCAGTCCTACATTTAAATCACATTGACTCTAGATTACTTTGAATAGTATGAACACTTTCATGACATTTATTTTTTCATCCATAAACATAGAGCATCTTACCATTATTATTGTCTTTTTCAATTTATTTCATCAATATTTTATAGTTTTTCATGTACATATATTTTACTTCCTTAGTTAATTTTATTCCTGAGTATTTTACTCCTTTACATGCTATAGTAAATGGAATGATTTTCTTAATTTCTTTTTCTGATAAAAAAAGTTGTTTGTGTATAGAAATGCAACAAATTTTTGCATGTTGGTTATGTATTCTGAAACTTTACTGAATTTGTTTACCTGTCCTAAGAGTTTTTTATTTTAGTGGAGACTTTATGGTTTTCTGTATATAAGATCGCATCCCTACAGAGACAATTTTACTTCTTCTTTTCTGATTTGGATGGCTTTTGTTTATTTATTTCTTCTTGACTCTTGGCTTTGGTTATGACTACCAGTGCTATGTTGAGTAGAAGTGGTGAAACTGGACACTCTTGTCTTATTCCTGATCCTAGAGGAAAGGCTCATAATATTTACTGTATAATGTTAGTTATGAGCTAGTTATTATATCTGATCTTTATTATATTGAGGCACGTTCTCTCTATACCCAATTTTTGAATTTTTATCATGAATGGATGTTGAATTTTGTTAAATGTGGGGTTTTTTTTTTTGCATCTATTGAGATCATATGGGTTACTTGATTTTTATTCTTCATTCTGATAATGTGCTATGTAACATTAATTGATTTACATATTTGAAATATTCTTATAGCTCAGAGTCAATTCCCACTTAAACATGATATTTTATTATTTTATTTATTTATTTACATTCATTTATTTTTGAGAGACAGAGAGAGACAGAGCACAAGTGGTGGAGGACCTGAGAGAGAAGAAGACACAGAATCTGAAGCAGGTTCCAGACTGTGCTCATAGCACAGAGCCCAATGTGGGGCTCAGACTCACAAACTGTGAGATCATGACCTAAGTCAAAGTCAGACGCTTAACCAACTGAGCCACCCAGGCACCCCTTTTAATATTCCTGTGAATTTGGTTTGTTAATATTTTGTTGAAGAATTTTGCATCTCTGTTCATCAGTGATATTGGCCTGTGATTTTATTTTCTTGTAGTATTCTTAGCTTGGTTTGGTATCAAGACAATGCTGGCCTTCTAAAATTAATTTGTAAGTATTCCTTCCTTCCTCTTTAAAAGTTCCTGCACAACAAAATACTAAACAACTAGTCAAATAAACTGTATCATTATTTCTCCTGAGGGGAAAAAAAAAAGTTCCTGCACAGCAAAGGAAACAATCAACAAAATTAAAGTCATCTTAAGGAATGGGAGAAAATATATGTAACTATATATCCAATAGAGTTAATATCCAGAATATATAAGGAACTCATACAACTCAATGGCATAATAGTAATAATAACCCAATTGAAAAATGGGCAATGGACATGAAATTACATTTTCCAAAGAAGATATACAAATGGTAACAGGTGTATGAAGATATACTCACAGTCACTAATCATCCGGGAAATGCAAATCAAAACCACAATGACATATCACTTCATATAAGAATCTCTACTATGAAAAACAAGAGATAACTAATGTTGACAAGAATGTGGAGAAAAGGAAACCCTTTACACTATTGGTGGTAATGTAAGTTCTTGTTTCCTGGTTTTTTAATAGATTTCAATTTTAATTTATTTTAACATTTTATTTATTTATTTATATTTATTATTTTTTTAATTTTTTTAATTTTTATTTCTTGAGAGACAGAGAGAGATGGAGAATAAGTGAGAAAGGAAGAGAGCAAACGGAGTCACAGATTCTGAAGCAGCCATTACAGAAACTGTAGGGAGGTTCCTCAAAAATTAGGAAGATAATTACCATGTGATTCAGCAATCCCATGTCTGGGTGTCCAAGGGAAACAAAATAATTATCTTCAAGAGTTTTCTCTACTCCCAAGTTCATTGTAAAGTTAGTCATAGTAGGCAAGATATGGAAACAACCCAAGTATTTATCAACAGATGGAAGGATCAAAATGTGTGGTAAATACATACAATAGAATATTATTCATTCATAAAAAAGAAGGAAATTAGGTCACTTGCAACAACATGGATGAACATGGAGAACATTATGCTCATTGAAGTAAACCAGACAGAGAAAGACAATTACTGTATGATATCGCTTACATATGGAATGTTAAACACAGGGTAGAATGGTGGTTGCCAGAGTCTTGGGGTGGAACAAGTAGGGTATATGGGAAGAGGTTGGTCAAATTCCAGTCATAAGGTGAATAAGTTCTGAGGATCTAACATACAGCATGATAACTATAGTTAATAATACTGTATTGTATATTCAGAATTTGCTGAAAGAGTATATCTTAAGAGAGCGAACCCTTTCTCTCCCCCAAAAAGTAATTATGTGAGATAATGGATGTGTTCACTTGATTGTGGGAGTCATTTCATTTCCCAGCTGAGGGGGTTTAGAGCAGTGAAACCATTCTGTGTGATACTATAATAGTTGATTCATAACATGAGCTTGACAAAATCTATAGAACCATCTAACAGAAAAAGTAATGTAAACAATGGAATTTAGTTAATGACAATTTATCTATATTGGATCTTGATTGTGACAAACTCACCACACTAATGCAAGATTTTAAAGATAGGAGAAAGTGTGTGCAGACATGGGGAGAATAGGAGAATATAGAAACTCTATACTTATTACAAACTTTTTCTGTAAATCTAAAATTGCTCTAAAAAATGAAATCTATTGGGGTGCCTAGGTGGTTCAGTCGTTTAAAAGTACAACTTAGGCTAAAGTGATGATCTCGCAGTTTATGAGTTCGAGCCCTGCGATGGGCTCCGTGCTGACAACTCAGAGCCTGGAGCCTTCTTTGGATTCTGTGTCTCCCTCTCTCTCTGCCCCTTCTCTGCTCATAATCTGTGTGTGTGTGTGTGTGTGTGTGTTTCTCTCTCTCTCAAAAATAAATAAAACATGGGGCACCGGGGTGGCTCAGACAGTTAAGCATCTGACTTTGGATCAGGTCATGATCTCGCAGTTCACGAGTTCAAGCTCCTTGTTAGACTCTGATCCAGGAGCCTGCTTCGGAATCTGTGACTCCGTTTTCTCTCTTCCTTTCCCATTTATGTTCCATCTCTCTCTGTCTCTCAAGAAATATTTAAATATTTTTAAAAATAATAAATATAAATAAATAAATAAAATGTTAAAACAAATTAAAAATTGAAATCTATTAGAAAACCAGGAAACAAGAACTTGTATTTCTACAAATCAGAGATGATCAAAATAGACATCAGTATATTTTATTCCAGTATTGCTCCATATTTTATAAACGTAAGATTACACTTTATATAGTTGTATATTTCATTTTAATTCACATTATATGATAATATTCCTTGTAATATTACAAATTCTTATGGTTTTATTGCTTTTCACAAACAGTAACATTCTATCACTATTTACACTTTGAAGTATAGGGTCATTATGGAGATGAACACAAATGTAGAGATTTTTGATTGAAATATATATATACACACACATATACACATATATATACAAATATATATACAAATATATATATGTATGTGTGTATATATATACGAATATATATATTATGTATAAAATCACATAATATATGCAAAAATGCTGTGATTGATTGCCTACCATATCACCAATAAAAAGATGGGGAAATGATGCCACTGATTTGTGGAAAATTTTAAGAAAGAAGTAGCTAATCATCCTTTGAATTTGGTAATAACATTAAGTAACACTATTCAACCGTTATTCTGTATCAGTCATTGGTGAAAGCCCTTTCAGGCATTGTCTGATTAAATCACAATAATAGTTTTATTTTTAAAAAGGCACTAGTGCTATCTTTGCTTGCAGATGAAGAGACTGAGTCTCAGAGTGCCTCCGTAACCTGTGCAGTTATCCAAATAATGAATGTAAAACCCAACATTCAAAATCGGGCGATGAAGTACAAAATCTCATGGTTATCACCAGGAGTTTCTCCTGCATCAAGCCACTGAATTATCATCAGCTCTGGCTGTGGGAAAACCATAGCTATTGTTTCTAGCATGAAGATACCCCGCAGTAAACATTTTATGTAACAAATAAGTTAATAAGTTTGAAAGTTAGTAAAATGTATGTTCTGTCAACTACTCACAGTAGTGAGTCTGCCGCTATTACATTTTAACTAGATGATCTGAAAAATAATTATAAGGTTAATTTTGTCCAAATTGATGATTGAAATAAAGAATCATGGAGATAAAAGAGGGAAAAAAAAGAGTGAAAAGGAAGAAAAAAGAATAAAGAAAGTGATATTTCAAACTTCAAGTTTCGATGTGTATTTGAAAACTTAAACAATGAACTCATACTTATTGGATCTGGGAAGATCCCATTAAAAAGACAGAAGGAAGTGATCAAAAGGAATTGAGAGAGAGAGAGAAACCAAGAAACTTCCAACAGGGGCACCTGGGTGGCTCAGTCAGTTAAGCGTCTGACTTCAGCTCAGGTCATGATCTCACAGTTCAGTTAGTGGGTTCGAGTCCCATGTCGGGCTCTGTGCTGACAGCCAGCTCAGAGCCTGGAGCCTGTTTCAGATTCTGTGTCTCCCTCTCTCTCTGACTCTCCCCTGCTCACGCTGTCTCTCTCGCTCTCTTTCTCTCTCTGAAATAAATTTAAAAAAACATTAAAAATTTAAAAAAAAACTTCCAACAAAGTTAGCAAATAAAATGAAGACAAGAAAGAAAATAGTTTCTAGGTTCAGTTTCATATCAAACTGAAGAGAAATCTCTTTCCTGCCTTCCCTTGTATAAAGTTAAAACTGTTAAAACTCTTTTCTATTGTGTGATTTTAGGATAATTTTATAAGCCTTGTGTTTCGCAGTGCTAAAGAAGAAAAGCAAATTGAAACAAATTCTGAAGCAACACACTATAGCATATCCCAAGAATAAGTAAAACATAAATGCCCTGAAGACATTTGAGTTGCAATTTACAATTTAATGTGTAAGATTTCCTTGTGAAATTCTTTTCTAAAAAACTTTTTATGTTTCTTAATGTTTCCCATCTGCTGCAGAAATTTCAAGTTGCTATAGTACAGTTGCACAGAGAATGCCCAGGACCTTTTTAATATGGGACTTACATACTGGTAGGAAATTACCCTATAGCCACAGTTCACTTGATAGCACCCTGTGGGCCAGCAGGTCGTGGCTTCAGGACTTACACCACAGTGGTGATTCATAATCAGTCCTCATTGAACTTCAGCATGGTTCGGGGTCAAAAGCACCATTATCCTTCACTTCAAGTTCCTCCGTGTTTCGACCCATCGTTTTTACTTTTATAAATCTTCTCTTGAGAATAGAAAGAGCTGTTTTCCTGTTTATCTGATATGTGTAAGGTTAGATACAGTAAATAAGAAGTTACCTATCAAAACAAAGATAAATTCTTCTATATTTATTTTGTTTAGTCTACACACACACACACACTCAAACACCCGCCCCCCCCCACCAAGGAAATCATAAAATATGGTGGTTATGAATAGTGGGTAAGGACAATAATTCACATTCTCATTTCCTAAAATACCTATATATCTCTTCTCCATTGAGATCTTGCTCTTATGAACCCATCTAAGCTAATGACGTTGCTTCATACTTTACTAAGAAAATCAAGGTACTCAGAGTTCTCTTTGCACTATGTCTATTGTCCTTAATCACTCTTCTACGAGGAAAGAAAATGTTCTGCTCCTGTCAATGAAAAATCCCCGTCCTTAAGTAATAGGCTCCATATAATTCCTCACATTCCCAAGGCCTTCAGTCTTACATGTTTTGTTTCTGACTGTATCATTCATTTTTCCCTTCCTCCTGGATCTATTCTATAGAAGCTGACAACAAGCACTGATGTCTGGAAAATCAATCAATCAACCACAACAATCAACCACATCAATAAACAAACATAAACCCTTTATATACTCTAACCCTTCTGTTATTTTCTCATTTCTCTGCTACTTTTTTCAGAAAAGAAAAAAAATATCAGAATGGTTTATATTTTCTGACTCTAATCCATACCCACATTTCTGTTTTAAGCTGGTTATGAAAGGTGATATAATAAAATTTCTAGAATTTCTTAGGATATATATATCTTAGGTCAATATATCTTCATGGCCTTCTGGTGTATGAAAATTTCTTAAGTAGAACAGAAATAGAATTAACTGTGAGGGAAATGTTGATAAATATTCATCCAGGAGTTCAGAAACTGCAGCCCTACTGAGATTTTAACTTATTTCAGTCTCTAAAGACTCACAAATATAAATAGATTTTATCCAGCTTGCTGAGGATGATGTACTCAAGCTTGATATTCTCCGATACATATTATTCCTGGACTCTGCTCTAATATTCCTGGCTAAGCATGAATATTCCCCAATATTCCTGGGCTCTGCCTTATGTGAATTCTATTTAATGAGGAAATTTTCTTTTTTTTCTCTTTTCTTCTTTTATTTCCCAGGTCAAATTATGGCCCACAAAATGATGAGCACCCCAAGATTACTTTTTGAATAATTAATGAAGGGGGAAAATCATAAATGTTTATGTAAAGTGTCTGATAAGAAAGAAAAACTAAGAATTAAAGAAAACAGTGAAGCACATCTTGCTATGACTAACAGTACTATGGCCTTCGGTGTTATTTTGATTGTATTACTTTCCAAATTGAGCTAAAATGTTCTCAATCATAAATTTACCTGCTTGTAAGTATACACCATTTGTTAAAGAACAGAATGGTATCATTTTACACATTATTTGAGCTTCATTCTACAAAAGCTTCATCAACACAACAGTGTGGAAACAACCAGGCTGGAGGCTGAAGTTGAAATTTTCAAAGTCTCCTGTATTCCTGTATTTCTAATTTTATTTCTGAAATATATATGCATATATACACATAATTTATTACATTGCTATTCCCGTTTGTTTCCTATCCATTGAAAATAGAGTATTTTTGAAAATTTTAGGTTCATCTCTTTTTTTAAATGAAAACCAAGTGGAATTACCTGAGTGCTTTAAAAATAGGCTATTTTAATTACCATAACATTTGCTGATTATTATCAACATTTTAGTTATGTTGATTATTTATTAGTTAGTAAAATATATTTTAAAATCATTAGATGCCATTCCAAATATTCCTGACAAATGTGATAACTCCATCCTTACTAGACACCTTTAAAATAAAGTTTCAGATCTTTTGAAAGTGAGATTCTTCAAACTACTTCTCTATTCACATATCCTCTTGAAGATAATATCTGGAATTGATATTCAATAATGCATACCTTGAAATTCATCACAGCCTCAACAGTTTTACAAGCAAGAAAGAAAAATTGGTTTCATGCAATTTGTAAGACAAAATGCAGAGTCAGCTTAAATAATACAAAATGCAAGGCATGGAAAGAAACAAGAGCTTTCATTTTTAGAAACAGTAGCTATCAATCTGATTGGTAGAAGTCTATCACTCCTCAAGTGCAAAAAAGATGTTGGTATAAACTATAAAGATTTAAATCCAGAATGGTAAAAACTAAAACATTGCATAGACAATCTCAAAATAGGAACGATTTCTATTGTTTTATTATTTGGAGTGTTCATTTTTACTCTAGTTATGTGTATGGTAAAAAAAATAAATAACTATGGGATGTATTCATGCACATTTCAAAGGGGTGCCACTTGGTCAACTATCATTATTTAACAAAAAATTGTTACAGTTATTTTGAATGGAAGAAAAGATCCGTATTAGTGAAAAAAAATTCTAGATGTTTAAGTCCATTTTAGATATTCTAAGTATAATATGTTTTGTCAACTTTTCTCTTTTTCATCCTTAGTCAGTTACATCTTTTTGAACTGCAAGTCCTACGAAAGGTTATTAAGGGAAGTGCATAAAAATATGATGAGTTCAGGACAGTTCTAGTTTCATTTCATTATAAACTAGGGCAGCACTGTGATAACTAATTTGCAGAATAGGTTAAGTACTTGACAAAGATTTAGGTAAATCTTTGACATAGCATCCCATTTTAAGTAACACTTGCTATAGAAAACAACAAAACAAACAAGACCCTTGTTTACATTCTAGGCATATTTACCCTGAGGGTTAGTAACTTAAAACAGATGAAGTAAAGGGGAAAAGAAACATTTATCTATCACTAATGGCTGTTTTCATTTTGAACTGAAGGGGCATGTCTGTACTTTTCAGTAATAACAGAATCTATCTCCAACTGTCAGTCTCAGGGGAAAAAAAAAATGTTGTTCATAGAAAATTCATAGAACTAAAGGAGTTCCTGTCATAATGCTTTCGAGAGAGCGCTGTCAAATCTCTCTGGGCCTTTAGTTTAAATGTCATTTCTAGTCAACTGCAGGGATTTTTAAAGTGTTTCAGCATCAGCTTTTTCCTAGGGGTATATTGGATCTTTCAGAGAATTTATGTTCCTTAATAAAAGACAATCTACTGCCAAACCTTGTAAAATAGTCTCCCAGATAGTGTCATTTGTAAATGACTTGCATGAGAAAATATGCAACAATCTTTAATTGGTTTTCAAGTGGTAAAAAATGGACAAAGATTGTCGGGATAAGAGCTTTATGAATAAGAAGGCTAAATCCACAGGAAAATGATTATGGGATGCTCCTATAATCTTACTCACTGTAGGGAAGGGTTCCTTAAGAGTCAAAACTGTCCTAATTCCTCTAAAGTGATCCTAACAATAGGATTCAAATAATTCCACACTACACTGCATCCACACAAAAGACCATCAAGTTATGGTAAGCCTGGAAATGACCTTATAGGCATATTTGAATATCTTCTCTTTCCGTAACTCTTCCTAACACAGATAACTACATTATCCCTTTTATAAGATGCATGTCATAGAAGGGATCTTTCCTTTCTTCCCAAAATACTTTGGAATGGTTTCTGGAGTCATTAATGGAATCATTTTTTTCTTCACCCACGGAACCACAGACAAAGTTACCCTCTATTATTATAATTATTACAAAAACTATGTGCAGTAGTGATTCTCTTCATATATTCTAATTATTGTTTGCATTTGGAAATTAATATTGTTTATTTGAAGTCATCTCTCTTTTTTATGAACAGATTTTCCAGATGTTGATTCATATATTAGTTCCTTTCAGATACTGAATTCTGTTTTTATTAAAACTTTCTGTTACGCCTTAGTGTTCTATTTATTAATTTTTTTGATTATCTTTTCAAGCTTCTCCTTCCTTCCCTCTTTAGATTTATTCTGTTTTTAATTTTTTAGGTTATACAGTTGGAAGTATACTTTATTAATTATCCTATATGATATTATTTAAGTATATAAGACCATACACATTTATCAGAATATTACATTGTGTTCTACAGTTTTGATCTGTGGTATTTTTATTATTCTTTTGTTGCACTGTAATATTTATTTATTTATTTATTTATTTATTTATTTATTTATTTTTGAGAGAGAGATAGAGACAGCATGAGCAGGGGAGGATCAGAGAGAGAGGGAGGCACAGAATCCAAAACAGGCTCCAGGCTCTGAGCTAGCTGTCAGCACAGAGCCCGATGTGGGGCTTGAACCCACGAACCGTGAGATCATGACCTGAGCTGAAGTCGGACCGACTGAGCCACCCAGGTGTCCCTGCTGCACTGTAATTTTTACCATGGTTTAGTCTTCTACTAATGTCTACCATCGTTGTCATCTGGATTCCTCCTCTTATCTGCACTGCTGTTTGGACATTGTCTTTGAGGTTTATACTTGTGAAATTGTAGGGCTCCTCTCTCTGTTTCCTGTCCCTTGGACTGTTGTCTTCCATTGCCATGTGTCAAAGCTATTGTTTGAGATAAGGGGGTAAACCTTATGCTTTTTACCCTTTGAGAAACACAAATCACATCATAAGTTTAAAAAAAAATTAGCAGCACCTAAATGGCTCAGTCGGTTAAGCATCTGACTTTATCTCAGGTAAGGTAATGATCTCATGGTTTGTGAGTTTGAGCCCCACGTTTGGCTCTGCCCTGGCAGCGCAGAACCTGCTTGGGAATCTGTCTCTCCCTGTCTCTGGCCCTCTCCCGTTCACTCTCTCACTGTCTCTTCCTAAAAATAAGTAAAAAAATAATAAATAAACAAAATTTTTTAATTATTAAAAAATTAAACCCATCTGAAAGCCAAGAATGCATAGAAAACCAAAAGAATCCAAATAAAAAAGCATCAGCCCCTCCTGTTAGAGAAGAGACCACCTTGGCTTTTATCCTTAGATGAGCAGTGAATGAAGATAGGAACTGTGTTAGATGGGGATTAAAAACAAAACAAAACAAAAAAAACAACGATTCTTAACAAATGTTTAAGGGCCAAGTGCAGCCTAGCATGTTGTCTTTAGAAGCCCTAAAAGAACCACCTACAACTTTTCTATAAGAAACCTGTCTTGTGAGATTAGATACAATTGAACTATATACTCTATATGAGACACATTTTACCTACAAGGCACAGTGATGCTAAAAGTAAGTGGATGGAAAAAAGAGGTGATGCATACAGGAAAAATAAGAGATAAAAAGGCAAGAAGGGACATTAACCACATAAAATACATTACAAGAAGAATGTTGTTATTAGAGACAAAGCCAGCATTTCGTATGGATAAAAATGTTAATTCATAAGGAAGAAATAAATGTGTGTGGTCTTATAAGCATACTTGAAGGTACGTGGAGCAAAAATGTCAGAATTAAAGGGAGAAATCGCAAAACCTATGTAATGATTCAAGATGTTAGCAACAATGGTAGATAGAATTCTAGAAATTCCCAAGATTTTTGTCTCCTGGTTAACCAAACACTAATTTAGGTACTGGTATGAAGAGACTGCAAATCTAATAAAGGCTACTAATCAGCTAACTTTAAAATAAGAAGCTGGCTTCGATTGTCCAAGTGAGCACATTGCAATCTCATGAGACCTTAGAAGCACAAGAGGAAGACAGAATAGTCAGAGAGCTATGCCAGAAAAAGAAGACAGAGTAGAAATGACGCAGAAAGAGAAGTTGAAAAGATCTGAAGTGTGAGATGAGCTCTAAATGTCATTGCTGGCTTTCAAGACAGAGGAAGAGAGAGATGAATCAAGGAATGCCTGAAAACAACCTCTGAATGACAGCCAGCAAGGAAATGATGGAATCTCTGTCCTACAACTGCATGAAAATGAATTCTTCCAGCAACCTAAATGAGCATGGTAGTGGATTCATCCCCAGAGCATCCAGAAAGAAGCACAACCCTGGGATACTTTGGTCTTATGAAACCCAGCAGAGAAAAAGAGCAGTGCAGTGATGTGCCTGGATTTATGACCTACAGAACTGTGAGATAATACACAGATGTTGTCTTAAGTCTCTAAATTTGTGACAATTTTTACAGCAGCAATAGAAAATGAATTCAACATCCTTTCTAATTAAATGATAGAGCAGTTAGAGAAAAGAATCAGAAAATGCATAAAAAGTCTGTAAGATAAAACAACCACCTTGACCTAAATGGTATTTATGAAACAGCATATCAAAAACTTGCAGCAAACGCTACACATTCTTTTTCAATATATCTGGGATGTTTACCAGGATAGATCATATATGGCCCATAAAAAATAATAAACTTGAAGAGATTAAAATCATATACAGTATGCTCTCTGGATATAATAGAATTAAATTTGAAGTGAATAGCAATAAGATAATTAGAAAACTTAATTACTTGAAAATTAAATACAGACCTCTAGATATTCCATGGGTCAAAGAGGAAATTACAGGAACATTAGAAATATTTATAATAACAAAAATACAAAATAATCTATCCATAAAGGGAAATTTATAATGCTAAATATGTATACTAGAAAAGAAGAAATATCTAAAAATCAATGGCCTTATGATACAAGTTTTACCTCAACAAATGAGAGAAAAGGTAAACACATAGTAACTAGAAGAAAGGAAATAGTAAGGAACAGTAATAAAACTTAGGAAATAGAGGAAGTCAGAAGATTATTTTAAAGATCAATAAAATTAATTAGCATCTAACTGGTTTAATGTAAAAATAATACCTAAGAAAAAGGTTATCAATATCTGGAATGGGAGAGACTATAATAACAGATCCTATATGTTACATCCTGAATTACAGGATCATGACAAATACTAGAGGCTTTGGGAATGCCTCTAGAATGCCTCTAAAAATGGGAATATTATGCATAATTTACACACAAATTTGATGATTTAGACAAAAAGAAAGATTATTGAAAAACACACATTAGCAAAACTGATCCAGGAAGAGATTTAAAATAGAAATCTGAGTAAGTCTATCCTGATTAAATAAATTGAAAATATAATTAAAAGCCCTCTGTTTAAAAAAAAGTGAAAAAAAAAAACAAAACTCAAGGCACAAAATGGTTTTGCTGATGAATTCTATCAAACATTTAAAGTATAAGTAATGCTAATCTCAAAAACTCTTTAGAAAATAGACTTGAAGGGAACATTTTCCAACTCATTTTGTTAGCCTACCATTATAGTGATGCCAAAACCAGACAATGACATTAGAAGAAAAGAAAAAGAAAGCCCTAAGAAACAGATTTTAACATTTATTAAAATAACTTACTAAATGTTAACAAATCAATTTCCATAATTATATAATAAAAATACTGAACCATGACCAAGTGTGGTTCATCTTAAACATTCAAAAACAGTCTATAAACATTAGAAAATTAATCACTGTATTTAGCTAAATTAACAAAGTGATCATCTGAATAGATGCTAAAAAAAACATTTGACTGAATCTCTCAGTAAACTAGGAATTAAAGAGAACTTACTCAACGGATACCTAGAATCTACAAAAATAAAAGAATAGAGTATATAGTCATTCCTAATGTATAAAATCTGACTACCAAGAGTCAGGGGAAAATAACATATGGACATTTTCTCTCTACTTTTATTCACCATTTAACTGTAGTTCTGGGCCAAGACAATAAGATAAGGTTAAAAAAGGAAAGTCGAAACAAAAGTAAAACTGTTTTTTTTGCTAATGACATAACTGTTTATGTAGAAAACACTATGGAAGCTACCCAAAAAGCTGCCACATCTAATATATAAATGTAGGAAGGTTTCAGGATACAAGATAAGCATTCAAAACACACTTTAGAAATTGTATCTCATGATAGGTCCCCTCGGTGGCTCAGTCGGTTGAGCATCCGACTTGGGCTCAGGTCATGATCTCATGGTTCCTGAGTTGGAGCCCTGCATCAGGCTCTGTGCTGACAGCTCAGAGCCTGGAGCCTGCTTCAATTCTGTGTCTCCTTTTCTCTCTGCCCTTCCCTCACTTGTACTCTGTCTCTTTCTCTCTTAAAAATAAGTAAACATTAAGAAAAATTAATAAAAAATAAAATAAAAATTATATCTCATGATAAAAAATAGAAAACAAATTAAAGCTTAAGTATTAATAACACCAAAATAATTTATTTAGGAATAAATTAAACCAAAAATGTATAAGATTTATTGAAAGAATAATATAAATTATAAAGGAAATTTACAGGGACAAAGTAAATGGAGAGATGCATTATATTTGGGAACTGAAAGATTCAATATAGTTAAAAATGGACTTTTTTTTCACATTTATCTGTAGATGAAATTCAATCCCATTCAAAATTCTAGCAGGCTTTTTGGAAGAAATTAACAAGCTGATTTTAAAATGTTTATGTAGGCAAATGATCTAAAAAAGTCAAAACAATTTTCTAAAAGCAGGACAATTTAGAAGACTTATTTCCAAATGCAGTAATCAAGACAATGTAATCAAGATGCAGCATTGATGTAATAGGGCAATGGAAGAAAATAGAGTCCGGAAATAGACCTATACTTACGTGGCTAATTGAGTTTTCACAAAATTGCCAAAATAATTCAATAGAGGAAAGAAATCTTGTGAATAAATGGTACTAGGATAACTGAATATCCAGTGGGGGTTGAGGGTAGGGGTGAACCTCAACCCTTACCTCAAATCATCCATAAGAAAAAACTCAAAGCATGGATCTACCCATAATTAAAGCTTTTATATTTTTTAGTTTTATTTCCAGTGTAATTAACATACCTTGTTTTATATTAGTTTCAGGTGTACAATTTACTGATTCAACAATTCTATAATTACTCAGTACTCATCAACATAAATGTACTTTTAATCTACTTCTTCTATTTCACCCATCCCCCAACCCACTTCCTCTCTGGTAACCACCCATTTGTTCTCTATAGTTAAGAGTCTGTATGAGGTTTGTCTCTTTTTGCTGTTTAATTATTTTGTTTCCTAAGTTCCACATATGAGTGAAATCATATGGTATTTTTCTTTCTCTGGCTGACTTGTTTTGTTTAGCATTATATTCTCTAGATCCTTCTGTATTGTTGCAAATGGCAAGATTTCATTCTTTTTTATGGCTAAATAATATATACTCCAAATCTGTCTATATACATCACTTCTTTTTTATCCATTCATCTATCGATGGACATGGGCTGCTTCCATAATTTGGCTATTGTAAATAATGTTGCAATAAACATAAGAGTACATGTATCCTTTTGAATTGGTGTTTTTGCATTCCTTTCGTAAATACCCAGTAGTGTGATTACTGGAACATGGAGTAGTTTTATTTTTAATTTTTTGAGAAACCTCCATACTCTTTTCCACAGTGGCTGCCCCAGTTTGCATTCCCACCAGCGTGAACCAGGGTTCCTTTTTCTCCACATTGTCGCCAACACTTATATCTTGTGTTTTTGATTTTGACCATTCTGACAGGTGTGAAGTGATACCTCATTGTGGTTTTGATTTGCATTTCCCAGATGAAGAGTGAGGCTGAGTATCTTCTCATGAGTCTGTTGCCCATCTGAATGTCTTCTTTGAAGAAATGTCTGTTCATGTCTTCTACCCATTTTTTAATTGGATTATTTGTTGTTCTGATATTAAATTGTATAAGTCCTTTATGTATTTTGGATACTAACCTTTTATTAGGTCATTTGCTAGTATATTCTCCTATTCGGTACATTGCCTTTTAGTTTTGTTGATTATTTCCATCACTGGGCAGAAGCTTTTTATTTTGATATTGTCCCAATAGTTTATTTTTGCTTTTGTTTCTTTTGCCCAGGGAACCTATCTAGAAAAAAGTGCTATGGCTGATGTCAAAGAAGTTACTGCCTGTGCTTTCTTCCAGGATTTTGATGATTTCCTGTTTCACATTGAGGTCTTTTGAATTTATTTTTGTATATGGTATAAGAAAGTGGTCCATTTTATTCTTTTGAATTTAGGTGCCCCGTTTTCCCAGCACCATTTGTTGAAAGGACTATCTTTTCCCCATTGGATATTCTTGCCTCCTTTACTGAAGATTAATTGATTATATAATCATGGGTTTATCTCTGGGCTCTCTGTTCCCTATTCTGCTCATTGATCTATGTGTCTGTTTTGTGTGTGTGTGTGTGTGTGTGTGTGTGCCAATACCATACTGTTTTGATTTCTAAAGTGATTACATTCTATGTGAACATATGGGAGAAATATTACTGTAATTGGGATAAAGAAAGGTTTCTTAAAGAGGTCACAAAAAAAAACAGCTATTGAGAAACATATAAATAGGGGCACCTCAATGGCTCAACTGGTTAAACATCCAACTCTTGATTTTGGCTTAGGTCATGATCTCACAGTTTGTGAGACTGAGCCCCACACTTGGGGCTTGGGATTCTCTCTCCCTCACTTTCTGCCTCACCCTCCCTTTCTCTCTCTCTCTCTCTCTTTCTCTCTTTCTCTCTCTTTCAAAATAAATAGACTTAGAAAATAAAAACCTAACTAAATTTCACCAAAATTAAAAACATATTCTTTTTTTAAAGAAAATGTTTTGTTTTTTTAATTGAGAGAGAAACAGAGCATGAACAAGAGAGGGTCAAAGGAGAGGGAGACACATGGGGTGCCTGGGTGGCTCAGTCCGTTGGACATCCGACTTCAGCTCAGGTCATGATCTCACAGTTTGTGGGTGCGAGCTCTGCATCGGGCTCTGTGCTGACAGCTAGCTCAGAGCCTGGAGCCTGTTTCAGATTCTGTGTCTCCCTTTCCCTCTGACCCTCCCCTTCTCACGCTGTCTCTCTCTCTCTCAGAAATAAATAAAAAACGTTAAAAATTTTTTTAAAAAAAGAAAGAGGGAGACATAGAATCCTAAGCAGGCTCCAGGCTCCAAGCTGTCAGCACAGAACCCAACGCGGGGCTCAAACTCATGAACAGCAAGATCATGACCTTAGCCAAAGTTGGCCACCTAATGGACTGAGCTACCCAGACACCCCAATTGTATGTTTTTAAAACATACAATTAATAAAATGAAAAGCAAGCCACACTGGGAGAAATTATTTAAAAAAATACTTCTTGCAAAAGGCTCAAATCTAGAACATATAAAGAATATTTACAATAATATAATTAGACAACTCAAAAAAAAAAAAAAACCCTGGGCAAACAACTTAAACAGACATTTCAAAAAGAATATATACAAATAACGAATAAGCACATGAAAAATTACTCAGCATGATTATTCATCAGGGAGATGGAAGTTATAACCATATCTCTTATGTCAATAGATGTAAAACAGCTATTAAATAAATTTGAACCACCATTAATGATGATATTTGTTAGCAACCTAGAGTAAAAGGAAACCTACTCACCTTTGTAAGTGGAATTTATTAGTATCATAAAGTTAAAAAAAAAGGCAATGGCACTTACTCATATCACTTCAATACATGAAGTTCTATCAGGGCAATAGTCAAGAAAAAGAAAATATAATGCATACACATTGAAAGGCATAGAACTGTTTTACTTTGAACATGCTTGCATATGTAGGAAATTTTAAGACATTTATTTTCGAACTCATTAAAATAAGTGAATTTAACAACTTTGCAAGATACAAAGTCAATATAAAAAATTGCAGTTCTTGGTGACAGCAATGAACACTTTTGGAAAATGAAATTTAGCATATATATCATTTATTATATTAACTAAAGTAATAAAGTGTAAGGTTCATTTTTACCCAAACTGAATAATGTGCTATTACTTCAATTTCTGTTTACCACTGGGGCTTTCTATTTTCAGTACAATGTGCTGTAGACTTCATGGGAGCTAGTGTCTTCAATGTAAAACATTAAACTCCGTGAGGTTATAGGTCTACAGTGGAACAATATTTTTTTTATTTCTACTTCAGAATGTACTTATATTTTAAAGGTTTTCTAGATTACTCTCCGTCTACTGCCCCTGACATTCTTCTACTTGGTTTGGCATTTTTGGAAATTCCTCAGCACATCATAAGGTATGATTCTTCATCCCTCAAGCAGGCAGGCAAAAATTATAGTATTACAACAAAGTATACAGAAAATGGAAATTTCAACTACTAACCAATAAGCATGATGAAATGCACTTAGTAAAACAGATTAACCAAGCAAAATCAGAGTCTAGACTAAATATAAAGAAAATATTGCCAGTTCTTAAAGTGTATCATTCATTACATGAAAATAGGGATCTGGACATTTTTACTGCCATAAAATTATGATTGGTACATAGTTCACATGAAAAGATACTTCATACCCATAATTTGTTTTAACAATATGCCTAATAGCATTTAGATTTGTCTGTGAAACCTGGTACATCTTAGTTGGTTCTATTTTATTTGCCATATATTAGTATTTCAAATGTTTTTCTTATGCTGATTTTTCTCCCCAATTCAGTTGTAAATTTCTCCAGTGTAATGGATAAGTCTACTTTTGCCTTCATATTTCTCCTAGCAGTAGGTGTTCAATAAATGTTGGCAATGAGTTATAATACAAAGAAAATTGATCAGAGATCAACTACCAGACTGCCTTTTTAAAGTCTTTTCCAATTTGTTTTGAAAAATGAAAGAATTCACTAACTAAGATGGTCTAATGAATTATACTCTTAAAAACTTCTTATAAACACATCTCAAATTCTATAGTCATACCTTACTCCAAAAGACCTGAGAGTATTGTCCAATAATGCTCCCATTCATATTTGGCAAACTGAGTGCTTGTTAACCTTAGTTTCAGATTCAACAAGCATTATAATCGACCTCCTTGAGCCAAATGCTTTTTAGGTGATATTTTGTTTAATCCCATCACAACTGTGTGAAGTAAAGGATGAAAATATCACCCATTTTAAAGATGAAGAATGTGAAACCTAGTGAGGTTAAATAACTCATTCAATTTATTACAACTAGCATAGAAAAGACCTTCAAAATTGGGCTCTCTGACTTGCTACTCAATAACATTCTATAGTCTGATGGGCTGAACTGATTGAAAGGTGAGCAGATCAAAGCAGAAAATAATTTGTAGGCATTCACTCTTTCTCTATGTATACATAGTATATGCATATATGAACTACATATATACAACTATATAATATAAATATCAACTGTATTCTCTCTCTATATATATACACACACTATATATATATTCAGGTTAAGTAGAGGGAAAAACTTAAGGTTTTTTTGGGAAATTTTATCCCAGGAAATAAATAAATATGTTCTGGTATTAAATTTCCTTAAAATCCTAAGAAGATAATGGAAAATTTTCTCTAGAAACAAACCATTAATAGTGAAGCTGTTGTGAGGATTAATTAATTAGATAATATAAACTATATTTATAGGGTTTCCTAAATAGTATAATTCTTAGCCACCTTATTTAAAAAAATTTTTTTTAATTTTATTTTAGAGAGATAGAGAGAGCACAAGCAAGGGAGAGGGGCAGAGGGAGAAACCCAAGCATGCTCCACACTCCACATGGAGCCTGACAGAAGACTTGATCTCACCACCCTGGGATCATGAGCCCAGCTGATATCAACAGTCAGTCACTCAAACAACTCAGCCACGCAGGTGCCCCTTTAGCCACCTTATTAAAAACAATACAACCTCCTTTAAGCTACTTATCTCTTCTTGTTTTATTTTAATTTCATGTTTCATTGATCTTTTATCATTTCTTACTATCTCATATAAACAGTAATTTATTTATCTTGCTTATTCATTAGATTTGTAAGCTCTATGATGGGAAATGGTTTAGTATCATTGTTTTTATCCTATATAACAAAATCTACCATAGTACCAAACATATTTTATGTTCTCTTTTTCTATAGATATAGATGTAGATACAGATAGATAAAGATGACATAGATCTCTCTCTCTTTATATATATACATATATATATATAAATATACACACATATATACACACACACATATATATAAAGAGAGAGATATATAGATATAGACAGATAGATACATATGTAGATATACATATACATATATATACAAACACACACACATACGTAATTCTCAAGTTATCTGTTTTTGTCTCTTGCTCTAACTTTCTCTCTATATATGTGCATGTGACAAAGTGAGTAAATAGGTGAATGTGGGATTACATTCTTTTCAGGAAAGAAGTCTAATTGTACGAACCTTTAAGGAGTGCTTTTCTCGCAACCATGAAACTAAGGAGAAAGATGGACATATTCTTCAGTCTTGCTGGCTAATACAGATGGAGCAAGAGAGAATTAATCTCCTGAAGCTAAGAGCATCAGAGAGTGCTCTGAGTCATAGTAGTTCTTACTGTTTAGTGACCTTAGTGCTTCTGGGAAGTCATTTATTCTTCCTCAATACTTCACTCTTTGAGAGTTAACCAGCAGCCACTGAACAGTAGCAAAATACTCAAGTGTACTCACTCCATAATTGCTGACTTTTTCTACCTACATCAAGCTTCTGATAACCAAATATGGTGTGAGGAGATAAAGAATAGATTAACCCTAAAGAATTGTTTTATACACTTTCCCTGATAGTGAATGAATGGATCAAGATAAGCAAAGAGTTCTGGAAAGCTCTTAGAGAGGCATCCTTGGGATGCTTTAAATTCACATAGATTCAGAGATGGTAAATGATTACAGAGTCAAAAGCAAAGACAATAAATTGAATATTCATCTTAATTGTTTTCCAGTTTTTCTGTTTGGTAAATATTTATAATTTAATTATATAAATATAGGATATAAATAGTATTCATAATGCTGGTATTTTTATAAATAAAATGCACAATATGGTCTCATCACAAAATCATTTCATCTATTTTTTCTTGATTTCTCTTTGCTTTAGGATATCTAAAATGATGTTCACCAAATGGTTATGGTAGATGTTTCTTCATTATGGTTATATTAATGACTTTTAATTGTGTCATTTATATTTATAGTTTGATAAATGTTTTACAATGGTCAAGTACATTATTCCAGTATAAATAATGCTGTTATTCTTAAAATAACAAAGAGAGTAAGTTTAGAGCCAATCATATTTTCTGATTCTAAAACAAAGCAGCTCTAATAATAACAGTAACCAGCAATGGCAGTAATAATGCATGGGAGTAAAATTTTAAGCAGTTTTTCCTTTGAGAACACTTATACAAAAGCAAATTGTATGTTGTACTACCATAAAGAATGAATGGGTGCGGTGCAGAGTGACAGAGAGTCTAATTTATTGATTACTTTAGTAGTTTAATAAATAGACTCTATAGATTATGGAGAATCTAATATATATTTCTTCCAAATATTTATCGAGTGAACAATAAAGTACCAGAAGCTAAAGGAAATACAGAAATGAATAAATCTCAACTCTGCCATTAACAGATACAAAATTCAATGGGAAATTTAAGGCCTGTTCAAAATGTATTATAAATAAAGTAGATGTAGTACAGGGAAGGAAAAAATCATATGTTGCCAAGAGAGTTTGGAAAAATAGGATAAAGTTATATTGGGATGAGTCAGGGAATGTCAATAACTAAAAAAGAAATTAATTGTAAATGGAAAGTCTCTGTATATATTATACATATATGATATGTAATATATACATAGTTTTCTATGCCAAGTTCATTGTATTATTTTTCATAGTTTTCAACTAGTGCTGTAATAAATAACCACAATTTTGGTGGCTTAAAACAACTCTAATATAGTTACTGAAAGTTTAGTAGGTTAGAAATCCAACGAAAGACTCATTGAGTTACAACCAAAGTGTCAGCAGGACAAAAACTAGGGGATAATCCATTTCACTGTCCTTTCCAGCTGCTAGAGACCTTCCACTTCCTTTGGTTCATGGCCTTCTCCTTCCATCTTCAAAGCCAACAACATTGTGTCTCTCCAACCATTCTTTTTTCATAATCACAGTATTCTCCTGTCACCAGCCAGGGAAAGTTTTTTGATTTAAAAGCCCGTTGAGCCCAGCCAGATAATCCAGGAAAATCTTCCCAATTCAAGGTCCTTCATTTAATCACCTCTGCAAAGTCTTTTTTGCCAAATAGGTAACACATTTTTAAGATCTGAGAATTGAGACATGGACATTATTTGGAGCCATTATCCTGCTTACCACAGTCTACCCCTGGGTCCCAAAGATTTGTTTGTGTCCATCCAGCATGAAAAATATATTCGTCCCTATTCCACGGTCTCCATAGACTTAATCCATTGAAGCACCAAAGTCCACACATTCATCTAAATTGCACCGCATCTTATCATCACAATCATCCAGATTGTGTTAGGCATGAGTGAAACTTTGGATATGATCTCTCCTGGAGGACAGTTTGTAAACCTGTTAAAGCTCAGGAAACAAGTTATATGTTCCTAAAGTACAATGGTAAGACATGCATAGGATAATGATGATAGATATTCTGAGTCAGAGAAATTACTCCTGTCTTTTAAAAATGTCCCTTAACCTTAACCCATATTTTAAATTTAATATTGAGAACCATATGCTCCCCTGATAATGAGTCATAGAACAAACCCAAATGTCATGCTTTTAGCTGAAAAGTAAGGATAACTGGATATATCAGTACATTTTCTGGTGATTTTATATAAAGAGCCTGCCACAGCCCACAAAAACAATCAGTTGCTATTTGAGGCCCTAATGAAGAAAATACTTTTCCAGTTTCAGCATGAAGAAAACATGGCAAGCATGGCTCCTTTTATTTTATTTTATTTTATTTTTTACATAGGAATAGCTATGAGTTCCCAATAGGGTAGCGGGAGGTAAGATGGAGCTAGCAAAGTTGCTTCTGTGGTTGAAACAGAATGTGGAGATTTTGATTTACATAAATCTTGGTCATATTTAATCCTTTTGGAACTACGGTTGAGAAATTGCTGCCTCTGCTCCGATAATAGTTGTAGCAATAAAATATCAATAAAACTTTCTAAGATGCAGTGGGCCAGAGCAGGCGTTTTCTTCTTTGTTACGACAGAATGCTGAAGTCCTATAAGGGTACTTCACATACTAATAAATCACGTATTAGAGAATAATATTACGTTTTATACACTTATATATGATATAGTACTAGCATAGGCAACATCCTAATTTCTTCCATATATCTACTGCATTACAGAGTATGCAATTATATTTATACAAAATCCGTTTATAACTAAAATAAATTCTGCATCTATAAAATGTAATAAATAAAAAGACCACAGTTTGGCCTCTTCCTGTAATTCTTTTTTTTTTTTTTTTTGGTAAGTTTATTCAATTTATTTTTGAGAGAGAGAGAGAGTACAAGGGAGGGGTGGAGAGAAAGGGAGAGAGAGAGAATACCAAGCAGGCTCTGCGCTGTTAACACAGAGCCCAATTTAGGGCTCGAACTCACGAACCATTAGATCATGACCTGAGCTGAAATCCAGAGTTGGACACTAAACACGCTGAGACACCGAGGCACCCCTTCCTCCAATTCTGAACCTCCTTATTCCACAAAAATGCCTGTCACTATTAGAGTTACTCCTTCACAGGGAGTCTAGCTCACCCTTCTGCCTGAGAGGAGAGCAAAGTGCTCCCTCTAGGGACTGGCAGAATATGAGGTCTTTCTTCTGTTAAGAGGATTCTTCCTTTATCCTCAGCCTCCATTAACCGACTTCTACAAGCATCTGAGAAAATTCCTTTCTCTGAGGCATAGAAATTGCTTTAACTATTTGCCATGGGTTTCTACTACTTTCAGTGTTAGGCTGAGCTACACTGAGAAATACTAAAATGCAATGCATGAATGTGTCTGGCAGAAATATGACTGACCCTTCATCCTGATACCCTCCTGCAGCTTTAAGAAGCCATATGCTCTCTATTCCTCTCCTGCCTCCTTTCAAATAAGGCTCCTCTCCCAGTTGAGTTTTATCACCTCATTAGTTACAAATGAAAACTCAATTTCTCAGGTTCCAAATATGAAATTTAAACATGGAAGAGCAATATGAATAAATAAAAATTAAATTATTTTGATATTCGGCATAAAAAATTCTGTCTAAGCCATTAGCCCATTAATGGGTAGGAAGAGAGTGTTCTTACATTTTTAGGACATTAGATAAAATTCTAATAAAGGTAATAAAACTAGAAGCTTCCACACATCTTAGGAAAATGGAGCTGTGCTGCAGCAAATTCACTCTTATTGGCTGAAAACTGCCAAAAAGAACTTAAATTCATGGGGTACCTGGATGGCTCCATCGATTGTGTCTGACTTGGTCTCATGGTTCATGGGTTTGAGCCCTGCTTCGGGCTCTGTGCTGACAGCTAGCTCAGAGCCTGGAGCCTGTTTCAGATTCTGTGTCTCCATCTCTCTGACCCTCCCCTGCTCATGCTGTCTCTCTCCCTCCCTCAGAAAAAAATAAAACATTAAAAAACATTTAAGAACTTCAGTTCAGGTTATGCACCGAAATTTTCCTCCTGAAGATCAACAGGTTCAGCCTGAATTCCCAAGCATTCTCCTGGCTATATTACTTTTCTTCATGCTGTATTATTTTTCCTTCAGATTCATCTATAATGTTGACTTTTAAAATGTAAATTCAAGTTGTGCTAAAGATACTTGCTGTTAGTAGCAGCAGGCAATTTCTTAATGGATTTTTTAAGTTTATCAGATTGTCAGTTGTCTTCTGAATAGAATTGGATCAACTTTCATTCTACTTTAAGTAGGTATGTACTGGTGCTACTATATCCTTATTGGTGTTTTTCTTCTAGTTGATGCATATTCTGTCTCTCAGCTGCTGAATCACCATTATATGGTTACTACCCTTAGGATGACTTCATAACAGATCTCTTCATTCTGTCTTTTATGGTTTACACTGAAACAGTTTATTATTTTTTTAATTTTTAAAAATTTACTTATCTGTTTGAAAGAGAGAAAGAGTGTGGGTATACAAGTGGGGGAGGGGCAGAGATAGAGGGAGAGGGAGAATTCCAAGCAAGCTCTGCACTGTCAACACAGAGCCCAATGCGGGACTTGAACTCATGAACCATGAGATCATGACCTGAGCTGAAATAGAGAGTCAGTGGCTTAACTGACTGAGATACCTAGGCGCCCCTCTGGAACAGTTTATTTAAGATAATAATAATAATTCAAACATTAGCACAGAAGACAATCTATATGCTCAAACTACTATATATATATATATATATATATATATATATGAAACTATAGCCGGGGTTTTTGCCCACATATACTATTGCTAGAGAAGATTGCCCTCTGCTGTTAAACATTTGTGACTTTCTAGTAGAGTTCATTGGATTCTAGTAGACTTCTTGAAACTTTAATATTCAGAGATCCTCCCGGTAAATAATATTCCTCACAAAAGGAACATATTATTAACAACTGTAAAAATGCTAGATAATGAGTTAAGTCCTTTCTTTAACCTCATAGATAACATGGTTTGTGTCCTCTTTCTAGCACCAGCTTTCATTGTACTGTCCAAATAATGTACACTTCTAATGACATTGGTAAATACTCCTAAAGGTTAATATCGTTTCAAAACCCGATTAATATATTGAACCAAACTCAAATATATTTCAGTAAAGCTTTACTTTTGGCCTTTGTTAGAAGGATCCTACCACACTACCAGTCAAGAGAGCCAAAGACCCCAAAATGAATTTGGATAACATCTAAGTGGTTGAGTTTTTTTCTCTGATTTTGTTGCTGTAAGATTATGTAATTTCTTGACTTTTGAGAGATGGTATGGCCAAAAATTTATAGGTGAAGATATTAATTTCTCACTGAGAAGTCAGGAAATGATAGTTGAACACGTGGGAACAAACCTTTCTGCTGCCATGCTGTGATGAATTGGAGGTTGATCAAGCTTGCTTGGTAATGCGGCAGTAGGGGAATGAGAAACGGGATGTCAATTCCAATAACAGTTAACTAGAATGATTACAAATGTCTATAATGTCACATTAAAGTTGACATGGTTTTTACTACACTTGGCGTAGAGTCACAGAATTTGTCCTGTGTTGCTTCCAAACTTTAATAGAAGCTTTGAGGTGTGCTTATTTTGCAATCTGCAGACTCAGTGTAAATTTATTGGTCACATCAGGTATGTCACAAATCAAATGTGAAAATATCCATGATTAGGTCTTTTTGTAGCACGTAGACTGGAATCTTTAATGCACTCATTTCTTAAAAGTTAGAAGGAATGAATGAAATTATTCTCCCAACTAAGTATTTTATAGATGCATTTTGAACCCATTTATTTCCCATTTGTTCCTACCTAAAAAGAGGATATTTCAAAATATACCTTTTTTCCCAAAATATTGACTTGCCTTCCTTCAGTAAGGTTCTTTGTGCTGACTTCACACTGTAATGTTAAGAAATCTTGACAAGATACTTCTCATTTGCATTTTAACTAAAGAGATACCCGATTAATTACATGTAATGGTTCCTTTATTTTTGTTCAGGGAACAGAAGAATAACAGTGAATGTTTTATGGTCATCTCAAATAAGTTGTAGAGCAAGTTCTTAAACTCATGTTTCTTATGTTATAGTATTCTAGGTTCTGAAAATCTCTCTATAGCTTTAAATGTAGACTTGCTAGAAAAAAATAAGTATTTGCTTGACTGGAACTTTATTTCAAGTTTAATTTTCAATGGAATAAAAGTTTGCCTGTTCTCTGAGTGCTATTTTTTTTTCACTTTGTGTATATTTTCAGTATTTGTATCTTCTGTGTAGATGAAGATGAGTTGTTATATTTGCTATTAGAATTAAGGTGAAAATTTGTTATGATGTAACAATAATTTGTTTAATATGCATTTTTCATTATAAGAGGAAAAAAACTAAACTATGAAAGATAATCTATGCCCAGCAACAGCTTACAATTTGCTCTGGCAATAGGATATAAAAGAGAAAAATGGATATGAGTATTAAAATAATAGAATATGTATATGATTAAATATTAAAAGAGGGGCGCCTGGGTGGCTTAGTCGGTTGAGCTTCCGACTTTCTCTTAGGTCATGATCTCGCGGTTCGTGGGTTCGAGCCCCGCGTCGGGCTTTGTGCTGACTGCCAGCTCAGAGCCTGGAGCCTGTTTCGGAGTCTGTGACTCCTTCTCTCTCTCACCCTCTCCTGCTCACGCTGTCTCTCTCTCTCTCTCTCTCTCTCTCTCTCTCTCTCTCTCCTAGAAATAAATAAAAAACATTAAAAAGATATTAAAAGAAAAAAACATGAAGAAGCGGTTTTAATGGTTTGGCTTAATATTCCAAAAAAGAACTTTTGATAATGATGCATTTCTTCACACATTTTTTTTTAATTTTAATGTTTATTTTTGAGAGAGAGAAAGAAAGAGAGAGAGACAGAATCCGAAGCAGGCTCCAGGCTCTGAGCTGTCAGCACAGAGCCTGATGCGAGGATCGAACTCACAAGCTGTGAGACCATGACCTGAGTTGAAGTCAGACGCTCGACCGACTGAGCCACCCAGGTGCCCCTCCTCACACAGTTTTTAGACACTGAAATTTTTTTTATAAATTTAACTGATTTGAACTTTTATATTTATGTATATATAAGTAAAATTTAACATTATATTTGCTATGACTGTAAGGCTCTAAATTTAAAAACTAATTAGGGTTATGTTATTGTTTTAATTGCTTTTAAAGTAGAACTGATGAGGGGCACCTAGATGATTCAGTCAGTTAAGCATCCGACTTTGGCTCTGGTCTTGAACTCCATAAGTTCAAGCTTCAGGTCAGACTCTGTGCTGACAGCTCAGAGCCTGGAGCCAGCTTCAGATTCTGTCTCCCTTTCTCTCTGCCCTTCATCTACTCACGCTCTGTCTCTCTGTCTGTTTCTCAGAAAATAATTTTTTATATTAAAAAAATAGGACTGATGAAAAACAAAACTCGATTAGAAAATTTGTTGATTATTAAACATAGAAAATAAAATATTGAAAATGTTTCTTTTTAAGATTAAATTTGTTTTATAGTATTTTATATAAATATAGAAGTATGATTTATTGCTAACAGAACAGTTCAGCATCAATGCATATGTTTTTCTTTCTATGTTTTTGTTACTTACATTTTAAGTGCTTGAAAGCCTCTGTATATAAACAAGTAGTGGAAGTGGCAAGTTATTTGGTGTGGTGATGTTGTTCAAGTATTTAAACCCTTTCCAAATTATATACCAAAAATCAAGTGTCGTTTTTCAATCAACATATCTAAATGGTAGTTCATCTGAAAATTTGAATTTTCCTTCAGTTTTCTTTAAATCAATGAATGTGATTAAAGTTAATTAAAGATGCTAAAGCTGTTTTCTTTATTCCTGTATATCCGCTACTCTTTTTTTTTTTTTTTAATTTATAGGAGAGAGAGAGAGAGACAGCGTGAGCAGGGGAGGGTCAGAGAGAGAGGGAGTCACAGACTGAAACAGGCTCCAGGCTCCGAGCTGGCAGTCAGCACAGAGCCGACGCGGGGCTCGAACCCACGAACCGCGAGATCATGACCAAGCGAAAGTCGGACGCTTAACCGACTAAGCCACCCGGGCGCCCCCCGCTACTCTTTTTAAGAGGTACCTTGTCTATGGAGTTAAAAAGAGCTGAACAGGCATTTGAAACCACCTCATAAAATTGGAAGTATTTAAGGAGTTTTACCTTTTTTTTTTTGTTAATGCTTATTTGTTTTTTGGGACAGAGACAGCATGAATGGAGAGGGGCAGAGAGAGAGGGACTCACAGAATCTGAAGCAGGCTCCAGGCTCTGAGCTATCAGCACAGAGCCCAATGCAGGGCTCAAACCCACGGTCTGTGAGATCATGACCAGAGCTGAAGTCAGATACTTAACTGAGTCACTCAGTTCTAAGCTTATAGAAACTTGGAGGGTCTGTCTCATAGATAAGCCATTCTTCTACAGGTGCTGGGAGATGCAATAGTTAATGTCTTGCAAATAGAATTGTTAGTGCCCTCGCTATTCCACATTATGGTACTGTATACTTGAATTTGTTTTGAAAACATCCTAATTGCATTTTATATTTTCCACTTCATTTGCCTTGCTTCATCGCGCCGGGGAGAATCATGAAGCCTTCCAAGATGGATGGTTCCTTCATTAAAGGAGGCTTCTCAGACAGCAGTACTTCATCTTGTTTTTGTTGTTGTTTGACCCTCAATGCAGGATAGGAGGATTCTTGATGAGTAAGAGTCATACTTCTCTTCCTTAGAGTAAGAGAAGGCAATTATGAAAAAGGAGTTGTGAATGGACCCGATATGTCTTACACACAAGGAAATTCTCATAAGATCAATTTCCATGAAAATTCATGTACATTATGAATCCGAGCAATGTATCCATAAAATCCTTCCTGCTGCACACACCACTATTAAAACGGCTGATATAAGGCATGTAAATATACATAAAATATTATATTAATATTTATTAATTATTAATAATATACTAGCATAAACATATAAAAGGAGTAAATCTGAATAGGGTGTGATGTCAATAAAGGCCCCTAAAGGGAATGTAGAGACTGGTTTGTACCGATAATGGTGAGTAGGCATTTGGCAGCCAAATAGTTGAGGACAGGGTCCTCTAAACTTTGATAAATACAGCAAAGACTTTTAAAATCAAAAGACGTGGCATTTGGGGGAGAATAAAGAGAATAACTTAGCTACAGTAAAGAACTTTCTTAGAGAGTTTAAGAAGTATGATTAGGGAGGGGCACCTGGGTGACCCAGTTGCTTAAGTGTCAGACTCTTGATTTTGACTCAGATCATGATGTTAGGGTTCCTAAGATGAAGACCAGCATCTGATCCTGCACTGACGCTGCAGAGCTTGCCAGGGATTCCCTCTCTCTCTCTCTCTCTCTCTCTCTCTCTCTCTTTCTCTCCAGCTCTCTCTCAAAATAAATAAATGAACATTAAAAAAATCAAGTATGATTAGAAAGTTCCTTTGTACCTTGAGTTAGAGAAGGCAGTGCTTAAATTTTATCATGCAGAAAAGTACCTTTCTCAGTGTAAACTTTGGCCCACCTGCTTTAGAATCACTTGGGAGTGACACTTAAAACCCAGTCTTGATCCTGATACCAGTCCTTCTCAAAAAGCAATACAGTGTCTTGCATCTGTATTTAAATCAAGTACTGGGGACACCTGGGTGGCTCAGTCACTTAAGTGTCCTACTTCTCCTTAAGTCATGCTCTCATGGTTCCTGAGTTCCAGCCCCACATCAGACTCTACGCTACGCTAACAGCATGGAGCCTGCTTTGGATCTTCTATCTTCCTCTCTCTCTCTCTTTCTGCTCCCCCTCCTCAAAAATGAATAAACATTAAATCAAGTACTGAGGTGATATTTTTATAGCATAAAAATGATACCCCCTGCAGTACGTGTTGGAGAACACTGAGTGAAATGGAGCCTGGACAAACGATATGACAGAAATTTTGGGGCTGCATTAACTGAACTAGTTAATTTCTCTCTAGAAGTTAGGTCAGTCCAGGGAGGCCTCAGGTTTTACATCTGAGTGACTGTAAAATGATGATGTCCTTGGCAGAGGGAGGCCAGGGTTAGAAAATAATGAGTTTCCTTGTTTATGTGGTTATCACTTTTATCATACTCTAACTTTATTTCCATTTGAACTTAAACTTGCGGTAAGTTAATCATTCAATTACTCATACGTGGGTCTTTTAGATTCCCTGTCTGTCATTTGTATTTCTCGGAACAGAAAAAATAAAACCATCCAATTTCAATCGAACCAAAACACAGCAGAGTATCAGGTTAAATATTATTTTACAGCCTATTATATGTAAGCATTGTATCTTTCTGATATTTTGTTAAACACTCCAGAAAGTATAATGCAACTTGCTTCCCCTGGAATAGTTGAGAAATACACTACTCATCCTTTCTTCTAAATCTGCTACCATTTGATTTGGCCTTTCACTGACCTTAATTTCTCTAGGAACAGGTTCTTGTGGAAATGCTTCATGTCAGGTTTGCTCAAGGAAGGAGACAAGGAAGAAAAAAATTGTAATAAAGGTTTGGTAAGGAACTAACTGACATTAAAATGACCTATTTCCTTCAAAATCTTGATTATTGGCTAGGAAACCCAGGAAAATAGTGGAAAATAACATAAAGGATGATAGAGAAAAAAGAAAGAAAAAAGAATGAAGACTAATTTTTATTCTTCCCATTCCTTATTTTTAACTCAAGGGGAAAAGTAAATTTTCTCTAAAGAAACAGGTATTGTGTAAAAGAACTCATTTCCTCAAACCCCAAGAGCAAATGGATGCAGATCCTCAGACACCTGGGTGTCTCAGTTGGTTAAACATCTGTCTTTGGCTCAGGTCATGATCTCACAGTCTGCAAGTTCCAGCCCCACATCTGGCTCTGTGCTGACAGCATGGAGCCTGGAGCCTGCTTCAGATTCTGTGTCTGCCTCTCTTTCTGTCCCTCCCCTGCTCATGCTCTGTCTTTCTCTCTCATGTAAATACGTTAAAAAAAAACTCGTTTTAAAATGTGTGCAAATCCTGCTTTATAAATAGCTCAAATATTAATTATCCTTCTTACCAACTTTAAGATCTTTAATTTGATGTCTGTACACTGTGGTGGTGGTGGTGGTGGTGGTGATGTTTTGTTTTTGTTTTCTGTTTTTTGTGAGGGTTTTTTTTTTGGTGTTTTAGGAGAGTCCCTCAGTTTTTACTCCCACTTTGTCCTTTTGTATATATGGCTTAGTTGTGATAGAGATAGAGATAAAGAGGGAGTTAGGAATAGTCAAGGCCACGCCTAATGGGACTCCGAGGCTTACACCTTAGAACAGTGCCGCTGACTCAAAAGCGAGATTCCAAACACAGGTGATATTAAATGTGTATCTGATTGGGGTGAGGATTTCTGTCCCCAAAGATTCTACCAGGGGATAGCACATGGCAACACAAGTCTCTATTACGTGGTGGAAATACTCAAAGAGTTTTATTAATGTTCAAGATTGTGTGTAGTAGATGGAATGGAATCCCAGGATGTTGAAATACAAGAAGCTAGTGTGGGGGGGGAGGGGGGAAACGGACCCGTGGGGCCAAGGCAAAGTCAGCATCCCCAGGCAGAGGGCTAGCAGAATTCAACTTGTACCTGGGAACCAGGCTGAAAAACATCAGGGGATAAATATTATGTCTTACTCTGTTTTATATCCCTAGTTCCTGGAACACAGTAGTAATCCCTGTCAAATATTTGAAAGAACAGGTGATAAAAAAAATAAACAAAAACAGACATAGACTAGGCTCACATATGAATGGTTACAACAAAGGCTAAAGGCTACTGTATATGTTCATGGTTTGGTCTTATCCAGGCATAGTATGATTTGGAAATTAGACCTACTGACAGAAGGAAAAGAAAGATAAATTTCAGAATCCACTGACTTGCCAGACGGAGGTTCCATGTGTATCTCCTACTTTAGCCAGTACCCAGAGCTAAAGACCTCATCTGCAACAGATGTACTAATTGGAGAATCAGGAACTGATATATCAAATTCTGGGTCCTTCATGAATCTATTACATATACAAATATTTGTACTTTCTAGATCCATATAGCTGTCAATGTGCATCCATTATGACCTGCTTGAAATAACTTTATTTGTGCAAATGATTAAGAAAGGATTTCCTTCAGACAAAAAGAAAATTGCCTTATATTGAAGTCTTTGTAAAGGGTCTCATGGGATAGAAAGCTTCTCAAATAAAACACTACTATTGATCTCTGCAGGCCCCTTGGCACACAGTGTGCTCCTTAGACCTCAGTATCAGTATCATCTGGGAACTGATTGGGAAGGCAGAGTCTCTGGCCTTCTCCACCCTTATGGAATGAGAATTTGCACTTTAATGAGATCCTTAGAAAACCTGCATGCATGTTAAGCTTTGAGAAGCAATGGCAATGTTAGGCTTAGATGTTTATAGTAATATTCTGTCTAAATCAACCAGGAGGCAAAGAAATGCAAATGGAGATGAAGTTTATTTCTTTTTCTTCAGGGTTATAACTTCACAATTGAAAACCTTGGAGTGTGTGTGTGATATGTGTGTATTTTGTTCTCTTAAGAGTTATGTGTGGAAAAAATAAATAGGAATGAAACTTGATGAATAAAGAAATGACACCTGTTCAGTGTAGTGAAAACAAAGGAGAGTAGAAGGGCTATAATTCTTTAGACATTCAGGAGTTGTAGGCTCTTTCTCAAGCAGGACACTAGTACAGCTCATTGAAACTGGGGTCATCTAAGGATGTAGCCCCAGATTTTTCAAGCTACGGAAATAAATTTGTGCAGTGTTACCCAACTGTAAGTATTAAAATCTAATTAGATTTTATTGAAAAGGAAGTGAAAAAAACAAAAACAATGCTGTTTGGAATACTTTGTGCAACAATAATCATAAATCTAGTGTGTAGGTTGCCATTCATGACCTTTTCTCGTACCACTGAGACAAGACCACATATAAATGCTTACTGATTTGAATATCCAGGCAATGTAATTGTTTGGTAGCTATTTGCCTAGGTTATTTTAAGTCTGATCTCAGTTAAAATAGTAACCCTGCCTAGTCCCGAGGGGCCCCAATCTGAACACTTTGGTGTCTATAAGCATCATATTGACACCTGCAAGCCCTGTTTCACAAATGTTCAATGTATATCTAAAACGTGCATTATCATTCATATTTCTGTGAAACTGTTTAGACAAAAGAATTTAAGAATTCCCATTCTACATGCCATTTATGTTATCTTCTTTATCTTAATCACTTCTTTATCTTAATCACTCTTTTACCACCTTATACACCCATTTAATTCAAGACAGTCCTAAGTAGTAGTGTTTTCTCTATATCCCATTTAATAGAATCAAGAAAAAAAGCTAGAAAAAAGACTTCCTTTCCACTGACTTCCAGTAAGGTGATTATCTTGACTTTATAGGTGGTTTCTAACTCCCAGAGGCCACACCCCAAACTGGCCAACCCCATTTTAAGCTCTAGAGCCCGGCAAATCTCTTCTGCAGCAATATCACTGGCTTTTAGCTTTTTCCCCTTACTTCTTATCCTGCAGTCAATACATCTGTTGTTTCTTTCCTTTGTCCTTTTTATGGTCTTCCTATCTGCTAACTCATGTTAATTACAACCATAAGCTTTCTTCTACCTGCAAGTATAATATGAAAATGTAACATGAAAAATGGTTGTATTTCAAAAATGAATACATGGAATAAATGAATGATGATGACAAGATAGATAAATAGACAGATATTAAAGACCTGTGTCAGGAGTGTGGAGAAAGTTTTGGCTTTTTTGACAATGGGGACATTTTGTATATCCACTCATTATACCCACTCATTACCTCTCATTGTGTTTTACATGTAGGAATAGCTATTACAGTAGATGTCCTTGATTTTAGAAAGAAGCATTCTATAAAGATGGTTTCCTTTGAATATTAATCAAATTAATTCATCAAATAAAGCAAAGGATTGGGCAGTTATAGCCCACCCTGTTTTTAATGGATTATAAGACTCAAGGCAACTCATCTAATTGTAGTTTACCTACTATGAGATGATGTCAAAATGGTTATTACAACTCAAAGTGAATGAATTTAGTGAGCAATGACAATATCCAATACTGTTAAGAATGTAGAGCAACAGGAACTGTCTTCTTCACTGGTAGGAATGAAATTGGGTATATCAACCGTGGAAGACAGATTGGTGGTTTCTTGCAAAGCTAAACCTGCTCTTACCACACAATCCAGCAATGATGTTCCTTAGTATTTAACAAAGGAGTTGATACCTTATGTCCACACAAAAACCTGCACATGGATGCTTAGAGAAAATTTATTCATAATACCATACCTTAGAAGGAAGTTGTCTCTCAGTAAGTGAATGGATAAACTGTGGTACATTCAGACAATGGACTCTTATTCAGAGCTAAAAAGAAATGAGCCACCAAGCCATGAAAAGACATGGAGGAAACTTAAATAAATATTAGTGAAAGAAGCCAATCTGAAAAAAGCCACATACACAATGATTTCTGTTATCTGACCCTTTATAAAAAGGCAAAACTTTGGAGACAGTGAACAGGTGAGTGGTTGCCAGGTTTGGAGACAGGGGTAGATGAATAGGTGGCATACACAGCACTTTTAGGGCAATGAAAATGCTATGGTATGTTGGAGATGGACCATTATTCATTTGTCCACACCCAGGGAATAATCAACATGAAGACTGAGTTCTAATGTAAACTATGCTCATTGGGTGATCATGATGCATCAGTCCAGGTTCATCAGTGTAACAGCTGTACCACTATGGTGTGGGGATGTGGTACTGGGGAAAGCTAGGCATGTGGGGGGGCAGGAAGGATACGTAAATCTCTGTATCTTCCCCTCAATTTTGCTGTGAACATAAAACTGTTCAGAAAAAAATTTTTTTGAAGTTAGTTGACACACGAAGAATGAGGACACTGTGAGAAGAGGGAAAAGGAAAACAACCATTATTCCAAAGAAAAGCAACCAATAGGTGCACATGCTGAGAGGACTCAGATTTGGATCAATCCAAGACTATTAACAATTATAACTATGCTCCATAAGACAATGGTGTGCTCTTGAAATGGATGAAGCTATAGACATTATCAGGGAGGAATAGAAATTATAAAAGGAACTGAATGCTAGTTTGGGCATGAAAAATAAAATAGCTGATATAAAAAATTTCACTGGATGGCCTCAATAGCACCATGGAAAAGCCAGGAGAAAGAGTGATTTGAGGACAGAGAAACAGAAACTATCCCATATGTAGCACAGAGAAATCTTATAGGACAACATAGAGAGGTCCAACATTCATTCATGTCAGTGGAGTCCCAGGAGGAAAGGAGATGAAGAATGCTTCAGATAATGTATTTGGAAAAAACAATAGCCCTAAATACCAAAATTTGGTGAAAGGCACATTTATAGTTTGAAGGAGCTCAACCAACTCCACAAAGAAAAACTCCAGATAATCATGATCAGACAATATTATCAAAGCACTGAAAACCGAAATAAAGAAAAGCCAGAGGAAAACGTTGCACATTACTTAGAAAGAAACAAAAAAGTTAAATAACTTTGGATTTCTTAGCAGTAATTGTAATTGGAAAAGGTCATCAAGAGGACATGACCGCTGGTTGACCCTTGAGCTACAGGGGGCAATTGAAGGCCCCTCACCCCTCATCTCTCTTTGAAATAAAGATTTGGTCCACCATTCCCACACCTGAAGCTATTTTAAAGGTCGAAGCCTTGAGACAGCAATGTGATATTGAGATCAGACGGGTGGTTTCTGTGAGTAAACCTTGTTAAGGCCTCTATATAAACAAACCTAAAGAGTGTGATGAGTGGGTGTGGATGTTTTCTCGTCCTGAGGTTGCCTCAAGCAAGTGTGGTTTGTGTAAATTTCCTTGCTGGTAGGTCAGTCACCTACCTATCTGGAACGGTTTGGCTCTTCCTTCCATCTCTCTGCCTTCCAGACAGAGGGGCCAGTTTGCAAACCAGCAACCGCAGAAGTGAAAAGAGCAGAACATTTAAAAAATGCTGAAGTAAAAGAAGTGTCAGCCTGGAATTCTATAGCTGGCAAAAGTGTTCTTCCGAAATGAGGCTAAATGAAGTCATTCTAAATGGAGGAAAACTATGATAGTTTTCCAATAGCGAGCATGCTCTAAGAGAAATGCTGAAGCAAGTTCTTGAGGCTGGAATGAAATAATATCAGAGGGAAACTTGGAGTTGTAGGAATAAAGGAGAAACAAGAAACATGATCAATATCTGGGTAAGTTTAGTAATTTCTCTTCCTCCTTTTGAGAAAGCATGTATGCCTGTTGAAAACATGATGTATAATACTTCTAGTGGAATTTTCATGATTATAGATATCATATGAAAATTATAACCTAATTGAGGGCAAGCTAGATACAGTTCTAAGGCTTCTTGATGTGGGATAAAGTTAACTTCAGGTAATCTGAAAAGTTACATATATATTTTGTAATCCCTCAAACCAGTGAAAGAAATAGAAATATGGCCCACAGCCAAGAAATGAGTTAAAATACAATACTGTATGAAGTGTTGATACAATCTAAAAGAAAATAATTAAATGAGCTTCTTTAATTCATATATTTGCAGATATCTTAATAGATTTATTTGAAAAGAGACTTTCTAAGAGGAATGTGTGTTATGCGACATTTCCAAAAGTGTCTTATCGTGTGAACTAAAGGTTTAGAGGAATCTATCTATAAGTACTGATACTTGTTTGGGAGCAAAATTGGTTATACGAAATATTTGGTTCTACTGAAAGGAAAAGAACTGAGTTTTCAAGTTTTTTTGGGGTTTTGTTTTGTTTGGTTTTACATGTTCTCATATGGGAGGTAGGACGAATTGATTACAAAGAGCTGGCATGGAAATGGATTTGTTGGTATTGATACGTATACATATGGCTTTCACGTGCCAGAAGTTTGTCTCTGAGAATACAAATGATAAAGCTCTAAGATGTTAACTTGTAGAAACAGGAGCTACTGAAGACACCTATACACAGGTTTAAAAATTAAAAATTAAAAAGAAATATGAGGAAAATAAAATGGGAAAGTGATATTGGATGGGTAACCCATGGTATTAGAAACAAATAATGAAAAAAGTAGCCATGTAGTAATATAAGGGAAGCCTGTACCAGGCAAAGAAACTACAAAAATGTAGTAGTAAAAAGGATAGGGGAAAAATGGCCACTGAGGTCGGAAAATTTATTACAACCACCAAAATGATTTCAAGAAAGGAGTGGTTCCACATCTCAAATGCTGCTGATAGATTCCTTAAGAGGATATCTGGATTTTTTTTCATTGGCTTCAGTACAGAGTAATCATGGGTGACCTTAAAGAGCTCTCCTTAAACTTGCAGCTGTGAAAGCTTGGTTAAAGTGGGCTGAAGAGTAACTAGGAGATGAATAAATGAATACACTAAGTTGAGAATATTTCTTGAAGCACTTTATTATGAGGGTAACCAAAATAGAAAAGTAGCTGGAGAGCAATATGATGGCATAATATTTTATTTTTATTTTTATTTTTTTTATTTCTAGGAGAGACAGAGACAGCGTGAGCAGGGGAGGGTCAGAGAGAGAGGGAGTCACAGACTGAAACAGGCTCCAGGCTCCGAGCTGGCAGTCAGCCCAGAGCCCTACGCGGGGCTCGAACCCACAAACTGCGAGATCATGACCTAAGCGAAAGTCGGACGCTTAACCGACTAAGCCACCCAGGCGCCCCATGGCATAATATTTTTTTAATGGAAACTTGTTCTTGTTCTGATTAACAATTATAATGTAATAGGGAGAGATGTAATTGAGGATCACAGCCAAGAGAATACTGGCAAGAGCGAAGTCATAAGTGGTATGGATTCAGAAAAGTAGAAGGGTCAGAGGGAGAAGAGAAGTAAAAATAGGGTGTGGATATGCTCTGGGTACAGGTAGTTCCAAGTGTCTGAGAGTGCTAAGTTCTATCAGTCAAGGGTGCTTGATTGCAGATCACAGAAACCAACTCTAACTGACCTAAGAAAATAAAATTAATAAAATTGTATTGTATCAAGTAGTTTGAGATACTTTGAGTCCTAGAGAACAGAGTCTATGGCTAGGCAAGTAAAATACAAAAAACAAATTAAAATTAAAATTAAAAATAGCAGAATTGACCCTGGGAGGATGTTGCTATTTGCAAACGACAGCAAATATTAACAGCAGAAATAAAATTAGATATTGTAGGCTTCTATAACACTCCTGGAACTTTGGCACCAATTACTCTTTCCCTAAGTTTTATCTACCACTGAGAGTTCTCAGTAGACCCCTTGGTCCGAAATTGGGTCATTGACTGGTGAATTGAAAAGCCCGTGCTGAGCATAGGGGGTGTGATGTAGATCTTGTTTCAAAATAGACTGTAGAGTCTAACTGAACTAAAAAATGTATACTGCTAGGAACTTCATTATTACTACATTAAGACAACCACTCTGCAGAACTAGCCACCAAAAATACTTAAAAATAGCTTTACCAAATAACATACTTACTAAAGAATTTTGAACTATTGAAATTCTGAGTGTGGCAAATCCACTATTCTACCTCTTCAGTACTACACCCAGAGAACTAGCCAATGAAATGAATAAGTAAAAAGGCATAAAATACTCAAATATTCAAAAGGTGAAACAAGCCACTATTTCTTGTAGATAATAAGGCTGCAGTGCCTAGAAAATCCTAAAAATCAACAGGTAAATTTGGCCCTTAATTACTCTGATGATTTACTCCATAAAAATAAGTATACAATTCCTTGATTCCTGAATATTAACCATCAAAAAGAAAAAAAACTAAAATCTATAAAATCACAAAAATATGGTACCAAGAAATAAACCTAAGAAAATCTGCATTAAAATTTTCAACGTGTTAAAAAAAATCAATAGATGGATTATTTTTACAGATTAGAGGTATTAGTGCTATAAATATCAATTGTATCCAAACTTTTCGATTCAGAAAAACCTTAATCAAAATTCCCACAAGGTATTTAAAACTATCCTAATTTTTTAATGGTTATTATTTTTGAGAGAGAGACAGAGAGCAAGCTGGGGAAGGACAGAGAGAGGAAGACACAGAATCTGAAGCAGGCTGTAGGCTCTGAGCTGACAGCATAGAGCCTGATGTGAGGCTCGAACTCTGTAACAGTGAGATTATGACCTAGGCCGAGGCCACATGCTTAACCAACGAGCATCCAGATGCCCCAAAACTATTCTAAAATATATATCAACATTTAAATGAACAAAAAGAGCGAAAACAATCTTTAAAGAGAATAACACAGCTAAAATATTCATACTTCCAGTTATTCAGATCTATAGATACTGTGGTTAAAACCATGCAGTATTGCACAATGATAGACAAATGGATCATTTTCAAGGAAATAATCCAGAAAACAATTTCCACATATATGGACATCCTATGCTAAGTCTGCCAGCTACAATCTTATAATTGCATGTGCATAAGAAGATACACAAATGATAGCAGATTTAGTCATAAGAGTCCCAGCCTGAAATTTTTTCAAATGTTTATCAATAGTGGCATTCTTAGTAAATGGTGGTGAGAATACTATACAGAAATGAAAATAATGAACAACAATGAACATGGACTACAGCTTCAAGAATCAATATGCATAAAACCTACCAATACTGGGGAAAACAATCTTATGAAGCATACATTTAGTAAAGCTAGGTGAGAAGTAAAATTATCTTTAAAAAATCTGATTTTTTTTTATCAGAGTTAGGCAGAGAAATAATGCAAAGGAATGTACAGGATCTTGTTACTGAGAATATAATGGTTAATTTTTTGTGTCCGCTTGCATGGGCCATGAGATGCCCAGACTTCTGGTTAAACGTCATTCTGGGTATGTCTGTGAAGGTGTTTCTGGATGAGAGTAACATTTGAATTTCTAGACTGAATAGAGTATATTGCTCTCCCTAACATGGGCTGATTGCATCATTAAAGTCTTGAATAGAACAAAAATGCCATCTTCAGTGAGGGAGAGCAAACTTCCCCTCCCTGAATTCTTTTGATCTGGAATGTTTTTTGTTTTGTTTTGTTTTTTTCCCCCCTGCCTTTAGTCTATAGTTGAAACCTTGTCTTCCTGCCTTTAGTCTAAAGTTGAAACATTGTTTCTTCTTGAATTTCAAGTTCTCCCTAAGACTAGAACTCCTCCATCAACTCTTGGGGATGGATACACAGTCTGCCCACCACAGATCTTGGAACTCGTCAGTCTCTGTCATCAAGTAAGTGATCTTTTAAAATCTCTCTCCATTTGTATATATGCATAGATAGACAAACACACATACACACAGTTTCTCTGGAGATCTTACCTTAGGGGGACTTACAATGATAGTTACTTAATGATCATTCTTGAAAATCTACATGCTTTACCCTCTCTTCCATATTCCGCATTCCTCAACAAAACCTAAAAGACACAAGCAAAGTGAGGAGTTGCCAGTCTGTCTCCAGAAGCCTACTTAGGGAATTTTTATCCCTTTTCTCTAGTGGTGTAATCTGCCTTTGAATTCTGGTACAAAAAATGACTATCCCATAAATAAGACTTCCCCTAGAAGTGCAGCTTTGTTTTCACCAAATATTTTAGTAAGGTCCCCATTTTTATCTCCACTAATTTAGGTAGTGAGTTTTAATTCTTGCAAAAAATGGGTATGTGAAATCAGATTCTGGGGCAGGATTCCCCTATGGTTCAAATGTAGGTGGGAGAAGGATACAAAGCCATCAAAAGGGAGATTAACTTTGGCTTAAGGTAAGATCAAAATTTCTGAGAGGCACATATTTCTCAGGCATTACTTGACTGGATAAACACAGTTCAGCTGGTAAATCTACCACATGTCTTACAAGCTCAGTGGGCATAAAGATGCTCCCATTATGACAGAGACCTCAAGGTATCTCTAAATTCCTGTGGCTATGCAACGTTTTGTTAGTGATAGATTTCTGAAGAGAAGATAAATAGCTACCATCATATTCTTCCAGGCATCTCAAACCAGCATGATGGGTTGCACAATTTTTCCAGAATGCTATGCGTGCTAGTTAATTCATAATATTCTTAAATACTGCATTAGAATTAACAATAGAATATTGGATTAGGACTGATAGTAGTGAAAGGTTACAGTGACAATTATAGGGACATGACAAATCCTGTTAAAATTTCTAGGTCTCAGAAGTGATCATAGTGCACTTGCTGTACTCCTGTGAGATGTGCTGATAAGTAATCAGGATCATCGTATGTTTGTGGATGTGGGATTTAGTAGAGAATAAAAAAAATAGCTAATTTTGTTTCTATCATATTGTTTCTTGGTTCATAGGATAGATGATGGCACAGAGTGAAAAACAAATGCTTCAAATTACTAAATGATCTCTTTGTTACCTGACATATGTCATGTGGCTTCCCAGAGTGCCACTTTGCTTCTAAAAGAATACTAATGCACAGAAATAACTGCCTCAGTAATTGGAAATGCATATTCTATCTACTGTGTTCTATGAAATAAGATGTGGTTAAATGATAGAAAATATGTAGAAAGGCTCTATAAAGCATACAAATTCTACAGAAACTGAAGTAGTCCAGCTCATTCTTCTGGTTTGTTACATATTTGTTGCCAGTAAATTGCATTTATATATAATATATAAACTATAATGAAATGAATGTTTTACTAAAAGATCCTTTATTCTAAGAGTACTGAAAATATCATGTCCTATGCATCATCATTGTGTATATATATATATTGTATGTATCCAGAAGCACATAGGCATACATACACATAGGAAGAGAGAACTGTTTAAGTTGAAAAAAGAAATATATTCATACATGTGTATATGTGTGCATATATATAATCACGAGTCATAAATTATCCCTATATAAGTGTAGAAGCTCTCAATAATACTGTCAATTAGAGTATTGGAAATTATGGAATACACTGAAAGCATTGATGATGTTAGCTACTTAATCAGTGTCCAGTTATGTGAGAGATAATCTAATATTTTCAAAGAATTAACATTAAGGAAAATGAACTTTATTCTAAAAATACAGAATTATTTTTGGGGCATCTTTGAAAACATTACAATATCAATATTTCAGATTAACTGTATTGGCATACACAAGTGTCTCCTGTCTTTCTTTTTTTTTTTTTTTTAGAATTTATGTTTAATATTTCATGACACAGAACACAAAGGGGGGTGGGCAGAGACAGAGAGGGAGACACAGAAGTCAAAACGGGCTCCACATTGTCAGCACAGAGCCCAACATGGGGCTCAAACTAGGGCATGTTGGGATCATGACCTGAGTCGAAGTTAGACGCTTAACCGACTTGAGCTACCCTGGTGCCTCAAGTGTCTTCTGTCTTAAGTGCAGAGATCCTTGGTGATTGCTCCACACTCCTGAATTCTCATGGTGATTGTATATAGTGTATCAGACCTGAGGTTTGTGTATAATGATATAAAAACATGTAAATTTAAGACTTAAGTTACTTAAGCTTATTCTTTGACATTTTTGTTTTGCCTTGAAATGTTCTCTATTAGACACTTAAAAGCTCAAAGAAGGGAAATATGTACACATCATTTTGATAGTTTTTCATTTTGAATGAGCCTGAAAATAGTGGAAAACTGCCTTTCTTATTTAAAAAAAATTATGTTTAATTTTGAGAGAGACTGAGCCAGGAGGGGTTGGCAGAGAGAGATAGAGAATCGGAAGCAGGCTCCAGGCTATGAGCTGTCAGCACAGAGCCCAATGCGGGCTTAAATCCATGTGAGATCATGACCTGAGGTGAAGTCGGATGCCTAACCAACTGAGCCATCCAGGCACTCCGCAAAAAACTGCCGTTTAATGTTAACAAATTGTTCATATTTTATTTAAATGAAAACAGTTAAATAGGCTTACTTTCATGACCACATCAGGGACCATGGAATTCATTTCATCTTTATATAAATAAATCATTAAAGACTAAATCCTATAGAAGAAGTAAAATCTAAGACCATAGTAAGCTAATCACTAAAGATACTGGACAGAATGTTCTAATTTTGTAATCAGGCAATTTTCGTTTGGAAACCATGATTTCAAAGAACTATTATATGCCTGTAGAGTTGAGTATAACCATAACCATTCTGAAAACATTCTTCAGGCCAATAAGATGGAACTAGAAAGGAGGACACAGTCCAATGAAAAGATGTATTTACAAGTTGTTTAACATTCAAAAAATTGTTGAACTTTTTCTAGTATTGATCACATTTCAACATTTTTAGGTAAATATATTTGTGGAAGTCCACAACTTCGTATAACACTTTTCTCCCTTAGGTGGTATGAAGTTTGTTAAGTTTCATCTCCTCAGATCTCGTTTTGATTTGTTCTTAATCTCCACCTATGTTCTTCCACCAAAAGTGCTTTTCAGATGCTCGATTGACATAATTTGCTTAGATGCATGCTTGTGTGGGTGGATGAATGTGTAGTCTAATAATAGATGAAAAGTAGCATGACCCGTCCCCAAAGATACAGCATTTCTTAAACCAGTCACAATCTTAAGGGCTAAGGCAGTGAAATGTTAATGATCACTCAGGCATACTCTACAAAGTGGGAAAGCAAGTAGGATGAAATGTTGGCATCATGGACCTCTTTGTACTTGAAATTGAACCATGTAGTAACTGACAGCCGTGCTGCAACATCTCTGTGCAGCGAAGAGCTTTAATTCCTCCCATTTCATATCTAATATTGATCTTGCCTACCAAAAAAATCTTTTCTTAAACATAGCTACTCTGAATCAACTTTATTCATGATAACCGTTCTAAACAATATGCTGACACTTAGGATTAAATTTAAACCCGAAGAATGGTGCTAGTAGCCATATACAGAAAAACCTTGGATCCTGAGAACCTTGTTCTGTGAGGGTTCTGTAAGGTGAGCAAACCTATCTAATAAATTTTAACCTGATAAGCAAGTAATGTAATACGATCATGTACGATGCTGCGTGTCACATGATCACAACCAAGCCAATGGTTCTTGAAATTTGCTTTGATATATGAGTGCTTTGGATTACAAGTATGTTTCTGGATGAATAAGGCTCATAAACCAAGGTTTTTAAAATGTTACTCGCCTAATTCTGAAGGGCAGCCAGAATTGAGGTCTGTTAGTTTTCAGCCTATTTTGAGCTTTTTAGTCCTGGTCTAGTTTGGGGTCTAATGGTTTGACATTTTTACCATCAAACTTCTTTGGTTCATGATGTGCTATCTTTAAAACTTAAAACAAAACTATACTGCAATTTGGCTTTGCTTGATCACAATTCTCATTAAGCATGATTAGCTCTAAATGACTTTTGATGATTTCCAAAATTTAAATTCATCCTTCAGTGGTAAAAGACTTGCTATTTTAGACATAAAAAGGAAGCCACAATCTCCAAGAACACTTCGGAAACTTCTGTACAATGATAGCATGGTTCTACGATAGCTGTGTGAAATGGATCAGTACTTCTGGAAATGCTCAAGTTTTAATATATTTTTAAAGTGCTTTCCTTGTGGTGCCTTGGTGGCTCAGTCAGTTAAAGGTCTGACTGTGCCTCTGGTCATGATCTCGCAGTTCATGGGTTGGAGCCCCATGTCATGCTCTGTGCTGATAGCTCAGGAGAGCCTGCTTTGGTTTTCTTTTTGTGTGTGTGTGTCTCCCTCTCTTTCTGCCCCTCCCCCACTCATAATTTGTCTCTGTCTAAAAAAAAATGAAAAAAAGAAAAAGTGTTTTCCTTATTTTATAGGGATGACTAATAGCATACATAGGAAAGTAGGTATTTTCAGCAATAGTGGAAATAGTATATATATATATTATATACTATATATATATTAAAAGGGAGCAGATTATTTCTCCTAAATTAGAATTGCTAAAATTTACCTATATTGAATATATATTTACTGTGTGTGTGTGTTGATTTTTAAATAAAAGCCTTAAAATGCACTGAAGCATAGGAGATTCGAGGGCCATGTTTAGCATACGTAAAAAAAAAAATTATGAACTTGAACAACTTTAAGTTTAATTGAAAGCACTTTTTATCTTCTGAAAATGGTCTTTGAATTTCTCTATTTCACAATTTGATCACTGAGATTTTTAAAGAAATACAGGATTTTTTTAAAAAAAATAAACCTTTGGAACTATTGCGATTGTAATATCTTGACAGGAAGAGACCATTAGCAAGAAGCTACATATTTAAGCTCTCCTTTAAGACAAAATGCATACACTTCATCTTCTGCAAATAAAATAGCCACACATACAGGAACTGAGGCACCTCTCACTGGCACATCTATCTGTGGAGATGCTAGGAAGGGGTGACAGCTGCTTATGAAAGCATCAACACGAGACAGGTTCTGGCTGTGTCATTGTCCTTTGAAACCTGTAACTGAATAACTCTTGTTCATGAAGAACTCTCCCCAACAACCTGTACATCCTTACCTTTGATAGGAAATGCTTAGGGGCATCCATGACCTTCTTGAGCCAAACTTGGTGTCAGAAAACCCACTTCCTCCTTTAGAGCAGAAGGAATTTTTGGCAATCTTGAACAAGACCATGGCCTTTACCTTTTTAGAAATACAGAAAGTCCCATTTTATCATAATCTCTAATCTTAATTGAGTTCTGATTCGGAGTATGGTCCAATGATCTTCATCCATTTATCCACATAGATCCTTTCCACATAAATATGGACATTTTTAATCAAATTTGAAACTTGGCCCTTTTCAATGTTAATACTTTCTGATCCCTGTTTAGGTCTCCAAATATCCCATCATCCAATTTAAGTGCTACTTGTGTTACTTTAAAAGTGATTCTAGGGGCGCCTGGGTGGCTTAGTCGGTTAAGCGTCCGACTTTCGCTTAGGTCATGATCTCGCGGTTCGTGGGTTCGAGCCCCGCGTCGGGCTCTGTGCTGACTGCCAGCTCAGAGCCTGGAGCCTGTTTCAGTCTGTGACTCCCTCTCTCTCTGAGCCTCCCCTGCTCATGCTGTCTCTCTCTCTCCCTCCTAGAAATAAATAAAACATTAAAAAAAAATTTTAAAGTGATTCTATAGATGTAACTAATCAGTAGGATGGTAAAATAGGACATCTCAAGTTGGTGATCTATACCAAATCAATTTGCTTAAGTAGATGGTCTTTTTTTTTTTTTGAAAAATCTCTCTTGTAATATCCAAAAATAATTTTATCACTAGAAAATGAAGGTAATGTTGGCGGTATAAAAGGCATCAGTTTTTAATGACGAGTATTAGGGTAATGATTGGAGAAGCCCGTGGTCCCTTTACTCATCTTGTTATCCATACACATTTAAGACTTGCAAAATGATAAACATCTTGAGGAAGAAAATCAATTACATATTTTCACTGACAATAATTCTTTATAAAAAACTTCAGTCCAAAGTGTAAGTTGAACAGAATGCAAGTCACATATTGTTAGACATAATTTAGTAGTCTTATTAACAAATGAATAGATAAGATTGCTAAATCTGAATTACTTTGTCTAAATCAGGGATTCATAATCTGTGTGTGATGTCAATAGCCCCTCTGAGGAACAGTGAATGAACTGGAATCCTAGAAATACAGAAATCATGGGTACGTGTTTGTAAATGCACATGCCTGCATATATGGGTGTTCACTTCCTGGTAAGGGGCTTCATTAAACTTTGAGATATAGATTTGACCCAGGAAGGATGAAGAAATACTGAACTGCTTTTGTGCTTGACTCTGCAATATGTGGCCTTCCCACAGGAGGTAAAATGGAAAAGAAAATGACTTTTTGCATATTTGCTCTACTGGTCTTAGTTAGGATGACCATATATTCTTGTTTATCCAAACAGTCCCAATTGAAACTATAATGCCTTCCTAACTATTGGGTGGAGACTACTTTGTTCTTCAAAGTGTCTCAGTTTCGAAGATAAATTATGTGGTTGTCTCCTATAAACACAGTCTGAAACCAATTGTCTGCAGTCTAGTTTCAGCTCTCCCACTGACTAATGTTGTGACCTGGCACAGCTTAGATACTCAGTTTCTTCTGTAAAACAAAGTTAGTATCTTCGCTATGATCTGCTTCGTAGGCCTGCAATAAGTTTTTGAAATTTTAGGGGGTGCCTGGGTGGCTCAGTCAATTAAGCGTCCGACTTCAGCTCAGGTCATGATCTTATGATTTGTAGTTCGGGCCCCACATCGGGCTCTCTGCTGACAGCTCAGAACCTAGGATTCTGTGTCTCCCTCTCTCTCCCCAACCCCTGCTCCTGCTCTGTTTCTGTCTCAATAATAAATTAAAAAATTAAGAATAGGAGTTACACATATATGTAAAGTAACAAGTTTTTAATTGAATTGTATTTAAATTGAATTTATATTGAATTATAGTTGATACACCTATTACATTAGTTTCAGGTGTACAATATAGTGATTTGAGAATTCCGTACCTTATGTTGTGCTCACCAAAAGTGTAGTTCCCGTCTGTTACCGTACACTATTAAAGTATCATTGAATATGTTCCTTGTGTTGTACCTTTTATTCCAGTTCATTCCATAACTGGAAGCTTGCATTTCCCACTCCCATTGAATGGAGGAGATATCTTTAAAATCTGACCGTTTCTCAGGAATACTGGAATTTCGTTAGTGATAGAAAAAATCCTAAATATACCATAGAGTGATGTGCTCAGAAGAAATTTGGAAATAACCAGAGAATTCTAACCACTACAATAAACCAGCCACAGTGGGAATAGTCAGACTTAATTGTTATATAACTGACATGTAACATTGTATAATATTAAGGTATACAACATACTTTGATATAAGTAAAATGTGGTAAAATGTTTACCACAAATGTTAACATTCATCATCTCACATAGTTAGAAATGAGTTCAACTACATCTCAACAAAAGTGAAAAAAAAATTACCTGACACAAAGAGGACCCCTAATAAATGTATGCTGGGGAAGGTAGGGGAGGGTATGTTTTGAGATTGACTACTCCATATAGGAAGCAATCCACCTTTGAATATAAGCAGACATGAAGTTCTTGGGAAGAGAAAATATGCCTCCCACCCCCAAAACTCTGCCTATGAAATTGCATTTTTCTGTCTCCTTTAAGGAGCTATAGTGAACGCATCCTAATTTAGCAATCACCTTGGCAAAACAGGTAAAACCAAACTGAACCTAGGACTGTTTTTGTGACCTGCAGCCTGTGAAACTGTTTGTAGCTTCTTTTATCTTCTTGATTAATTTGGCCTTTCTAAGTTACCATTGACCTTGTGAAAATAGCATTCATAAGAATGTTTTAAACTTACATAGTCTTTTATGAGAATACACCTAGCAATTTTAGATACAAGGCAGATTAGTATCATTCTCTCCATTTAAATGAAAGTAGCCTCTCCAAAGTAATTCCTCAGAAGTCTCCAAAGTTTTGATCGCCTGTTTAAAAAAACATTTTTACAAAGTTCTAAGCTATAAATGTTCATTACTTAGGAATTACATGTTCTATAAGTTAAAATATTGAATATTGCTAAAACTAAATTTTCTTATTGATAAATATTCATAGACAATTTATTGTCTCAATGTTTTTTTATACCCATTTTGCTTTAATTTCCTTATCTGGAATGAGGCACCTGTACTGTAGAATTCTTGAAAAGTACAAAAAGTAAATAAAGTAATTTATGTATCTAGTGACCAAGACCATAACACACCAGGTTCTCTGTCTGATACATTCCAGTGGAGTGTATTTTCTACCCTCCATGGCTCACACACCTCACTTTGAAGATCACACTTTTAAACTGTTAATTACATATGTTTTCTAGTTTTAAAGACACCACTTCGTGCCTTAATTTTATATGTTGCCTAGTATTTCAGTGTTCACTTGGAATTGAGAAAATAGAATGCATTAAGTTGAATTGTTGTATATTTAAAATTTCACTCTTCAGTCATTTGACATTGGCCAGAATGTTTGTTTCTCTATATGTAGATGTTTCATCATCCATCAGTTATATAAATGTTCTTTTTCCCTACACCTAAAGAGTACTGTAAGAAATGGAATCTAATGTGTGAATATTTTTTTTTAATCTAAGAGTAGCAAGGAGGCTAAAATACAATATCTTTTAGATGGGAGGCACTATGCTTGGTGCTTTTAATTAAACTCATAAATAAAAGTTATTAACATGATTATTGAAAGTATACCTAGAAGTATGCTATACATGATTATGAAATATTTGTCCTAATTGTTTGAGGGGAAAATCCTATGTAAAATAATAATACACTGGTAAGAATATTAGGGGATATGTGCAAGCTATCCAAATTACAATGAACTTCCCCATAATTTTACTTTAAAAAAACTTTTTGGCATTCATAATGCCTTTTGCTAAAAGTTTTCATTCTTGACTAAGGAGAAAATTGTTAAATCTCTTCATATTTTATTTTTCCACATTCTCTGAGGGCACCCCCCATCCCCCACTGCCACCAGTTCACAAGTATATAAGGGCTTTGCTTGTGCCACTTAAATCTAGTTCTTTATTAACAGCTGTGTTGACTTTATTTTTTTTTCTCCCAAGAGAACTCCGAGAAAGTGTCAGTGCAGTAACAAGAAGCTATGAAATAAAAGTAGACACATTAAAGTAATTTCTAACTGCTTTCTAAATCAAAGCAGTTGTGTACATTAAGCACATGTTTGAAGTAATACATAAATTTACAATGAAAACTTCTCCTTTGACATTTTTTTAATTTCCAGTTTTATTGATGTGTAATTGATAAATAAAAGTGGTATGTATTTAAGGTGTACAACTTAGTGGTTTTTTTTTTTTTTTAAGGTTTACTTACTTTAGAAAGAGAGCTTGGGGGAGAGGCGAAAAAAGAGGTAGACAGAGGACCTGAAGCAGCCTCCACACTGAGACAGAGCTGAGATAGAGCCCAATGTGGGGCTGGAACTCACTAACCATGGCATCATGACATGAGTCCAAGTCACATGCTCAGTTGACTGACCCATCCAGGTACCCCAACTGAATGTTTTAATATATGTATACATTGTGAAGTAATCACCAGAATCAAGGTAATTAATATATCTCTCATGAGGATGGAGAGGGAAGTGGGAAGATGTTAATCAAGGAGATCTAAGTATCAGTTACAGAAGATGATTAAATTCTAGAAAAATAATCTATAATCTGACTATAGTTACAATACTCTGTTGTGTACTTGAAACTTGCAAAGATGATAGATCTTAAAATTTCTCACCACTTTGGTTTTATAGTAAGTACTAGCTTTCATAACTCAATTCAGTTGTATCAAAACAACAATTAAAAGTTAGAAACTTCCAGTAAATGGGAGTGAAGCAGTTTATAATGTCTATTATAAAGCTTGTATTACCTTGACTTCAAAACCAAACAATGAAATCACATGAGTCTGTAAACTACAGACTAATAGGTTAACAAATCAGAGCTGCCAAAGGGATAGACACACAGATCAATGGAGCAGAATGGAAAGCCCAAAAATAGAACCATAAATAAAATTAATAAAAGCAACAGAGTGGAAAAAGCAAAATATTTTCAATAATTTGTGCTGGAAAATTTGAACATTAATAATTAAATCTTGGAGTGTCTGGGTGGCTCAGTCAGTTAAGTGGCCAACTGCCTCAGGTCATGATATGGGGGTTCAGAAGTTTAAGCCTTGTGTTGGGCTCTGTGCTGACAGCTCAGAGCCCGGAGCCTGCTTTGGGTTCCAAGTTTCCATCTCTCTGCCTCTCTCTCTTATCACTTTCTCTCAAATACATTAAAAACATATTAAAAAATAATAAAACCTTAATGCCACATTGTATCATACAACAATGTTAACTCATAAGCCCAGGTATTAACTCTTACAACATGAATCTTGTTAAAGAAGTATTATAGATGATCTTTGTGATTGTATTAGGCAAAATTATCTTGCTTAGACAGCAAAAGAAAATGGTATCTTGTACTACAGAATTTAAATCTTCCATTAATATCATGTGTCGCATAAATTTTTTTGTGTACTATGAACTTTCTTTGCATCCCTGGGATAAATACTAGTTGGTCATGGTATATAATCCTTTTGATGTGCTGAATTTGTTTTGCTAGAATTTTGTGGAGAATTTTGTATCTATGTTCATCATAGATTTCCATTCATGGTTTTCATGTGGTGTCCTTATCTGGCTTTGGTATCATGGTAGTTCTGGCCCTGTACAATATGTTGGGTAGTATTCTCTTTTTTTCAAGTTTTCAGAAGAGTTTGAGAAAAATTGACACTAATATTCTTTAAATGTTTGCAGAATTCACCAGTTAAACAGTCATCTGGCTAGGGACTTTTCTTAATTGACATCCCAGTTTCTGATTATCAATTCAATCACTTCACTTGTTATTGATACATTAGGATTTTCATAGTTCTTCTGGATTAAGCCATGGTGAGTTATATGATTCTAGGAATTTATTCATTAATTTGGGTTATCCATTTTATTGACATATAATTGTTCATGGTAGTGTGATGATCCTTTGTATTTCTATGTTATGTTGTAATGTCTCCTCTTTCTTTCACAATTTTATTAATTTGGCTACTGTATTTTTTTCTTAGTTGGTCTACATAAAGATTGGTCATTAATACCTTTTCAAAAACTCAACTCTTTTTAAATCTTTACTACTGTTTCCCTGTTCTCTATTTTATGTGTTTCTGCAATAATTTTTATTTCCTTCCTTTTGCCAAAAAGTTGCGCTCAATTTTTTTTCTAATCCTTGAGGTGCAAAGTTACATTGTTTGAGATCTTTCTTTTTTGGTAGTTTTCAGTTTTTATTTAAATTAGTTAACCTACATCATAATATTATTTTCAGGTGTTGAATTTAGTGATTCATCACTTAGGGATATCACTCATTGCTCATCACAACAAGTGTCCTCCTTAATGACCATCATCTATTTAACCCAAGATCTTTTGGGTTTGAAAATGAAATGCATTTTCATTTTACTCTTGGAATTGCTTTTGGTGTATTTCATAGGTTTTGGTCTGTTGTGTTTCCATTTTCTTTTTTTTTCTTTATTTTTTTTTTCTTACAAATAGTTTATTGTTAGGTTGGTTTCCATATAACACTCAGTGCTCATCCCCACAATTGCCCCCCTCCATGCCCATCTCCCCCTCGCCCCCACACCCATGAGTCCTCAGTTTGTTCTTCGCATTCAAGAGTCTCTCATGGTTCGCCTCTCTCCCTTTCCCCCACCATTTCCCCCTTTCTTATCCCCTATGGTCCTCCGTTAAGTTCCTCCTAATCCTCCTATATGTGCACACATATATTTGTCCTTCTCTGCCTGACTTATTTCGCTCAACATTACACCCTCAAGGTCCATCCATGTTGCTACACATGGCCAGATTTCATTGTTTCTCATTGCCATGTAGTATTCCATGGTATAGATAAACCACATCTTCTTGATCCATTCATCCATTGATGGACACTTAGGCTCTTTCCATGTTTTGGCTATTGTGGAGAGTGCTGCTATGAACATTGGGGTACGTGTGCTCCTATGCATCAGCACTCCTGTATCCCTTGGGTAAATTCCTAGCAGTGTTATTGCTGGATCCTAAGGAGTTCTGTTGTTAAATTTTTGAGGAATCTCCACACTGTTTTCCAGAGGGGCTGTACCAGTTTACATTCCCACCAACAGTGTAGGAAGGTGCCCGTTTCTCCGCATCCTCGCCAGCATCTAGAGTCCTCTGATTTTCTCATTTTAGCCACACTGACTGGCGTGAGGTGGTATCTCAGTGTGGTTTTGATTTGTATTTCCCTGATGAGGAGGGATGCTGAGCATCGTTTCATGTGTCTGTTGGCCATCTGTATGTCCTCTTTGGAGAAAAGTCTGTTCATATCTTCTGCCCATATCTTTACTGGGTTGTTTTTCAGGTGTGGAGTTTGGTGAGTTCCTTATAGACTTTGGATATTAACCCTTTGATATGTCATTTGCAACTATCTTTTCCCATTCCGTTAGTTGCCTATTAGTTTTGTGGATTGTTTCCTTTACCATGCAGAAGCTTTTAATCTTGATGAGGTCCCAGTGGGTTATTTATGCTCTTGTTTCCCTTGCTTTTGGGGATGTGTCAAGTAAGAAGTTGCTGCAGTGGAGGTCAAGGAGGTTGTTTCCTGCTTTCTCCTCTAGGGTGTTGATAGTTTCCTGTCTCACATTCAGGTCCTTTATCCATTTTGAGTTTATTTTTGTGTATGTTGTGAGAAATTGATCTAGTTTCATTCTTCTGCATGTTGCTGTCCAGTTCTCCCAGCAACATCTGTTAAAAAGGCTGTCTTTTTTCCATTGGATATTCTTTCCTGCTTTGTCAAAGATTGGTTGACTGTATACCTTTGGGTCCAGCTCTGAGTTCTCAATTCTGTTCCATTGGTCCATGTGTCTGTTTTTGTGCCAATACCATACTGTCTTGATGATGACAACTTTGTAGTAGAGGCTAAAGTCTGGGATGATGATACCTCCTGTTTTGGTTTTATTCTTCAATATTATTTTGGCTATTCGGGGCCTTTTGTGGTTCCATACAAATTTTTAGGGTAGTTCTAGTTTTGAGAAGTATGCTGGTGCAATTTTGATTGGAAATGCATTGAATGTGTAGAGTGCTTTGGGTAGTAATGACATCTTAACTCTATTTTTCCTATCCATGAACATGGAATGTTTTTCCATTTCTTTGAGTCTTCTTTAATTTCCTTCATAAGTTATCTATAGTTTTCATCATACAGATATCCTGTATCCTTGGTTAGGTTTATTCCTATGGATTTTATGTTTTTTTTGTGCAATTGTGAATGGGATCAGCTTCTTAATTTCTCTTTCTGTTGCTTCATTATTGGTGTATAAAAATGCAACCGATTTCTGTACATTGACTTTGTACCCTGCAACTTTGCTGAATTCTTGGATCAGTTCTAGGAAGCTTCTGGTGGAGTATGTCGGGTTTTCTATGTAGAGTATCATGTTGTCTGCGAAAAGTGAAAGTTTGACTTCCTCTTTGCCCATTCTGATGCCTTTGATTTCCTTTTGTTTTCTGATGGCTGATGCTAGGACTTCCAGCACTATGTTAAACAACAGTGGTGAGAGTGGACATCCCTGTCTTGTTTCGGATCTCAGGGGGAAAGCTCTCAGTTTTTCCCCGTTGAGGATGATGTTAGCTGAAGGCTTCTCATAGATGGCTTTGATGATGTTTAAGCAGGTTCCTTGTATCCTGACTTTCTCGAGGGTCTTTATTAAGAAGGGATGCTGTATTTTGTCAAAATGCTTTTTCTGCATCTATCGACAGGATCATATGGTTTTTATCTTTTGTTGATGTGATGTATCACATTGATTGATTTGTGAATATTAAACCAGCGCTGTAACCCAGGAATGAATCCCACTTGATCTTGGTGGATGATTCTTTTTATGTGCTGCTGGATTCGATTTGCAAGGTTCTTGTTGAGGATTTTTGCATCCATATTCATCAAGGATATTGGCCTGTAGTTCTTTTTTTTTTGCTGGATCTCTGTCTGGCTTGGGAATCAGAGTGATGCTGGCTTCATAAAATGAGTCCGGGAGTTTTCCTTCGATTTCTATTTTTTGGAATAGCTTGAGAAAAATTGGGATTAATTCTGTTTTAAACGTCTGGTAAAATTCCCCAGGGAAGCCATCAGGTCCAGGGCTCTTATTTGTTGGGAGATTTTTGATAACTGATTTGATTTCTTCACTCGTTATGGGTCTGTTCAGATTTTCTATCTCTTCCCATGTGAATTTTGGTAGTGAGTGTCTGTTTAGGAATTTCTCCATTTCTTTTATTTTGTCCTATTTGTTGGCATATAATTTTTAATAATATTCCCTGATAATTGCTTGTATTTCTGAGGGGTTATAATAAGTCCATTTTCATTCATAATTTTGTCTATTTGGGTGCTCTCTCTTTTCTTTTAGAGAAGCCTGGCTAAAGGTTTGTCAATTTTGTTTATTTTTTCAAAAAACCAACTCTTGGTTTCATGTATCTGTTCAATTGTTTCTTTGGTCTCTATGTTGTTTATTTCTGGTCTAATTTTTACTATTTCTCTTCTTCTGCTGGGTTTGGAGCATTCTTGTTGCTCTGCCTCTAGTTCCTTTAGGTGAGCTGTTAGATTTTGGTCTTGCGCTTTCTTTAATTTCTTGAAATAGGCCTGGAGTGCAATGTACTTTCCTCTTAGGACTGCCTTTGCCGCATCCCATAGATTTTGGATTGTTGTGTTTTCTTTTTCATTTGTTTCCATATATTTTTTAATTTCCTTTCTAATTGCCTGATTGGCCCATTCATTCTTTAGTAGGGTGTTCTTTAACCTCCATGTTTTTGGAGGTTTTCCATACTTCTTCCTGTGATTGATTTCAAGTTTCAAAGCATTATGATCTGAGAGTGTGTATGGTATGATCTCAATTCTTTTATACTTATTGAGGGCTGCTTTATGTCCCAGTATGTGATCTATCTTGGAGAATGTGCCATGCGCACTTGAGAAGAAAGTAAATTCCCTGGCACAGGATGTAGAGTTCTAAATATATCCGTCAGATCCATCTGGTCCAATGTGTCTTTCAATTCCGTTATTTCTTTAGTGATTTTCTGTCTGGTTGATCTATCCATTGCTGTAACTGGAGTATTAAAGTCCCCTGATATTAGCACATTCTTGTCTATAAGCTTGTTTTCTGTTTGTGATTAATTGTTTTAGATATTTAGGTGCTCCCATATTCGGTGCATAGACATTTATGATTTTTAGTTCTTCCTGATGGATGGACCCTGTAATTATTATGTAGTGCCCTTCTTCATCACTTGTTGTTGTCTTTAATTTAAAGTCCAGTTTGTCTGGTATAAGTATAGCTACACTGGCTTTCTTTTGATTTCCTGTAGCATGATATATATTTCTCCATTCCCTTACTTTTAATCTGAAGGTATCTTCGAGTCTAAAATGAGTTTCTTGTAGACAGCATATAGATGGATTTTTTTTTTTTTTTTATCCATTCTGCTACCCTATGTCTTTTGATTGGAGCATTCAGCCCATTTACATTCAGTGTTATTATTGAAATATGTGGGTTTAGAGTCTGTATCTTTTGTAGGGTTCATGTTTGTGGTGGTGTCTCTGGAATCTTTGTTCCTTGCAACCTTTCCTTCAGAGCATCCCCCTCAGGATTTCTTGTAGGGCTGGCTTCGTGGTGACAAATTCTTTCAATTTCTGTTTGTTTGGAAAGGTTTTTATCTCTCCTTCTATTTTGAATGACAGGCTTGCTGGATAGAGGATTCTTGGCTGCATATTTTTACTGTTCATCACATTGAAGATCTCCTACCATTCCTTTCTGGCCTGCCACGTTTCAGTAGATAGGTCTGTCACCACTCTGATAGGTTTCCCTTTGTATGTGAGGGCCCTTTTCTCCCTAGCTGCTTTCAAAATTCTCTCTTTGTCCTTAAATTTTGCCATTTTTACGATGATATGTCGTGCAGAAGATCGATTCAGGTTACGTCTGAGAGGAGTCCTCTGAGCCTCTTGTATTTCCACATTGACTTCCTTCCCCAGTTCGGGGAAGTTTTCTGCTATAATTTGTTCCAGGACTCCTTCAGCATCTTTCCCTCTCTCTTCATCTTCTGGGATTCCTATGATCCAGATATTGTTGCGCTTGACCGTATGGCTGAGCTCTCGAACTCTTCTTTCCTGTTCCTGGATCAGTTTGTCTCTTTTTTTGTCAGTTTCTTGTTTTTCTAGAATGGTGTCTTCTAAATCACTTATTCTCCTTTCTGCCTCTTCAATCCGTGCATTGGAGGCCTCTAATTTATTATGTATCTAATTTATCGCATTTTTTTATTCTTTATACCTATTTTTATTTTCCATTCTGTCTGTAGCCGTAGTTTCTTTGATGTCCCATATGCTTTTTTCAGGCCCAGCTATTAATTTTATGATTATTATTCTAAAATCTTGTTCAGTTATGCTGCTGATACCTGTTTTGAGCAGTCCATTAGCTGTCAATTCTTCTTGGAGCTTTTTTTGAGGAGAGCTCTTTTGTTTAGTCATCTTAGTTAGCTTTCTGGCTCTTGTTAGTTTTAAAGACTTGTTATGCTCTCTACACCTGTGAGCGCTGCTGTATCCAAGAAGGCTCTTTGACTATCCAGGGCCTGTCGTTTCAGAGAGTTTTTGTTTTGAATGGTATCTCTTGGTCTCTCTTGTTGAGACCTTAATTATTTAATTTTCCTATTCGTAGTGATATTTGGGACTCTCCACCATGTGTAATTTGGCTTGTTTGTTGAAGTAGCCCTGGAGAAGAAAACAGAGAGACAAACACACAGGGAGCAGAGGCCCACAAACGCACAGACAAATCCAACTAACCTGCAAACTGAAAGGGGAAAATGCAAAAGTTAAGAGAAAGATGGAGGAGGGAAGGCGAATAATAGAAAATTTAAAAAAATACATAAAAAGGTCAAAAAGAAGAAAAGAAAAGGAAAAAAAAGAAGAAAACCAATGGATAAAGAATGGTTTAAAGCATATAACCAGGTTTCCCAGCTACAGTTAAATAGCCGGGTGTATCCAGTGCTGGTTGAAGAGCATAGAGAAAGAGAAGACAGGGCGGGGATGAGGCAAAATTGGAAATAGAATGAACAGGAAGAAGGGATAAGAAGCTTCTTTGAAAGAGCTAAAGGGTGGAATATGGTTGGATAGGTGATCCAAGGATGCTGGTGTTATCCAGAGAAACTATATAGTCTAAAGACTCCTGAGAGACAGAGATGAAAAGGTTGGTAGGTGTAGAATTTACATCTACAGAATGGACTAAATGTGATTGTTTAAGCAAGCCAGTGACCAGCATTAATCAGGTCAGTGTTCCAGGGTAAAATAAAGAAAAAAAAAATAAATAAAATTTAAAAAAAAGGGGGAGGGCAGCTCTCAAGCAGGGATCGGCGTGGTATGATCCACTGCCTCAGGAGGGAGTTCTGCCTTGTCGGTTGTGGGGAGAAGAGTGTCGGTGCTCCAGTCCCTTCTTGAACCAAGTGCTGCACCTTGCTTTTTGTGGGTGTGTAAACTCCCTGGGCCGGATGCACAGTCAAAGTGGGTTGCACTCTTTAACTCAAGCCAGGCTTAGTTTCCAAATCCCAGTATGTGGACCCCACTGGAATTGCAGTAGACACAACCTCACAGGCGATCCCCTCAGGGCAATTCCCATCCTCTTGCCTAGCCCTGGGAGTGGAGCCAGAATTGCTGCTCCCTTCTCTTCCAGGTCGAGTTGGCGAGCATGGGTGGGGGTCTGCCTGCGGGGCGCGCCAGGCCCGGTTAGAAGGCTTCCTCCGTGGATTCTTCGTCCTTTTTCTCCCAATCTTTTGGGTTCTGTAAGGTTTCCTATGGCTTCAGATCTTTTCCGTGTGAGATATGGGGGTGAGTGCAATGTACAGAGCTCCCTACTTCTCGCCATCTTGCCTCCTCCCTCCTATTTCCATTTTCTTTCGTCTTGAGATACTGGCCTTTTTATAGGTTCTTTGATGGTTGTTCAGGAATGTGTGTTGTTTAATTTCCTCATAATGGCAAAATTTCCCGCTTTCCTTCTGATACTGATTTCTAGTTTCATACCATTTTGGTCAGAAAGGATCACTGATATAGTTTCTATCTTCTTGAATTTGAGGCTTTTTTTTTTTTTTATGGCCTCATGTATAATCTATCCTAGAAGAGGTTCTGTGTATTTGAAAAGAATGTATATTCTGTTGGATTGTATGTTCTATAGACTGCTCTCTGTATGGTGCATTTGATCTATGGTGTTGAGAAACCTTGCATCTCCATTCAGCCTGGATACTAGCCTGTAGTTTTCTTCACTTGTGTCTTTGTTTGACTTTGGAATCAGGGAAATGCTCTCCTCATAAAATGAGTTAGGAAGTGGTACCTCCTCAAATTTTTGAAAGAGTTTAAGAAACATTGGTATTAATTCTTGAAATACTTGGTAGAATATACTAGTGAAATCATCTCCTTGGCTTTTCTTTGCTGAGATATTTTAAATGACTAAGTTTCCTTACTCGTTACTGGTCTGTTCAGATTTTCTATTTGTTCATGACTCAGTCTGGGATAAAAATCACATGGTTGTATCAATAGATGCTGAAAATTTTGACAAAATGCTAGATATAGGATAAATAGGTGTAGGGTAAATTGATCTCACTAGAGTAAAACCCACATATGAAAACCCTATAGTTAACATCATATTCAATATTGAAAACTGAAATGTTTTCCTGTAAGATCGGGAACAAGGCAAGAATGTGCATTCTCATCACTTCCATTCAAGGTAGTGCTGGAATTGGTGACATGGGTTAAAGAATGTTGGGAGAGAATAGAACCACTCATTATCTTGATAATGACAGTGATTAAAAAGCTATAGTTAGCCATGAACAACATGGGTTTGAACTGCTTGGGTCCATTTTATTGGGTCCATGTTAAAGCTTGGGTCCAGCTTTATCGTAAGAATAAAGTTTATAATATGCATAATATATAAAAATGGGTTAATCTACTGTTAGTTGTTGGTAAGGCTTCTAGTCTCAGCATACTATTAGTTTTTTTGGGAGTCAGAAGTTACACATGAATTTTTGACTGCCCAGGGGGTTGTTGACTTTAACCTCAACATTGTTCAAGAATCAACTGTATATATATTTCTTATAGCCCATATATCTGTGTACACAAAATATGTGAATTTTCCTTTATGTCAGCCTTGGTAAACCTGACTTCAAAAAATCGCAAAATTTGTTGTACTATTGAATTTTTCATAAAGATTTTAAACCTTGTATATTATGTATATTATCAAAAATAGAACTTCATGGTTTTTAATTGTTTATTTTTGACATTGAAAATCAAAGCTTCAATGATTCTACACCCAAGTTAAACTACTAAGATATTGGAATTACTGATACTATTTTTGCAGTCACTGTATTACTGAGCAGTGAACATACGGTTTTGATATAAAATCACTTAGTTTCTCATCTCATCTCTGCCACAATATGGATAGAACTCAATGGTGATGTTGTGACATTTAATTAAGTCAGTGTATTGAAAGCACTTGTCACACAGCCAGCCCTGTTTAGGTACTCAGTAATAATTAGATCTCCTCTACTGTAAATGAGGCAAATGAAGGTGCTTCGGTAATTTACTTCAAGGTCACAGCTAGTAGTTAGTGAATTAGAACATTAATTCAGGTTTCTGACACCATATTCCAGGATGTCAACATATACAATACTTCATTAACTACTTATTGTGAACTAATCTTGATGTTTCATTGAAAAATGGTGACTTATATGAAGGAGGTAAGGAGATCCATCTAAATGAAAGTTTATCATGTGAATAATCATTACATTAAAGTAGAAAAAATTAGAATCAAGAACTTTAGAAGTAAAGCATTGGATTTTTTAAAATATATTTCTTCCATTTTTTAGTGGCAATAAAACTGAGTTACGTATTACTCATGTTTTGGTTATTTGTTTTATTTTCTTTTGTATAGGCAAGGTGATTAAATGAACTAATAATGGCTTTGGAAAATTTAATCTAATACTGGTTCTATAATATAATTGGCATTAAGACAAGATAACAGTGTTTGAAAAAAATTATTTCCATATAGTTAGCACACAGTGTTACATTAGTTTCAGGTGTGCAGTATGGTGATACAACTTCTTTATAGGTTATGCTGTGCTCACCACAAGTGTAGCAACCATCTGTCACTGTACAATGCTATTGCAATGTCATTGACTATATTCCTTATGTTGTGCCTCTTATTCTCACGACTTCTAAACCTCTTTTAATAATGTAATGCAATCAGCGAATGACAGGCTATCCCCAACAGCCTTATACTAGTCCCTTGTGTGCCATGATATTTAGACTTGAGACCATGAAGATAATTTTTTTAATTTGTTAAATCAATTTTAATTAAAATGTTTATAATTTTTAACATTAAAAAATGTGAACATCTTTTGTGTCCTATATGAGTTAAAAAATTTTTCATACACCCTTAGAAGATAAATAATGTTTGAATGACAGAGAGAGAGTGAGAGAGAGAGAGAGAGAGAGAGAGAATGAATATGAATGAACCAGAACCAGGGCTCATTTATTTCCTGAGGTGGGGCTCAAACTCCTGAACCATAAGATCATAACCTGAGTCCAACTCAGATGCTTAATGACTGAGCCTCCCAGGTCCCTGAACATCTAAGTGTTTTAATGGAGCAGAAAGGACATCATTAAGATTTTCTTAAAAGTTTTGTTTTATGAGGCTCAACAAGCTAACTAATATACATACAGTGCTCTGTAGTTTATGAAGTGTTTTTTTATTACAAGGAACTAACTTAACATTGGACAATCAACTCCATAAAATAAATTAAATTTGGTACTATTTACTATATTTAGTTCAATATGTCTTCTATAACTAATCAAAGAATTGGAGTGATAGCCTCTTATGAAACTGGGGCTCTGGTTGGGTTGCCTTTTCCATATTAACGACAATCTTTACTCCCCAGCCTATGAATATAACAAGAAAGATTGTCTCTTGTTAGGCTTTTATGGGGGAAAGTACCTTCTGAGAAACTGGAATTCTAAACGTTTGCCTCTCACACATGTGGCATTCAAGTTTATCCTAGTGGTTAATCCCCAAACAAGAAAGGAAAGACTGATAGTGTTTGGTGAAAATACTGGAGTGTTAATTACAAGCTACTGTAAGCCACCTCTTTGAAGAAACTTGCACAGACCAAATCAAATAAAGCTTATATTCTATCGGTAGGGAACTTTCAATAAGGACTTTAACCAAGAGGAACCAGAGGATGATAACATAAATAAATAAATAATAAAATGAATTTCTAGATATGAAAATATTCAGTGAAATTAAGGCCTAACAGGAGTTAAACATTAGATTATACAAGCTGAAGAGATAATCAGTATTAAAAAAAGATCTGAAGAAAGTATCCAGAAGGCAGCGCAGGACTGGGGTAACAAGATTAAGAGACATGGAGAAGAGAAGATGTTCCAAAATGCAACTAATAGGAGTTCTGGAAAGTAACAAATACCGCATAGAGAGACATTACTTGCAAAGATGATGCCAGGTGATTCCACAGAATTGAAGAAAACTTGTATATATTCACAGCGGAAAAGGACACACCTGGAAACTTTGGGTATTTGGAACACCAAAGACCAATACCTTAAAAGTGATCAGAGAAGAATTATGACCATGAGTAACAGGACAGTGGACTTCTTACCCACAAATGCTAGTATTAAAAGAGTACAGAGTATTAAAATCATTCCTCTATCCAAATCCATCATACCATAAATCGTCACTGAGGAATGAGAGCTAAGGGAAGAGCTTCCAGAAAAACAAACAGTCATGGATATACCTTGGAAAAAAGGATAATTCTCCAGAATAAATTGAGGTAAAACAGTTGCAGGAAAATACATTGCTAATCATGTGGGATATATAAATGACTGCTGATCTCAAGATAACAAAATGATTAATTTCAGGATTGAGTAAAATGAGGTAAAACGTCTATAAAATTAACTTGGAGGCTAATACCTGTTGGTGAGAAAGGTTTTTATCGTTCTTCGTTCCTTACATTGTTTTAAAGATCAAGGAAGGGAAAAGTAATGTAAAAATTTCCTAAGCACTAACACTGAAATAATTACTCAAAGTGTACAAATTATGAACTATTAGAAGAAGTGTGAAAAAATGAACTATAAAGAACTCGATAAATCCAGGAGAAGCTAAGGATAAAAATAAAATCTCTAATACTATGTTTTCAGCAGAGTGTGAGGTAGAAGAATATTTTATACTATTTTAAAACACGATAACGAATACTTCTAAAAACATTTCATTAAAAATGCAAAGTATTAGGGGCGCCTGGGTGGCTTAGTCGGTTAAACGTCCGACTTTCGCTTAGGTCATGATCTCGCGGTTTGTGGGTTCGAGCCCCGCGTCGGGCTCTGTGCTGACTGCCAGCTCAGAGCCTGGAGCCTGTTTCAATCTGTGACTCCCTCTCTCTCTGACCCTCCCCTGCTCATGCTGTCTCTCTCTTTTTCTCCTAGAAATAAATAAAACATTAAAAAAAGTTAAAAAAAAAAAAGCAAAGTATTAAAGAAATTGGTTTTTCTATGCAATGAATCATACACCACTAAGACTGTGGGCCAATGCATACAAGGTCATTTTATGAGGGGAAAATATAAATAATGTTAGAAAGGTTTGAAAAATATATCTCAATTTGGAAATACCGAGAATATAAAATGTTGATTTGTATAGAGCAAGTACTTTTACCTAAAATAGCATTTTACTTGTTGGACAGACACTAGTATTATTTTATTGAAGTTAAGGATTATTATTGTATCTGCTGCATAATCTAGTACATTGCCCTTAATATAGTAGGAATTCTAGTAATACCGCCTAGAGCACTGAACTAGCACTTATTGTCTTAGATAAGGTAGAGGAAAATTACCTTTTTCTGGGTCAGTTGGCTATTAATAACGATATGGGGCTTTGCTGAATTATGTCTCCAATAGCTGCAGATCAGAGCAGTTCGAAGACTGTTAAGATAGATATTTCACAATTATTAAGAACAAGGAGTTTGTTCCATTATATACAGTCAAGTTCTAGGAAGTCATTAGTTTGCATGATAACTTTAAGAGTTGAATTGTGGATCCTGACTGTCGTGTCTGAAATGTCAGGCCTGAACCTGACTTTTCATATTATTAAACCCTCATGTTGAATTGCTAATGTATGGCCATAGTAACAGTATCTTCCATTAACACTTTAGCATAAATAACATGTTCCCAGAGGCTCATCCTAAGTTGAGAATGCCAGAAGTCAAAATGCATCAAATCCACATAATCTGATCACCAGAGTTTGGCCTCAGCGACCTTAAACCTACTTGGAATACTTACGTCCGCCTACAGTTGGGCAAAGTCCTCTAGCGCAAAGCTAATTTTATAATGTGTTGAATATCTCCTGTAATTTATTGAATACTGAAAGTGAAAAACAGAATGGATGTATGGGTACAGAATTTTTATAAGTGAATCAGTTGTTCACCTTGTGATCATGTAGCTGACTGTGAGCTGCAGCTTGCTACCCCTGCCCAGCATCACAAGGGTTATTATATAGTGTTAGCCCAGGAAAAGATGATCATTCAGATTTTTTTAAAAAAATTTTTTAATGTTTTATTTATTTCTGAGAGAAAGAGAGTGGCAACTTGAGCAGGGGAGGGTCAGAGAGAGAGGGAGATAGAGAATCCGAAGCAGGCTCCAGCCTCTGAGCGGGCTGTCAGCACAGAGCCTGACGCGGGGCTTGAACCCACGAACCGTGAGATCATGACCTGAGCCTAAGTTGGACACTTAACCCACTGAGCCACCCAGGCGCCCCTCAGAATTTAAAGTATGGTTTCTGCTGAATGCATATCACTTTCCAATCATTGTAAATTCAAAAAAAAATCTAAGCCGAACCATCACCTTGTCTGTACAATAACCTGGACAGAATAATGGCCTAATATAGGCTAGAAAACAGTCAAACATGAGATGTTGATTGGTATGGGTGGAGCAGAGGCTACAGGGTAAAGTGAACCCTAGGAAATGCAGTGTGACAAGGGGACCAAAGAATGGAGGGACCTCGAGCAAGTTGAAAAGATGTGTTTACTAATGTTTCTTGTTCATAATAATTCTGTAGTATACCTTTTAATGTGTTTTTCCCACTTACGTGATTTTATTACCTTCTAATTTAGGGCAGTAACATACCAGATAATATGTACAAAGAAACTGCTACGTTCAGATACTGTGTTAAAGACTAGTGGGACTATAAAAAGGAAGGCGACCCAATTCCTACCCCTAAATCATCTTGCTCTAAGGATACTGCAAATAGCAATTACAAAGTACATGACAGAAACAAAGGAAGGTTCTGAGAATAGGTTGATGACCAGAGATAAATTGCCCCTGCTCTTACTGAGATTACAGTAGAGTGAAGATGTAAGTGCTTCTAAGTACAATTAATATTTGTATATCATTGGAACACTTGGTGGAGATGAATAGTGACAGGAACAAGTTTGTGAGGGTGATGATGTATGTTCATTCCCTGCTCCAGTGTTATAGGACTAACCGTAACACTGTAGGTCTGTTCTCAGGAATGGACCGTGTGTGGGCTGCACAGGGAATTAAAATACTAATAGGACTTGGACGGGGGAATCGTTGAATGTAGTAGGTTATGCATGGAAAATAGGTTCTGTGATCAACTTCATTTGGAAATCTGTTTAGAAGAGTGGATTCTTTTCATACATGGATTTCCTTAGCTTTTCAGAGTTTAGTTGTATTCATATTGAATCTTAAGAAGGAACCTAAAATCACAGTGTTTGCTGGATATACTGCCTGTGCAGCTTCCTTTTGTAGGACATTTTTGAAAATTAATGTTCTGAAGAACACACTCTGTGAGGCACATTATGATGCATATTAGACCTTGTGTGGGAAATAGTGCTGTGCCTAATTATCTTTGATAAATACTACTTTGTGCTGAATAAGGATATTGGATTACCTATTTCAATTTATCATTGTAATTTACACAGTTGTCTGAAAGAAATAGGAAAATTTGAATGGCATAATATATTTTTGAACATGTATAATTGATGATTATAGAGACCGGTTTCACTATATTAGGTTCACAGTAAGGGGATAATGACTGATAACTTAAAATCAAATGTACTGTTAAGTAATAAAAAACTTTGAAATGTGAAGTTTATATGAAAACGACAGGTGTAAGTAGCTTTGCACAAGTAAGTTTCACTGTGAGGTATACTCAATTAACTGAAAAAGTAACATAGTGAGAGAGGACTGGACTCACATCCAGAACCTGTTTTGTTTTGTTTTGGTTTGGTTTTTTGCCCAGGCCTGTCATTAATTATCAGCGTGTTCTTGTGCAAAGAAATTAATCTCTTTATCTCAGAATGGATGGGATTCTTAGAGGTTATATAGTCTAGTAACCTGATCTTAATCCTCTCAATACAGGTTAGAATAAAATGTTACTCAGACATTCTAAGGATAACCTTTATTTGGGAATTTTCAATACTGAAGTAGGGTAAGGATTTGTAAGTCTCTAGGATCAATTACTTCATATTATTCATCAATCAGCAGATAGGTTGGTTCAAGATTTCCCAAAATCTATTACATCTGGCGAGCTTTTAAACACCAATGCCTGGGGCGCCTGGGTGGCTTAGTCGGTAAAGCGTCCGACTTTCGCTTAGGTCATGATCTTGCAGTTCGTGGGTTTGGGCCCCGTGTTGGGCTCTGTGCTGACGGCCAGCTCAGAGCCTGGAGCCTGTTTCAGTCTGTGACTCCCTCTCTCTCTGACCCTCCCCTGCTCATGCTGTCTCTCTCTCTCTCCTAGAAATAAATAAAACATTAAAAAAAAAAAATTAAACACCAATGCCTATGCTAAAAACAATTACCATTAATTTAAGTCACTGTTGGATGGACTCAGGTAAAACTATTTTTCAAAGCTTCAGGTAATTATAAATTTGAGAACTAATAAGTTAGTAATCACTATCACTGGTTATTCTTAGAAAGAAAAACAAGAATGTAATATGAGCTACAGTTGACCCAAACCCCCAACTTATAACCAAATGTCACATTTCTTAGAGGTGCCTGAATCCTGGCATCTAGGAGTGTATGATAAATCATCCCAAGGAGTGCCCTTCTGAGCAAATTGATAGAAGGGAAGGTTAAAGTTTTTTCAGCTGGGTAACCTGGCCTTCTGTAATTATAGAGCTAAATTTTTTCTTAAAAATATATGATGACACACTTTGATTTTACATACAAAGTTGTTAATGCTCTGAGAATTAAAATAGAATTGCCAAAGTCACAATGCTCCTGAGTAGTTAAGCTTAAAAATATGTGTCCAGGTTTCTGGAAAAAAAGCTTTTAAACAAAACTACACCATCACTGTCACTAAAAGTGTTTTTGAAGATATAAATGGACCAAGACTTACTTAATTTTCTTTCTATCTTTATTCTTTCCTTATGAAAGATTTGGTTGAGCATAGTAACTTATTTCTGTTTTGCATGACATTAGCCTTGTCAAATTACTTTTATGTCAATTATTTCTCTTGACATAAAAAAAAATATGTCCTTTTTTGAGAGAGACACATACACAGACAAATAGACACACACACACACACAGAGTGCAAGTGGGGAAGGGGCAGAAAGAGGAAGACACAGAATCTGAAGCAAGTTCCAGGCTCTGAACTGTCAAAACAGAGCCTTATGCAGAGCCCAAACTCAAACGATGAGATCATGACCTGAGCTGTAGTCGGATGCATCTCTAACTGAGCCACCCAGGTGCCCCTCCCTTGACATTTTGACAGTACGGTAGGGTTTCTGTTTATTTTGCAGGTCAGGAAGCTAAGGCCTTATCAATATTGGTCTTTTCTATGACTGCTCATAATTTTGACAGCACTACTGTATTGAGTGACCTATCCGTTATTATAGGTCTTGTCCCCAGGGCATATAGTGGAACTCAGATTACCAGCCCTCCTTGCTGCTAGGCCCTTCAAATCAGATGCACCCTCTGAGGGACTTCTAAATGAAATGAGATGCAGGAGGAAGGAGATGGTGCAGATCTTTTATTGGTATTTGTGGAACGCTCTTCACCTTTGCAGGGCAGCAAGCATGCATGGCCAGGTGTCTGACTCAGGACAGGCAGTGGCCCTGCAAAGAAGCAACAATCTTTTTTTTTTTTTTTTTTTTTTTACAAATAGTTTATTGTCAAATTAGTTTCCACATAACACCCAGTGCTCATCCCCACAAGTGCCCTCCTCCATGCCCACCCCTCCTCCCCCACATCCATCAGTCCTCAGTTTTTGTCAGCATTCAAGAGTCTCTCATGGTTTGCCTCTCCCCCTTTCCCCCACCATTTCCGCCCCTTCTCCCCTTGGTCCTCTGTTAAGCTCCTCCTAATCCTCCTATACGTGCACACATATGATATTTGTCCTTCTCTGCCTGACTTATTTCGCTCAGCATAACACCCTCAAGGTCCATCCATGTTGCTACACATGGCCAGATTTCATTGTTTCTCATTGCCATGTAGTATTCCATGGTATAGATAAACCACATCTTCTTGATCCATTCATCTGTTGATGGACACTTAGGCTCTTTCCATGTTTTAGCTATTGTGGAGAGTGCTGCTACGAACATTGGGGTACATGTGCTCCTATGCATCAACATTTCTGTATCCCTTGGGTAAATTCCCAGCAGTAGAAGCAACAATCTTATGAGACTTCTACTGAAGCTTAATCCTGTTTGCCTGCCTGTCTCAACATTTTGGTAAGCCACCTAATAAACTTGAATAAATCCTTTACAACTTAAACTAGTTAGAGTGGCTTCAACTGTTTGCAACTAACAATGTTGGTTTGAGACTTGCCTGGGGTTACCCAAAGGCAGAGTTGAGCTGAAAAACCAAACCCTGGAGCCGAAAGAGCTTCTGAGGGAGGAAAACAACATTTTGTTGTAGACAGTATATTTAGCATTTGGTCACGTGGCTATGAAATCAATACCTAAACATGCATAACTGTTTATCACATTTTTATGAGGCTTTGGGGCATAAAATAATTTCGTATTTTTTAGGTAGTAAAGTTACATGTTAAATTTTTTCATGTGTCCTACATTTTTTCAATAGAAAATCATCTGGGTCATGGGGGCCACTTTTGAATAGTCTGATAACTTTCACAATTGCTTTTATGATTATCAACATTTCTGGCTTCTAATTCCTTTCTGATCAAATTATTTTCAGTCTGTATTCCACTAATGTATTTTCAAGGTTCACTCCCAGTAAGCCTGCAGTAGCAATACTTACCACTTATTTTTTCAATAAAACTTTGCCTGAGGGGCACCTGGTTGGCTCAGTTGGTTACGCATCCAACTTTGGTTCAGGTCATAATCTCATGGTTCCTGATGGTTGTTGGTGGGTTTGAGTCCCTGTTGCGCTCTGTGCTGACAGCTTAGAGCCTGAAGCCTATTTCAGATTCTGTGTCTCCCTCTTTCTCTCTTTCTGCCCCTCCCCTGCTTGTCTGTCTGTCTGTCTCTCTCTCACCCTCTCTAAAAAGTAAACATTAAAAATAAGAAAAACTTTGCTTGATAAGTGAAAAAATGGGAACTTATTATTTGATCATGTGCAACTCTTCCTATTTGTTGGCTTATAATCTATAATAAAAATTTCAAAACAATATGTTCAACAACAAGCAAATGATTAAGAAATGTTAGCAACCTCCTGTTGTAGAGTATTAAACAGCCAGGAAAAGCAATACTTCTAAAGCATATATAGAGAATATGGGATGTTAACTAACTTGGATTTAAATAAAATCTTGGGAGGGGGGAAAAAAAGCCCAGCAAACTACAATAAATCTAGGGGAACAGTCACAATAATCATTAAAAAAATGGATATTTTGCTTAACATAAAAATTAAAAATATAGGATACAAAATGCAACCCTATTCTTTTTCTTTGACCATATGTGTACAATTGATCTTCTCCATGCTATATATCTTTATATAGTTTTTAATGTTTTATTCCTGAGAGAGAGACAGCATAGCAGGAACAGGGGAGGGTCAGAGAGAGAGGGAGACACAGAATCTGAAATAGGCTCCAGTTTCTGAGCAGTCAGCACAGAGCCCAATGTGGGGCTCCAACCTACAAGCCCTGAGATCATGACCTGAGCCGAAGTTGAATCCGTAACTCACTAAGCCACCCAGGGCCCCAACGCTATTTATAGTTATAGAAAATAAATATATTCTTTGAAGTTTTTACAGCGCATAATTCTTAGAACTCATATAGATAAAAACATTAGCAGTTTCATTAGTAATGTTAAAAAGAAGCTGGTAAATGTCTATTCTGTGTTCCCCTCTGGTGTTTCCTGGTATTCTAATAAATGACTTTGAATAATGTAATTAACAAGTATGATTTTTCACCTTTATTATATGCTTATGTGTAAATAGATTCCCAGAGAGTATATCTGGCTAGTGAGTTACACATATTAGCTATTCATGCTTCGTTTTTATTGAATCAGTAAAAAAACTCTTGAAACACACTTGCATGCACACGCGGATGTGTACACATACACTGCAGTTACTATCTCAACAGTTTGACCATCGAGATACCATTAGTTTCTGATAAAACACAAGTTGTATTATACTATTTTTTGTTGAAATGTTCAGCCTTCATGAGAGCAATAATTTTACCTATTTAATTGCTGAATGCTTATACCCAATATAGGGTATAGGGTACACTATGTGTTCTTCAAACCTATTTTTAAATTGAATACAGTATTTCCTTATTGAACATAACTTAAAATTTGTAATAGTATATTTCCAATATTTATTGATCATATGAAAAGGCATAACTCAGTCCCAATTAATTTGCCAATTATTTGTACTTCAAATGAAGACACTTTTGAATATAATAGTTATGAAGAATTGGGCAAACATCTTTCCATCCATACTTACCATGAACGTTAAACTCTTTATACATCCTTTACTCATTTTACATACTCTGGTTTCATTGAATTAAAAGTTAAACTGAATTATTTCCTTTTCAGTAGAGGAAGACGGATATACGTGTGCTTCTGATTGCACCCAAATTCATTATTTTTCAAATACTTGTTGACTGAGCATCTACTTTCCCTACAAGGTACATAGAGACTGATGCAGGGCATCCATAGAGACGACTCTATGGATGCATAAAATCATGGTTTCTTACCTCAAGTACACTAACATGAGTGAAACTACATTATGTGACTATTAGCTGTTAGTGTTTAAGTAGTTGAGCAGAGGCAGTTCTAAAATGCTATATAAACCTAAATGTCACTCCAACTAAAGAGAATTCCATGAAATACACTAAGGAAAGTTGCAAATGTCTATATAGAAACAGCATTGATGAAGTGTATCATATATACAGCTACATCTGTCATGTCTGTATATCTATATAGGTATGTGTGTGTGTATATATAAAATATGAGACTTTGTAGATCACGAAGCATTTGACCTGGAATGTAGGATGATAAAATAGTATGCAAATAGTTTGGCTTTACAGAGTGTTATGTAGCTACCATTCAATTAAGAAAGGTACAGGATTTGGAGGAAATTGTGTATAGTCTGTTAAGAATTTTACAAAGAAAATCTGAATAAAGTAATTATGACATGATACTGATGCTGAAATTACCAAAATAGCTATTGCAATGTTGTTTTCTTCTATGACTATAGGAGAAAATAGCTGATATTTTCATAGTCACAGCTCTGTAATCATCTGAAAGAATTTTTTTCACTCAAAGGGAAGAGCAAAAAGGAGTGTCATTTAGCAGAATAGCACTTGCTTCTAGTCTTCGTAATGTTTCCTAAAATACACATGTATCATAGATTCTTCTGTTCTGTGGCATTATGGTGATTAAAAGCCTGGGTTTTAGTGTCAGACCAATTTATTTATTTAAATTTTTTTTTAATTTTTTCCGGTTTCTTTTTTATTCTTCCTTAAATAACTTATTGTCAAGTTGGTTTATATGTAACACCCAGTGCTCATCCCAACAAGTGCCCTCCTCATGCCATCACCCCCTCCCCTTCTTCCACCCCCCTCAGTCCTCAGTTTGTTTGCAGCATACAAGAGTCTCTCATGGTTTGCCTCCCTTCCTCTCCTCGACTATTTTTCCCCTTCTTCTCCTGCTTCATCCTCCGTTAACTTCCTCCTAATCCACCTATATGTGCAAACATATGGTATTTGTCCTTCTCTGTCTGACTTATTTCGCTCAGAATAACACCCTCTAGTTCCATCCGTGTTGCTACAAATGGCCAGATTTCATTCTTTCTCTCTGTCATGTAATATTCCATTGTATAAATACACCACATCTTCTTGACCCACTCATCCGTTGATGGATACTTAGATTCTTTCCATGTTTTGGCTATTGTTGAGAGTGTTTCTATGAACATTGGTGTATATGTGCCCCTATGCATCAGCACTCCTGTATCCCTTGGGTAAACCAATTTAACTTTGAATAAAAAAAGTCCCATTCACCAGCCATCTCTTGACAAATTACTAAGACTTTCCGTTTCATTGTGCCTATCAATAGAATGGGGATATTAGCTATTTCTGCCTTGTAGGATTATTTTGTGTATCAAGCAATAATCTGCACTTAGAGCTCTTAGCTAAATGCTCAATCTAGAACATCCTCTTAATAATGTTAATGTCACCATCACCAGCAACACTATCTGCTTCCATTACTGGACAGCCACCACCACTACATCTGTCACTGTTAATGCATCCCCACTCCTATTACTACAATGTTTGCAACAAGGAATGAACCTCACTTGGCTTCACTGTCCTCAGTCCAAGCTATCAGGAATTCCCAACGCATCAATGTGTCTAGCCAGGGCTTAAAAATAAAATCTTTATTCTGGATTTGGAAAACTACAGCTACTTCATTAACGTTTCCGTAGTAGACTGAATCTTACAGTGTTTAATCAGAAATTTGTTACCTGTAATTTCTCTATTGGCCATAGTCAAGATGGGCATGAATATGGGGGAAAATATGTGTACAATATAGTGAAGGCATGGCATAATTCAGACTTATAGGTTACTTCTTATCAAGGGGAAACACTGATTTTCCCCATATCTTCAAAATAAAATGGAAAATTAAAATGCAATAATTTTGTAGATTGGTTAGCATCTTTGGGGTTCATACTTTACAAGCATCATAGACTTCCATATGTTGAAGGAATCTGAAAAATTACCTTTGTTAAAATGCTGATTATATAGATAAGGAAGCTAAGGCTTAGACTATTGAATAAAAAGGATTTGAATAGGGTAGAACTGTGTTGATGGACAGAATTGCATTAGGGCTTAATAAATATTAATCAAATCAATCACTTTGGAAGTGAGAGTATTAAGAAAAACTAGGATATTAAGAAAGAAGACTGGAGAGCTTCTATGTGCAGAGATAAGAAAATCTGGGAACACATTTAGAGTTCAAGGAAACTGAGCTGAGGGCAGAGTGAAGACTGAAACAGAGTCCCCTCCCAGGTTGCCATGGTTACAAGTCTTCCTTCTCTAGCTAGCTAAATATAATGGAAAAAAAAAACATGCAAATGAAGAAAACAGTAATTAGCCGTACACATTCTGGAGAAAATTTTGGAACCAATTTGTGCCGTCTTCCAGGAAAAAAGATGCTGTCACAAAAGGATGGAATCATATCTTACGTTAAGCAAAGATTGTACTGAGCCCATGAGATTACATGTCTCTTGAGTTCTGCCAAATTTTGAGTTTATTTGGGCAAACTAGAGATAATACAATGTGGCAACTACCTATTTGACCTGATGCCAATGCTATGTGGAAGAAATCCTGGGCTGACAAAAGGAGCTTACTTTCTGGTCTCTTGAGGGGAAATGAATTAGTTATCAGCAAAACTCGCTGCTTCCTCCTCTTCTGCTGCCTTTGCTTCAATGAAGGAGGACAAATACTTCAAGAAGAGATCCTTGAGAAGAATTGAAGTTATTTTTTTACCAGTAGAATAGCATTCTTTGTACAAATTCATTCATAAAATACACATGGAACAAGTTCTAATAGCCAGCAACAATTCTAGAACTAGGGATGAGCCATGAACGTAGAAGACAAAATTGACTACTCTCTCAAAGTTTATGGTCTAGTGCGGGAAAGAGACAATAAATGAAATAGGTTATACTATATACCCCTCCTCCCCACATTAGGATGGTAGTAATCCATTACTATTAAAAGGAGGGTTGAAGAGTGGGGAATGCATAGAAATTTTAGAGCAGGTGACAAGGAAAACCTACCTGAGAAGACAACGTTTGAATAAAGATTTGAAGCAATGCAAAAACTAGGCATTACGGTATCTGAAGTAAGGGAGAGCCAGGGAAATGGAACAGTGGGATGTAAATGTTTCCTAGTATGTTTTGGGAACAGTGAAGAGTGTAGCATGAGAAGAGAATGATGGGAGTCACAGAGATGAACGGTGGCACGCAAGTCCCGTAGGTCCTGTTTACATGCCGTAGTCCTGGCCCTTGAACTGGCGACAGGGAAGCCCTGGAGAGCTTTGAGCAGTGGAGTGATGTGGCCCTTCCTATGCTTAAAAAGAACCTCTGAGGCTGCTGTGCCTGAAGAGACCTTGAGAGGACAAACATAGAAACCTAGTTTAGGAGTAGCTCCTGGGTAGCTTAGTAGGTTAAACGATGGACTTTGGCTCAGGTCATGATCTCATGGTTGGCAAATTTGAGCCCTGTGTTGGGCTCTGTGCCAACAGTGCAGAGAATGGAGCCTGCTTCTGAATCTGTTTCCCTCTCTCTCTCTGCCCCTCCCCAACTCACTCACATTCTGTCTCTCTCTGTCTCAAAAATAAACCATTAAAAAAAAAAAAAGAAACCTGGTTTAGGAGACTAGTATGAGGCAGTGGCAATGACAGCTGTCACCACTGGTAAGCAGCTGGAGTCCCATAGTGAAAGGACTGAATATATTTTGAAAGAGATGTCTTTAGAATTTGTTGATGGACTAAATGAAGGGTAAGAGAAAGATGTCAATGATGAGACCAAGGCTTTGGGCCTTATGAGAAGAGATGTTTCACGTTTCTAAAGCTCACTCTAACATGGTCTAGATGTGATCTCGTAAATGAAGAAAATTATCAAAAATAGAGAACCTTTTTCCAACTTTAGCTTTTAGTCTATAAATACAGTATTTAGAATATGCCAGCCTCTTTGCTAATCATTATTCAAATGGAAGGAGCACAAGCCTCTTTATTAAGAAAGTAAAATCTTGTGGGTATTTTGTTTTGTGTTTTGTTTTCTGTTTAGTTGGTGTATTTACTGTTTAGAGTTTATTTTGAGAGGGGACTGGGGAGAGAGAAAGGGAGAAAGAGAGTCCCAAGCGGGATCCATGCTATCAGTGTAGAGCCTAATATGGGGCTCGATCCCACAAACCATGAGACAAAATCTAGAATTGGATGCTTAACTGACTGAGCCACTGAGGTGCCCCAAGAAACTTAAGTTGTTAGTTTAGCCATTTCTGAGTTAAGCTAAAGAATAAAATCACAAAGACCAGCAATGCTGGTACAATTCTTGGACAGATGAGAAATGTGGCCAGGAATTTACCCAAGGGATACATGAGTGCTGATGCATAAGGACACACATACCCCAATGTTTATAGCAGCACTTTCAGCAATAGCCAAATTATGGAAAGAGCCTAAAAGTCCATCAACTGATGAATGGATAAAGAAGATGTGTTTTATATATACAACAGAATACTACTTGGCAATGAGAATGAATGAAATACAGCCATTTGCAGCAAAGTGGATGGAACTGGAGGGTATTATGCTAAGTGAAATAAGTCAGAGAAGAACAGATATCCTATATTTCCACTCATATATGGATGTGGAGAAACTGAACAGAAGACAATGGCGGGGGGGAAAGGGGAAAAAGTTAGAGGGAGGCAAACCATAAGAGACTTTTAAATACAGAGAACAAACTGAGGGTTGATGGGGGAGAGGGGAAAGTAGGTGATGGGCATTGAAGAGGGCACTTGTTGGAATGAGCTCTGGGTGTTGTATGGAAACCAACTTGATAATACATTATATTTAAGAAAAAAATGTGGCAAGGAGTAGGAATTGTATGCAATTAATCCGCTTGGTAAGTTTGTTACTGTGTTTATGGAGTGCATTGGTGAAGAGAAAATGGAGGTATTCTCTAATTTATGTAAAATAGGAAAAATGGGAGCTAAAGACAAAGCTGACAAAGGGAGATCATAATTTTATGCAGAAATACTGATTCTAGGAATAACATATATTGATACTTTTATAGATTTGGGGAATTGTGCTATTCTGTAAATTGCAAACATAAATTTTTCTTTCTGTAAGAAGTTTCTTTCAGACTGAACGTAAAATCCTTCTCTCCATTCTTCTGCTTTTCCTCATTAATATCTAGTGCTTTAGACCTCAATATTTACAACATCCTCAACATCTATGTGCAGTTTTCTTCTTTTGCCATGATCTCCTTTACCTAAATGGAATTTAAAATGACTTGGTAGTTTATGGACCTTCTGAGAGCCAAAAATAAAACCAAGTACATCACTTCAACTCATATTTCTATTAATAATTGGAAGCTGTGTACTTACAAAGACTATATAGATGAACTCATTTTTTAATTTTTGTTTCCCTAAGTAGAGACATGGCTTCTCAGTCACTTGAGGAAAATACATCTCTGCTGGTTAAAACTGATTTTGTTAATCCTCAACTGGAATTTTATAAAGTACTTGGCTAAGGACCAAAATTATTTTTGCATGAATATAAATCCAAAGAGGGAAGGACACATTGTAATAATTATACATCTTACTCTGGAGGGCAAATTGCTTTCCCAAATCAATCCTTACTCTTTTCCCCAATGACTATTACAGTATTTTATATTAAAAAGTTTTTTCAGGTAATAAGTGAATTAGTTTTCAGACTGAAAAATATAGTAGTTACACAGGTTAAAAGGTGAAATTCACAACTATTGACATTCCCTACCCTTGATGTAATTCCTATCAACAGTTTTGTTCCCCTACTGTATATATTGTATTATACTATTTTCCACCTAAACATATGGTTATCTTTGGATGTTTGTGCTTAAGTGTAGATCTCAATATTTTTCCCTTTTTTTGTGTGTGTGCCTTTATTTTATTTTGAGAGACAGAGAGTGAGTGGGGGAGGGGCAGAAAGAGAGGGAGACATAGAATCTGAAGTAGGCTCTAGGCTCTGAGCTGTCAGCACATAGCCTGATGCAGGGCTCTAACCCACGGACTGTGAGATCGTGACCTGAGCCGAAGTCAGATGCTTAACCGGCTGAGCCACCCAGGTGCTCCAGTGTAGATCTCAAATTGTACACACTTATCCTGTAGCCCATAGTATGCATGAGACTTAGTTGTTTATTATTGCACCCTTAGTGTATTGTTTTAAAAACTTTAAAAAAAATTAAAAACCAAAAGGAGATAAAAACAAAAAATTAAAAAATTAAAAAAATTAAAAATAACTAAAATGGGTCCCTGGGTGGCTCACTGGGTTGAGTGTCTGACTCTTGATTTTGGCTCAAGTCATAATCTCGTGGTGGGGAGATTGAGCTCTGTGATGTGCTCTGTGATGGGTGTGGAGCCTGTGTGTGTGCACCTCTCTTAAAATGAAATTAAAAAAAAATAAACATACTCATTATAGATACTAAAATGAGTATGGATATAGATACAGTCTTCATGGGTATATGTACATATATTTTGCTACATCTTTAGATCTGGTATTTTAAGGCGAAGGATGGCATTTTGAATTTTAGAAATACTATCAGGTTTGCTTTCAAATTCAATTTGATTTACAATATCAAAACCAAGAAAAAATGACATTAGTGCAATACATAGAGCTTACTTAGATTTCACCATTTTTTGATGCACTCATTTTTGTGTTTTATGTGATTTGTTTCACGTGTAGATTTGGGTAGCATCACAGTTAAGGTACAGAACTGTTTCATGACCACAAGTTTACCTGATGCTGTCTCTATAACCACACCCATCTCTTCCCAATCTTTTGAAAATGTTTTCCTTAACTCAGCATAATTCCCTTGGGATTACATCCTGCTTGTTGTACATATCCAAATTTTCTCCGTTTTTGTTGCTGAGCAAGATTCCATGATACTGGGGCGCCTGGGTGGCTTAGTCGGTTAAGCATCCGACTTTCGTTTAGGTCATGATCTCGCGGTTTGTGGGTTCCGGCCCCGCATCGGGCTCTGTGCTGACTGCCAGCTCAGAGCCTGGAGCCTGTTTCAGAGTCTGACTCCCTCTCTCTCTGACCCTCCCCTGCTCACGCTGTCTATCTCTCCTAGAAATAAATAAAACATTTAAAAAAAAAAAGATTCCATGATACAGATACACAAGTTTGTTTAACAATTCACGTTTTAAGTGCATTTGGATTGTTTTGGGGCTATTACAAATAGAGCTGCTATAACTATTCATGAACAGGTTTTTTTTTTGTAAGCCTAAGTTTTCATTTTCTGGTATAAGTGCCCAAGTATAATTCTTAGGTCGTGTTAAGTGCATGGTTAGTTCTATCAGAAACTGCCCAACTCTCTTCCAGAGAGTTGGCTGTATCCTTTTATATTCCCACTGGCAAAGCAAGAGGGTGATCAGTTTTTTTTTTTTTTTTTTTTTGGTATCTTCACCAAAATTTGCTGTTATCACTATTTGCCTTTTAGCCATTGTTATAGATATTTTTAAACCTGATAAGACAGAATAAATATTGGTTTCATGACTAGATAATTCAGACATTTTACATATAGTAAAAATGAAAAGATGTGTACATGTCGACTATTTGAATATATAATTAAAAAATGGTGAATAAAGTTACAGAAACTAAATGATAGAAAAGTCATGGAATTTATTCCTAGAGTCATAATATCATATTTATGCTCTGATATTTACTGGTTGCCTTACCTTTGGTATGTCACTGTAACTCTCTGATCCTCCTCCATATTGTTAAAGGATATAAAGTGCCGGTTTCCAAAAGTTTGGGTGAGAATTAAAAATAATGCAGCTGGAATGCTTAAAAACACCAAAGTACCATTGCTATTACAAAATACTTGATTTTTTGGGTAGCAATAATATGGCTTCATCTATCTGTCTGTCTATCTATCTATCTATCTATCTATCTATCTATCTATCTATATTATTTTTGAGGGACAGAGGCAGGAGAGCAAGAATCCTAAGAGACCTCTCAATGGTGATAGCACCTGAACTGAAATTGACAGTCAGAAACTTAACCAACTGAGCCATCCAGGTGCTCCAGCTTGTAATTTTTTTTAAATTTTTTTTTAAATGTTTTATTTATTTCTAGAGAGAGAGAGCGTGAGCAGGGGAGGGTCAGAGAGAGAGGGAGATACAGACTCTGAAACAGGCCCCAGGCTCTGAGCTGGCAGTCAGCACAGAGCCCGACACGGGGCTCGAACCCACGAACCGTGAGATCATGACCTAAGCGAAAGTCGGAAGCTTAACCAACTAAGCCACCCAGGCGCCCCAACCAACTTGTAATTTTTGACGGAAAATAAGACACTGTGCTTCTATGAAAATCCATAATACTAAGCTATGTTAGATACATGTGACAAGTAACATTCAGCTATGTATGACTACATGTAAAGAACACTAAATATTCTTTCTTTAAATATACCGTAGAAGAAATCAAGAAACCTTGTGACAATCGATATCAAATTTGTTTTGCATTGTTAGATTTTAAAAATATAGAGTGTTTTTAAATTATTTTGAATGTTTTATGGGTATTTACATGAGCTGTGAGAAACAAAAGAGAGCAGGACCATTTTGGAAGGAAATCCTCTAGCAGACATATCTGCTTATATTGATGTAAGAATAAAGGGGAAAAACCTGTTTTTCAGTTTCTGCAGTCCCCACATAATATATTGTTTTTGCAATTGTTATGAAGTCACCCAGAAAATTGCAAATGTTACTGAGAAAGCAACACCAGCTTATTTTAAATTGCTGAGCTAAGAGATTTTTATAGCCAATTCAAGAAACAGGTGTTTTTTTATGATCACACTGTAATAACTGCTGTATCCCTGTAATAACTACATGAGCATTCCAAAGAGAAATGTTTTATTAATACTAAATAATTCCAATGATGGTGATGTAATGGCCAATTAAAGGTTGTTTGGGTTGCTTCTATGCTGGTGATAATATGAGGAACTTCAGCAATTATTTTCATTGTAAAATGTTGATGATTCCCATATATTAATGCCTTTACATCTTCTTAGAATCTGAAAAAGGCAATAAGTAGTTTCCTCTTTTCTGTGGTTTTGCTTTCGCAGTTTCCGTTACCCACCATCTGGAAGTGAATAACTGAGTTCCTCCTGACCTAGCCTTAGAGGTCATCAGTAGCCTAATACTACATTACAGTGCCTATGTCATTCCCTCACTTCATCTCATCATGAGGCATTTCGTTTTATATCATCATAAGAAGTACAGTGCAATAAGATATTTTTAGAGAGAAACTACTTCCACATAACTTACTGTATATTGTTACAATCTATTTTCAGTTACTAATTTCTTACTGTGACTAATTGATAAAGTTTATCATAGGTATGTACAGAGGAACAACATGGTATATGCAGAGTTCAATACTGTCTGTGGTTTCAGGCATCCGTGGGTAAGGGGAGGGATGGCTGTGGCCCAGAACCTATTTTATCAAAATACAAAATTCTATTCTATCATTTCCATAAACTCTTAGAGTGTTTTTGTAGAAGTTTTTTGTTGAACCAAACTTAGGTTGAGAATATTAGGAATAGTCACTGCTTATTCATTATAATAACTCTAATTCAATTTTAAGGATACCACATTAGAATTTAGGTAAAACTGAACTTAATTGAAAATAAGTTTAATGCAGTACTCTTTCTAAACCAATGTCTCAAATTCTTCATCCTCATGCCATTCAAATCTAAGAAAACATCCCCGAAATATATTTTATTAATAACTTCAGTTTTAGTATTTGCATTTATTAAAGTAAACTATGTATAATTATTGCTCAACCTTTCTTCTTAGGTTTATTTCTTGAGCAAAAGCTCAGTCTCCTAACTATACTCTCCCACCCTTTTTTCCCTTATTAGCCCCTACTTCATGGAGAGACATAGACTTTTCTTTCTTATGCAGATGCATATCTTTATACACAAATCTCTTAACAAATAAGCCTCATTAAAAGGGGTACTTGCCTTCATCCCTTGGTGGCTTTGTGTGGTTTATAAATTAGTTGATGAAACTATCCATTAGTTCTTTCCTACAAGAAAATTTTATCACTGCATATTATAAGCACAAATCATAATAATATTAGCCAAATTCCTACAGATGGATGCCTGGTAGTTTTAGATTTTTCAATATTTTTTAAATGCTACAATAAAGTTTTCTAAATATAGTTCTTATTTTCATATCTAAGGAGGATTCTTATAAGTACACTATCTGAGAGTCATACCTTATTTAAAAAAGTGCTCCTCATAACAGTTGTGGAAATTCATAATTAAACACACATACATACGTGTACACAAAATTTCCCTAAGCATGGTAGGAGATTCAGTTCTGTACACTTGTCAACACAGGAGATTATAGTTTTTTTAAGCTTATACCACTGTGATAGAAGACTATGAAATTCAGAACTCACATTTGAGGTTTAAGTTTTCTACATATTTATCATTCAATATTGTTCTGGAATATTGTTCTGGCAGTTGTCTCTATGTACCCATCCATTCTCCTTTTTTTCTTTTTCTTTTATATATATTTTAATTTTTAAAAATGTTTTATTTATCTCTGGGAGAGAGAGCGTGAGCAGGGCAGGGTCAGAGAGAGAAGGAGACACAGAATCTGAAGAAGGATCCAGGCTCTGAGCTAGCTGTCAGCACAGAGCCCAATACAGGGCTCAAACCCACAAACTGTGAGATCATGACCTGAGCCGAAGTTGGTCGCAGCCGACTGAGCCACCTAGGTGCCCCCATTTTCTTTCTTTTTAAATGTTTATTTTGAGAGAGAGCATGTATGCAAGTTTAAGCAAGGGAGGAGAAGAGAGAGGAGGAGAGAGAATCCTAAGCAGGTTCTGTCAGTGGGGAGCCTGATAAGGGGCTCCATCTCACAAACTTAAAGATCATGACCTGAGCCGAACTCAGGAGTCAGCACTTAACTGGCTGAGCCGCCTAGGTGCCCAAAACCCATTCTCCATTTTCAGTAGAACCAAAGATCATAGTTGAATACTATTTTGGCAACACCTAGTATTAAGATCTAGAGAACATTGGAATATTTCATGTGAGCCATGATGACATGGGTTAGGATTTGGCCAGCGAGAATGGAGGGGATACAGATATTAAAGCAAAATGGAGAAATTCTAAATCACAGATAAATGCATGTGTTTTGTGTCAGGTGACCCAGAGAAAGGTGAAACAGTGACTAGAAGGAGACCTGGTCTGGAATAAGCCTCATCGGTGCATTTTTGGAGGCGGAGATGTATCTAAACAGAAATGGCCCATAAACAATTAAAGATAAGGGGCGGCATCTCAGCTTGAGAGGACAAGACTCTATTCTAGATTCATACTTACTGAACATCATCATATTTATATACTCAGTGGGGTCAGTGTCAAAATATATAACCAGAATCACTCAACACCTAGGGGGATCATGACATACATATGTAAATTCTATAGTATTCATACTAGTGTATGAAAAAAATGTCAGTGGCTAATTCTTAAATTATTTTTAATGTTTTATTTCTGAGAGAGCAAGAGCAGGCAGGAGAGAGAGAGAGAGAGAGAGAATGAGCAGGGAAGGGTCAGAAAACCCCCGAACCGTGAGATCATGACCTGAGCCATGAACTGAGCCAAAGCCGGATCCTTAACTGTCTGAGCCACCCAAGCACCCTGGGTCAGTGGCTAATTCTAAACAATAAGATTTGTACCCTGCCTTAAAAGTTTTGATGAATTTATGTTTGTATTCTACCAATGAGTTGTTCTTACTAGAATACTGCAAGAGAAACAAATCATCACAGAAAGATTTGAAACAAGGATTTGAAAGTATCCAAATTCTCTATTCGGTACCAAAACTTTTATCTCCTCTCAACTGCAGAGACCAAATTACCTCTCAAATAGATAAGGTAGCTGTCTCAACAAAAGCTTCCCTTTATACATGCCTTGTATTTGTTTTACATTTCCCACCAGAAACATCACGACCCAGAAACCTAGCATGCTGCAATGGGGGGATGGCTGACTTGGCTAAAACTACACAAGGCAGAGTGGCAAATCCTAACTGCAAAATGGGAATTGGCACCATACTGTCCTGTATCAGAGGGATACCTGGGAAATGTGTGTCTAATCTGCAGGTATCAGCCTCACTTGGTGTCCATCAAGAGGGGCAGGCTGGAAGACTGCAGACAGGCTATGCCTAGGCAGACCTTGGTGCCACTCAGGATAGGCACTGCCACACTGAATCATAACAGAGGGCCTTCACCAGGAAGCAGAGTTCAGTTCCGAGAAAATAGCTGAGAATGTTTATTTCTAATTCTGCAGGTACAAATACAGAGAAATAACTTGAGTACATGGGAGCTGATAAGATGCAGTCCTCAATCAGAAGGGCAGAGGGGATGCTCTTCAGTGGGCTTGCTCATCTCCAGCCTTGTGAATGTTTCTTTGAGTCTGAGTGTTCATGAATTCTGGGGTCACTCCTTCAGTGAGTCAGTCCTTTAGTGAGCTCTGTATTGCTCTTGACATCTCTGGCAGGCTGAACAGAACGTTAAAATATGCTAACATTCGATATAGCATTATGTTTGGAGAAAAAAACCCTGTGCTATATTTCAAATTGTGTTGAAAAAGAGATAATATATAATAAAATTAATTATCCACTATATATAATTACCTACGGAAATCCTACAAGCATGGTTTATAATAGAGAAGCTGGAAAGGCTACAATCAACCTAACTACAGCCAAATAAGGATATAAAAAAGGGGGCGCCTGGGTGGCTCAGTCAGTTAGGCACCCGACTCTTGATTTTGGCTCAAGTCATGATCTTACTGTTCATGAGGTCGAGCCCCACACCAGGTTTTGTGCTGATAGTACAGAGCCTGCTTGGGATTCTCTCCTTCTCTCTTTGCTTCTCCCATGCATCTCTCTCTCTCTCCTTCTCTCTTTGCTTCTCCCATGCATCTCTCTCTCTCTCTCTCTGTCTCTCTGTCTCTCTGTCTCTCTCTGTCTCTTTCTCTCTCATAAACTTAAAAAAATACAGAAGGAGATGGGATCTCAGAATGATTCTAAAATGTAAACTTAAAAGCTCTTTTGTTTTCAACTTTCAACTAAATAGTAAGTGCAAGTTATGTCAAACATGCTGGAATTTGGACTTAGGCACAATTTATACACATATCACGAGGTACATTCATTTCTCCTCTGAATGATGTTCTACATAGAGGCATAAATGTTTCCAGTGTTATCACTGTAAGTGCAATCCATATATAACATCATTTTTTTATTGTCTTTTTGGTGACTGTGGTGTCATTTCTTTTTCAGTGTAGTCCACCACTTTCCTAAATAGGTCCTCCGGTAAATCAGTAGGATGGTTTTGTTTTTTCAATGTGGGCTTAAGATTCCTATTGATTACTTCTGGAAAAGTGAGAATCCTACAAATTGCATTAGCTGAAAAGATCAATGGCCCATTAGACTGGCATTTTATAAAGACCTAGACTAGATGCTTCAGCAGAAGGCCAGAAAAAAATTACCTTTCATAAAGCACCTGTCCAATTGTTCAATATTATACCACAGGGGACATTTTTTTTCCTAATTCCAGCTGGTTATTATTTTATGTTTTGAAACACAACGATTGATGACCCTTGTAATTTTAGCTTGGCTTATAAAACTGCACATAGTTTGTTATTTATATTCACATAAATGCCCATTCTATTGTTTTAATCTTCGTAAGATATTGGCCACCATAATTTTCAGTGTCAGAAGACTTCAAAAGAGATATGTTAAAAAATGTTTTTTGAGAAAAACAAAAATTTTGAGTTCAAGTGAAATAAAAATATGTAGGATGACTTTATCTGACATAAGTGTATTCTAGATTGCCCTATCTGAAATGAAAGATAGAGCAGGGTGGAGAGAGGGCAGCCATTGAAATAGTTGTCTGTGTAGTGTCTAAATATATATATGGTTTTTTTTTACTGGATTCTTGTACAAATAATATGTCCTATTCCTTTGTATCTAATGTATCTAATGTTTGTATTCATTTTCTACCCAAATAACTTGAAGATTCTCTTAGGGTTTAGTTAAGAGAACAGGGGAAATAGTTTAAAAATCACTGTCATGGGGGCACCTGGGTGGCTCAGTCGGTTAAGCATCCAACTTCAACTCTGATCATGATCTCACGGTTTGTGGGTTGGAGCCCTACATCAGGCTCTGCACTTACAGCGCAGAGCCTGCTTGGAGTTCTCTCTCTCTGGCCTTCCCCCCACTCATGTACATTCTCATTCTCTCTCTTTCCCTCAAAATAAATAAACTTAAAAAAAAAATAACCACTGTCCTGGAATTGAAGGATCTGGGATTTGTCCCTTATCTGTCACTGACCAGCTTAGTGGCCTTGGAGAAATCATCTTCCCTTTTGGTTTGCTTGGTTGCTAGGTTTTACAAGCTTCATCATTTGCAGACACTGATAATCTTGTTCTAATAATGTCAGCCATCCACTAGTTTTTCAAGAGTTTATTCCTACCAATAATTTCAGACTCAGATTAATAAAGATAGATATCCAGTGACTCTGGATTAGGTGTAGTGTAAAAGTATTTATTAGGTCACTATTTCCTCCACATCCCTCTCACTTCTAAATACTTCATTAAAGTCTCAATAAAGTCAGGTCTACTTCATGTTCTTGATCCATATGTCAGCTACCTGAGGGAGTTTTACTGAGATTGTCCTATTTTTATTTTTGTTCTTTAATGACTTTACCATGATTCTTCTCCCTTGGGTCACAGACCCTAAAGAGAGTCCTGTTCCAAGAGAGAATTGGTCATATAGAACCAAGGTGCTGCCACATCTGTATCCTGTAGTACTATTGCTATTTGAGAAATCTGCTTTCCTGTCCTAGACGTTTCCATGGGCCTCTTTTTATATCAACAGAAGAATGAGAGGCTTTACCCAGTGTTAGTCTATCTGTCTAATCTTCTCAAGGGAAGCCCTGGAGTTGGACCAGCTGTTATTCAATTCAGACACCAACTTCTCCCATTCCAGCACCCTGCTGAAGAGTTCCGGAAGGGTTTGAGACCAAGATTACGTGTGGTATGATGTTTCTCATTTGCAATACAAAAAAGGATAAATGAGATTAATGACTCATTTAACCCTCAATTGATATGATGTGCTGCTTTAATATGGTGCATTATACGCATGGCACATTCACTAAATATCCATTGCTTGATCAACACAAATAAATAGCATGGCATGAAGCATAGATAACTGAACTTCATAAAGAGAAAATTTATGTCTTAAATTATTTAACAAAATAACTTGCCTTCCAGATAAAGTATTTTATTGCTATGAAAGGTGCAAGGTTCATAGCTGAGCCCAAACGAGTGGCTGAAAGGAACATATTTTGTACATAAAGGAAGATATTTTTTCCCTTTCTTCAGTTGTACTTGTATAATGTTTGGCAAGCAAGATGTCGGAAAAGATGGGAAAGGTAGAACAGTCTTTCATGGAAAGCATGTTTTCATCAAAATGGAGTAGGTCAAGGTTACTATAAATGAACAGCCTATGGTGAAGGTTTCTGTGTGCTTTCCATGTTCTCTGATACTGTTTGCCAGTGGAAAACTGGTAATGATAATTTTTCAGTCCTTTATACAAGATAGTAAAGAAAACACATGTGCAGGTAATTTTAACCAATAGGAGATAGGATACTAGGCTTCAACCAACTTTGTTATCACAGATAAACGGGTAGTATTAAACATTATGTAGTTCACATTTTGTTATAAATAGTGGCGGTTTAAGTGACATGACTATTGGGTTTTAAATATCATATAGCACATATATGGCAATTAATCTTATTAAATTCTAGAAATACTGTTAACACTTTCTTGACAGGCAAACAATGGAATATGTTTCTCCTTAATATTTTCACAGGTATAGAATACTTTGATCTAACTCCCATATAGCAGCTTCGAATTATTCTTCATGAAATTATACAAATTTTAGTCACATTTTAGAAGTTTCGAATTCCTTGAGGAAGTGTGCAGTTTCTGTGTGGGCATTTATTTGGAAAAGTAAAATTTGTTATTTTTGAAATCTTGTAGTTTAGGTAAGGCTACCTAGGTTCCAAGCCTAATAAGATGGTGTATTCAGTTCAATGCTTGGTTCCAAGCCTAATAAGATGGTATATTTAGTAATGCAGCTCAGGGTTGGAAATATATATGTGTATGTATATACACATACATATATATGTATATGTATATATATATATGGACAGATAGGCCTACATCTGTATACATATATATTTCCATGTTTCTAACACCTATCTAGAGATTGTATGTATATATACATACAATTGTTTTCTTGTTCACAATTTTGTTTTTGATATTCTAATAGATGATGCTGACTTGTAATCAGTTTTTAAATTTTTAATTAAAAAAAAATCAGTTTTTGTTCAGTAACTTACAAACGTATGTAATGATTTTCAAAGATTCCTGTGCACAAACAGAAGTTAGGCGTTTGTTTAACTTATTGTTAACAAACAATAAGTACTATAAGTACTTTAATATTATTTAACAAAGCAGATTTCCACAGTTGCTAACACAGAGAATCTTCCACCGCAATGCAAAATAGGACTTGTTGTTCAGTGTTTTAAACAGTCTCTTTATGTAAATCTTTTGCAGACTGTTCATAACATACCAATCAAAAAAATGACCAAGGCAATGTTAACAGAAACAGGAAGTCATAAATACAATTCAGTAGGAGGAGAATAAGGAGACCATTTTGAAACATGATAAAGTGGACATGTCCAGGGAAGGTGAATGTGTAGATTTGGAAACTGTGACAAAGACTGGGATCTTATGAAGTCCGATTGAGGCAAAGAACATTAGGAGAAAGGTGAGAAAAGTATCTAGGGAATTGCTTAAGGGAAACAATGAGGACTTCTTATCAGAAGAAACAACATTCTTGGCCAAATCAAACATCAGACACAATAATATTCGTTAATTTTAATTATTACTATTTCTATAATTTATCTATCTGTTTGAATACAAGGCTTCCTTGAAGCACCTGGGTGGCTCAGTAGGCTGAGCATCAGACTTAAGGTCAGGTCAGGATCTGGTTCTGTGCTGACAGCTTAGACCCTGCTTGGATTCTGTTTCCCTCTCTATCTCTGCCCCTCCCCTGCTCACGTTCTTTTTCTCTCTCAAAAATAAATTACTTTAAAAAAGAAAACAGGCTTCCTATTATTAAATACCGGGAGACAGAGACATTTATAGATACTCTTAATTGTAAAATTTTACATTTTAATCTACACTTTCTATTTCAATCAAATAAACCCATAGCAGTACAAGTTCATCTCTTTCACCAAGGTTAAATACCAATCATAGTTGTCTATAGTACCAATTGAAGCAAAAGCAAAAATTTAAATATTCTTCATAAAGATAGCTCTGACCCAATAAGAAGGGAGAAAGGAGTTTCCTTGACATTTTCTGTAACTAATTTAATAAAAAATATTATAAAAGACTAAGTTCTGAGAGCCACTTGCTGTATCAGCCTTTGGCCACTCTATAATCACTTCTCCTTATAGTCTGAAATTAAAGTTATAAAGGAGGCATAATTTCATAACCACCCAAGAGTTGGAGAGAGTTGAAAGCAATATAAAATCTTAGAGGTAATGTTATTTTTTAATGCAAATGAGTGTCCCCTTCTTTTGCTCAAGGGAGAGAAATCCCATGATGTTTTGTTGTCATCAAGAGCAGCTGAAAGTCATCGTGATCAATTTAAATTTTTAACATGGTGCAACAGTAATGAAATATGAGTGCATGTAACTCAATACAGGAATTTGTGTGCTCATGAATAATGGCTAATGCCTGTGATTTTTAATTAAAAAAAATTTTTTTTGCTATTACCAGTCCTTTGGCTATTTTCCCAAAAATATGCACAAAGGATTGGATTGGTATTAGTACTTTTATTTATAAAAGCCTATAAATTCTGAAGGCCATATCTGTAATGTGGTATACATATATGCTCACAAATAAGTCCTCTTTTGTGTATTTTAAATATAAGTTGAAGCACTTTATAGTAAGTGGTATGTAGAATTCATGTTTTTTAACTTCATCAGGATTTTTAGTGAATTATCTATGTCTTAAAGACTACTAGGTAATTACAACTTTAATAAGATTTTAACATGTGAAAAAATCATATGCAGTGGATTATTCATTTATTATAACATTAAAACTTTTTTGTTCTTAAATGTACATACCTTTTTGTAAGCCAATAATTTACATAGGCAATAAAGAGTAAGCTTGAACTGGCTATTTACATTAAACAATCAGGATTTATTCAATGGGCATTAGTAAGTGTATGAATTAGTACAAAACACTAATTTATCAGAAAAAAATAGGGTTTTGATACTTTGCAGTAAATGTTGAATATCTTGAAAGGCATTTACATTAATGGTAGCGTAAATCTATTAAATTTCTACTATATCCCATAAGAGAATGTGATTGCTTAATCTAAAAAGAGCCCTGAAAATCAACTATTTATCTTTCATTATGTAGATAAGAAAATGGATTCTCAAAAATACTGAGTAATTCACCCAAGAATTTTTGCTATGTCCTATACTAGATGATTGGGGGCATCCAGATTTTATCCTATCTTTAAATGGCTTCAAAGTCTAATATTTTGTTATTTTAATCAGGCTTTTTTTGAGTGTTTTGTGAAGAATATTGATCTCTGTGGAAACAAATGGATATTACAGACCAACTATCTTACCCCACAAAATTGATGACAAATTTTATAATTTAACTGGGTTATAATTTAACAAGCAACTTTACTATAAGATTTCTTAGAATGTCTAATAAACAATATAAATTTCCAGGGGGGAAATCAATTGTGTGGTTTTTCCTAAATTGATGTGAAGCCAAGTCCTTTCTACAGAGGGGATAATTTTCTATGAACTTGAACTGTTAGCTATTAATTTGTACACATTCTGCTCAAGTGCCAGAATGTGGCATAGTTATTAGATTAGTTAATAGTTTGCATAAATACCAAAAATCCATACTTATGGACTGGTCAATTGATCGAGTGATTAGAATAAATTTAAAAACAAATGCATTTTTTGGTCTTTTGCCAGTGTTTGCTTGGTTCCCCAGACTTTGTCTTCCTTGTCTTTAATGAAGACCATGAATGTCCAGCTTGCAGACTCAGACTTTCCTAATCATTAGGAGCAACCTTCACCTCCATCTGGAGGGATCTCCACAAAATACTGTGCCAATGCAGAGCTGGCCAGCTCTGTGATTCCAACTTGCTAGACCTGACCTGTGTAGTTAACAGAATGCTCTCTTTGATCTCCTCGCACCGAATGCTGGCCTTAATTCATGGTTAATAAACATACGAAAAATAAATGCCCAGTCTAATAAGTAGAGAATTGCCAAATAAGGCGATGATGAGAGAGAAATCCCATATAACTGAACAGTTGAAAAAAATACAATATCTAGCATTAGTGTGTAGCAGAGAGTACATATACCTACCAATAATGGTAGATGTGTGAATCTGTACAATGTTTAGTAGGGCATTGGCAATTTAAATCTCAAAATTCAAAAGACTCAAAACCTGAGAGATGGTTATTTCTTTTAATTGGGAATAATATTTTGAAAACTTTAAAAACTGGTTGAATTTTTGTTGTACAAATTTGGAATGAATAAATGAATTACAGTATATCCCTGAAATACAGCATATAGTTATTAAATTACTATAAAATATTAATGGCATAAAAGATGTTTATGATGTCATGTTAAATATAAAAGGAGAGCGTTTATATGCAGTTTTTCTCAATTTGTGTCAATATGCATATAAATGATCTGAGATATTTTTGTAAGCTTTTTTTTTTTTAAGTTATTTTGAAAGAGAGAGTGAAGGAGGAGCAGAGAGAGAGGAGAGAGAGATAAAGAGAGAGACAGAGTGAGAGAATCCCAAGCAAGCTCTGTGCTCTCAGTGCAGGGCCCGATGTGGGGCTCAAACTCAAAAATGGTGAGACCATGACCCGGACTCACATCAAGAATTAGACACCTCACCGACTGAGCCACCCAGGGACCACCTCTAGTTTTGTAAACTGTTTATAGGTGGTATAATTCTGATTTTTCTTTTTATAATTTTGAACTAAAACAATCTCTGCAAAGTACTCTAAAAAATTCAGGCATAGCGATACATAATAGGATAAATACTTTATGTGATACTTTGATAAATTTACCTACTGAATTATTATCAAATTTTTCCCATATCTGCATGGTAAAAACCTATACCAGTATATTTGTTTCTTCAATCAAAACATGCTTTGAGCTTCAAATTACCAAATATTACTTAGCTTTTTATTTTTATATTTTTTCCCAAGTGATTGTTGTTAAGAGATTGTTTTTAAGAGATGGCTTTTACAAATACAGCACTTGGTTATCTCTGTCTCTTTTAATTAAATCTCTTTATGTTTCAATCTTCTACCTTATCTACCAGTTCCAGTAGAAATAGTCATTTTAGGAAACTCATGTTAAAAATCCTACAGTGGCTCCCCATTGTGAGACAAACTATATGCAGCTTTTTTTTTCTTCTGTTTATTATTGAGACAGAAAAAGAGCATGAGTGGGGGAGGGGCAGAGAGAGGGAGACACAGAATCTGAAGCAGGTTCCAGGCACTGAGCTGTCAGCACAGAGCCCGACGCAGGGCTTGAACCCACAAACTGTGAGATAATGGCCTGAGCCGAAGTTGGATGATTAACTGACTGAACCTCCCAGGCACCCCAGACTATGTTCAGCTTTATCAAACAGAACCAAATTAGGTTCCAGCGGTCTGAATAGCTTTCAAGAGAGCCTGATGACTGTCCTGGGTGCCCTCGTATTACTTTTTGCCAGTTCTGCTTTTCTCCGCTCCTAGAAAGGACAGTGTTGGAATCCTTTGTCTCCTTTCTAGCTGGCCTCCACCTCACTAGTTCAGAGAGATTTTTTATATCCGTATTCATTGGTTAATAAGCATTTTATATTTGTGCATCTATGCTGATTGTTATTTTTAAGTTAGTTTAAATGTTCTTCCATCTTGTTCACGGGGACTTACTTGACTGGATTGCTCTCTTCCAAAAATAGGAGCCATGCTTTCAACTTGTAAGGATTGTCTGACTTCCAATTCCATTTCTATATTATGATAGTTGCTCAGACTTGAAACACAAAAAAAAATTCAAATAATGAGGACCACTCATTCAGGAGGCATATCTACTTCTAAAGTATTTGAACCAACACAATTTCAAATAGCTTTTTACACTATTTCATATTTAGGTATAATACGTTCAATGACTCTCTGCTATTTACAAGCCTACTTTCTTGCAGGAGTATAACAATTAGCCTTTTAAGCTAACTATTTATTGAAGGAACCTTAGAAGCAAGTTGGCCATGATGACATTCAGAACAATAATTCAATTTCCTGGCTCACTAGTTAGGCCAGAAATCACAGTCTTACTATATTTCAAAGAATTTATGATAAAAGAAAAAAATACTTGCTTTAAAATACTCAAACAGCCTGAGCCCTGCAGGTTGCCAGGAATTTAGGACATACTTTACAACTGCTCATTTACATCTGTGCCACAATAAAATCAATTTTTGGAAGGAAGTGGATGATAGGGGGGTGGCTGGGGCAGAACAGAAGATATTAAAATTCAAGTAGTTTGCCTACAAAAATTTGGTATTTCATGCTAAGCATAAGCAAAAAAGGAGTCTGATGAATCATTACTTTTCAAACAAAAACATGGTTTATAAATTTCTTTAATAGCCATCTAAAATAAACATGATGTGTAATATATTTCCTCATATTAATTTATTTAAACTTCATCCAAATTGTGAAAGGTAGATATTATTACTATGAGCTTTTAAGGTGGAGAAATACTTGAAGGTCAAGTATTAAAGATGAAACAGATTTCATGTTGTTGGACTGAGATTATAATGCATATCTCACTCTCCAAACCTTGTTACTGATCTTATATCACACCATCAGTAAAGCCAATAGATATTTGGGAAGTCATTGTGTGTAGACATTAAATAAATTTTTAGTAATTGTTTCAAGCATTACTACTGAAATTTCATAAATGTTTTAGCATATGCTAATGTATAAAAACATTATAAAAAAATGAAGTATACATTCACTAAAAATTATGAAATATAGAAAAGAATACAAAATAGATTATGAAATGAATAACAAAAGATTAGACACAGAAAACAATTTATAATTCTCTAATAGACCAATTGCAGAGGCAGTCTGAGTTACTATTGAGTATATGTCTCCATGAGATTAATTGTTCATTCTCCCCACCATTACACTTTCAATACATTATAGAGTATAGGAGAAACCAGTTGGAGGTGGCCCAATCTCTGTTGAATGGTAAAGTTATGGTCATTTATAACTATTTAAGTGGCTTTTGTTAAAAGCTTAGTTCAGAGTCTGATGTTCTTAGCACAACCATACTACTAGAATTATTGTTTTAATCCTTATGGGAAAAAGTTAAGTTTATGCTGATATATAATAAAAATATATGCAATTTCCCATTTGAAATTAGACTGTGATGTTACCAAAGAATAACAAAATATATATTTTTTATATATATAACATAGCTATAACTCACACCACATTCTAATTTCAAATAAAGGATGTGACATTTCTTACAGAGATTTCTGAGCTAGGGCTCCATGGGAAGGGAAGGGGCCAGGGGCGTTAAGAAAACAGAGTGAATCAGAAGGATAGCCTTAAGTTTTTAAGTGAAGTTACACCTTCAGTTCCATACTCAACTTCTGTTTTGAATCAACCATATTTTGGTAAAGAACATGGATACTTGCCTGTAATCTTTATTCTGGGAGAGTTGCTTGTCCTGGGGCAATCACTAGTCTTCAGTCTTACGGGGTCTCAGGGACAAAGACAAGGGGCATCAGTCTCCACTTCCCCTGACCGCTTTGCTAAGTCCTCACTGCTTAGGTGCAAAACAGAGATAAATGCCATCCACACAAAGACTGTAGAAATAAAAAATCTGAGAAATAAGTTTTCCATTTTCAATCACACATAGACAGGAACAGGGTAAATGATAAAAATGAGATGTTATATCTCATAGTCTTCTATTACATCTTATGATATCAAAAGCATTATGTCATTAAATGCCTTGAAATCATAACTTTCAGGCTGAATGCAGTTTGTATGGAATTTCAATGATGGTAATTGTTTTAATTCATTTGCTTTAAAGATACCACCAGTATTTTTGTTTTTATTTTTTAAATGTACTGAACACTTTTATAGAGAACTCTGTGCTTTTCCTTAGGACAAATTCCCAGCAGTTGATTGATTGGGTCAAAAAATATTAACATTTAAAGTACTCTTGATATACATTGCCAATTTATCCTCAAAAGAAAGAGTCCTTTTTATAACTCCTGGCAGCAGAAGAGGCTATCTTTTTACTACACACTTGCCAACACTGAATATAATCATTAAAAATGTATTGAGTGTCTTAAATTTGAAATATTTTGATTATTGAACCTAAACAGCTTTATCTAATTTTTCTGTTATGAACAGTAGTAAAATTATTTTTTTATTATAATGCATTATGGGATTGTCACCACCATCCCCAATTTCCAAAAGTCATTGTTAATGAATGGCATAGAATAATGCAAAATGCAAGCAACTGATACGGAATAACAGAGGGTTCAAATTCCAGTCCTGATTCTTAACCTGACTACAGATTATAATATCTCTAAGTCTCCTATTCCACATCTTTATAATGATGATATTTTCAAACCTTATTGATTTTTGTGTATCTAAAATATAATATTATATAGTGGATATATAATTAAGTCCTAAATAAACATGGATTTTTCGTATGCCAGTACATATAACATTTTATTAAATACACTTTGTTAAATTTCAGTAAATTTTGAGACTTTTATATTGGCTCTGTTTCTTCAAATGAGTTGTAATTGTGTTGTTACATTTAGGGTTGCTCAATCTGAGATCTTGGTGTTTGTTTTGTCTGCAGTATATCCCAGGGTTCTGTGATGAGTGTGGGTGGAAAAGAGAAAAAAAGACATTTAAAGGAAAGTTGTGCTTGGTGAAGTCGTTCTTGGAAGAGTAAGTTTCATGTTGACTACCCCCTTTCTAGACCAACGTAAAACTTAATTGCCCTATGTAGCTAATATTCTAGACTATGGAGGATAGTCAATAAATTACCTAGTAAGATGTGTTCAATTGTGTTAAATGTTGTGGAATTTTATAAAAAATAACAGGATAATCAGTGAAAGCCTCAAAAATAAGTTGACTATTGAACAGATACTGAAAGGAGGTAAAGGGGAGAGCCATGCATTTACACATAGGAAGTAGGTTCCAAGCAGAACACACAGCAAGTACAAATGCCCAGAGTCCAGAGCATTCTTGTCCGAAAGAACAGTGTAGAGGCTGATATGGAGCAATGGAATGATCAAGAAAGAGTTGTTTGAGGTGAGGTGGTCTGACAGGTAGTAAGTGATCACATAGGACACACTGTAAGCCTTTGTAAGAACTAGTTTTTACTCTGAGTGAGAAAGTACATCATTGGAGGATTATGAGCAGAGGAATGACAAGATCTGACTCAATTTTTAAATATCCTTATTCTCTGTTGAGAGTAGTATAGGGGTAAAGAAAAAGGAGGGAAACCACCTAGAATGTCATGGCAGTAATCTAGGGAGAGCTGTTGTAGCTTATATTAGGATGACAGCTAGATGAATCATAAAAGAAGAGAAAACAGGATCTTCAGACCCTATAGTTGTGGGGAAGGAAAGAAATAGATAATATTATTGATACTCTTGGACAGTGTAGACCTCCACTAGCTTAAAACATACCCAAGCTCCACCTTAGATACAAGGCTATGGTGTGAATTTGTACTCCTCTTTTTTAACTGACATTTTAGTTTCTTAGGTTCTTAGAATATTCCTTACTAACTACTGAGATTTCCCATTCAAGGTTCTTTTCAAGGAGTTCAATTTATATCAAATTGACCATGCCATGTATTGGACTAATCTGACTAAAAAAATAGGACACATAAGTATATGTATAACCATAATGGTGATGAGATGACAAAACCTGTAAATAAAATTCTTGTTATTGATTAGGACCACTTTATGCTAAACCTGCCTTTATATTTTTGTTTAATTAAAATGTGGTATAATTGCCTCTTTCAGGCAAAGTCTTCCAATGATTTATTCTTGTGAACTTAAACTTTTCACAGTGTAGCATAATTCTGGCCATTTAATAACCTCTTTAAGAGGCATAAAAGTCAGAATTCTTTTAATCTGATTTAGTATCAAAATAACGTAGCCAAGATACAGTAGAATTTTATACTACTGTTTAATATTTTCTACACTGTAAAAAGTCAAGCTCCAAAGTTCAAAGAAGTTCTTTTTTAAACTTTATTTTGCAAAAATTATAGACAAATACTGTACGGAGTCTCATGTATCTTTCATCCAACCTACATCAATAGTAGCCAGCACTGTAACTTCAGAACGATATCAAAACCAGGATACTCATATTGGTGTATAGATATTAACTCATCTCTAGACTTTATTTGGCTTTTACCTGACAAATAACTGCGTGTGTGTGTGTGTGTGTGTGTGTGTGTGTGTGTACCTCTGTGCAATTTTATTCAAACTAGATATTTGAGTAACTATTACCAAAAGGAAGATGCAGGATCATTCCATCACCACCAAAGAACTCCCTTGTGCTGTTTCCTTGGGTTCACATATGTCACCCAACATTCTTCCCTGCCCCTGGCAATCACTAATGTATTCTTCATCTCTTTAGTTTTGCCATTTTGAAAATGCTTTATAAATGGAATCCTACAATATGAAACTTTGGAAGATGGATTTTAATAAAGCATGTTCTTGAGGTCTATGTGAGTTGTTGGATGTATAAACAGTTCATCTTTTTTATTGCGGAGGAGCCAAATAGATGGTAGGATGGTACTTTTTAACTATTTACCAGTTGAAAGACCTGTGGGAAATTTCCTGTATTTTGCTATTCCAAATAAAGTTGTTATGAACATTCCTGTGGAGATACTTGTGCAAATATATGTATATTTCTTTGGGATAAATGCCCAAGAGAGCAATTGCTGGGTCATGTAGTGAGTGCATGTTTAGTTTTATAGGAAAATGCCAAGCAATTTTCTGAAATGTGTCTAACAATTTACATTGTCATCAACAGTGTATGAGAGAGCCAGTTTCTCTACGTTCCTCTCCATTAGATATTACCACTATTTTTTATTCTAGCTGTACTGATATACATGTGTTATTTTATTAGTTTTTAATTTTATTTCCCTAATGGCTAATGATCTAGAATATGTTGTAATGTGCAAGTATTTATTTGCTTTTTATTTGCTTCTTATTTATTTGCTTTTTGGTGAAGTGTGTGCTTATGTGTGTCTCCATTTTATAATTGAATTGCTTGCTTCTACTGTTGCATTTTGAGTTATTTACACATTCTAGATACTAGCCTTTGTCAGATACATGCTTTGCAAATATTTTTTACCAATCTGTAGCTGTCTTTTTCTTCTTTCAACTGGGTCTTTTACAGCAGAAGAGTTTAATTGTGGTGAAGTCCAATTTATTATTATTTATGTATCACATCCTGTCTAAGAATGTGATACATAATTTGAATTTATTTTGTGTATGTTGTTAAGTTTAGGTTGTAGTTCTTTACGGATATGTCTATTTACATGCAGCTGTTCCATCATTATTTATTGGGAAGAGTTATCTTCCATTTGAATTGCTTTCATACTTTCTTTAAGCATCAGTTGGGCATGTTTATATTAGTCTATATCTGGGTTCTCTGTTCAGTTCCATGATCTATGTATCTATTCTTCCACCAAAGTCATACTGACTTGATTACTGTAGACCTATAGTAAACATTGACATAAGATTGAGCAATTCTTCCCATTTTGTTTTTAGAAGTTTACTTAGCCTTTTAAAAAATATTTTATTTTTAAAAAACATTTGTTTATTTTTGAGAGAGAAGGAGTGGGAGAGGGGCAGGGAGAGAGAGCACGCGCCAGAAGCCTTTGTGATGTATTTTAAAAATGGAAGTCTGTGGGGAGCCTGGGTGACTTGGTTAAGCATCCAACTTCAGCTCAAGTCATGATCTAATGGTTCATGGGTTTGAGCCCCTTGTAGGGCTCTGTACTGACAGCTCAGAGCCTGGAGCCTGCTTCACATGCTGTGTCTCTCTCTCTCTCTTTCTCTCTCACCCCCCCAAAATAAATAAACATTTAATTTTTAAAAAATTTTTGCTTGTACCTTTCAATCCCCTTTATCTGTTTCACCCATTCTTCCCACCACCTTCCCTCTTGGAATGAACAGTTCGTTCTCTGTGTTTAAGAATCTGTTGTTTCTTTGTTTTTGTTTTTTAATTCCATGGTTAAGTGGAATCACATGGTATTTGTCTTTGCTTGATTTATTTCACTTAGCATAATAAACTCTAGGTCCATTCATGTTGTTGCAAATAGCAAGATCTCTTTCTTTTATATGGCTGAGTAATATGCCATTAGAGATACAGATATACCACTTCTTTATTCATCTGTCATTGGACACTTGGGTTGCTTCTATATCTTGGCTATGGCGAATAACGTTGCAATAAACATAGGGATGCGTATACCTTTTTAAATTAACATTTTCACTTTCTTTGGATAGATATCCAGTAGTAGAATTACTAGATCCTGTGGTATTTTAACTTTTTAAAAATTTTTGAGGAATCTCCATACTTTTTCCCACAGTGGATTCACCAATTTACATTCCCACCAACTGTGCATGAGGGTTCCTTTTTCTCCAAATCCTTATCAGTGTTTGTTATTTCTTGTCTTTTTGATTCTAGCTATTCTGACAAGTGTAAAGTGATAGCTTGTGGTTTGGATTTGCATTTCTCTAATAATTAGTGATGAACATCTTTTCATGTGTCTGTGGGCCATCTGTAGGTCTTTGAAAAAATGTCTATCCAGATCCTCTGCCCACGTGCAAATCACTTTTTTTTTTGGTGTTGCATTGTATAAATTCTTCATATATTTTGGATATTAACTCCTTATTGGATATATCATTGGCAGATAGCTTCTCCCATTTGGTAGGTTGCCTTTTTGTTTGGTTGATGGTTTACTTCACTGTGCAACAGCTTTTTATTTCGATGTAGTCCTGAAGGCTAATTTTAGCTTTGGTTATCTTTGCTCAGGAAACACATCTAGAAAAATATTGCTAAGGCTGATGTCTAAGAGATGATTGCCTTTGTTTTCTTAGAGGAGGTTTATGGTTTCAGGTCTCATCTTTGGGTCTTTCGTCCATTTTGAGTTTATTTTTGGGTATGATGTAAGATAATGATCCAGTTTCAGCCTTTTACATGTAACTGTCCTGTTTTCCCAGCACCAATTATTCAAGAAGATGGTCTTTTCCATTTGTATATTCTTGACTCCTTTGTCCTACATTAATTCACCATATCAGTGTGTATTTCTTGACTCTGTATTCTGTTCCATTGATCTATGTGTCTGTTTTTGGTGCCAGTACCATACTGTTGTGATTACTACTGCTTCGTATTATATCTTGAAATCTGGAATTGTAGTATCTCAAACTTTGTTATGTTGCAAGATTGCTTTGGTTGCTCTAAGTCTTTTGTGGTTCCACACAAATTGCAATACTACTTGTTCTAATTCTGAACTGGAAATGCCGTTGGTATCTTGATTGAGATTACACTGAATTTGTAGCTAGCAATTGGACATTTTAACAATATTCTTTCAATCTTCAATCTTTTTTTAAAAAGTGGCAATACTATGTTTTAATACTTGTTTCCACATGATCTGTCATTGAATTCACAGATTCTTGTCTCTGTTGTCTCCAATATATTTTTGAACCTTCCAAAGACTCTTTTTTCATTTAAGTACATTTTATTTTTTTTAATGTTTTAGTTATTTCTGAGAGACAGAGAGGCAATGTGAACAGGGGAGGGAGAGAGGGAGAGAGAGAGAGAGAGAGAGAGGTAGATACAGAATCCAAAGCAGGCTTCAGGCTCTGAGCTGTCACCACAGCCTAACACAAGGCTCAAACTCACAGACTGTGAGATCAGGACCTGAGTCGAGTTTGGATGCTCAACCCCATTTTTAAAGTATATTCATGATTGTACGTTGAAGCATTCTTAGGATGTCTGTTCTAAAATCCTTACCAAATAATCCCAATATATCTGTCATCTCATTGTTGGCATCTCTTGATTGTCTTGCTCATTCATGTTGTGAATTTTCTGGTTTGGGGTATGATGAATGACTATTGATTGTGCAGTGGATATTTTGGGTATCATGTGATAAGACTTTGAATCCTATTTAATCTTACTTTTAGCTTGTAAGTAACCCTGTTTGGTTGTTGTGTGCAGGTACAAGTGGAGGGGGATGTTCATTTTCCTGCTAGACCCCACTAAAACCGCCCTGATAAAAGTGGGGTGCTGATTGACACTGCCTCACTGAATATTATTAGGGTGAAAATGTAGCTCTCTACCCAGCCCCATTAACACTCCTGGCAAAAGCAAAGTGTCAACTAGTGCTGCCTCATTGCCATTGTCGTGGCAATCCTTCCGTGCTTTCAGCTTCTGGTATTCCAGAAGCTGGCTTGTGACCTCTTAACTGTAATTTCTGTTCCATCTTCACATGGCCTTCTCTCTGTATTTCCTCTAAGGACTCTATTACATTTAAGGCTTATCCTAACCCAGGATGATCTCATCTGGATATCCTTAATTCATTTACGTCTGCAAAGATGCCTTTTAGAAATTGAGTCAAATTCATGTGTTTAAGGGGTGAGAACTTAGACATCTGTTTGAGGAACATTATTTGATCAATTACAGAAATTTTCAGGATCTTCTTAAGTTTGTCACTTAGGTTAGGTCTAAGATGCAAGAGGAAGGACTTGAGAAGTATGGAGGTAAGCCAGAACTGTTTCCCTTTTAATAATTAAGTTCATTATGTGTGTCCTATTGAGAACTACTATCTTGTAATAGGGGTCTTAATTATTCTTTTGAGTGATAGGAACAGACTTCTTACAGAATTTGTACATAATATCATCCTTGACTGAAAAGAGAGATCGATGCCTGAGAGCCTTTATCTTGGTTAATTAATTATGTCCTCTTCTTTCTCTTCCATTTAATGCTTTGCACTTCATATCAGATCTGTATTTCCACCCGAGTATGCCATAAGAAACCATGCTAAAGATTTATTGCTTAAAACAATAACCATTTATTAATAGCATGCATGCATGTCAGCATTTTACTCTGAGATCAACTGAATGATTGTTCTGGTTCAGCTGATCTAGTATGCTCTCATTTGGGATGACTGTTGCCATTTGTTCCTCATTATCCAGAAAGTGCACTTGGACTTGGAATTTTGGTGATAGAGAACATGGATGAACAGGGACATGCAGGTGTTTTCACAAGCCCCTGCGTCATTTATGCTACCATCCTATTGGCCAAAGCAAGGTACATGGCATTACCCACTTCAGACTAGAAGGACAGGTTACATTGCAACTGGGGTGATTCATGTAATCAGGTTATCATGGTGCTACTCTATATGTGTGGTGCCAAATGACATGTGTGCTGTGATGTCTTCTTCAATAAAAGAATGCATTTCATAGTCTACTGATTTAACTCAAACTAAATTCACGTCAGTATACATGACACTATACATATACACAATACATCTGTTGCTTTCTCAGGTTTTTCTTCTCCCTTCTCCTTTAAATAACATTTCCATGTGTGTGTAGTTGAATATATTATGATTTGACTATCTTAGGAAGTCAGGGAGAACTATCTTCAAAACATTGTTATTTTCAGAATACTTAAAAATAAGAAGTTACTATGGCTTTTAAAGTCAATATCGCTCTTTCCACCAGTTGCTTTTGTGTCCTCTTAGGCAAGCTTACAGTTGCCCATTGGGATTGCTCCAGCTGAGAACTCTCTAGGATGAGTTGTTCTTTGCTTCAAATCATTCAGGAAGTCACCTCTATTTCCACAGTGTTAAAAGGAGTCTTCTGGCAATTATTTAGGCAGATTTGTTAGAAGAGAATAACCTTTTTATCACAAGGCTAACCCTTGCCGTTTTAATGAATGTTACTTCTTTTCACTTAATGCTAGAAGGGAAGATTATTGTAAACAGTAGCTGTTTTCATCTGTATAAAATAATTTATAAACTCATGACTTATTTCTCTGGAAACACTTTGAAATAGCAGCGCATCTGGCATGGGAAGATGATGAAGCATTATTAAAATAAAAACTCTTGTCTTGCAGAACCTAATGGATGTGACTGACACAGCTATAGTTTTAAAGCATGAATCTATTTTTATTTGTAAATATATTGTTAAAACTAAGGAACCAAAAATGCACAAAACTGGCCGGAGGTTCATTCTATTTTAATGTTAAACAAACTGAATGCATTAGGCATCTTAAAAGTTTGTGTGTTTTTTCAAGTTTTGTAGAAAATTAGCTTTTGGTTTTTCCCAAAGTATTAGTCATTATTACATCAAACTTATTTTTATTTTCAAAAAACTGAAATGCAGAAAAAATCATTCATTGTGAATGCCAGCCATTTTTATTATAATATCATTTTTATTGATTGATGAAATATGACTAAATTAATGGCCCTTAACTATGATGTATTTTTGAGTCAAAGCTTTCATAGTGTCCATCTTCAGGAAGTTCGATTTCATCACAGTTTATAGAAAGCCAAGAGTCATCTCTAAAAATAATAATAGTTGTGGGGCACCTGGGTGTTTCATGGGTTAAACCTCTGACTTCATCTCAGGTCATGATCTTGCAATTTGTGGGTTTAAACCCTATATAGGGCTTTGCTGACAGCTGGGAGCCTGGAGTCTGCTTCAGATTCTGTGTCTCCTCTCTCTCTCTCTCTGCCCCTCCCACACTTGTGTGCTCTCTGTCTCTCAAAAATAAACATTGAAAAATAAATAAAAATAATAGTTGTTTACCCATGTAAAATGGGAGTCTCTTTTTGATTTGTCTTTAGGGCTTGTTGTAGGATCTATCAAAACCTATTGACAAAGCAAACAAACAAAAACACCTCAAAATCAGTAATCCCTGGCCAAAGAGAATATCAATTTGGTACAAAATTCTCAGAACTTACCTTGAGATTCACAGGTCAGAGGGTGCCCAAAACTGCCCCGTCTGCTTCAGAACATAGCAGGTTCATTGATTCCAGTGGCTTGTAGAAGTCTAATGGGTAGAGCCACTTTATCACTAAGTGGGGACCCTGTGGAAGGCCTCTTTTCCCTGAGACCCATTCAGAGCTGGGAGATTTTTGGGAATTTGTAAATGAGTCGCGAACATGTGTCCCAAATGTAGAATTTATTCCCAATACAAGGCAGAGAGTTACAACAAGTATTTTACTTCCTCCTCAATGTTAAAACATGCAATAAGGCCTTCATTATGGAAGGTACAACTCCATATTGCCACAGATTTTATTAAATTAACATGATTCTAGAGTTTCCTGGGAAATGACCAACTCTGGTATGTTTGAGGTTACCAAAGTAGCTCTCACTAGGTCTCTCTTAAAATGTTGAATGTAGATTTGCCATTGGACCCCATAAGTCAATTTTTGGATATGCCCAAGAGAAGTAGTAATAAAGGTCCACACAAAGATTTGTGAGCAGATGTCCATAGTAGCACTATTTATAATAGCTAAAATGTGAGAACAACCCAAATGCCCATGTGAATGAAATAAAAATGTGGTAGGGTCACACAGTATAATATTATTTAGCAATAAGAAGGAATCAAGTATAGATACATGCTACAACATAGTTGAACCTTGATCACATTACAGTAAATGAAATGAACCAGACACAAAAGATCCTATATTGCATGAATCCATTGCCTGACATGATCTAAAAAGACAAAAATATAGAAATGGAAAGTGAATTAGTGGTTGCCTGGGGGGGGGCTAGAGGGAGGAATGGGGGGGGTGACTGAAAGTCATCAAGTTTATTTGTGAAGTGACAAAAATGTTCTAAAAATTCGATTGTGGTGTTACTCTGAACCTTAACAATTATTGATCTGTACATCTAAAATTGGTGAATTTTATAGTGTTTAAGCTATACCTCTATTAATCTGTTTTAGAAAACTCATCCTACAAAGTAGTTTATATTTTTTTTAACTGAGGAGTGAAAACAATTTTTATCCTATAATCATATAACGGCATCAGAATAGAAACTCCCAACTCCCTAGTTCAGATATGTTCATTGGAGTCTAGCTAGGATTGTTTAAGTAATATTTTCAGAAATGTTCTGTGTATTATAATAAGATGGAATATAAATCAAGACATTTTTATACAGGTGAAACCAGAGTTGATAAGTTAAGGTGGGGCGGGGGGGTGGGTAATGAGGAGATTAGTGGAAAGCCAGCTTTAATTCTCCTCTCATGGGACATAGGGAGATGTGGCTTTCTGGAATCTGGAACCCTGGGGTCACTGCCAGAGAAACCACCAGCAGCAGAGATGACAGTTTCCCTGGTTTCTCTCTTTCATCCTCCTATTTTGCTTCAATGCCTCCTATTGGCTTCACTTGAATGGAAACCAGTACATAGTCTGTCATCTCCCTGCTACACACAGAAGAGCAAAGAAAAGGTAGGAATGGATCTAAGGCAAACATACTGAAAACCGAACCATGGGACTTAAATTGAACATTTATGGGATCTTTTAAAAAAAAAAAATTAACATTTATTTTCGAGACAGAGAGAGACAGAGCACAGGCTGGGGAGGGTCAGAGAGAAATGGAGACACAGAATCTGAAACAGGCTCCGGGCTCTGAGCTGTCAGCATAGAGCCAGATGCAGGGCTCAAACCCACGGGTGAGACCACGACCTGAGCCAAAGTTGTATACCACACCAACTGAGCCGCTCAGGCGCTCCTCAACATCTATATTTAACTTAGCTTTTTACCTATCCCACACTTCATAATCCTGAATGTTCTCTAGTTCTGAGTATTAACAAATACTTCTAACACTCTGCTCTAAGCCCATCTCAGACCTTGCCTTGTCCATCACGTCTTCAGTCAGTCATTAGGTTGTCTTCTAAAACCTTGAAGAAAGCATATGCTCTATCATCCGACTTCCAAATAATATTCACTTTGTTAGATTTAAAACTATCTTACGTTTAATTTTCCCAAGTCGATAATGACTACCATGAAGACAAGGCTTATGTCTTAGATATTAATATCTAGAAGAATTTACAAATGTTTAGAAAATTATGAGGTTTTAAAAAACCGTAATTATAAAATGTATTATTTGGTTTCCAGGAAGTGTCAAGGTTGAAATTAAAGGGTGACCTTTCACACTCTTTGGCAAATTAATATTCATGTGTTTATTGGTGCTATGATTTGTTAATTTTATTGTGAAGATATGCCCCAGACTTGGCAAGTTCTATTTCCTACTGCACTAATATTAAAGGGCGCAAAGCACTGCCCAAAGCCAAGTAACATGAGGTTTCTCTTTATTAGTATATTCATTCTACACAATGAGTGAAATTAGTTGGCAAAAGATGTTCTCTGAAGGATCCGTAATGTAGAATAGTATGACCTGAATATGTCATTAGAAACAAGAGTGTAACTCCGTATCTGGGGATCAGTCATTGGGACAAATTCTTAAGAGCCATTATATTGCTAATCTTTATAAAGGAGAATGATAACTACATTCACAAAGATGTAGAAATTTATATATTAGATTTTACCTGTGATTTATCCAGTACAACGTTCATTGGTTAACAGAGCTTTAGAAAGGCAAGACCAGAGGCCTTAGTAGCTTGGATACTCTTATTTCCGTTTAGTAGTTATTTATGTCTCTGCCTTTTTATAATATAGCCCAAGTAATTTTGGAACCATTATGTATCCTACCAGGACATAGTTTGTTGCAGTGGGTTCCATAAGTTTATTATCCATTGTTCAAAGTAGTATTTCCTCTACAAAGCAAAACAAACATACTGTCTGAAAAGACTCCCATTTGCCAGATTCAAAAGATGCCAGTGTCCGTTCTTAGATTGCTTTGTCCTTTTTATAGGAACTCTTTGTAAATCAAAACGATAGATTATTCTTCTGCTTTCAGGTATATTCTTATTTTCTGTTGATGGGCCAGGTGGTAATTTGAGCAGCAGCCATCAGTTAAATAATGCAAAACGTTAGGCTGAAGATAGAGCATTAGACAAGTTTCAATGTACATATTTACTGATTATTTATGAATATTTTAAAAGGTTGATAAATTTTGGCTTAGCAATTTTTCCAGAGTTATACATATAATTCTATTTACACTGTTAGTAATGTAAAATTTAGTGTTAGACTGGGAAACACAGTGAAAAGGACCAGTTGTGAGAGGAAATCAAGCATTTATATGTAGCCAAGCAAAGAGAGGAAAAAACAGTCAAACAAATTAGTCCAGTTGGCTAATGGTCTTCTTAATGAGTGATCTGGACAGCTGCACTGTTAGCTTGGGGGCATAATCTAATACAGATTGGACTGAACTTTCTCATTTACCCTGAGTACTTCTAGCATGCTACATTTTATTTAAGATGACTAAGGCCTTAGTCTCTACCTTTTTTTTTTATCCAATTGTTTATCTGTGGTAACTTGTTGGGATTATGTCTAATAGTTAATAACATATCCTTGAATGCTATATTTGCCAATGTACTGACATTCAAGGTGGGCTGAAACCTCTTTAAGGTATGTATCTATATATTTCAAGGATGATCTGTGAAAGTTACTTTATAAGAATTAAGATGGCTTGGAAGAAATTATTCATTCAATTATTGGAATAAGTACTCATATTATTTTAGGTTTTAAAAATCAGTCTCATGTGATGTTAATAGAGTTATCTGCAATCACAGATGAAACTAGGGTCAAAATGAAATTCCACACCTCTGAGAACTTTGAATTCTTGTACTTGAGTTTTAATATTGAAGCTTCTCAAAATTAATCAGAATATATTAGAATATAATTATGTAGCAATCCTTTATCCAGAAAGTTCAAATGCAAATATTGCCTCTTCGCTGAGTATAGAGATTGGTTAGGTAAGAGAATTGCATTTTAACTGAGAGTACTATATTCTAACTCATTTATTCAAATTAGTGTAATTATTATCTAACTAATTAGCTGGAAACATGACTTACTCTATTATTCACTAAGTGTGAAAATTCTTCCCAGAAAAAAGAACCCTAAGTGAAAAAAATGATCTAGAGGCTCTATAAAAATACTGATCAAAAACTGGTAATACCTGCCATTACAGCTGTAGTAGTTTCCTTAAGGAATAGTTTTGGTTAAGCAAGATGATGAAAAAGGAAATAGATGGACTTTACCATTGATGAGTTATTTAGAAGAAGGTTGTTTTGATGAGAGGAAGCAGAGATCAATGTATAGCATTCTATGCTTATCTTCACAGGAATTATTCAATCAACTTGTTGATGTTTGAGAGATTGTAGTTAATAAATTAAAATCATCAGTCTATTGGATTAAAACTTTAAATACTATTGCACTAAAGGTAAAAACCATAATTATGAATAAGAGCTCATAAGATGAAGATCTCTATCAATCATTAAGTATTCATTAAACTTTGTTAGGCATTTTAACAGAAAAAAATAATAAAAGACATAGTATTGTATATTTCTATTCTGTACAAAAACAGATTATGGTTATTGTGTCGGAAATTTCTTTTAATTTATAATAAGTTCCAGGAATTTTTACATTATATTACCAAATGTGGAAATTTCATATAAACACAAAAGCTGTCATAACTTGGGAACAGCAAAAACCAACTTTGTATTAAGATCATCAGCCCATTTTTTCATGATTTATCAAAAGGTACAAGATAACTGTTTTTCATAATATGTGATGATGACCATTTTCTTCCCTTGAATCCAAACCTTTGCTTGATTTAAAAACTTAGAATGTGATATATGGACTTAGGCATGTCACAAAATATTTTGTAAGGCACATACATTATGCGTTAAAACAGATATTTTCTGCATTCTATGAGTTAGATAACAATCTAAACATCTGAAAACTCTTAAATCTCAAATAAGAAATGTTTATATAGAGTATGATAGAAGAACTTAAACAGTTGACACAAAATTAATTCCAGGACAAAAGTTAGCAGTAATATTAATAATTTTAAGGATATCTCAGACTCATGAATTAAAATGTATCAAATTAGTCTTCTAGCCACCACCAAAAACAGAAATGTGAATGTATGTGGCAGAAGGGAACATCTGAGAAGAAAGTGAAGCCATCCACAGATTTTATATATATGTGCGTATATATCCACACATATACACATATATTAATAATGTGTGTATATGTAATACAGTTGCATAATATAGTTTAATATAATAAACCGACACATATGTAACTATAAAATATATATTACCATAGTATAGATACAATTATATAATGATATAGATACAGGTGTATATATTATGCATAAATGATATATACAAGTGTATAACAGTATACACACAGTTGTATAACCACTTCTACAATCAAGATATAGAATATTTCCTTCACTCAAGAAATTTCCATCCTAAGCTTCTGGGGCACTTGAGTGGCTCAGTTGATTAAGCTGACTCCTGATTTCAGCTCTAATCATAATCTCGTAGTTTGTTCAAGATCAAGCCACCTGTTTGGTTCTGCACTGACAGCGTGGAGCCTGCTTGGGGATTTCTCTTTCCCTCACTCTCTCTCTGCTCCTGTTGTGTTCTGCACTGACAGTGTGGAACCTGCTTGGAGTTTTCTCTTTCTCTCTCTCTCTCTCTCTCTCTCTCTCTCTCTGCCCCTACCCTGCTCACACATAAACTCACAGCACATGTGTATTCTCTCTCTAAATAAATAAATAAATAAATAAATAAATAAATAAATAAGTAAACATTTAAAAAAATTACCTATGCTTATTGGTACTCCCCCTTCCACTACTTCTGAGCACTGGTGACTGCTGATCTCTTTTTGGTCGTTATCATTTTGCCTTTTCTAGAATGCCACATACCTGAACTGTCCTATAGCACACAGCCTTTTGAGTCTGCATTTTGTCACTTGGCATAATTCTTCATTGATTCATGCATGTTGTTTCACATGCTGATAGCCCTTATTATTGTTGAGAACTATCCATTATAAGGACAAACCAAAGATGTTTATTCATTAATTAGTCAATGGACATTTTTGTCATTTCCAGTTTTTGGTAATTCTGATTAAAGTGATTATGAACAGTAGCAGAGAGCTTTCAGTGTGGATGTAAGTTTTCATTCCTCTAGGAGAGGGATTGCTGGGTATGATGTTAATTGTATGCTAACTCTGTAAGAAACTGTTTTCCAAAGTGGTACCAGTTTGCATTCCCTCCAGTCTTATATGATCTATCCAGTTGCTTAGTAATTCCTCACTGACAGTTGGTAATAGCTCTGTAATGCTATCTCTTTGTGACTTTAATTTGAATTTCCCTAATTATTAATGATTTTGAGTATCTTTTCATGCCTCTCCTTTGGAAACATATCTGTACAAATGTTTGGCTTGTTTTAAAATTTGAGTTTTCTTGCTATTTGAGATGTTCTGGGTAACAATTATTTATCCTATATGTGTTTAAAAAATGTTTATCCTAGAATGTTTTCATTTTCTTAAGAATTTCTTTCCAAGAGCAAAACTTTTCTTAGCATGTGAAAAGCATGAAACATAAAAGAAAATTGATAAGTTGAACATATATTCATAGTACAAAAGTCTTTATCTTTTTGGTAAGTTCTTCAAACCATGTAGTTCAAGTCTTCAAATTTTATCCTTTTCAAAATTGTTCTGGCTATTGCAGATCTATTATTTTCTCATATAAGTTTTAGAATTAGCTTGTTTCTAAAACAAAAATAAAAATCAAGTATTGCTTGGGATCATGTTGACTGTAATCACCAATTGTTAACAGATAATGAAAAAGGCCATGAAAAAGTTTTGTGTTAGAAAACTCAAAGGAAGGAAAAAATATTATATTCCCATACTTCTGCTTATCATGTTTCATCTTCATTCTTTTTGTTTCTTCCTTTAGAATTACCTTTGTCTTTAAGAGAACCATTTTTAAACATCCTTTCAGAGTAGGTCTGTGGTTCACAATTTGCTTAGTTTTCCTTCAATTAAGAATGTTTTAGTTTCCCTTCTTTCCTGGAGTGTATTTTTTCAGAATATAGGCTTCTGAGTTGACAGCTTTTGTTTGTTTTTTGTTGTCTTCTTCTCTCTTACCATTTGAAATGTACTACTTCCTTAGGACCCTCTTGACTTCTGAATGGAAATTCAGTCATTCAGAAATGTTTTCAGCTCTTGGTCAGGTATTATTTCTCACTGCTTTCAAGATTTCTTTATTTTCCTTTAAGTTTCAGAAGTTTGAGTATATGTCTTGATGAGATATGTTTGGAGTTATTCTAAGGTTTTACTCAGCTTTTAAAGTCTGTTTATCTTTTACCATATTTGGGATGTTTTCCTCCATTATTTCTTTCAATACTTTTGCAGCCTCACCTTCTTCTCCTTTCCTTATGAGATTCCCATGATATGAATGTTACATTTCTTCGTTATGGTTCTACATGCCCTTGAGGCTCTGTGTTTTGTTTTGTTTGTCTGTTGTTCTAATTGGGTACTTTCAACTTTTTAATTATTGGGTTTATGGATTCATTTCCATCCCCTCCGTTCTGCTATTGAGACTGTCCATTGAGATTTTGATTTAGTAGTTGTGTATTTCAGTTCTAAAATATCCATTAAGGTTTCTATGTCTTCTGTTTCTTTGAGGAGACTTTCTTCTTCTCATTTGTTCAAGCATACTTGTTAAAGACATTTTTTGAATGACTGCTTCAAACTTTTTGTGTAATATTTCTAACATGTCTCCCATCTTTTAAGTTTTTTTTTTTTATTGTTTAGTTGTTGTTGTTTTTGTTGTTGTCTGAGCTCTCCCTATTCTGAGTAATTTTCTACCAAAACCTGGAATGTTGTCTTAAGAGACTCTAAATTTTAGAGTTTTCTGTCTTAGTTTGCTTCCTTTGACACTGGTCTGGCAGAGGAAGGAGAGGTCACCTCATTACTACCAGCTGTGGCTAGAATTCTGGATTCTCCTCAGATCCTCTGATGATCCCTGAGATGGATGCTCCTTGTCACTGTACATGAGGACTCCAACTCCTTATGTGGTTTCCACTTCTACCTACCGTAGGGGTAGGGGGAAGTTTAGCAAGGATGTTACTCCTGGCTCCCTGTTCAGAGTGCTCTAATAGCATCTTGCCCTTGGGGTTGGGATATCTGGTTATAACCTTGTAAATGTAGAAATCTAGGCTCCCTACTTGCTTTTTGCTGGTATAGCTGATGATGGGTCTACAATATCTTTTGTGGTGTTTGCTGGAGTAGAGTGGTTATTCTCTAAAATACTCTATCTTGAAAATTTTTCTGCTCCTTTCCTGTTAATTTCACTAGAAAAATTGGTAGGTTTTTTTGGGGGAGAGGATACTATTTTTTTTAATGCCTGTTGATATTTCCACAGGTTAACATTACTGAGTAAAAATACAGTTAAACACATCATAGCAGCTAATTTTTCCCTGATTTTGGAATTAGTGATTTTTTTAAAAAAATCTGCCTATTATACCTCATGAAGTAATAAATTAGGCTATGGACTCCCAAGCCAAGAGTCTTCAACCATTCATCATTTAGAGATAAGACAATTAAAACCTGAGAAAGATAAATAACAAAAACAATGGCTAATGTTAGATTCAGTCCGAAGTTCAGTCCCTCAGACTCTCAGGCTGTTTAGTATTGGTTTTGGTTTGGTTTGGTTTGGCTGAAGTCAGAGCTCAACTGACTGAGCCACCCAGGTGCCCCAAGAAATGGTTTTAAGAAATCAACACATCAACCTAAACTAGAGCCTGTCAATTCATATTATAAGATTGTTAATTAAGGGTTTTTAAATTTTATCTTTCTGTTAAAACTACACAGGTGATGACTCCTTTAAAATAATACTTTCAGTCACCCTGAGACACCTTCCATTTAGTGAGATCGAAGCTACCCCCTCACAGATGGCTTTATGACAGCATTCCCTGCTGGATGTAATTTGACCGACGTCAACATGTGTCTGTGCTTTTCTGTAAAGCACCTCTCTTCCCACCCTAAGTGTGATTTTTCCTCCTCTAGTTCATTGCAAAGACCATTTAGCTTTTCTCCTATCATTTGTTTTCTCCTCCAGACAAGCTAAGTGAAAGTAATTTTCATTCATCTTCATTTTATCTACTTACCTAGAATTAGGCAAGCTCTGAGATTTTATTATAAGCTAATTTTAATATTAGTGGTGATATACCAATAACATCCTATATTTTCCTGTCATGAGGTTTAACAAAAATAGTTGTAACAGTTCTTACTTTCCTGGAAATAGTTTGGACAGCTGGATTTCTGCTTTGCAAGCTTTCCTTTTGGTTTGGGTGTAGAAGCCAAATTTCTTCCAAATTCTTTTTGTTAACCCACCTAATAATAACCCAACTTCATTAATGTAGTTTTTCTTCCCTTGTGTGATATGCATCTGTTTGCAGCATTTTTCAGACCACTGTAAAGGATGTTTTGCAAGAAGCAGTGCTTCAATATAAAATATTTTTAAATATGCTTATTTTAGGAAAATATTCAACTTACTCTATATGGTAATTGGATCGTGTACATTTCAGTTACAATGGTTACTATATAGGGCACTTTTTAAATAACTGTTTCATGTACTTTTCCTAATGGCTTGTTTGACTCAGCTCCAGTTTCTGAAAATTACAATGTGTGAACAGATACATGCAGATCCCCAACCATAGATCTATAAAAAATGCGCTTTAAGGAATATTTTGAAGTTGTTAGCTAAACACGAATTGGACTAAAGATGCATCTTAAGAAGGAAAATTATAAATTTATATGAAAGCAAATGAACCAGAAAGCAAATGAACTCAAATAGTTAAGTGATTTGGGAAAATAATAATGGAAGAATCACTCTACCACTTTCAAAATTTATGTAACGACAGTAATACTGTGCAGAATTGGTGAAGAGACCCATTTATAGAGAACAGAATAGAGAACCCAGAAATAGACCAATACAAATATGCACAATTGATGTTTGACAAAGACGCAAAAAGAATGAAAATGGAGGATAGTCTTTTCAGTAAATGGTGCTGAAACAAATGGACATTAATAGCCAAAAAAAGTAAGCCATGACCATGACATTACACAGTCTTTGCTTCAAAATGGATCATCTATATAAACGTAAAATGTAAAACTATGGATTTTTAATAAGATAACATAGGAAATTATCTTTGGGCCCTAACTCTTCATGAAGAGATCTTACTATGGTGCTAAAAGCATGAATGAGACATAAAAGGAAAACTTTACAAATCAGACTTTCTCAAAGTTAGAAACTTCTGTGCAAAAGATTTGGAGAAGCTGAGAAGAAAAACGGTAGACTAGAAGAAAGTTTTTGGTGACCACAGTTCTGACAGAGGACTTATTCTAGAATGTGTAAGAATGCTCAAAATTCAATAGTAAGAAAAAATGAATATTCCAATTATAAAGTGGACAAAAGATACAGACATTATACTGAATACATATACAGATATCAAGTAAACATTTAAAAAGATTGAATGTCACTAGCTGTCAGGGAAATGCAAATTAAGACCACAATGAGATTCACTACATACCTATGAAAAGGGTAAAGATAAAAAATAGTGATAATACCAAATGCCAACAAGGATGCAAAGAAATTGGAACACTTTTATATTACTGGCTGGAATGTAAAATGGTACAGATTTTCTGGAAAAGAGTTTGACACTTTGATAAAATGCTAATCCTATATTCACCATATGACCCAGCATTTATTCCAGAGAAATAAAACTTAATGTTCACACAAAAATCTCTACATGGTTTTTCACAGAAGCTTTATTAGTAATAGGTAAAAACTGGAAGCAACTGAATGTTTTACAGAAGAATGATTTAACTACCTCTGATATATCCATACCATAGAATAGTACTCAACAATAAAAAAAAATGAATTATTGATGTAACAACGTCAATCTCAAGGATATTCTAATGAGTGGAAAAAAGGTTATATAACATGATTCCATTTATATAACATCCATGAAATAGCAAAATAGATATTGAGAACAAATTGTTAGTTTCCTGGGCTTAGAAATAGTGAAAGGGTATGGGGGGGTTGGTGTGAGGGAACATTAGGGAGTTAAAATCATTCTGGTTTTTGACTGTGAAGCTTATGTAAATCTACCAATGTGACAAATTGTACCAATCAATTTTCCAGTTTTTGACTTTGTGCGATAGTTAGATAAGACGTAATCATTGCTAGCATGGGATCTATACTTGTAACTTTTTGTGAATCTAAAATTATTTCAAATTAGAAAAGATTTAAAATTTAGCTGGTCAAATCCACTAATATTTTAAAAAATACATCAGAAATAAATGGAGTTTATTCTTAGATATGTATTAAATACTTGCCTTGGCTCAATAACACCATTTTGCAGCTCTTTGTTCCCCCATTTTTTATTAGACTGATTTCTCTCTTGGCCTGTAGCATTGTTGAATCTGGGGATTCTTTTCAGGTTTCTCTTGATTGCATCAAATGTTTTTGCATACCAGTTATTCATTCCTCTTTCCAGTTCACTTTCCCATTAACAAAATGTATTCTCAAGTTACTTTAAAAATGGAATTGTGGGAGAAGATTTAAAGAAGGATAACATGTGAAAAAATGTTTTATTCAGCCCTAATGATTAAATTCAACTTTGTGGTACCACAGTGTAATTAGTATTCATGAATCATATCTATCCTCTAAAACTTGAAGGCTTTACTCTGTTACCTTCTAGTGCTTAGAATTGCCGGTTAGGATATCCAAACTTCCTCTCATTTCAGCTATTTTTGCATAGCACCTATGTTTTTCTTTTTCTTTGGAAGTGTTTCAGGCCTTCTATATTACTTTACTATTGAATTTCACTTATGCTATAAGATGTTGGTTTTTCTAATTCTTACATTTCAGCATCCAGTAGGCTATCCATTTATTATTTAATATATCTTCTACTCTGTGATTTTGTTCCCTTTTTAATTGCATGTAGACCATTACATACTACTGATGACATTGCTTCTGTCTTTGAATTTTTAGAGAATTTTCTCCTTTCATATATTATTAACCCTTCGCTTCATCTAGTCAGTATTTTAATTTCTCTATTATATTGTTACATTGCTAGAAAGCACTATAGTTTCCTGAATTTTTTAAAGAAAATTCTTGGGGCACCTGGGTGGCTCAGTCGGTTAGGCATCTGACTTCGGCTCAGGTCATGATCTTGTGGTTCTTACGGTTCATGGGTTCAAGCCCTGGATCAGGTTCTGTGCTGGCAGCTCAGAGCCTAGAACCTGTTTCAGATTCCGTGTCTCGCTCTTTCTCTGACCCTCCTCCTGCTCATGCTCTGTCTCTCTCTGTGTCAAAAATAAACTATTAAAAAAAGAAAATCTTATTTACTATAGACTTAAAATCAATTTCAACTTTGATACCCTTGAAGATTGTGGTGGGGAGAGAGAGAGAGAGAGAGAGAGAGAGAGAGAGAGAGAGAGAGAGAGCGAGCGCTGAGCTGTCAGCACAGAGCCTGAAATAGGGCTGGAACCAACTGACCTTGAGATCATGACCTGAGCAGAAGTCAGACACTTTAAATGACTGAGCAACCCAGGCGCCCCAAATAATGGTTAGATTGTTGTTAAAGAAGTTACATTCTTTTACCAGAAATAAGTGTTTTTCTTTTTTTTTCACCAAGAGGAGTTTGCAACCTATTTTTAATCCCAGGTATTCCCTGCAACAAAAGTTTTTCAAAAAACTGGTTAATTATTAAAAACCTACTCATATTTTAGACTGAAGCAGAGGGACTTGTCTGAGACCTCTGTGCAGACAAGTTTGTTTTGTAACAAGGATTTGGTTGTTAGACATTTTGGATTCAAGTTGTCAAGAATTAGACATCATTTTTTTTTGATGTAATAGTGCATTATTTTCTTGGGCTGCTGTAATAAATTACCACTGATGTGGTCTCCATCTTCACATGGCATCTCATCTGTAATTGTGTCTTCTCTTTTTATAAAAACACTTCTTGGGGCGTCTAGGTGGCTCAGTTGGTTAAGCGTCCAGCTTCTCAGGTCATGATCTCACAGTTTGTGGGTTCAAGCCCCGTGTCAGGCTCTGTGCTGACAGCTAGCTCAGAGCCTGGAGCCTGTTTCAGATTCTGTATATCCTTCTCTCTCTGACCCTCCCCTGCTCATGCTGCCTCTCTCTCTCTCTCTCAGAAATAAATAAAAAAATAAATATATAAAAAAACAAAAAAACAATAAACACTTCTTGGATTTGGGGCCCAGCCAGAATATCCAGCATAACCTCATCTCAAGATAATTAACCTGATTAAATCTGTGAAGGTCCTTTTTCCAAATAAGGGCAAGTACAGAGATTCTGAGTAGACCTATCTTTTGGGGGTCACAATTCAATCTACTACAAACAATATACACTCATATTCTCAAGGCAATTAAATTAGGTTAAGTAATTAACTTTCCTATTTTTCTTTTTTTAAAATTTTATTTATTTTTGAGAGAAAAACAGAGTGTGAGCAGGAGAGGGGCAGATAGAGAGGGAGATACAGAATCCAAAGCAGGCTCTAGGCTCTGAGCTGTCAGCACAGAGTTCAATAAGGGGCTCAAACTCGCTAACCACAAGCTAATGTTCTGAGCTGAAGTTGGATGCTCGACCAACTGAAACACACAGGCACCCAAGTTTTCTATTTTTCTAAGGAGAAAAAATTTACTTTTTGATCTGAGCTTTGGGGAGAAATACTCTTGTTATTATGATTTAAGCATGAAGAGTGGATAGACAGTTCAAATAGACCCTTCAGTTTACCTCCTCCTCCTCAGCCTTTGCTCTCAGTTTTGCTCTTGGTAGGACCTGTCATCCTCGCTACTGAAGCTCCTCACGCCTTTCACCCTGCAGGTCAGTATTTTCGTCTGTGTGTCCTCCTCAAGTCCATTTTGTAACTCTAGCTTCCTTCCACATGGTTACCCATTCATGACCATGGTCGCCCATTCCTCCATCTTCACCATCTTCTCCAGAAAATGTTGAGAATCAGAGGTTTAACATCTTTCTCATTTTCTTGTTGGTGAAAGATTAAACTTTAAGGAAAAGTAGAAACTATTGGAATCTCAGAAAAGAGGGATAAAAATGCTTATTCTGTTTAGAACACATCCACTTCCTAAACCTCAGTGTCTTCTGTGAAACAGAAATTAAAAATCACACTTCATATTAATGTTTGAGGATGAATTCTATAGTGCATATGGAAGACTCTCCATATGTTAGGAAGTATTCAATAAATGTTACCTGTTTCAGAAAATGAGTTTTTATCCAGACACTTAGAGAATTAGTAAATCAGTTGAAAATTAAATATATTCACTTAGACTTCATAATGTATCATTCTTTTATATCACTTCATTAAAAATGTAAATATTAATTGTTAGGGACTGTTTTGTTCTACTTATTCACTACTAGAACATTAACTAAGATTCAAAGTTTTCCATTTATTCTAAAACAGTGTAGCACAATTTCCTGGAACTTGCCAATTTAGTATTTGTCATTCCCCATCCCCTCAACTTGAAGGGCATATACATTAATACATGAATATAATTTGTGTAGCTCTTCTTTTTAAATTTTTCATGAATTAATCAGTTCAAAGTAAAGTATTTGTGCAGATCATACCACTTGATACTTAAAAATTCATAACTACAAGCTGGCTTTTGAAAGACAGCCATAATTTAGTGTTATGCTTGAATAAATTACATAGCATTCAAGAAATGTTGTTTATCTTTTTAAAAATTAGGCAATTCCATTCCCCCTCAGGTTAAAAAAAAAGTTGATTTTCTGTTTACTGTAGTTCATTAAAGGGCAAAGTTATAATCTTCTGACTCTTTTCTAGATAGGAACGTACTCTGAATCTATAGAACTGAATAATAAGGGCAATAAGAGTAATTATTATCCTTTATTAACCAATAGAATTTGAAATATAAGGTCTTTGATAAATGAGAATGTATTTTGTTGTATTCTGTTTTCATAGTGGTAAAACATTCCGTGGCACACAGTAGGCATTCAATATATATGATTATAATAATCTTACTATTATTTACCATCAACTTTCAGTAGAATTAATTGTAGGAAATGTGTGTCCTACATAAAGCCATAAAACTAAGACACTATGTATATATAAGTATATTTTAAAACTAAAACTATGTCCATAACATTATTTAGCTTTGAAATGAGGATAGTAGATATTTTTCTCTTAATATTTCTGTTTTCCAAGTAACGATTTATCGAGTACATATTAAGTAAGATTGTACCTAGTAAATGGTAGTACCCCCAAAGAGTAAAAGTCAGGGCATCTGGGTGGCTGAGTTGGTTAAGCGTTTGACTTCCAGGTCAGTTCATGATCTCAGGGTTTGTGAAGTTGAGCGCCCATCCCTTACCCCACCCTTGCCACGAGCACTGTGCTGACAGCAAGGAGCCTGTTGCAAATTCTGTCTACCTCTCTCTGCTTCTTCCCTGCTTGCTCTTTTCTTTGTTTTTAAATAAACATTGTAAATAAATGTTTATAAACATTAAAAATAAAAATAAAATTTTTATATTTCTTTTTTTTTAATATTTCTGAGAGAAAGAGAGACAGCGCAAACAGGGCAGGGTCAGAGAGAGAGGGAGACACAGAATCTGAAGCAGGCTCCAGGCTCTCAGCTACGTGTCAGCACAGGGCCCTATGTGGGGCTCGAACCCACGAACCGTGAGATCATGACCAGATCTGAAGTCGGGCACTCAACCGACTGAGCCACCCAAGCACCCCCAAAATAAAATTTTTAAATAAACATTTACAGATAAAAGAGTAAAATCTCATTTTATCTATTGAAAGAGACTGATCTTTCATTAGTGAAGTAAGGACATGGTAAAAACCTAAGTATCCAGCAATTTAGTTAAATAAAATGAAATAATCCCATTGAATGAATTGTTTGCTATGAAAGTATACCTTACATAGAGATACTTAGTGTCATGGGATATATTTATGATTGACTTGGTTCCAAATGTAGGTTACCAAAAAATATGTGACAATTTTGGTAAAGGAAATAACAAAACACAATGCACTGAAAGGTTAGTGGTTATTACCTTTTGTGGGAAGCATTTCTATTTTAAAGTATTTTCTGCATTCCATTGCTTTTATGATTCACATATAAAATTAAAATTAGAGAATAGTATTCAAATAGCCGATAATAGATTTAATTGCTAAATGAGTAAAGTTAGGTTAGTTCTATTAAATAGTTAAGAATAATAACATCTGTGGGTGCCTGGGTGGCTCAGTCAGTCAAAAGTCCAACTTCAGCTCAGGTCATGATCTCGTGGGTTGTGAGTTTAAGACCCCATTGGGCTCTAACAGCTCAGAGCCTGGACCTTGCCTCATATACTGTGTGTCCCTCTCTCTCTGCCCCTCCCTGGATCACATTCTGTCCCTCAAAAATAAATAAACATTAAAAAATTAAAAAATAATAATACCCATTAGCATTAATTTTGAAACAAATCATATTTTATCATGTGAGTGTTCGGTATTTCAAAGCATGCTTATAAACTATGTATTTGAATACATCATTGTGATATGTATACAATGACATGTTTGCTTTCATGCAAACATCATTGATAAAAAAAAGTCATTCCTATTGAATGTTCATAATTTTTTAATTATAAAGGAATGTGTGAAACAGATATTCATACTATATCCACGATTACCATCTAAATCACTGATCTCCATAAGTACATGTTGGTGATAAGCAGAGTTCAGAAATGGAAGGTATTAGACATGGGGTATAGACCAGAAAAGAGGTATGATCAAGCATTTATATACTTCATATAGACACTTCAGTTTACCTCCTCCTCAGCTTCTCTTCTCAATTATGCTCTTGGTTGTACCTGCCCTCCTTAAGACTGAAGTTCCTCATGCGTTCTGTTGGACAGTGTTCCACCATGTACATCAGTTGAAAAGACACCACTTTGATAGAAAAAATAATTTGTGTTTTACTCCTCCAAGATGTAATAACAGTGACTGGACTTCTTTACATCACCAGGGGGTGGGGATGGGGGTGGGGGAACAGGACGAAATACATGAAGCAACAGTCTTCAAGTTGTGAAGGACATCTTTGCATTTACATTTTCAAGAGATGATCAATAAACAAGAACCTACAAAAGCCATGACTTGCTCACTGAAGATATATAACTGCAAAAAAGGGAGCATGATCACAAGCAGAATATGATGAAATTGCTAAATCAGGGAGGTGAGGAATAGAATCAGTGAGTCCGTGGTGGATGGACATTATTAGAGTTCCCGAAACATAGGGGAAAGGCTCAAAATCTGAGTAAGTGATCTCTTCAGTCTTTATTGAATATGGCCACAGGACTAGGAATCATTTGAGTTCTCACCCACCAAAATATATAATCCTTGTTGAACAACCAGGGCATTTACTGCCTATTTCAGAAGGTGCCTTAATGCAGTGACTAAACCATTTATAGTGTAAATGCTACAATAAATTTCCTATTTAGAAAAAGTTCTAAATGAATCAAACTGAACCAAAAGTAACTTAATTGTCAACCAGCACATAGTACAATTCATTAGGAAACAAAATTAAGACACTTAACAATGTAAATCTAAAATCACTAAAATCACACTTAACAATGTAAATCTGAAATCACCTGTAAGAGAAGAAGAATCTGTCAATAGAAACTGCTACAGAATTAAGAAAGCTGAAGTAGAAAATGGAAGACAGGAAGCTAGAAGAGCTATTTTACCAATATTTAAGATTTAAAGGGAAAAAAAACATAGTGCTGAGATAACTAGGTGATATATGAAGAAGCAAATTAATTTTGTAGTGTTGAAAAGTATAATATCTGAACTGGAAATTAACAGGATAGAAATAATGGAAGTTTAGGTGCAATAGTCACTCCAATTTTCATGATCACCAAATCCCTAAAAATGAATGCTAAAGAGAAAAAAATCTTAAAAGTGTTTAGGAGAAAAATATATTTCTTCTCATTAAAGAATACAAGACAGAAAAATATTGAGAAATATTTTTATTTTTAGAGAGAGAATCTTAAGCAGGCTCCACCCTTAGCATTGAGCCTGATGTGGGGTTTGATCCCATAATCTGGGATCATGACCTGAGTCAATCAAAAGTTAGATGCTCCACTGACTGAGCCACACAGGCATCTGTAGAGAAACATTTTTAAAACACTGAAATAAACAGTTAGAATTTAATATTATGTGAAAAGGTCTTTTATTTTAAAAAATTCGGGGACACCTGGCTGGCTCAGTTGGTGGTTATGTGTGACTCTTGATTTCAGAGTTGTGGTTTCAAACCCCATTTTGGATGTAGAGATTACTTAAAATTTTTATAGTTTAAAAATGCAGTAAAAATTCAAGGAAAACAAAAGCTAAAAATATTAAATTTCTTCAAGCAGATAGGAATAATAGATGGGAATTTGGAGCTTTATGAACACCGGAGAATAAAGGAAAAAAGACTACTTTTTCATAAAATTCTATTTAAAGTGGAATTGAATAAAACAAAGCAACAACAATTCATTAATCATATGTTTAATATAAACACAAGTTCGTTATGACAAGAGTAGTTTAAAGGATGGAAAGGGACAAAGGAAGTATGTTACAAGTTATGCCAGTATGAGTGGTGTAATGGAATAGCTTTCGAGTGAAGACACGTATTACAAACTTAGGAGCAAGTACTGTAAAACAGAGTGATGATGGATAGCTAATCATAAGTGGAATGATTATTTTAAAAATCTTTCATCCTAAAGAAGGCAGAACAGGAGGGTGGTGGTAAAAAGCAATTTAGTTAAAGGATTAGACAAATAAGATAAATACAGGAAGATACTGTGTTTTTCACAAATGGAACGTTTTTGGCAGTCTTGTGTCCAACAAGTCTATCGGCACATTTTCCAACGGCATTTACTCGCTTTGTGTCACATTTTGGTAAATCTCGAAATAGTTCATTCTCTTTGTTGTGATCTGTCGTCAGTGATTTTTGATGTTAGGAATGTAATTGTTTTGGAACACCACAGACCACACCCATATAGGACAGCCGACTTCATAAATGTCATATGTATTCTGACTGCTTCATCAATGAACTGTTCACCTGTCTCTCCCCCTCTCCTCTTGCTCCCCTATACTCAGAGACACAGCCGTATTGAAATCAAGCCACTTAATAATCCTACAATGCACTTTAGGTGTTCATGTGAAAGGAAGGGTCTTGTATCTCTTTAAATAAAAGGTAGAAATGCTTAGTTAGTGAAAAAGAAATGTCAGAAGCCAAGGCAAACCAAAAGCTAGGCCTCCTGCACCATATAGTTAGCTGCCTTGTGAAAGCAAAGGAAAACTTTTTGATGTAAATTAAAAATGCTACTCTAGTGAACACACAAATAAGAAAGCAAAGTAGCCTTATTGTTGATCTGGAGACAGCTGAGCAGTCTGGATAAAAGATGAAACCAGCCACAGAGTTCTCTCATGCCAAATCCTAACCCAGAGCAAGACCCTATCTTCAATTATATGAAAGGTGAGAGGCGTGAGGAACTGCAAAAGAAAAAATTGAAGCTTGCAAAGGTTATGGTCCATGAGGTTTAAGGAAAGAAGCTGTTGCTATGATCTAAAAGTCCAAGATGAATCAATAAGCTATCCAGGAGACCTAGCTAAGATCATGAATGAAGGTGGCTACACAAAAAAGTAGATATTCAATTTAGATGAAACAGTCTATTTTGGAAGCACATGCCGTCAACAACTTTGATAGCTAGAGAGGAGCTTTCAATTCCTCGCTTCAGAGGACAGGCTGACTCTCCCGTTGGGAGCCAATGCAGCTGGCAACTTCCAAGTTGAAGCCTATGCTCATTTACTATGCCAAAAATTCTAGGACCCTTAAAAATTATGCCAAATCTACTCTCTGCTCTAGAAATGAAGCAACAGAGCCTAGATAACAGTGTATCTGTTTACAACATGGTTTACTGAATAATTTAATTCTTGTTTAAACCCACTCTTGAGACCTACTGCTCAGAAAGAAGATTCCTTTCAAAATATTCCTCTTGTAACAATGCACCAGGACACCCAAGAGCTCTGAGGGAGCCAGGTGAGATACATGTTGTTTTCATACCTGCTAACATGAGATCCATTCTGCAGCCCATGGATCAAGGAGTAATTTCAACTTTCAAGTCTTATTATTTGTGAAATACATTTTGTAGTCTAACTCTCATAGACTGTGATTCCTCTTATGGATCTGGGCACAGTACATTAAAAACCTTATGGGGAGGATTCATCATTCTAGATGCCGTTATGAGTATTCGTGGTATATGGAAAGAGGTCAAAATATCAACATGAACAGGATTTTGGAAGAAGCTGATTCCAACCCTCAAGAGGGACATTGAGGGCTTCAAGACTTGAGGGGAAGTTGCTGCAGATGGGGAAATTACAAGAGAACTAGAATTAGAAGTGGAGCCTGAAGATGGAATAGAATTGCTGCAATCTCATGATAAAACTTTAATGCATGAAAAATTGCTTCTTATGGGTGAGAAAAAAAAAGTTTCTTGAGATAGAAAGAAACTTCACTTTTGGTGAAGATGCTGTGAAGATTGTGAAAATAACACAGGATTTAGAATAGTACATAAATTTAGTTGATAAAGCACTAGTAGAGTTTGAAAGGATAGACACCAATTTCAAAAGAAGCTTTATTGTGGGTAAAATGCTATCAAACAGTGTTGCACACTACAGAGAAATTGTTCATGAAAGCAAGACTCAATCAGTGCAGCCAAATTCATTGTTGTCTTATTTTTCTAAATGTTTGTTTATTATTGAGAGACAGAGACAGCGTGAGCATGGGAGGGTTAGAGAGAGGGAGACACAGAATCTGAAGCAGGCTCCAGGCTCTGAGTTGTCAGCACAGAGCCTGATACAATGTGGGGCTAGAATCCACAGACGAAGGCAAGATTCTGACCTGAGCTGAGGTCGGACACTTAACCAACTGAGCTGCCCAGGCACCCCCATTATTGTCTTATTTTAAGAAACTGTCATGGTCATGTCCACCTTCAGCAACCACAACTTGGACCGTACCACAGCCATCAGCTTTCAGGCAAGGCCCTTTGTCAGCAAAAAGATTAAGACTCACTGAGAGCTCAGATGTTGGTTACCATTTCATAGCAATGAAGTATTTTTAGTTTAGGTATATCCATTTTTTTAGACATAGTGCTATTGTACATTTAATAGACTGTAGTATACGTGTAACTTTTATTTGCATTGGGAAACCAAGGAATTTGAATTGTTGGACTGTAATATTTGCTTTATTTTGGTGATATGGAATCGAACCCACAATATCTCTGAGATATATTTCATTTCTTGGAGATTATCTTTTTTTTAATTTTATCATGTTACCATGTAGAAATACATGTACTTACTTTCACATGTTAAAATTAACCTTGCACACTTAAGATATATGAAACACTTGGCTAATATATATATTTTTAGTATACTCAGTTAATATTTTCCTAAGAGTTCTTGGATTTATATTCCTGAGGTCTACTGAGCCTATCGTTATTTTCCTCTCAACTTGTATTTGTTTAGTTTTAGTATCTGGGGAATATCAGCCTAAATAAAAACCAGTAAAGATGTTCTCTCTTCTGTTTCCTGGAATATTTTATGTGAAATTGGTATTACTTCATTCTTAAATATTTGTAAAAGTCACTAACGAACTAAACTAGTATGGTTGGAAGGTTTTTAATTATAAATTCAACTCTAAAATACATACATATATATTTTTTCAGGTTAACTAATTCTCCTTGAGTGAGCTTTGGTAGTGGGCACCTTTCAAGGATTTCCAAATTTCATTTAAGTTGCCAAGTTTATTGGCATAAAATTATTCATATTTTCTTTTTATTTTTTTTTAATGTTTGTAGGATCTTTCAAGTCCTTTCATTCCTGGTATTGGTGACTGTGACTTTAATCTTCTTTTAATTATATCAGATCATAATGTATTTTGGTCAGTGTGTCTCTACATTGAAATAAGTGAATATTCTGCTCTTACTGGATGGGGAGGATTTCATCGATGTCTGTTATATCCAGTTTTATGGTGTTGAGTCTTTTTGCTCCCTATTAATTTTTAAATAAACAGTTCTATCAAGTATTATGAGAGGGATGGAAGCAGGGAGGAAAAGCAGAGAAAGTAAACCTGGGATTAATATCTAGAAGATGATGCAAATGACATAGCTAATAAAGGATTAGTATCCAAAATATATAAAGAACTTATATAACTCAAAACCCCAAAACTGGATAATTTTAAAAATGGGCAGAAGATACGAATAAACAGTTTTCCAAAGAAGACATACAAATGGCCAACAGTCACATGAAAAGATGCTCAACATCACTCATCAGGGAAATATAAATCAAAGCTACAATGAGATCCCAGCTCACACCTGTCAGAATAGCTAAAATCATCAACCTGAGAAACAACAGGTGTTGGCAAAGATGCAGAGATGGGGGAACCCCCTTGCACTGTTAGTGGGAATGCATACTGGTGCAGCCACTGGAAAAAGGTATGGAAGATCCTCCAAAAGTTAAAAACAGACCTACCCTAAGATCTAGCAATTACACAACTAGGTGTTTACCCAAAAAATACAAAAACACTAATTCAAAAGGATTATATGCACTCTGATGTTTATGACAGCATTGTTTACAGTAGCCATTTATGGAAACAGCCCAAGTGTCCATCAACTGATGGATAAAAAAGAGGTAATGTGTATACACAATGAAATATTATTTAGCCTTAAAAATAATAAAATCTTGCCATTTGTAAGGACATGGACAGAGCTAGAGAGTATTACCATAAGCTAAATCAGAGAAAGATATACCACATGATTTTATTCATGGGCAATTTAAGAAAGAAAACAAACGAAAAAAGGGAAAAAGAGGGTGAGAGAGGTAAACCAAGGAACAGATTCTTAACAATGTAGAACAAACTGATAGAGAAGGGAGATGGGGAAATGGATTAAGTAGTGCCCTTGTTGTGGTAAGCTCCAGGTGTTATATGGAAGTGTTGGATTGCTATATTATATACCTGAAACTAATATTATACTGTATTTTAATTCATCAGAAGTTAATAAAAACTTTAAAAAATACCTAGAAGATGCGTATTTGTGAATATGAAAAGCTTTAAGACCCAAGCCTGAAATATTTTCCATATTACATCTATATTTTTTGAATACTAGATTTCTTCCCATATAATTGTCATTCTAACCCTATAAGGGAGCCACCTAGGTGGCTAGGTCAATTAAGTGTCCAAGTTTTGATCTCCGCTCAGGTCATGATTTTATAGTTTGTCAGATCGAGCCCCACCTTGAACTCCATGCTGAGTGTGGAGCCTACTTGGGACTCTGTCTCTCTTTCCCTCCCTCCCTTTTTCCCTGCCTCCCTCCCTCAAAATGGTTGAGTAAACTTAAAAAAAAAAAAGAGAGAGAGAGCATGATAAGAAATACGGTTGCAAAAGAGCTCCATCCATTTATTGGAAACTCCAGTTGAAAGCAGTTGCTTCTCTGAAGCTAGGGCAGTCTTGGGACTGAGCCCTTCACCTGTGGGTGTGTGCTAATTCCAGGTGGTTAGTGCCAGAGTTGAAGTGCAGAACACTCAGTTAATGTTAGAGCATCCAAGAATTGGTTGTTGGTGTGAGAAAAGAAACCCAAACATTTGGTGTCAAAAGTGCTGGAAGTGGAAACATCACACAGGGTGAATGGTGACTACAGGAATTCTGTCTTATTTTTGTAACTTCTTCTAAGTCTTAAATTATTTCAAAATGGAAGATTAAAGTTAAAAAAAAAAACAATGTAAAGAAGAAAAAGAATCTCATTGGCAGATGTTAGGGAGATTTTCTCTTTATATCTACTGTAATGCAAAAATCATTAACAAAAACCTTTATGAGATTGGTAATGCACAAAAAAGATCTAAAATCTCAGATTTTACACGTGTATCCATCAAATTCCATGAATTCACCTTAATGTCATATTGATATAATCAGTCAGTCTTGTTGAGTTTTCAAGCACATATCAGGAAATATTTCTCAAAGATTGAATTCTAAAGCCAGTCCTTGTATATTTAGATGGCAATGAGTACATAGATTGTCAAGATATTCTTGAAATAATAGCAAAAGTTGATAATGTAAGTTTTAAGTAAGAAATGGAATGCATTGTAACAATTTGAATTCCTACCCATTATCTGTTTAGAATAGTTCAGATTTGTATAAAAGGCTTTCATTCACTCATCTCATGGTTTGATTATATGAAAAAAATAGTTGACTGTTTTGGTGTAGCAATCCTAAATTATATAGTCATAAATTCAACAACACAACTATTTATGGGGTAATTATAATCATTTTACAAAACATAATAACTTTGTACTACATCAACTAAATAATTAAAAATCCTCATTTGTGAAATTTGTTATGGTATGTGATCCTAACAACAGTTTGACATGGGCATTGTCATTATTTTTAATAGCGAAAATTATTCTACTTACAACTCTCATTCGCTTTTATTGGAAAACATCTTTATCATAGAAAATGTTCAGATATAATCTATTTAAATTGCTTATCAGAGTATATATTTTCAAGCATTTTAATCTTACCGTTGCTACTGCAATCAAGCCTAGGAAATTTCTTTCTTAGATAGAGTGTTTTGGATATTACCTATTTTGATTATGAAAGTAGCTCTCCACTCATAATTCAGTTCTTTTTCAGATGCACTCCTCATTATTGTAGCTGTGTTTTTCTCATGAAGTATTTTCTCTTTCACCATTTAAGAAAAAAATTTCCTTTTGGGAATCTTCTAAGTTGTGTAAAAACAAATACTATGAATTTCTCATTACAGCCATATAGATCAACTTCATAATTATACAATTCAATCCAATTGAAAACATTTTATTTTTTCTTATACAGATTATGAAAGGTACATTTGTTCACCCTAACACTGTTTTGGTTTCTATTTAATCAATACTTCTGACTTTGTGTAGAAAAGATAGATAGCCATTTTGTCCTTTATCATTTTATTTTCTTCAGTTGGTTTGGTTATTTTGAGAGAGCAAGAGACCAGGGGAGGGCACAGCGAGAGGGAATCTCAAGCAGGCTCCTTGCTGTCAGCATGGAGCCCGAGGCAGAGCTTGATTTCACAAATCATGAGTCATGACCTCAGCTGAAAATAAGAGTCAGACACTTAACCCATTATGCCACCCAGGCACCTCCCCTTTTTCTTTAGTTGTCTTATTTTAATATAGGTTATTCTGTGTAGTTAATTAAAATGAATACTTTATTTGTGATTAACATTTGAAAATCAAAACTAAGGATTTCTTCTATCACATGATAGTGTCATTTGCATAAAACAGTCTGTAGGAAACTATGGAACTATGCATTCGAATGATGAACAGAAGAAAATAGCCTTTCAGTTTAAACCACTGATGTTGATTCACAGTAAGAGTAATAAATTCAAATACATATTCAATTTTCTTCTATTTTTGTATGTGTCTAAACCATAGATTGGCATTGTTATTTTTTATAAAGGCCATATAGTAAGTATTTTAGACAATGGAAGCCTCATGTAGTCTCTTTAATATAATCATTTAAAAATTTGTTTAAAAATATAAAAACCATTCTTCCAAAGATAGCAATAGAAAAGTAGTACATGTGTTTGGCCCATGAACGATAGCTTGCCAAGCCCTGGTCTGAACACTGTGAGAACACCCAAGTCATTTTGTTTTATACTATATCATTACCGTGATGATATTTCTAAAGTAGATAAAATAGACCCACTATATTACGTCCAATCTACTCTGGGCAGAGTTAACCTGTGGGTGGAGTCCCCAGTTGAGACACCAATGTAAAATAAACAAACATGCCTACATCATTACATTGTGGTATGTATGGTATGGTGTGCATACACACACACACACACACACACACACACACACATATATATATATATATACATATATATATTATATTACTGCAGAGAACAGTGATTATTATATAAACATACATAAAATAAATGTAAATAAGTGTATATGTCAGTAAGTACATAAATAAGTCTGCAGTAAACACTATCCAGCTATGACAATATTTCCATATAATCTATTTGAATATTGACAGATGTGGACAATATGAATCAATAGTTAAATGAGTAAGAATGTCAACATTAACATCCTGGGTTGTTAGAAAACAACAGTATACCTAGATTAGAATTAGATGCATGTCAGAACCATATCTGCAAGTGCAAAGTGGAGAGGTTAGCTCCCCCTAGAAGGATGGTTTTGAGATTAGTAGAGATAATGTCAAGTCATTCAACATAAGGCCTTACTTGCACACTGTACACATTTGATTTTAACAGTTATCTTTCCAGTGAAAGTAAAATTATAATGATGTGCATTTAACATTCAAGTAAATTATCTTTGTAGAATTTTTTAAAGTTTTGATTCTAAGAGAGAGAGCACAAGCAAGTGAGGGGCAGAGAGAAGGAGAGACAGAATCTCAAACAGGCTCTATGCCATAAGCACAAAGCCCGATGTGAGGCTTGAACTCAAGAAGCATGAGATCATGACCTGAGCTAACATCAAGAGTTGCATGCTTAACTGACTGAACCACCCAGGTGCTGCTATAGAATTTTATGTAACAAAAATTTAACGTGTTAATCTTTTATATGCAAGTTTATATAATGCTGAAATCTTTGCACAATGTTATTTGATTTGTTACTGGAATTTTTTTCTTTCCTAGTTTATTGTCAAGTTGGTTTCCATCTAACACCCAGGGCTCATCCCAACAAGTGCCCTCCTCCATGCCCATCACCCCCCCTTCCCCTCTCCACCATCCCCATCAGCCCTCACTTTGTTCTCAGCATTCAAGAGTCTCTCATGGTTTGCCTCCCTCCCTCTTCGCACTATTTTTCCCCTTCTCCTCCCCCATGGTCCTCCATTAAGTTCCTCCTAATCCACCTATACATGCAAACATATGGTATCTGTCTTTCTCTGCCTGACTTATTTCGCTCAGCATAACACCCTTAGATTCCATTCATGTTGCTACAAATGGCCAAATTTCATTCTTTCTCATTGCCATGTAGTATTCCATTGTATAAATAACCACATTTTCTTGATCTATTCATCAGTTGATGGACATTTAGGTTCTTTCTATGTTTTGGCTATTGTTGAGAGAGCTGCTATGAGCATTTGGGTACATGTGCCCCTATGCATCAGCACTCCTGGATCCTTTGGGTAAATTCCTGGCAGTGCTACTACTGGTTCATAGGGAAGTTCTACTGTTAATTTTTTGAGGAACCTCCACGCTGTTTTCCAGAGGAGCTGTACCAGTTTACATTACTGGCATTTTATTTATTTTTCCCATTTTTTTCTATTTTCTTTAACTTCTCTTTACAATGCTTTGTAGTTCCCTGCCTTTTTTTTTCTTAGTTTATCGTCAAGTTGGTTTCCATATAACACCCAGTGCTCATCCCAACAAGTGCCCTCCTCCATGCCCATCACCCCCTTCCCCTCTCTCCCACCCCTCCTCAGTACTTAGTTTGTTCTCAGCATTCAGGAGTCTCTCATGGTTTGCCTCCCTCTCTCTCCCCAAATGTTTTTCCCCTTCTTCTCCCCCATGGTCCTCCATTAAGTTCCTCCTAATCCACCTATATGTAGTATCTGTCCTTCTCTGCCTGACTTTTTTCACTCAGCATAACACTCTCAAGTTCCATCCATGTTGCTACAAATGGCCATTCTTTCTCATTGCCATGTAGATTCCATTGTACAAATAAACCACATCTTCTTGATCCATTCGTCAGTTGATAAACACTTAGGTTCCTTCCATGTTTTGGCTATTGTTGAGAGTCCTGCTATGAACATTGGGGTACATGTGCCCCTGTGCATCAGCACTCCTGTATCCCTTGGGTAAATCCCTAGTAGTGCTATTTCTGGGTCTTAGTGGGGTTCTATTGTTAATTTTCTTAAACCAGAGTCAAATAACCATTGGTCCTGCTAGTATAGGAATAGATAATTTCAGATGCATCCCATCAGTGCACCAAAAGAAGTACTTGCAACAGATTTCAATCAATATGAATAGTGTTTAATATATGTAGAAAAATTAATTTTAATGAGAAGTCTAATGCATGGTGCATGCTGTCCATGTCCATTGTCCAGCCAATATTCCATAATGAAAGGATGCACACACACATACATACTAAAGAAAAAGAGTAGATAAGAAGTAGGAAGACAAGGAATAGGAAGAAGAGAAAGTGAAAGAGAAAAAGGATCACTAAGAATTATAACAATAGTAAGGTATTATTATTAAATTTTGTATTAATAAGCATTAAAATAATGGACCACTGATCTGCTGAACATACCAGGAAAATCTTAATGAAAGGAATGAACTTAATTCAGGTCTTAGGGTGAAAAATCCTAAGAGAAGCATTAGCTTGGAAATGGAGATTGGAAAGCATGTCAGGTCAAAGGGTAAGCAGAAACTGGTACAGAGAAAATGTATGTGGCCATAACACAGGATGAGGAGTAAAGAAGTCTACCAGGCTTATAAAGGAGAGAATGTAGCTAGGGAATCATGGGAAAATTAGCCTCCGCTGTGATTCTAAAACATAAAGCTTTTGGAATACTGGTGATAAATACTTTTCTTTTTTACAGGTCCTAGGAAAACATTAGGGAAAAGAAATAATTTTTTTGTGTATAGACTGACAGTTCCCTGCCACACTAACAATAATAGAAAGTCAATTGTAACTTATTCCTGATTTCAGTTGAAATGTGTTAGGATTTTATAAGTTTGGGTAACCTAATTTTGGAACAGTGGTAACCTTTAAACTCTCCTAGGTTTAAAATAACAAAGCTACATGTCTTGCCATTGCCTAACCATTAAGTCAGCCAAAGCTCTTCTCTGCCCCCTGCTCACTATGGGTTCAGATCGATAGAGCTGCCAGCTTACAGCATTGCTTTTCACTGTAGCAGAAGTCAAAGATCAAGACATATTTTGTTAAGCCCATTCATGAATATCACTTTCTACTCTTAGGTTTACCGAATATTGACTTACTCATTTTCCTTCGGGTGAGAGACTCTCACATCCTCCACAAGGGAATCAGTTTGAAAGTCTCATACAGGAATGAAATCTTACTGAAACGTAGGGTCTCTTGTGATAAACAGTAGCTTCTAAATTAGGGTGTGTTAAACAAAAATTCAGCCAAGGAAATTTTAAAGATATAATTGGCTTTTAATAATCAATTCATGAACCGGGCAACAGTCCTTTGTGGTAAGTAAAGAGGAGTTCCAAAGGGTTGCAGAAAAGGAAATGTGTTCGAAGGCAGAGAGGGACTGGAAAAAGACATCATTAGGGAAGAATCTGTTTTTTAACATACCCTCATAGGGGTAACAGAAGGGGGTCTATCAGTAGGAAATTGCCATGTTGATGGGTTAAGGGTTAAATTTTGGGATGGGGAGGTGAAATTGCAGTTAGGTATTAAGTCTTGATTCATTGGTTTTAGGACTTAACCTAAGGACACCATTCTGGACCTGTGGTATTCTTTTAAACAAAAATAAAGCTATCCTCTTCATTTGGAGAGCTAGAAATAACCAGATAAATTAATTGTCCCTCAGATATTCATTGTACAATTATTGGAACAGGAACTCTATAACCACAAAAATGTTCTCACTGAGAAAGAGGAAGCAGTGGGCCCCTGGGTGGCTCAGACAGTTAAGCATCCAACTCTTGATTACAGCTCAGGTCTTGATCTCAGGGTAGTGAGTTCAAGCCCCATGTTAGGCTCTGCACTGGGTGTGAAGCCTATTTAGTAAATGGGAAGAAGTGCAGACACATGGCAGTTATTTTTCTTCAGCAATTCTGAAATCCTCATGGATAAATTGAGAACATTTCACTTTAGGTAAATGCAATATTTGGACTTGATTTCTACTCCCTGAAAGTATTCTCACTTATTGGAATTTTGATTGGCATTGTGTTGAATGTATAGATCAGGATGGGAAAAAAGACATCTTGACAATATTGATGTTTGTACTATAAATATGGACTATTTTTCCATTTATTTAGTTATTTTTTGTTTGCTTTTTAGAGTTTTATGGTTTACTCATGTAGAATTTGTACATAATTTGTCAGATTTATAGCTATCTTACTTTTGAATGTCTAATATAAATAGTAATGTGCTTTTGGGGAAAAAAAAACTATGGGGACATCTGTGTGGTTCAGTGGACTTTGGCTCAGGTCATGATCTCATAGTTCAGGGGTTCCAGCCCCACATCAGACTCTGTGCTGACAGCTAGGATCCTGGAACCTGCTTTGAATTCTGTGTCTCCCTCTCTCTGGCTCTCCCCCACTCTCTGTCTCTGTCTCTCTGTCTCATAGAAATAGCAAAAATTCATTTAAAAAATAAAAATAATAAAAATAAAAGTCATTTTACTTGGAGAGAGATTGTATGAGGGGATGGGGCAGAGAAAGAGGAAAGGGAGAGTGCCAGTCAGGATTTGCACTGTCATCATAGAGCCTGAACAGGGATTGATCTCAAGAATCCTGAGATGATGACCTGAGCTGAAATCAAGAGTCGGATGCTCAACCAACTGAGCCACTCAGAGGCCTCTGTAGTAATGTGATTTTAATTTCAAGTTCTACATGTTCATTGCTGGTATATAGGAACATGGGTAACTTTTTTAATAATAACTTTGTATCCTACCACCTTCCTATAGTTATGAATTAGTTCCAGGAATGTTTCTTTTTTGGGGGGGAGTGCGACACTTCTTTTGGATTTTCATACAGGCATTCATGTCATCTGCAAACAGTCAGTTTATTTCTTCCTAGTATGTTTCCCATTTATTTCCTTTTCTTATTGGATTCACTAGTGAATTATATTTTCCTCTTTCTATAAACACTTGGTTATATTGATTGGATGTCTGATACTGTGATTGTGTTATGAGTTTCTGTCTGTTTTGTATTTCTCTACATAGTTTTGGATTTGAGTCTAGCATACAGTTATATTATTTTCAAAGAAATGTGATCATTTCAAGTCTTGCTTTAAATATTGGTATGGTAAATTCAGAGTAGCCTTTAGTGTGGCCTTAACATAAGCTCAAATAATGTACCAATCTTCTGATAGCAAAGACTGAACTTCCACCCTATGAAAGCCAAGATCTCATGGAGAGTAAATGATAAGTCACCTAAGTTAAACAATATGATATGTATAATGCTTTGAATTTCAACTTTGGAGATTGTAAATTTTATTCAGTTTGCATTGAAAAATCAGGAATGTTGGAAAAAAACCAAGAAGATTTGATGGAGGCATGAACTATGATTATATCTTTATTTGAAACTTTGCTTGTCAATAATGATGAGAAAGTAGGGGCGCCTGGGTGGCTCCTTGGTTAATCATCCGTCTTCAGCTCAGGTCATGACCTCACAGTTCATGGGTTCGAGCCCTGCGTTGGGCTCTGTGCTGACTGCCAGCTCAGAGCCTGGAGCTTGTTTCAGATTCTGTATCTCCTTCTCTCTGTGACCTTCCCCGGCTCACGCTCTCTCTCTCTCTCTCTCTCTCTCTCTGTCTCTCTCTCTCTGTCTCTCAGAAATAAATAAAGAATTCTAAAAAAAAATAAAACATGGGTATAGAATTTCAAAATAAAAGAAATAATGATCAGAAAGTAGTTGAGAGTAATAGGAAAATATGAGGTCCATTGCAACTTTGGAAAAGTCAAGAGATATTATATTGTAATACATTAGATAAATTTTGTTCAAGCCACCCTAGGAGTTAGAAAACTGCAAGGCTAAGAAGAAAAGAAGAGGAGGAAGAGGAAGAGGAGGAGGAAAAAGAAGAGGAAGAAGAAGAAACCATGACTTATTACTCTGTTAAGTGGGCTAATTTTTCAAAAAAAGGAAAAGAGGGGAAAAAAAGGAAAAGAAAAGTTATACTTTGTGTCTTTGTTAAGGTGGAAGTCCAGAAAATGAAGTTACAATGCTACCTGGATATAAAGCTTCAGTATTGATATGCTGCTTATGTCTTAAAACAAAATAAAAACTGGCATTTAACAATGCTATGCTCAGTACAGGACAATATATTTATTTTTTAACTGGTAACTGAGAAAAATCTTACCCAATAACAAATTATTACTATCTTACAATGAGATCTGTTACAAGTTACTGATAACAGGCTCATTTCTGTGTCATAAACTTTACTGTTCTGGGGACATGGTTTGTGACTTTATGGAAACCATCAAATTAGTATCCATAAGTGCTGATGGCTACATTTTCCCTTGGTCTCTCTGAAAAAGGACATCAGCTAAATGTCATTAACTCATTCATCTAAAAATTGTGTTTTTTAAAAAAATCAAATAACAACTGACTTGATAGTAATCCACTTAATTTACTTCATCATGGTTCCATTTCTCATTAAGTTAATCAGTATTAGTCATTTTCCCAGTAACAAAAATAATTGCCTGTTTCATAAAAAATAATTGATAAATGCTTTAGAATTGGAGTGGAAGAAATATGGATAGTTGAAAAGAATATAAAAATGAAAACAATTCTTTAAAAGTAAAAACTGTTACATACTTGGTTATAACCATGAATTCTTTGGCACTGTAATTAATACTGAGTGTTTGAATCTCCAGTTTGTAGTAACTGGTATCTTCTTATGCTCAGCCCTCTACAGAAGGAATTCACATCATCACTCTGGTAATATAAATAATTTTTTAATATCTAATTTTATTAGACTACTCCTCTGCCATTGTAGTAGAATTAGTCTGATATTTCTCAGCTTGAAAATTTCAGGAAGGTAGCCTGATTAACATTTAGCTTCAAAAATTTTTAATGTTTTTTATTTATTTTTGAGAGAGACAGAGAGAGACAGAGAGAGAGCAGGGGAGGGTCAGAGAGAGAGGGAGACACAGAATCTGAAGCAGGCTCCAGGCTCTGAGCTGGCTGTCAGCACAGAGCCCAATGCAGGCCTCAAACCCACGAACCATGAGATCATGACCTGAGCCAAAGTCGGACACTTAACTGACTGAGCCACCCAGGCACCCCAACATTTAGCTTTTAAAAAGTCTTAGAATGAAGCAATATTACTCCTTTATTTCCTTTAAATAATTTTTCCTATATACTCTATTAATGAATTAATCGACAGTATACCAATTCTATAGAAAGGAATACATTTTGTTTTTTTTACAAATAGTTTATTGTCAAATTAGTTTCCACATAACACCCAGTGCTCATCCCCACAAGTGCCCTCCTCCATGCCCACCCTCCTCCCCCCCACATCCACCAGTCCTCAGTTTTTGTCAGCATTCAAGAGTCTCTCATGGTTTGCCTCTCCCCCTTTCCCCCACCATTTCCGCCCTTCTTCTCTCCCTTGGTCCTCTGTTAAGCTCCTCCTAATCCTCCTATACGTGCACACATATGAAATTTGTCCTTCTCTGCCTGACTTATTTCGCTCAGCATAACACCCTCAAGGTCCATCCATGTTGCTACACACGGCCAGATGTCATTGTTTCTCATTGCCATGTAGTATTCCATGGTATAGATAAACCACATCTTCTTGATCCATTCATCTGTTGATGGACACTTAGGCTCTTTCCATGTTTTAGCTATTGTGGAGAGTGCTGCTATGAACATTGGTGTACATGTGCACCTATGCATCAACATTTCTGTCTCCCTTGGGTAAATTCCTAGCAGTGCTATTGCTGGGTCATAGGGGAGTTCTATTGTTAGTTTCCTTAGGAACCTCCACACTGTTTTCCAGGGGGCTGTACCAGTTTACATTCCCACCAACAGTGTAGGAGGGTGCCCGTTTCTCCACATCCTCGTCAGCATCTAGAGTTCTCTGATTGGCTCATTTTAGCCACTCTGACTGGCGTGAGGTGGTATCTCAGTGTGGTTTTGATTTGTATTTCCCTGATGAGAAGCGATGCTGAGCATCATTTCATGTGTCTGTTCGCCATCTGGATGTCCTCTTTGGAGAAGTGTCTGTTCATATCTTCTGCCCATTTCTTCACTGGGTTGTTTGTTTTTCGGGCGTGTAGTTTGGTGAGTTCCTTATAGATTCTGGATATCAACCCTTTATCTGATATGTCATTTGCAACTATCTTTTCCCATTCCGTTGGTTGCCTATTAATTTTCTGCGTTGTTTCTTTGGCTGTGCAGAAGCTTTTAATCTTGATGAGGTCCCAACAGTTTATTCTTGCTCTTGATTCCCTTGCTTTTGGGGATGTGTCAAGTAAGAAGTTGCTGCGGTGGAGGTCAAGGAGGTTGTTTCCTGCTTTCTCCTCTAGGTGTTGATAGTTTCCTGTCTCACGTTCAGGTCCTTTATCCATTTTGAGTTTATTTTTGTGCATAGTGTGAGAAATTGATCTAGTTTCATTCTTCTGCATGTTGCTGTCCAGTTCTCCCAACACCATCTGTTAAAAAGGCTGTCTTTTTTCCATTGGATATTCTTTCCTGCTTTGTCAAAGATTAGTTGGCTGTATACTTTTGGGTCCACTTCTGAGTTCTCAATTCTGTTCCATTGGTCTATGTGTCTGTTTTTGTGCCAATACCATACTGTCTTGATGATGACAGCTTTGTAGTAGAGGCTAAAGTCTGGGATGGTGATCCCTCCCGTTTGGTTTTATTTTTCAGATTACTTTGGCTATTCGGGGTCTTTTGTGGTTCCATACAAATTTTTGGATAGTTTGTTCTAGTTTTGAGAAGTATGCTGGTGCAATTTTGATTGGAATTGCATTGAATGTGTAGAGTGCCTTAGGTAGTAATGACATCTTAACTATATTTATTCTTCCTATCCATGAGCATGGAATGTTTTCCATTTCTTTGTGTCTTCTTCAATTTCCTTCATAAGTTTTCTATAGTTTTCCTCATACAGATCTCTTGTATCCTTGGTTAGGTTTATTCCGAGGTATTTTATGGTTTTTTGTGCAATTGTGAATGGGATCAGTTTCTTGATTTCTCTTTCTGTTGCTTCATTGTTGGTGTATAAAAATGCAACCGATTTCTGTACTTTGATTTTGTACCCTGCAACTTGGCTGAATTCCTGGATCAGTTCTAGTAGGCTTCTGGTGGAGTCTGTCGGGTTTTCGATGTAGAGTATCATGTCATCTGCGAAGAGTGAAAGTTTGACTTCCTCTTTGCCAATTCTGATGCCTTTGATTTCCTTTTGTTGTCTGATGGCTGATGCTAGGACTTCCAGCACTATGTTAAACAACAGTGGTGAGAGTGGGCATCCCTGTCGTGTTCCTGATCTCAGGGGAAAGCTCTCAGTTTTCCCCGTTGAGGATGATGTTAGCTGAAGGCTTCTCATAGATGGCTTTGATGATGTTTAAGTAGGTTCCTTCTATCCCAACTTTCTCGAGAGTCTTTATTAAGAAGGGATGCTGTATTTTGTCAAATGCTTTCTCTGCATCTATTGACAGGAACATATGGTTTTTATCTTTTCTTTTATTGATATGATGGATCACATTGATTGATTTGCGAATGTTGAACCAGCCCTGTAACCCAGGAATGAATCCCACTTGATCTTGGTGGATGATTCTTTTGATATGCTGCTGGATTCGATTTGCAAGGATCTTGTTGAGAATTTTTGCATCCGTATTCATCAAGGATATTGGCCTGTAGTTCTCTTTTGTTGCTGGATCTCTATCTATAGTCAATTTTGTTGACTATTTCAAAAAACCAACTCTTGGTTTCATTGATCTGTACTATTGTTTCTTTGGTCTCTATGTTGTTTATTTCTGCTCTAATTTGTACTATTTCTCTTCTTCTACTGGGTTTAGGGCGTTCTTGTTGCTCTGCCTCTAGTTCCTTTAGGTGAGCTGTTAGATTTTGGACTTGCGCTTTTTCTAATCTCTTGAAATAGGCCTGAGAGCAATGTACTTTCCTCTTAGGACTGCCTTTGCCACATCCCATAGATTTTGAATTGTTGTGTTTTCATTTTCATTTGTTTCCATATATTTTTTAATTTCATCTCTAATTGCCTGATTGGCCCATTCATTCTTTAGAAGGGTGTTCTTTAACCTCCATGTTTTTGGAAGTTTTCCAGTCTTCTTCCTGTTATTGATTTCAAGTTTCAAAGCATTGTGATCTGACAGTGTGCATGGTATGATCTCTATTCTTTTATATTTATTGAGGGCTGCTTTATGTCCCAGTATCTGATCTATCTTGGAGAATGTGCCATATGCACTTGAGAAGAAAGTAAATTCCCTGGCCTCAGGATGTAAAGTTCTAAATATATCCGTCAGTTCCATCTGGTCCAATGTATCTTTCAAGTCCATTATTTCTTTAGTGATTTTCTGTCTGGTTGACCTATCCATTGCTGTAACTGGAGTATTAAAGTCCCCTGCTATTAGCACATTCTTATCTATAAGCTTGTTTCTGTTTGTGATCAATTGTTTTAGATATTTAGGTGCTCCCATATTCGGTGCGTAGACATTTATGATTGTTCTTCCTGATGGATGGACCCTGTAATTATTATGTAGTGCCCTTCTTCATCTCTTGTGATTGTCTTTAATTTAAAGTCTGGTTTGTCTCATGTAAGTATCGCTACTCCGGCTTTCTTTTGATTTCCTGTAGCATGATATATATTTCTCCATCCCCTTACTTTTAATCTGAAGGTATCTTCCTGTCTAAAATGAGTTTCTTGTAGACAGCATATAGATGGATTTTGTTTTTTTATCCATTCTGCTACCCTATGTCTTTTGATTGGAGCATTCAGCCCATTTACATTCAGTGTTATTATTGAAATATGTGGGTTTAGAGTCTTTGTATCTTTTGTAGGGTTCATGTTTGTGGTGGTGTCTCTGGACTCTTTGTTCCTTGCAACCTTTCCTTCAGAGCATCCCCCTCAGGATTTCTTGTCGGGCTGGCTTCGTGGTGACAAATTCTTTCAATTTCTGTTTGTTTGGGAAGGTTTTTATCTCTCCTTCTATTTTGAATGACAGGCTTGCTGGATAGAGGATTCTTGGCTGCATATTTTTACTGTTCATCACATTGAAGATCTCTTGCCATTCCTTTCTGGCCTGCCAAGTCTCAATAGATAGGTCTGTCACCACTCTGATGGGTTTCCCTTTGTATGTGAAGGCCCTTTTCTCCCTAGCTGCTTTCAAAATTCTCTCTTTGTCCTTGTATTTTGCCATTTTTATGATGATATGTCATGCAGAAGATCGATTCAAGTTACGTCTGAGAGGAGTCCTCTGAGCCTCTTGTATTTCCACATTTACTTCCTTCCCCAGGTCGGGAAGTTCTCTGCTATAATTTGTTCCAGGACTCCTTCAGCACCTTTCCCTCTCTCTTCCTCTTCTGGGATTCCTATGATACGGATATTGTTGCGTTTGACCGTATCGCTGAGCTCTCGAATTCTTCTTTCCTGTTCCTGGATCAGTTTGTCTCTTTTTTTGTCAGCTTCTTGTTTTTCTATAATGGTGTCTTCTAAATCACTTATTCTCCTTTCTGCCTCTTCAATCCGTGCATTGGAGGCCTCTAATTTATTATGGATCTCATTTATCGCATTTTTTAATTCTTCATGCCTATTTTTATTTTCCATTCTGTCTGTAGCCATAGTTTCTTTGATGTCCCCTATGTTTTTTTCAAGCCCTGCTATTAATTTTACCATTATTATTCTAAAATCTTGTTCACTTATGCTGCTGATATCTGTTTTGAGCAGTTCATTAGCTGTCATTTCTTCTTGGAGTTTCTTTGGAGGAGAGCTCTTTCGTTTCGTCATTTTAGTTAGCTTTCCGGCTCTTGTTGGTTTCAAAGACCTGTTATGCTCTCTGTTTCTATGAGCACTGCTATATCCAAGAAGACTCTTTGACTTTCCAGGGCCTATCCTTTCAGAGATTGTTTTTTGAATGGTATCCCTCGGTCACTCTTGTTGGGACCTTAGTTATTTTATTTTTCTATTCGTAGTGATATTTGGGACTCTTCACCTTGTGTACTCTATCTTGTTTCTTGAGGTAGCCCTGGAAAAGAAAACAGACAGACAAACACACAGGGAGCAGGAGCACACAAACGCACAGGCTGATTCAACTAACATGCAAAGCGAGAAGGAAAACGAAAAAGTTAATAGATAAGACGGAGGAGGGAGGGTGAATAATAGGGAGCATAAAATACATAAAAGGGTCAAAAAGGGGAAAAAAAGGAAAAAAGAAGAAAACCGATGGACAAGGAACGGCTTAAAGCATATACCTGGATTTCCCAGCTACAGTTAAATAGTCGTGTGTATGCAGTGCTGGTTGAAGAGCATAGAGAAAACGAGAGAAGGCAGGTCGAGACAAGGCAGATTTGGAAATAGAATGAACAGGCAGAAGGGATAAGAAGCTTTTTTCAAAGAGGTAAAGGGTAGAATATGGTTGGATAGGTGAGAGAAGGATGCTGGAATTATCCAGAGAAACTATATAGTCTAATTACTCCTGAGAGAAATAGCTGAAAAAGTCGGTAGGTGTAGAATTTACATTTACAGACTGGACTTGTTGTGATTGTTTAAGCAAGCTGGCGATCAGAGTTAATCAGGTCAGTGTTTTGGGGAAAAAAGCGAGAAAAGAGAAAGAAGAAGAAAAAAAGAGAAAAGAAAGGGGAAAAAAAGAAAGAAGAAAAAAAAGGAAAAAAAAAAAAAGGGAAGAAAAAAAAAGGGAGGAGGGCACCTCTCAGGCAGGGATGGGCGTGGCGTGATCCGATGCCTCAGGCGGGGGTTCTGCCTTGGCGATTGTGGGGAGGAGAGTGATGGTGCTCCAGTCCCTTCTTGAACCCCGCGCTGCAGCTCGCTTTTTTTTTTTTTTGGCGTGTCAACTCCCCGTTCCGGGGACGCAGCCGAAGTTGGTTGCACTCTTCAACCCAGGCCAGTTCCAATCTCCAAATCCCAGTCCGCGCCCGCTGAAGTTGCCTTAGACACAGCTTCCCAGACAACCCCCTCGGGCTATTCCAGGCTCCCTGCTGAGCTCTGGGGGCGGAGTCAGAATCGCTGCTTCCTTCTCTGGGTCGGGCTGGCGCGCATGCGCGGGGGCTTGCCTGCCGGGTCCGCGTAGCCTGAGCCCGCTGGAGTGAGGAAAACCGGGTCTCTCTATGGCTTGTCACCCGAAACACGAACTCACAGGCAAATTTCCCAGTTTTTAGCTCTTTGCCTTCCCTCTCGAGTTCCAGCCAGCCAGGAGCGCGGACGCCCGGTGTCTGCACGGCTCTTTCAGTGGTCCCAGCCGCCCTGGAGATACAATGGCGGCAGGCGCGCCACCGCTGCTTTAAAACCCAACCTCCAGGAGCGGCACAAAGAAGCAGTTTGTGTGTTCAGCCTCCCCCAGGACCAGTTGGCGCGAGGGGACCTGGTGTGCAGGTATTTGGCAAGTATGGTCTTTCTATGCACCGAGCGGAGGTTTTTCTGTCTCGGACTCTCTCCTTTTTCCCTCTCACTCCCCGTAGAGGGTAGAGGGGGATCGCCTCCCACCCTGGAGGCTCCGATCCCGGCCCGATTTTACCTTCCCCGGTTCGCACTCACGTTAGAAGGCTTTCTCAGTGGATTCTGCGTCCTTTTTCTCCCAGTCTCTCAGGTTTTGTAAGGTTTCCAATGGCTTCAGATCTTTTCTGTGTGATGTATGGGCGCGAGTGCAAGTACGGAGCTCCTTACTTCTCCGCCATCTTGTCCCCCCTCAGGAATACATTTTTTAAAAATTGGGAGCATAACAAGAAATGGTCAGTGTACAGAAGCACATGGCTTCTGTCAGAATTATAAGCAGCTGAGTTAATTCATTGGCAATCATCACTGCTTAACAGGCTCAGAAACTACAGTATTCAATATGTATTCTAATTTGCTTTCAGCAATAGTGAACTTACAGAATAAATTGAGAAATGTCATCTATATTCTGAAAAGGTTTGATTATTCATTCTTTAATATACATGCATACATCTATATATATGTGTGGTCATATATCTATGGTGGTGGCCATCTGGTGGTCTGTTCAATGAGGTTTTTAATTATGAATTCAATTTCTTTTTTTTGTTATGGTTCTATTCAGATTTTTTTCTTTTTGAGTCAGTGTTAGAAATTTCTAAAAATATTTTGTTGACATAAAATTATTCATCATATTCCCTTTTATGGCTAATAGGCCCATGGAAAGTTTTAAATACCTTTGGTCATTAGCAAAATGCAAATTCACAGAGATTTTTGTACACATTCTAGAATAGCTATCATCAAAAGGTTAGAAAATAGTAAGTGTTGGCTAGGATTTAGAGCAATTGGAGGTCTCATACATTCCTACAGGGAGTTTAAAATGGGACTACTTTGGAAAACTGTTTCATAATTCTCCATAGTAAAACTCAAATTTACCATACAACCCAGAAATTCCATTCTTAGTCATCTGTGGAAGAGGTGTTAAACAATATAACCATACAAAGTCTGCTTGTGACTGTTATCAGCATTATTCATAAGTCAAAAACTAGAAATAAGACAAACACCCATCAACTAGTGAATGGATAAATGTCTACTCTGAGATACTATTCAATAACACAAAGTAACAAGCGTTTGATACATACATTAATATAAATGTACCTCAAAAGCCATGTGCTAAGTAAAAGAAGCCATTTGCAAAAGACTATATAATGTATGATTTTCCTCATATGACTTGACCAAAGAGGTAAAATTGTCATGACAGTACATCAGCAGTTGCCTCTAACTGAAGAGGAGGTAGAAGTAGATATTGATGATAGTTGATCTCCAGGGAATTTTAGAGGATAACAACAAAACAAATTTAAAGCTGGGTTGCTGAGTTATATACAACTATACAAATTGCAAAATGCCACTTAGTTCAGTACTTCCAGTTGGTAAATGTTATGGTATGTAAAATTTACCTCACTAAAACTGTAAAAAAAGTTTTGAATTGTCCGTTTAAACTACAGTGCTGGAGGATTGGGACTCTCAAATTGAGCAGGATGCTAAAATACAGAAAGAAGAAAGTCTTCCTCTTAACCTCTTATCATGAAGCAACTGCTAATGAGCATTATGACTGATGCAACTTGTGCTGGGACCTATTTATATACTGTTTACCTTAAATCTTAGATTGCCCTAGTAGTATAACTTCTTAGCCTCCACAATGCATTCCTTGGAGCCTGGCCTCTTGCCTTCAAAGTCATTTATAGTTTGGCCCTCGGGTGGGACAGGATCCTGTTCAGCAGAAATACCTTCATTTAAATGGTCTTTGATGGTACCGATTATTTGCTACTAGTTTCTGTAGCCTACAAATTCTTTATTTAATACACTTTTTAAAACGTTGTTTATTTATTTCTGAGAGAGACAGAGTGAGCAGGGAAGGGTCATAGAGAGAGGGAGACACAGAATCTGAAACAGGCTCCAGGCTCTGAGCTGGCTGTCAGCACAAAGCCCAATGCAGGGCTTGAACCCACAAACCGTGAGACTATGACCTGAGCGGATATCAGACGCTTAACCGACTAAGCCACACAGGCCCCTGTAGCCTACAAATTCTTAAAGATGCCTTCTTAAGGAAGGCAATGAATTTGATTTATTTTCAGATTTTGATTTTTTAATTAATTTCTATACCCAATGTGGGGCTCAAACTTACAGCCTGGAGATTAGGAGTTGCATGCTCTGCTGACTCAGCCAGTCAGGTGCCCTAAAAAGGAAATGAGTTTGGTTTTGAGAGTAAATGGTATATTCTCAAAAATTATGTGCTTTTTAAATTTTTAAAACATTTTATTTATTTGAAGATGGTGCTGGAAGACTGACAGAGGCAGAGCGGGAGAGAGAGAGAGAAAGAGAGAGAATCTTAAGTAGGGTCTATGCTCGGTGTGGAGCCCGACATGGGGCTCTAGTCTACAAACTCTGATATCATGACCTGAGCCAAAATCAAGAGTGGGATTCTTCACCAAATGAGCCACCCAGGCACACCTAGAAAATTAGCATTTTTATTTTTATTTTTTTAATGTTTTATTTATTTCTGAGAGAGAGAGAGAGAGCGAGCGAGCAGGGGAGGGTCAGAGAGAGAGAGGGAGACACAGAATCTGAAACAGGCTCCAGGCTCTGAGCTAGCTGTCAGCAATGTGGGGCTCCAACCCATAAACCGTGAGATCATGACCTGAACTGAAGTCAGAAGCCTAATGAACTGAGCCACCCAGGTGCCTCAAAATTAGGCTTTTTAAAGATGATAATAAGTAGCATTCTATTAAAAGTACACCTGAAAGAGGGGAATACACTTAAGTGCAAAAGCAGCCCATTGTCCACGATGAAAAGATTTCAGCCACTTTTGGCATCTTGGTATCTAATAAACACTGCTTTACTTTGTATAAAGACCTGTAAGTGCTGAGAGTAGGTTTGTTGTCTTTTAATCTGCAAATTAATTGGAAAGTGAAATAATCTTATTTATCTAGGTCATCTTTCTCAACATCAAAATGGTCATATTCAATTATAGATGGTTGTTAAAATGAGCATGACACTCATCGGTTTAAAGGTGCCCCTTGGGAATGTGATGCAGTGATTGTTTTAATTAGGTATTTTAGCCTGCCTGCATTGGAGGAACCCTGGTATGTATCTCTCCATGTAGAGAGAGCAGGGTGACAAAGTATTGCCTTTGATGAATGTTGTCATCAACCCATGTTGTCAACATGGTTGGGCTTTGTGTCTGAATCTGCTTGTAATTGGTCATTTTTTTCCCCTCAATTTCCATTCTTTTGCTAGCTGACCTCTGAGAGGCTACAAATTAACCAAATTTGACTATTGGTACATAGTTTGTAATAATAATATAATGTCTTTCTGAACGATGGTAAGAACATATTAAATTAACATTAAATTCTGTTTACTTTGCTCATATTCTTGCTTTATCTGGATTTAAGGTGCCATTGGATTTAACCTTTCATCACTTCCTTGATTCTTGTCTGATTTTTTTTCCAGATCCTAAACATGGTCATAAAGTTCCAGATCACCTTTATTATCTTACTCTGCCTTGGCTAGAATGATCATGGAACCCTTGAATTAGAAGTAAAGATAAGGATCTGGGGCACCTGGAGGGCTGTTGGTTAAGCGTCCAACATCGGCTCAGGTCATGATCTCATGGTTAGTGGGTTGGATCCCTGCGTTGGGCCCTGTGCTTACAGTTCAGAGCCTGGAGCCTGCTTGGGATTCTGTGTCTTCTCTTTCTCCCCTCCCCTGCTTGCGGTCTGTCTCTCAAAAGTAAATAAAAGTTTAAAAAAAAAATTAAAAAAAGAAGTAAACATAGGGATCCTTCCAGTGCTGAAATCCCCTGAAATCACTGGAGATCGTGGTTACAGTTGAGGCTAAGGAAAAATGGCGTATGTTCTAACATGCTTAATTTCATTTTATCTTTTATATTATGAGGTAGCTAGGATTTAAAGTTTTAACATATTTTACTCTGTCATGTAGGTGAAACTTATAAAGACCAGTCATAATTTGAAGGAAAAATAGAAGTGAATCAGGAGATTTCTATCAAAACTATTTAATCCTAGGGACTACAATGAGCTTTAAAAATGCAAAAAGGATTGTTACAACAGAGCTTTTAAATATTGAGAAGCAAGATGGCTTCTGGCTTAGTCTGTGGAGTAATAAGTATGCTTCTTATGGATCTCTTAAGTATCGAGGAAAATATTTGCCTTTAGTGACCAGAAGGTTGCCTCATGGTTTAATTATGTCACTTTTTGGGGGGTGGGGGAAGACTAAGATTTTGAATTTCATCACTAAACATGTTTAGGAAGTTTCATCATTAAACAAGTTTAGTTCATGTGAGACCAAAACAATGTCAAGATTAAGAGATAATACATTTATTTAGTGTGAGGTTGATTTCTAGGGTATATAATTATTCAAGGACTATGAATACAGAAATGATGTTTAAAAATCTAAAGAACGGATTATGAGGGGAAACGTAGGGAGGAGGCAACAGATTTTAAGCGACATCAAAAGCATTTCGAATAAAAAGGTACCCTTGCAAACAATCTAACCTGAGAAGACCACGGTTTTACTGTTAGTGCTTCAGCTACTAGTGTTGCAGACACAAAGGACACAAAGGACAAGACACACACAAAAGACAGACACAGACACAACTCCGGCCGGAGGAACAATTCTACGCAAGCCCCTCTTGCGGTTTGTTTTATACCCCGGTAACTGGATACAAACTGAAATCTACAAAATGCATTCTTTTACAAAACAAGGGCAAGTAGCCAAACACATTCCAAGGACAGGGGGGAGTAAAGGGAGGAAGTGACCACAACATGTTTACTAAGAGGCCTGCCCACAACTCCAGCCTCTTCCCTAGTTCTAAGGAGGGCATGTTCCCTCGTTTGTGAGCGGACCATGAAACTTGGATATTGTGCAGGCCTCCTGGCAGAGCATCCTGTTTGCAGGCATGCTTTGCCCAGGCAGGGAGCCCCATGTGCAGACACATCCCTGTGTCCCTAACCACGCTTTCTTGTGGTCACTGTCGGGCTCCCACATTTAGACTTTCAGTAACATAGATAAATTCACATAAGGTCCCATAAAAAATAACCCCCCTTTTTTTTTGTACTGCAGTTTGTACACATTGGGCTTGGATCATGAGATCTCCCAATTCTTAGTATCCCAGTAAATTATCACAGGGAACTCTTTTGATTCAAAATGACAGAAGATTAACAAAATCTCAAACATGCCAGGGATTTTCACCACAGAGATAGTTTAGGATTTCAGTCTCAGATCTACTTCAACCACAGTGACAGATAACCATGATCAGAACAGGAAGAGTAACAAAACTGACGGATTCAGAAGATGACCTTTTGACATAGCACTTCACATAATCTCTAAACCTATGGCCTAGAACTCTGTCAGAAGCCAGGTAAAGGGTTGGTGAATTTAGTCGTGAATGGAAGAATGGGCCTGGTAGCCTGGAATACATACATCACCTATATTCCACTGAGCTGAAGACAGTGACATTTAGTACATCCATCTTACAGAATTAGCTAATTATGCTGTGCATGTGTGACATTCTTGACTTGTGATGCAACCTAACTATTAAAACCCTAATATCTCCACCCTTCTAAAATGTCCTTTCTATTTCAAGGAGTGAGCACCAGCACACTTATTTATCTTGTCCTCAACTAATTAGAGTTCACTGGCTGAATGAAACTAACCGATAGCATAAGACAACATCTAGTGACTTTCAAGTGTCAGCAATCACAGGAAAACAATCCTTACCAGATTGAACAATGTGTTATATCAAGTTCCTGAACATGGAGGTCACATTAGTCTACAGCAATACAGATGCACACAGACAGTGCAGATACTTGAGTTATTATTTGAGGAAAACTCATTTAATTGATGTATTTATTCTTGTTGAAGCTCGGCAAACTTTAAACAGTGTATAATCCTGTGGTGAAATCAAAGAAAAATATTTTGGATTAGAATCTCAAGGTTGTGATTTATTGATATTATATATTTGTTTTGTTGCTTGTAAACTCTGTCCTCCTTGGTGATAAAGAGCTTAGTTATCCCTACTTAATACTCTGTAGATGGCTAGTCTCATTAAAAATGGAAATTCAGAATTCTTTTAAATTCATTTGAAAATATGATTTGCTATATCTTATAAATAATGAGAAAATTATTTTCCTCCTATATCAAAACCTCAAACTTAATCCAATTTGACATCTTCTATTTTCACTTTCACCACATTATGCCATGCTGATGCACCTATAACCAAATGAGGGCCCCTGTTCTGGACTCAAATTACTTGGCTTCTAGTCTTAACTCTTTTTTTTTTAGTGTTTTATTTATATCTAGGAGAGAGAGAGAGAGACAGTGTGAGCAGAGGAGGGTCAGAGAGAGAGGGAGTCACAGACTGAAACAGGCTCCAGGCTCTGAGCTGGCAGTCAGCACAGCTCAACCAACTAAGCCACCCAGGCGCCCCTAGTCTTAACTCTTTATTCCAGGTACTTAATCCTTTGGATCCTCAATTTCTTTGTTTATAATTAAGGATAAAAGAGTGTATACTGTAACATTGGTCGTTCATTAGTCACTCATTTATTCATTCACTGAATCTATGTTGAATGCCTTACTTGTGACAGGCACACTCCTAAGTGATAAATAAGAACTGGCCATGCTAAGTCCCTGCTCTCATTTAGCTTACAATCTAATATGTATGCGTGCAAATATTTACTGCACTGGTGGGTAGGGAATGCTCTGAGCTGCCAATGGGAAAATGCATGTAGAGTTTAGCATTATGCATGGCACTAGAAAGGATTCAATAGGTAACTTGTCATTATCATTGTTTTCTTCCCTTCCAAGTAATCAGAATGTAATCATACCTTTAATTATTGTCTGTTTGATATTTTATATCTTAAATACTACCCTTTTTGATATCATTGAGCTCTGACATTACAAGCCCAAGATCATAGCTAGTATTCATTCAATAAACATTTCCAAAATTGAGCTATAAGTTCCCTTTCAGCTCTGAAATATTGTGAGTCTCTGAATGGTATTGAACTAGTAGTTTGTGATCTATATTCTGAAAGCAGGTCATTTGGGGCACCATAGATGTTCGATTTATCATCAGAGGTACCTGATTGAATTTTGTCAAGTGTCTGTTTATTGATAGTTGGGTAGATATTGTTTACTGATTTTCAGAAGTTACATTGTGCCTCATTGTAAAGCTCAAAAGAAATCCAGCAGCTTCAATGCAATAAAATCATTCTCCTTTGAGAAAATGAAGCTATAAAATAGGTATAGATGCCACAAGAAGAGATTTCAATCTAACATAAAAGAGGGACAAATCCCTGATTAATTTAAGGGTTTTGCATAACAGCTGGTGAACCTAATAGTTATTCTATAAGCCAGATTTGGAGGTACAACTAGATGCTCAGATTTTTATCCCTTTTGGCTCTGTTTCACCTACTTGGGTACATTATCCTACAGACCTCCTGTTTTTGCCAACTTTGTTTTCCTGTACTTCTAATCTTTACTTCATAACCTTAATCTGTCTTTCTGTCTCCCAAAATATGTTTTTTCTTTGTTTGAGATGTCTCTCTTGCAAGGCTGATCAATGTAAATTTGATCCTCCCCTAAAACCCTGAGACTTTGATTAATGATTAATTTCAAAGCATTAACTTATTTTGAATCTTGAGGAATCCTTAGTTCCATAAGAAATTGTTTCTTCAATGGGAGGGTCTACACCTCTGTCTTCCAATAAGAATGCAGATGTAAAGTGATTCTAATTTTTTTCCATATAATCTATTTTCATATTCTGTTTTGAATATGAATATTCTTAGAGATATGCCCACATCTTATTCTTGGTATAAACATTGCAAACATTGCAAACAAGTATACTATCTCACTGTATTATATAAATACCTACTAATTGAAGAATCACATGTTATTTGCTAGACCAAGCCACTCATTTCATTCATAGGGCTATTGACACTACAGTGGCTCTTACGTAAGAGTGATTGCTCCTAAGATCAGGGACTAGTGGGGTTGAGGGGAAGTGGGGCTACACAATATGAAGGCTACACAATATGAAGGGTAGTCATTACTGAGATGATATTAATGCAGTCTCAAGCATACCATTATGTTGTTTGGGTCCCTGTTCTCTTTATTATGATCAAGATGACCATATATCAAGTTGGCTTAGTACAATTCCAGTCTACAGTAGCTGCAAGGAATAATTATTATCACTGATTTTATTCTCAAAAGTGGATTTCTTTGGATGACACTTTCTGTGGTAACCCATTATAGACCACTCAGATGCAGGCAAATTTCTCTTCATTTTGTTGAATCAACCACATATCCCACATTCTGCCAAGTCATCTAGAAACATAGCTTCTATGAAGAAGGGGACTTTATTTACTACCAACCGTGGTCTTGATTATAGCTTGTTAGGTGTAGTTATAGTCCAAGTGTGAATATGTATTGCAATTAAAGTGATAACATAAAATACCTGGTAGTCACACATTTCTTACCAAGTTTCTAGTTCCAGAGAAAGCTACTATTACATAATTAATATTGGCTTAGAAGAGTCAAGTGACAATAGAATACAGAAGTAGAAGGAATGCCAGTGTATTCCCTTTTATTTTGAGAGAAAATGAAAATTAATATTAGAAAAATAAAAAATAATTTGAACTTAGTAGAAAAGATTTCTCTATAGAATGATGCTATTAGTCTATGCCTATCTCCTAAAATGTGATGGAAATATCTGTGTTCTTCATGTTTAACCAGCAGCTTCTAAATCAGTGCTTTAAGGATTAAATTGGATTTCAACAAGGGTTGAGAAGATAACAACCAATAGAAATTTATAATCAATAATCTCATAAATGAATAACTTTTATATACTTTTTATAATTTTTCAAGTGCTTCCTGAATATGGATATACTTAATCATTTTTTCAAACTTGAAAAAAGATGGATTATTGGCTTTCTATTAAGCCATTTTTTTAGAACATATAAATCAATATCAAATTAATAATTGGGAAAGGAAATTCAGTTTCACTATCTGATTATATTCTTATTAAAGAAAAACATATTCTGAAGTTTTCTTGAATTGTGCTTATAAATTCTTTTGGCATATTGATTTAGCAACTTCTTAAACATAATTACTATGTTGAAGAGCATGATGTTTAAAAACATATCACTTTTATTATGAGTTTTTATTTTTCCTTATGCTCTAGGTAAGCTTTAGCTTCTTTGTGTTTCTTGAGTGTGCACCATCTAGCTTCAAGTATCCTACTTTATTTTTTGGAATCCTAACATCAACTCTTCAGTAAGCTGAGTCATACTCAACATTGAGGTCTCTCACAACACTTTCTCAAGGAAGGCTGGCTGTCTGGACTTCTTAGCTTCTCTCATCATATTTAAATATCTCACACTGGCAATTGTTTGTCCAAGTTTTCTTTCCTACCACAATGAAAGCTCCGTATAGGGGATGACAAGCCTGTGATCTGTTGTATGTTTCAAAAATATTTTTGTGCTTTCAATTATATAATTAGTATTATGTTTTTTTCACCATTTAATGGCTTCTATTAGTAAGCGTTAAAGATTCTTGAAAGTTCAAATAATTAGATTCCCAGCATTCTCTATCTACCATATTTCTACTCAGTCTAGGAAGGCTGCCATTACTATTTTTCCCCAGTATTGCAATTTTGTGCTCTTAGTTGCCTTCAAATTGTTCTGTTTCCTGTGGAAAACACAGTTGAGTTGCTTCCAGATAGGAGGAGGAGAGAAAGACGTGGAGAGAATGAAGTCAAAATTAAATTAAGAAACTAAACATGATGTTAGGTTATGATCCTAAGCCACATACCATTTCATTTCTATTAGCTTGTTTATTTGGAAAGAACATACCCCTTTTAAAGGACAATAGAAAGTATAGGAAGGCAATACAAAAAGGATAAAAGGACCAAGAATAATTATAGATGATCACAAGACTTAATTTCATCACTTACTATGTATGTGACATGGAACAAGTTACTTAACCTGCTAATGTCTCAGTTTCTGGATTCTTAATATGTGAATGTTAACCCCAGAATCAGGTAGTGCATATGATACACTCAATGATAGGTTTTGCAAAAAAAAGAGGGAGTAATAGAAAGGAATGCCCAACATGAAAATGGAAAGTTAATTTTCAAAAATCATAATTCAGCCACTAAATGATTTGTAATGAACATGCTGGTAGCTCTATTAGGCATTTTGCCTCAAAGCAAAATAAAATACTGTGTTTAAAAATATAAAATTGAGGGGCACCTAGGTGGCTTAGTCTGTTAAGTATCTGTTTCAGCTCAAGTCATGAACTCACGATTGGTGAGTTGGAGCCTTGTGTTGGGTTCTGTGCTGACAGCTTAGAGCCTGGGGGCTGCTTTGGATTCTGTCTCCATCTCTCTGCCCCTTGCCTGCTTGTGCTGTATCTCTCTCTCTCAAAAGTATTAAGAAAATTAAAAAAATAAAAATTGAAAATTGTAAAGGAAAAAGAAAACATTTGTTAATTCAAGGAATACTTCACCTGCTTTTTATGTATTTTCTTTTACTCGTTGCCTTGAAATAGAACTCCAGTTAAAGAGAAAAGGTACCTTTTTTCATATAACTTTTGGACCATAAATGCCCCTATGTTGAGACTTTCTTTATTCTTTGACTTTTACTCCATTATTTCTACTTCACTCCTTCAAATAAACTTTATTTTTGTAGATTATCTTCATTTGAGAGTATTTTAATATGTGTTTAACCCATGTGACTTCTTTGGACTTTAGCAATTATAACTATCAGGGGAGCCTGGGTGGCTTAGTTGGTTGAGCGTCCGACTTTCACTTAGGTCATGATCTCATGTTTCGTGGGTTTGAGCCCCGCGTCGGGCTCTGTGCTGACTGCCAGCGCAGAGCCTGGAGCTTGTTTCAGAGTCTGTGTCTCCCTCTCTCTGACCCTCCCCTGCTCACGCTGTTTCTCTCTCTCTCTCTCCTAGAAATAAATAAAAATATTAAAAAAAAAAGAAATTATAACTATCAAATATTCAATTGACTTTGTTATCACTAGATAGCATTTACAAACCACTTTTTAATTTGATACCTGCTATAAAATCATTCGTTAATGCAAATTCAGTGCATTGTTGCTCTCTTCCATGAGCAAACAACTTTCCTTTCAGCTCAATCTCAACAGCTCATTACTGATCTTTCCTCACTCTATAGTGAGTACTTTTCAGAGCTTAAGATATTATCCTTCACTGCTATTCTTGCTTCTCTTTGGGAAAGCTATTCTATGTTCTTTCAGCATCATATAAGAAGATAGGATTTTAATAAAACTGTTGTTGATTGTGCTGTTAAACTATTTTTCTTAGTTATACTAAATTTTTAGACCCCTTACAGTAATGAGAGGAAGGATTGACAAAGTAAACCATAGGTAGATGTTTACATACATGCATACACATATTATATATATTCTTGATAATATCATCAATGTCCTAATTTTCTTCAAAAATCATTAAATGCTAACCAAATCAAAAGTTTCAAATACAACTTTTGAAGAAAGAAAATCTTCCACAATAAAGTTTTCTTCTCTTAATGATGGAGAATTTTCTGTTAGTCATATAATCAGCATTGGAATCAGAGATATTGCTATGCTTTATAATTTGTATTCTCTGGGTTAAAAGAGTATCTTGTGAATAGTTAAAATCTTAACATCAGGACATTCATTTATCAACTTATTCCGAGTTTTATCTACTAATAGGAAAACAATGATCATATAGTCAATATCGACTAATGTTTTACACATGACACATAATTTTTGCTAGTCCTGATTATAAATAAAGCCATGCATAAATAATAGAAGTGAATTCTTTTAACGGTTGTAAGTTAATTTTAAGTTTGTGTTTTCTTTGAAAAATCAAAAGTATTGTGAAAATAATTTTCATCCTCCTCCAGGCAAATAACACGTAGATAACATCATCATAATCCCATTATTTCCCCTAAAAGTAAATACTATCTTTTATAATCCTCCTCTATTTGCATATCAAGACAAAGCTTGGGCTTGTGATGTTCATTTTTTCTGTCTCCAAATATTTATTGAATATTTGCCATGTGACACACACACACTGCTTAAGGCGCTGAGCTTACTATGTCTTTGACTACCAGTCTCATACATATACTTTCGTAGGAAATAAAAAGGAAAACCACACCACCAAGGAAATTGTATAAAACCCTCCCATAAAAACTAGTCAATTTCAGATTTCTAAAAAATAAACTGTTGACTCCTACATTTTGTTTGCTGTGTTTGTTTTCTTATCACTGGCTATTTCATAGATTTATTTATAAAATATTTCATAAATTTATAAATTGTGAAAAATTGTATTACATAAAAAGATTATTGGTAAGTTAATTAAAGGGGTGACTAATTGTGGTGATGACCGTTTTAAAGACGAATTTAGAATATAAATTTAGCATAGTCCAGAATAATTGGATTTCTCTCACTACTGCAGTGATATTGTACAAACTTCAGTAAGGACTTGCATACGGCCCTGAACAAATGATCTGTCTATTTGGCTATTTTCTCCTTCCTGCTTATTACATACAGTATGATGGACTTCTCCACTTACTGAGTAAATTTGAGAATCATGTGTGCAGGAATGAATTAATGCCTTTATTTTCTCAGTCCATTTCAGATTAATGTGGTGTGGAGTGGTCAGGAGAGATTTCACTGTCCCTCTGATAGTCTTCCTCCTGTTCAATGAATTCTGTTAAATGATCCCTGTAAGACACATCCTTCATTCCTGGCTCACGAAAATTGACTTCTGAATAGCATTGTTTTTAGTGTATGGAATTCAACAGATGGTACCAAATGGCCAATATTTTAAACTACTTCCTGAGGGTAGATCTCCAGCTGAGCCTTACTGTCAGCCTCATTCTCATTGACTTTTGCTGTGCTCATTCATTTTAAAGCTATCATGTGAGCAGTACTCATGTTTTCCCAGAAGATGTAATTGTGCATATTAGCAACTATGAAGCTTAAGTATGTTTCATCACGTCTGCTCTTCTGCCTGTGTTATCTTCAAACAATGTCTTATTTTTAAATGATTATGTTCCATTTTAAATTCCAAATGGTGACTACTTATCTTTTTGCAATTCCATTCACCAAAGAAAAAAATTATAGGTACTGATTTGTCTTATCGATATATCTTTGACAGACACCCTCATCTTTGTCTTCAGGCTGAAATATTCTGTTCTAGAACAGAGAAAAACATTACACACACAGTGCTTCTGACTCTATGAAGTCTTTATTGGTACTCAACTCACTTTCACACATTCATGAGAAGAAAAAGTAGATTTATATTTGAAACTATATTGAAAAATGTCTACTTCAAATGCACTCAAAGGACTTGCCAGTTGTTTTATTGCAATTCCAGGCTACCTTCATGTTACTGAAATAACTCGGGCTAAGCAAGGCAGACATTTTTCTAAATTTCTGGGAGGCAACCTTGAAAAACTTGATGGGAAAATAAATAGGCTTTATTCTTCTGCTGTTATTCATGTTAGAGCTTTTTGGTAGTAAGTTACTACTAAGTAGGTGTAAATATCCGAACAGCAATAAAAGATGAGTACCTATCATATATCTGTAATCTGTAATTCAACATGTAACAATTCAAGCACAAGGTCAATAGGACCAAGCACCTAAATATTCACATTTTATATTTAAAATATATACAAAGAAAAAAAATAAAAAAAATAAAATATATACAAAGATTTTAGTAAATAACCTTTTTTGGGCGATGTTAAATGAAGTCAAGTCTCACCCTATGTTTCAATTAATGGTAAAACTAGAAGTTACTTCCAGCAAGAAATGCCGATTTTAAAACTTAGAGAAAATGCTAAACTTTATATTAAAATAATAAGAATACCCAAGAGTACTTAAGCATTTTCAAGTGAATCACTCATTGCCATATCTGAATTCTGAGTCTCTTCCTCTTCTTTTGGTTATCTTCCTGAAAATAAGATCACTTTATCAGGATTCACTTATTCATACCTATGGTCATTTTTCTTACAAAACTACTTGTCTACATGGAAATAAACTCAGATATAGCCTCAAGCACATAGGGCCAAATACACACACACACATCTAGTTTATAACATATTATGGGACTAGCCTTTCAACAAACAAATTCAATTTTAGTTGCTTGTAACTACAGCTATGGTTCTCTCTGCACAGATGGGAGGAGATAGTGGAAATGACTTTCAGGGCTGCTGGCTGTAGATCAGAGCAATGAAGTTTTGATGATCTGAATCTTTTGTGTTTGGTAAATGAAAGGGGAGCTTTATATTGCGGTTTAATCACTCCACCTTCTTGTGGCCTCAGAAGTTCCTTCTGCTTAACAAGAATAAAATCATCACTGTATCTTTCTGGAGATGTCTGATGAAGTCTTTTTATGTTGTCTCTTAGAAGAGCGAGAAAATAATTGGCCAGGACTAGATCCATTTGTGAAGTAGGAAAAGATTGTTCTTGATGTCCTTCTCCCATCTGTTCCTAGATCAACTTTCTAATCTTTTCCTGGCCTCCTCTCATGCCAGTGTGCTGGATCAAGGGGAAAGTTCAATAGAAGTAACCAGAAAGGATACCAAGATAGAAAAATCAGGGCATCATATGGTCATTTAAATGTTTAGGAAGTGAGGCTGAGGCCAGAAAAATCAGAAAATGAGCAGACATTCATCTCAAGTAATAATACTAGCAAATGCATTCATACATCTCATTATTTGCTTTACAACTGCTTTAGATATGTTAATTCATTTAACATTAATGGCTATTATTTTCATCACTACTTTGTAAGCGAGGTGAATAGCAGAGTAGTGAGACAACTCATGCATAGAATAAAAGAAAGGATTTGAACTCAGAACCAAGTTCTAGCAAGAACTTAGAGTCCTTGGGCTTACCCACTGTACCATATTGGTGCCTCTCACACCAGGGAGCTTGGCTAATATCAGCATAAACATTAATATAGAGAATATGATCAGACAAATAGTCACCAACATGGAAGTTCAAAACAAAACAGAAACTTATAATATTGAAGGAACACCAGAACCCTCAACCCTCTGGATATTTATCCAGAATCTTTAGATGCCTAATATATTCCTATTACTTCTCACTCTTCAAAAACTATGTCAACAAGTATCTGCTGGGTCACTGTCATATGCTAGGCTCTGCTTAGTGGATGATGACAATAATTTTGAAAACGGCAGAATTCTGCTCTTATACCATTTCTTGTGCTGAAGAAACACAGACAACTGAAAGGTAATAGAAGGAGAGGGGGAGGGATAAAGGAAGGGAGACAGGAGGAGAGAGAAGGAAGCAAGAGATAAAACTTGTAAATATTGGTAAAGTTTTGTGAATGGTATAAGTACAGGTGATAGAGAATAATGGTAGATTAGAAGACTGACCTGGGATAGTTTAAGAAGCCTTAGAAAGAAGTGAAATTGAACACCAGTCTTGATTTTCAAAGACAGCCATTTAAAGACCTTGAAGGAAAGGTTCCCAAAAGGAAAAAACAACACATGCAGAAACCCCTTATACGGAGTACTATTTTCAGGCATACGAGCATATTTTGAAAACTCTTGCTCTGATGGGAAACTTCAGACTGATAAGCTCAACCTTAAAAGTTAAACAGGAAACTGTCTCTCCCAACCTCTTCTACATCCAAACACAAGCCAAGTGACTGAGGACCCACAACCTCAACTACAGGACACGTGCACAGGAGGCTTGGATGCAGAAGTGCTCAAACTAAGGAAACGGGCTGTACCTTAGGGTCTTCATTTTATGTCACGGTTCGTGCCTGAGCTGTCCAGTTTGGGGACAGTGCAGGTTGCCAAGTGGAGTCCCTGATGTAATGTGTTGTCCGTGATGGCCGCAGGAGCAGCTAGAGAGTGCAGTGTGATTTTGGGTAACGCTATAGATGGCCACATCAATCGTGATTTCCTCATTACATCAGTTTTCAGGCACAGTTTTTAGTATTCTTTTTGAAATCTTAGATTTAATCCTGTATCTACAGCCTTCTAACAATCAATAAGCATAGTATCATTTTCTGTTTAATTAACCAGAGTCAGATTCCATTGCTTGTGATGAAAAATCCTCAATGGTAAAGGTTGGACTTGACTTAGGAACAAAAGAAATGACAATGTGGCTCCTGGTTCAGCTCCAGCCAGAGTATCCTACTTAGTTCTGTCTCTCCCTATAATTACTCATAATCTGACTTTACCTTTCCATCTTTCCTTCTCCCTAATCCTTTAAGACTTTTAGTTTTTAAGTGTAACTCAGATAATGGCGAGGAAACAAAATGTTAAGAGGCTTCCTACAAAATATCTTTCATGTGTTGACATTTCCCAACAGCATCTTTTTACTAATCTAGTATAAGAAACCTGCACTTCCTTCTGTACTGCTCTCTGTCAGCCTCATGTTGTCTTAGGTTACAGCTATTATCCATATTTCCATCTTGGTTGGACAGAAAAATGCTCATAAGAGTGCTTTTCTCTTTTACATGGCCTAAGTGACCTACATCTCTCTTTCTGGAGTGGACACATGGCAGACCTCAATGGATGGCCTCTTAAATCCCTGCTTACAATTTTCTTCCCCAGGGTCTAGTCATCTTAGTATAATATTCAGACAAACTGGAAAGCATGGTGTTTTTAGGCAAAACAGAGCCAGAGAATAATCTTAACTATAAGTACCTGAGGAAATATACAGGTTTGATCATTAGCCAGGATGGCTATTGCCCTAAGTTTCATCACTTGAGGAGAAATAGAGGGTTCACACATCTGGGCCCCTGAAGTGACAATGAGTGACCTAAAAATGTTTCATTCCCACAGACATCACCTAAGCATAGGAATGCTTTGCTTAATAAAAATTTATTATGTAAATTTACTTAAAATACTTATCATCAATGCCAAATTATCACAGAACAAACTGACAACTGTTTGTAGAAATACATATACAAAATCAACTTTGAATATTTTCTGGTAATGCAACTCTACATGCAGTACATGTTGCTTATCTGGAAAAGCCATAGACTCAGGTGTTTAAAAATAGTTTGATAGACACCCAAATTTTTTTTAGCTGTGTCAGGGACAGAATTTAGAGACAGTCATTGCCTTTCACAGGATGCTTAAACCAGTGATTTTCAAATTTTTTGGGAGTGATTCCCAGTAAACCACTTTGGATTTCACAACTCACTACAGGCAAATGTTAAACACATAGACCCATATGTATTATAGACACATTTATAAAAATGAAAAGTGTCACAAATGCTTCCCTATTCTCAAAAAGTAAAATTTACCGATAAATTCCATCTATTCCAACAAATTTTATTGTTTTCATTTCTCTAGGAAAAAAGATGGCTATTACCTATTTTATTAGTTTAAAACCCCCTAGTGACGTTGTGACCTGCAATATGAAAAGCACTGGTTTAAACTCTGGTTCTGTCCTAGTACAGGTAAAATCTATTTTCAGGCTAGCCAAGGAGCCAAATCTGCTGATTAGGATTTCTATGGCAAGGTAAAATGTTTTCCAAGTTTTAAATGATTAACTTGCAAACAACTTTCACAACTCAGTTTATGTGTGAATCATGGTTGGATTGTATTTTCTTCAACATGCCCATTTTCTGACTGATGTATATCCATAGGTTTCTCTATGTTCCCACATCGCTCATACTTGGAGAGTAATTGAAAACAGAATCTTCAACCTTCTCTATTAACTGTCACACTAAGGTTAAACAATGTGTGTGTTTCTGTTCACATTTCTTTTCTGGGTGTAAAAACAGAAAGTGAAATCTAACATTTGGAGATAACACTAGGAAATCTGAAAAATGCTTTAGGAAGACATTTTTAGAAATTCCCTTCTAAATTGCAATGATTTATTTTCAAATAAGTTAAATCCTACTTAATTACATTTTTGCACTATTCTACAACCACTTGTAGTAGCAAAGGAGTTAACAAAACATTTATTCTTATCTATACAATATTCTTTCAGTAAACCTTGTAAAATACTCATTAAAAGTCTCACATGTTTAGAAACAACAGTGCATTAATAGGAATGCAATTAAGTACTTATTGCTTTTGTCATTTAAAGTAAGTTAACCAGATGGCATGAAATCTTCCAAAAGAGATTTTAAACAAACAATCGAGATTTAATTAATATGCACCAGTTAACTCATTAAATATATAGCAACTAGCTCATTAAACTTAGGTAAATACTTATTTGAGATAGATTGTATATTCTTTTTTACATTTATCTTCATTTTGCTTGACTGGTCATATGTGATAAATGGTGACTTGGAAAGCTAGCACATTTTAAAGTACACATTTTTTGTAGTTCGCATATTTTCTCTTCATTGTCAAAATGGGGCTTGACATTATTTACACAGATATTGTGGAATTCAGTGACTATATAATAATAGTAGCAACAACAAAAACACTTAACTTTTCATTTAAACTTAGATATCAGATTGAATGTACTTATTAACCCAAGATGCAAATGTACTCCTTTCTCCATCTGCTCTAGTATGGTAACATGGATCATGATAATATGCCCAGTTAATTTTAAATAACTATCAAATTTCCTTACTTTGCTTCAGTGCTGCTTATGGCAAAACTGAGTCATGTATCTTTGGCAAAGGAATTATTATACTTTATCTGCTGAAAGAATCATCTTTTTCCTTTGATTAAAATAAAGATGGAATGGAGACAGAATGAGAGACTGAGAGACTACAGGCTTTAGCCAAACAAGTCACTCAAGGTCATATGACCTATTACCATGAAGCAGATCTTGTGGCCAAAGCACTTGACATTCATAAAGATAATCTGCCTATTTCTAGAATTCCTAGGACTTCCCTGTTTTTTTTTTCATTTTATTGAACTGAAGGTATAAAGCTTATGCATGCTATTGAAGTTATTATCAGTTTAAAGTAGGTTGTTATAAATACATTTTATATAAGCTGCATGGTAACTACAAAGGAAAAACACCTGTGGTAATTACACTAAAGATCATGATAAAGGTGCCAAAGCACACTATGCAAGAAGTCATCAAATCATAAAAGAAGACAGCCAAGAAAATATGGAAGGAACATGGGGCACCTGGGTGGCTCAGTTAGTTAAGCAGCTGACTTCAGCTCAGGTCAGTATCTGAGGGTTCATGAGTTTGAGTCCCACCTTGGGGTCTGCACTAACAGTAGGGGGCCTGTTTCAGATTCTCTCTCTTCCTCTCTCTCCTCTCCTCCACTGCTTGCACTCTCTCTTGCAAATAGTAATAATAATAATAATAAGAAGAAGAATAAACTTTAAAAAAGGAAACAAAGTATCTACAAAATAGAAAAAATTGAACTATAACTCCTTAACTATTAGTAATTACTTTAAACATAAATGAATTAAATTCTCCATTCAAAAGACATAAAATGGTTAAATGGAGAAATAACAATAACAGCAATTAGGATTCACTGTATGCTGCCTGTAAGAGACTCACTTTAGCCTGAAAGACACACTTAGTCTGAAAATGAAAGGATAAAAAAAAATCTTTCAAATGAATGATATCCCAAAGAAAACAGTAGCTATATATCAGATAAAATATACTTGAAGCTAAAAATGATCAAAAGAGACAAATAAGATAATTCTATAATGATGAAAAGGTCAATTTATCAAGAAGATATAATAATAGTAAAGAATTATGCACCCAATGTTGCAGTAATCAAATATATAGAGCAAATACTAACAGAACTAAAAGGAAAAATAAGCAGTAATACAGTAACAGCTGGAGACTTTAATACTCAATTCTTTTTCTTAAAGTTTATTTCTTTTGAGAGAGGGAAGAGGGGGAGGAGAGGAGAGAGAGGGAGATAAAGAACCTAAAGCAGTCTCCACGCTGTCAGTGCGGAGTCTGTCATGGAGGTCAATCTCATGACCTATGAGATAGTGACCTGAGCCAAGATCAAAAGTCACATATTTAACCAAGTGAGCTACTCTGGACCCTCTCGAATACCCCCACTCCTAATAATGGATAGATGATACAGACAATAAAGATAGAATCAATAGATTTGGACAACAATATAGACCAAATGAACCTAAGAAATATATAGTAGAATATTATTAATAAAGGGAAGAAACCCTGCCATTTATGGCATGTATGTGGAACTTGAGGTCATTATGCTAAGTGACACAAGTCAGAGACAAATACTGCATTATCTCAATTACATGTGGAATCTAAAAAATAAGAACTCAGGGGATACCTGGGTGGTTTAGTTGGTTAAGCATCCAACTCTTGATCTCAGCTCAGGTCATTTTCTCAGGTTTGTGAATTCAAGCTCCATGTCAGGCTCTGGACTGGCATCAGGGAGCCTGCTTGGGATTCTCTCTCTCTCAAAATAAATAAACTTAAAAAAATCTGATCTGGAAATAAATTGGTGGCTATCAGCCCTTCACCCCACAAACACAGAAACATTACAAGAGACATGTATTAGCAAGTGTCCAAATAACAAGAGCAGTTTAGAAAATGTCCTGGATATAGCCAGAGTAACCAGTGTTCTCCTGCTTATTAACCTATGACATAGACTTAATTTTGCTACCATTAGCATCTTAGTCAATCTTTATTAACCATATTAATGTCCAGAAGCTAAAGTGCAATGCTACTTATTCTTTTTTCCATTCAGAAGCGTCTCCATAAACTTTAAGTCCCCTACAGCCTTAAAAAATGTTTTACTAGTAATTGAGGTCATTCTCTATAACATTAAAAGATTAGATTAAATAAAGTCAAATCAGCAAGAATTCTCTAGGCAATGTATCTAGTGTTCTGAGGTGTTCAAACAAGCAGAAACCATAAATGCCTTTCTTTAGTTCACAACTTATAACTAGGAAAAAAAAGTTAGGGTGGCATGATACTGCAGGAGATTTCTATAAGGTAGTAGACAAGAATTAATTAACTTTAAAAGGCATCCAAATAGGTGGGGAAGATGTAAAACTTTCACTATTTGCAGATCACATGATTCTTTATATAGAAAACTTGAAAGACTCCACCAAAAAATTGCTAAAACTGATACATGAATTCAGTAAAGTTACAGAATTCAAAATCAATGTACAGATACCTATTTCGTTTCTGTACACCAATAATGAAGAAAGAGCAAAATAGGGGGAAAAAGCAGCCAATCCCATTTATAGCTGGACCAAAACTCCTAAGATACCTAGGTATAAACTTAACCAAAGCGATGAAAGACTTACACTATGAAAAGTATAAAATACTGATGAAAGAAATCAGACAAAAAGAAATGGAAAAACATTCCATGCTCATGGATCAGAAGAACAAATATTATAAAAATGTATATACTACTAAAATCTACACATTTAATGCAACCCCTATCAAAATACCAGCATTGTTTTTCACAGAGCTAAAACAAACAATCCACATTTGTATGTAATCTACAAAAGACCCTGAATAGCAAAAGCAACCTTGAAAAAGAAAAGTAAAGATGGAGGCATCACAATGCTGGACTTCAAGTTATATTACAAAGCTGTAATGATCACAACAATATGGTATTGGCACAAAATTAGCACACAGATCAATAAAACAGAATAGAAAACCCAGAAAGGAGTCTAATACTATATGGTCAACTAATCTTTGACAAAGCAAGAAAAAATATCCAATGGGGTAAAGACAGTCTTTTCAACAAATGGTGTTAAGGAAAACTGGACAGCAACATGCAAAAGAGTGAAACTGGACCACTTTCTTAAACCATACACAAAAATAAATTCAAAATGGATAAAAGACCTAAAAGTAGGACATGAAGCCATTAAAATCTTAGAGGAGAACACAGTCTTTGACATAGTCCATAGCGCAACTTCTTACTAGATATGCCTCCTGAGTCAATATTTGCATATTTGCAAATGGCATTTCTAATCAAGTGTTAATATCCCAAATCTATAAAGAGCTTATCAAACTCAACATCCAGTAAACAATCCAGTTTAAAAACGGGCAGATGTGAATAGACATTTGTTCAGAGAAGACATCCAGATGGCTAACAGACACATGCAATGATGCTCAACATCACTCATCATCAGGTAACTATAGACTACATATCATCAGTGTCACCTCACACTGTGAGAATGGCTAAAATCAACAACACAAGAAATGGCAGGTGTTAGCGAGGATGTGGAGAAAGGGGAACTCTCTTGCACTGTTGATGGGAACGCAAACTGGCGTAGCCACTCTGGAAAACAGTATGGAGGTTCCTCAAAAATTAAAAATAGAACTATCTTAGGTATTTACCCAAAGGTACTATTAAGTATTTACCCAAAGAATACAAAAGTACTAATTCAAAGTGATACATGTACCCCAATGTTTATAGAAGCATTAATTATAACAGCCAAATTATGGAAGAGCACAAATGTCCATTGACTGATGAGACTGATGAATGGATAAAGAAGTGATGTGTGTACACACACACACACTCACACACAAAATGGATTATTACTCAGCCATCAGAAAGAATGAAATTTTGCCATTTGCAGCAATGTGGATGGAGCTGGAGAGTATTAAGCTAAGTGAAATAAGATAGTCAAAGAAAGTCAAATACCATACAATTGCACTCATGTGGAATTTGAGAAACAAACAAATTATTAGAGGGGAAAAGTGAGAGAGGCAAACCAAGAAACAGACTTTTAACTAAAGAGAATAATCTGAGGGGTACTATAGGGTAGGTGGAGGGGGAGTTAAATAGATGATGGGTATTATGGAGGGCACTTGTGATGAGCACAAGGTGTTGTTTGGAAGTGTTGAGTCATTATATGGTACACATGAAACTAATCTGTACATTATTAGTTTTTGTATGTTAACTGGAATTAAAAAAAGAAATTCATTAACATTATAATGGCATATAAAGACACTATCAGGAATCCAGGGGTACTGAGCTTGTTCAAATGTCTACTCAACATGCTCAGTTCACAGGAACCACATTAACTGCAGAAAAACATGGTTGTAAACCATAGGTGAAATTTTCAGCGATTGCCGGTCTAGGACTGAATCCTGAAATTACCATGGTGCCATGATAATGTATGTAATCCTTCCATATATTCATTCTACAAGGTGTGGGTATAACCAAAATTATATTCCTCATGGTTCTATGAATTTACTACTGAATTCTAAGACGAATAACCAGAGAATAAGACAGTAGAAAAATCTATTGCAATAAATATATACAAATAAAGCCTGCATTGATAAATATGTAATGAAAATATCATTGTTTCTCTAAATTTCAGCTCTTAAATCATAGTAAAGTATTGAATTGTGAAATCCTCTCAGAATTAAGTGTTACCATCTAAACATTCTCCATTAAACTATAAAACCCTAAAAATTATTTTTAACAAAAGATAATCACTATGTAAAGAGTCATCAAAGTTAAACTGAAGCAGTTAGTTCTATAAGTATTTAAATATTTTTAATTAAAAAACCTCTGTAGTGTATGTATTCTAAAAAGAAAATGTTACTAAACTGATTAAAGCCTTTATCCTGATTTTCAAGTTTCATATCTAGAAGAATACCGTTTCTGACAAACTCACATTATAGGATCAACCCAATTGATATATATATATATTTTTAAAAATAGTTTATCCAATTGATATTTTTAATACATGTTTTGGGAGACGATATTCTCAGTTCTGCATTTTAGAGGAAAACAAAATTAAGAGTTTAATACTCCTTAGACATTTGGGGATATAAGTAAATTTATTGAAATGGATTATAAAATTGGATCCATTCAAAAATAATATGCCTTTGATATTCTAGATCCTATAATGATATAATGATATTATTTAGAGGCAATTAAAATATAAAAGAATGAACATTTCCTCTGATGTCTGAAATCACGAAGTATGCACCACAACAAAAATTATCAGTGTACTATATTATAAACTAAGCCAAAATCTTTTGAATTAAACTTATTTTTTAGTATAGGATTCAATCACAGCCTCATTTTTTTAAGACGTGGTCTTTTCTTCATAAGGCCTAACTTTGGAATCAAAGTACAAACAATCTTTAATTAGTAGTAAATAGTACTAGCCATAGAAATAGCAATAATGATAATAGCAAATGTTTATGTAGTGTTCTACAATTTACAAATTGCTTTTTAATATAATGTTTAAGTATTATAAAGTGTACGTGAGGATAACCCCTAGTGTTCTCCCAGTATCTCCAATACTGTGAGAGCCATTGTGTGAAGTCCTTTGAGCAAAAAACAAATAAACAAAACCCAGCAAGGTCTGGTCTTCTAGCCCTGTCTGTCTGTCTGTCTCTCTCTGTCTCTGTCTCTCTCTCTCAGAAATAAATAAAACATTAAAAAATTTAAAAATATGACTAGGGCTGAATGACCATTAGCAGATACGCAGAAGTTGTAAATATTCCACAAAGAGGGAAGATGTGTGAAGCAATACAATTTTGATACTACTACCTGGTTTTCAAGTGAACGCTTGTACCTAGTAAAGTGCAAAGCTTCACCCAATTAGAAAACATTATGACAGGTACTATACTATCCCTGTCCTCAAAGAAGGAACATGTATCTATTCCTTTATATCTACTTACCTCAGAGAAAACCCTGAAAAGCACAATATATCATATAATTGCCCAAGGAGGATAGATACAGCCTGATGATGAGGTTCATGATAACTTTTAACTCTGCCTTTATGTTATCAAATGAATCTATGTGTCATACAATGCTCTTCTTTGTGATAATTTCTTGTTCTGTCATGTCATTGAGAAAATTTGTTTTGAGGACTCACTGATGTGCTAAATTCACCTCAGTTGACTAAGAAACCTAAGCAAAAGAAAAGGAGAGTTGCCTTTTGCAAAACTTTGACTAATTTGACTGCCTGTGGTTTTAATTCAAGCCTGATTTTTGTTACCACAGCAACTAAACGAAAGCACTGAATCAATTGAACAATATGCTTTAAAAAAAAAGACTAAGTAGAAGCTTTAAAAACTTGAAAAGGAAAAATAATTTAAAGGATGACATTCTAAGCCACTTATTTTAAATATTCTACAGTAGTAGAGGGGAGTTAGTTCATAGAATAATGTGTTAAAAATAATTTCATTTTTAAGCAGAAATCTATATTTTTCTTAGCTGACTGAATTTATTTTTTCCTAGCTGTTTGTTTACAAAATTTGATTCACTACATGTGTTGAATAATTATTTAGTATCATTAATTTATCAATTCAAGAAATAAGTAAAAATAGAATCTAATGGTTACGCTTCCTGCTTGAGAAATGGCTAATCAGTTTTGTGTATGTGAGAAAACTGCCCTTCAAAAGATTGTCCTCAGTCAAAAGCCCTTTCAGTCAGGAATATGAGTATTTTATTAGGTTAAACCAGTTCCAATAAAGAGAAAGGAATTAATAAGAAATATCAATAATGGGGGCGCCTGGGTGGCTTAGTCGGTTAAGCGTCCGACTTTCGCTTAGGTCATGATCTTACGGTTCGTGGGTTCGAGCCCCGCGTCGGGCTCTGTACTGACTGCCAGCTCAGAGCCTGGAGCCTATTTCAGTCTGTGACTTCCTCTCTCTCTGACCCTCCCCTGCTCGCGCTGTCTCTCTCTCTCTCCTAGAAATAAATTTAAAAAAAAAAAAAAAAGAAAGAAATATCAATAATGTTCTAATGTTCTCAGAGCTATTTAAAAACAGATGACAACCAAACATCCAAGAGAATTTGTTATCTTATTCGATATTATGTTCTAAAACAAGTCCAGAGCCAATGGCTTTCATGGCATTTCTTGCCAAGGAAAAAGAACAGAGTATCACAGAACACACATCCTCCCAGTTAAAGGATTAGAAGCAAATGGTAGGGCCAGTGAGGAAGTACTCCATCCTCTGACACCTAGTGATGTCTCACACTGTGGACACCACCAGAGCCACATAGAGGAAGGAGAGATTGCCATGCTAGCAGAGTGGTGAGGAATTGGGGTGGGGGGGGGAAGAGAAATGAGAAGTCAAAGGAGGAAAACATTCCTTTTACCTGTGGGACCATCCTTAGGGCAGAGGAGGGCCTTTTCTTTTTTGTTCTATTATTTTTTCTTTTTTTTTTTTTAAGTTTATTTATTTATTTTGAGAGATAGAGAGAGAGAGAGATGTCAGCCAGCATGGAGCCAATATGGGGTTCGAACTCATGAACCATGAGATGATGACCTGAGCCAAAGTCAAGAGTTGAACACCTAACCAAGTGAGCCATCCAAGTGCTTTTCAACTATTCTTGCTTTTAAGATGTTTCTGGTCTTTATTTAATTGCTCCTATTAGAATACTGGAGATTGTATTCTCCCATCAGACTCCTGTTTTGCCAGTACTTGGCATGTAGTAGTGATTCAAAAGATAATTGTTCAAATAAACAAATCAACCTCTGTGATAAGAAAGAAAGGAGCTCTATGTTGCTATTTTCTCCTCTTCACCTTCATTAATAGTCCATTTCTTTATATTACTAAGTAATTCTCCATTGCATGTATACACCACACTTTGTTTATCTATTTACCTGTTAATGGATTTCTGGGTTCTTTCTAGTCTTGAGATATTAGACATAAAGCTACTATGAGTATTCATGTACAAATCGTTGTATACTCACTTCCTTTCATTTCTCTGAGGCAAATACCTAGGAATGGAATGGTTGTGTCGTGTAGGAGATATACACTAAACTTCATAAGAAACTGTCAAACTGTTTTACCAATTTTTATTCTAATTAGCAAAATTTTTTTAATATTCTTATTTATTTCTAGGAGAGAGAGAGAGACAGCGTGAGCAGGGAAGGGTCAGAGAGAGAGGCAGATACAGACTCTGAAATAGGCTCCAGGCTCTGAGCTGGCAGTCAGCACAGAGCCCGATGAGGGACTCGAACCCACAACCACGAGATCATGACCTCAGCGAAAGTCGGACGCTTAACCGACTAAGCCACCCAGGTGCCCCTCTAATTAGCAAAGTTTTAAGGTTCCAGTGGATCTTTATAAACATTGAGTATAGGCTGTTGTATTCTTTCTTCTAAAGTTTCTACTGGTGTGTAGTGACATCTCATTATGACTTTAATTCGCATTTCCCTAATGACTAATAATGCTTGATATTTTATCATTTGCTTAGAGAGATCAAAACCAAAAAATGTTGTGTTTACCATTGACATTTAAAGTGTATTATTGGTGTCACATAAGATTTTAGACTGAGTTTTTAGCTTCATATATCTTTTTCTTGATGATAGTTTAAGATTTGGTTTTTACTATAGGTTAGGGTTTCTACTATGGTGTAAGGGTTTCTACTATGCTTGTTTAATTCAGTCTTTGCTTGAGAAATTTTGGAAGTGGGAAATTTGGCACCTGGATGGCCAAGTCAGTTGAGTGTCTGACTTTGGCTCAAGTCATGATCTCATGGTTTGCGAGTTCCACCCCCGCATCAGGCTTTGTGCTGACAGCTCAGAGCCTGTAGCCTGCTTCAGGTTGTGTGTGTCCCTCTCTCTGTGCCTCCCCCATTCATGTTTTCGTGCTCTCTCACTCTTTCTCTCTCTCAAAAATAAATAACTAAAAAGTGGGAAATTCAAATTTTAAAAAGCAGACCATTTTAGAGACTTCACTGTTTCATGTCTTCTTTAATCTCATATTTTCACCTTAATTTCATACTCTGATTCTATTTTTGTCATCTAAAGCAGCATAATTCTTCTTGACATTTGAAACCTTTGATGACATGGTTAATTTTTCCACTTAATGTTTTTTCTTTTTCTTTTATTTTAGAAGGGTGAGAACACAGGTTGGGTTGGGGTGGAGAAAGAGAGAGAAAGAATTTTGAGCAGGCTTCACACTCAGCATGGAGCTGACATGGGGCTTGATCCAATGACCCTGGAATCATGACCTGAGCCAAAATCAAGAGTCCTATGCACAGCTGACTGAGCCACCCAGGCTCTCCTGTTGTTGTTTTTTTAAGTTTAAAAGTTCTATCTACATTGAATTATCTCTGTATCCATCTGCTCCTGAATGATTGTCAATGTATTGCTCCTCTCATACTGTGATATCCAGAACCAGAATCAGATGTCTAGAATCACTAAGGATTGTGTGAAATATGATAGGAATAATATATTTCTAAATTTTGGTTCTACACTTGCATTAAGTTAATCTAAGAGTTAATTACATAAAAGTAAAAATGTCTTGAAGATTTTATTAGTTTTTTAAGGCAGCTGCATTGCTTAGAATACTTTTATCAACTAAAATGTTAACTAATATAAAGACTATATTTTTTAAAATTTTTATTAAAAATTTTTAATGTTTTATTTATTTCTGAAGAGAGAGAGCACAAGCGAGCAGGGGAGGGTCAGAGAGAGAGGGAGACACAGAATCTGAAACAGGCTCCAGGCTCTGAGCTGGCTGTCATCACAGAGCCCGACGCGGGGCTTGAACCCATGAACCGTGAAATCATGACCTGAGTCGAAGTCAGACGCTCAACTGACTGAGCTACCCAGGCACCCCTAGAGACTGTATTTTAAAAATTAACTTTGGAACTATGCTTCTATAATTGTTTTTATTCAAATGCATCTTTTTACATTAACTCCTCTAAAATTTATTTTGTATTTGGGAATTTTACCTCTGCATCAGCCTACTAAAGTGCAAGACACTTTGAATTATTATTTTCCAGTGAACATTTGAAAAAACTCCTGTCCTTAGTTTTGAGCCATCTTCTGTATTTTCCAGATCTTTATTCACAATATGGACACAGCAGTTATAAAATATACAGTGTGAAGTTAGCCCTGAACTTTTCAGTCTCTAGTGTTGAGTTTGTGTGTGTGTATGCTTTCAAGTTTTTTTTTAATTCCAGTTAAAATATAGTGTAATATTTCAAGTATGTAATTTCATCAACTACATACAACACCCAGTGCTCATCACAAGTGTCTTCCTTAATACCCATCATCCATTTAACCCAGTCCGTACCCACCTCCCCTCCAAGAACTCTGTTTGTTCTCCATGGCTAATAGTCTGTTTTCTGGTTTGCCCTTTCCTTTTCCCCCCAACATGTTTATCTGTTTTATTTCTTAAATTCCACATATGAGTATAAACATGTGGTATTCGTCTTTGGCTTATTTCACTTAGCATAATATTCTTGAGCTACATTCATACTGTTGCAAATAGCAAGATTTGATTCTTTCTGATGGTTGAGTAATATTCCATTATACACACACACACACACACACACACACACACCACTTCTTCTTTATCCATTCATCAGTTAGTGGACATTTGGGCTCTTTCCATAATTTGGCTATTGTACTTAATGCTGTTATAAATATCAGCGTGCATGTATCCCTTTGAATCAGTATGATTCTGCCACTTGGGTAAATATCTAGTAGTGCTGTTGCTGGATCTTAGATTAGTTCTATTTTTAGTCTTTTGAGGAACCTCTATACTATTTTCCGTAGTGGCTACACCAGTTTGCATTCCCACCAACGGTGTAAGATGATTCTTTCTCCACATCCTTGCCAGCATCTGTTGTTTCCTGTGTTGTTGACTTTAGTCATTCTGACAAGAGAGAAGTGACATCTTACTGTAGTTTTGATTTGTATTTCCCTGATGATGAGTGATGTTGAACATCTTTTCATGTGTCTGTTAGCCATGTGGATGCCTTCTCTGGAGAAATATCTGTTCATGTATTCTGCCCATTTTTTAACTGGGTTTTTTGTTTTTTGTTTGGTTTGGTTTTACATTGGGTAAGTTCTTTATAGATTTTGGATCCTAACCAAATATGTTATGTTATATGTCAGATATGTCATTTCCAAATATGTTCTCCCATTCTGTATGTTGCCTTTTGGTTTCCTTAATTTTTCCTTAACTGTGCAGAAGCTTTTTATCTGGATGGAGAGATATAGAGTTTCTGAGACAAAAACTGAAGGAGTTTATGACCATCAAACCAGCCCTGCAGGAAATATTAAAGAGGGCTCTGTGAGTGGGAAAGACCAAAAGTGACAAAGACTAGAAAGGAACAGAGAAAATCTCCAGAAACAAAGACAAACAAATAATAAAATGGTACTTAATTCATATCTATCAATAATTAATCTGAATGTAAATGAATTAAGTGCTCCAATCAAAAAGCATAGGGTGTCAGGATGGATAAGAACATGTACCTTTTACACTGATTCTCTTTTACAGTATTTATTCTTTTTCCAATCAGCAGGTCATTTTTTTTGTTGTTGTAGAAGAAAAGTCTTCTGATTGTACAGAAGATCTTCTTTCTCTGTATGATCTCTCTCTTTTTTTTTTTAATTTTATTTATATTTGAGAGAGAGAGAGAGAAAGAGAGAATGAGTGGGGAAGTTGCAGAGAGAAGAGGCACAGAATCCAAGGCAGGCTCCAGGCTCTGAGCTGTTAGCACAGAACCCAATCTGGGGCTCTAACTCACAAGCCATGAGATCATGACCTGAGCTGATGTCAGAGAATCAACGAACTGAGCCACCCAGGCGCCCCTGTATGATTTCTTTATATTAATTTCAACTATCCCAAATAGGGCACTATCATGCCCTTGCTTTTCCTGCCTTCAACAAAGCAGAGAAAATTTACTGACATTAATAGAATATGGGAATGAGCCTTATGCTTTCTAAGTTTTATTACTTCTTACACTACTTCTAAAATTTTTTTTTGAGCTATTAAGAGAATAGACCAATCCTGTGTACATGGGAAGTGCAATTGATCACTGTCACCTTATATGGTGTTCCTTTGTATCCTGTCACCTTAAGCCTTCAAAAATATGTGTATATGCATTTTTTCCCAAAATGAGTTTCTCACGAGTAAAAATGACTTGTTTTTATTCTCTCTATTGCATATGATTATCGGAGCAGTTATGTTATCTGTGATTATATATTATAAGCAAAATGTTCTGCCTAGTTTTTGTAGGAGGACATTTTAAAAAATGTGCCCATCTCTCTAATCCCTTAATAAATATTTCCTTGAGTAATAGAAGTGTTCACTGCTAAAGGGGTAACATAATTGTACAATTAGTTGAAAATAATATTTGTAACTAGAATAGGCTTCAAACTCAAGCACATTAAAAAAACATTTTAATCAAATTTGAGAACAACAACTATTAGTTTTACAACAGTTTCAAATTAATGAATGAAAGATAAATAGTAATTACTCTTTTCTTCAGTAATTACTCTTTTCTTCACAAAAGACAAAAAATCCTACAGGAGCCAATGTTGGTTATTGCTTTGCATAAAATATGTCCTAGTCTTTTTTAAAGGGCTCATCTTAATTGTGGTGCTTTATCCCCACAGTGTAGGTAAATGTTTGTTTTGTGTTAATTAAGAAGTCATTTAAACATCTGCCTTTATTTTACGGACTGCCTTTAAAGTGTAAAATGTGTTTTTCTCATGAGAGCACTTTATGTTCCCAAGTGGTAATTCTAAAATAAAGTGTCTCTTTCTCCAATATAAAGTCTAATGTGCAAAGGTTTTGCCATCTGTTCTGTGTAGTTGTACTTGGGAGCTAGTTGTTTGATTAGAAGCAACAAATGCATAGAAAATGTGTCTTCACTCTCAAGGAAACTACAAATAGTGTGCCTTCTGGTTTTATGATTCCCTTTATAAAACATTTTGAATTTCATTCAGAATTAGTTGGATCTCTTAAAACAGAAAGATTATCATTAAATTTAAATTTTGTATCATTTAAGAAAAGAGGGAAGCATTCAATTCAGCTTTTCAAAGCATAAAGAGTTCCTCATTTCAATACAGGGTAAATAAATGAATCCATGCTGCTTACCATGTCAATCCAATGAAGAGTTATGAATTCAAAAATAATTTCTAAAGCAGTTTATGATGCCCTGTAAAGCAAATCCTATCCACAGAGGTATAAGTCGAACTCTTGATAGAACTAGTCTCTAAGAACATAGAGAAATATTATTTAATCTGAAAATTGATAAAGTAGGCACGAATGATCTTTGAAATTCACCAGTGATTCCCCGTTTTAGATCTTTGGACACAAGTTAATTAGAAAAAAAAAACAGGAAAATACACATTTTTTTAGATGTTATATACTCCCTAATTGCAAGGGCAAATGCTTTATTCTAACACTTTGCTCCTATCAAGACCAGATTATTCCTATAGAGAAAGCTCTAGAATCTGTACTACTTGTGGAAATTTTTGAAATGTTGTGATTACTCTGAGGATACAGGTTTTCTCAGAATGCTCTGTATTTTAATAAAAATTCATCTGTGTTTCAAATGTGGGTATTAAAAACATGTAGAATGACACAAATGATTTCTGTATGCAAAGGCATTCAAAATAAACCAAGTTTCGGGGTCAAGCAGATTGATTTGCCTAAAATCTGAGAAAACCACAGATATTATCTTTGAAGCATAGTCCAGTTAAGGAAATTTTCAACCTGAGATGATTTTTGTTTTATTCCTGATGTTATTAACTAGTTGAGTTGGTCTCCGTATTCCTGATTATGTCAAAACTTGGTTTTAAACATTTCACCAGGATTACTTTAAATCTTAGGAATACCAAGAATCCTTTGCATTGACTTCAGTATTTCCTGTGCTTCTTATGTACACATACCTGAGCAGCAAGTTTAAGTAACTATAAGATGATACAGATTATTTTTGCTAACCTGTACTTAACAGTGGTGATTGAAACAATATCAGTATTAAACCTCAGTAATATGGCATGCATGTGAAATGTGTAAATACTCTAAGAAGTCAATTACAGGACATATTTTGGGTTTATAATTAATATCTTTATAGAGATGTTGGACAGTTTTTGAGCTGGGGTATCCTATTTGGTTACTCTTCAGTTAATACTGGAAGAGGCAAGGTGAGTTAAAAATGAATGAGCATGAATCCACAAAAGGGAGAAAAACAGAGGAGCAAGACAAAATCGATGGTTTAAGAATCAGGATTTTTATTTTTTCAAATAAAATTTCATGTCAAATTTTCAAACAGCTGAAGGACAGTATTAAAGCAATAGTTTATGAAGACTGGTCAAAGAAGTGGTTCTTTTATTTTACCAGGCACCGTAAAGATAGTATTGTACAGACCTGTAGAAAATACTTTAAAATTTTGTCATATGTTAATTACTTGAAAGGTGAAATACTCAAGATAATTAAACCTACTAGAACCTTATTACAATATGCTTTTTGTGGATGAAGAGAGAGATGAAAATGTAAGGTCAAATGTGAAAATGCAAACTGTTGAGATGGCGCAAGTGTGTGAAAATAAAGGGAAATTTTAAGACACAGGGCACATTCTGAACACAGTAAGAGGAGTCAGCCAGTCTGAGTTAACTTGTAGCTCTCCTACAAACCCTGCAACTTAGTTCTCCGTAATATAATGTAAGTTCTACTACTACCATTTTTGCCCGTTTTATATATTTTTCATAAAAGAAAAGTTATCCATATCTAGGGATAGATGTACATGTACGCTTTGTAAACTGTTAAAGTTCGATACAAACATGCCATAATTAATATAATAATAATAATATAGCCAAAATTTACTAAGCGCTTAAATGAACTGGCATAGTGCTATTGACTTCATATATACAGTATCAAGTTTCCATATGCACATATGAACATCATAAAATGAGAGCATTTCTCCCCCCAAAATGTATACATTATAAAGTAAGATATAATTTTATATAATCTCCAATTTTACACATCCTTCAAAGTGTTCAAGTGACAATTCATCAAAACTAGAATATTATGGAAGAATCATCATCGATAGTTTTATTATGAGATTCTGTGGAAGCTTGAGGGTTCAGTCACACCAAATTACAGTCAGTTTAGTACCTGGTACCACATATTAAAATAACAAACCTATGACCAAATAAGTTCAATACATTTCCATGAAGTTTAGGTTCAACAGGAAATAGATGCCTCATCCTGTGGAGTGTACCAGCATAGCCCTAGAATAGATACAGAACCCTAGGAAAAATGATTAGACTTTCTGTTAATGAGAGAGCCCTGGTGAAATGAGCAGTTTCCTTTGATCCTTCTAATTTGCCTCCAAGGTATTGAAGGGCTGTTCCTGTTGTCTGGGACAATTTTCATGCAGATTACCTGAGATAAAACCTATCAGCATACTTTAAGATTAAATACAAGCTGTATCTTTCCTAAATTGCTGATTCTTTTCCTCTAAGTACTTTTACCTTATCCTAGCTCCCTGCAGTCAAAAGGGTTCTCTCCAGTTCACACCATGCTTGTTTCTGTGATTGCAAATTTTTCTTTAGGATTTTTAACAATTTCCTTTTTTTAAGTATTAGTGACTTAATAAGCTAATCATAAAAAGTACATATGGTTGTTCTCATAAAACAATCATCATAGCTTTGATATACTTAGAAACAATAATGTGAAAAAAAAAACTTTCCCAGATGAATGGAAAACAAAATAATGAGTCAACAGAAACTCAGTTTATGTGAACTATAAGAAATTTTATCTAGATAGAATCTTGCCACGTTTTCATTATACTTTTTCAAAAACTAAAAGACCGGAAAGGAGGAGAGGAGTTTAGTGTACTCATTGTAATCTAATATGCTAATTTGATTAAAAACCACTGAGAGATACTAAATGCTACATAGCATGGGTCAGGCATACAGTCACTATCACAACTACTCAAATTTGCTGTTATAACCTAAGAAAATCTTCAAATAGTATATAAATAAATTAATGTGACTATAGTCTAATAAACGTTACTTTCAAGAAATGGGCAGTATGCCAGATTTGGCTGACAGGCCATAGTTTGGTAACTCTAATTATATGTTATGAATATTTTTAACTTATACAAATATAGACCTATAAACATGTGCATTATAGAAGTATTGGCTAATATCTGAAATGTGGGTTCTGAGATCAAAAAGATCATGGAGGAGCACCTGGCTTAGTAAGTTAGGCACCCAACTCTTGATTTCAGCTCAGGTCATGATTCCAGCAGGGTCATGGAATCAAGTCCTGTATGGAGCTCCACGCTGAGGATGGAAGCTGCCTGAGATTTTCTCTCTCCTTCTGCCCCTCTCCCCCACTTATGCTCACTCTGTCTCTGTCTCTCTTTCTCTTTCTCTCTCTCTGTCTCCCATAGACTTGGCATCACTGATGCTTATGGACATTTATTTATTTACTCTGAGTGGGCAGAGCAACATTGTATGGTATTCATGTGACCAGAAGTTATAAAGGGGAAAAAATAATCTATAAGATTAGTTTTGTTCTTGAATGGCTGTGTATAACATTAACCAGTTAATTTATATAGTAGGTGATTTTAGTGTTCAATGTATATGTATATATAGTTACACACACATAGACATATGAATATGACTCCAAAATCCAGATCTCTAGTCCTGAGCCATGTTTTAGTCTATGATGTGGTGTTTCAACGTACTGCCGAGTGTCTCCATATATATTAACTGTCTAATGAGTCAGTGTTATCTACCCAAGAGGTTAATGGTCGTTAAGACCATTAATTTCCCATTTTTAGAAAGGCGTTTCCTCCTTCAAGTTCTCCTCTCATTTTCTTTGAACTGTGTGATCCTTTGTAAAATGCCACAGATGATGTTCCAACACCATAAGTGAATTATTCATGTATGAAAGGATAGTTTAAGTCATGGTTTCATTGGTTCTTTTTGTAAATATTTTTATTAGGATATAATTTCCATATCATAAAATTCACCCATGGCAAATATAGACTTCAAAGATTTTTAGTAAATTTACACTATTTTGCCAATCACCACCACAATCCAATTATTTTTTGAAAAAGTTTTAATGCTTATTTTTGAAAGAGAGAGAGAACAAGCTAGTGAGTGAGCATTAGTGGGGAGGAGCAGAGAGAAAGGGAAACACAGAAACCAAAGCAGGACACAGGCCCTGAGTCTTCAGCACAGAGCCTGACGCAAGGCTAAAACTCACAAACTGTGATCACGACCTGAATCAAAGTCGAATGCCCAACCCACTGAGCTACTCAGGTGCCCCTACAATCCAATTATTTTTAAACATTTCTAGGGGTGTCTATATGTCTCAGTCAGTTACATAGCTGACTCTTGGTTTCAGCTTAACCCATGATCTCATGGGTTTGCGAGTTTGAGCCCTACATTGGGCTCTGCATTAACAGTGTGGAGCCTCTTTGAGGTTCTCTCTCTTTCTCTCTCTCTCTATCCTTCCTCCATCCCCCCCACAAAATAAATAAATAAACTTAAAAAATATATTTCTCTCATTCTCAAAAGTCCCCACATTCCCATTTTCAATCTATCCCTGCTCTCCCTCTAGGAAGCTGCTGTTTCACTGTCAATATTTATAATTTTGTCTTTTCTGGACATTTCATGTAATCAGACATGAAATCATACAACATGTAGTCTTTTTGCTTGAATTTTCTTGATCCGTACAAAATCAGTATTCATTTGTTTTGCTAACACTGCATGGATTAGATATACCATATTTTATTTGCCCATTCACCACCTGATGAATGTAGGATGGATACCAGTTTTGAACTGTTATGAATAATGGTGTTATGAATATTCATATGCAAGTCTTTCTGTTAACATATGTCTTTATTACCTCAGGATACATACCTAAGAGTAGAACTTAAATTTTTAGGGGTGGTGAGGTGGCTCAGTCAGCTAAGTGTTTGACTTCATCCCAGGTCATGATCCCACAGTCTGTGGTTTCAAACCCCACATTGGGCTCTGTGCTGACAGCTCAGAGCTTGGAGTCTTCTTCAGATTGTCTCACTCTCTCTTTGCCCATTGTCTGTGTGCTCTCTCTCTCTCTCTCTCTCAAAAATAAACATTAAAAAATTATCTTAATTTAAAAAATTATTTTAATTTAAAAAATTTAAGAAAGAATAGAAAAAATAAATTGCCTAAATTTCTCACAGTGACTGTACCATTTTTATATACATATATGTTTATATTTATTACTGTTGCTTTATTACATTTGATTGGAATATACTTTTCAAAGATAAATAGAAGTAGCCATAACAGATATGTTGCCTTTCCCCAGTGTTTGAAAAAAAAACAAAACATTTGGACGTTCTTCTTTAAGTATAGTTTTTTCATGGATGCCATTTATCAGATTTAGGAATTTCCCTTTTTCCTTGTTTTGTAACAATTTTTATGGGTGTTGGATTTTGTCAGATGCTTCCTTCATGTCTATTGCAAGATCCTATGACTTTTTGCCTTATCCTGTTAACATGGCATACTACCTTAACATGGTGTATTATATGAATTTCAGATATTAAAGCCTCCTGGAACATCTGGCATAAATCCCTCTTGGTAATGCTGTATAGTCTCTTTCTCTTTTTAATACCTTGCTATTGACCAAGGTGGCCTTAACATTTCCCTCAACTGGACCAAATTTTAAATAGGCTTTTTCCTAACTCTGTACCCCTGATCTCACTTTCCTGAGAGCATTTCCATTAAAAAAAAAAAAAAAAAAATATATATATATATATATATATATATATATATATATATACACACATACATATATATAGTATATGTATCTACAATATACATATGTGTACATATAATATATACATATATACAATATACATATACTATATATATGTACATACATATTGTGTACATACACACACACATACACATTCTTTATCTGCCCCTTTGAGATGTAAATCTGTTTTTCAGTTCAATGACCTGGGAACTATCCCTTTGAAATCTAATCAACAAGGAAGATCAGATATCTCCTAGCCTCTATGGAAAGTAGGACCTTCTGTGTTTGCTAATTGGCCTTACCCAAAGGAAAAGTAAATTCTCAGAGCTTTTATTCTCAGTCCCTCTGTGTCTCATGTTGGTTCTGTTTCTCTGTTCTTCCTTTCTGTCTACTCTTGTGCTAAATGAATACTTAAAGTGAACTGTTTTTAAATCACTCTGTTGACTTTTCAAGTACATATTTTTGTCTTAGTGACTGCTCTACAGATAGTAGGCAGCTGATTTATCACAATCTACTTCAGATTAATATTAACTTTAGTATCATATAGAAACTCTGCTCAGATACAGTGTTTATCTTGTCCTTTTTGCTATTAGTGTCATATATCCCTGTCTTAACCCAAGAATACTCTATTACTATTTTTTCATACTTCTGTGGATTTATTTTATATCTCATGTAATTTTGTTTGCAGCTCAAGAACTTTTAGTATTTTCATTAAAGTGAGTGGAGTAGCAATGGATTTTTTTCAGGTTTTATTCATCAGAGATTGTCTTTTGTTTTCACCTTTATTTTTAAAATATAGCTTTTCTAGATAATGGAATTTTTGGTTAACAGTGTTTCCTCCCCACACCCTGCACCTGACACACACATACTTGGGACTTGTCATCCCTTTGCCATTTGACCTCTGTCATCATCATTATTATGAGTAGTCAGCTTTACCTGTATTGTTCCCCACTAAGTGATCTTTCAAGATTGTTCCTTTGCTTTGGTGTTCATTAGTTTTACTATGATGTGTCTAGGTATGAATAACTTTGTGTCCACTCCACTTGGAACTTCGAGCTTAATGATTTTTTTGGGAAGTTTTGGCCATTGTTTTAAAATTTTTTTTGCCTGTTCTTTCATTTCTCAGACTCCCATTATCTGTATATTGGAATGCTTATGTTGTCTCTGGGTCTGTAAGTATTTATTTTTCCTTAATCTCTTTTTTTCTCTCTTCAGAACACATATTTTCTCTTGATCTGTCTTCACATTTGCTGGTTTTATTCCCTACTGTCTAAAATCCATTGTTGAGCTCCTCTAGTGATTTTTCCACATAAACTCTTGTAATTTCCATTTGCAGAATTACCTGGTTTTTTTTCCTTCCATTTTAACCTCTGCTTGCAAAATACCACTGCTACATTGAAATCTATCAAATTCTTTCAAGCTCTGTCTTTCAAGATGCAATTAACCACCAGTTCTTTAGTGAATCAGTCCCTACACTAAATTAAATATGATTTACCTTTTTTTTTTTTCTTTTAGTCTTCTAACCAGTACTTGGATATTTTTGTTGTGGTATGTTTTTACATATTATGTCAAATCCCTGAAGGCCGGAACTATATTTCCAGAGTTTTATATCCTTTGCAACATCTAGTATATTTTTCACATAATAGATTCTTAGCAAAAATGTTCACTGAATCAAGGTGAATATAATGGCATTACAGTTATTACCTAAACGTAGCTAATATTACCATTGTCCAAATAGTTTTTTTTCCTTTTTAGAAGCTAAAACCTACCAAATAAAACAACAATGTTAAACCCTGCAAAAAGTCTTGTTTCTAAGTTTATCATAAATCATTGTATGCTGTAAGATTCTTTTCCCTGAGGCAACATCATTGCCTCAGGACTATCACTGTAAAAAGTCCAGGAGCAATTGAGGTCTATGTGAACAGCACGCACAGAGGTTCTGTATGAAGCCACAGTGTGCAGTATGCCTGCAGAGGGTCTGGATCTTAAACAATCAGCCTGGTACTGATTCATTTAACTAGAAATCTGGAGGTAGAGCAAAGTCAAGCTTGGTTTAGTTCCTGCACTTCTAGTTCTTGGCCTGTGTTGCATCCTCCATACCATACATTGTTTTTAGCTTCTGAGTAGTATCTCTCTTCATGGCAAAGATCTGTCACTGTTTCAAGATTCACAGCCACACACCATGATATCCTGAGAGACAGCTGAAAATTAAAACTTTCTACTTGTGATGGCATAAACTATTTTTTTTAATGTTTTTATTTCTGAGAGAGAGAGAAAGACAGCGTGAGCAGGGGAGGGTCAGAGAGAAAGGGGGACACAGAATCCGAAGCAGGCTCCAGGCTCTGAGCTGTCAGCACAGAGCCCAACGCGGGTCTCGAACTCACGAACCGTGAGATCATGACCTGAGCCGAAGTCGGACGTTTAACCCACTGAGCCACTCAGGCGCCCCAAACTATTTTTATTTTTTAAGTTTATTTATTTATTTTGAGAGACAGCATGCAAGGAGGGGAGGGACAGAGAGCGAGAATCCCAGGCAGGCTCTATCCTGTCAGCACAGAGCCCGATGTGGGGCTTGATCCCATGAACTGTGACATCATGACCTTAGCCAATATCAAGAGCCAGATGTTAAAATGACTGAACCACCCAGGTGCCCTGTAAACTCTATTTTTTTTTATCTTTATGTTTATTTATTTCTAAAGGAGAGAGAGAGACAGAGTGTGACTGGGAGAGGAGCAAAGAGGGAGGGAGACATAGAATCTGAACTAGGCTGCAGACGGTCAGTATAGAGCCCGACATGGGACTTGAACTCATAAACTGTGAGATCATGACCTGAGCCTAAGTCAGACGCTTAACCAGCTGAGCCACCCAGGTGCCCCCGCTCTATGTTTTTAAAGAAAACTTATTTAGCAGAAATTGTAGCAAATCTACCTACTCCTTTTTAAATTGGTATGGGATATGTTACATGCTCATTTTTGAAAGGATGAGGGAAATGCTGTTAGCTCATTGGTTTAATTAGAGTTCCTGAATTCATTAGTTTTAGTAGTATTGACATTTATTCTTATCACTAGTCAGAGCTAAACATGAAGCTGGAAACTGGAAGTATGGGATATGCAGTGAGTGAAGAAGAGATTACAGCAGAGACAAAATCAGATTATTTTAGAGAAAGAGTGCATTGGTTAAGCAACCAACTATATATGAGTTACACCTTGGTATTTTAAAAATGTCAAAAACTCATAATTCATATGCTCATAATTATTATCATTAGCCAATTGAAGAATGTCTTCCATCTTGAGATTGTTCTTCCAAGACTTTTTATCAATCATCTTTCTTCCTGTTTTTTCCCCCAGCCTCTCGTATTTTATTTATTTATTTATTTATTTTATTTTTTAATTTATTTTACAAATAGTTTAGTGTCAAATTAGTTTCCACATAACACTCAGTGCTCATCCCCACAATCTTTCTTCCTGTTTTGTCCCTAGCTAAAGCAAAGAACAACCTGATTTATATCCTGAATCAAATTTTTATCTATAATATTTGCCTTATGTAATCAAATTGTAAGTACTTTGGGGGTAAAAAGTAAAATAAACATGGTAATTAATGATATTTGATAGCCCTGAAGTGCAAGCATTAAAGTTTAACTGTTCAACTTACCATTTATTTTATACTTGTTAGTATTAAAAGGCCTTTCATACTATTAATTAGCTCTTTATTCCTCCATCCCTGACAAGTAGAATATCAACTTAATAGAGGAAGATATTCATCCACCCGAAAATTTAATGAACTGACCAAGGACACAGTGAGACTGACAAAAATTTAGTGTCCATACTAGCAATGTCAAAATTGCCCTACCAAATCGAGCATAACGTGCTTGATTTGAAATTTGGGGTCATATTTAAAGACTGATTGCTCAGCAATCAATGTAGCCAACACGGAAGTAATATTAATAAGTCATTAAGATGGCTAAACTTAAAAAACTGACCATGCAATAGTCTGTTAAGTTTTTTTTTTTATAATGTAAAGGGAAAGTCATTATCAAGATGGGGTATAATGGAAAATAGAATAAATAGATAGTTCCCCAGTTGATTCTCAAGTAAAGAAAAGTTATATATGATTATTATGTATGTCAATTTCTTATTCACATCTCAAGTACAGTCTTAACGGTCAACAGTGTTAATAAAATAATTCATTTGAAAGTGCTGTTGTGAATGTGAAGTATAGGATTGCCTTCAGTATGAAAAATAATTATACTGTATACTAATTCTAAGTTAACCCCTGAAGAAGTGAATGCATCTTCCTAAAAAAAGTAACTTAATATTTAGGAAAGACAGGAAACTGGAAGGTTCTGGTTGTCTGACTTGAGAGATTAAAATTAATTTATCTGGTTTTTATAATTAATTTTAAAGAAATACAAGAGAAGGAAATATTCTTGGTAACCATACAAAATTTATCACATCTTGTTTAAAAATGACTGCCTTGGAGTCTGAATGAGATAGACTGAAATTACGTTTCATTTCTTAAATGTTAAATCAGTTGGGGGGAACTGACTTTAACGAAGACATCGAACAGATGATCAAACCCAGTTATATACAGATAGTTCTGTAACTTATGCCATGCCCAGAATTAGCCTTTCTATTCTAAGGTAACGCTGTAGGTAGCTTTGCCATTTCCCTATTTGTTGAGCTTCCTGACTTCAAATGAGATGTCAGAAGGATAGAACCAGGTAAGAAGGAACTTTTCTTTTCCAACTAAAATAAAATATATACATATCTGAAAAGAGGATAAAAATTATCAGGTAGAAAATGAATACAGATCATACTTGATAACCAACAATCTATTAAACATACTAAAAAGTTAAGAATTCTATTATCAAATCAATATATAAGTGCTTTCATGGTTGGAATGTTTAGTTGCCTCTTGAAGCTAATATTTTGTTTCCTTTTTCTTTTAAGTTTGTTTATTTTGAGAGAAAGCACCAGCATGGGAGGGGAAGAGAGAGGGAGAGAGAGGATCTTAAGCAGGCTCCATGCTGTCAGCACAGAGCCCATGGTGGGGCTTGATCTCACAAACCGTTGAGATCATAAGCTGAGCCAAAACCAAGAATCTGATGCTTAACTGACTGAGCCACCCGGGTGCCTTACTGATACTGTGCTTTCAATCATGAAAATCAACTAGGAATACTGAAGAATACATGTACAGAATATATGGATGATATAAACATGTAGTTTATAAAATAAGAAATCTGTAAAGCTAACAACATAGCAAGGTGCTCTCAAACTTACTAGTAATCACAGAAATACCATAAAGCCACTTTGTTTGGCTAGAAAAGCTGATATGTAGATAGTGTCTTGTTGCTGGCAATGATGTTGGTATATAGAAACTCTGACAGTGCTGAAAAGAGTGTAGACTGATAAAGCCATTCTGAAAAGTATTCCATAAATACCTATTTAAATATACATATAACCTTTGGTTATGGTGAACATATAATTTTGAGAGAGAAAAGAGATACAATTTATGTTTACTCTGAGACAATAAACTTAAACCAAGTCTACCAAGCAAGCAGAAAGTAATGAACCACTTTAGTTAGGACACAGTAAATTTGTTATGTATGTATTCCAAAGAATGCTACTCAAAAATCCATAGATGTAGACACAAGAATCATCATGAAAAAATGATAAGCCCATAATTAATATTAATACTCAAATTCTAACCAAAACAAAAATTTGATAATCTAACTCTTCAGTAGTACTTCTTTGATTTTTATTGGGTTTAACAGAATTTTAATAGAAAAAGGACTTGAGAGCATGTTGCTTTTAGGAAGCACATAATGAGTGTCATTTTAAGGAGGTTACAAGTGAGCTGGAACATGGTCGATAAAAAGGACACGTTTCTAAGTAGATCTGGAAGCAGAGTTCTCTAAGCACTGGGAGGCAAGAATACAGATCTTGGAGCTGACACGAGCGAAAGATGTTTGAGGAAAAAAACATCAGTTTCTGGAGCAAAGAAATTAGGAGTTCGAGTTAACATCATGGAAATACACAAAGTTCTACTTCTTTTCAGGAACTTATAATTGGGTGTGTAGAAGCCTTTAAGCACAAGAGGAACATGATTTTTAAAGGATAATATATATGTAAATATATATATATATATATATATATTATACACACAAATATATGGTTGACTATGGTTTGTAGAAATAATTGTAGAGTAGACACATGGAGATTAGTTAGAAGGGTATTAAAATAGCTACCCAGAGACAAAGGCAATATAGACTAGACAGTGACAATGAAGATGAGAAAAGTGGTCAGTCTGGGGATATGTTTTGTATATAGAAGTGTTAAGACTTGTTAATTTATTAGATATAGGGATTGAAGCAATGGGAGAAATCTGAGATGAATGACAAGGTTTTAAATTCAACAAGTGGAGGGACGCCTGGGTGGCTTAGTCGGTTAAGCGTCCGACTTTCACTTGGGTCATGATCTCGCGGTTTGTGGGTTCGAGCCCCGCGTCGGGCTCTGTGCTGACTGCCAGCTCAGAGCCTGGAGCCTGTTTCAGTCTGTGACTCCCTCTCTCTCTGACCCTCCCCTGCTCATGCTGTCTCTCTCTCTCCTAGAAATAAATAAAAATATTTAGGAAAAAAAAAATAAATTCAACAAGTGGGAATTTGGTGGTGCCATTTAATGAAATGAAGGAAAATGGGGAAAGACAAGATTTGGAGGGAAAAGTTTCATTATTTTTTCCAGGCATCCAGAGTAAATGACAAATTGACTACTGATCATTCTGGAACTCAGGACAGACCAATAATCACGCTTAAGGGAAATTAAATCACTTTATTTCAGATGCTATTTCCCTAGCACTTAATTATGTGGGGATTTTTATTGTACAACTACAGAGAAATTCCCTCTATTCAGTCGGGTATAAGAGTTTTCCAGTCTCATGAATCCAGTGTTCATGACTTAACTGTAATATAAGTATAACACCGATTGTGAGTATTTGTTATATTACTCAGTAAATTTTTGTTTGTATGAAATATTTCTTAATAATAAAACAAAGCTTCTTAACATAGAGATGTAGTAGCGACTTGAGTCAAAAGCAACTTTGCAGACAAAAGATAATTATCCAGAACATATAAAGTGCATTAATATAAGTAAACTATAAAAAAAAGAACCCACGAAAAAGTAGGCAGAAAAAATAAACACACACTTAGAAGATACACACATGACCTCTGAACACATGAAAAAGGTACTGAACATCAAGAGTCAATAGGGAAATATAACTTATAGCCATATCTAGATGACATTTCACATCCATCCAAATGGATATAGTTGGACAGTACCAAGAGTAAGGGATGATAAGGAGTAATAGACCTTTTTATATATTGCTGGTTTTAATATGAAGTGGTACAGCCACTTTGGAAAATTCTTGGGCAGTTTCTTATCATCCTATTAATACACCTATTCCATGACCCAGTAATACCTTAGAGAAACGTGCATGTATGCACACAAAGACTTGAAGGAATGTCTGTAGCACTTTTATTCAATAGAAAAAAGAAACGGAGAAGTCTAAACTCCCATCAGGAGAATAGTAAAAATGTCGCATACTGATACATGAGAATTTTATATAGTAATAAGAATTGATAAACTTCCTCCCCACAAAAAGTCAAAAACATGTTTGAATGAAAGAAGTTGTCAGAAACAAAAGAGTACACCCATACCCAATTTATATGAAGTTCAAGAACAGACAAAACTAATGTATGGTCACTGACATAAAAACAGTAGTTAACTTCTAACAATGAGTTTAGGGTAGATTGGTGAGTTGCATGAAACAATTTTCGATGTGTAGAAATGTTCTATATGTTAATTTAATGATATATTATGAGCCCAAACTCAGCAAACTCTACGTTTTATATCTAAACATTTTATTGCATGTAAATACCATCTTAATAAGAAATAGTTTTGTGGCACTTGTTCAACAACAGGATTGGTAGCATTAAATGAAAAACTTTACAGCTTGTCCTGTCCTCAGTTTTGAAGAATAACCAAGTTCTTCATGGCTCTGATACATGACTTGTTGGAACATTTTTGCCTTCTCCTTGGATGTACCTAGCAGCCGGACACATTTTGCTCCCAGAGGTACAGCCAAAGCTAGCCTAATGAATCTTGAAATGTGTCTGTCAAATGATGAAAAAATGTGTGTGACTGATCTGTAAAATACAGAAATGTTTTGTGCCATGATTTATGGCCATACGTCATAAAACTCTAAAATCTTAGGGCTTTATATTTATACAACATTAAGCCCCACAATACCTGCCTTCTAGCTCGACAGGGCCAATTATTCTTTATCGTAATTCATTTTCCATTGCTAGCATATATCTCTGTTATCAATCACACATGATTTATCTGCTTTTTGATTCAAATCACTGTGGTATACCTGGTCCAGGTAACACACAGTATAGATTTCAAAATGGAAATGCATCACTCTCTGTAAAGCAGATGTTGAAGGGTAGAAGAAAAACTCAAATTATTCTGGAGAAAAGGAAGTGAAAATATAAGAGGAAAAGTGTATTTAATTTTTCTAAGGAGTCTCCTGATATGGTTGAATCGGGAGAGAAAATAAATATTTGGACGATTATTATTTTAAATCATATATCTACCTTCAAAACCACCATGGAAGTAAAATGGCCTCACCATAAAATGAGAAGCCCTCTCGTCATGTGACCACCCAGTAACTGTAGAGACTACAATAAACATGTTGCATTAATATGTTCTTATTTGAAGGTATTTAAGAAGGAAGAATATCTATTCAACCCCTCTTTGGTGGACACATGCATGTGGTAGAAAACCAGGACCAGAAGCAGAAGCCAGTTTCTAAAAAGTAGCCTTTTTTAGGTTCGGGAAGAGAGACAACTGAAAAGTGGTCAGATCATAAATAGAAATAGAATTCTGGCCACAATCCTACAGCCAAACAACACCTCTGAAGCAACTGGCCCAAAATAGGACTTGGTCAGTGACTGTCAGCTTCCCAGTCTTTTATTCCCTCATCCTTGCTTCCAACTGAGGATCAACCACAGAAAGCCAACAGTGCTCCCTATGCTAATCCCATAGGACGTCCGATTTCTAGTTAGGTCACCTCCAGCTTAGCTACTTCACCATCCTCCAGTTAGGCAATCAGGTTATACCTGAAGCGTGGCTTCCCCCCTCCTCCCCATTGTAAAGCTTTCTCACTTGCCTACTTGCCTCTGAGTTTTGCCAGATACAAGTGATGGTGGCTATATTTTTTTTTCCACATCAAGCTCTGAATAAATAGCTTATGCATGTTTTCATTTATATAGGTGGTTTGGTTTTCCTTTATTTCCACAAGGGGTAGTATAGGACCACAGGTATCTCCCTGTCTTCCTTTCTTCTTTCTTTATTTAATAGATTAAGAATGGATAGGTCAATGAAAATTATTTAAAATAGTGAGAAATTTGGGGGAGATTAAGGAATTTTCCTTGATTAAGAGTAGAGAATTCTAAAGAGAAAAGGGAGACTAACAGTGCTAATTTCCCCAGTAAGTTTAAGTAAACTGAAAGCTGAGCAAGCTGAATGGAATTAGCCTCTTACAAAACATTTTTGACTATGAAAGAGCAATTTCAAGTGCAATAGCAGGGAGGGAAAGCAGAATGAAAACTAAGTGTGATGTAATGGAGGTGTGGAGGCATTAATGTTTCTAGAATGAAATGAGAGATTTGATTAGTTTTTCACAATTAGAACTTTTAAAGAACAAAGGATTTAGGATGCCATTTTTGAATGGTGAGATATGAAGATTCAATTATTGCTACTCTAAAAATGAGAGAAAAAGATACTGGATTGAAGTGGAGTTGGAGGGAGAAAGAAAAGACAAGGGGATATAGGAGACAAGAAACAGGAAAAAGACTCCAGGGCCCTCCAGAGCCCCAAAACGCAGTGATACAGAGACCTAAACTAACCCAAGGAAAAGAAGAATAGATGTATGCATTGACAAAGAACTTTGGAGGGATTCTAATCCCATTATGAAATTTGGCAGATGAGATAATGGAAGCTCAGAGAGTCATAGATGGACATGGAAAGATGTTGGAGGACACCCAGGATAAATGGGGTCACAGAACCCTAAGTAATAGAGAATATCTATCTATCTCTCTATTTCTCTCTCTCTCTCTCTCTCTCTCTCTCTCTCTATCTATCTATCTCACATTCCCTAGTATTAGTCCAAACTGTAAATTGCTGTGACAGTTTCTGAATTACTTTATATAAAACTAGCTCATTGCTGAACTGAGTAATTGCTGTTTGAAATAAGTGCGAGTGTACTTAAAGAAGTAAGAAAATGTCTTTTTAAAAAACATGCTTTGAAATTAGACTAGTGTCCCATTTTAAAATCCCTTTTCTGCTATTCACTGTCATTGTACTTTTAGGTAATTATTTGATGATTCAAATTTGAATCCTTCATGTAAAATGAGAACAGTGATTCTACCTCATAGGAGCAGTGTTAAGTAAAGTTTTAGCATCACCTCTCACATAGCTGATAGTAAAAGTGAAGTGATGATTGCATATTATGAAAAAATGTAATGTGCATTGGACTGTTACTTAGATTTAGTTCATAAATGCACACATACTTACATATATGTACACACATACATCTTAACAACCATGTGAGAGGGGCAGGGCAGGAACTATCTTCACTTTATACAAGAAGACATTGAAAGTACAAAGACTTTAAGCAATTTGTCCAGGGTCTGATACTTAATGCAATCAGAACTCAAACCCAGGACTTCTGATTTCCTGAGAACTTGAAAGCCTTAGATTCATGGTTATGCATACGAGTTTGCATTATTCCAAGAAATTGGAGCATTCTCTCAGTGGCTCTATAAAACCTTCACCAAGATTCAAAGAGGTAGCCACAGCAAGCGCCAAGAACCTCTGTAGCCCAGTCATAAATATGTGTGTGTGTGTGTGTGCGCGCGTGTGCATGTGCATGTGCTTACGTTAGAGCTTTGGAAGAGCCTAAGGATCATCTTGTCTGACCTCGCATTTTGCAGATGATGAAAAACACCTTTCCTAATTTATACTAGGGGAGATCCTAAAGGCAGGTCCCCTAGCCAATAATCTTACCACTATAAAATCCCTATATTATTTATAAGTTACAATGTAGAAAATAAGTTCTGCTGAAAAATTGATGAATGTAACTGACAAGAAACAGAGAAATGGAGTCTAATGGAAAAATAGTTATTTGTGCTTATAACTTTACATATTTATTATTACACAAATGTTTGCTGTCTTTTAAAGGAGCTTCTTATCCAATTATGACTTTGATTTATGACATATATATTAATGACCTATAAACATTCTGCTGGCACATGCCAAAGGCACTGTCCCTTATATTATAATTTTGTATGTTTTTATAAACATAAGACAAATGTATAGAGGTACTAAATCCATTTATAAAATATTTTTCATGGGGTACCTGGGTGGCTCAGTCAGTTAACCGTCCGACTTTGGCTCAGGTCATGATCTCATGGTTCATGGGTTAGAGCCCCACGTCGGGCTCTGTGCTGACAGCCAGCTCAGAGCCTGGAGCCTGTTTCATATTCTGTGTCTCCCTCTCTCCCCTCTCTTACCCTCCCCTGCTCATGCTGTCTCTCTCTCATAAATACATTTTAAAAAATATTTCAATAAGATAATTTTCATAACATATATCTTGTATACTATCTCATTGAATTCCAGACCATTTGTACAGAGCAATTATTTTATATAGTTTATAAATAAATTACATTTCAAATATCCAAAGAATATATATTTTATTAATAAGCATAAAAATAATTGCTATGGCAGGACTTATAATTGATGTTTTCAAATACAATAATTGTGCAGATATATAATCTTCAGCTTGCTAAATTTCTAAATTAGAGGGTCACATCTACAGCAAGTTATATGAAGATGCATCAAATGCATGGAATATGAATCCATTTACCTGCATTTGAGGGCTGCAATAAAATGCTTTAAAAAAATGAAAACAAGTGAAAGGAAGTAGCTTTTCTATGACTGAAGCATAGTGGAATATAGGAAGAATATTCAAGGTTGCCTAAAAGAGGCAAAATTTAGATAAGAAGAAATTAGTTCTAATTTGATTCAGAGGATTAGCATATTTAAAGAGAGAATGTGAGGGGCGCCTGGGTGGCTTAGTCGGTTAAGCCTCCGACTTTCGCTTGGGTCATGATCTAGCGGTTCGTAGGTTTGAGCCCCGCGTCGGGCTCTGTGCTGACTGCCAGTTCAGAGCCTGGAGCCTGTTTCAGAGTCTGTGATTCCCTCTCTCTCTGACCCTCCCCTGCTCACGCTGTCTCTCTCTCTCTCCTAGAAATAAATAAAAAATATCAAAAATTAAAAAATAAATAAATAAATAAATAAAGAGAGAATGTGTCATCCACCAGAATAGTAGGCTTCCTTAGGAAATAAAAAAGAAAATCATTGAGATCAAGATGGACTGCATCCAACTAGACACCAGAAAAGAGAAATTACCTTGGTCCATGCACTTACCCTCTGCTGTCCCCAGGAAAGATATATACTTACTGTACATATAATGTATGCCTTGTTACAGTAGCCTGAGACAATTAAATATCCATGTTTTATAAGACTCCTGAAGTTGTAAGTCCAGGATTGAAAAGCAGCTTTCTGCTGTTCAATTCTCTTGTTGTCTACCTGCAAGATGAGTTTTGCAGTAGTTCTGTCCAATGTGGTGATTACTAGCCATATGTTGCTATTGACCACTTGAACTGTACCTAGTCCAAGTTGAAATGTGCAGTAAGTGTAAAATACACACTGTTTTAAAGTCATAGTACAAATAGTACTTAAATATATTATTAGCAACTTTTTTAATGATTGCATATTGAAATTATATTCTTGAACATGTTAAGTTAAATATCGTAGTAAAGTTCATTTCAAATGTTTTATTGTTTTTAAGGTTTAGTTTTGAGAGAGAGAGAGGGAAGGAGATGGAAGGGAGAATGAGCAAGGGAGGGGCAGAGAGCAGGCAACGCAGAATGTCTGAAGTTGTTTCTCTGTGCTGATTCAGGGCTTGAACTCATGAACCATGAGATCATGACCTGAGCAGAAGTCAGACACTCAACTGACTGAGACACCCAGGTGCCCTGTTTCTTTTTTAATATGGCCTCTAAAAGATTTAAAATTACATATGGGGCTCATATATACAGATTTGTGGATCATATTATAGTTATTCTAGAAATCTCTGGTCCATATGAATGGAAAGCATTAATGTCCGTTCCTTACCTCCTCTATATTTGTAATTGTACATTAGTTGAGTGGCATTCTTATTGTAGATAATTTAGCTAGTAGATATAGCTGTAAGAAAAGAAAAGCTGGTTATATGGATTCAAATACTTGGTTCCTTCACAGGCTATACCTCTCATGGAATATTTAAAAAGCGACATTTTCATTTTCCACATCAATTTCATGAATTTGTTTCACCCGAAACTGCCTTTGAGAATGGCATCTACTCTTAACATGAGGAGTCAGAGTTTAAAGTCCTGAGGGTCTGATCTTGTACCATGATTCAATGACCACAGTTTACCATTCTATCAAACTTTTGGAAGACAGCCATCTGTCCAGTATTTCCCAACACAAATCTCCTCTGTTTTGTGTTTGTGTATGTATATTTTTCAACTATTGTTATGTTCTAAAATGAGATATTTTACAATTAATTATATATTTAGTAATTTCTTTATAAAACTCATGCATAAATAGAGTCTAAAAGTCATTTTTCTGTGCTCCACATACATTTGCTATTGCCAAATGGTCAGTAGTTCTTTTTAACCTTTTAATTATGTTGGCATCTGCCTCTGTTTCTCTAACTGATGCCTAAATTGCTACTTCTTTACTTTTCTGTTTTAGTAATTATCTATAGAACTGGAAATTTTGCTTTCTTTCATAAATGTTACACTTTCACGCATACATGCAGACACATGCATGCTCATTGTAGAAACCTAAGTTTCCCTTTCTGGCATCCTCCAAAGACAGATTATAATTTGGCTTAGATTACAATTCATGGAGAAGTGGACTCTAATGCATGCGTTCAGTCTACCATCTTTAAGAAGATGAATGTGGGGCTCCTGGATGGCTCAGTCGGTTAAACGTCCGACTTTGGCTCAGGTCATTATCTGACGGTTTGTGGGTTTGAGCCCCATGTCAGGCTCTGTGCTGACAACTAGCTCAGAGCCTGGAGCCTGTTTCAGATTCTGTGTCTCTCTCTCTGCCCCTCCCCTGCTCATGCTGTCTCTCCTCTCCTCTCCTCTCTCTCTCTCTCTCTCTCTCTCTTTCTCTCTCTCTTTCTCTATCGCAGAAATAAATAAAATATCAAACAATAAAAAAAGATGAATGAGGTCTTTGAATTGAACTAATAAAATGTCAAAATATGAAGTTAAGGGCAATATTCCTGAATGAGTAACCATGGTCAGTATTCCATTGGTGAAAGGCAGCATTGAAGAGGACCCACATATCCTATGTCATCCTCCATGCTTCTCTTTTTTAATCTATCCATTATTCAATCCATGACCTTGCTAATAAAGACCCAAGGTTGGATTTTTTTTCTGCAAAAATTGTGTTATATAGGCATTTTAATGAAGGGTTCTTGGGGAAGCAGAGTTTGAGGGCAGCCATGCCCTTCACGGATCCTAGGCCTCTCTCTTCCGCAGCAGAGTTAGATAGGAGGGCAGCCATCTAGACAGCAGACCAACACATCAGCTTTGATAATATACTGGATGAAAAGTAACAGTTTGCTCGTCTTCATATCCCTTCAAAGATAGCAAGAGGCTTAGACGGGTGAAGAGAAAAGGCAAAGGCTTTTTTTTTTTTTAGGAGTGTCACATATTGGCAATGATTGGAAGGAGGAAGGTACAGGACATGTTCAGACAATGATGAGTTTTTGAGTTTGAGATCTATAAGAACATTCATATATGCATCAAGGCAAATAAATGTGTGGAAATAGCATCAAACCTAAGGTGAGGAAAGGGTCCCAAAGAATGTCAACTTTAAACTCCTATTCAATGTGGTATCATTTCTAATTCATCTGTAACTTCACTGTTCAGAACTAGGAATCATTCCTATTGGTGTGAAAATTTCTAGGGGACAAAACTACTCTAGAAAGAAGTATGCTTATTTTTAATTTATTTACAGTAGAATTGTTTTCTTAATATGTCATTGAGAGCCAGACAACAAAGTATTAAATACAAATTTATGGTGTCTTTTCTTAGTATCACTTTTTTTTTCTTAGTATCACTTTTTAAAATTGAATTATGTTATATTAGTTTCAGGTGTACAACAATTGTCTATATTACCCCATACTCACCGTGATGAATGTAGTCTCCATTTCTTACCATACAATGCTGTCAAAATGTTATTAACAATATTCCCTTTGCAGTACTCTTCATCTACATGACCTACTTATTTTATAGCTGGAAGTTTGTATCTCTTAATCTTCTTGATCTGTAGCACCCATCCTCCCTTCCACCTCCCCTCTGGCAAGCATCAGTTCTTGTTACTGGTCTATTTGTTAGTGTCCTCATTCATTTGTTTTATTTTTGTTATATTCCATGTATAATTGAAATGATACAGTGTTTGTCTGTAACTGATTTATTTCACTTATCATGTCTTCTAGGTCCAACTATGTTGCTGCAAATGGAAAGATCTTATTCTTTTTTATGGCTGAGTAATAGTCCATTATATAGGTATATATGCCACATTGTCTTTATCCATTCATCTATCAGTGGACACAAGCTGCTTCCATAATTGTTTATTGTAAACAATGCTACAGTAAACATAGGGCCACATTTATCTTTTCAAATTAGTGGGTTTTTTTTTTCCTTTGGATACATACTCTGTGGTGGAATTTCTGGATCATAGGGTATTTCTAAAAAAATTAGAAATGTATTCCATAGTAGTTGTACCAATTTGCATTCCCACAAACAGTGCATGAGGGATCCTTTTTTGCTACATCCTTGTAAAAACTTGTTATCTCTTGTTTTTTTTTTTTTTGGTGGTAACCATTCTAATATCTGTGGGATGATAATTCATTCTCATTTTGATGATTAGTGATGTTGAAAGTTTTTTCATGTTTCTTTTGGCCATGTGTATGTCTTCTTTGGGAAAAAAGGGGCTCTGCACATTTTTTAATTACATCCTGTTATTAGCCTTGAGTTGTAGAAGTTCTTTATATATTTTTTTAAATATTAACCAACCCCTTCATGGACATATCATTTGTGAATATCTTCTCCTTTTCAGTAGATTGTCTTTTTTTTTTATGGTTTACTTCACTATGCAGAAGGTTTTTATTTTAGTATGGTACCAGTTGTTTATTTTTGCTTTTGTTTCTCTTGCTTAAGGAGACATATCCATACATATGTTGCTAAGGGTGATATCAAAGAGATCCTGCATTTTCTTTTAGGAGTTTTCTGGTTTCAGGTTTCACATTTAAGCCTTGAATCCATTTTGTGTTCATTTTTTTGTGAGTGGTTTAAAAAATGGCTCCATTTCATTCTTTCGGATATAGCTGTCCAATTTTCCCAGCATCATGTATTGAAAATGTACATGTCCCACTGTATCTTTTTCCTCCTTTGTCCTAGATTAATTGACCGTATAGCTATAGGTTTATGTATGAGTTGTTTATCCTGTTTCATCAATCACTGTGTCCATTTTTGTTCCCATCTCATACTGTTTGATTGTAAAACTTAGTATATCTTGAAATCTGGGATTATTATAACCCTGGCTTTGTTGTTGTTGTTTTAAAGATTGCTTTGGCTATTCAAAGCCTTTTGTGGTTCCATATAAATTATAGGATTATTTGTTCTAGATCTGTGAAAAACGCTATTGGTATCTTGATAGGGGTTGCACTGAACCTGTAAACTGCTTTGGGTAGTAATGGACATTTTAGAGACACTAGTGCTTCTGATTCATGAGCATGGTATATCTTTCCATTTGTTTGTATTATGTTTAATTTCTTTAAAGAATGGTTTATAAATTTTGAAGTACAGGTCTTTTACCTCCTTGGTTAAATCTGTTCTTAGGTATTTTAATCTGTTTGGTACAATTGTAAATGGGACTGTTTTCTTAATTTCTTTTTGCTACTTTGTTATTAGTGTATACACATGCCACAAATTTCTGAATATTTTGTAACCTACAATTTCACCTAATCCATTGATCAGTTCTAATAGCCCCCCCCTTTTTTTTTGGTAGAGTCTTTAGAGTTTTCAATATATAGTATCATATCATCTGCAAACAGTGATAATTTTACTTCTTTACCAATTTAGATGCCTTTTATTTCTTTTTATGGCCTTATTACTGTGGCTAGGACTTCTATGTTGAATAAAAATGATGAGAATGGACATCCTTGTCCTTTTGCTGATCTCAGATGAAAAACTTAGTTTTTCACCATTGAGTATGATACTTGCTGTGGGTTTTTCATATATGGCCTTTATTATGTTGAGGTATGTGCCTTCTAAATCTACTTTTGCTGAGAGCATTTATTATTAGTGGATGTTGTACATATTATGGTGCTGGAATCGTTTTCTTTAAGAGGTGGGATTAGGGGTGCCAGGGTTGCCTAGTCGGTTAAGCGTCCGGCTTTGGCTCAGTTTATGATGTTACGGTTCATGGGTTTGAGCTCTCGTCAGGCTCTGTGTTGACAGCTGGCTCAGAGCCTGGAGCCTATTTCAGATCCTGTGTCTCCCTCTCTCTCTGACCTTCCCCTGCTCTCTCTCTCTCTCTCTCAGAAATAAATAAAACTTAAACTTTTTTTAATTTAAAAAAAGAAGTGGGAGGGCGCCTGGGTGGCTTAGTCGGTTAAGCGTCCGACTTTCGCTTAGGTCATGATCTCGCGGTTCGTTAGGTTCGAGCCCCGCGTCGGGCTCTGTGCTGACTGCCAGCTCAGAGCCTGGAGCCTGTTTCAGTCTGTGACTCCCTCTCTCTCTGACCCTCCCCTGCTCATGCTGTCTCTCTCTCTCTCCTAGAAATAAATAAAACATTTAAAAAAATTAAAAAAAAATTAAAAAAAATAAAAAAAGAAGTGGGATTATTAAAAACATGTTACAAGGGAATGATGTGTTTTTTTCCCTCTAGAATATAGGCCATAGATGATACATAAATTAACTTGAAGATAAAAATGGGAGAGATTCTGGCTAGACCCATTTTATAAGATATTTTGGTCATTTTAGCATGCAATGATGAAAGTCATGCCTTAAGATAGAAGAAGAAAAATAGAGAGAAGAAAATAGCAATATATACATATTTAAATACTAGGAAATAGTGAAAGTATAGAAAGAAAATAGTGATTCAAACTGACAAGTCTGGTTTCATAAAAGCATTTTATGTAAATAATTAAATTTTATTTTTAAGAGTGTTGAATTTGAACTTAAAGTGGTTTATATAAGGAGATATGCAGAAAACTAAAAATCACCCACTTATGGTCCATTGCAGCCAAATACACATAACACTAAACTAAATCTATATGTAGAAAAAATGATAGAAATTTTATTCGTGAATTTTAAAATTCCACAGAATAAGGTTAGCATTCATTCTTACCAAATGCTGCTTATCTGGGCTTTTAAAAAACATTATTCTTGGTTTCCTTATGGGCTCATGTCAATGGAGATAACACTCTCTACGAGTTTATTAGATGGTTAGTAATTTTATTGGGGGAATAAAGGAAAGAAGGGAAGGATAGGAAGGCAAGAAAGAAAAGAAAAACTGAAGAGAACTAGATGACTGAATTATGAATCAACTGAGTTTCTGTTAAAATGATTAATATATATACAGTAAGAAAGCAAGTGGGGACTCAGCTTTCATAGCACCCGGGAATGTCATTGTCAGGGCCTCCTTTTATCACAAGGCTTTAAGAAAATGAGAAATTGTTGTTCTTTACAGAAAAAAAAGCTGAGAATAATTCTAATAGGTAGTTTTCTAAGCCTTATTCGTATTCTGTTGATTGCTGTTATCGAACATAGGCACACATGATTTGCATTGTATAAAAGCCTTCTAAAGAAATCCAACCTCTGCTTTCTTAGAATATTAACAATGTTTTGATTCTGCCATTAGTTTTATAGTTGCCTTTTTTCAACTTATTTATTTTTAGAGAGAAAAAAAGTGCAAGTTAGGGGAGGGCCAGAAAGAGGGAGAAAGATTCTCTCTGCACTGTCAGCACAGAGCCTGACGTGGGTCTCAAATACCTGAGCTGGAATCAGATCATGACCTGAGCTGAAATCAGTTGCTTAACTGACTAAGCCACCCAGGTGCCCCAGTTTTATAGATGTTAATATCAATAGAATTTACAATGAATAGAAATATTTGTCAAACACAGACTATTCTATTTTAGAGTATATTGAATAGAGACAGGCATTTTTGGCAAGGGCGTTCATGTGGAACACTGGAAGAAATCTGCTTTGACAACTGAAATAAATGTGGTTTCCTTGATAGGCGATTCTTCAATTCTATAAGTAAATAGTCTTCCATTTCATTATAATAGAAAAAGGATACGTGTCAGAGCAGTCTTTTTTTTTTTTTAAGTTTTATTTATTTCTAGGAGCGAGAGAGAGAGAGACAACGTGAGCAGGGGAGGGTCAGAGAGAGAGGGAGTCACAGACTCCGAAACAGGCTCCAGGCTCCGAGCTGGCAGTCAGGACAGAGCCCGACGCGGGGCTCGAATCCACAAACTGCAAGATCATGACCTAAGTGAAAGTTGGACACTTAACCGACTAAGCCACCCAGGCACCCCCAGAGCAGTCATTTTTAAACATTACTTGTTACATAGAGTTGTTTCAGATAAAGTGCTAGTAGATGGATATTTGTCAATTTGAATTGTTTTTGTTTTGGTTTCCCCCTGCTTTGGGTTCTAATATTAAATTAATGGAATAGATGCGTAGGTTGGGATAGCAGGTTTATAAAAAAATCTAAGGAATGTCATTGTCCAAATTAACATTTCTGTAAGATGCATGCTTGATTTCCATTATGGATAGATGACCTAGTACACAAAGACAAAAAAAGAGCATATAGCTCTTTTATTTCTTTATTTCTAGAGGCAAAACCCAGAGTGAGTATTTGGACAACAATAGCATTGTCATAATCTAATATTTTTGGATTGATAGCTTTATGCACAATTCCAAGACCAGCAAAGTTCTGTAGTAAGACAATTGATACTTCAGGATTTAGAGTTGTTTATACAAACCTCCTCTTGCTCAGTAGGCAAAGAGTTCACGGAATTCAATGGTTCTTTCTCAGTCCTTTTTTTTTTTTTTTTTTTGGTATATCTCTGTAGTTCTTAAGATTTTGGACCTGCTTTTATTTCTCCTCCTAATTTTATGTGTTTGCCATGATACTCTATTAATTCATTTTCTTCTAGGCTTATGGGTTGCTAATACTTTGATTCATTTTTAGTTCCATTTATATTGATATTTTTTTATTTTTTACTTTTTAGAGATAGAGTGAGAGCAAGCAGGTCAGCTCAGGGGAGGGGATGGAGACAATGAATGAATGAATGAATCCCAAGCAGGCTCCATGCTCAGCATAGAATCTGACACAGGGCTGTGAGATCATGACCTGAGCCCAAGTCACAAGTCTGAGGCTTAACTCACTGAGCCACTCAGGTAAACCTATATTGCCTTTTTTTTTTAATCGCAGAAAGGGATAAGGATTTGTTTTCACCACCAGTAATTTTTCCTGTGAGAGGTAATGTGCTGATATATACATTACCACTACTACCTGTGTGTATCCCAAAAATAAAACTGTATTTTAACTATGTCTATTTTCTGGGCATAAATGCAACCTCAGCTTGGCCAAAAATGTGTTTAACTACCCTTTTCTTATTTGGCTAGTCCAATCCTGTCCTTGAATAGACATACTTCAGAAAAAGGTGGAACAGGTGAATCAGCTTGATTCCGGAAAACTGTCACTAAGTTTAGTTCTCTACTGTATTTACTGGGATCAGGCATTAGATTTACAACCTTAGAAAGTAAATCCTCTATGACCTTCTTAAATCTTTCTGCCATAGTTGTTTGTTTCAAAGGGAATTATTATAACTTTGTATGCTAAAATCACTTTGCATTCTCTTGCTGAGTTCTATGTATGCCTTCACAGAGCCACAGTGACATTTTATAATCAATAACAACAGAACCATGTGTTATTTGCAACCAGATGTTAAGCACCTTTCTGGATGGTTTTTAACAACAAATAAGTCTAACATCAAAGTGCCACCTTCAGAAACGCTCCATCCTGAGCCCCAGGAGAAGTGTCTTTTCCTCCCAAGCTGTACATGCAAAGATGAAATCTGTACTAGAAAATTTCCACGTAACTCCCACATAATTCCATTTTTGATGTTTTGTTTTAGTGGCAGGTTTTCTCTAACTTTTCTATCAGATTGCCCCTGATTGAACATGTGCCTTCAGGATGTGCAAAGGCAGAGCTTGAAGCAGTCCAACATAAACACTGTCTTTGTAATCACACATTTTATCTTTTTTTAAAAATACAATTTATTGTCAAGTTAGCTAACATACAGTGTATACAGTGTGCTCTTGGTTTTGGGGGCAGATTCCCACGATTGATCGCTTACATAACACCCAGTGCTCATCCCGACAAGGGCCCTCCTTAATGTCCATCACCCCCTTTCCCTTTTCCCTGACCCGCTCATCCACCCTCAGTTTCTTCTCTGTATTTAAGAGTCTCTTATAGTTTGCCTCCCTCTGTTTTAACTGTTTTTCCCCCTTCGTTTCCCCCATGGTCTTCTGGTAAGTTTCTCAAGTTCCACATATGAGTGAAAACATAGGATGTCTGTCTTTCTCTGACTAAACTTATTACATTTAGCAAAATACCCTCCAGTTCCATCCATGTTGTTGCAAATGACAAGTAGTCTCATTGCCAAGTAGTATTCCACTGTATATATAAGCGACATTTTATTTATCCAATCACACATTTTATCTTAAATGCTCTTTGGATATTTCCATTCTCTTCTAATAATGTATTTCTCCTTTCTGAAAATAGAATGTTAAAATTAATCATTGTTGATTGAAATTGATTAGAGAGACAGATTTGTCTATTCGTGTTAGCACAATATCATATGTGCTTACAGTGTTGAACATACACCTGGGAACCCCAGGCTGAGAGCACTCCTTTGAGAAAGACAATATCAATAATTCACTACAGACAGTACTCAGAAAAAAAATATTCCTCCTAAATTCTTCAGTATTCAGCATGGGTTTTATCAACTATAATTCAAAATTTACTTAAAGATTTTGTTGCTTTTTACATATACTTTTTATGCATAATATATTGAAATACATGGATCTTAAGCATATATTCAGTTAGTGTTAATACATACATATTTCCATGCAATTCAAACCTCTATCAATTTATACACAATTAACTTCACCCCACTGTTTCAAGGATGCTACTCACAGCCAACCCCCTTACCCCTCTGAAACAACTACTGCTTTTATTTTGTCTAGAATAGATTATTTGATCTGTTGCAAACTTTCATATAAATAGAATCATATTCTTTAGGTTAAAGCTTCTTACATGTAGTATAATGTGTTTGAAATTCATCCAGGATGCTTTGTGTATCATTGATTTGTTCCCCTTTATTGCTGACTTGTATACTATCATCTTAGTGTATCAAGTATATTAAAATTCTCCTGTGTATGGACTCCTGGACTGTTTTCTGTTGTGGATATTAAAATAAAGCTGCAATGAATATTCTTATACAGTATTTTTGAGGATACTTATTTTAATTTCCTTGGGTAAACACTTGGGTGTGGTATTTGGGTTAAGAGGGTTGGTATATGTATAATTTCATATTAATTTCCAGAACATTTTATAGATTGTTACCTCATTTTATATTACTATGCTCACCAATATTTGGTGTTGTCAATCTTTTTTTTTTTTTTTCAAAAAATTTTAAATGTTTATTTCTGAGACAGAGCATTAGCAGGGTAGGAGCAGAGAGAAAGGGAGACAGACTCTGAAGCAGGCTCTGAGCTGTCAGTACAGAGCCCAACACAGAGCTCAAAGTCCAGAACTGTGAGATCGTGACCTAAGCTGAAGACAAATGCTCAACCTACTGAGCCACCCAGGTGTTCTGATAGTATCAATCTCTTTGATTTTAGCCATTGTGTTAGGTATGTACATCATTACAATTTTAATCTACATTTATCTGATAACTAAAGAAGTTGAACACATTTTCATAAATGAATGTTCAACATTTTCAACATTTATACATATTCTTAAGTGAAATGTCTGTTCAGATCTCCTGCCCATTTTTTAATCATTTGCCTTTTTAAATATTGATTTGTAGGAATCTTTTATATCCTGGACAATAGTCCTTTTCAGAGAAATGTTTCATAAGTTTTATTTCCCTGTTGTGGCATATATATTCTTTTAATAATGTGAGCAAAGGTTTTTTTTTTCTTTTAATCAAGCTTAACTGTTTTTCTTTCACTTATCTTAGACCTTTACTTCATACCGTATGTAAAAAGTAAAATAGATGGAAGATCTAAATATATGGCCTAAAGTTTTAAAACCTCTTAGAGAAAACAGGACAAAATTTTCATGATCTTGGTTGAGGCTAAAAGTTCTTACTCCCAAAAGCACAATCCATTTTTTATGTGAAAATTGTACTTTATCAAATTTAAGAATTTCTGTTCTTTTAAAGCCTCAATTAAGTAAATGAAGATAAACCACTTGGAAGAAATTGGCAAATCACCTAACTTATGAAGTACTTGTATCCATATATGAAACAACCTAAAACTAAATAAGGAAACCTACAACACGATTTTTAAAATGCACAAAAGTTTTGAATAGACATTTCATCAAAGAATATTTATGAATGGTTAATAAACACATGATAAAATGACCAATTAACTTGCTGGTTAAAACCAAGATTTAAGACGACTTCATACCCGCTAGAATGTAGTCAAGCTTTGCAAGAATGTGAAGAAACTGAAGTCTCATCCATTGCCAGTTAGAATGTAAAGTATTACAGTTTCTTTTGATAACCACTTTGGTGGTCGTTAAAGCTAAACATTCACCTACCACATGAAACAGCTATTTTAATCCTTCCTCTTTACCCAAGTAAATTAAAGGTGTTCATACAAAGACTTTCTAAATTTTTTAAGTGTTTTGTTTATTTTTGAGAGAGTGATAGAGACAGCGTGAGCAGGGGAGGGTCAGAGAGAGAGGGAGATACAGAATCTCAAGACAGGCTCCAGGCCCTGAGCTAGCTGTCAGCACAGAGACCGACACGGGGCTCAAACCCTTGAACTTTGAGATCATGACATGAGCCAAAGTCAGATGTTTAACTGACTGAGCCACCCAGGTGCTCCAAAGACTTTTTAAAAAGTACTTCTAATAGTTTTATTTGTGTTAGCCAAAATCTGGAAACAACTCAAAGACCCATCATCAGCAAGTGAGTGAATAAACTAAAGTGGAATATTCATACAATGTAATACTACTGAGAAACAAAACTGAGCAGACTATTGATACATGCAACAATGTGGATGGGTCTCAAACTTACACTAAGTAAAACAAGCCAGACATAAAATTTTATATATCATAAGACTCCATTTATATGATATTACTAGCAAGATAAAATTAGAAGGACACAAAGCAGCAGCAGCAGCAGAAGGAAAACAATCAAGAATGTAGATAAGAAATTTGCCACACAAGTTCAAGTACTATTTGACACCTTTTGTTCCCTAGAGCTTAAAGACTCATGCAAAGTAATACAACTAATTGTGTGTCTCTCGGGTGGATAGAAATGGTTAAAGTAAGGCTTACAGGGTGGGAAACTAAAAAGGATTTAAGAATCCTATATATATAATTCTCAAGAGAGATACAATGAAAGACTATATATTTCATGTTGTATTTATTCCTTATATTTTACTCTATAGTCCACTTAATAAAACTCAAGTCTTTACACAAGGAATGGAAGAATCTATAGGAGACTTTAGGTATTGATTTCAAGATATTTTCAAATAATGCACTGATAAATGTGCTATACTCATAAAGTGATCCCTATCCTCTATTTTTGTAAATAATCTGAGACGTAAGATGACAGTGTGGTCAGAAAGACTAAATTGAGATGAGAAATTATACCTCTGGTATATATCTCCATAATGTAGTAGAATATTGTTGGAAAGGACCTAGAAAAACTGAAAAGCTAACATACAAGGTAAACCTACTACCTTTCAGATAAACAACTGTTTCCCAATAGAAACAGAATGTAAAGTTCCTCCATACTGTCAGACCTGAGGGCCTATTGATACGGTACTTCAGACTCTTTTTTTAAGTTTGTATTTAAATTCTAATTAACATATAGTGTGGTATTGGTTTCAGGGGGTAGAAAATAGTAATTCATCACTTACATGTAACACCCAGTGGTGAGCCCTAAGTACTTCAGATTCTATAAATAAAAAGGTCATTGGGAGAGCCAGTGTTCAATATTAGCACATACAAAAAAAATATTAATTTACCAAACCTGCCTAATACACTGTTCTGAAGACTGAAGCACTCAATAATTATCTCTTGAGTTACCAAGACATAACAATACATATGTCTTTTTCTTTTAGATGTAAGTGCCACTATTTCTACCATAAATTTCACTATTGTAGAAGAGCAAATCTTTTGTACTACTTCTACTTGGGTCGTTTGAAATTCTAATAATTCCAGATTCCTGTCCATGTCTCAACCTCTAACTGTCCCCCTGTGACAACTAGCACCAGCACACTTCTTTCTCTTCAATGAAACTAGCCTGTCAAATTTATTATCAAATTTTATAGAGATTTACTCTGCAACTAAAAATGTCAAATGAAAGAAGATTTAGCTGAGAAATTATAAACAGAATTCCCAGGAAGATGTTCCACCTTGGATCATTTTATAGCTGGTATTTTGATATTTGTTTCCCAGTAGTAAATAGCATTTAAGAAACAATTGATAAGTAATTGGGAATTAGCTCAAGTTCCAAAATATTGATGAGCAAATGAATCTCCTGATATTGGTAGAATAATAGAAGCCAAACCAGTTTGAATTAATATTGACACTTCTAAACCATTACCTAATCTTTCTCAGTAACAAATTAAAGCTGAAACTTGAGAAATAAACAGACGTACTATGATTATTTTTATGGAAATGTTAGTAGTCATCCCTTGGATTATTTATTATAACATTTGTTTTACCTGTAACTAAATTATCAAAGTTATCGTTCCGTTCAAGATTTCTAAGTGCAATTAATAAACTATATATCCCTCACTTTGCTGTAGAGTCTAATTCAAACACAATACTTGAACTTATTCCTTTCATTTAAAATGGATGTGTTTGACATTATTTGGTGCCATACTGTATACAGATAGCCAATAATTATTTGCCTTTTCCTGGGAAAACTTACTATATACTAAGACAGTGATGGCTTATAGCTTTACTGAGGGACCATCTTAATTCTTCAGGTTTTGAGGAAATAAAGTTTCCTTCTGATTGTGCCTCAAGCCAATGCTTGAAACCTTCTAACTTACTGTTATTCAGGTAGTTCTAAAAATGATTCCACACATCTACTGACTGAATTGACTAACTTTCTGAGGAACAGGTTTAGGATCTTAAAGCTGCAGTTCATGACTGGAGAGGTGTTGATAATACTGTCTTTTTTAACTGAGATGTAGTTGACATGTAACATTCTCTAGGCTTAAGGTATAAAACATGTTGTTTTGATACATATGTATTGCAATATGATTACCATCACAGCATTAGCTAACACCTTTATCACAGCACATAATTATTTTAAATATCATTTCTTTTTTTCTGGTGAAAATAATTAAGATCTAGCCTCTTAACTTCATGGTTCCTATGCTGTGTACTAAATCTCCAGGACCATTTATCTATGAGTTGCAAGTTTGTACATTTAAAGAATCTCTTTCTACATCCCCAGTCCCCATCTCCCCTGATATGTACTATTTTACGTCTGTTTTTATGAGTTAGGCTTTTTCAGATTCCATATATAAATGATATCATACAGTATCTGTCTTTCTCTGTCTGATTTATCTCACATAGCATAATGCCCTCAAGTTCCATTCATGTTGCTGCAATGACAAGATTTCCTTCTTCCTTATGGCTAAATAGTATTCCATTGTATATACATCACATCTTCTTTATTCACTTATCCACTGATGGACACATTGGATGTTTCCATATCTTGACTATTATGAATCATGCTACAATGCACATAACAGTCCAAATATCTTTTCAATACCTTATTTTCATTCCTTTTGAATATGTACTCATAAATGGGAGGACTCAATCATATGGTAATTCTAGTTTTAGATTTTTGAGGAATCTTCTTACTGTTTCCCATAATGATTAACTTAATTTACATTTCCACCAACAGTGCAGAAGGGTTCATATTTTTCCCACATTGTTATCAACACTTGTTATCTGTTGTCTTCTTGATATTAGACATTCTAACAGCTGTGAGGCGGTATATAACTGGTTTTTATTTGCACTTTCTTGATCAGTGATGCTGTGTATCTAATCATGTGCCTGTTGGCCATATGGATGCCTTCTTTGGAATGAAAGTCTATTCCATTCTTCTCCCTATTTTTTTTTTAATTGGATTGGTTTACTTTTTGTTATTGAGTTGTATGAATTCATTTCTATATTTTGGATATTAACCCCTTATCTGATACATAGTTTGCAAAAATTTTCTCCATTTTAGTTGTCTTTTTATTCTTTTGCTGTGTAGAAGCTTTTTAGTGTGATATAGTTCCATTTTAAATAAATTTTTGCTTTGTTGCTCTGCCTTTGGTGTCATATCCAAGAAATCTTTGCCAAGACCAGTAACATCAAGGAGATTCTTCCTTGTTTTCTTCCCCCTAAGAGTTAGATGTTATCAGGTCTTATGTCTTCATCTTTAATTCATTTTCAGCTAATTTTTGTGAGAGGTATAATTTTCTTCCCATAGATGTCCAGTTTTCTCAGCACCGTTTCTTGAAGAGACTCTACTTTCTTCATTGAGTCTTATCAACTCTTTCATGAAATACTGGTTGATTAGATATAGAGGGGCTGCTTTCTGAACTCTCTGTTCTATTGGTCTGTATGACTATGTATGCCAGTACCATACCACTTTAATTACTAGAGCTTTGGAATATAGTCTGAAGTCACAAGGTGTGATGTCCCCAGTTTGTTTTTCTTTCTCAGGATTGCTTTGGCTCTTTGGGTATTCTGTTTGTGTGTGATTCCATGAAAATTTTAGGATGTTTTTTCCTGTTTCTTTAAAGAATGCCTTTGGAATTTTGATGGAGATTGCATTTAATCTATAGATAGCTTTGGGTAGTACAGGCATTTTAACAATATTCTTCTGATTCATGATCCATGAACACAGGGTGCCTTTTCATTTGTGTCTCTTTCATTTGTCTCATCAAAGTCTTACAGTTTTCATTGTAAATGCCTTCGACTCTTTTGGTTAAACTTATTCCTAACTATTTTATTGTTTTTGATGCTATTGTGAATTGGATAATTTCCTTTATTTTTGTTAGATATTTTCTTGTTAGTGCTTATAGAAAACAATTTATTTGTTGTGTGCTGACTTTATATTCTGCAACTTTACTGAGTTTGTTGCTTAGTTCCAAAAGTTGTTTTGGTTGACTCTCTAGAATTTTTATCTATAAGAATATATCATCTGCAAATAATGACAGTTTTGTATCTTCCTTTCTTATTTGGATGCCTTTTAATTTTTTGTCTTGCCTAATTGTTCTGTCTAGAATTTCCAAGAATGTGTTGAATAAGAGCAATGCATACTAGTCATTAACATGTTAACCTCTTTAATATCCTGTTATCATATTTTGATGAATTTACTCAGTTTCATTCAAAAATGAACTTTCAAACAGTGGTCTATATTCACCATTACAAGTTAGTTTTATTCAGAACTTATGTCCTTTTTATTCTTGGCTCTATTTTTCTAGGATATATCAAAATAGTATATGTAACTTTTTCGATTATTTTGGTTTTTCATGGAGCATTTAGGAATTTTTGTGTGTGGTCACACCATTATAAAACAGGCTTACATAAAAAATCATAGATCTTAATACTCTAAGTCAATACAAATGTTTCACCTCACTTACAGGAAAAGGAGTTACAATAATTGTCTCACCCAGACCAGAATAAGATTAAGGAAATGATCTATTAATGTTGTCTCTTTGGTTTGGCTCAAATTGGACACCAGCATTTTAATCATTTCTCCATTCACTGAATATTTTTTGAGTTTTGATTGTGTGCCAGAAAAAGCACTGGGCATAGAATAATGATCATACAAAGTCCCTAACTCCATGGAGACAAAAAATAAGTGAATGAAATAAGTGAGATAATTTTAAAATGTAATTATGGCCAGAAGTATGCCAGAGTGAGATAAAAAAATAATAAAAGTTTGGGAAGAATGGATCTATTGGATAAAGTATGGTCAAGCAAACCATGTGAGAAACATAAAATTAATAGTGGTTATGGGTCAAAATGTTAGATGATCCTAGACTCTGGGAAATGGCACAATTTAGTAACACTGGCATTCAGAGAAATCTAGAGATTTTTTTCTAGTTCAGAAAAACTTAGATATTTTTCCAAAGTTATAAACCTAGTAAATGGTAGAGGTAGAATTAAAGTCAAGTGAGTTTATCTTCCACAGCCACGTATTATTGCAATATTGAGTAACTTCCACTCCAGTTCTTGAAGAGCTAACTCAGAATGGGAAACCCAGAAAGAAAAGAGAAGTAGCGTCATGAAAATGGTAACCTTCATCTGTTTGGTTTACAAAAAAGAAAAAGAAAGGTTATTTATGGACAATCTCAAATAAAAAGGAAGCTAGCAATTTTGTATGACAAAATCAGATAGTCTTAGGAAGGAAAGGAAGAAGGAAGGAAGGAAGGAAGGAAGGAAGGAAGGAAGGAAGAAGGAGGGTGGGAGAGAGGGAGGAAGGAAGGAAGAAGGAGGAGGGAGGGAGGGGGAGGGAAGGAGGAAGGAAGGGAGGGAGGAAGGAGGGAGGGAGGAAGGAAGGAAGGAAGAAGGAGGGAGGGAGGGAGGAAGGAAGGAAGAAGGAAGGGAGGGAGGGAGGAAGGAAGGAAGGAAGAAGGAGGGAGGGAAGGAGGAAGGAAAGAAGGAAGGAGGGAGGGAGGGAGGAAGGAAGGAAGGAAGGAAGGAAGGAAGAAATTGAATGCCAAATTGCCATATACTGGTTGTACAATCTTCTGCTCAGTGAATAACTTAGCAATTGACTTGTTCATTTTCAAATGAGGATAACAGTTAACCATATTGTTATGCTGTTAGGGTTACATTAGGCACTCTAAGTGAAAGGACCTCACATATTACTGCTCAGTAATTATAAATTCATTACATGCTGTAGAGAATAATTTCATGTTTTTACTTAAAATAATATCTACATGTTAATTTTCTTTTGAGATGCTTTCTGAATTCTTTTCAAAGCCTTTCAATTATACATACAATCAATCTAAGAAAGAAAATGAATTCATAACTTGTGTTTGAGAGGAAGAAAACTCTAGTGACCTCTTGCACATAATATAGGCAAGAAATCATTTTAATTCAATTTGGAGTAAGTAATGAATTCAATTTGTTAAAACTGGTTATATTCATTGAGAAAGGTGGATACAAATAAAATGGACCTAATAAGTCATTTGCTACTATATAAGCGGTGTATTTATTTACTCACCTGAATCTCATACAACATATTTTATAAATTATTTTAAATAATAATTTCTATACAATTTTATGTGAATTCTTTCATTTTACAACAAAGATCTTCATGTTAGACACAAATAATGAGTTCACATTTGCAGAAATATATTAAGTATGTATACATTGTATACATAATGTATACCCTCTTTATATAAAATAAGTGTACATAGTTATTGTATACACACAAGCATAAATGGATAGATGTATGTATGTATATTGAGTACACATGAAATGTGTACATATATGCATGCATATTATGTATTATACACACATACATATATGTGTCTATGTATGTATGTATGTATGTATAGAATTTCAAGTTAAAAGACCTAGTTATGAGATAATGAGCCAGTCACACTTTTTCTTATCTGTAAATAAGATAAATTTATCTTATCTGTAAACAGTTAAAATTGAGAGTATGTGCATTAAAAGATGTAATACATGAGAAAATTAATTTATAACCTGGAAGACTACTTGTGTGTGTAGATGCTCACTGTTGGTACTCATTTTCAATCCGTTGCTGCACTGGAAATCATTTCTTTTTAAGTGGTCAAGCTCACTTAGAACATTCAGTTTAGGAACCTGTGCCTCTCTCTCCACCTTCACACACCAACAGTTTTCATTCATTTCATTCCCCTTTGCCTAACAACCAAAAATATATTTCCTATTTTTTCTTCATTTTTTAAAAAATTATTTTAGAGAGAGAAAGAGAGTGGGGGTAAGGGGCAGTAGGACCTTAAGCTCCCTTAAGTAGGACTTGGGGCTGGATCCTAAGATCATGACCCGAGTAGAAATCAAGAATCAGATTTTCAAGGGACTGAGCCTCGCAGGTGCTCCTATTTCCTTTCTTAGTTAATGAGATTACCAGGCATCTCAGAGAGGGATAGGCTGCCTGTTCTGTGTCAGTAGAGATGAAAACCCTCCCGTAAGAACAAGGAGGGGGGTGTTGAGATATACTCACAGTGGGCAGAGTATCTCTGGGCTATAATTCCTGCCCTTGCTAATTCACATTTGCTAACACTTCCTGAGTGCTGAATATGCAAGTAACTGTGCAAAGCTTTTTCTACTAGGTAACTTCTTTAAAGCTTATAACAACCCTGGGAGATACTAATCATTTTCTTATCCTCATTGTAAAGATAAGAAAACTGATGCTTTATGATTTTGAGGACCTAAGACTTAATTAAAATTCTTTACACTCTTTTTATGTTTTAATTTAGAGATAGAGCACTCAATCGGGAGAGAGAGTACAGAGAGAGAGAGAGAGAGAGGGAGAGAGAGAGGGAGAGAGAGAGAGAGAATCTAAGCAGGCTTCCCCTGCAGCACGGAGCCTGACTTGGGGCTCAAACTCCCCATCCTGAGATCATGACCTGAGCCAAAAAAAAAAAAGTCAGACACTCAATGGACTGAGCCACCCAGCCACAATTCTTATACTCTTAACCACTATACTAGTTACCAGGGAAACAAAGTTCTAACAATAATATTGAAACTACAGTCACAAATTCAAACTGACCTAGATGCTACATGGTCTCAGAGGGTTGGGGATCTGTACTGTATCTAACCAATAACACAGTTTCTGTACTTTTTATGGCTCCCACAGCGTCTCATTGCCCTGATTTTGCAGATTGGCTTCCATGATCCAGTGTATGATTTCCCCAAATCATGGGTTTTTAAACAGGAAATAAACAGTGAACATAATATTTTTATCCTCTTTAAATAAATCATCTCATTCTTGGGGGGAAGGCTTTGATATTCCAACAAAATATCAAAAGCAGGAGACACACTAGATACTATGGCAGTAAAGCATCATTGCACTCTAAGTCACTGGCAAAAATTTGTCTAGAGAAGAAAAGTACATCATAAATAATTGGTTATTTCAAATATATTGCTATTTCCTCCAAATGATGGAGTGAGATCAGTTTAGCTCAATTTGGGTTTGGGGAATGTTTGCCTTTTCTATATAAAGATTACAAGGCATTTTCCTTGATGAAATTTAAAAATAAATGACAATTGTCTGTACTTCAATTTCTGCAAAAGAAGGAGAAAAACAATCCAGTTTATAAAAATTGACTTTTTGTTAAAAATATGTATTTGAGAACATATGTTAAAAGCAGTGTCAAATGGCTTCCTTACTCTAAATAGTGCTGTTAGTTGAAGACTTAAAGAGAAATACTGCTTGGCTAACAAGGCTTGTGTTTGTGACAATGCAGCCACTAGCTTTAGATTAACTATTTTTTTCCCTAGTAAACTTTAGTGTTGGGAGTCTTTTAAAAAGTATAAAGTGTAATAGCAGTAAAAATAAAACAATTTGAAACATTTCTTTTTGATTAATTTTTCTTGCTCCTCTATGTTCTGTTATTATACTCATGTGACAAATTGATAAATACTGGAAATGTCCACTTATGAATATCTGTACGCAGTTTTGAAAGAACATGTAGCTAGTTTAGACTATAAAAGACTCACATTTTGTTTTTAAGTTCTTCTAGGGATGAGACTTAGATGATGGCTTTCAGGACATACTGCCTCAAAACTTGGCACCTTGGCATATTGGGTAGTTTAAGCTGAAGGAATTTGAGAAGACAGTAGAAGCAGGCAGATCAGTCTGACCTTTCTCCACTCTTCCCTGCAACAGGTCATAAACCCCTCCTCGTAAAGGTCCTCTCCTTATTCCCAGAGGAGTGTCCTTACCCCTGAAGACAAAGGCACACCAAGAAGAGTCCTGACAGACAGTCCTTGGAAAGTTTCTCCCAGTTTATTCCACTTACCTCACACTCCTTGGCACCTCATATTCTCCTATGATGGTCACTATTGATGAAGCCTAGCATAAAAACACTCAGATCTACCTGTTTGTTCAGTTCTTCATTTCTTCACAGAGGTATTCTGATCATAGACATGCATTTAAATAAATGTGAGTTCTTCTCTCTTAAGCTATCTTTGTCAGTTTCATTTTCAGCTCTAAGTACCCTAAGAAGCACTCAGAAAATGTTTTCCTCCTCTACATATATCTGAGAAGAAAGAATGAAAATGAGTATTAAAATGAGTATGAAAATGAGTATTAAATGGCATTTACATATGTCTATCCATTCATGTTCTAGGAGTTCAGCCTTAATCAAATCCTCTAAAATGTTCTAAAAGCCTTTGCAGGGGTACCTAGATGATTCAGTCAGTTAAGTATCTGACTTCAGCTCAGATCATGATCTCGTGGTTCTTGAATTAGAGTCCCACATCGGGCTCTGGGCTGACAGCTCAGAGCCTGGAGCCTGCTTCAGATTGTGTGTCTCCCTCTCTTTCTTCCCCTTCTGTCCCTCTCAAAAAATAAACTTTACAAACCTTTGTAAATTGCCTCACTCTGCTTTGTGAAATACTTTTCTTGTCTACTATGTGAAATCTATATTTTTACTTCTCTTCCTTCAAACTTGTATGGTGCTCCTGCCGCTGCACACATCTAAAGCAATGAGGGGCTACCCATTCCTGCCTGGCATACCACAATTTCTGCTCCTGGCCCTGCCTTTTGTGAGGCTGCTCATGTTCAATATAAGGAGGAGCCAACATTAATTACTGCCCTGAAGACACTGATTTTCTTCCCAGTCACTTCCTGCCATCAGGGTTTCCAGAACCTATTGCAGATGTCATATAATGACATGGTTGATCCTGCCCTCTCAAATCCAAGCATTGGACACCTGAGGTCAAGGGGATGGTACTCTTAAGAGTAATATTTTCAAGAGAAATATTTTCTATAGCTGCCTGAATGGTAAAATCAGTGCTGATCTTCGTGTACTCTTAACACGTTTCTTTTGTCCCTTCCTTAGCTATAGCTACTCTTTCACTTGAAGCTTAAGACAGGATTAGCCCAGTGGTGACTGGGTGGCTCAGTTGGTTAAGTGTCTGTCTCTTGATTTTGGCTTGGATAATGATCTCACAATTTGTTAGGTCTCTATGCTGCTTGGGATTCTTTCTGTTTCTCTTTCTGCCCTCCCTGGCCTTGCTCATGTACACTTGAGCTCTCTTTCTCTCAAAGTAAATAAACATTATTTTTTTAAGACAAGATTCACCCAATACAAATAATTCTGTAAGATATCCTCTTCCCAATATCCACGTGTCTTTAGCAGTTTGTATTTTCTAGCAGCTTTTCACAGTGAGGAGATATACAGGATAAATATAGCATTAACTTTGATACAATAAGAACAGTAGAATTAAATTTAAAAGCCATTGGTAACCATTATGTTTCTAAAGTCCCTGAAAGTCTATTAACATTCTCTATTCCCATCATCAGGAGTACAGCTGTCTCCTTGCTTGCCTTCTGGTCCTGAGATGCATATGTGAAGCATCTCAACAGAAAAGAACTTTAATTGGCCTACATTGAATTGGTGCTACTCACTCATTTTATCCATTTCTTGTACTATAATCTTTGATGAAATTTTAAGTTAGGCTCATCTTATTTGGGTATCTATCTTCCTCACTTAATAAGATTTGGATTTAGGGTAAAAAGAAACCCAAGCTTCTATAGATGTATTTCTCTACTTTTGCAAGTGTCATAGCCCATGGCTATAGAAAAAGAGGGAGATCAAAATAAAAATAACTAAAATTTGTTGGGTGCCTATGTTTCTGAAGCACTGTGATAAATGTTAATATAAATCATCTCATTTAATCACAATATACCTGAGTTGCAGATATTTTGAATGAGACTGTTGGGGTTCAACTTGATTAAGATACTTGTCCAAGATCAAACTGCTGATAAATGGCAAAACTTGACTTTGAGCTTTTCTGTGACTTCTGTAGGGATTTTCTTTTTTTCTTTGCTTTGCTTTTCCTTTTTTGCTCTTCCTTTCTTTTCTTTGTTTCCTCTTTCTTTACTCTTAGTTTGATAATGGGAAAGACTTACAAATCTACTTAGTTTTCAGTTAGAAGAGCACCATTTCTGTTTAATGCCCTATTACTCAAAACAACAAATAATAATAAAAACTGTTTATCTTAATTGAGTATGCCCTAAAAGTCTGTATCAAGTTTGATTTTGATTAAAGAACTATCTTAATAATATATGATAATTATGTTACCAAAAGAAAAAAAAAGAAACGATACTCTTGACATGACTAAAAATATTTATATTTAGAATGCACTTAGGTGAATCAAGTGAATCTGTATCATCGTAGCCATATGCTTTTGCTTTTTTTTTAGTTTATATTATTTATAAGGTCTTTTTAAAAATAAAGCATAAAGCCATGGCAAGCATAAGATCTCATCTTTAATAAATATTCCTTAAGAATAAATAAGCTAATTATTAATATATCTGTAATTTATTTATAGAAGTCTTGTGCAAGGTGGACTAGAGATGACAGATTCCATTTCTAGTGACACAATAGGAAACCGAGATATGGAAGAACCAGAGCTGGTAATGGGTTAGAGTTCTAGCTCTCAGGATATTGATCATCCTTTTCTCACACGGTGTCAGAGATGTTATTCAGCTTTCTTAGAGACAAAGGCCTGGAAGTTCTAGAAGAAATTTCAGAGAGGCCAGTTCATGGCCCAAGAGGAGTTTAGAGGACCTCATACATTGCCTGTCATATCTGAGATTATGAGAATATATTATCTTGAGACAGAGGGAAATGAAAAGTGATAGGAATGCTGTATTTTATCTGATCTAATTTTTCATTACTCTTTTCCACTCACTAGTAAATTTCTATTCAATATCTTTGTTGTTGAAAGAACACACTTTAATTTGCCCAATAAAAAGCCAAATGGCATTAGCAAAAGTTCATTGACTCTGTTCTCAGCTTGAACTGCTTAGACTTTTGAACTTCAAACTCTTTAAGATAACATTCCTCTCTCTTACTTCCTTACTAAATGTATGATCTCAGTGAAAGCTGTTTTAATTCATTTTTTTCCTGATGTCCCTTATAAAGTTCTTGGAAATAATTATTAACTTCACTTTTAGAGATAAAGAAAATAAGGCTCTAAGAATATGGGTAACATATCTAAACTCTCACAATAAGGCATGATATATCTGGAATTTAAACACCAGTCAGCTCCATTTTAAAGCCTATGATCTTAACTGCTACATTGTATTATATAGCAAGGAGTCTAAGAAGCCATTTGTGTGTCTTTCCTCAATGGGTTTTTATTTTTCTAGTTACATAATGATGATAAGTCTTACACATACCTTACTCAAGAATTCTGATCAGGCAGAATACCACAAAGAAAGTAATAATTTAACTCATGTTGTAATTTACATTCAATAAAAAACCCACATTTATTGATTTTCTACTATGTAACAGTTGTTGCATTAAACACCATATGAATCAGCATGAATTTGATATTAAGAATAATGCAGAAAAGAAATATTGTAGAATAGTTTCTGGGCTAACTTCATGTACAAACAGACAATTTTAATTTTTCCAAAACCACCTGAATGTTTCAACCCAATTAAGCACCTATAATCACCAGACATCTAATTAGAAAAGAAGGGGTGGCTTCTATATCAGGCATAGAGAATAAAATATATTTTAAAAGAATACATGATAATGGTCCCAACCTTTCTGTGCTTCATTGCTCATTCCTCATCCTACAGTAGAAGACTATCACACTGAGAACACTGGGGATACCAGATGCTATTCGTATATATATTAGACCAGAAATTTGCTGATCTAGGACTCCATTTCAGTTGTTTGGCTTTTTCTCATTGAGGAGATCACAAGCAACTGAGTTGTGCATCAGAGCTTCTTTGTGATAAAGTAAAGGCACGCATTCAGCAGACTCCTGCCAGACCCACCCAACTTCACCTCTGTCGCTCCTGTCAATTACAAAAGCACTAGCTATTCCCTGCTGTCTCAAGTCTGGCCAGTGCTTATCAGAATATTTATTTTTTAAAAATGCTAAGAAAATGTGTATATTTTATTGATGCCACCACTGTATCTGACTCAAAGAAGCACATTTAGCAATAGTAAAAATTATAATTTTGACCCAGTTATCTATCAAGAGTACAGCATAGTCTCTGTTACACTGTACATTGCGAGTCACATCTACTTCTTCATCTTGAATGGTAGTTCAGTGGAAAATGGGATCTATTTCATAAGATGATGGTGAAGGTTAATGAGTTGATGTGTGTAAAGGTTTCAGACAGTACCTGATGTAAGCACACCAAAACCTTAGCTGCTTTATTTTTACTGCATTGTGTTTTCATTGTGCAGAATCTGTGACAAATGAATAATCCTAGAGAAGAATGTTGTCTGAAAAGACTGACAACAGTTTTTACCATTGCATCCCAATAAGTGCCCTAAAATTATAGGTAGAGCTTTAAGAAAAGATTCTTGGGACTTTAAATTTTAAGATGACAGGATAAAGATGTGTATCTCCTTTTCGTCTATGAACATAGAAGGAGGATGAGAAGTAGACACACTAATTCTTCAAAGAAGGACTCACTATAACCACAGGCCCAATGTATGAGGAGAATTGTTAGAGCAGGCTTAGACTGGATATGCCTGCTGCAGATGCAGACAGCACTAGAAGAACCCAGGGAGATCCTGACCAGGTGCGTCACACTGAGAGATGGAAATAACACCATTGTTAGGCACAATGACATCAAGGGACACAGGTTGCTGAGTCAAGTTCTCTGGACCCTGTTAAATACTATAGATTAAGAAGAAATAAAAGAATTTGTACACATACCATCACTGAAGGGTCTATCCAAAGATGAAGCCATATAGAGAAGAGATGGAATTATGAACAGGTCCACATCTGTAGGAATAAAGAAAAGTCAAGCCATACACACACACACAGCCAGCCAGCCAGCCAGCCAGACAGACAGATAAAGAAAACAAAGCAAAACTAACATGACAGGAGAAAAAGGGCATGAAAAACAAGCTGGCATTGCTCAGAAAAGAAGGTGAAGAAGAAAATAAAATGGCACAGAAATGGAACTTTCTTTAAGATATAAAAAGGGAAAACTACTACACAATTGAATAGTAAGAGGGAAAGACTAAGAAAAAAATTTAAAAATAGCTGAAAATGAATAAGAAGTTAAAAATGTGTAAAATGAGGGATGTGTCCACCACAAAGACTGGAGTTGGAAAAAACAAATATTTTAATGTGTAATTGAGAAAACTCTTCAGAAATAAAGGAAACTTGACTCTAAGTTTGAAGGAAGTAGTACACAAGGTCTTCAGAGTCAATGATACGTATAAGTTTCAAGATAGTTCCTGGTAAACTGTCATGATTTTGAATATGTATGTGTAATGGACACAGAGAGGGAAATACAAATTTTTGCACATGCAGGAAGAAATTAAAAATAGGCCATGTCAACATCTATACACACACACACACACACACACACACACACACACACACTTCATGCTAGAATATGGAGAGCTAAAAATCTAAGTCAAACTAATAGAGTGAATAAAGAAAAATTTCAAGTAGAGACTCCCCAAAAAGTCCCAGTATCACTAAAACAAAATTTCCTTGCTTTCTAGTCTTCTAGAAAACTTGAGTTGCTCCTATAGTCTGAAGCATCTTCAGTATCAAAGTTATTTATGAACTTGACTTCCTCCTCCACACTTGAGCTCTCTTCTCAGGCTACCTTGTTCATGCGGATCCTTCTTCCTTGCACTCAGATTGAGCTCAAAGTCTGTCTGCTGAGTTGATTTATTTTGTGACTGCAGAAATCCGAGGCTACACAAAAAATTGCTGATAATTCAGGAAAACTGCCAAAACTTGGGCTTTTAGGAAAAACAAGACATAAAAAAAATCAATATTGAATTATATAAAAATGAAATATAATGTTTCTAGCCAGGGTTTATTTTGTCCACCACCCAAGGCTTACAGCCCCATAGTAATCATTTTGACATTATCTTCTCAAATTCTATGACTTGCCTCTCTAATTGCATTTTATGAGAAATTAAACTTTGGGTTAAACAAAAAAGTTTAAAAAGAAGTTATTCAGATCATGATTTTATGTTCTAAAAGGTATTCCTTTGTGTGTGAGCCTACAGGGTGTGGAATAATGAAGTAGCCCAGTAAGGCAGGGTTTATTCCAGTTACTGGTTCAGGCATAGATGGGACTGAGATGGTGTTCCAAGGAGTCAGGCATTTCTTTTTTTTTAATACAGTTTCTAACCAGCCTCTGGGCTAGTTTTTACCTGAGCTGAATGTCTAGTGCTGGTATCTATAAAGTCATGACATTCATGTAACTTCCCACAAAATAAGATTCTCATAAAGACTGTCTGAACCTTGAATTTCTGTGCATGGTAAATGGCAGTATGAAGAAGAGAAACTTACCTTAGATTCCTTCATCTGCTCTCCAGATTGTGACTGAGAATTTTCAAAGGCTAACTATAAAGAGAGAACGGGTTTCAAACCTTATTGCGTTCTCCATCCAGTAGGATTAGGGTTTTATTATACATTATATAAACAGGCAATGGGAGGAGACAGAGGAGGAAGGGGAAGGGAAACAAGGATGGTGGGAAGTAAAGAAGAAAAGAAGGAAGAAAAAAGAAGCTCAGGATCCTAATTGAACAGGTAATTTTAACATGATCTTGCAAAGAGAATTAAATAAAAGATGCTTGACACATCCAATCACATTGGCATCTGCCTAGGGCTGACTTGTGTGAATCAATTGCACAAGGCATAGTTCTTGCAATAACATCTTCCTTAATATTTATTAAGTAGCTCCTAAGGTACATGACACATGAACAGATATGATTAGCTTCCTGTTCTCTAACCTTCTCTCTAGAATATCAAGCTAGTACAACCTTCACAATATCTGCCTGAGGGGAAAAATGAAGCTGCTTTAACAACCTGAACAAACATTATTTCAAGAACTAATTTTCCACTTACCTGGCTCTTACCTTCCATATTTTCAATATCCTGAGATTTCTCATAGTAATTTAACATTGCAAGTCACCAAGTACAAACCGGCACAGTCTAGAGTGTTCTTTGAGTCCATTTCATGTGTTTAATATGCTGTGTTTAAAAATTCTTTATGATATCAATTACTTAAACTAGGCAAATTAGCTATTTTTGCCCCAAATCACAGAAATTATGAATTTTAAGTAAATTTTTCTAGGTATTCTAGTTTGTTTGGGCTTTAAACTTTCTGATATAGATACCAATGATAATAAGGACACCTCTCTCAAAATTATGTTGCATGATACACGACAGCTTTGTTATTTTTGCTGTTTTTCAACAGCTTCCCTCCTACAAATTGAAAGATAAAGAGGTAAAGAAGTGTATAGGGGCGCCTGGGTGGCTTAGTCGGTTAAGCATCCGACTTAAGCTCAGGTCATGATCTCGCGGTTAATGGGTTCAAGCCCCGCGTCGGGCTCTGTGCTGACTGTCAGCTCAGAGCCTGGAGCCCGTTTCAGTCTGCGACTCCCTCTCTCTCTGACCCTCCCCTGCTCACGCTGTCTCTCTCTCTCTCTCCTAGAAATAAATAAAACATTTAAAAAACATTTAAAAAAAAAGTGTATTTAACAACTTTCTGAGTGCCAGGTCTTGTGCCAAACATGCTGCATTCATTACTGTATTTATACTCAGAACAAACCTAGGGGGTAGGTGTTCATATACTCTTATTTTATTTTTAACAATACCGTGACAATTTTTTCTACACTATACCTTTCATCCCTATGACTTATTCATCCCATAACCAGAAGCTTGTACCTCCCACTCTCTTTCACCCATTTGTCCATCTTCTCTCTCCTCCCCTTCTCCTTGGCAACCATCAGCTTGTTCTCTCTGCTTCTTTTTTTTTTTAAGTTTATTTTATTTATTTTGAGAGGGACAGAAGCAGTTTGAGAGCAGAGAGAAAAGGAGAGAGAAAATTCCAAGCAGCCTCCACTACCTGCGCAGAGCCCAATGTGGACTTTGAACTCATGAAACCACAGGATTGTGACCTGAGCCGAAACCAAGAGTCAGACACTCAACCAACCGAGCCACCAGGTGCCCCTGTTCTCTATACTTCTGACCTGTTCCTGTTTTCTATTTATTGGTTGCTCTTTCTCTCTCTCTCTCTTTCTTTCTTTCTTTCTTTCTTTCTCTCTCTCTCTCTTTCTTTCTTTCTTTCTTTCTTTCTTTCTTTCTTTCTTTCTTTCTTTCTCTCTTTCCTTCCTTCCTTCCTTCCTTCCTTCCTTCCTTCCTTCCTTCCTTCCTTCCTTCCCTTCCTTTCCTTTCTTCCTTTCTTTCCTTTCTTTCTTTCCTGATTGCACATGTAGCTGAAATCATTGTATTTGTCTTTCTCTGTCTGACTTATTTCACTTAGCATAATACCTTCTAGGTCTTGGCACAAATGGCAGTATTTCATGCTTTTATGGCAGAATAATATTCCATTGCATATATATATACCACGTCTTTATCAATTCATCTATCGATGGACACTCTTACTGTAAATGAAGTAGCTGATGCTTGCAAATTGTAAAGTTGCCTACTAAGTGTCAGGGCTAGGATTAGAACCAAGTCATCAGACTCCAGCATTCATGATCTGAACTAATTCAATACACTTGCCCATTTTAATTTGTAGAAACTGCTACATTAGGTTCATACATACTCTAGATTTGTGCATTGTTTCAGATGACAGTTTTCTATGGTTTAATTGCTGGGTCCTATTGACCATATAGGTAGGTCATATTTTCAAAACATGTTGCTAAATATATTTTAAAAAATACTGTAAGTAACTATAGAAACATTTTTAATTCTTATGATACATTTGATTTCAACCTAATTGACAAACACATTGTAAAAGAAATATACACAAGTCTATGAGCCTCTAAAAATGATACACTCTGAGTCTGGAGGATACGTGATATACTACAACAACGACTTGGTAAAGAAGTCTTACTGGAAATTGAAATGTGGTTATTTTTCTAAATGATTAGTTATTTTTATAAATCTGAATTATGCAGATAGATATCGATGCCAGGCAGAAATAGGCCAACACCATACAAAAAAATGAAACTATCTTTTCTATCAATAATACTTTACCAATTTCATACAGAGCTCCCAGTATATAGCAATAAAAAGTTTTGAGAATTCCTTGTATCGTTTTACAACCCAGGGCACTCTAAAATATAGGGCTATAACATTTTATAACCTTTCTTATTGTAACACCATGTTATTTCTCTCATAATATTGTTGGTAGCAAAATTTGAAAGAGAAAATTTTACAGGCACTTTCAATGCAATTGTAGATTAACACTTTCATTATTAAGTTCCTCACTGTTTACTTATTTGTAGGTTTCATTAATTGAAGAGTTTAGTGATTTGCCATCTAGTTTGCCATTATCAATACTAATGCTGCAATTTTTCACAAAATCTCTAAAACAAAAACCCCAAATAAGAGTATCTTGTGGTGTAAGGAAATGGGGGGTTGGATTTGGGATTACTGACAGACGCTTAACATGTAAATTACATGAATGGGTCAACATATATTGAGCTTTGCCCTGAGAATCATGAATTATTTATGTGGACTCATTCCCCTATACTTGCAAGCTTCTCTGTCTTAAAAAAATTTTTCCTAAGAAAAAGGATCATTCTTATGTAGTTTATCAAATTGTTTTCATAATCATGAGTATTATTTATAAATAACACTTGTCAAAGTACTTCATCTATTCATGTAAGACATATTTACTGTACTATCCAATGTGCCATGCACTGTGCTAGATACCTTACATATAAGGATAAGCAGAGTCAAACCATGCCTGCCTCATTATACTGAGAACCTACGGACATATCCAGATGAGTAAATAGGAAACAATAACATAAAGCAATGGGCACTACTGGTGGCAAATACCATGAGAGGACATGTAAGGGTGAAGTGCTTCAATATTTGCCATGTGTGCTTGGGTGTGTATGAGAGTGATATTCAAGGAGGGCTACTCCTATAAGCTGAGCTATTAAGAATCCACCTGTTCAGGCAGACAAATGCTGGAAGGGAGGAAAAGGAGAAGAATACTTGGCTCAGAGCATGATTCACACAGAGGCTGAGCATTATGAGACTGAAGATATTCAGAACAGTATGAGTGATTGGATTAAGTAGTGCAGAGTGTAGGATGAGGAGTGGTTGACAGCTGCCGAGAAGGGTTAGATGTGAAAGAGCCATGCAAAGAAGGGTTCTGTAACCCTTGCTAAGTAAGGTGAACAATGGGGTAATAGAGATCCATCAGTGTAAATACATGCAAGATACAATGGTGATATTTGTGTTTTAGAAAAATTGCCTTGACAGGAAATGATGACAGTAAAGAGGAAGCACAGAAGTGAGAACCAGTTGCAGCAGTTGAGTTCCAAGCAAAGTGATTTGAACTAAGGTTATGGCAATAGGTTGGAAGATTACTTCCCCCTATAGTACACACATGTGCACATATCCCAAGTTTATTGTCAACTATATATTTGTATTATTGTTTATCCTCTATTAAATCATGAGGTCCCAGGGGCCATGAGCTCTGCTTTCTGCCAGCCTTGTAAAGTCTTGTTAGCTCAAGTACTTGAAGATAGAGAACAAAGAAACAAATAAATAAATACAATGAAGATAGAGTCACATTTGTTTTTCTATATATGTTGTTCTGCTAGTTGTAGAATTCTCCTGAGATGTCTATCAATAACAACTACTTAAACTACTTGGGATTAAAGATATGACACCATGTATTTTAAAAAAATCACTCCATGGGTATTCAGAAACAGAGCTCTTTGTTTAAGAAAGCTACTTTAGAGTATCTGGTACAAAGTTATCGTGAATATAGTGCTAATAAACTTGACTGAGTTCGAAGAGAGTTGTTTTTTTTTTTTTTTTAAATTGAGTATTGTAAGGAAAGAAAAGAAAGATGAAAAAATAGAATACCTCCTTGGTCATTCATCATATTGGTTATTAAAAATCATCTAAGGCCATGTCTCCCTTCAAACTTTTGTTATATACGTAATCTTCTTCATTCTCTTTTATGACAATGTTTCAGTTACCAATCCACAACCAAAAACAATGTAATAATGCTTTGTAACATGAATTGATTTTCCTCTGGGAACTCAACTTAGTTTCAAATGTGTAATAATTTTCCCACTTCAGAAGGCAAGCTATTAACTAAATTATCAGAACCTTGAGAGCTGACAAAATTGGAGATCACCATGAATCAAGTGTGTTTCCAATCTAGGCTTGTAGGGAAACTGATTTGTCGCTCTAATTTTCTGAGTTTTATCTAGAACTTCATAAGAGTAGACAAAAAACACAATAAATCAGAAGAATCCAACACAACTAAAATGGTAGTAAGGAGTAATTTTTAATACATATCGTAGTTTTCTGTTTAATTAAATTATCATAAGTAAAAATAGTTAATAAAACTCAAAATGGAGAAATAGCAGTAATTCCTTGGGAAGTTATTTTACTTTCTTTTGATGATGACAACAGGTTCATTACATATTGGAAGCCAAGTAGACCCTGTCAGTAGATAAACTGGTGTCTCATAGTGAACAATTGGTTTTGAAATATTGTTTGATGTGTATTAATCCTTTTACTTTACTTGAATATTTCTATGTGACATAGCATAAGGTTTGTCATTGGGCCGTCATTTTTTGGTATACCTCCATGTTATTTCTAGTCTCTACAATTTGCTTAGACATTACTACCTTTGAAGATAGATTTCCAGACAACAGATTCTTTGAAATCATCCCAATTCCACTTTGTTTCTGTCCTAGTGCCCCAGACATGCCCTGCTAAATTCTCCTATTCTCTGAAGGTGGGAATGCCAGAACACTTCACTTACTCCTGACAGTGAAGGACTCTAAAGGGAATGCAGCTCTAAAAGCATTGGCATGAAGTCAGAGATACCCATGACATCAGATGATGGAGGAAGACAAGAAGGAAGTTCTAGCCCATACAATTGTCTCTAATACTTTAGTCTTTGAATTTTGTGTGCTTTTCTTCCTCCTTCATATGTTTCAAAGACTAAACTATTTAATGCAAGCAGTTAGTATATCACTTGATCATACTAGCATTTTATATACATTAGTTGGTAACTTCACAGCACAGCTCAAGGAGGGATTAGTTATGTACAATGAGAAAAATAACAGAAAATGCTAGGAACCACACTGAATCATTTTGAGCACATGTCCAACTCAAGCAGTGTACAGGTCTAGACTTGTACGTGGAGGCAGTCTACGACTGTACATGTACCAGGTACACTGAACCATGAATCACCAGTGACTATTATAAGATATGTAGCTACATAAAAACACATCCTATTCTGTTTTTCCTCAAGGGATGCTGTGAAATTTCTTTCTTATATAAAGCAAAGACAGGGTGTTAGATTATTTAGAACTAGCAAGATGGATTGGAGATTCTCCTCACATGTCAATGCATTACCATGTATCTAAGACAAAGAAACTCAACAACAAAATGGATAACTTACCTCAAAGAGACTCATGCTTTCAGTTTGTAAACCTTTCACAGGCATTATTAGAGACAGCTTCCTATGGTTAAATTTTTTTAATCTACAATTGAGTACAAAACTATGAAAATAAACATCCCAAACCTTGAAATATTGAGCCTAATACCAAATGGATAGTACTTTACATTAGTTGTTGAAAAGGAAATGACATGCATCATTTCCTGTATACAGATAGTTTCAATAGAAATATAGTTTCAAAACTTGAGCTCTTTATATTGAACCAAATCAACAACCATAACCTCATCAAGTGTATTAGACCAGAACTCCTTAAAAAAGACACAATATAAGTGATATTAAATATCCAATTTGTATTTAGATGAAACAATACATAAAATATTTACTCAAAAAGTCCATGTATAACTGTGAAAAACTCTCAAGTGGTAAACAGAGGCACTTTTTCCATGAATAAGAAAATATAGCTGGGAAGAAAGGAAAAGCTAGAAAGAAGATAAAAATATTTAATTAATTATACAATGATGGAGTTATGATTCAGAATTATACTTTTTTAAAATTTTCATTTAGGGTTTTGATTTAATTTTTATCACCAGTTATGAGGAAGTAAATTACTATAAAGTATTTGTCATGCTATGCCACCATCTAGATAGATCATGCAAGGATGTCAGAATTTACCTGATAACACAGGACCAGAGAACAATGGATGGTTAGAAAGAAGGAGAGTTTTAAAGGTGACGCAACATGAAATGAGTGATGGGGGGAGGTGGGAGAAGATGGAGACTGTATCATGTAGTAGGTGACCCAGAGTAGCCATTCAGTAGATGAAATATAGTGAGGAAGGGAGGATGAAAATCTTACAGAAGGGAAGGAAATATGTGATACTTCATTTAAATCTTGGAGTGGAAAGAATGCAATATTCTGGCAATTTCTCCTCATTCTCCTAACTTTTTTTAAGGCAAAGATTTTCTTCCAAACATCCCCAAATATGCACATTCTTTCCCTCTGCATCCCTGGCATCTAATACTATCTTAATCTTTTGTTTACTCTTTTTCTTCTTCAAGTCTCTGTGCTTTTCCAGTGTTGGTCCAGGTAGGCTTAGTATTTTGGAATGAGTCAAAGTCTGTGTTGCTATTATAGTGGTGAAAAATATGTGTCAACCCCTTTCTCTAGAAGTCTTAAGCTAGTTGTGGACATTGGCCGCCTCAGTAAAATTCTCTGTCCCTAAACAATAACATAAAGGCTCTTATCCAATTAGTTGCAGAGAACAAAATTGTCCTACAAAGACAATGAGCAGGCTAAAACTTAGACTACACCAGAAGAGGAAAAATATCTTTTGAAAAGGAAGGGAAGTTTTTCATCTGTCTAATAAATCAAAAAGGCATAAAACATAGTGTATTTATTTTGCAAGCAGAGGTCAAAAGCCCACTATTTTTCAAGGGAAAACATATCCTTTCATTTCAATTAACCTTATAAAGCAGTCAATAAATATTTTTCAAAAATATTTCTGGCAGCTGTAAAGCCAGGCATTTTTTAAAGGAAGCTTTTTATTAAAATAAACAGAGACCTGTGTTGAGGTTAGTGCTGCTGCAAGTTTCCAAGTCAAGAATCTGAAAGATGAGGTTCTTGAAAAAGTACCTGGAAGGCTGACTTGAAAACCCTGCAACAAGACATTGCACAAGTGTCCAGGAAAGCTCCACCTCTGTGTTTTTCTCCTTTACTACTCACAAAGAATATTTCACTTCAGATACTCTGATCACTCAATATCTTAGGGGTTTTCCCCACACTAAGAAATTCTCTGTGACACTAGCTCCGACACTGTCTACCTGAAGTTAATACCAGATCCCACAGGTTAAGGACTCAGTTCTGTCATACTGCTCCAACTTCAGATACTGATCGCAAGTCCCAGATTGTCCCCTGTACTTTCAACAAACTGGATGGCTGTATATTAGGGTTCCCAAAGTCCTTTTCCTGGTTTAAATTTACTAAAATTTACTAAAATTCAGGAAAATTCTTGCTTATGTTTATTGGTTTATCAGAGGGTATAAAAAGAGATACAAATGAACAGCCATATGAAGAGATACATGGGTCAAAGTATGTGGGAAGTAGCTTCCATGTCCTCTCTGTGAGCACTATCACATGTTTACCACCCAGAAGCTCTCTGAATCCTGTACTTTTGGGAATTTAATGGAGTCTTCATCATGTGGACATGATCTATCATTAACTCAATTTCTAGTATCTCTCTCTTTCCTGGACCAGGTGAGTTGGGGTGGAAGGTTTCAGGTTCTTATCACAGCTTGGCCTTTCTGGAGACTCACCCCTGTTATGAAACTGTGCGGGAGCCCAACAAGAGTTATATCATTAATCGCAAAGACACTCTTGTCACCTGGGAAATTCCAAGAAATTAGGAGCTCTGTGTCAGGAGCCAGAGTCAAAAACCAAATGTTAGAACCAAAGATGCTCCTACCATTCCTATCACTTAGTAAATTACAAGGATTTTAGGATCTCTGTGCCAGAAACTGGGAGCAGTTTTATCTGTCTGTCTGTCTATCCATCTGTCTGTCTATCTACCTACTTACCTACCTACCTACCTACCTACCTACCTACCTACCTGGATACTCCTATATGATTCATATATATGTATTACTTCACAAGAAATGTCTAGAAAATTTCAAAGAGCAAGGCCACTCTCCTGAAGCAATGACTAAGTTCTCTTTTTTTCCCTTTTGAGATACTCAAGGTAAAATTTTTATGTTTTATAGCATTCTGTGAATAATGTATGTCTAGCCTTTAACTTATCTCCAGGCAAAATTGTTATAGAATATTGTGATTCTACAACTAACAATGTGGAAAACTGACACAATATTAATTTGGAGCTAATCTAATTGAAGATGTTATTATCACAATACTCCTACAGGGAAGGGTTTTCTGTAACAAGATGTTATGATGCCAACGTTATCATTATTTGAAAATGTTTCAAATTTCTTTGGTACAGTAAAAAAAAATAAATTGACAAACTTGGTACATAAACAGGAAAGAAATGAAAATCTCAAAAATTAAATTTTTTATATTTTAAAAAGAGCACCACAAAAATCAGAAATAGTATTGTCACCTTATTCTTAATAAAAATTCTAAACTCTTGAAGAAAGCATGTGACGTTCTTTTGCACAAGTGAACACACTTATTCTAATCTTCAGTGAATGTATGTTTCAGCACCATGTATGTGACCCCTATGTCTAGAATATTTAAAACACGATTTCATAATTAAGATACCATCATAGAAGAATTATTTGAATAAGTTTTGATTCCTGCAATAAATTCAGAAAAAAGAAAGATCGAGACTAATTGATCTGCACTAATGCCACCATTATGTACTGAAAATGTAAACAAAGTTTAGTATTAAAGATTTAAGATTTAAAACATATTATTGAAATTACATTATAAGAATTTATTTAAGGGAAAAAAACTGTAATTAACCCAGGTCCTTAAACAAATATTGGCTGTTTCATAATTAAAATAAGTTATTATCATTTCTATAGATAAGGCTAGTGAAGGTTATTTCCTGAATTCATTTAAAAATATATTGAAATAAAAGGTTCAGTAGAGATTGCAGATGGGAGATGTTGAAAGCCAGACTGCTGGTCTGTTTGAAACTAATTTGTGTTGCTGTAAATACTATATATATATACCGTATTTTGCTGATGGATACGTATATATGTCACATATATATAACATGAGTTTTTGAATAGTAGAATATTTTCCCTTAAAATCATATAATTTCCCCATAATACCTTAGGTTTAATGGAGTATGGTAACTTACCCTTTTTTACTGACTCTAGTTGAGACAGAAAGAAAGAGGCAGAATGACAGTAACAGAACAAACTGAGGGTAGATGGGGTGGAGAGGAGGGGGAGGGGGTGATGGGCATGGAGGAGGGCTCTTGTGGGGATGAGCACTGGGTGTTATATGGAAACCAACTTGACAATAAAGTATTATAAAAAAAAAAAGAAAGAAAAGACAGATGGGACAGAAAGGGATAAAGGAAAGGAGAGAGAGAGGGAGTAAAGGAGAAAGAGCTTCTCTGAATTTGCCAAGGTCTATTACTTCTGGTACCCAGATGTTCAGTGGTTTGCATTGTCCAAGTTTCTGACTGGGTTGGGGGTGGGGAGGGCAGAGAACAGGATGTTGTGATGACATATCATCTAGGTAGAATATAAGTCCCTACTTGGGATACTTACAACAAATTAATCTCTCACTGCAGCAGAGAATAGTGCTGTTAAAGAGGAATAATTCAGAAAGGGTTTACAAGGAGTCTTCTCCAAATAGAACAAAGACTGCCATGAACATGATAGGTTTCATTATCAGTGATGAATGATAGGTTTCATTATCAGTGATGAAATACATGATGCATTAAGGAAGCAAATATGCAATTAGATGAAAACATCACAACTACATTCCACCCAAGCTTCCATGCAATTGACAACGGGCAATGCAACAGACATGGCCTGGGATTTCTTAGGCACTGATCTGACATGAAATGCTACATAATGCATCCATGTATTCACCCTTTTATTCATTTAATAAAGACTTCTACAAGAATAACCTATGCCAGGCACACAGATACAGGACATAGGTATTCAAATATAAAAATGATGGCGTGTATCCTGCCCTTAGGGATATGAGCTCACAGACTAGTGGGGGATAGGGGAAGACCAGCTCTATATATGAATGGCTATAATACAATGAACCGCATAGTAAGTATATGGCAGAATTACAGATCAAGTGCTGTGTGGCTTCACCTGAGAAAAAGATCAATTATAGCTGGGAGATAGGAGGCCTCTGATAGAAGGTACTTCTGTGCTTTGAAGAGTGAGTCCTTAGCATTCCTCGGGCAGGGTGTTCCACATCAATACGAGGTAATTGGCACAGGAATCTACAGAATGAGTGTGCATCCAAATACAGTTTGAAAGGTAGAATGAGCTCGGGTATGTCTGTTGACTCAGCAATTCTGTTTCAATAACTAGCCTGAGAAACACTAATCCACATGCACAAGATGGCAGGTGTAAGGATGTAGCAGATTTTTAAGAAATGATGTTAAATGAGAAATATACGTAGAGCTCAGATAAAATAGTATATCATTAGCACAAAGTAAAAAATAGTTACATGTACAAATGATACTTAATATAGATGCTTACATATGATCATGCACACATGTATGTTTCTGGAAACAAATCAAATGAATAGCTTTGGTTTCCTCTGGGCATTAGAATAGAGGTAGTAGATAGAGGTTGTAGCATGTTATTTATTTATTTTTTTTTTTTGAGAGAGAGAAATAGAGACAGCATGAGCAGGGGAGGATCAGAGAGAGAGGGAGGCACAGAATCTGAAACGGGCTCCAGGCTCTGAGCTAGCTGTCAGCACAGAGCCCGATGCGGGGCTCGAACCCATGAACCGTGAGATCATGACCTGAGCCAAAGTCGGACGCTCAACTGACTGAGCCACCCAGTCGCCCCAGTAGCATGTTATTTTTAATGAGGAAAATGGAATTGTGCAATTCTTGTGTAATCAAAACTACTTAAAAGTACTAGATATTAAAGAATGCATTTAGATAAAGTGGAGGCACTCACATTTTTTCCAGTCCTCTGACTGTGGTTTGACATTTGTTTGTTTTGTTTTGTTTTACTGATTGCCCATTTAACTTTGAATAAATACCTTTACTTCCTCTTTAGTATTTTTCCTAGTAATAACAAAAGTTTCTTATAAGAATGTTATACAAAGTACATCACACACATCAAAAGATGAGTAGTACCTAGAGAATAAAATAGTGGTTGATTATTGTTAATTTTTCCCTTCCTTTTTTTAGGAACAAAATCCCTTTAGAATGTGGTGGCTAAATTTTTCTGTGTCACTTTACAATGTATTAAAAGGATTTCCAATAATAGCGAAAACTGTTGGGAGAGGAGAGAGGTGAACAGAAATGTAATTACCATACTGGATTCTGGCCAAGATACCAGAATCATTTCTCTGTCACAGAGTGCTAAGAATCCATTCAGGTGTGTGAGGTCAGAACCTCCGTTTTTGCATCTCATTGGGGATCATGACCTCTGTCATCATAGGAGGACTTAACAATGTGTTCTGAGGCTGGCTGTTGGGGTCTCAGCAGAATGGGAGGTGCCACTTACTTCATTCCCCACCTCTTTCCACTGTCTTAACAATTCCCCTTTCCCCCTGAAGGATAACCTGTAAAGCAGAGACTGCTAAAGTCTGCATCCACGGGAAGGGCAGCCTGATGCTGCTGAACAAGAGATTTTAAGTGCCAGTTGTGAAGGAAGCAGCAAGGAAATGGGAAGCTGTGAAGGTCATAGCAGCAGAGGGACAGAGATACAGGAGAGAATCACTCTGCAAAGGCGATGGGATTTGTTTCAAAGGGCATATCTGATTGCTCCATTACTTTCACTAATATTTAGAGAATTTCAGCACTTCTATTTGAGATGGGAAAAAATTGGCTTAGCCTTGAATTTTTGTTTCAACGTGTAAAATATTTAGAGCCCCCTTCTATATTCTTCTAAATAATGTAATTTGCTCTTATTAGATATGTTTGCTTTACTTCAACCTTTGGTCCCTAAACTTCATTTTGTCTTTTGAATTATTAAATTTCACAGGGGGAAAAAAAACTGCTATCTTATACACTTGTCTGACTATAGCACTTTCCTATACTTGAAATACTCCTCACTAGTCAAAAAGCATCCTGGAAAGGCATGTTTGTACAGCCAGAAACCTTAGCTTTCTGATTTCCTAGAGTTATACATAAAGATATTAGTACTAACACAAGTCTTTATGGTGCCCAGCGGGCTAGCATTGTCCAAACCCTACCAGACCCCAGGAAGGATACCTTATTTGGTTCTTCACGCTGGCCCGTTGCTTCTCTGTGTGCTATTATAAAAAAGCTGACTGCCAGAACAGGGAGCCTTTTGTGGCATAAACACCAGAGGAATATTTAGACCAGAGCATTTGCTGATCCATATGTTTTTACTATGGTTGTTATTTTCATTTTCACAAAAGTAGAGATCTGCTCTGTAAAGTATGATCTTGAAATTATTTCCGCCTCATTCACAGGTTTAGTTGTGAACATAACACAGAAGTACTGAAAAAAAAATCCTTTGATTAATTTGATTTGTTATATGTGAGCTTGCATTTATATTACCTGCTAATTAGAGCTTAGGGGGCATTGTAACGTGTATAACTGTTTATCTGGCTTTTAGTTTTACAGGGTGAGTGTGGGAGATCAGGGGGTAGAGCCAATACTTTCAGCTGGCTGTACGGTGAAAAAAGCACAATACTAGAGAGACAAAGGATTTCAATTATAGGGCTCTGATGACAGAAGGAAGAGCCACAAAGGAAAGGAAAGTGAAATCAGCCCACAGAGGAAGAAGAAAATAATGAGGCTGAAACTGCTGTGGGACAATGAAGAAAATTAAGCCTCCCCCCAGGTATTGCTTATATGTTGGAATACGTATTTATTTATTTATTTTATTTTTATTTTTTTAAATGTTTTTTATTTATTTCTAGGAGAGAGACAGCATAAGCAGGGGAGGGTCAGAGAGAGAGGGAGTCACAGACTGAAACAGGCTCCAGGCTCTGAGCTGGCAGTCAGCACAGAGCCCGACGCGGGGCTCGAACCCACGAACCGCGAGATCATGACCTAAGCGAAAGTCGGACGCTTAACCAACTAAGCCAGCCAGGCGCCCCTTTATTTTTTTTTTAATGTTTTATTTCTAGGATAGAGAGAGAGAGAGACAGCGTGAGCAGGGAGGGTCAGAGAGAGAGAGAGTCACAGACTGAAACAGGCTCCAGGCTCTGAGCTGGCAGTCAGCACAGAGCCCAACGCGGGGCCCGAACCCACGAACTGCGAGATCATGACCCAAGCGAAAGTCGGACGCTTAACCAACTAAGCCACCCAGGCGCCCCTGGAATACGTATTTAAATAATTGAAATTCCACATTTCACTTAAGTAGGAAAAAGGTAAAACATACACCTCTCTCCACAGCCCTAATGAAAAACCATAATTAAAGGGACACCAAATATCTATATTCCATATATGTATATAAACACTCCTATTGAGATGGAGGTTAAACTAGAGCAATAGCAATCTAGCAGGGCTTTTGTCGTGGATACCTGGAATGTGGAAACATAGTGTTTTGATTCATGGAAAATACTCAAAAATTATCTGCTCTGCCTCTCACTAGCCTGATACTGAAGACTAGATCAAATAATTTTTGAGGTTCCACATCTCTGTAATTTTGAAATGAATACTTATAACCAGTCATTATTACTCCATAGGTTCCACTAATAAGTTATTGGACAATAGGAGTATCACCAGGATTTTTCTTGGCACCCTCTACCCACAAAGCAAAATCAGTGCATTTTATAATTAAGGGATATATCTTGTTAGTTAAAAATCACAAAATGATCATAGGTCATTGCTTCATGTAAGCTGCAAAAAAGCATGTTTGCTATTCTGTCTTCTAACAAGATATGACATGTTAATCTCTAATTGGAAACATCTCTGGTTACACAGCTATGAAGGACACCATAAATCTCTGTCTACATTTGGAAAATAGTTAAATATTTCCTGATGTAGTATGTGTACTAAAATGTTAGTTCACATTATTCTGATTAGAATAAGAGGTCTTGGGGGCGCCTGGGTGGCTTAGTCGGTTAAGCGTCCGACTTTCGCTTAGGTCATGATCTCGCGGTTCGTGGGTTCGAGCCCCCGCGTCGGGCTCTGTGCTGACTGCCAGCTCAGAACCTGGAGCCTGTTTCAGAGTCTGTGACTCCCTCTCTCTCTGACCCTCCCCTGCTCTCTCTCTCTCTCTCTCTCTCCTAGAAATAAATAAAACATTAAAAAAAATAAAAGAATAAGAAGTCTTGATTTGTAGGACATGTCTTTGGGTTAGCAAAAATAGAGACACATTAAAGCCTAATTTGATAAAAGAATCCTGAAAGCATTGTTTATATATATTAGTTTTTGCAAATAGTGAAAGTAAACTGAGTTTAACTTCCAGGTTAGAAATTGTCCATAATGAGATTGAATTGGTTACACTTGATAGTGATATCTTTTTGCAACTAAATTAAAATTATATTGTTATAAGATATACCTTAAGGAGTTTTAAGGTGCTTATTTGCTATTATCTCTGAATTCTAAAATAAGTAGTGAAAATATTGGTATTCCAGGGCCACCTGGGTGGCTCAGTCGGTAAAGCGTTCAATTTCGGCTCAGGTCATGATCTCACGGTTCATGGGTTTGAGCCCCATGTCGGGCTCTGTGCTGACAGCTAGCTCAGAGCCTGGAACTTGTTTCAGGTTCTGTGTCTCCCTCTCTCTCTGATCTTCCCCTGCTCACTCTGTCTTTCTCTCTCAGAAATAAATTTTTAAAAAAGAAACATAAAAAAGAAAATATTGGTATTCCAGTATGAGCTAGACATGATTGTATTCTCATTAATTGTGAAGACCATGGAGAATAACTTTATAGCTTTTTCATTAAAATAATCATATTATTGGAATTGTTTATTGGGTCAATTTATTGATGGGCATTTCAAGATGATCGAAGAACAGCCGAATAACATGTGAAAGGGGAATAGAAACTCTTTCTACTGTTATGTTCTTTAGTTTGGCTTCCAGTTGCCAAGCTTTTTCCATGGATTCGTTTATGCTTTGGTCAGTGTCTGTTGACATGTTGGTCATTGTTAGTAATCATCAAAACTAATTATTCAAACTAATGGGGGAATGTTTGTACTCACCCTTAAATACTAGGCTCATTAGACACAGTTAAAGTTTGAAGTAATGTACTCAAAATATAACAAAATGTCTTATGATTATGGCTATGACACTGTAACTTATAACACACTAGCCCTCTCACCACAAACCATAAAACAGGGCAAAATATATTAAGGAACACTTTTCAGACATCAGAGGAGAGACAGTGCAGTAATGTGCTTCTTGACAGAAGAGAAACACCTAAGGTGACCCCTACAGTTATTCCAGATTTCTGCCTTTTGGTACTTTCCAAACAATAGAAGGAAATGGCATCTGAGCAAAGCATGGCAATCTTGCTGAGGTGAGGAAGGAGAAATCTGTGTTCAGCTTACTACAGTGGCTAGTGATTGAAGTATAGAATTTTGGAAAGGAAGAATCTAGTTAAGGCTTTCAACAAACCCTAAGCTACACATATACAAGATGAAATGGCACAAGGTCTAGTTACTGGGAAGCTGAACATTAAACACATGCTCCATGGGCCAAAAAATACAAGGAGCTGTGGGAATTCCAGCCTGACAGAGTAGAGAGACAATGTTGAATTTATGAGGTTTTCAACTGAGATTCTAAAAAGGTCATACCTCAAAAGGAAAACTATCTGAGCCATTTAGTAAAGCCTAATCTAGACATAATCTAACAAAGCTTAAAATCAACTCTAATTAGTACCACATTAATCTGTCAGTAAATTAATTGCCTCCTAGAATAAAACGTGTTACTCTTTAAAGGAAGAGAACAAAATCCAGACTTTTAACATTGTAGCATTCAAAATATTTTTTAAGTTAAAAAGTGCTAGATATAAAAAAGAAATAGAAAGTTATTTATAATTAGAAAAAACAATTTTTAGAACAATGAGTAAACTTCTAAGCTATAACACAAGAGGCATAAACATCAATATTTAATATATATATATATATGAAAGATAAATACACTGGTTGAAAAATAAAGGAGATTCAAAGAATTAGTGAAAATGATAAAAATAGAAATTCTTAAAGTATAAAATATCTAAAACAAGAAATGGATGAACCAATAACAGGTTGAAAACTGTTAGGGTAAAGATCAGTGAACTTGAAGACACAATATGAAAAATTATCTATAGAGGAATTTAGGGAGAGGAAAAAACCTGGCAAAAATAAGCAAAGATTTTGTCATTTGTGGGAAAATACCAAAAAGTCTAATGTCACAGTAACTTGAGTATCAGAAATAGAGAACTAAGAGTAGAAAAAATGGAGAAACAATGCTAAAAATTGTCAACATGTGATAAAGAATATTAACTTACAAATAAAGAAGTCTCAGTGAATCACAACAAAAATAGAGAACCAAACCTGGGATATCTCAAAGTGCTGAAAAGTAAAAATGAAAAAAATCCTAAAAACTGGAGTTTGAGGGAATTGCATGCCTGAGAACAACAATAAGGAGCATCAATACCTATATAACTATTTCAGAATATAAAACAGGAAGGAACACTTCCTAACTCTTTTAATGCGACCAACATTATTGTTAAAATCAGAAGAAAAACATGTAACAAGAAGAAAAATGGTTTTTTAGACTAAAATCTTGTATGAATATTTTCAGTTTCCAAAATTATTTAATTTTACCATTTAAGATCTGTGCATATCACTGTAGATAAATTTAAACCTCAGATTTAAAAGAATCACATCAGAGAAAAGAATTCAGGAAATAATTTCTTCATTTTTTTCATTACTTTACTTCTTTAGAGAGCATGAAATCATTGCAGAAATCTACATACTTTCAGTATAAAAGGAAAAATGGCAACAGGAGTATAGTTTACTATTTTATTAACATGATCAGTGACACAAAAGAATATAGCTTTTATATATAACAAGATATTATCAATGAGTAAAGGGAAGTATTATTGACTCCTTTTTACCATCTATTATGCATTACTTTCTAAATTAGTTTGTTAAGGAAATTAAGATTGTAGTAGAGTATATTTCAGTTTCTTACCTATTTAGTTTAATTGAAAAATGGGATTTGCTGCAATAAATTCCCATTGCCCATAAGTAATTGAATAACCATCCCACACTCTCTGGAGATTTCCTGACAATAAGCATACAATCCAAGACATGGAACTTATAGGATAAATTCAATTAGATTATAGTCTTTTGAGCTTTCCTCAAAATTTATATCCTTTTCATACTTTCAAAGTTTCATTAGACATTTCAATGCTTAAGCTTTGAATGCTTTATTATTGTTATTATAAATTCTTCATGAAAAGGAAATATAAACTCATTTCAAAAACAATTTGTGATTGTAAATCACTTTTTCTCCTCTCAGTAGCTCTGGTGCTGTACTATTTCATTAAACATGATGGCTCTAATATAGTACTGGAAGACAGAAATGGCAGTCTTCTATGATTATAGAAGGAGGTCATACAGAAGTAGAGAAGACCTCACATTTTTCCATTTTGCAACCAAGCCACACATTTTTATAATGCCATTTCTTTAGGGGAATTGTTCTTATTACTGGAGATGTACTTATTTTGTTCAAGGCATGAAAAGTTTTCCCAATATCAAGTACAGTCTCAAGAGAAGAATCATGATGTGAGTACTTTAATGTAATCTCACTGACACAATAAAGTACTAAAAAGCATAGCATTTTTCCTTTTGAAAATTAAGAGCTGCAATTCAGCAGTTCTTTCTCAGATGAGGGGAGTTTATATAAGGCATCTCCAGAATAGAAACAAAACAGAGAAGGATGGCTGTGAGGTGATACAGTTAAAATGACTTGGTATAAGCTGAAAAGTTGTGTGTGTGTGTGTGTGTGTGTGTGTGTGTGTGTGTGTTTGTGAGAGAGAGAGAGAGAGAGAGTGCATGTGTGTGCATATGCACACATGTGTGGTTGCATGTATATGAAATTCTCATCCCAATAGCATAAATTTACCTCAGTACCTCAGTATACCTGTACAAATACCCAGGACCTATTTTTATATGTGCATAACTGTTCTGGGTAACGCATATTAAATAAGAGAATGGAAATAGTAAAGAAGTACTTTGTAAAGAGTTAGCCCCAGGCATTATAGTAGTATAAATAATGGACATCCTATGCAGATAATTCTGTATTATTCAAAATGACCTCATGGTCTTGAGAGACCCTTCTCCTTTTCTTCTTAACTGCTATATATATATTTTTTAAGAGTTCAGTGTCAATTTTTCTGTGAAGCTTATCTGGTAACTCCTCAACTCCCAAAGGAGAAAGAAAATTCTCTGCTCTACCAGATCACTTAATAGCATACATTACCCTTGAGGATACCTCATTTAGAGGTTTGTTTGCATACCTGTCTTTGCATGGACTTAGAACAGCCGTTGTGCAAGATCCACCCTTTTAATCTCACCCCTAGAGTACTTAGAAGAGTGTTAGACACAAAGTCAATCTTTAGAAACTTAAATGAATACGAATCCAGAAAATAATGACTTAATTTTCCAGCAACCTAGCTGCATGTTTAAAAATTGTATTTTTAGAATAGGATTATTCAGATAGACCTACATACAACAAAATTCATACTTTTAAAATGCACAATTAAATGGGTTTTAGTATATTGAAAGAATTGTGCTACAATACTACCTATTTTTTAAAAACTGTCATCTCTCATAAAAGAAACGCCATATCCATTAACTCCATATTCCTGTTGCCTCTCCCCATTCCACTACTAACCATTCATAAACATTCTATTTCTATGGATTTGCCAATTCTGGATATTTAATGTAGGTGGAATATAAGTGGAATCATACAATATATAGTATATAGTGATTAATTTCTTTCACTGAGTATAATGTTTGCAAGGTTCATCCATGTGGTAGCATATCAGTACTTTATTATATTTTATTGCCAAGTAATATTCCATTACATGAATATGCCACATTTTGTTTATCAGTTGAGAGAGATTTGAGTTGTTTCCACTTTTTGATTACTATAAATAATACTGCCATAAACATCCAAGTACAAGTTTTTATGCGAACATGTGTTTTCATTTCTCTTATGTGTGTGTGTATACATATACATGTGTATGTACATATGTATATGAAGGCAATTGCAAGGCGGTTTGGTAACTCTAGCTTTTTGAGGAACTGCCAAAACATTTTTCAAGGTATTTGTACCATTTTATGCTCCCACCAGTAATGTATAAGGAAGCATTCCAATTAACCTGCATTATCAGCAGCACTTATTATTGTTTGTCTTTTTATTTTAGCCATCTGATTGCACATCCTAATATGTAAAGTCTCATTTTATTGTGCATTTCTAAATACAGATATTTGCATTTCCCTAAAAATGAATGATGTTCAGCTTCCTTTTATGTGTTTGATGATAATTTGTCTATCTTCCTTAGAGAAACATCTATTTAGTGTTTCACAGGCTGTCAAACTGTTAAATTCATAATGAACTCTGTTACTCTCTATGTGTGGATTCCTTAGGTATTTCTATATAAACAATGATGTTATCTGCAAATAGAGTTAGATTTACCAACTTATTTCCATTATGGATGACCTTTATTTATTTTTTCTTTTCCTGATTCTCCTGTCTAGAAACCCCAGTACAATGTTCTATACAAGTGGTAAGAGCAGACATCTTGTTCCTTATCTTAGGGACAAAGCATTCAATAGCTGAGAATCAAGTATAATGTTAGCTGTGGGTTTTTCATAGATACCTATTATCAACGTGAGGAAGTTTTCTTTTAGTCCTAGTTTGCTATGTGTGTTTTATCAATAAAGTTTATTGATTTTTAAAATCTCAGTTCCAGTTAGTTAACATACAGGTGATATTAGTTTCAGGTGTACAGTATTCTATACATTACTCAGCTTATCTTGATAAGTACTCTTAATCCTCTTCACTTATTTCAACCATCCCACACCCCTCTGGTAACCATCAGTGTTCTATAGTTAAGAGTCTGTATTTTGGTTTGTTTCTCATTTATTTGTTCATTTGCTTTGTTTTTTATATCCCCCATATGTATGAAATCATATAGCATTTGTCTTTCCCTGAATGACAGCATTTCTCTTAGCATTATACTCTCTAGATCCATTTATGTTTTTGCAAATGGCAATATTTCATTTTATTTATGGCTGAGTAATATTCCATTGTATAAACACACCACATATTCTTGTTCCATTCATCAATGAAGGGACATTGAGCTGCTTCCATAGTTTTGTTACTATTAATAATGTAAATAATGTACACAAAAGGTACATATATCTTATCAAATTAATGTTTCATTTTATTTGGGTAAAAATACAATAGTGGAAATACTGGATAATATGATAATTCTATTTTTATTTGTTTGAGAAAACTCCATACTGTTTTCCACAATGGCTATGCAAAATTATATTCACACCAACAGTGCATTAGGGTTCCATTTTTCTCCACATCCTTATCAACACTTGTTTCTTGTGTTTTTTTATATTAGCCATTATGACAGGTATGAAGTGAGATTTCATCGTGGCTTTGATTTGCATTTTCCTGATGATTAATAATGTGCATCTTTTCATGTGTCTGTTTGTCATATGCAGGTCTTCTTTGGAAAAAATTGTTCATATCTTCTCCCATTGTTTTGTGGGGTTTTTTTTTGGGGGGCGCCAAGCATTGAATTGTGTAAGTTCTTTATACAAAAAGTTGTATAAGGTCTTTTGGATATTAACCTTTTATTAGAAATGACATTTGAAAATATCTTCTCTCATTCAGTAGGCTGCTTTAGTTTTGTTTATGGTTTCCTTTACCCTGCAGAAGCCTTTTGTTTTGATGTCATACCAATAGTTTATTTTTGGTTTTGTTTCTCTTACCTCAAGAGACATATTTAGAAAAATGTTGCAGTGGCCAATATCAGAAAAATTACTGCCTGTGCCCTCTCTTAGGATTTTATGGTTTCAGTTTCTTTTGTTTGTTTGTTTGTAATGTTTTATTTATTTCTGAGGCAGAAAGACAGCATGGGCAGAGGAGGGTCAGAGATAGAGAGGGAGATACAGAATCTGACACAGGCTCCAGGCTCTGAGCTAGCTGTCAGCACAGAGCCTGACACAGGGTTCGACCCCACGAACCATGAGATCACATCTGAATCGAAGTTGGATGCCCAACCGACTAAGCCACGCAGGTGCCCCTCAGGTTTTGCATTTAGGTCCTTAATCCATTTTCAGTTTATTTTTGTTTATGGTATAAGAAAGTAGTCCAGTTTCATTCTATTACATATAGCTGTCCAGTTTTTGCAACAGTATTTCTTGAGGAGGCTCGTTTTCCCATTGCATATTTTGACTGCCTTTCTTGAAGATTAATTGACCATATAATTGTGGATTTATTACTGAGTTCTCAATTCTGTTCCATTGATCTCTGCACCTATTTTTATGCCAGTATCATACTGTTTTGATTACTACAGCTTTATAATATATCTTGAGAATGGGAATTGTGATACCTTCAGTTTTATTCTTCTTTTTCAAAATTGCTTTGGCTATTCAAGATATTTTGTGATTCCATACAAATTTCAGGATTGTTCATTCTAGTTCAGTGAAAAATGCTTTTGGTATTTTGATAATGATTATATTAAATCTGTAGATTGCTTTGGGTAGTATAAATAATTTAAAAATATTCTTCTGATCCATGAGCATGGAACGTTTTTCCATTTCTTTGTCGTCCTCAATTTTTTTTCATCAATTTTTTTATACTTTTCAGAGTACAAGTCTTTCACCTCTTGAGTTAAGTTTATGCCTAAGGTAAAAAGAAAACATAGTTAATTTCTAAGTATTTTATTATTTTTGGTGAAAATGTAAAAGGAATTTTTTAAACTTTTCTTTCTGATACTTCATTATTAGTGTATAGAAATGCAACTGATTTTTGTATATTTATTTTGTATCCTGTGTCCTTGCTGAATTTATTTATCACTTCTATTAGTTTTTGGTAAATGTCATCTGCAAATAGTGACAGTTGTACTTATTTCTTACCAATTTAGATGCCTTTTTTTTTCTTTTTTCTTTTTTCATGCCTGATTGCTGTGCCTAGGACATCTTGTACCATGTTGAATAAAAGTGGTGATAGTGGACATCCTTGTCTTTTTCCTGACCTTAGGGGAAAAGCTTTTAGTTTTTCAACGTTGTGTATATTATCTTTTGACATAAGGCCTTTGTTGTGTTGAGATAGGTTCCCTTTAAATCTACTTTGTTGAGGATTTTTATCATATATTAATGTTGTACTTTGTCAAATGCTTTTTCTTTATCTATTAAAATGATGATGTTTATCCCTCCTCTTGTTGATGTGATGGATCACTTGAATGATTTGCAGATATAGAACCACCCTTGAAATCTCCAGACTAAATCCCACTTGATTTTGATAAATAATTTTTTATGTCTTCTTGAGTTAGGTTTCCTATTATTTTGTTGAGTATTTTTGCATATATTTTCACCAGGGATAATGTCCCATAGTTCTCTTTTCTGTAGTGTCTTTATCTGGTTTTGGTATCAAGATAATGCTGGTCTCATAGAATGAATTTGGAAGTTTTCCTTCTGCTTCTAATTTTTGGAATAGTTTGAGAAGAAAAGTTTTAAATCTTCTTTAAATGTTTGGTAGAATTCATATATGAGGCTGTCTAGTACTACACTTTTGCTTGGATTTTTAAAAAAATTCTAACTCAGTTTTGTTACTGATAGTCTATTCTAAATTCAAATTTTTCCTGAATTAGTTTTCAGATGTTATATGTTTTAAGAATGTATCTATATTTTGTCACCTAATTTGTTGGCATATAACTGTTCATACTATTCTGTTATAATTATTTATATTTCTGTGGAGTTAGTTGTTATTTCTCCTCTTTTACTTCTGATTTTGCTCATTTGAGTTTCTCTTTTTTTGTTGAGTCTGGCTAAAGATTTATTGATTTTCTTTGTTGAACTTTTCAAAGAATTTGATATCAATGATCTCATCTATTGTTTTTTTTAGTTTCTATGTCATTTATTTGTGCCCTAATCTTTATTATTCCCTTCCTTCTATAGGTTTGGGGATTTTGTTTCTTCTTCTTCTTTTTTTTTTTTTTCCTAGATTCTTTAGGTTTAAGGTCGGGTTGTTTATTTGAGATTATTTTAGGCCTGTATTGATATTAGCATCCTTTTTGTCTCCCATTGTATTTTAATTTCTCTCCAAGTATCTTTTGACTTCCTCTTTGATTTCTTAGTTTACCCATTCATTGGTAGCATGTTATTTAGTCTCCATATATTTGTGTTCTGTCCAGATGTTTTCTTTGGTTGATTTCTAGTTTCATAGCATTGTGGTCTCAGAAAAGATGCATGGTATGACTTCAATCTTTTTTACTTTGTTAATATTTTTTTTTTGTGGCCTACTATGTGATCTTTTCTGGAGAATGTTCCATGAGCACTAGAAAAGAATGTATATTCTACTGTATTAGGACAGAATGTTCTGAATATATCTGTTATACCCATCTGTTCCAATGTGTTATTCTAAGCCACTCTTTTCTTATTGATTTTCCTTATTGGGTGATCTATCCTTTCATGGAAATGAGGTGTTAAAGTCACCTATGATTATTTTATTACTATTGATTATTTTCTTCATGTCTGTTATTAGTTTCTTTTTTTTTATAATGTTTTTCCCCCATTTCTGAGAGAGAGAGAGAGAGAGAGAGAGCAAGGGAGGGTCAGAGAAAGAGGGAGACACAGAATCTGAAGCAGGCTCCAGGCTCTGAGCTAGCTGTCAGCACAGAGCCCGACACAAGGCTCAAACCCACAAACTGTGAGATCATGACCTGAGCCGAAGTCAGACGCTTAACTGACTGAGCCACCCAGGTGCCCCTGTTATTAGCTTCTTTATATATCTGGGTGCTATCATGTTGGGTACATAAATATTTACAGTTGTATATCTTATTGTTGGATTGTTCCCTTTATGATTATATAATGTTTTTCTTTCTGTCTTGTTACAGTCTTTACTTTTTGTTTTTCCCTAAAATGTCTTTATTTTAAAAACCTATACAGTTTAATTTATAGTTTATTTTGTCTGATATATATAGTGCGACTCCAGCTTTATTTTCAGTCCAACTTCCATGATAAATAGATTTTCTATCCCTTCATGTTCAATCTTCATTTGTCTTTGGGTGTGAAGTGAATCTCTTGTAGGCAGCCTATTTATGGGCTTTGCTTTTTTGTTCATTATGTCACTATATGTATTTTGATTGAAGTGTTTATGCCTTTACATTCAAAGTAATTATTGTTAGGAATGTGTTTTTTCCCAATTTGTTGTTTATCTCATGGTTATTTTTGTAGTAATTCTCTGTTCCTTTTTTCTCTTGCTTTCTTGTCTCAGTTTGCTAGCTGTCTTCAGAAACATGTGAATTATTTTCTGTTTCTTTTTTGTATATCTATTACTGGTTTTTGATTTGTGGTTACCATTAGATTTCTATCTAACATCTTATGCATGTAGCACTGTATATTAAGTTGATAGCTATTTACCTTTGAACCCATTCTTTACTCCTCTTCCTCCACCTCATTTTATGTATATGGTGTCATACTTTACATCTTTTAATTTTTATTTTGTGAATCTCTTGACTGACTTTTTAAATATTTATTTGTTTGTTTGTTTACTTATTTATTTATTTATTGAGACCATGCATGAGCAGTGGAGTGGCAGAGAGAGATAAGAGAGAGAATCCCAAGCAGGCTCTGTGCTGTCAGTATAGAACCCGATGAGGGGCTTGATCTCACCAACCGAAGGATCATGATGTGAGCCAAAATCAAGAGTCAGATGCTTACTGACCAAACCACATAGGCACTCCTCCATTGATGATTTTTATAGATATTTTAATTTTATTGATTTTGTGCCTCCTGCTTTTCTTGCCACTGCTTATTGTTTTTCCTTTCCACTCAAAGAGTTCTCTTTAGCATTTCTTGTAGGACTAGTTTGGAGATCATGAATTCCTTTTACTTTTGTTTGGGAATCTCTTTATCTCTCCTTCTATTCTGAATAATAGAGAGAGTATTTTTTGCTGCAGATTTTTGTTTTCTTTTGTTTTTACTAGTACTTTGAATATATCATGATACTCTTTGTTCTGCAAAGTTTGTGCTGAAAAATCACCTGATAACCTTATGGGATTTCCCTTGTAGGGAACTGTTTTCTTATCCTGTTTTTTAAATTCTCTCTTTATCACTACCTTTTGCCATTTCAATTACTGTGTGTCTTGGTGTGGACCTCTTTGGGCTGATTTTGTTGGTGAATCTCTATGCTTTCTGGATCTGTTTCCTTCCGTTGGCTCAAGAAGTTTTCTGCTATTATTTCTTTAAATAAATTTTCTGCCCCCTTTTCTCTCTTCTTCCTCTTGGATCTGTATAGTGCAAATGCTATTATCCTTGATGATGTCATTGAGTTTCCTAAGGCTATTTTCAGGTATTTTTTTTTTCTCCCTTTCTGTTCAGTTTGATTACTTTTAATTACTCTGTCTTCCAGGTAACTGGAAGATTTGTTGTTTTTCTTCTAGTCTGCTATTTTTATTCTAGTCTGCTATTTATTCCATCTTCAGCTGAATCATTGTTCTTCATCTCTGATTGGTTCTTTTTATGTTTCCTCTCTCTTTGTTAAGGATCTCACTGAGGTCCTTTTCTCTAGTCCAGTAACTATCTTTATGACCATTACTTTAAATTCTGTATTAGACATGTTATCTCCATTCTGTTTAGCTCTATTGTTGTGATTTTTTTCCGTTTTTTTCATTTGGAACATATTCTTCTGTATCTTCAATTTGTCAAATTCTCTGTCTGTTTCTTTGTGTTAGGAAAGTTAGCTATGCCTTCTGCTTTTGAAAGTAGTGGCCTTATAAAGAAGAGGTCCTGTAGTATTCTAAAGTTCAGTGTCCCCTGTTCAGAACATAGTGGTTTAGTGTAGTCTCCCATGTGTGTTGCATGTTCCCTACAGTTGTGGCTGAGCTGCTTTTGTCTTCATTCCAGTTTTCTGTAATGGCTCTCTTTGCCTTTTATGGGCAGAGTTTACTCTATGTATTGTTAGTGGCCCAGTCTTGGGCCTCTTTAGGCTTAAGATGAGTCATACGAGGCCCTGGCCAGAGATTCAATACCACCAAACTGCAGTGCACTTTCTCTGTCTTGTCCTCTGCAAAGCTTTCATTGGTCTAAGAGCCTGTACTCAGACCCAATATTGGTCCCAAGCTCACTTCTGGGGCTGCAGTTCAACTACTATGTGTGATTATATTCCTCTCTCCCTGGGCAGGAGTTGTTTTGTAGTGGTGCTGGTCCCTGTCAGGTCTGGTTGCACCTTACTAGGCTTTTGACACTGCTTTGGATGGGCTCTGGCTAAGGCCATTTTGTAGGGGGTCAGTCCACGGGAGAACATGGGGATAGGGCTCATGGTGTTAACAAGATTTGTAATTATCTACTTTGAGGGAGAACTGCAATAAAGGTCTGGCTAGAGGGGTTGTGTCCATAGGAGATCACAGGGTTGGGCATGCTCTTAGCAAGTTAGGTGGATAGTTTTCAGTTTTCCTAGTTGCTACTCTGGTGTCCATGTATCTAGGCTGAGGGGTAAGGAAGGGAAATGGTCCCCACCAACTCTTTTTTTTTTTTTTTTTTTTTTTTTGGAGAATTTTCCCAAAGATCCCTATCACTCCAGCATATGCTCTGAGATTAGTAAATAAATCTCCTTCCCCTTATATCCCAGGCATTTTTTCAAACTCCTGCCTCTGTTCTCTATATACATGAGGCTATTTGTTGTGCTACCTTTTTAAGGATAGAGACTCAGTTTCCTGTCAGCTCCCACCTCTCTCAGAGTCAAGATTGCTGAGTTTTAAATTTCCAGGTGTTAAGCCCTGCTTATTGTAAGAACTCAAAAGAGTTTGACCTTCTGGTTTCTAAAGCCAAATGTTATGGGGATTCATCTTCCCTGTGTGGGTTCCCTATGCATGGGTACCTGGTATGGGGTCTTCTTCTCTCACCTTTCTGTACCTGCAACATCTTTCTCTCCCAGAGATGGTCCTGCAAGTTCCTTTAGCTCCTGACTGCACTCCATCCTTTCCCCCACTTCTATGTGACATGTACTCTACATTTAGCTGTGAAGAGTATGTTATGCCAGTCTTTCAGCCGTTTTCTAGGTTATTTGCACTGCTTTAGGTATCATTTGGACTGATGTGGATGTCAGGCCAAGGGACAAGGTGAGCTTAGGATCCTCATACTCCATAAATATCCCCAGAAGTCCTCCAACAGTTTTAAATTTTATGAAATATTTTTTCTGTGTCAATTAATATGACTGTCTTTTTATCTTTTATTCTATAAATTTGGTCTAATACATCACTTTTTATATGTTAAATCAACCTTGTATTTCTGGGATAAAGCCCTGGTGGTCATGGTTTATTATCCTTTAAATAGACTACTTGATTTGGCTAGCTTGTTGAGGATTTTGCAACTATATTCAAAAATGATATTTCTAGTTTTTGTGATTTTTTGGAGGGTCTGATTTTGGTAGCAGAGTAATGTTGGCCTCATTGAATGAGTTTGACAACTTGAAATCTCCATAAAGCTAAACCATCATTATTCTTGTTCCTTTAAATAATTTTCATGAAGTTACTTTAAATTTTTGATTAATTTCCAGAACCCTTAAAAAGTTAATTTTGATGGTTCTTGCCAGTATTCTCAGGTTTTTTTTTTCTTTGAAGAGTAGATTTCCATAAGTCTTTTTCCTATAGAATAGCTCCTCCCAGTTGCTTTTTCAAATATTATTATTTTTTTAAGGTTTATGTATTTTGAGAGGTGGAGGCAGAGAATCTGAAGTGGGCTGACAGCAGAGAGCCCAATGTGGGGTTCAAATTCATGAACTGTGACATCATCATCTCAGCTGTAGCTGTATGCTTAATGAACTGAGCCCCTGAAACAGTCCTATTTTATTAAATTCCAGGTAATTAACATAGTGTAATATTAGTTTCATGTGTACAGTAAAGTGATTCAACACTTTCATATAACACACCTGATGCTTTTTATTTTTAAATTTAATTTATTGAAAGAGAGGAGAGAGAGAGTATGGGCTTGCACAAGTTCGGGAGGGGCAGAGAGAATCACATGCAAATTTCATGCTGTTAGCACACAGCCCTTCCTGGGTCTCAGTCTCACAAACAAGATCATGACCTGAGCTGAAATCAAGAGTAGGTCATTTAACCAACTGAGACACCCAAGTGCCCCAGCACCTGATGCTTTTTAAGGAACTAAAATGGATGTTACACCATATATATTATTCTCTTCTCAATATTCCAGTTTTCTATAAAGGAGATAATACAATGGAGTAACAGGCCAGCATCACTGGGCAAGGAGATTGGATGAAACTGATGAAAGAGGGAGAGAGAGAGATGGTGTTTTTTACAAAAATCACATTTAGTGGCTAAATTGAATTAGCGCTCATGTCTCCATTCTTGACAGTTTCTCCATCTTATTTCATGTTTAATTACTGTGATTGCAGGCATTTTCCTCTATATTAAAAGATCTATCCCAGTTATTTAAAAATCTACCTAATTGTATACAAAAGTATATAAAATGAATTATGTGATGTAAAGCATTTGTACATGTAGTGTTTACACATTCACACCAAAATGGTAAAGATTTTGTTAGTTTGCTTTCATTTATAAATGGATCACACTACTATTAATTTAATTGATCATAAAATATGTTTAATTTAAAATCTAATCATAATTTACTTAATCTTCTTTATATTTTCTGTTGCAAACTGTTAGAAAACTAGTCAAAATTTCAGTAAGTCATTCTTCCATATTCTCTCATCAAAGTTCTTTTATTTGTGACTATTAGTACTATTCACCTTAATTTGATAACTTCCAGCATGGAATAAATCATTCATGGACTCAGAATTTTCTTGCAGAAGTTATTTATTGCATAGTTAGTGTTAGTCCATTGATCAATTTCACAAAAATAAAATTACCAATTTTTCTTGTTATTGGCACTCGTAATCAACATCTTAATCAACTATCTGAAGAGGATGCTCATTGTTAGATCACATTCAAATACTGGAATTCCTTGAACACTGGAAAAGGGGTTTGGTGTTACCTTGTCAATAACAAGTAGTTATAGTAAGTTTTTAAGATAGTCAATCTGTTGTGAGCTGTATACAAATGAAGATTAAAGCACTGTTTTTCTTATTTATATATTAAATATTTCCTGTGTTAAAAAAAAGGCCTTGACATGTTGGAAAGATCAAAAGAGAGACTAAAATATAAGAAACTTTTGAAGGAAATCTTGAAAAAAAAAATTCTGAATGAGAAAGAGGAATGTTTCAAGTATATAAACCAAATTTTCATATAGGCTCATCTGGAAATGACTCAAATGTCAGAATTCAGCTACTCAGATGAATGTTGAAGTAATTGAAATAGTTGGAGACACAATTAATTTTTTAGTGAAAATAAGACCCAAGACGAAAATATCTAGTGCATAGCTGGAAGCTATGTGGCTTTTTTGTTGGGCTATCTTCCCTGATACATGGTCTGTAAAGGAGCTAAGATTCTAACATATATACTAGTGATTAAGAATTATCTCTATTTGTTTTTGAAAGTAGTCCATATCTCCATAAAACTGGTCGTTTAGTACTGTCAATTGCATTCTAATACAAACAAGATTTTATTGAAAGTCATTGGACACATTATTAAAGTACAGTAGAGAACTATAAGGAAGCCTAAGGAAGGAGGAGCATAAAAAAGAGTTTCTTGGAACATGATTCCCTGAAAATCTTGGGGTAAGAGTTGTTGTTTAGTAGTTTGAGAGTGAATACTAACTGAGAAAAACATTTTCAAGGTGAAACATTGTTTCAAAAGTTATCACAGAGTTCCCAGGAGTCATATAGAAGTTGACTTCTATATAATCCTGCTAAGGAAGAAGCTCCCAGAGCAATTGCATATTTATTTTTGTGACTCCAGTGTTGAGTTGCATGAGATTTGTGAATCTTGTGGCTCTACTATTCTTTTTCTCTGTCATATGGGCCTCCAGGCTACCCAGATGAACTTTATTTCTACCCCTGTGCCTTCCTTAGTCATCGACTTCCCAAAAGAAACTCAGTTTAACAGAAGTTTTGAATTCTCTTCTGCTCTGTTTGTGTTAATGGACACCTTCCCTGTTGTAGCCTAATATGATGGAGGAAAGATAGAGGAGGATGGGACTTTGAGCAAGATTGGTGGCCAGGAGTTCCCACAACTATAGTTGAGAAAGAATGAACTGAGCGTACTCAAAAACATTTGAGCTGACAGAGTGGTTAATAACACTGTTCCATCTCAGAAAATAGAATCTTAGCTTCTCTTTTGTTTACATTTGTTATAGCCCAGGTCAGATTAAAAGGAGATTTATATTTGAAATTCCATTGTATACTTACACCTCCACAATTATATCCCCTTAGCATTTTTCACTTTGTATATTGGAATAAATATCATTATTTTTCTTAGATCAACAAATCACTTTTTTTTCAGATATATATGTCTAAATCCAGTAAAAAATCTTTTCTCTTCCCTTCAATCCCTACTACCACTCCCTATTTTTTTCAATGGTAGCAAACATTCCCTATTGTTCACTTGTTTTAGACTATTTGTTAATTTTAAGAAACCTAGTTCTTTCACCTATCATTACATTTGTCCAATCAATAACATTATTAATGGATACAGCTTACCTAACTCTCAGTTCTATGTTATTTTATCCATTTTGTCTCCATGGAAATATGGGTCATTTGTTCTTAAGGCTCAGTAAAAACATTTTAAGCCTTTTATTTAGCTTTATTTTTCCAATTTCAAACAGTGACTTGAGGAAGAGAAGCCATATATATATATATGTATACACATATATATATATGTATACACACGCACATATATACATACACACACACACACACCATATAGACGTATACACACATATACATACATATACTCCAGAGACAGCATGAACACAAACCCATAAAGACAATTTTTTTGCTAAGATTCCAAACAGTTATTACAGTAAATAAGTAGAGTTATTTACACAGTAAAACAAGTAGAGTTCTTTCTATAATGTAACTGTCTTACTTCAAAGGGAATATTCCCTGGAGGAAATGCCAAACTTACCAACTCCCTATACATCCATTTTCAGACAGATTTCACTATCAATGACACTGAAATATCCAAACTTGATATGGAAACCAGATGAACTTTTGAAATCTGGGTTGGCTCCAACAGCTAAGGCCAGTCCAGTTGAGTGGCCTCATTCATGGACAATTTGTCCATATTTCTAGATAGATTGATGGCAAAAAGAGCCAGAATTATCATGTGAAATGACAAATATTTGGCAAAATGCAACCTATAATTTTATTTTGCCTGTGTCTTCCAACATATTGTGGATGTTATGCACTGGGAATGGATAAATAAGTGCTTGTGGGAGCTTTCCTTCCAGGTTGGCTCTGGATTTTCCAAGCTCTAGAAGTTTGGCAAGGGATTTGAAACAAATAAAACCAACTGTAACACAAGTTAACAACAATGACAAAAAAGAGAAACTTTCCTCTATTCTCATGGTTAAGATTGTCATTTAAGTATATGGCCAGCTGATCAAAAGTAAATCTGCTTGTAAGAATCACTTCACTAGAAGTCTAACTGAAGGCTTACCAGTGGTTGAGTTTGATAACTCATTTCCTGTATCTCTATTGCTTTATGAGGCTATCTATGAAGGCTATCTATGAGTCTGTAAAGGACTAAATAATTTTGTGCTACCATAGTAGTAGTGGCCATAGCAGTAACAATAATAATAATGTGTTATAACTTATTAAACATGATTAAATAGACACTACTGTAAATGTTCTATAGGCATTGTCACACTTAATTATCATATCAACCCTTTGATGTTTTTAATAATTCTGTTTCAGGGAGAATTTATTATATTGCCTATGGTCACATAGCTAACAAGAGCTGGAGAAAAAACTGAAACCTAGCCAGTATGATTAGAAATCACACTTTCAAACTGAACTTTAGTGATTACTATAACCTCCAGTACTCCCAACCCTCCCCCATAGACTGGATAATTTGTTCCTTACCTTAGGTGTTGTCACTTACCAAATTATTGAATATAGCTTTCTGCCTAGAGGGTGTAGTCAGATCTTCCAAATGCTAAGTTAAATCTGCCCTCGAATGAATGTTCTCCTGAGTATTGACATGACTATGTAGGCCTTTCCATAGTAGGAAGGGAGGGGCTTGAAAATCCACAGAGCCAGAATCCGTATCCACATGGCATCAGTTACACCACTAATAAGCATGAAACAACTGAACTCACATAGACCTTCTCCCCTCCCCCATTTTGCGTAATTTCCAACTCATTCTCATATTAATGTTTCAATGTTAAGTCCAAGTGGGAGTACTGAAGGATTTCCCTGTAACTCCTTAAAGGCTTATAGATTAAGTAAAAAGGTGAAAGTACTGAAAAGAGAAACAAAAAACATGGACCCAAAAATGAGCATCACTGCAGTAACACAGAACACATTTCCTAGATTTCACAGCCAAAAAATTCTGGCAAGCGAAGGAATCTTTATATTATTCCAATCAAGTGGCAGTAAATGGATAGCTAGCTGTTTCTCGCCAAAAGTGGCAATCCTGCTCTGGCCCTCAGAGATAATACACAGTCCTGAACTACACAGCCATTTCAGCTGCCTTGCAATAATTTATGTACATTAAGTTATTATCATTGTGAAAGAAGAGATTACAATTTTTTCCCCATGGCAAATCTGAAAACCCATAGAAGAAAACCATTGGCTTGTCTAGGTGTAAAAGCCATTACCGTTGTTGTCAGTGTTTGAGACACAGACCAGCTGGTTTTCAAAATAGTTAAGACATTTAGGATACATGCAGTGAGATTAGCCCTATTTGCTGGCAGTGTATTTACTCTGTTTATTCATTTTAATGATCCTATAAAAGGGAATGAAATATGATGTTAGTGCAGAACAAGGAAAGGGGCCTGGAAAGGCAAGCGTCCCACTCTTTAGCACAATAGAAAGCTGGTGAGCACAAGATAAGCCATGATTTGTTGGTAGCAGCTTCCTGCTTTCTTTGGAGTCAGGAAACCAAGCAGATCAGAAGTGACCATGCCTAGCAGGCATCTTGTATAACTCTGAGCCAGTTTATACGGGACTCATCTTTGATGGGGAAAATCTGTGATCATTGCTTTTAGATAATTCTTAATTGTGTCTGCTCTTGTCTTACAACTTAAACTATATAACAATAGAGATTTAGGCTATAAAGACTTATAGAAATTATTTAATTCAAACTTCAACCCCAAGACAGAAATCTTCCAGAGTAATCCCGATCAATGATTATCCAGTATCTTGTTGAATGTTTTTGTTGATAAATCAGTTTTTCTTTTGGAAGGATCCTTTTCAGTATTTGGATTTTTCTAGAGATTATAACATCTTCCCTTAAACTATTGAAATTCATATCACAGAAACTTCCATCCAGTTCTAATTGTCTTGAGAATTTCATATTAGTTTTAATTCTTTTTACTCTATGTATTCCTACATACCAAACATATCATCCTTTAGACTTTTTCCAATGGACAATATGCACCCATTTAAGGAGAAAATTATTGTACAGTTAATATGTGGTAGACAGTAAGGATTCTTCATAGAATAAGATACATGATGAATCCGAGGGTTCACAGTTCACTGTGGTTATAGGGAAATCAACAGTTCAGTAAATTAAGATAAAATGCTACAGACGCTATAACAATGCTTGGGAGGAACATCTAATCATCTAGCACTTCACATGTTCCTCATACATGGTTTATGGATATACTGCAGATATTTTTTGAGTTGCTAATTGTCTCTTTTAAGAAGTAGTTACAAATAAACCTACTATTGCAATGTGGGTGTATCATCTATTATACATGAACATTGCAATATATTTACTGAGGTAGCCTAAAAACTTACTTTTCATAATAATACCTGCTAGTGACTTGTTTTCACAGAACCTTTATCCAGTCAGATCTGTATTGCCATGCACATATTATACTATGTTTTAAAATTCAAATTTACATAATAACATTTATCGATGTTTAAATCTGTCTTGTAGATTTAGGCCAAGAGATACAACCAACTTTATTTTTTTCTATCATATTATGTATTACTTACATATTTCATTTTTTTAAAGAATTTATTTTTTTAAAGCTTATTTATCTTAGGGCACCTGGATCATTTAATCAGTTGAGTGTGTGTGTACTCTTGGTTTCAGCTCAGGTCGTGGTCCCAGAGTCGTGGGATTGGGCCTTGTGTCAGGCTCTGTGCTAAGCATAGAGCCTGCTGGGATTCTCTCTCTCTTCCTCTGTCCCCTCCCTGGCTTGTGTGCCCTCTCTCTTTACAAAATAATAATTCATTAATAAAATAAACAAATATTTTTAGAATCATCACCACCTCCCATAATGTTATCTACTGTAGGATTAAAGATCTTTATTACCTCAGTTAATCTTTGCATCTCTTCTCCCTTCCTGCCTTAAAAAAATTTTTTTTTGTTTCTATCTGGTGGATATAAAGAGTACAATGAACATTGAAAGACCTAAATATGGCACTAACAATCAAACCTGAGTATATACACTAAAATGCAGACACAGATTATTTTTAAAAGATCGAATTTATAGAGGAGATAACAATGGCAAATAACAATAAGTAAGGCTGTTGTCTCCCATTTTGAAAATAGGATTTCTGAAAGATTTTTAATATTTAATTATTTCCCTTGACATTTAAAAACTTTCTGAAACATTTTGGGGCGCCTGGGTGGCTTAGTCGGTTAAGCGTCCGACTTTCGCTTAGGTCATGATCTCGCGGTTCGTGGGTTCGAGCCCCGCGTCGGGCTCTGTGCTGACTGCCAGCTCAGAGCCTGGAGCCTGTTTCAGTCTGTGACCCCCTCTCTCTCTGACCCTCTCCTGCTCATGCTGTCTCTCTCTCTCTCTCCTAGAAATAAATAAAACATTAAAAAAATAAACTTTCTGAAACATTTCAATATATCTTCTATCTTTCCTGCTATTATGGCCAAATATTACCATTTTATTTTATTTTTATTTTTTATTTTTAATGTTTATTTTTGAGAGAGAGAGAGAGCACAAGCAAGGGAGGGGCAGGGAGAGAGGGAGACACAGAATTCAAAGCAGATTCCAGGCTCTGAGCTGTCAGCACAGAGCCCATTGTGGGGCTCGAACCCACAAACTATGAGGTCATAACCTGACCTGAAGTCAAACATTTAACTGAGCCACCCAGGTGTCCCTACTATTATTTTATAAATAAAAACTGGGTCATAAAATACCAAAAAGTCGATCACACAGAGTGGTATATCGAGGATTAGGAATCATACTCTTGACACCCAGTGGTACTTAAATATCTCATAGCATAACCAGAATTTAAGTATATATGCTTGGTATATATATGTCTACAAACAAAATCTTTCGTTTTGGTTGTCTTATTATTGACAAGTTCATACCATTGGGTCATGAAATAACAGCTCAAAAACAGTGACCACTGCTAACTCAAATGCTATATGATTAATTGAGAGTATACAGTGGATTTGATTATGCTTGATTTTAAGCAAAGAACAAAAATGGACAAAGTATATAAAACTCAGTAGGTATAAATTCAGAAGTTTCCAGTTGGCTTGCATTTTATAAGTCATGATGAACTTTCCATTTCTTGGCAAAATTTCCATGTTTAATAAAAGTTAATCATTCTTTAAATAAAGCTATGTGAGCACTTCAACATACTATAAAAGAGTCTAAATTAAAACCACTTCAGTTGTCACACTTTTCTTTTGCTCCTTTCTAATAGGAGAACTGTAAACTTGGACTTTCGATACAATTAGAGCTTTGATGTGGCCATTTATTTTTAAAAGGCATTCTATAGCATACCAATTGCTGAATCGAGAAGCTCTCCATTGATGTTCCCTTTAATAAACTAGCAAGCCAGACACATTTATTTTAAAGTTCAGGTTTAATTAAAAGATAAGACTAGAGTGACAAAATGGCAAGGGAAAAGAGGGATGTTAAAATTTTTTGTTTATTATTGCAGAGCAGCTGCTTTTATTTTTAACTAATCTCCATTAATGTCAAATCAAAAGGCAGCACTTCTTATAGGCTTTTGCATTTGCCTTGTTACCAGCTTCCCTTAGGAAATTACTATGCATTTCCTTATTCTGGGTTGAAATCCAGTACAAGCCCATTACTGTCTAGCTGAAAAGTGCTGAGAAATAATTGTCCTAGAGTTTATTTTTGAAATTAATATACATTTATTTATGTAATCAGCAATATGTTAAGTACCCACTTATGTATTATACTTTGCTTTAGTTTTGGGAGGGGGGTGCTAAGCAGTAAATAAACAGACCAAAAAATAAACAATAAACATACAAATTAAAGAACAAATAAAAACCTGTCTTGTAGGAACTCATCATTGTAATGAAGGAAAACTACCTACAAATATTAAAAAATTAGGACAGGAATTGCAGAAAAATAATGGATCAAATTTTCAAAAATTTTGTTTGCATGTCTGTAACTCATTCAGATTTTCCAATTGCTGCCTTTAGGACAGAGATATGAAAAGGCTGATGTGGGTGCGGGAGAAATGGGGAGAGGGTAAGAGTTGTAGATCTAGGAAGCATCTGTGTGATATTCCAGGACAAATGTCACCATGACTTGGCTCTACTTAGTAAATGAGCTGCATACTTTCGAGTTGTACAATGGCCTTTCTCTTCAAAAATGTCTAGGATACAATGGAAAAAAAAAAGATCAAAACTAGTGAAAATATCTCTGTATGAATTTTTAACCCACATGTTCACCATGGATAAAGAATATGCAATGCTTGTAAGGGAATTTCTCTTTGAGACAATTTATGTCACATTTTCTATGAAGGTCAAAATAAATGCAAATTACCTCTTTCTAAAAGAATGTAACATACTTTTTTTTAATAGATATGTATCTGTGGAATCATGATGGCGAGAGTCCATTGAAGGAGAAAAAATTTAGTTTTGTTCCCATGTATTAAAACAGCAAAAGACTGGGGCGCCTGGGTGGCTCAGTCGGTTAAGGGTCCGACTTCGGCTCAGGTCATGATCTCGCAGTTCATGGGTTTGAGCCCTGCATCTGGTTCTGTGCTGGCAGCTCAGACCCTGGAGCCTGTTTTAGATTCTGTGTCTCCCTCTCTCTCTGTTTCTGCCCCTCCCCTGCTCATGTTCTGTCTCTCTCTGTCTCAAAAATAAATAAAAACTTAAAAAAATGTTTATTCATTAAAAAAAAAACAGCAAAAAACTTGACCACATATTACATTCCAGTGTTTTCACAAATACAGTCTCATGTGATCTACAGCACAAGCTTATGAGATGCTTATTATTTTATAATCATTATTCTGCACATGAAAATCCCAAAGCTAATTCACTGAATGACTTACTCAAGTTTATACAACTAATCAGTTCTTAAGTCAGAACTCAAAACTCAGGTATAACAACTTCATACCCCATGGGAATCCCATTGAATGACAGTGTTTGAATACATTGATCAAATACAGAATGCTTTGTTAGATTTTAAAAAGTATATGATTTTAGACAATCTGAGTATTATAAGGATGGCTATCACCATAACTTGCCCTCTTGTTTTCTTGGGGTTTTATGTTTGTTCGTTTGCTTCAGGTGCCATTGTATTCTAATTTGAAGCTACCATCTATGATTACTAAAGAGAATCTAAGACAACTAAATCGAAGCAGCATATATGCTTGGGCAAAACTATGATGTATTAATCCTTTTATAGCAGAACTGCTATTACTGATGTTTACTGAGCCTTGTAGGATGCTTGATCATTGCAAGGCTTCCCTAGCCATTTTGGTTGGTGGTTCTGTAATCACAAGAGCCAAAGATGTAATAAGGGTTTGCTTTGCCTCTTAGCAACAAGCTTTTTACCAGAATTTTAGCTGGAAGCTGAAACAGCAAAAATGTGAATGTAGGATATTATATTTCCTGTAATACAGTCAAGAGGCATCAGGTGTAGGGTAAAGAACACAGGCTTTGAAGTTAAACATACATGAGCTCCCATTCTCATTCTCATATCTGGGCATTCTGAAACTAGAAATTTTAATTACTCTCTCTAGGCTACAATTTTCTCTAACAATAATTATATTAATAATAATAATAATAAATCAAAACAGAAGTCATAACATTATTACAGTTAAAGAAGTTATAAATAAGTACACAGAATTAAAATAATTGCATGTTACTCAACATATTATTAACTTTATGAATTCCCTTCTTTACTACTCTAACGTCTATGCATTCTCATTAATGTGTATATTTTTTAAATATATCCAGGGTCATAGTAATCTATGCTTATGTCATATATAAGGAGCTATGTGGATATTTTAGGATATGTAGAGTAACACTTGATAGAATGGATATACTTTGCATAGTGTAAGTATTTCTATGTAGTCTACCTCTTAAAGAATTTGAGATAACTTACATTTTTGTCATTAGTCTTAATAGTATAGTTGAGGTTCAAAAGAGAACATCTAAGAAGAACACATGGCATTGAGCCTTATTTGCAGACACATTAGACAGGATAGAGTCAGGCATTTCAGATGACCTTAAGCTTTCTAGGTTCCAGGTCTTCTAAGACCCAGGAAAAAAGGGAAATAGGATTCATTAAATAAATTTTGTATTTAGACAACATCTGTAAGGCAAATTCCCTTATAGAGTTAAGTGATTTCCTTTGAAATAAAGTTAAGGAAAAATTTATGTCAAACATCCTGGTTTAAGAGACACAGATTAACACAGTGGATAATCTATGGTTTAATAAAAGCCAGAACTGCTGTTCAAATGCATGCATCTACTACTGAATCTTTATAAAGGAGAAGGCACATTATTAAATGTAGCTTGGAGGCTGAGATAATTGTGCCTTTGGTTCCGTTGCATTCTGTGATCTAAATCAGTGTAAGAATACTACCTTAAGAGAACCTAATGGCAATGCAATCTTTCCATCCAGCTAGTCCTCCTCTCAAGTATCATATGTCTTAAGCAAGCATTTGGCAGGTGTTAAATTATAGTAAATTCATGATTGAATTCTCTAGCAGGTGCCTGCAGTGGTGATAATCTATTGCACTAGTTCAAGTGTTAGTCATATACTTAAATCATATCTGACATAGGCACTATATCCACACACAAAAAAGGCAAATGAGATGGATTTTCCCATGTGGTTATAGTAGAATGGAGATGGACAAGTGCTGTTCTGAGGTCAAGTAATTATGATTAGACTGCATCTCCACCTTTCTCAATCCTGACCTCAGGAGGATTTCAAGAGAGGCCCATGGAACTCTGCCTCTCCTGTAGTCTCAGTCTCCCAGCAGCCTCCCAAAAGGCTGCTATTAGAACTAATTGCCTACATTTCTTTCAGAGACTATTTTTAATTATTTATTTTGAGAGAGTGAGCATGCTAGCAGGACAGGGGTAGAAAGAAAGGGAGAGAGAGAGAATCCCAAGCAGGTTCTGCACTGTCAGCACAGAGCCCATCTTGGGGCTCCATCCTATGAGATTCTTGACCTCAGTTGAAACCAAGAGTCCGACACTTAACCACTTAACCAACTGAGCCACCAAGCGCCTCTCTTTTATAGACTATTAAGACTTATCCCTCTATAATCTAAGTTACCACTAAAGCCTAAGATTTTAGGTCATCCCTATCACAGACTCTCATATCTATTAGACTGCATACAGTCACCTGATTCAGCGTCTTAGATTTTCCATCATGCTCTCCAGAAACCAATGTCTATCATCAGCAAAACATATCAACTGCCTCTCATTTTTCTTATTTTCTTTTTTTAATTTCTAATGAAAGGTAGAGATTACTTAACTGAATGTACTACTAAAGATACTCACAGTATTTCCTCCACAAAGGTGAACTTACAGTGGGAGGTTGCTCCTCAATTCTCATTTGCCTCTTCCATAAAACAAAATAAAGCACAATAAAAAGACATTAAATTACATGCCAGCAGATACATCATCTGTGATTCTTTAGACTCCCCTCTCTATTTCTTGGGCATATATTCTTTCACTGATTTGTTTTTTAACACTTGTCTTATTGCTCTTTCTTCACTCTGACTTCTATTATTGCTCTTGGTACTTTTAAAAATGTATCCATCTCCTTCGTATTCTTATCCTTGGGCTCCTCCCTGCCAGTAATTTTATCCTCCATCCCATGTCAGTTGATCACTCTCAAGGTCATTGACTAGACAGTGTCTTGCCAATTTCCAATGTACCTCATACTACTCATTTCGGTGTCCCATCTTAGGGATGGGATCTTAGGTACAATCTATTATTCTAACTCACCACTCTAATATCCCAGACCCCAGCTCTATCAGTGCTTTGGATTCATTGAACCCATCAACTTATCTCTGTCCATCATTCTCTTTGTGTCTTCAATTCCATATAGCTACTTCACTTTTATGAGTCATACCTATACTAACACGTTTCAGAAATATTCAACTCTATTAGTTTCTTTATTCCTCCATCATATTCTGTTGGTGAAGTTCAATTCTGGTTATAGCTTACTCTTTGCCTAGCCTTCATTCAAACCCAACAGGCTCATGGAACAAGAGAAAAAATGGTGACCTAACTGGACTCATTACAAATCAATGTCTTAAATGTCAAATGGATCTCGTGTGTTGCCTGACACTCCTATTAACTTTTTCTTGTCAATCCATTCTCCTCCTGTCCATGGCAACTATTTCACATTTCAGCTGATGACCTTTATTCTCATTTTCCTGGAAAAGGAAAATTAAACAGAGAAGAACTGCAATATGTTTCCTTGACCAAATATATTCATACCCCCATAGCTTGTGAATTCATCAACTGTCTCTTCTCTCCAGTTGTGATAATCTCTCTTTCGTCATGTCAAAGGAACACTACTCTGCTGTGCAACTGAATTCTATCCCCTTTTGTCTGTGTAAAGTTGTAGATAATAAAATTATCTTTTTTCTAAACATGGAATTTTCCTCACTGCTGTATCTTTCCCATCACAAAACATATATTTTAATTCCCATATTGTACTTGCTACTCCATTTCTCTGCCCCCCCCCAGGAAGTATTGATATTCATTATCATCTTTATTCTCCTCCTATTATCTCTTCAACTCTCTCCATTCAGCATTGTGTTTCCCTTTGTCCTTTGGAACTGTGATTACAAATGTTTACCAAAGACCTGCGCATCACCATAGTCTCAGTCATCATTGTCCTCATTTTCCTGGTAACATTTGACATAGTGGGGCATATTCTCCTTGAATTACTTTCTTTGCTTCGCTTCTGAGCCACTGAACTTTTCTGGTTTTCCATCTACTGCCTTGGCCACTCCTTCCCAGTCTCCTTTAATTTCCTATCCCTATCTATAAAACTAGGCTATACCCAGAGTGCAATCTTCAAACTTTATCTTATTAGTATCTACACTGTCCCTTTTGGTGAGTTCACCTAAAATTGTGAATTTAGAAGTACAATTTCCATATTGATGACTCAAATTCAGATGCTTAACCATGACTTCTCCACTATAATTTCGTATTTTCATAAATAACTACTTGATATATTCACTTGGATTTCTGGTTGGCATCTCAGTGATAATATGGCCTCTACATTACTCTCCCAAACATGTTCTTTTGCTATCATCACCATTTCTATAAAAGGCATAACCTGAGATTGAAGACCTTCAAATCATTCTTGACTCTCCATTAGCAAATGTTGTTGGGACTACAATGTGTATGTGTAACTGGTATTCAGCATTTGAACTCTTACTACCACTAACACTGTTGCCATTCAAGTCTAAACTAGTGGCTATGTTTCACCTAGATTTCTGCAATAGCCTTTTAACAGCTTTTCTTGTTAGCATTTATACCTCTCAGCCAGTCTACTCACAGCAGTCAGAATAATCTTTTAAGGGATGATAATGCATTTTATTCCAAATAAGTCAAACACCTCCAGTGGTTTTTCATACACAGGAAGTAAAATCTAAAGTTTTTGTCACAAAGGCTATAGATTCTAGCTTCTGGCTATCTCTACAACTTCAAATTTTTCACATTTCTACCATATCCTATTTTGCTTCCAATGCTCCAGTCACACTGTTCTCTGTTAATTTGTCAAGGATCTCAACCATATCCTGCCTCAGGACACCTGCGCTTTCTACTTTCTCCACCCAGAACTCTCCCTTCATCCAAATATCTGTCAAGTTTCTACCTCATTCCATTCAGATTTTTGTTCAAATATCACCTCCCTAAGAGTACCTTCCCTCATCACCCCAACAAATTAGTAGCCTTGATATCACTCTGTCCTCTTAGACTTTATTTTTCCTTAAAAGCTCAAATCTCTATCTGACATGCTATATTTACACCATAATTTTTTAATGTTTTATGGTTTTATTTTTATTGTAATTTTTAATTCCAATACAATTAACATCATGTTACATTTGCTTCAGGTGGACCATGTAGTAAATCAGCAATTCTGTCAGGAGTCATCACAATAAGTGTACTCTTTTTTGAAATTTATTGTTTTAAATTGAGTTAGTTAACATATAGTGTAGTGTTGGTTTCAAGAGTAGAAACTCTTGAATAACTTACTTAAAACACCCGGTGTTGTGTTCATCCCAACAAGTGTGCTCCTTGATGCCCATCACCCATTTAGCCCATCCCCCCACGCACCTCCCCTCAGGAAACCCCTAGTCTTCTCCCTGTATGTAAGAGTCTCTTATGGTTTGCCTCCCTCTCTGTTTTTATCATATTTTTCCTTCCCTACCCCTATGTTCATCTCTTGTTTCTTAAATTCTATTTATCGCAGTTAAATATAAGATACATGAAGGAAACAAATTTATCTTTTAAAAATATTATATACATAGCAACTAAAAATATCCAGACACATTGACATTTCATAATAAGACTCTACTGATAAATGACTGAATGAGTGAATGAAAGAGTTAAACAAGAGGACACAGGCAGTAATAATTATAAATATACAGGTAGGATCCAATGTGGAATCTGGGAATGAGAAAACTGAGAAATTACAAAGGGAATGGAGAGCCATCTGGGAAACCAAAACAAGTACTTTAGTGTGTAAGAAGATGGATAACATTATCTGCTATTAATCTACCCATATGACTGTTGATCCAGAGTAGAGATACCCACTCTGGGCTTTGGTTGTGAGTAGCTCCCTGATCTGGAAAGACATAGGTTAGCAACTAGAGATTGAGAGTTTTAAAATACCTTTGATTGGAGCAGAAATCTAGGCTAGGATATCCCTTAACCCCTCACAAGCCTATGTAAAATAAACTGTTACATTCACACTGCTAGGATTAAATTAATTCGAAGATTTGTCTTATGTGAAGAGATGGTGTGAGTGTGTGTGATATATAGTCTGATACCTGTATATGGATGATACAAGAACCCAAATATAAGAAAAAGTCAGTTCTGATGGCAATTTTGAATCACCTTTGAGTTTAAATTTGTTATTTTCTTGCTAGAATATTTAATATAAAATTTAAAATAAGTCATGTGGGTTATGCCTACTAAAATTTCCTAATTATAATTCTACAACTGCTAAGTAGGAGTAGACAAACAGTAAGCAATCAGTTCAGTGTTACCCTATTCATATGGATGTACTTGAAGAACCATAACATGTTGTACTGGAAGATTCACTAGGTAACACTTGCCTTAATGAAAAGAGCATGGACTTAGAGAACACTAGAGTTGTTCTCTTTCTGGTCCTTACTATCTTCGTGACTCAGTGTGTATTATTTAATTACTTTAACAGTTCTTTCTACATCAGTAAATGCTGATAGTAACATTTACTTTTAAGGTTGTTGTGAAGTTTAAGATGCCAGATGCAAACATCTGGTTCTGTTCATCATCGTAATATACACTCAGAAATTCTAGTTGTCTTCCCCATTTACTCTTACACCCAACAATTTGTTGTCTCTGCGATGTTATATTCTTCTAGGGAAGTCCTTCCTAATAATCAGAGCTTCTTTAAAGTCCCGTATTAACTTCTTAGAAAACATAGGAGTGGCTAGTAATAACCTGGGAACTTTTACTGTCCTAACAAAACCAAGAGAGTTTATTTAAGAGTAAAATGATGCTTTAAGCTGGCTCAAGATGATATATACTGTGACTCAGATATATGTGGCTCCCAAAAACCCATTCTCCAGGTGTATGGTGAAAGTAGAAACTACTGAGATACATCTTTGCTACAATTACATATACATTATGGCATCCATAGTACCTCCCCATTTTTCTGCCTCAGAATTTCTCGAATTAAGTCTCTTTCACTGTTGAAGTTAACACTTTGGCTAACTTTACATACTAGAAGGATTCTTATTAGAGATGAATATGTCATTTGACAAAAAGATTAAAAACACCATGACCTTGTAAGAGGAGTGTCATTGTGTGTCTATAAGCTGCCCATGAGGCCAAGGAAACTGTACCTCTCTTCAATGCTATGAAATGGTGAGCACATCAACATCTAAAACCAAACTCACTGACTGACCAGAAAGAGTGAATAATGCTCATGCCAGGAAAAGCGATTGATCCAAGTACAAATAACCTTGTGTGGAAAACACTCTCACATCATTCCAGGATATTCAGCTGCCCAAGTCTAGGGAGAAGGAAAGCTGGACTCCTATTGAGATGTTGGAAGCCTGTTTCCTACCTGAATAGACTCAAGACCCTCTCTTATGGGCTGAATTTTGTCCTCTAAAATTCAAATTCATACACTGAATTCTTAACCCTATTACCTCCAAATGTAACTGCATTTAGGGTTAAGCCTTTAAAGAGGTAATTGAGTTAAACTAAGGTAACTGGGGTAGGCCCTATCAAATGTGACATGAAGAGGAAATTTAAACATAGTTACAGAGAAAAGGCTATGTGAAGAAACCAGTAGAAGATAGCCTCTACAATCCAAGGAGAGCAGTCTCCGATGAAATTAGCCCTGCTAACACCATGCTCTTGTACTTATATCCTTGGGAAATCTAAGAAAATAAATTTCTGTTATGTAAGCCCCCCAGTATATGGTAGTTTGTTATAGTAGCCCGAGCAAACTAATGCACTCTCTGAGGTTGGCCAATGTACAGTGCACTCTAGCAACAATAACTCTTAAATAATGAGTCATGAATGGTGGGATTTGGGGAGAGAATTCTGAAGTGTTCTCATTTGCTTGCATAGATATCTCTTTTCTCATGTCCTTATAACCCTAACACACATTACTCAACTCATAGCTATATATTTTATATAGTTGGTTTTTTTATTTATATTCATATATTTTAAACTTGCATGATAATTATCAACAGATAGAGTATGTACTCATTTGCAACTAATATTCCCACAGACTGTAATAAAAAGTAAATGAAGTCTGCTTGACAATGACCACCATTTTGACATGAAGTAACAGAACTGTACCATTAAGAAAGGCAGTGTTTTGTCTTTGGCTTCAACCCTGTTAAAATGTCACCTGTAAGTTCCTTTTTCCCTCCGTTGCTTGCAAGTTATGACCATTCTGTTGATAAGCCAAGGCAAAATCTGGTAAAAGCATCCTTTGAAGGGACCTATGATATCAACTTCAGGGATTCTGCCAGTCAGTCAGTATTGCACTTAAAAAGCATCAAGGTCCAAAGAGTGATTGATTTTATTTCATTTTATTTTTTTTCCAGATGACACAATCACCAAGCAAAAGCTGAAACCATTCATGTTGCTTTCTATGTTCCCAACTGAATTATTAATCTTTTTGTCAAGTCTAATTCCTGACCCTCAATTTAATTCTATTTCAGTAGCTGATGCCTCTATTAGCCTCACTGCACTTGAATTCTGTTGCTCCCTTGGCTATAGCCTGCTGAGAAACTGTTTTTCAAGTACTTAGCAGAAAAGCTCTAAGCCTTATTGACTCAGATTTTAATTTCAAATACTATTTTTACTGATCAGGTACTTGGAAACAAATGTTCTGAGAGGCTTTCTTCATGCACTGAAAGGTAATTGCCAAATTTCATATATGCCCAAGCACATAAATTATAACAAAATCTTTCTTTATGCCATTAATAGACTCCTGGAGGAATCAATGGTTCTGAAGGTGAAAAATACAACATTAAGAAGGCTGATAATAGAGAGACATATGGGTTGGTACAAAGAAGAATAGAATCTAGGGACAGATTTCACTATTTCTAAATATGATCATGTATTATAATAGAATAAACAATAAATGAAAATATAAATTCAGTGTTTCAGTGAGACTATGATGCAATCCAATCATTAACAAAACATGATCCCATGGTGAGAGATCAATATAACTGAATGAGATGACTTTGTACTTTGGGACTGCCTCACGTTAGCACACACATAATTGATGACAGTGCAATCTATTGAACCAATCAACTAAATTGCACTGATTCTTATTAGTGTGTCAACACCCATAGTAACAGATATCTAAAGTGTACCAAGCAATGATGCTTCAGGAAAAAGTGTTCTTCAGTATTGCTGAGTGTATTAATCAATAAAATATATTGCTGTATCCCTTGGTAGAAATTAAAGTAAAATAACAGTGTCCTTTCTAATCCAACCTGTTTCTAAACAGCACTTATATAAATATCCTCAAAGTTGTTTATTCCAATATCTCTTCTCCTGTGAGAAAATGTGCGCCTCTTCACAAGAAAGGTCATTCCATTTTTTAATAAATCTAATAATTATAGAATTTCTTTTCACCATTCCTTTTTAAAATAACTCCTGTGTCCTATTGATAGCATGATGACACTGGAAACCACACATTAAATATATTTCCTGCCTTGGCTATATAATAGCTTTTGAAATTACCTTGGCCCTCCATCTTAGGCTTTGCTTGCCCATTTCTTCCATGTTCTTCACCTAAAATGGTGTGTGTTCCCTTTATACATCTGATGACATTTATCTGGAAATACCCCAATGTGTTTATATGTTTATAAGCAGTTTTCTCATGATAGTATCAATATGCTGACATACCTTAGGTCTCTTCTCTGAGGTCTTTTGTGTGTAACCTTTCAGTGATCTTTAACTAAGTCATTCAACAACTATTGATTGAGTTGTCTCTAGATGGTTTTTGTTGTGGATAGTTAGTGACATTGGAATGTTGCTAAGGCAAGGTCTCTATCCTACAAAGCCGCTCAGTTCTGAGACAATGCAGACCAAACCAGTGATTCTAATGCAGTATAATGGTGAGATAAACACAAGATGCTGCAAGAATCCCCTGGAACCTCACATATCTTGCCCACAAAGACTTTGCAGTAAAGGTACGTTAAAGTTAAAGTATACTGAAGAAGGAAGTGGCCACATAAACAAGGGCTAGTGATATCTTTCAGCGATTGTGGGCAAACAGAACAAACAACTAGGAATAAGAAGAGACCTGGTATAGTCAGGGACTTTCAAGGAGTTTAGAGGGTCTGGAACACTGAGGATATAAAGTGTGAAATAGGGCTATAGCAATAAATATAGGCTGAACCTTGAAGATGTTTGCGTGCCATGGTAAGTGTATGTCTTACTCTATTTAGAATGCTGTGACAGAATACTGCAGACTGGATGCTAATAAACCACATGAATTGAATTCTCACAGTTCTCAAGTCTGGAAGTCCAAGATCAAGGTGCCAGCATGGTTGGGTTCTGGTGAGTGCCGTCTCCCAGGTTGCAAGGTGTTCATTTCTTCCACCATGTGGAAGGGACTAGTCAGCTTTGTGGGTCCTCTTTAATAAAGGCACTAATTCCTATCATGAGGTTTCCAATCCCATGACCTAATCACTTCTCAAAGGCCCAGCCTCCTGATACCATTACTTTGTGGATTGGAATTTCAATATATCTATTTGGGAAAATGGCATACAAGTATTCTGACCATAGTAGTGCATTATTTTCCTGAGGCTGCTATAGCAAATGATCAAAATTCAGTAGCTTAACACAACAGAAATATATTCTTTCACTATTATAAAGGAAAGGAGTACAAAATCAAGGTTAAAGACACTATTTAGAAATAAATCTAGGGGCCCCTGGGTAGCTCAGCTGGTTAAGTGACCAACTCTTGGTTTCAGCTCAGGTCATGATCTCAAGGTTCATGAGATCTGGCCCAGTGTGGGTCTCTTTACTGACAGTGTGAAGCATGCCTGGGATTCTCTCTCCCTCCCACTATCTTTCAAAAAATGATGAATAAGCATTTTTTAAAAATAAGGCTACATTCTGCAGTTCCAGGTGGACATGAATTTTGGGGGGAGTACTGTTCACTACAGTAAGCAATTGGTGTTTTATCATTATGCAATAAGAAAATATTGATAAAGGGGCGCCTGGGTGGCTTAGTCGGTTAAGCGTCCGACTTTCGCTTAGGTCATGATCTCACGGTTTGTGGGTTCGGGTTCCTCATCGGGCTCTGTGCTGACTGCCAGCTCAGAGCCTGGAGCCTATTTCAGAGTCTGTGTCTCTCTCTCTGACCCTCCCCTGCTCACGCTGTCTCTCTGTCTCTCCTAGAAATAAATAAAAATATTTTTTAAAAAAAAGAAAATATTGATAAGATTGTGGAGGGTTTGTAAATTAGAACTATCAGAAATATCTAAGAGAGTGTGTAAAGAGGAAAGTAATGCATTTAGTTTAGGATACACTGAGTATCAAATATTGGGTATATCAATATGGAGATTTTTTAAATTTAATTTTGAGTATAGTTGACACACAGTTATGAAGTTTTTAAAAGGCAATTGATGTTCAAGTTTGAGTTTTAGTAAAGATATCTAAAATTTTAAAATAATTTTTAGTGTTTAACATTGAGAGAGAAAGAGCACAAGCAGGGAAGGGGCAGAGAGAGAATGAGACATAGAGTCCAAAGCAGGGTCCAGTTTCCAAGATGTCACTACAGAGCCTGATGCAGGGCTTGAACCCATGAACAGTGAGATCATGACCCAAGCCAAAGTTGGACACCTAACTGACTGAGCCACTCAGGTGCCCTGAGGTAACTAAATTACATGTTGATTATACCTGCATGCATTTCCATAATGCTTTTTTCCCCTTAATTTACCTAGTGTTGTCCTGGAACCAGAATTTATTGGTTCAGAAAAGCTAATTGTTAAATATTCAGGAAGATTTCAAGGCCTTGATAAACATTTGATAGATTACAGTCAGCCCAAATAGAGCTATTTGTACCATGGGGAGTTGGTAGTTACCAGAACATCACTAAATTTCACCCATTTGAAAAGTTGATGAACACTGTGGACCCTCCCCACAGAAGCAACACACAAAAGGTTTGTATTTGTCACAATTTAAGGAACTCTGATATTATTGGTGCTTTAAGGCACAAGGTGTAGGGGAACCTTTATTTTTAAGACTAAAGAAATGTGAGCTTGTTTAAATGCTAATGGGAAAGTGTCAGTAGAGGGGAAAGTGTCAGTATAGAGGAAAGTTTAAGATCAAGGAAAGAGCATAACAGGACTAGATTTCTAATGAGGCAGGAGAGGATGGAATACAGAGAGTATCGTTAAAAGGTCCTTCATTTCCTTTCTCTTCTGCTCAACATGGACCTTTTCCCATTAGTTTCCCATTGCTGGTGTAACAAATTGCCAAATACTTGGTGTCCTAACCCAACATAAATTTATTATCTTTTAATTCTAGAGTTCAGAAATCCAAAATGGTTCTCACTAGACTAATATCAAAATGTTGGCAGGGCAATGTCCCTTCTAGAAGTTCTAGCAGGTAATCTGTTAGAGACCACCCACATTCCTTGACTCATAGACCCTATGACTCATAGTTCTCTACCTGTAAAGCCAGGAACATCAGGCCTAGTCCTTCTCATTCTGCTCTCTCTCATTCTCTTTATTCTGCCTTTCATTTATTTAGTAGAGTCTATGAAATTATATTGGGTTCACCTGGATTATCCAGGCTAATCTCCATTAATTCCACTACAACCGTAATTCCCCTGTGTTACGTAACCTAATATATTTACAGGTTCCAGAGATTAGGACATAGACATCTTTGGGAAGAGGGGCATTATTCTGACTACTACACACTTGCCCCCTTGCCCCCATTCATGTTCACATTCGACTCTGTTTCTTTTCTATATTCTTTTGGTTAGAGAGGATGGGGGAGGAACTGAATCTTCCATTTGTATAAGCACGATTGACACTGAGCTAAGTGGTTTTATGTATATTAACCCACTTAACATTTACCACCCTGTGAGGGGAGGTTTTCTCTTTAATGTAAAGACCTGTAGCTGCCAGAGATTTATAAAATAACTTGCTTCAGATCACATAGGTAGTAAATGTTGGTTGTGTGATGAAAACCTAGTATTGTCTGATCTAATACCTAGTAAATGATCAGCTTAGTTGATACAGATATGGGTGGTTAGATACAATAAAGATATTTACACACACACATAAAGAGAGATGTAAAAATAACATATACAGAAAATGGAAAATTGCTTACAAACCAACCATTCTATAATCTACTTTCTTTGCTGCAATACAGTTGATGTCTGCCACTCCTAAAGTACAAAGAACTATGTATCAAGCAGATGTGTTTTATTTATTTCACAATGCTTAAACAATTGGGACTTAAATTGTTTCCAGTTTTTAAATGGGCTTTTACTTAAGGAAATGTATATATTTTTTTATTTTAAAACCACACTCTTTGATCATTCCTCATTACATTTCTCTTAGTATCTCCTCTCCTTTTGGATTTTTTTCTCTGTCAATCTAAATCCACTCAGCTTATAAAAACTGGTGATGAACAAAATATTAAAAATAAAGACAGAATCTGACAGCTCCAGGCCATGTTGATCCTGAGGCAAAAAGAAAACTGTAGGCCTCTAAATACATCTTTTTTATGTATTTATTGGTTAATTTTTCCTGAATATTAAATGAAAGTGTTTTTAAATGGAAATTAGATGTATTGAAACTCAAACATTAAGCTTAATATTTTCTATATACTAAAATATTATAACAATTTTATATATTCTTTATTTGTTTGTTAATGTTTTTATTTATTTTTGAGACAGAGAGAGAGCACGAGCTGAGGAGGGTGGAGAAAGAGGGACACAGAAACTGAAGGAGGTCCCACTGTATAGACCCCATGCAAGGCTTGAACTCATGAGCGATGAGATCATGACCTGAGCTGAAGTCAGATGCTTAGCTGACTGAGTCACCCAGGAGCCCCAATAATTTTATATATTCCTAATGGTTAATTTTTTTCCAAAAGTGTATTCTGAAAATATTATTAAGTGAATGTGGTTCCATTAAAATCAGGACACTAAAATTACATATATATATATATATATATATATATATATATATATATATATATATCATCATTTCTTTTGTCTCAAGATCTGAGATTCATCACAGGAATGTTTTTATTTAAAATGTTTATATTTTGGAACTTTTAAATACTGCAGTGAAATGGTATTTAACTGGATTGCTACCAAGATTTTTGACAGCCCTAAAAACTTTGCACTCAGTGTGAGTGCCTCATCTACCCAACCCACTACTGTTGACTGTGAAAAGAGAGAACTTGAGTATACTGAACAAACATGCCAGTAATCACTCGTTCGTGTATAGTTAATGTTTGAATCAAGATCCACCACTTTTATAAAAAATGTTTATCATTTCAAGCCTTTGAAAAGAAATCTTTTCTTTGATATAAAGTCAAAAAACACATAATTAACCAACAGTGATTGTTGAGTCTCCCATAGCTCACAGATATGTAGTTCACTGTATCATTGTAGCTCAGAGAAGATTTTCCAGGAAAACTACCACTCATTCCACATCACACATAAACAGACATATGTACAAGAAGTCCAACAGTAGTTCATCATTCTCTTCACCTGTACTGAAAATTCCCAATGCACTTGGGACTGGTTTCTATGGGGCATACAAAATAATATAATCTACTTTTAATAAAAAGTTCATTTTTAACAGTTAAATCAACCTCTTTGTTTATAATGTGGAGTCCTAGTTTCTTTTGTGATACAAGTAATCTATGAAACAAGGATTGTCTTTATCCCTATTCCCATCACTGATTCCAGGAATGTGTGTTAATCGATCCCTCCAGCTGGCAGTTCCTTTTTTTTTTTTTAATTTTTGAAGTTATCCTATAAGAGATAAATTCTTTACTGTCTGTATCCTTTGGGGTACAAAGGTAGCATATGTAGAGGGTGTGTTCTTTCTCCACATCCGTTAAAATGCTCATTAAACATGTCTGTAGCAAAGATAGTGATAGTTTTTTGTTACTTAAGTTATCCTTTGCTATGGCTATTGGAAAAGGAGATGTACTTGAATGTTTCTTTAAATCTAGGGATAAACTGGAAATTTAGCCACCTCTCTGATGGACATCAACTCTACAGAAATGTTAAATATGTTTTAGTAATAAACCTAGCATCGTATTCAGTAAACATTTCTACCGTCTTTCATCTCTTTAAAAAACAAGGATACTAACCAATACTTTTGTCTTTAATGGAAATTTCATTACACGTTTCCCCTTTGATCATTTCTGATGGCTTATTGATGCTCTCAATATTTGTTTTCAGTGTATAATTTTATTGAAATGCTATGTTGTTTTTATTACATGTGAAATTATTATGTTTACCTCAGAACTCTATATATCCGCATGAATTGCTTTTTAATCCTGCAGTGGAAGTTAGGGCTATTAAAATATAACTTAACTTGATTCACCTTTTCCTAGAATCTCCATTTCCTTTCTAACTGTTTGAACATGACCAGGCCCCCTGGTTATATGTGCTGCTATACACCCCCTTACCCCATAATTAGATGTCTTCTTTGGAACTTCCAAAGTTCCATCTTGAAGAACATCGTTCTTAACACATGGCCAAATCCATAGAATTCTGTGTGCTAAGTTAGTCACATGCTCTTGGATTAGTACATCTAACCATACTTAGAGATTCACCTCGCTTGTGTATTACTTTCTGTAAACACAAGTGACCACAATTATTAAATGAACAGAGAGTTGGGCAAAATATTGAAACATAATATTGTAAAATTGCTTTATTGCTGGCACCAAATTTATATAGTTGATTCACTGTTTCATGCCCAACACATTTTTCTAGGTATTCCACTGGAATTTGCCAAGCAAGCTTCATGGCTAAGCCAGACAAATCTACTGAGACTGCCTTATTTTGGGTTCTTGGCTTAGGATTTGAACACCTGGTTGTGTGAGATTCCTCTGTGCTTATTCTCCTGGCACCTGTGGGGGAACTGATAGTCCAAGATGACCCTGGAACAGAATCTGATGACACAAATTGAATGCCAGGCCTTATGGGTTGAGTCTGGGGTTCTGCCTTAATGGCCTGAAGTCTTTTGTCACTGCTTGGGTTTTTCTTAAAAGAAAAAAAAAGACTTCACTATATTCATTTTATGGAATCTTCAGAGAATTAGAACACTCTCAGCTATTATTCTATACTGTCTTGTGATAATAATGCTAACAAGAATGACTATGTAGAGGAGTAGTATAGTGCTTAAAAGGGTGGGCTGTGGACCAAGGTTTCTGTGGACAACGACCTGAAATTCAGATCTCACATATGTCCCTTACTTTTTTCTAATTTTTTTAATGTTTATTTATTCTTGAGACAGAGAGCAAGCACAAGTGTGGGAGGGGCAGTGAGAAAGGGAGACACAGAATCTGAAGTAGGCTCCAGGCTCCAATCTGTCAGCGCAGAGCCTGATGCAAGTCTTGAACTCATGAATGGTGAGATCATGACTTGAGCTGAAGTTGGACCCCTAAGCCACCCAGGCGACCCCCGTGTATGTTATTTATTAACTGTAACAGACAGACAGACCCTTATGTCTTCAGTCAGCTTACATCTTTATAAAACAGAATGGAAGGTCACTAAGATTGTCTCTCAGGTTTTCTCCTAGAATTTTTATAATTTTGCCTTTTATGCATTTAGAGGTAAGATCCATTTCAAGTTAATTTTTGTATATATTGTGAGGCCTAAGGATCAAAGTTATTTTTTTTGTTTTGTTTTGTTTTATATGACTAATGTCCAGCACCATTTTTGTTTTTGAAGACTGTTTTTCCCCCAGTGAATTGCCTTGACAACTTGGTAAAAAGAAATAAGTTGGAGATACTCACTATCATACTTTCCATATAAATACCATTGCCAAGTTTATGGCATGAGATAAGTAGGCAGACACTTCCAAAAGATATATATATGGCTACATGGACTCTATTCTGTTATCACATCATCTTAATCATGATAATCTTATAGTATGCCTCAATATAAGGTAGTGAATATCCTTCAGCTTTGTTCCTCCCTTTCAGAGTTATTTTTTGCTCTTTAAGGTCCTTTGCCCTTCCATAGAAATAGAGTTCATTGTGTTAGGCTTTTTTTAAAGTGTAATTTCTTTTTCATTTTGTACTTTGAATGAGGTTAACATATGATTTTCCTTTTTAAGTTTTAATGTGGTAGATTACATTGATTGGTATTTGAATGCTAAACTGTCCTTGCATTCCTGGGATAAACCTCAGTTATAATATATAGTTTTTAATTTTTTTTTATTTTGAGAGAGAGCATGTGCATGTACATGAGTTCAGGGGTGAGGGGAGAGAGAGAGAAAGAGAGAGAGAGAGAGAGAGAGAGAAAGAAAAAGAGAAAGAGAGAAAACACCCCAAGCAGCCTCTGGGCTGTCACCGGGTCTTGAACTCACAAACTGTAAGATCATAACCTGAGTACAGATCTACTCAGATCCTTGACCTAACCTACTGAACCACCCAGGTATCTCCATAATTTATTCTATTTTATTTTATGTATTTTATTGAATTAATTTGTTAAAATTCTATTAAGAATTTGCACATCTCTCTTAATGAGGTCAGTTGCCAATGCCATTACTCTCCTGTTTTGGTCTACTGGGCTTTTTTTTAAGTTTTGATATTTATTAGGATAATGCTAGCCTAATAAAATTAGCTGAGCAGTTATTTTCTGGAAGAGTTTCTGTATCAGCGATATAATTTTTTCCTTAAGTATTCAGTAGAATTCTGTGCATAAATGACATGGGTCTGAAATTCTATTCCTGGAAATGTTTTAAAACAATTGTTTTAAATATATGGAGTCTGATTTCGGTTTTCAATTTCTTCTTGAGGGAGTGTTCTTAATTTCTGTTATTCAAGGACTTTGTCCATTTCATCTAAGTTATCAAATTCATTGCATAAGGTTGTTCATTACATTTTTTGTGTTCTCTGGATATCTATGTGTCCTGTAGTGTTGATCCTTCTCTCATTCTTAGCATTGATAATTTGTGTCCTCTCTTTTTTTTTTTTTCTGCTCAGCCTCACTAGAGATGAGTCCATTTTATTTTTCTTCTAAAAATGGCACTATTAATTTTGTTGATTTTTCTCTTTAGTTTTTATATGTTCTATATTTCTACTTGTATTTGCTTTCTTCTCACTTTGGGTTTAGTTGGCTCTTCTTTCTTGTTTTCTTAGAATAAAATTATAGGATCCCTAATCCCCTGATTTGTCTTCCTGTTTCTTTCTAATGACATACCCCACAGTAGTAGTTGAGAAGTACTCAAACTCAAGAATCTTTGGCTCACAAGAAATTAAAGAAATTAAGAGCATAATACAAACTTTCCAAAATCTAATCGATTGAAGGAAAGATATGGATACTTTAATTGTGTTCTCTCCCCTCCATCCCTTAATAGTAGCTGTTTGAAGAGTCTGTTGGGCTTATGGCTACAAATTCTCTGATACAGCCTCTAAGAAATCCTAAATTTCCAAAACATGTAATTTGAGATGGCATTATCACCTTTACAGTAGGTTATATAGATATGCCTGACACCCATGTGATGTGATCCATTGTCCTTTCATTAATCCAGCAAGAAGTGTCTTCTAGAATAATTAAAATGAGATTACAAGGAGATAAAGATAATTTGGGTTTCTACCTTTCTTCTGAAACCTCCCTGACATGTATTACCTTTGTGGCTATAGGCAATCAGAGATTGCACTTGCATCTATTTCCTGAATTAAGTAAAATTGTTTTAGAAGATTTCTAAGTTACCTTATAGCTTTAATTCTATTGTTCTCTTTACTGTAATCACATGATTTTAAGAAATTGACAGAGTTACAAAATAAATGAGTCGTATTCTTATGTTATAAACATATCCAGTCTACTTAGGGTAATAATAAAAAACATGTCTAAAGTTAGATTACTATGTAAATCAACATGGACCTCAAACAAGTGGTGCTCATTTTATCATAGAAGGAAAAATCAGTGTGGAAAGTTACTGAGAAGTATTGGTCGAAGAGAAAGAAATTTAACTGGGTTTCTGAAAACAGGAAGATTATATAATATCATAAGGCTTAGTGAAAGCATTCTAAGCAGGAGGAATGGCTTGAACAAAGACATGGTTTAAGAATATTTGGGAGCTGGGGCGTCTGGGTGGCTCAGTCGGTTGGGTGTCCAGCTTTGGCTCAGGTCATGATCTCACGGTTCATGATTTCGGGCCCCGCGTCAGGCTCTGTGCTGACAGCCAGTTCAGAGGCTGGAGCCTGCTTCAGATTTTGCGTCTCGGTCTCTGACCCTCCCCTGCTCACGCTGACTCTCTCTCTCTCTCTCTCTGAAATGGATAAAACATTTAAAAAGTTTAAAAAAAAAGAGTATTTGGGGGCTATGGAAACAATTGGTTTTGGTTTCAGTGTTGGGTGGAGGAACTGACTTTATTCCTGCATCAATCATCATTGGTGAATATTTATATACTGCATTTATAGCTAAGCAGTAGTTTCTCTACTGAGAATAAATGTAAGGCTCTCAAGCACCTAGTTGAGAGTGAGAAGCAGGCACAGAGAAATAAAGAAATGATAGCCTTCAGGAAAAAGTCTAAAATCAGTAGGCAGTAAAGATCCATATCCTAAAAGCTCAGGAAAACCAATCCCGATATTCTATTCAGTCAGAGTTGGAATACAGAATAATATATAGAATAGACTGAGTTATCATATGTGGCCAGTGCAAGTTCATATTTTAAAAAAGATGTAGGAATAGCTTAAGCTAAGGAAAAAATATAAATTTTAAATCTTAAGATAATAAAATAGCAATAAATTTGTTTCTCAAACATACATAAAATATTTGTGGATTATGGGTTAACTGGATGTGGCAAAAGCTATTTTATATACAGGCTTGATTCATATTTTATTTAGTATTTTGATGAATATTTATTATCTTTATAAATACTGGGTAGATTTACATGCCTTGCCCTCATTGTCATACCTTCCATGTAAATACCATTGCCAAGCATATGGCATGAGATAAGTAGGCAGACACTTCCAAAACAGAGATAACTTTTTTAAATTAAAAGACCATATTTTTCACAACAATTTTAGATTTTCAGAAGAGCTGAGCCAATAGTACAAAATTCCAAAGAACTCTACCTATGTAAAAGCTTTCCCTCTTATAAACATCCTATGTTAATATTGTATATTTGTTAAATGAATGAATCACTATTGATATATCATTATCTCAAGATTATTTCTATTTCATTAGTTTTTACCCAATACCTCTTTTCTGTTACAGGATCCTGCTCAGGATGCCACATTGCATTTCTTTTTCATCTCTACTTATCCTTGTGTAATTGTGACAATTTCTTAGGCTTTCCTTGTTTTTGGTGACCTTGATACTTTTGAAGACTGGTGGTTCAGTTATTATATAGGTTGTCTCTGTTAGAATTAGTCTGGTGTTTTCTCATGTATAAACTGAAGTTACAGATTTTGGGGAGGAAGAGCATAGAGGTAAAGGAGCATTTTATTATTATGTACTATCAACATGACTTATCACTGTTGATGTTGCTCTTATTTACCTTGATGAAGTGTCTATCAGATTTCTCCATTACAGGCAATCTTCCCCCCACCCCATACACTTTGGAAGGAATTAACTATGACTAGTCAACACTTAAGGAGTTGGGGTTATGCTCACCTCGTTTAGGATAGAGTAGCAACAGAATTTATTTTGAATTATTGTGCACAAGAGTTTTGTCTCCTCTCTGCCATTTGACAAAGCAATGGAGTGTGTTTATGTACTAAAACAAATATATACACATAACTTAAATATTTCTCTCTACAAGAATCTGTATCTATGTTAAGTTAAACATGAGTTGTTACTGAAACCACCAGCTTTTACCTATTATGACATGAATATCCTAGCCTTCTGCCCCTAAATTTAGATTTAGAGGATCTCTAAATTTTTCACTGTGTCAATGGCTCCCACTATCCACCATTTATTTACCAAAATGCTCATTTTCTGTTTATATGGATAACAGAATCAGAATTTTTAACCTGTAGCCTCATGGAAAACACCTTTATTACTAAAGTACTTACATTCAGTTCCTTTTGTCTTAATTGTACAGACTATTTTTTTCCAAAGTTACTTAGGCCACCCCTTTCTCTCACCAACATTAGTAATGTTATTTCATTATAAATACAGTTAGATTTTCTTGTTATGATCTACATTCTTTCCTGGAATTCCTCACTCTTCTAGATGAGTTTTTTTAATGGGAAACATAAGGTTCACTTGTATTGTAAATTTATACAGATTTTGATAAAAGTATAATGTCATGTATCCACCATCACATTATCATACAGAACCTTTTTACCACCCTAAAAACATTGTACTTCACCCTTTGATCCCTCCCACCTCTGCCTATCCCTTAATCCTCAACTAACTACTGACTTTTCTTTTTTCTGTTTCTACCTTTACCAGAATGTTATATAGCTGGAATCATACAGTAGGCAAATTTTCAAATTGGCCTCTTTCCCTAAGCAATATGTATTTAAGTTTACTCAGTGTCCTTTCATACCTTAATACCTCATTTCTTTTGAGCACTAAATAATATTCCATTGTATGGATGTATCACCATATTTATCCATTCACCTACTGAGTAAAGTTGCTATAAACAGTAAGTGTGTAGGTTTTTGTGTGGATAGAAGTTTTTAGTTCAATTGGGTAAATACGTTGCAGTGTGATTGCTGTATTATATGAAAAGCCCAGGTTTCGCTTTGTAAGAAAATGCCAACTGACTTCCAAAGTGGAGAATTCCCACAAACAATGATGAGAGTTCCTATTACTCCACATCCTTCTTAACACTTGGTTGTCCCAGCTTTTTGAATTTTAGCCATTCTAATAGGGATATGGTGGTAATCCTTGCAGTTTTCCTTTGTAATTCCTTAATAAAAATGACATTGAGCATCTATTCATAAGTTTTCTTTTTGCCATCAGATTATCTGCATTGTAAAGTATCTGTTCAGATATTTATTCATTGTTTGGACTGTTGGCTTTCTTACAGTTGAGTTTTAAAAATTCTTTGTGTATTTTGTACACAAATCGTTTATCAGATCTGTGTTTCACAAACAAGTTCTCCTATTCTGTGGCTTGTCTTTGTGTTATCTTAAGGATGTCTTTTGAGGCACCTGGGTGGCTCAGTCTGTTAAGTGTTCAACTTCAGGACAGGTCATGATCTCACAGTTCATGAATTCAAGCCCCACGTTGGGCTCTGCTCTGACAGCTCAGAGCCTGGAGCCTGCTTCAGATTCTGTATCTCCCTCTCTCTGACCCTGTCCTGCTCACACTGTCTCTCTCTGTCACTCAGAAATAAATAAAAACATTAAAAAAAATTTTAAAGATATAACTAAAGAGTACTTAGATTTCCTCTAAGTTATAGTTTGTGTTTTATGTTTAAATCTATAATCCATTTTGAATTAATTTTTGTGAAAGGGTTAAGATCTGTATCTACACTCATTTTTTTAAATATTTTTATTTATTTCTAGGAGAGATAGAAAGAGACAACATGAGCAGGGGAGGGTCAGAGAGAGGGAGTCACAGACTGAAACAGGCTCCAGGCTCTGAGCTGGCAGTCAGCACAGAGCCCGACGTGGGGCTCAAACCCACGAACGGCGAGATCATGACCTAAGCGAAAGTCGGACGCTTAACCGATGAAGCCACCCAGGTGCCCCTCTACACTCATTTTTTTAACCTATGTTGTTCAACTGTGTAAGCACCAGGTTTTGAAAAGATTATTATTTCTCTATTGAATTGCCCTAGCTTCTTTGTGGAGATCAGTTGACTATATATGTGTGGTTCTTTTCTTTTCCTTTTTTCTTTTCTTTCTTTCTTTTTTTTTTAAATTTATCCTGTCTTCTTTTCCATCGATCTATGTCTTTATTCTTTTGATAATACCATGCTGTGTTGATCATTGTAGGTTTATGATAAGTCTTGAATTTGGATAATGTCAAATCTCCAACTTTGTTCTTCAAGCTATTCTGGGGTATTTAATTTTCCATGTTAACTTTAGAATCATTTGCCTCTTTTTTTAAAATTCTTGTTTAGTGTGGTTAAAGATTTATTAATTTTACTGATCTCTTCTAACAACCAGCTTCTGGTTTTATTGATTTCTCTGTTTCCTGTTTCCAATATCATTTATTTCTGCTCTCAGTTTCTGTTTTGTTTTTGTTTGTTTTTCTGTTCTCTTTAGGTATAATAGGTTTTTCTTCTCTCTAGTTTTCTAAGGTGGAAGATTATATTATTGATTTTAGGTCTTGTCTAATATATGTCTTCATTGATATGAATTTCACTTAAATACTGCTTCTACTTCACGCCACCTATTTGGATAGATTAGGAAATATTTTAATCTATTGTAACAAATATTCGTGCAATTCAAAATAAATTATAGATGCTCTTGTGATTTCTTCTTTGATCCATGCTTTTTTAAAGATATGTGCTGTAGATCTTCAAGTTTGGGGGAGGGAAGCTGATTTCCATTTATCTTTCTGTTACTGATCTGTAGTTTAAATCCACTGTTGTCTTGGATACTTTGAAAGACTTCTTTTCAATTTGTTGAAGTATGTTTATGGGACAGGATGTGGTGTATTTTGGTAAATGATTAAGTGAACTTGAGAAGAGTATATATTTTTCTGTTGTTGGATGAGGTATTTTATAGATGTCAATTAGATTCAGTTTATTAATGACGCTCTTGAGTTCATCTATATCCTTATTAATTTTTGTCCTGTGAAACTGTCAATTGCTGATAAGAGTGTTAAAGTCTCCAACTTTAGTAGAAAATTTATTCTTTCTCCTTGCAACTCCATCAGTTTTTGCCTCAAGTATTTTGATGCTCTGTTGTAGAAAGCATATACATATTAAGAATTCTTATGTCTTCTTGGTGAATTGACTCCTTTATTATTATGTAATGCCTTTCTTTATCTTTGATAATTTTCTTTGCTCTGAAGTCTCCCTTGTCTAAAATTAATATACTTACTCCTCCTTTCTCTAAATTAGTGTTAGCATAGTATTTTTTCTTATGCCTTTACTTTTTGTCTCTTTGTTTTTATCTTTAAGGGAGTTTCTTTTATTTTTATTTTTTATTTTTATTTTTATTTATTTCTATGAGAGAGAGAGAGAGAGACAGCTTGAGCAGGGGAGGGTCAGAGAGAGAGGGAGTCACAGACTGAAACAGGCTCCAGGCTCTGAGCTGGCAGTCAGCACAGAGCCCAAAGCAGGGCTCGAACCCATGAACCGCGAGATCATGACTCAAGCGAAAGTCGGACGCTTAACCGACTAAGCCACCCAGGCGCCCCTAAGGGAGTTTCTTTTAAGCAACTTATAATTGAGTCATATTTTTTATGCACTCTCACATCCCCTTTAGCTGTTGTATTTAGAGTATTGATGTTAATTCTTTTAATGTTTATTTTTCAGAAATAGTTGGTCAGAGTGTGATCAGGGGAGGGGCAGAGAGAGAGAGGGAGATACAGAATCTGAAGCAGGCTTGAGGCTATGAGCTGTCAGCACAGAGCCCAAGGTGGGGCTCAAACTGACAAACTGAGAGTTCATGATCTGAGCTGAAGTTGGATGCTTAACCCACTGAGCCACGAGACACTCAGGTGCCCGCAGATTATTGATGTTTAAAGTGATAATTGATATAGTGGATTAATATCTGCCTTATGTGTTAATAGTCTTTATTCATTGCTCCTTGCCTTTGTTTCCTTTCTTCTACACTTTTTCTGCCATCTCTGGTCTTAATTGGGCATTATATTATTCCATTCCTTCCTCCTTTCTTAGCATATCAGTTATACTGTTGAGTGTGTGTGTGTGTGTGTGTGTGTGTGTGTGTGTGTGTTTTCTTGGTTTATATTTTTGTTTTTTTTTTTACTGTTCTTAGTAATTGCATCTGTGTTTGCAGTATACGTTGGTAACTAATCCAAGTCCTCTTTCAAATTACACTATCCCACTTCAAGAGTAGAACAAGTATTACATAATCAAGTATTTCCAATTCCTCCCTCTTGTTTCTTATAATATTATTGTTTTTGATTTCAGCTATCCATAAGCTATAACTGTCAGATAGAATGAAGCTATTATTATTTTGGATAAACTGTTAGGTGTTAGAGCAATTAAGAATAAGAAAAATAAAAGATTTTATTTTACCTTTGTTCCTTTGCTAACACCCTTTCTTTTGTCATGTATATCTGAATTTTTTACTTAAATCATTTTCCTTCTCTTTGGAGGAGAATAATTTTTTTTTTTTTTACAAATAGTTTATTGTCAAGTTGGTTTCCATATAACACCCAGTGCTCATTCCCATAAGTGCCCCCTTTCTGTGCCCATCCCCCCTCCCCCTGCACATCCATCAGTCCTCAGTTTTTGTCAGCATTCAAGAGTCTCTCATGGTTTGCCTCTCCCCCTTTCCCCCACCATTTCCCCCCTCCTTCTCCCACATGGTCCTCTGTTAAGTTCCTCCTAATCCTATACGTGCAAACATATGATATTTGTCCTTCTCTGCCTGACTTATTTCGCTCAGCATAACACCCTCAAGGTCCATCCATGTTGCTACACATGGCCAGATTTCATTGTTTCTCATTGCCATGTAGTATTCCATGGTATAGATAAACCACATCTTCTTGATTATCCGTTTGTCCATTGATGGACACTTAGGCTCTATCCACGTTTTGGCTATTGTTGAGAGTGGTGCTATGAACATTGGGGTACATGTGCTCCTATGCATCAGCATTTCTATATCCCTTGGGTAAATTCCTAGCAGTGCTATTGCTGGGTCACAGGGGAGTTCTATTGTTAATTTTTTGAGGAACCTCCACACTGTTTTCCAGAGGGGCTGTACCAGTTTACATTCCCACCAACATTGTAGGAGGGTGCCCGTTTCTCCACATCCTCGCCAGCATCTCGTGTTCTCTGAGTTGCTCATTTTAGCAACTCTGTCTAGCGTGAGGTGGTATCTCAGTGTCATTTTGATTTGTATTTCCCTGATGAGTAGGGATGCTGAGCATCGTTTCATGTGTTTGTTGGCCATCTGGATGTCCTCTTTAGAGAAGTGTCTGTTCATATCTTCTGCCCATTTCTTTTCTGGGTTGTTTGTTTTTCTCCTTGACCTCCACTGCAGCAACCTCTTACTTGACACATCCCCCAAAGCAAGGGAATCAAGAGCAAAAATAAATGATTGGGACCTCATCAAGATTAAAAACTTCTGCATGGCAAAGGAAACAACCCACAAAACTAATAGGCAACCAACAGAATGGGAAAAGATAGTTGCAAATGACATATCAGATAAAGGGTTGATATCCAGAATCTATATGGAGGAGAATAATTCTTAAAACATTTCTTACAGAGCGGATCTATTAGTGTGACAAATATCCTTGGCTTTTGTTTATTTGGAAAGCGTTTATTTCACCTTCACTTTTAAAGGATAATTTTATATAGAATTGTATGCTGGTATTTTGTTTTTGATTTCAACACTTTAAATATTTCACCCCATGTGCTTCTTGCTTATATGCCAAGAGAACTCTTAGGTAATTCTTCTTCTTGTTCCTCTATAGATAAAGTGTTCTGTACCCCCCAAAACTACTTCCCATATTTTCTCTGTTCTAGGTTTTCTACCATTTAAAATTTTATTTAAGTTTAAATTTAAAAATTTATCCTGCTTTGTATTCTCTGAGCTTCTTATATCTGTAGTTTGCTGTTTGTCATTAATTTTGGAAAATATTTGGCCATTATGACAAGTATTTCTAGTACTGTTTTCCATCTTTATTCTTCCAGCATCCTTATTACATGTATGTTAAACCATTTGCAATTGCCCCACTATTATATTGAATATTTGCGCACTGTCTCTCTCTCTCTCTCTCTCTCTCTCTCTTTCTCTTTGGCAGTTTAATTCAGGAAGTTTCCATTGAGATATCTTCAAGTTGACTAATTCTTCAACTATGTCCTGTCTACTGGTGTGACCATCAAAGGCATTCCTCATTTCTGTTACAACACTGATACTGATTTCTAGCATTAACTTTTGATTACTTTTAGAGTTTCTGTTTACATCACCTATCTGTTCTTGCATGTTTTCTGCTTTATCCATTAGAGTTATTAACATACTCGTCATAGTTATTTTTAATTATCTACCTGGTCATTCCAAATCAGTATCATATTTGAATCTGGTTCTGATGTTTGGTTTATCTCTCCAACTGTGTTTTTCCTTGCTTTTATAGTATGCTTTCTGATTTTTTGTTGAAAGTGGATCTAATGTGGGGCACCTGGGTGGTTCAGTTGGTTAAGCGTCCGACTTCGGCTCAGGTCATGAAGTTATGGTTCGTGGGTTTGAGCCCTCGTCAGGCTCTGTGCTGACAGCTAGCTCAGAGCCTGGAGCCTGTTTCAGATTCTGTATCTCCCTCTCTCTCTGACCCTCCCCTCATCATGTTGTTTCTATCTCTCTCTCTGTCAAAAATAAATAAAACATTAAAAAAATTAAAAAATAAAAAAGTGGATCTAATGTATAGGGTAATAGGAATTGAGGATAAATAAATAAATAAATCCTAGGGTATAATTATATGCGAATCTGGCTAGCAGCTGGTCTCTATTTAGTGGTTGCTTCAGCTCTAGGTGCCAGAGGCTTCAGTGTCCTTCAATTTTCTTTTGTTTTTATCCCTGTTGCCTTTGGTTTCCTTAAGAACACCCTCTTAATAAAATCTGTGTTTTCACCTCTTTTTGTTGTAATCCACTGTATACTGCAGTCTTGTTAATGTGGCATTAGTGTAGGTGCAGATAGTACTTCACCATTTAACTACTAGATCCCAGTCATGTATGGGGCCCAGGTCCCTGAAATGTGGCCTTCAAAAGTGTTTCTGGCTTTATTCTTCTTTTCATGACCAGAAGGTTACAATGGATTGAACCTGCCTTTCCTTCCAATAGATAATTGCCCTTTCTTCAAGTAAATCAGGCTCAGTAAAGTCACTTCCCTTGGGGAGTGTAGGCTCTGTGTTCAAGAATGCTCTGGGCATATTTGAAAATAGTCACTTTTATCCTCCCCCAGCCTAAAATCATCAGGAACTTTTCTAGGATCTTCACCATGAACCTTGGGGGAGAAATTTCTGTGGAGGTAAAACTGACGAAAGTGTAAGCCTCCTGCTCACCAAAGGCAGGAACCTTAGGAGGTTTTCAGTCTCAAACTAATCCACACTCAGCCTCCAGCAATTCACCAAAATTACCATTTATTTATGTGACCTCGATTCTCTGATGGGCCTAATAAAAGTAGTTTATTTTTAGTTTATTCAGCTTTTTTCTTGTAATGACAGCAGTGATGACTTCCAAATTCTTTGTATATTAGAGCTGAAACAAAATCCTTTTCCCAAGATCAGTAACCTTGAAAAACTGTCTCACTGTTACAGCATTGTTCCTATTCATCTTGAACTCTTAGGGACCGGTTAACTGGTAGATTTGAGACTTTTACTCACCTTCTAAATCAAGTCCACATTCCTCCTCTTCATAGTTCCCAAAGACAGATATCTTTAAATAAAATAATTTTTGGAATGGAATCTGGATGTAGGCAATGTTTGGGGCAATAGTAGGTGGTAGATAGTTGATAACAAATTAAGTGGATCTATCAATTGATTTCTTAATGGAATGGATTTCAGAGATGAATCAATTCAAATCCTTCATTATATAGATAGGAAACAGATCTCTTGAGAGGAAACAATTTCACTTAGTCCCTACCAAGTAGCTCATCCTGGTCTAGAAGCTAAATTTCTTCCTTCCCAATTTAGTTCTTGTTTCACTGCCCTGTGCTATCACCCAGTGGGTATCTTTTACTAATGTTTTTTTCTGGCTTAATGTATACACAAAGAATTTTGTATGTAGTCTTACCTTGTCATGAATACCTCAGTAGTGCTCAAAATTTAGAGAATATAATATCAAAATGAGTTTTCCTTAAATAAAAATGAACATATAAAATGCCCCTCTGCTTTAGAAAGTCTTTAGAAAGTCATAAAAACTATAGCATCTGGAAATAAAAGGGAACCCATGACATAGTTCTTTGAAAGAACAAACATAAAGAATTAAACCTTCCTGAAGCTTCATTTATATAATGCATAAAATCTTATCTCCCATTAAAAGATTTCTTTTATTGCAGACCTTACTTGCCTTAATGAGGACTAGGAATTTTGTAAAAGAAATTTTCTCTTTACTATTTTTTATAAATGTGGGTATTTTATAATTTAATATGTACTATATGTGTGTGTAGTAGGTATGTACACACACACACAATGAACACATGTAATTCATATCATGGAATGCTTCCCGGGAACTTTGATTTTAATAATAAGATAACTCTCCCTTCCAATAATTGCTTTTTTCCTTGATACCTTAAAAACCTTAAAACATCAATGAAAAATAAGCTGTATTTCCTTAACTGTGCATATTGCCATACAATCAAGCTGATGTCTTGGAGATTTATCTAAATTTTCTAAATTGGGATTCCCAATACTGAAAGAGGGTCCAGATATACAGCAGGGCTCTCATAGGCTGCAGACTATGAGGTAAAAAGAGAATGAAGAGTACAGTCACGAGCAAAGATAGTCGCAAGAATCATAAAATTGCAGGGAAGAAAAGTTAATCAAAAAAATTAAGGACAGGGGCGTCTGGTGGCTCAGTCCTTCTGGGTGGCTCATGACCGACTTCGGCCCAGGTCATGATCTCACGGTTCAGTAAGTTCGAGCCCTGCATAAGGCTCTCTGCTGAACACTTATAAGGCTCTATCCTGAACACCTACTCAGAGCCGGGAGCCTGCTTCAGATTCTGTGTCTCCTCCTCTCTCTGCCCCTCCCCGCGCATGCTCTGTCTTACTCTATCTCTTAAAAATAAATAAATGTAAAAACAAAAATTAAAAAAAAAAAAAAGAATTAAGGACAGAAGAAGAAAATGGCTCTGCAAACAGAAATGGCTAGTTTAGAAAGAAAAGCTGCAGCGATGTCTTGATGCTTCGTAGCATTGCATTATGTTTCCTTTGTGGAATTGTTGGAATCCTAGAGACCATCTTTTTTTAAAACAAAATTTTTTAAAGACTTTTATTTATTTGTGGGGGAGAGGGGGTAGAAAGTGAGGAGATGCAGAATCTGAAGCAGCCTCCAGGCTCTGAGCTGTCAGCACAGAGCCTGATGCAGAGGTCAAACTCATGAACTATGAACGAGATCATGACCTGAGCCAAAGTCAGATGTTTAATTGACTGAGCCACCCAGGCATCCTATCCTAGGAACCATTTGTCTTAAAAATAATAATAATAATAATAAAGAGGGGTGCCTTGGTGGCTCCATTAAGCTTCCGACTTCGGTTCAGGTCATGATCTCACTGTCCATAGGTTCGAGCCCGCATTGGGCTCTGTGCTGACAGCTCAGAGCCTGGAGCCTGCCTTGGATTCTGCTTCTCTCTCTCCGACCCTCCTCTACTCACTCTCTGTCTGTCTGTCTGTATGTGTGTGTGTCTCTCTCAATGTAAATAAACATTTAAAAACAATAAAGAAGGAAAAAAGATTGTTGAACAGATGGGAGCCTACAATTTGGGGGGTTTTTTAAAATTTTTTAAACATGTATTAATTTTTGAGAGACAGAGGGAGACAGAGCACAAGCCAGGGATGGGCAGAGAGAGAGGGAGACACAAAACCTGAAAGAGGCTCCAGGCTCAGAGCTGTCAGCACAAAGTCCAACTCGGGGCTTGAACCCACAGACAGTGAGATGATGATCTGAGCTGAAGTTGGACCTTAACCAACTGAGCCACCCAGGTACCCCCAAATTTTTTGAACTGTACTCTTCCCCCCAGATAGCAAAATTCTACTGTAATTTCACATAAATCATTTCACACCTACCTCCCAAATTTGACTCTTAGGGGTTTTTTTTTTAGACAGAAGAGATTGTTTTATTTATTAATTTTAATTTTACATATTTATTGCATTTTATTCTGAGAATCAGGCTACACCATACATTCTGTATCATACAGAATACAAAGATACAGTAGAAACATGATAAATGTTAAATAAATGAATCTCTACAACCATGTTTTTCAATCTTGAAAATTTCTGTTTCATTACAACAAACATGCAGATGATCCCATGTATGTATACCTTCTACCAGCTGTGAAAGCTGTTCATGTACCTCACCCATACGGTCTGGAGTTTTAATCTTCTATGTCCATTTTATATTGCTACACTGTTGACAAGGTAATATATCCAAAGTGAGTTTTATGATATCACCTCCTTTTCAGTTTTTGTTTAAAGTTTGTTTATTTATTTATTTATATATAGAGAAAGAGAGGGGAGAGTGAATAGGGGCAGAGAGGGGGAGGGGGAGGGAGGGAGGTAATTCCAAGGAGGCTCCGTGATGTCAGCGAAGAACAGGGCCTAATGCTGGGCCTGATCTCACAAGTCCTGAGATCATGACCTAAGCCAACATCAAGAGTCTGAGACTTAACTGACTGAATGATCCAGCACCCTAGTCACCTCCTGCTTTAAGTTATACAATGGCTTTCCTTTGCTGTTAGGAAGAACTTATTTTTACCCATGGATGGTGCTTGCCTCCCTTGCCAGTACTATCTGGCCTCACATTCCCTAATGCTTAGCATTCTATTTTTAATTGTATTTTGAAAAGTATCTGACATAGTCAATACATATTTGTTGAATTAATGTTACTGAAGCAAAAAAGAATATTCATAGGAGCATCTCCTTTTGAAATATTTTGATCATTAAATTCAAGTAACCAACTTAGAGAAAAAAAACCAAAAAACCAATTTCCTAAACTGCTGTATCTCAGTGTGAAAGGAAAATTTCTTATCTGAGATACAAATCTGAGCAAAGAGAAGACCCGCATAACCCTTCCTGTCCCAGGGCCTCCTTTGGTTAACTCCTATACCACTGTGGATCAGAATAACTGGGATAGAATCTTCTTTTCCTTGTTTACATGTTGAGTGACCTTGGACTCTACTAAACTTCTCTGTCTCTTTTTTTTAATCTTTAAAATAATTGCAACTAGTAATGTTTACAAAAATATCAGTTTATCATATGGCTCTACTAAAGTACAAATCATTCAATACAATAGTTGCTATAGCATTCTATTTACTCCATTTATGTTAAGTATAATCATTTCCTCTCCTTTTTACTCATGTCTTCACTCCACATTTAATGAATACCTATTTATGTATGTAAATATATAAAGGCCCTGTCTCCAAATATAGACATTCAACAGCATCTCTGTCACGTTGTTCTCTATGGTCATCTTCACTTGGACTCTTTCACCATGTCTTTGATGATATTTTACATCCTTTGCTACCTTTTGACAGTTCATGTAAACTTTTTCTTATCTTCTAAGCCATGCACTCTTTTTCCTCATTTAGGTCCTGAATTCATATCTATCTTCATTTTCTCTGGCTATCTATTCCTAGACTTTTGTCTACTGATTTCCCTAAATTGAGTGGGAACAAGAGTTGAAATTGGGTGAAGAAATGGAAATTAAGGAAGATGAAAATGTTAATTTTCATTTATATCAGTTTCCAAGTACTACTGACTAACTTAAATCATCTTTGCCATTCTTTTACTAGATGGTCTAAGCAATTGCCTAAAATCTCCAAGAATTAAAGAAAAAGACACTAATGCACCTGACAATTGAAACTTTCAGATACAAACATGAAGCCAAAGCTTATTTATTTATATATGGATCATTGGAAACAATTATATCATTGCCTCAGCAGTGAGCTAGTTCAGTGACTATGGCTTATTCAGGATTTTTTCATGCTTTGTTAACAAGCCATTAGCACCACTACCAGTTCATTAGTTCTGACTTTGAAAAATACTTCCTCAAACCTCACTGTTGTTCAAAGGATTGTAATTGAAATAGGATATTTGAGAAAATCCAGGTTGGGGCAAATCTCACACAAATCAGGCATTGTGGGGAATATGCTTTATATAAATATTCCTATGGATGAATAACACGTCCTCAAAATGATCTAAGATAAGGTTACATGTACAAATAGGAATGTTATAATGGCTTAATTATTTTTTTCCTTTTCTTTACTGAGCTGTTCCAGCTCAGTTATCATATTCTGTACTTTTATTAGTGGCCATGATGATGATGATGATGACGATGACGATGATGATGATAGTAATGTAGGAAGCTGCTGGTGATCTTCATTTATTTAAGATGATTATCCAAAATAAACTTTTCAAGTGATTCTTTAACTGCCATTGACCTTTCATGCTGCTGCCTTCTTCTCCTGTTCTTTCTCCCTCTACTTCTGTCTTCTGTATAGTCTTCCCCACAAAACTATACTATACAAGCATAGTATTCATGTTAGTTTTCTTATGTACATTGCTCTTCTTTGAATAGAATCAATAATTCCAAGTCCAGGCTCGAGAATACAAGGCTAAGAGATAGGCATGATAAACTAGGGCTTGCCATTGTTTCAATTAGAATACCACTTTCTCATATCATTTCTGTCTCCTTTGGCATTTACACATTTTCCATAAGGTCAGTGTGGTTTAGTCTGATGTCAAAGCTTCCTAAACTGCTTTATGATGCAATGTTTATTTATCTCTGCCTTAACTCAAGTATCTACACTTGCTTTCCTTCTTTATTCCAACTTTCTCCTCCTGATATTATTTCTCCTGGTTAGAACTCTGAATTAGGAAAAACAAACAAACAAACAAACAAAGACGGCATATATGTGCAGTTCATCCTCTAGCCCAACTTCCATAGGGATATTCCTGACTTTGCTTAATTCCTATAGAAGTCTTGAGACTATATTGATTAAAGCAAAGGAAAATTGGTGTGGTCTTTCAGGATACATCTGTTGTCTATTCTGGTGTTGGAATTAATTATATCTGATTGTCCTCTTCAAACAGGACAAATTTACACTCTGTTAGGCCCATGGTGATTTGGCTGTGGCTTGAAATGTTTAAAACTTCATGTTTTTTAGAGATGTTATTTATTTTCTATTTACCTTGTCTTATATTTTTAACTACAATTCTATATGGTGGCTTCAATCTACTATTTTTTTCATGAATCTCACCCAAGTCAACTGTTGAATGCTTAAAACCTTATAAGCAGGCTAGACATACTAGATTTTCAATAGGTGAATATTAGTTAATAAATATTCAAATCATAGGTTTGGTAAATAACTTAGCGTCATTATGTCTTAGTGATTTAACTACAATGGCAGAGTCTCTCTTTCTTCTTTCTTTTGCACTCAAAATATGATTTCCATATATTGTCAGTGACATTAAGAAGCTGAGGTTAAATTCACATGGGATCAAGCTACAGTCATCCAACAAGAAGTAATTTCTGTTAACAGTCACTGGTAAATAATTAAGAATATCTCACTAATATTCCTGGTATATCTTGATTATATGTTTTTCGCTTATATTTTCAAAATTCTCTTATAATTTTGACATTTGAGTCAATATTTCTCTGAGGCAGATATGAATAATGTAAATGTTGCCATTTATAAATCAGAAAACAGAGTCACATACTGTTTAAGTGGTATACATAGGTCACAGAGACAGCCAAAATATTTATTTGGCATATTCTTTTTTGAGAATAATTAAAATAACCATACCTAAATAGAAATGACTTTTCTTTGTATTTTCTCCCAATGATCTGTTACTAGAGAAGTAGTGAAATATTATAAAAAGAAATACAAAGATACCATGAAAATACTCAGTATTTAAATTACATCATTGTTATTCTTTAAAACATCATCCCTAGAGCCTACTTGCTAAATCGATATCTAGACAACTTTGGAAATAATATTTAAGGAATTGAATTATGCATTTTCATATATAGGGAGAAAATTTCTATTCAAAATTCAACAATGAATTATATAAAAGACAATACAGTAAAATAACTCAAAGAAGTTATCACATAGTGCAGTATTTTATATGAAATGTTTTATTCTTGCCTTTATGTGTCACTAACAAAATTGCCTATATTATTTCTCTAAGGAACATTTTCATACTTCACCTATTTTGTTGATATGTTGTTATGCTCTCTCCTTTATAGATGGTAGAGCAAGTGTCCTGATTAACTTCAACTGTTTCCAGTTTACTTAGTGTTGTTACTCTAATTGTGAAACAAACTTTTCATCTTACCTTTGATACTATCTAGTTTATCATTAGGAGGAACAAATTTGCATGAAGATATTACCCACGTAAATGCTTTCAGATTATTGCAAGTAAAAAATAAACCACTGAATCATTATGAGCTCATTAGAAGAAAGATGTTATGTAAGTGCAAAATATTATCATTTTATCTGACAAATACCATTAGTTCATTATGAAATACAGCATTCAATTACCTACAACATGGAACAGAAATGAGAAGCTTTGTTAGGTCCTGCTAAAGTGTTATTCTGAAATTGCTTTTTAAATTTATCTGGCACTACACTTTTGTTATTAAAGAAAGAATGAGCCTCACTTAATTCAGAAAATTCATTGTTTCCTTTCAAAATAAGCTTATTAGAAGGCATAAATAGCATAGTGAATAGCAACTTGCTTGAATATAACTTCTATGTTTCTGTAAGATTACAGTCATGAATGAGTTAGGGTTCATGGTATGCTTTACATGACATTATACATTATTAATAATAAGTGGACTATGAAATATTAAGGATGTATGCATATATATTTTGATTGCTAGGGGAACCATTATTTTTAAAAGGGAATAAAATAGCTAAAAGCTAACAAAAAAATAAAATAGAATTCTAAAAAAAAATCAAATAATAAAAAAAGAACAAAGACAGGAAATAAGGAACTGAAACAGGATGAGTAGAAAAAATAAATTATAAACCTAAACCTAAACATAGTAATTATCACATTAAATATTAATGGACAAAACTCACCAATTAAAAGGAAGAGGTGTCAGAACAGATAACTTTAAAAATCCATATGCTATTCATAAAAGCATGTTATTTGAAGATAAATGAATAAAAAAAGTCAAACAAATATTTTTAAAAAGCAGTTATATTAACATTCTATATGCAAGTATGAGAAAAAAAATCCTTACCAAATTATTAGCTAATCAAATTCAATGATCTATGAAAAGACAATGCATCATAACCAAATGAAATTTTTTTCCAAGAATGCAAGGATGATTTAGCATCCAAAAATCAAGTGAATGTAATATAGTAATAGTATAAAGGAGAAAAATCTAAGAGAATTATAATTGATGTAGAATAAACATCTGGAATTATTTACTCTTTTATGATAAAAACTCCTATTAGAAAAGGAATAGAAATAAACTTTTTTTAATTTTAGAGTGAGAGAAAGTGTAAGTGGGGAAGAAGGGCAGAGAATAGAGAATTTCAAGCAGGCTCTATGCTCAGTGCAGAGTCCAATGTAGGGCTCAGTCCCACGACCTTGGGATCATGACCTGAGCCAAAATTAAGTCAGACACTTATCCCACTGAGCCACCCATGGTCCCCTAGAAATAAACTTTCACAGTCTGATTAAGGACATCTGCAGAAAGGCTTCAGCTAACATTATATTCAATCTTGAAAGGCTCCAAGCCTTTTACCTCTGATTAGGAACAGGCAAAGGTAACCTTTCTCACCACTTTTATTTAGCATCATACTGAAGTTTCCTTCAAATTCAGTAAGGAAGGAAAAGTCATAAAATGCATACAAACAAGTAAAATTCATTTACAGACTAATGATCATAAATGTAGAAAATACTAAGAGATTCAAAAATAGTTATTAGAACTAATAAAATTAGTGAGGTTTCATATGGAATGTCAATATATAAAAACATTTATTTATGTATTTTTATACTAGGAGCAACTAGAAAATTAAAAATTCACAATAGCATGAAAATACTTAGTGAAATGCCTGGGTGACTTAGTCAGTTAAGCATCTGACTATTAATTTCAGCTGAGGTCATGATCTCCCAGTTCATGAGTTTGAGCCCCACAATGAGCTTTATGCTGACTTTGTGGAACCTCATGAGATTCTCTGTCTCCATCTCTGCCCTTCCCCTGCTCAAGCACAAACACTCTCAAACAATAAATAAACTTTAAAAAATACTTAGAGGGGTGCCTGGGTGGCTCAGTCAGTTAAGCGTCTGACTTTGGCTCAGGTCATGATCTCATGGTTTGTGAGTTCTAGCCCCATGTCAGGCTTTGTGCTGACAGCTGACAGCCTGGAGCCTGCGTCAGATTCTCTCTCTCTCTCTCTCTCTCTCTCTCTCTCTTTCTCTCTCTCTCTCAGAAATAAATAAACATTTAAAAAAAAGAAAAAAATACTTAGAAACAATCTTTTAATAAAAGATAAGCAGGAATTAAGAGCTGAAGTGGGGAACTACAAAATAATTGCAAAAGGAAATTAAGTAAGACAAATGAATAGGGTAATGCCCCATTTTCACATGCTGGAAGACTCATTAAGACTAAAATACTCTCCAAATTGAATTATAGATCCAATATATTCTGAGTCAGGGGACATATTGAGAACCTATTCTTGAGACCATCTCAGAACCTCTACTAGATACTATCCTCCCACTTGCCTACATTCACAGATGGAACTGTTCTATGGTAGACCTGAGGTTTTGAGGGTAGCAGCACCTCTGGTGTCTTCTGAGACACTGATAAAAAAAAAAAAAAACTCTGAAAGAAGTAACAACTTTTTACATTCCTTAGCTAATCCTCACTTGAGCATCCATAAGTGGTTTCAGTAATCAGAATTATAAATAATATGTGAATAGTTTTTTCTAATTTAAAGATCACATACAGAGGCATTATTTTATGTGATGGGTGTATACGCCACTTTCCATGATTCTTCTGAGTATTTTCCCTGGAGCTTAGAAAAGATGTAGCCCACCTGTATTACTGCACATAGCAGGAGATCATCACAACACGTGAAAGTATGAGAACTCTCAAGACACATATTTCTCTTGAATTTAGTATTTACCATTTCAACAATAGGCTCTGTGATGGGAACAGTGATGGGCAAAATCTGACTTTCTTGCTTCTTTCAAGGAGATCATAGTCTTGCTAGAGAAACCAACGTAATTCTCATAACACTAATAAATATGTAATTACTAATTAAACATATTTCTAAAGGAGTTAACATAGGCAGAATAATAAAGGAAGTGTTTTCTAAGAAAATAAAGTTCTGAGGTTTAAAGATGATTAGAAGTTAACCAGACAGGTAAGTATACTCTGCCCAGAGAGGACATGTGCAATGTCCAGGATAAGTGGTCCACATAGTGTTATGAAATTGATGGGTCACACTGGCTGAAGCATGGTAAGGCAGACAGGCATAAGCGCAAATGAGAATTATGCTCATAAGAATTCACATAAGAATTTATAGTACAAAGCAGTTTTTCCCCTTTATCCAAGAATGGTTGTAGAATCATCAAAACCTTTAAATAGGAAAAACATTTGACTGGAGTTGTGTTTCAGAAAAGAAAATCAATTCTAGATGGGTTGTAGAAAAGGAAATCAATGGAGAGAGAAGTAGGTAGAGGTATAGAGAAGTAGGTAGTAGTGGTACTGGGCTGGAAAGAAGAGCTAATGAAGACATAATTAGACATGGCCAAGCCAAAAGATGGGAAGTGTTTTTGAAAGAATTGATAAGAATCAACGTAAACTTCTATTTGAGTGATTTGATGGAGATTGACAATGGTGAACGGCGCTGAATTGAGAAGCAAGGCTCCTCAAAATAATCAATAATCATTCAACAGAGACACAAAGACTTTCCCTGAGCAAGATAACCTAAACAGTGTAAGCATACCAACATTGCTCTTAAGCAAATTTCAAAATAAGGATCACTTCATTTTTTTCATCTTGTACTAGTCTCTTCTATTTTATTGACACTAATAGGTGATTATCAGAAGTCAAAAGCACTGAACTTATTTCCTACCAGTAAAAGTTTATTTCCTGCATTTTCCCTCAGTAGAAAGTCAGTTTAATGAAGACAAAGATTTTTTTTCTCTGTTGTTTGCTTAGCTACCCTCACCCTCTCAACCAGAGCCTGGCCTGTAGCACATACTCAGTAAACATCTGTCAAAGAAAAGATAACAACTCCTTGAAAGTGTCCTCCGTTACTTCACATTCTTATTTGCTACCAGATAAAAAGAGAAGTGAGACAGTAAGACAACTGACAACTTGGAATTCATTGGTTTTGTATATAAATGTAACTAATTTATGCATGTTTATTTGAACCCTACAACTTTACTCAATGTATTTACTCAAATAGTTTTCTTTGTATGTCTTAATCTCTAGGATTTTTTATCTAAAGATCATGTAATATACAAATCATGGACAATTTTACTTGTTCCTTTTCAATTTCGATAACTTATTTCTTTTCCTTGCCTGGCTGCTCTGGCTAGTACTTCCAGTACAATGTTGAAGGAAATTGGTGAGAACAGGCATCCTTGCCTTGTTCCTGATCTTAGAGAAAAGCTTTCAGAATATACAATGGGGAAAATATAGTCTCTTCAACAAATGGTGCTGGAAAAATTGAATATCCATATATAAAATTAAAATTGGACCCTCATCTTATTTTGTATACAAAAAGCAACTCAAAATGGATAAAGACTTCAATATAAAACCTGAAACAATCAAAATCCTAAAAGAAAACAGCGTATGGGAAAATCTTTTTGATTTTGGACCTGGAAATATTTTCATGGATGTGACATCAAAAGCACAGATGACAAAAGAAAATAGACGAGTGGGATTATATCAAAGTGAAAATCTTTGGCACCTCAAAGGAAACAGTTAACAGAATGAAAAGGCAAACTACAGAATGGAAGAAGATTTTTATCTGATAAGGAGTCTGTCTCCAAAATGTGTGAGACATTGCCATAACTTGATAGCAAGAAAAAAAAAAGAATAACCCAATTAAAAAATGAGCTAAGGACTAAATATACATTTCTCCAAAGGAGACATACAGATGTCCATCAGGTATATGAAAAAATATCAACATCAATAAGCATTATGGAAATATCAAAACCACAATGAGATATCACCTCATACCTGCAAGAATGGCTATTAATTTAAAAAGAAAAAAAGACAGTAAACATTGGTGAGGATTTGAAGAAATTGGACCCTTTACATGCTGTTGGTTGGAATACAAAATGACACAGCTGCTACAGAAAACAATATAGAGGTTCCTGAAAAAATTAAAACTAGAACTACCATATGATCATATATGTACCCATAACTACCATAAATCCCATTTCTGGGTATTTATCTAAAATAATTGAAATCAGGATCTCTAAGATATTAGCCCTTCTCTGTTCATTGCAGCACTATTCACTGCAATAGCCAAGAAATGAAATAACCCAAGTGTCCACTAACAGATGAATAAAAAATTGTGCCATATAGATACAGTGGAATAGTTTTCACCTTTAAAAACAAGAAAACTCTGCATTATGCAACAACAGGACTGAACTTCGAAGATAATTTGCTAGATGATTCTCTGTCACCCAAAGACAAATGCTACATGACTTCACTTTTATGAGGTATCTAAACTAGTCAAATTCATAGAATCAAAAAGTGGAATGATGGTTACCAAAGCCTGGAGAAGGAACAGTTACTAATCAGCAGGCAAAAAGCTTCAGTTAAAGCAAGAGAAATAAGTTTCAGAGATCGGTATAACATTGTACCTATAATAAAAATACAGTATTGGAGACTTAAAAAGTTTTTTGAAGAGGACACATCTCATGTTAAGTGTGTTTACCACAATGAAATAACTTTAAAAAAAAAAAAAAAGCAGGAATAAGACACTTTCCTAGTAGTAACATGGACTCTAGAAAAGTAGAACCCTGTTCTTAAGCCAGTCAGGAATAAGGTTTCTCTTTCTCAAAAAAATAAGCAAAGACTTCTGTCCATAACATGAACAAAAATGATGTATGCCTTGTTCAAGCAATATAAATATTATAATTTATATCCTAAACAAAATAAATTTCACAAGTATAAGATTATCTAGATGATAAACAGAGAAAGAAATTATAGTTGAATCTAAGTTGGGCTGATTCCTGATGAAAGGGCTAACATATTATGGACTGATCTGTCCGTAAGTTGATATTACATTGGCGAAGCTCAGAGATTGACTACATTTTTCTACATTCTTCTCCTCTGTTGTTTGGGTATATATATATATATATATATATATATATATATATATATATATATATATATAATCAACTTCTCAGTCAACCCACTAAGACTATTCTGGTGAAACAGCAGTACAATTATTTTTCTAAATGATTTCATCGATTTATTTTGACAAAGAATGACTTTTTAACTAAAATACAATACTTAGTTTCTGAAATCTCCACATCAAAGTAAAATATCCAGAGGGGAGGGAAATAAGCTTCCCATAGAGAAGGAATGAAGATCAGTTCACATTCATTTTCCCAAATGCCATATGCTCTTTGGATTTGGTCTGCAATCTGGAGCTGAGGGCTATAACGGCCCCTGCTGGGTAAAACATCCGTTAGGAGCAGACATTTGTTGGTGTGCAACTGAGAAATGCAGACACTTGGCATTCACAGATCATAGTCTGAAATAACAGTGAACGTGTTTTAGCAGGGAGAAAAAAAAAGAAATATCTTGGCAACTCTGCAACATTATGCAAAAAGTAGTTCCAGCTTTTGGAATTATCTTATCATTAAGGAAATCTACTTAATTTTTTTTTTCCCTGAGCACTTCTCTGCCCTTCTCTGTCTTGGACTTATTTTGTTATGAAAATGCTTCCATTTGTGATTATATGTATACAGAAAGATGTATGAAAATTGATTTTATAAACTGAAAAACAAATTGGTGTGTAGTTCATTCATACTCAACAGCTTCTGTTACTGAAATTCCATAGGCAGATAGATGATAGATAGATAGATAGATAGATAGATAGATAGATAGATAGATAGATACATACATACATACATACATACATACATACATAGATACATAGATACATAGATAGATACATAGATAGATACATAGATAAAGTTTTACATGTTATGCTTAGAGATATTTCTGTGACATTTCACTTATGTACCCAGCAGACTTTGTGTGTCAATTTGTGAGTTTTTTGGAGGGATGGAGCTAAATAAGGACTCCTACTGTTGTAAAGTGATAGATAGATAGATAGATAGATAGATAGATAGATAGCAAAATGCATGAAAGTATTACTCTTTTTTTTTATTAAAGATGTTAAGGTCATATGAACATATAATCATGCTACTAAGACTTTTGGGTCACACATGAAATACCTATCCTGAACAAGTGGTTTTCAAAGTGTGGCTCTTTTCAAGAGTTTATGAAGTCAAAAATACTTTCATAATAATACTAAGACACTATTTTCACTCCTATTCTCTCATAAATGTACATTGGAGTTTTCCAGAAGCCATGAGATGTGTGATATTGGAAGAGGCTGAATGTAAATTTTGTATGTTCACACTTTTCTCTTTCCCCTGTCCTCCTCTCCCCTCTCAGTCCCATTCAGGGGAGGGATGCTCCTTCCTTGGGCTTATCTTTGATTCTGGAGTGCTAACTGGATCAGAGTAGAGTGCAAGGAAATGTGCCATTTCTTTGTACTGGTTCTTCCCTTCTGTCTCTGGTCTAACTACGGGGCTCAAGAAAAACTCTGTCCAGGAATGTTGCGTTTCATAGAAATAGAGACATCTTATGTTCTGACTCAGAACCCTCATTAAATGAGTCTCGGAACTCGGAAGAGCCAGACACCTTTAATGAAAAGCACAGCACAAAATGCTATTACTAACTTTCAGTGTTTCCTAACAACTGTCTTATTAAAATGGCTAAGTAAACATGGCCTCAAACACAAATGCAAGAAATCAGATTATGAAGGAGATCAGGAGAGTCACAAATGCAAGAAATCAGATTATGAAGGAGATCAGGAGAGTCAAAAGTATGAAGAATTAGAGATCTTTCGGTAAAATCATGGTCACCCAGGGAAAACTTCCAAAACAGAACTCTAGGTACCACTAGGTAACTGGGGGTGGGGGTGGGGGTAGAGCAATTGGGAAAAAGGGCATAAAACAATTGAAAAGAAATGCATCCTGTCTCCCTCACATGAGTTCACATAGGTTTATACACATTTAGAAATGGTCATGAAATTGTATGCATGATCTAACAAAGGGATAGTCTGGAGAGGCTTATTTATAAATTCATTATCTGAATTAACTATTAACATATTATAGGCCATTGAACTAAAGAGATATCCTCTCTTGACTTCAATCTTCTCTTTGAAATAAGAACAAAACTATTTGTCCTGACTAGCTCATAGAATGGTTAGAATAGGCATCAAAATAGAAATTTTAGTGTGCTTATTTATGCCTCAGAGCATTATATAAATGTAAAATACTATCATTACCTTCCCTTGACTTTTTACCAGCAGTGCATTTCATATCTCATACCATCACGTTATTGAATACTTTCATACTAGAAACCACAGATAGGATCACATTTAGTTTTATTTTGGATTTTTATTTAGTGATTATATGGTGCTTAAAAAAACCATAGAAATGACAATTCTCACTTAAACAATAGACTAGTTTACAGGATGTCATTCTATCTACAGTTTTACATTCTCTACCACAGATTGATATTTTTCCCCTAGAGAGTGTTTAGGTGATTCATTCATATGGTTTAAATATTTTGAAACTTATTTCTTTAGGTATCTCTCATAATGAAGACTGCAAATTTTAAGTAAATCTAATATTTCCATACGCATTCACCACGCAGATCAAGATTTAGAACTAGGGAGACGAAGCTCTTGTCTGCCCCCTCCTAGAGAGTTGCATTAAGGATAAACACTATCTAATCAAAGATAACGTTTTTAAATATCAAGTTTATTTATGATAAAAATATAGACTTATGTGCATCAGACTCACTGATGAAAACGTGTAACTTCTGTAAACCAACAAAACCATACATCAGACACCTGTAATTGGCTCTGTTTTACATAGAATCTGTGATTTTTTGAAGTGTGAATTTATCTAGTTATAACAAAAGTAGCATAGCCCATCCTTTGCAAATTTAGAGTGTAGAAAGAGGAAAAAAACCCACATATTACACCAAAGGAATGATGTATTTTCACATTAACCATCCATTAGGTAAACAAATCCATGTTGAGGGTGCCAGTATTTGAATGCAGTTACTTTATTTATCTACTTTTTAAAAAATGTTTTTATTTATTTCTGAGAGAGAGACAAGTGTGATGAGGGGAGAGTCAGAGAGAGAGGGAGATTCAGAATCTGAAACAGGCTCCAGGCTCTGAGCTAGCTGTCAGCACAGAACCCGACGTGGGGCTCAAACCCACAAACCGTGAGGTCATGACTTGAGCTGAAGTTGAACGCTCAACCGACTGAGCCACCCAGGTGCCCCTCAACAGGAGAAGTATTGTGTCCATCTTTTCGATCTCTCCTTTCACCTTACTGTGTCTGATACAGTGCCATTCACCCAGTAGGGACTAACAGCATGTTTCTGACTCCCATAAAATAGCAATAAACTTTGAAGGTCCTTGTCCGTTCCAGCACTAAAATGCTGTTATAATAGATTGATTACACCTTCCAACTACATTTTCCTTCAGGCAAGGAAATTAGCACTGTGGCAACCCAGTAGTTGATCTGGTTCAGAAGGGACAGAAAGAAATAAAATGGAGAATTAGGAGACTGTTTATCACCCATGGACAAGCGAATGTTGCATTGAGATTTGAAAGTGTGCTCACATCTAGGGAGGCAGAGAATAGAACACTTACTAGTATAGGAGAATTAAAATAGATACAGAAGTAGTATGCATTTATGAAATAGCATAAAAGAGTATATGAAATAAAACTGAATAGGAAGAAGTGAGAGAAAAGTACTGAACACCCATGAAAATGACTGTTATATAGATACAAACAGACATCTTAGAGAAGACCTTGAAAGTAGGGCAGGGATTTTGAGTGGTAGAAAAGTGAGAGCTGCTGAAAGGTTTTGAGATGAGAACGGGTGTTATAAAAGCAGTGTTTAAGGAAGCTGGGTGTGCAGAGGCCAAAGCAAGATGGAGGCTAGAGCAGAGGCTGTTTCAGGCTCTCATTCTGAGATGCGTGTCCTTACCCTTTGGAGAGGAATGTATGGAAGAAAAATTGGCAGTGTGATGTGATAGACACAAACTAGGCCATCAAAAAGAAGGCTGAAGAGAAGGTGATCACAAGCATTTTTATCTGGCTGTCCAGAATAATGAAGTTGGGTGAACTAGTCTGCATGAAGTGTAAGATGACTGAACACATACTTGCACATCCAGGTATCCCTCTGTCATTTTGAAGTCATATGACCAGAGCTCCTATGAGACAAGAAGGTAAGTGTTATGAATTGGGTGATCATCAGAAGATGGGGTGTGAGTGACTCTAAGGCAGAGTTTACCAGGAAAGGACATTGAAGCAACATAGAGGTAGAGACAGTGCTAGCAAATGCTTCATTTAATTTTTTTTAATGTTTATTTATTTTTGAGAAAGAGAACAAGCGAGGAAAGGGCAGAGAGGAAGGGAAACACAGTATCTGAAACAGGCTCCAGGCTCTGAGCTGTCAGCATAGAGCCTAATGCAAAGGTCAAACTCATGGATCACAAGATCAAGACCTTAGCCAAAGTTGGACACTTAACCAACTAAGCCACCCAGGCACCCTGCAAATGCTTTATTTTAAAGGGAGAGATCAGAATGAGGGATGGTAGACCCAGATGAATAAAATGTTATACCTCCAAAAAGTCACGTGATTGAAAGCAAGCAGTTTCATAAACATGTCTTTCAAAGTCAGTAAGACAGATGCCCCCAAGTTAAAGGTGCCCCCAAAACAGAGATCTATTTTAATACTAGAGTTGTTCTTCGTCCTTTAGTTTTCTTTGCTGTGAGAAAGTGTCAAATTCTTGAGGTATGCAGTAAATTAAGAAGGGAGAAAGATCAGTTTGCTTCTGGTTAAATCAGAGTGAGAAGGAGAGGAAAGAATTCTCTTAGAAGTGATGTTTGAAAACATGATATTGAATGATTCCTCCAAATAGAAGAGCAAGGACAGAGACAAAACCGTGAGACTAAGTACGTTCTTAGTCAAGAAACTCTTGACTTGAGTAATATCCACAACTGTGTAGTAAGGAATGGCTGGAAATAGAAGAAAATTACTGGGGGCCCCTGGTTGGCTCAGTCGGTTTAGTACTCAACTCTTGATTTTGGCTCACATCGTGAGATCGAACCCCATATCGTGTTCCATGCTGACAACATGAAGCCTGCTTGGGCTCTCTCTCTGCCCCTCCCCTGTTTGCTCACTCACTCTTTCTCTCTCTGAAAAATAAACACGTGAACATTTACATAAAAAGAAGAAAATTGCTGAGAATACAATGTTATAGTTAAAAAAGATAATAGTGATTAATGTATACTTAGTATGCACCAGTCACTATTCTAGGATTTTACATAAAGTCAATGATCCCAACTTCACAAGTAGGAAAAATTAAACAGAAGAAAGGTAAGTGATGAGGCAGAAGTTACCTAGCTAAGAAGTTGCAGAACCAGGTTGTGAAACAGGTGGCTGGATTCTATATGGAACAGAAATTGGAAAATGGAGTAAGTAACAATGTTATGTAAAGCTCAGATGATAAGGAGAATATGTTATAATATTCCCATTTATATGAGGGCCACATTTATAATTTTGTTGTTTTGTCAATAAGTATATCTTGAAGGTCAAATAGTTTCAGATAACTGAAAATAGGTTTTTATTTTTTTTATTTTTTAAATTTTTTTTTAGGTTTATTTATTTATTATTGAAAGAGAGAGTGCGCCCACACAAGCTGGAGAGAGGCAGAGAGAGAGAGAGGGAGACACAGAATCTGAAGCAGGCTCCAGGTACTAAGATGTCAGCAAAGAATCTGACACGGGGCTCGGACTCATGAGTCATGAGATCATGACCTGAGCCGAAGTCAGACACTTAGCTAACTGAGCCACCCAGGCGCCCCAGAAGGGGTTTTTTTAAAAGAGGTTTTTTTAACTTTATTTATTTTGAGAGAGAGAGTGAGCAAGAATGGGAGGAGCAGAGAGAGAGGGAGAGAGAGAGAAAAAAATCATAGGCAGGCTCCTCATTGTCAGTACAGAGCCCTATATGTGGCTTGAACTCGAAAACTGTGAGATCACGACCTGAGCCGAAACCAGCAAACCAAAATTTGGATACTTAACTGACTGAGCCGCCCAGGCACCCCAGAAGTTAGTTTTTAAAAGGCAAGTAAGAGGGTTGCTGTATTAAAAAATACAAACAAGAAATTATAGAAATACTTTCTTGACCTGTCGAGGAAAATGTCTTTCATATTGGACACTGCAATTCAGCAGGCAAAACTATCAATAAGTTGGCCGCTCTGTAAGTCTCCATCAAAGCCCAGGCCAAAATTGAAAACTGGGTGCTGACCCTGCCTGCAGGCAGCTGAATGCCAAAACTGTAGGTGAAACCAGCTTCTTCTAAAAATTAAACCCTAAGAAAATAAAATGAAATTATCCCCATGTGATGATAGATTCTCCTGGCTTCTAATTCGATGTTCATTCCATATTCTTTACCAAAGAGACCCATTCCTGGCCCTCCATGGAAAATCTTTTTTTTTTTTTTTAATTTTTAAAAATTATGGTAAAATACACATAACATAAAATTTATCATCTTAATCAGGGCACATGAGTGACTCAGTAGGCCAGGCACCTGACTCTTGATTTTGGCTCAGGTCATGATCTCATAGTTCATGAGATTGAGCCCTGCATCGGGCTCTGTGCTGACAGTGCAGAGCTTGCTTGGAATTTCCTCTCTCCTCTCTCTCTGCCCCTCCCATGTTCTCTTGCTCTCTCTCTTTCTCTCTCTCAAAATAAGTAAGTTTTTAAAAATTGCCTTCTTAACCATTTGTAGGTATACAGTCAAGTGACATGATGTACATTTATGTTGTTGTAGAACCATTATCACCACTTGTGTCCAGAATTCTTTTCATCTTGCATGATTGAAACTCTATTTAATGGCAACCCCCCATTCCCCTTAATCTCAGTCCTTGGCACCCACCCTTCTGCTTTCTGTAATTTGTCAGTGAAGATATTTAAACTTGGCAACAAATGTATAAATTTTAATTATAGATCCAAATTATTTAATAGATTTTAGATTATTCAGAGTTTCTCTTTTGACATATATGATACTACCTTTTTAAAGCATTTTTTCTATTCATAATTTTTCAACTTTTTTGGATATAAAATTATACATTATATATTTTCAATGTTTGGAAAATCTGTAGTGATGGTTACATTTTTTAATACCTGATATGGTCAACTTGCTATTTTTATTAAGTATTTTTTATTAAGTATTGATTTTTTTTAATGTTTTATTTATTTCTAGTAGAGAGAGAGACAGACAGCGTGAACAGGGGAGGGTCAGAGAGAGAGGGAGTCACAGACTGAAACAGGGTCCATGCTCCGAGCTGGCAGTCAGCACAGAGCCCGACGCAGGGCTCGAACCCACGAACCGTGAGATCATGACCTAAGCGAAAGTCAGACGCTTAACCGACTAAGCCACCCAGGCGCCCCTAAGTATTGATTATTTTTGCTGGGGATTATTAATTTTCTTACTACTTTGATAAGAATTTTCCTTAATTAGTATTTTGGTGGAATATTCTTTTCTTTCACTTTCAACCTTTCAGCATCCTTGTATTTAATGAGTTTCTTATAAGCAGCATACAACATTTTTAAAAAATTTGTATCTAATCAGATTATATTTTATTTCACTTGCACTTATAGTTAATGTAACTAACATGAGGTTGAGTTTATACCTATAATCTTACTATTTAAGCCCCTGGTTTCTTTTCCTTTCTCTCGATTCTTTTCTTTTTTTCCAACTGCCCTCTATGGCCTTTTAAGAAATGCATTCGTGACTATTCTTTTCAGGTTTTTCCTAAGAAATATGGTGCTGTTGTACTAGGATTTTTGCCATTTCCCACACAGTGAGAAGACTTCACAAAAATTTTAACTTTACCACCCACCTGCTTTGTGCACTACTGCTATCAGTTATTTTTATATTTAGGTGATTTTTATTAGAGTTTTAAATAGTCAATATCAATTTAGTATTACCCATATTTGCTCTTTCTAGTGCTCTTTATTTCTCCCAGATATTTATTTAATTGATCTTTTACAGATGTTCTTGCTGGGAAGATAGTCTAGTTCCAGCCCCTTTCTCAAGGCCAGCTGTAGAACTGCTATAGTGAGGTAGCATGTTTTTACATACATGTTCTACAAGATGAATGAAACCCTGTGGGTTTACTAGCTTGTGAATATTTTTAGCTAAAAGTGGGAGTCTAATGTTATCACTGTTTGGTGCATCTATTGAGATGCTCAAAGGGTATTTTCTAATCTCTATTCTGCTCAGGTACAAACCTGGGCACAGAGCTTCCCTAGTATTAAACCAGTTCCATTTTTAGGATGCAATTAAATTATCATGTAGTATCTTTTTCTGTACATGGCTAATTTCAGATTATTTGAAAAAAGAAAAGTATATCCATATGGATGAATGAGATCAATGGTAATTTTCCTTCCCATTTCTGAGGTAGTTATTGTCAAGCGGTGATATTATTGTTATTATCAAACATTGAAACCTATTTTTTCCATTCCATGATGCAATAATTTTAGACTATCTTTCCAGACCTGAATGAAATGGGATCTTTAAAATAATTTAAATTCCCAATCCCCTCTCTTTCTTCCTCTCCAACATTGGTGAAAATTTTAGAATTTTTTTTAAATACCTCTCTGGCCTCCAAAGTCCAATCTGAGTTCTAGATAAGATAGATTAGTACTTACTGGAAAATTCCTTATAATATGTGCCTTCCATAAGTGTCTTTTTTATGAATACATTGCTAGTAATTTTCAGAAATTTTGCTAGCAGTTGGTAGAGAGGGCTCGAAAGTAGTTCTCACTGACTCCAAAACTTGGACTCTTCCCAGTACCCAACGGCTTCTATCCAGTAAGGATAGTATGATTTATGTCACAGAGGTTTTGGAAGATTTATTGAGATAGAGAAAGTGAAGTGTCTGTCTCATGGTCATAAATCAAAATTTTCAAAGCAGCTCTGAGAGTTAAATATTCTGATTAGACACATAGAGAAATAAGGCTCAATGAGGTTAAGACATTTCCTCAGAGATAGAATCAACATGTAGAGCTGAGATTCAAATATGCACCTGATTCCAAAAGGAGGTTCTCAACCACAATATTTTGCATTTTCACATGGCTTACAGGGCTTGGTCCACTTCTGGTCACCCAGCAGGCCAAATTAATGGTCAAAGTCAATGGTCTGGTGGTCTCTAAGCCAGTGTTATGGCATAATGGAATAAAATCAGACATACTTAAAACTGTTTGGATTTAAGAATGATTAATTGTGGAGTTTTAACAAATAAGTAGATGTCAGTTTCTTCATCTATAAAATCCAAATATTCCTTGATATTTCTTCTTTAAACTTGTCATTCTATGTACTCTTTTCTACAAAAAGAGGACCATAGTATTTATTACACACAGTAGGTAAAATAATTTAAAAGGGTAATGCAAAAGAAACCCTTGGCACAGTTTCTAGACCATAGAAGTTTTCTTAATGAATATCCTTGTTTGTCCCTAAGGAACCAACAAGCCTTGTAAGGGTACTGAAAGCTTGAGAAGCAGGGAAAGGAGAGGAAGATGGATGACAGAAGTCAAGAGGTTTCTGGGGCAACTCCGTGGCTCATTCAGTTAAGTGTCTGACTCTTGATTTCGGCTCAGGTCATGATCTCACAGTTCAGGGGATCAAGCCCTGCATGGGGCTCTGTGCTGACAGCAAGGAACCTGCTTGGGATTCCCTCCCTCCCTCTCTCTCTCTCTCTCTCTCTCTCTCTCTCTCTCAAATAAGCATTAGAAAAACAGTGAAGAGGCTTATTTGGAGACTAGGGAGAAGTGCACTCTGATTAGCACTGTGGCATGGGAGGGAGTTGAGACAAAATGGGTGATCTGTGATCTTCAGCTCCTATGTTCTGAACTCTCATTGTTCTAAAACAAATTAAATTTATACCTATATCTATCTATAGTGTGTTATATAAAAATTATATTATAATTAGGTTATATATAAATTGTATTATTAATTAAAATATATTTCATATAATACCATTATATGATATATATAAAGTTATATGTGTACATGTTTACATTTTACGAAAACATGTAAAATTATAGCCTGATGAAATTCTAAAATGTGATTAGGAAAAAGCCCCCACTGTCTATGACTTTCCCTGTACATTATCTTCCAACAAAGTCAGCAGTCATCCTCTTGAAGACACAACATTCAGATTAACTCTCCCCTTTATCTGGTCTCATAAAGCTAACTGTAGATAAGTTAAAGAGTAGGGATAATTAGCCCCAAATCAAACAGTGTGTGTTGACAGCTCTTTGTCCATATATCATTCTTCCTCATGTATTTGATCTGTAAGACCACCCGAGTGCTCTGGGAAATACGTGTAGTGAAATGAGACAGGTAATGCCTTCTAGGGCATTAGATACTCTATACCTTTGGTTCCCCTTCTGAGTGAAAACAAGCTTACATGCACAGGTCAAATGCCTTTTCAAATCCATGAAGACAAGAAGTCAAGACAGTCCTTGGAAACAAGAGCATTACACCTGCACTTAAAACCCGAAAGCTTAGGTGAAACTTGACACAAACTAGTAAGAGAGAATGCCTTTCTCTCCCTGCCTCACCACCTGTTCTCTCTCCATCCCATTCACAAATTGTTGATCCAGGAGAAATCTTGATAGATTTTCACAAGAACTTTTGTAGCTTCCTTAATTTTTGTTTTCTGAGAATCCATTTCATTCAAAATACACTCCAGAATATTTCCTTAGCTATTATTAGCCCTCTGCCTACATTATTTTTCTGCAAAGCACTTTTATGATTATCTGACACCACTTCTTGCTTGTATTTACTATCTGTCCCTCCTGCTAGAATGTAAGCTATGCAAGAGTAGTGATTGTTTTGTCTTTCTTTAGTTGTTGTTCTTCAATATCTAGCATCTGGAAAAATGCCAGTGCATAATAGGTACAATAAGAATTTGAATGAATGAATAGATAAATGCATATATGTGAATGAGATTTCACTTTCTTTTTTTTTTTTTTTTAATATTTTTATTTATTTCTAGGAGAGAGAGAGACAGCGTGAGCAGGGGAGGGTCAGAGAGAGAGGGAGTCACAGACTGAAACAGGCTCCAGGCTCTGAGCTGGCAGTCAGCACAGAGCCCAACGCAGGGCTCGAACCCACGAACTGCGAGATCATGACCTAAGCAAAAGTCGGACGCTTAACTGACTAAGCCACCCAGGCGCCCCTGAGCTTTCACTTTCTATCTGGTGTGGAGAAACTAGCAGCTTATATCAACATGCCTCTGCTCATTCTTTCTAGTTTGTTGTATATGTTTATGTTTAATTTGGCTGTGAAGAAATTTACACGGTTCTCATTTTATGAATGCATTCAGCTTTCTATTTGGTAAACTGAACATCGCTGGGCAATAATCGTCCTGTCAAATGGCTCTTCTGCTGTCTTCATAAAAAGTGAAGTAAGAAACAACTTCAAATATTATTGCCGAAAAATATAGTCTCTTCCAGTTAAGATCCTGATGTACAGCATGGGAAACCCAACTAAGTTAGTATTCCTAGCGAATGCCATGTTGGCACAGGTTGTTTCTTAGGCTGGTATGTGAGGTACAGGCCTGCTCACTGGTCATCTGCTCAGTAAGTAGTATACCATCTGGCCCATTACAACCATTGGGTTAGAAGCATAGTTACTTGCCAGCTTCCTGGAACTTTCCTTGGGTGACATCAGGAGTATATATGCCTTCTGTCCTTTCTTAGTCTTCTCTCCTTCAGTTCTGCTCCCTGGAACATAAGGCGACCTGGCACATAAGGACAACAGCGATACCTAGAGATAATAGAAAGTTGATAATGACAGGAGCCTACAGCTCTGAGGATCATTTGAGCACACCCCTCTTCCTAGTTCTGAATACATAACACTAGAACCTTACAATAAAAAGGAAATGAACCTATATCTTGTTTAAAACTTTACTACTTGAGGATTTTGTAATAACCGTAAGCAAAATGATTCCCAGCAAATATTCCTAGCAAATAGATTCAAATCCCAGCTCTGTCATTTGTTAACTTTATGAACATGCACAAAAATTTAACACATGGTCCTTAGTTTTCTCATCTTTAAAATAAAATTAGAATCCCCAATATATAAGTTTATTGTGAGGATTAAATAAGGTAACTGATTTGAAAAAGCATTTAGCATTGTGTTTGATGCCAAGTAAATGTTCAGTTAAAGTAGCTGTTACTTCTATTGTTATATATAATAATCCCTATATCACAGGGCTTGAATAAAGACTCAGGGAAGTTTTTAAGATTTCTAGTAAAACATATATGATTATTTTTGCTTTTAAAGCATATGTGCTATCTTTATATCTTAAAGAATTATAGTATTCATTTTATTGGAAGAAAACTTAAATTTTCTGTATCTCATAGCAGATGTGACTCTCTCTAGCAAGTTACCAATCTTATCGACATAGGTCTTATGATCAAGAAACTAATCAGATATCTTAAACAAAATACAGTTATTTCCATTTGTGCACATTAAAGCACGGATACATGTCTTGAGATCCAATGTGTTTAGGATAAAGAATTAAGAGACATACTATTGATTGTATATTTTATTTTATTTTATATTTTTTAAATGTTTATTTTTTGAGAGACAGAGCGAGAGCAGGGGAGAGGTAGAGATAGAGGGAGACACAGAATCAGAAGCAGGCTCCAGGCTCTGAGCTGTCAGCACAGAGCCCAATGAAAGGCTCAAACCCACAAACTGTGAGATCAGTTGCCACCCAGTGCCCCTGATTGTTTATTTTAAAGCTACAACATTCCAAAACAAAACAGAGTGACTTAGGCATACTACCTAGAGCACTGAAAATATCGTTAGCATAAAAAGTAAGACCAAACAGGAGAAAAGTTAACATATAGGCCATGAGATTCAATTCAAGAACTGGTATTGGGCAGCAGATGTGTTTCTAAGTTTCCTGGCAGACAAATTAAAATGGGAAACAATACCAGTCCATGATAGAAAGTATGCCAGTTTCTCTGTAGAAAGCAAAGAAAATTCTATCACATAAGAAATTTATTTCACACTTAGAATTTTTAAAAATCTTTGTGGTGCCTGGCCAGCTCCATCAGTTTGAGCATCTGACTTTGGCTTCAGGTCATGATTTCACAGTTCATGACTGTGAGCCTCGCATTGGGCTCTGTGCTGCCAGCTCAGAGCCTGGAGCCTGCTTCAGATTCTGTGACCCCTGCTCATGCTCTGTCTCTCTCTCCATCTCTCTCAAAAATAAATACCAAAAAAAAAAAAAAAAAAAAAACCTTGCATCTACGTGGTGATGATGTGAACTGTAACCAATTTTAGAAGAGTAAAGACTTGGAATTAAACTTGGGTGCTCTTTTATCCTCAGACACTGCTAACCTCAGTTATCCCTGCAAAATAAAATAAATTCCCCCATTTAACTAACAAAAGCTTCAACAGATATATATACTCTAGGGGATGTGTGTGTGTGTGTGTGTGTGTGTGTGTGTGTGCATGTGCATGCACACACACACACACACACATGAAGTATGAAAAATAACATGGGAACAAAAAAGAACTTTAGTTAAGTGATGTCATATGTTTTGAGAATCCCCTTGTCACTCCTTCTGTGACAAATGCCACTCACCCCCCCCTCCCCCGACACCAAAACCAAACAACTAACCTTCCTTTTTCTGTGATAATGAGGAAAATTGAATTCAGGATAATCACAAATTGTAATTTACGTTATGATAATCACGAGTTTGAATTTACATTACATTACATTGAAATTACAAGAATTGAACCTTCCTCATCGCTAAGACATAGGTAATATAGTCACTAAAACTATCAGGAACCAGCTAAGCAAATCCAACCTTCACGATTCTGACTGAATTCAAGTAAATAAAAATTTGGAAGTTGTATTAATTGAAAAAGCTGATATGGGTTCTTTTTAGATTGAGGAATATTTGAATATATATTTTATTAATATTCATCCGTGCTATTTGAAAATGGCATACACAGGACAGCTTATTTATTATTTCCAAAAGTTATTTTTAACAAGATGGTTAACAATCCTAAAGGAAGAACTCAGTTATTTTATTTGAATTAGAATTACATATTATAGTTATTTGGACCTTTGTTTTTCTTCTGGGACTTATTAAAATGCTCAGGATAAAATATATATGTCAATTCCTATATTCTTATTCACATTCAAAACTGGAAAATGAATTGGTTAGGGATAGGCTTCTTCTCATCCCATTTAAAAGGAAAACACACTCCACAAACCAGCATAAAATGATAAATCTGTTGCAAATTTTTTCTATTTTCTCTCTCCCGTCAGCAATGTTGGAAAAGCTTTCCACTGTATTCTCCATTTGACTTTGGCACAAGGAGCCAAAAAAATGTTGGTTGGGGAGAAGTCACAGAAATAATTCCAGAAACTTCCATTTATCTCATAAGGAAAACACACACACACACACACACACACACAGAAAGAGAAAGAGAGAGAGAGAGAGAGAGAGTAAATAAGAGAAGCGAATTTTCTCTTCTAGAGATAGTCATGTTCACCTGTATTGGATAAACCTAAAAATTAACATTTTCAACGAATTTTCCTTTTTTATGTGTTGGGCTATCCACTGAAAGACATTGGAAGCCATCTTTCCAGATTGTATGATTGAAGGAGTCATCATTTGCTGACCTATTTAAATTCTGGAATTTCTCAAGAGATGCTAAAGACACAGAAGCTTTCAGAAAATCTTAAATCTTATGTTTTTATAAGTGTTATGTTGGCTCATCTTTATCGTTACATTGAATCATAGCTCAAGGCACACTGGCAGCTACAGTTCTAAAAGAAATCAGATCTTTTGCAGCATCCAAGGATCATGTAGACATCTGAGCACAAGCAGAATTATGCCTTCATGTTGTTCTATAGTTTTGGTGCCAGGCCACCTAGCCATTTTTAAGACACAAAACAAAATATGTTTGTCCATTTTCCATTAAGTTTCTGCTTCTACCAGGATGCTTGGGCTGACCAGCAAAAGATTTGAATACATGATGCCATAATCATCTTTAAAAGTATACACTTCCCTATGCATTCCACCCCAACAGTTTAGTATAGCAAGGGACTTAATGATGCTAGAAAGAACATCAAGGCACTCTGAGAACCATCCCCAAAAAGGTAGCTTGGTCAGTCTTTCGTCATCTCTGAATGGTTGCATTAGAATGTTCTTAGCCCAAAATCTAACAACCTTTTTAACCCACTGGATATACTAAAAGCACAAACAGAGGAAGAAAAGGAGTACAATAATCTAATGAATGGAGACCTAATTTCAAACATAAGTACAAGTAATTATGAGCTGTGGAATCTTAGACAAAAGCCCAATTTCTCTAAATACAATTTTTCCTTATCTGTAAAATGATCAAATGATACTTGCCTTAATGGTGTCACTCAGTTGAGAACAAGTATTATTTAAAATTTGGTAACATATGGCCAAGACTGTAGCTATTCTAGAAATGATATAACCTGTCATTTTGGACACAGTGAGTACGCAGAAAATGTTTGCTACCTTATATGGGAAGATGGATGTGATCTGAAGCCTAAATTTAAGGCCCTATATTATGTGCTGCCTTGACAACTGGTAAATATAAAGGGGCTACAATGTCCTAATGACAAGTTCCCTTCCCCACTGTGCTCTGTGGATAAGCAGATACTCTAGCCAAACAACCCTTCTTTTCAATGGGAGCAGGTACAGTTCCTGCTTATCTCTGAGTGTCAGGTCTCAGTTCTTCGCCAGCCCCTTGAATTATTCAAACAAGCTAATCCCATCCTCCTGTGGGGATCAAGGGTCACCTCACCCTCTTGATACTACAAAGTCTGCCTCTCGCAGTGTTTGTTCACTCTGTTCCGTGTGCAACCCCATGTGGCCCTGCGTGGTGTGCGGTATCCTCTTCCTTGGAAGGAGAATATAGGTGATTAATAAATTGGTGATTAGTGCTGATTATGGTGATTAATAATTGGTATTGTGTGTGTGACCATGGCCATCCCGATAGTCATGGGGTGGGGACCCTTCCCTCATCAACAGGCTTGTAAGAAGTAATTAAAACAATGGGTGAATAAAAGACAGTGAGCCAGTGGGGGGAAAAGGGAAGTAAAGAAGGAGAACGCAAATAAAGTAGACCCTAGGTGGAGTAGTATATGGCTGGCCAAAAGTAACTCAAAAGTCACTTCATATGGAACACCTGATATATTCAAATGAAAAGGGACAGAAATCTAATAAAATTTTCCCACATACATCTGTAAATGGGAACATTTTCTAAAATATACAGTTGAAAATTGGCAATTTTGTTTCTTCTTAGATGAAAAGAAATAGAAGCAATGTCTTGCATGTATTTATTTTAAGACATATTTCATAAGATCAGCAATATAACTGGTGTTATTTGGTGTATCAGTGTGGGTTGGAGAATGTGGGCAGAGAGCCTGGTTCTCATGAAGAAATCTCACTTCTCTGGAAGCTGACATTTAGCGATTTGTATTAGTTACGTCTTCTTTGAATTGCTCGGAGGACAGGAGGGCTTCATAAATACAAACTTAATTAAATGTGAAGTCTTGGTGGTGGATTTGAGATGAAGAGGTGGGGAGAGCTCACACGGCCATGTTCATCAAAGAATCAGTATGGTTAAATAAATGGGAAAGTCATGATAAATCCCCTGCTAAAGTTCACTCTCTATTTTAGGAAGGTGCTTCATATAATTAAAGTGCCTATGAAACAGTCCTCTCTTTCCCTACAGGGAATAATCAGGACCGGAGCAGCAGGATTTTCTTTACTCTTGTTTCCTTAGAAGTGAATTAAAGTAAATAATTTTTGGACTTAAAAAAGTTTAGATTACTGCATTAGCAGAATTACTGTCTACTAAATCAAGACCCCTTGCAGTTGTATCCCTAATCTGCCAACGTGCCGGGATACGATCATGGGCAAGTAGCAATCTCCTACATGTAACTGAAGAAATAGGTAGCTTTGGGGAGTCTCTGAATCTTAACCCAAATGTGCAATCACATCTCTATGGTTAATTATTTTTCTCTTTCGGGTCATATGTATATGTATGTATGTGTTCATCAGTATTATCCGGAACATCTGATGCTCAGTAGGTATTACATCTTTTCCCTTCCTGTCATTAATTCCATCTTTGAAGGATTCTAATAAGAACAAATATTGAGGTGTGTCTGAGTCCCAAAGGATCACCTTACTCTCCCTATACTAATTCCTTTCTCCAAGCTCCCCCAGGATATGGGATTTTCATCATGTCATGGGGTCAGAGATACTACTTCATAAATGGCGTCTCATCAGAGCCTACCTGGGCTGTGGAGTGATAGCACTAGATGCTGGTCCAAGCTCTTAACTGCTTATATCCTCTGAGTTCAGTTTAAAGGAAGCACTACCCACTCTCATTCCACTGCCCTTTGTTCATGTATACATTACAGTTTTTTAGTTGAAAGAGATTTCACTAAAACAGTTCAGTAGGAAGCAAGGCCTTGTGAGGAAACAGTAAGTAAGCCAAGTGAGTTTTTATTATAAACATCAATTGTTGTTGTGTGTGTGTGAGCATCTGTCTGTCTTGGGGTGTGGCTGAAACTAGTTTTGAAATGAAAGAAGGAATGGAGAAAAGATGGAAGGCCATCAAACGAAATACCATTTACAGTGTTGTTTTGCAGCAGAGGAGATCTGGCTTTGAATTTGTGTGTGTGTAGTTTATTTCTATACACTCTCCAGTGATTATATCAACACTCCCAGCCTTGTCTCTATCTCTGTCTGACCTCTCCTTATCCTTAACCAGAAACATGCAGCGGCATAGACTCCAGTGGTCATTTGTTTATGAACGTGATTGAAGTCTGTTCAAAATAAAACAACAGCAAGAACAAAATGCATCGGTTACTACACTGCTGCCCAACTTAAAGCCAGTTCCAAATCTGTTCAAAACAATTTTGTTTGTTTTATTAGCTGGTCATGTATGTAAAAGATCCTGTCTCTCTTTTCTTCTCTTGTATTGAATACAGACTTTAGAGAAGTCAGAAATTAGCAAGAGCCTAATAGGTAAGTGGCCCTAACATAAGTTGATGGTACAGATGAAAGAAAATGGAAAGGAAAATGAAAGTTTTGTTGGGAAATCCAGAAATGGAGACAATCTCCAATCTTTCTTTGTTATTGAACAAAATGAAAACAAAATTTCTTCGAGAACAGTATTTTTTTGATTGACCAACACTTCTTTTTTTATTTTTTAATGTTTTATTTATTTCTGAGAGAGAGACACACAGCATGAGCAGGAGCAGGATAGGGTCAGAGAGAGAAGGAGTCACAGAATCCGAGACAGGCTCCAGGCTCTGAGCTTCAGCACAGAGCCCGACATGGGGCTCGAACCCAAGAACCGTGAGATCATGACCTGAGCCGAAGTCAGATGCTTAACCAACTGAACCATCCAGGCACCCCTGACCAATACTTCTTAAATTTGAATATAACTGCATTGGAACAGGGATGTTGTGTTCCTTGGGAATGTCATGTTAGGCGAAGTGAGAGTGGAGGCCATTATTATTTGAAGCAAGATGGAATGCTTGATAAAGATCATTTTCTTTCATTCAGTGACATACATGTATATCAGAGTTTCTATTTTTGGAAAGGTAACTAATACTCCTAGAGGATAAATCACAGCTCCAAAGATCCATGTAGCCAAGATCCTAACCTCAGATTTGGGGATTACAGAGGTTATACACCCCCTGCTTACCCCATCATGACACACTGAAAAGTCACTATCATTGCTATCTGGTCCCCTCAATCCATTCTGATTAGCTTACTTCCAAAAGTACATTTTCCTGAGCATTTGCAAAGAAAATAAACACTTGTCTTCTATTGCACTATGACTGTAAGCAAAGCACTTAGGCTAATCTACTTCCCCTTCATTTGGATTCTTCCCCAACTGGAGGCTGATTATTTGAGGATCCGGGAAGGCTCCTGAAAACAACCAAAGTAAGAACAGCTGAACATGAGGTGGATGACCTCATTCTTGCCTATGCCTATGCTCGGGCATGTCCATTATCAAGATGCTCTTAAGCAGTCCTTAAGACTGCTTCTAAAGAAAAATTTCCATCTTTGTTAATGCTTCTATCAGTTGAAATCACTTCTTCAGTTCTATGTTGAAATAGAGGTATGGCACTGCAATAAGCAAAATAGAGCATATAACAATACATAAGATTAGGGCTTTGCCTTCAAAGAGTTACATGGTGATGGAGGAGTTGTCTGCTACAGAAACCCTAAATATAATTTCCTGGAGATTCTGTTTTATATCATCCACATCTTTATTTCTTATCCCCAAAGTAAAACTTAACCACCCTCATAAATAATTCATTGTAATGAATCAACCCTCTATTGCAAGCTAACAATTGCTTTTTAATAAGAGATCTCTAGAGAAAATAATAACCCAAATGAATAATTCCCAAAAAAATGAAATTCAGGAAAACTTAGGCATTGCTTTGGATGTTTGTTATAGATATCTAACAACATAGTATCTCTCACCTGTGTGTATTGTTGTTTATTTTGAGACAGACAGAAACCGAGGGGTGCAAGCAGAGGAGGGGCAGAATGAGAGAGAGAGGGAGACATAGAATGTGAAGCAGGCTCCAGGCTCTGAGCTTCATGCACAGGACCTGATGCGGGGCTTGAACTCGTGAGCCGTGAGATTATGACCTGAGCCAAAGTTGGATACTTAACGGACTGAGCTACCCAGGTGCCCTGACATCCAGCTGTTTTTGTCTACCTATATGACTAACTCTGATATTAAATATGTCATTTTCACATGCAATTCACTAAACCTCAGTCACGAAAACTTGACCCACTTCCTGCGTGAGACAGTGACATTACTTTTAATATTCACCTTTTATGTTTAACTTACAATGTTTGGTATCTTTTCAAGGTGGTATTTCAGGAGAAAAGCAGTCTTTATGTGGCTTGAATAACGTCAGACTTTTCACATTAGTATGCAGGCTTTGGGTTAGGAAACAAGGTTGCCAGCCGACTTGAAGATGTGTTTAGAATACATGCAGTGCTAAGAGCCCTGTCAATGATTCACAGCAGTTACAATTTTTGCTTTTATTAAACTAGAGCAATTGAAGAGAAAAGATGACTTGCTTTTTCTTTAGGGATCAGTGAGTAAGGGGATGCCTGATATATTAACCCAAAACCAAAATTTTGAGCATATGCAAATTTGCCCTTTTATAGTATGAACCAAAATTGTTCATCTCTACCCAGAGAAGAGAAAGGAACTCCCAAGTTCATGTTTTCCGATTGCCTTATTGTACTATGACAATTCAATGGCCTTTTTGAAATACAGGTATATTAAGATCAACCTGATGCAACTCAATGAAATGAAAAGTAAAAGAAAAAATAGATACTGACTAAACTATTTAAAATAAACTATTATCATCTCCTTTTTAGCAAACTTCACATGAATATCTAAATAATCTAGTTTTTCCTTCAGTCTCCTCTTAGAAGTTAATGATTGAAAGATGATTATCTTCTGAAGACAAAGTCATAAGATGAGGAAAACAGGCTCCTGGGGGTGGTTGGTTAGGCGTCCAACTTCAGTTCAGGTCATGATCTCACAGTTCATAGGTTCAAGCCCCGCGTTGGGCTCTGTACTGACAGCTCAGAGCCTAGAGCCTACTTTGAATTCTGTGTTTCCCTCTCTCTCTGCCCCTCTGCCTCTCACACTCTATCTGTCTCTCTCAAAAATGAGTAAACATTAATTTTTTTTCAAAATAAAAGATGAAGAAAACAGATGTTTTCATGTGTACTTTAAAGTTAGTAAATCTGGGAGGCACTTCAAAGATAAAGGGAAGTGGGATATGCTATATAGAAAAACATATGAATATTGCTGTTAATATTTTGGGAAAATGGTAAATACAGTAAAACCTTGATTTATAAGCATAATTAATTCCAGAAGTGTGCTTGTGATCCAAAGCACTTGTATATCAAAGTGAATTTCTCCATAAGAAATAATGGAAACTCAGATGATTTGTTCCACAACCCAAAAATATTCAATAAAAATGATTACAATAAATTAATATAAAATAATAAATAAAATATAAAATATAAAGAAAGAAATAAATTACCCTACACTTACCTTGGAAAACCTTCGTGGCCTGTGTGAGGGACATGAGAGAGAAAGAAGGGTTATTGTGTAAGATGACTTTCACTTTCACTAATGGAATCACTGCTATCTATTGGCTCAATGGAATCTTTTCTTTTTGTGCAACTTTAACAAGGAACCTATCCAAAGACAGTTGGTTTGCCTTCTTTTGAGGATTTTCTGGAAATGTGATATTGCATTGTCGGTAAACACATTCATTGTTCGCACCGTTACAGCCTTATTCAAGTGATGCTTTTCTACAAAATTTTGCGCTGCTTCCCACATATTACACATATCCCTAATCTTAGTTGAAGTGAGGGATTCTTTCACCTTTTTGTCCTCTTCTGCAGACGAGATGCAGAGGTAGACTTAGAAAATCTTGCAGTTTTGGCCACTTGCATACCTCATCCATATTTCTTGATGGTTTCCTACTTCCACCATAATCATCTTTTTCTTACCTCCTTTCTTTTCGACCTTTTTCTGCATGTGGGCCATTGTATACGTTCACATGGATATTGACTACACTACAGTATTAATAAACTCTTGTCATATAGTGTATTTAATGTAACTGGCAATAAGGCACCAGAGGAAAGGGTCTAGATCTGCAGACAGCCTGACCTCGAATGAAGCAAAGCATTCAAGGTTACACTTACCTGAAAAAGCAAAGACCTGTCCTTAGATGCTTTGAAGTGACAAAAAATACACAGGCGCCAGTTGTGGGCACCTTCCAATGTCCGAGAAAATCACTGATTTCTTCCAAACACTGCAGCCTGAGACCAAGCATGTTAGCATGGAAGATGATCACTGAGAATCCCACAGTGAGAGAGAGAGGGAGAGAGGGTGGGAGACAGAGAAAGATAAACCTTTGGCTCAGTTGTGATCATGTGACATTCAACATCCATACTATCCATATTGCAAGATATTACCCGTTTATCAGGTTAAAAATATTAGAAATCTTTGCCCATCTTGTGGAACACAGAACAAGATACAATCCAAGGTTTTACTTTATGTAATATATATGCATATATAATAGGCTAAGACTAGTCAAGTTTTGTACTTAAATATACTTTAACTAGAATTCTGAGTAAATATCAGGGTAATATTTTAAAATTAGTTTAATGAGGGGCACCTGGGTGGCTCAGTTGGTTAAGTGTCTGACTTCGGCTTAGGTCATGACCTCATGGTTCATGGGTTCAAGCCCCATGTCGGGTTCTGCGCTGACAGCTAGCTCAGAGCCTGAAGCCTGTTTCAGTCTGTGACTCCCTCTCTCTCTGACCCTCCCCTGCTCACGCTGTCTCTCTCTCTCTCTCTTTCTCTCTCTCTCAGAAATAAATAAAATATTAAAAATAAATAAAATTAATTTAATAACATTTTCAGAAACAATATTTGTGCCATAAACTTAGCTTTTAAATATTAAAATTTAGCATTTACATATAGTGAAGTTTCAGGAATGTTTACCTTTTGAGCGGGCATCAAGGAATTCCTTTGGCTCAGAAGTCACTCAAAAGTCTATAGCAAAGAGAGAGCATCTCCTGAAAATGTGTGATGTCAGAATTTTCCCCTTGAGTTTAAGAGCAATAACATCTATTTTGGAACACTTATGTATGTATGTGTGAGTGTATATATATATATATATATATATATATGTCCTTAACCTAAAGATGACTGCTATTAATAGTTTAATTTTATATCTTGAGCTCTTTGAACATAGTTATAATATAGAAAACATTAATATATTTTAATCTAAATGCATATAATGGATATTTCCTTATAAATGAAGGTTGTAAAAGAAAGAGATCTCAAATTATGTGTTCTGTAAAGACCTCAAGAATAAAAACTCTCCCTCCATTTTGGTTTAGACTCAAGCAGCTTCCTTGTTGCTCATCACCAAAAGCTTAGAAGAGATCATTACCATTTCTGAATTTTTTTAATAAGTAGAACTGAAAGATTTGAGGAAAGTGAGAAAGGAATTGGGGATAAATCCAAAAGCATGTCATAATAATGTACATCTCTGAAGTAAAAGAGCTATTTTGGTTTGTAGTTCAGCTCTCAGAAACTGGTTAAAAACTACCCACCACAATAAAATAAAAGCAATTCTCACCCTGTGCTGCTTATAAATGAAAGGGTCCATTTCAATGAATGCATCTGCCATGTACCGTGACAGGAAATTTCTCAAACATAATTTAATCCTAAAACAACCCCTATAAGTAGAAATATCACTCCTAATATTAACACTGCCCCTTAATAGCTAATAATAAGAAGAAGAATAGTGGCCATTTTAGTACCTGCCACTCAAGCACTAAATCAGGTACTTACTATGCATTTTGAATTATCTAATTTAAATTTTAATCTCAAAACAATATCATAGAGGGAGACCCTCCTATTTATAGAGCATTGACTCTTCAAAAGATTAATTTGTGTAAGGTCATACAGCCATTAGATGGAATTTTCAGGATTCAAACTCAGTCTGACTGATAGCAACTTCTGTACTTATTCCCTCAAAGCATTCTGATGCATCACTGCTCTGAAATGTCAACACGGTAGTTAATTAGGCTTTCTACATGATATGAGACTTCCGCTTGAAAAATAAAGATCAGGGGCGCCTGGGTGGCTTAGTCGGTTAAGTCCGACCTTCGCTTAGGTCATGATCTCGCAGTTCGTGGGTTCGAGCCCCGCGTCCGGCTCTGTGCTGACTGCCAGCTCAGAGCCTGGAGCCTGTTTCAGCCTGTGACTTCCTCTCTCTCTGACCCTCCCCTGCTCACACTGTCTCTCTCTCTTTCCTAAAAATAAATAAAACATTTAAAAAATAATAATAAAAAATAAAAAGAAAAATAAAGATCAGTATATCTACCTGAAACCCCACTCTCCCAGCATGATCTCTCTTTTGCTATTTTCGTGGCTCAAACACCTCTAATTTTAGTATAAATTACTCAACAACATGAAAAAAATCTTACCAAGAAATACTTAAGGTTGTAGAGGAGCAGGCTGACAGCAAAGCAAAATCGAATCCTCATGAAATGGAACCAGCAAAGGGCATTAAGAGTGCATCTGAGATTAAATAACATTGAGATACCGTTAGCCCAAATCCAGAACACTGGCAACACCAAATGTTGGCAAGGATATAGAGCAACAGCATCTCCAATTCACTGCTGTGGGAGTACACAAAGGTATAGCCATTTGGGAACACAGTCAAGCAATTTCTTACACAAAACTACACATGTTGTTCCCATATCATTTAGGAGTCAAACTTCTCAATGTTTATTCAGAGGAATTGAAAACGTATATCCACACGGATGTTTATAGCAGATTTATTCATAATTGTCAAAACTTTGGAGCAACCAACATGTCCTTCAGTCGATGAATGGACAAATAAACCATAGTATATCCAAATATTGAATATTATTCAGCTCTAAAAAGAAATGAGCTATCGAGCCATAAAAAGATATGAAGGAAATTTAAACATGTATTACTAAATGAAAGAAGTCAATGTGAAGAGGCTACATGCTGTATGGTTCCAACCATGTAACTTTCTAGTAAAGGGAAAAGCATGAAGACTATAAAAAGATCAGAGCTGCCATGAATTGGGATGGGAGAGGGATGGTAAAATAAAAATGCATAAGTGCAAGAAAAAAAGACGATGTCAGAAATGCACTTGCCCACTTTGCCATGGCTTAGTCATGTATGTGTGTGCAGACAGATGAATCAAAATATAGATTATGAGTGTTATTTAGCTGTACAAAATTTGTCCAGTACATAAAATATTTATTTTTACTTGAGAATTTTCCGAGAGGCCATTTTTATGAATCTCATTTATTGGTTAATCATTCAATCATATCTTTCCTACTCTGCTTGGATGAGCACAGTCTGAAGCCCAGGGATGGATGTGCCACTCTGAAAACAGAGCCAGTAATAAGAAACCACTGTGTGAGATTCTTTTATGGGCTGTTTCTGCTACAAAGGCACCAGCAGGCTTTGATTTTCTTTGTATCTCTAAGTTAACATCTTTCTTTCCTTGCCATCACATTTTTTGTCAGGCTTGCCTTACAATTCCCTGTATCTGCCAACATTTGGCTGCATAGGATAAATTTATTGTTTTCCCTGCTATTCACTTTCTCATCTACTTCCTTGATATTTCCAGACAATACTGTTATTTTTTTCCCTCAAAAAAAATTATACTAATGGGTTTCTCCTCTGTTGAGTCTAATGATAGGTGCTCTCCATTTTTCCCTCAAACTTATAGAACTGGATACATTAGTGATTTTAAAGTTGGTCTCACATAAAAGCTTTTACACATTTCTTTTTCTTAGTAGTGTTGATTGTATATTTGTAGAATATGAAAAATCTGTCTATCTCTCTGTGATGGTTAATTTTATGTGGCAACTTGACGAAGCAGTGCCCAGATGGCTGGTAAAACACTATTTCTGGGTGGGTCTGTGAGAGTGTTTCTGGAAGAGATTAGCACCAGTGGCCCTAAGATTTGGGCTGAGTTATATCACTGACTTTCTTTGTTCTCCATCTTTCAGCAGGCAGACTGTAAGACTGCATGGCTTTAATAACAATGTGGGCCTATTCCTATAATAAATCTTTTCATAGATATATACATATATCCTTTAGATTCTGTTTCTCTGGAGAACTCTAATATACTATCTACCTATTTATATCTACAAACATATTATTTCATACACACGTAAATATGTGTATATTTAGTATATGTTATTAAAATAGTTATCTTGGAAATGAAAAATAAAAAGTTCAGTGAGCTTTTGTATGAGATTAGGTAATTCTTTTTAGTGAAGCATACAATATAAAATGGTATGTCTATTTTACTGTGAAACGGTATATCTATTTTAGAAAAGACATATGATTTTTTTAAAGTTTACTTTGAAAGGGAGAACACGTGAAAACAAGGGAGGGACATAAGGGAGGGAGGGAGAGAGAGAGAGAGAGAATCCCAACCAGGCTCTGCACTGCCAGTGTGGAGCCTGACATGGAGCTCGAATCCATGAGCCACAAGATCATGAACTGAGCCAAAGTTGGACACTTAACTGACTGAGCCACACATGTACCCCTGAAGAGAGAGAGAGAGAGAATTCAGGAAGGAAAAGAAAGGGAAAGAGAAAGGAAAGGAAGATGAGAAAGTTGAAGCAAAGATTTTTTGTTATTGCTGCCTTGGGCTGTTTTAAACTCAGTCTCCATTAGAATAGTCTAGGTGGGTATATTCGGGTTCTCTTAAACCATAAGACAGGATTATGTAAGTATAAATATTAAATATAAATAAATACATTTGAGGGAAATTTATTAGAAGGAATTGGCTCCTGTAATTAGAGAGGTAGAGCAGTCCCAAGGTCAGCGTGTAGCAAGCTGGATACTTGGTAGAATGAATGGTATAATTTCAATTGTCACCCAAACTCTTGTGAACCAGGAAAACCAGTTGTGTCAGTTGAGTCTGAGTGCAAAAGGAGATGGATCTCCCAGCTCAAGTAGTTAGGCAGGAGAATTTCCCTCTCAACCTTTTTGCTCTTTTCAAGTCTTCACTTAATTGGATGAGGTCCACCCACATTAGGAAGGCAAGGTGCTATGCTCAGTCTATTCAAATGCTGATTTCATCCAAAAACACCTTCACTAAGATACATGGAGAATATTTTTTTATCAGATATCTGTGTACTCCATGGCCCAGTCAAGTCGACACACAACATTAGCTCTTACAGTAGGCAAAATATTTCCAGAGGAACTAATGCTTATGAAGAAAGAAAATAATCTGAACTGTATTGTCTTAAAAACTTGACCATCATTATTAAATATATTTTAATTCATTCTTGTTAAAGAAACTAATCATAAACTATCAATTTTTATTCCTTAAAAACATTTATTGTGTGTTTATTACACTCTTGGTTTTTATGTGTGTATTAGATAATTATAGTAGAAAAAAATACAGCAAAGCTCCAGCTTTCAAGGAGCTCAAACTTTATTTGGTAAAACATACTTCCTGAAGCCATCTATGTCAGAGTTCCTGAGTCCTGATGAAACTGCAGATTTCTGCCCAGCAGTATAGACTTAGAAAGTGGGAGCAGGTGTGCATGGAAAAGGAAAAGGAACACATTGGTTTTAGAAATCCCTGGTTTAGTAAGGAACTAATATAGACAAATAACTACCATTATCATATGATGGTTTGTGTTGTGGTGACACAGAAGAGGAGGTGATTAACTGCTTAAACCTAGTAAAAGATACCTGAAGTCAAGATGCACCATGTGCATGAACAAAAAGAAAGGGATCTAATTTTTATTGTACTGATGAACTCACTATAATTAAATCTCTCTCAGAGCCATATGTCCAAATATTATACAGATTATGTGTTCAGAAGTCATAAAGCCTGTTCTACACTCAAGTGAAGACCAATTCACTCCTGTTTCCTCCTAGTGCTTATATATGCTCATTTTTAAAAATTTAAATCTCTATTTAGTCTTGGTATGTGGTAGGGGAAACTAATATTTCTATTTCAGTACTATTTGAACTTAAAAAATATTTATAATTGATAATCCTCTAAATGGTCAAATTAGGAGATTGTTTGAAACAACTATTGTACGTAGACACAATAAACATGCTTCAGCCATAAAAAATAATGAAGTTATCTATGAACTGTTTTGAAGTGGTGTCTAAAAGATACTAAGTAAAAGAGCAAACTTCAGAAGACTATGTGTGCATATTTATGTATATACACATACAGCCATATACATGTATGTGTCTGTACATGTACATAGATACATACACATGTATATATATGAAAGCAGCAAAACTCGGAGAATGTTTCACCTTAGAGGTAAAATACATCAAGCATTTTTGTCCCTCTTGAAGAAACTGGGATTTAGTGTCAGACAATGGCTTGACTCTAAGGCCACACAGATCAAGTCAGAAGCAATACCTTCTACAACCCAGCATTGACAGGCTTGGAATGGACCAGGAGAAAGCTAGCATGAGTCCTACTGGAGTACTAACTACAGCATCTTTATTGTGCTCAAGTTCCAGGTGGAGTCTCTGCCCTACAATACCTGCTGGTAGGTGCCTTAGCAAGAGAGGGACTTAGCCTCCAAGTGATCTCATCACATCACTTTCTTCGGAGAATAAATAAAATCAGGTAGGTGATTCTGAAAAGGTAAGTAGGAATGATTGCTATAGGCTGATCCCCCTCCAAGTCATGAAGAATAGAATCCTCATGACAAACAATGTTCTTTTGTGGCAGGTCATTGATTATTCTGCACACTGTGTCCACTTACAAGATTTTGCTTCTTATTTGAATTCAGAGATAAAATTGGAAATTACAGAGCTGTGGGAGTGGCTGAACACAGCTTTCAATTTAAAAGGAAGGTATATTGATTACTCCCTTGGATGCACATAGAAAATTACTCACAATACATCATAAACTAGTTTTTAAAAAACCCTCAACAACACTCAACATAATACAATTCACAACACAAAGGTAGACCTTGTCTCATTTTTTACTGTGTAGTAAAGGAGGACAAATAGATGAAGCCTCACAAAAGATTAAGAGATAATATTAATTCACTCACTATGGATGTGATTATAGTAATTTTTCAGAACTTCATTCATCCCAACATGTTTATAATGTCTTTCTTACTGTCTCAGTATTTTCCAAATCCAAAACTAATTTCCCATTAAATAAATAAGAGCACAAGGGGTTCCTGGGTGGCTCAGCCAGTTAAGCCTCTGACTTGGCTTAGGTCATGATCTCAGGGTTAAGTGAGTTCGAGCCCTGCATCGGGCTCTGCACTGACATGTGCACACATGTTTTGATGTGTATGAAAGTGATACTTTTTTTCCCAGTTTTTTTTTTCTCTATTTTCCTCGGGAAATCAAATATAGTGAAGAATGAGGGCCCAGACATAACTGCAGATATATTTGTGTCTCCTTTACTCCATGTTCTTCTATAAATACATAATTTCATTACTGGGATTCCGGTTCCTTCTCGGTCCAACCAGGTTTATGACCTCAGTTCTCTAATCTATAGGGCTGAGCCTTTTCTACAATTTATTTCTCAGAACTCATGGTAGGTAACATGCTTTTGGCCATTCCTGCCCTATTTCTGCCCTTCAGAACACAAGATTTTGCAACTCATTTACTTGTTAAGAAACATATATAGTTATCTTGCCATCAGCTCAAGATTGAGAATCCTTTAACCAACCCACCTGAGTGATCTGATCTCCAAATAGGAATATATAGTGTAAGAAGAAATGGTTCTTGCTTTGTAACATAAGCAAGCCAGTGCAGGTAATGACCATGCAAAATGAAACTGTATAAAGGGATCTCAATCATCAGTGAGAAAAATTTTAAATGTCTTATGACCTTTGCAAGTATTTTTCTCCAAACAGCAAAAACTCTCATACTGTTGGCTATAAATGTATGGGAAATGTTTTGAAAATAGTAAAATTAGTATTTGTTTAGTAGACAGTAACTTTAAAAATTAGAAACATTGAAAACTTAAGGTCTTACTTCTTTTCAGAAGGAAATGAACTGTCAAGGATGGTTAAAATAGTGTTTGCGGCCTTCTTGTTACACAGCTACATTACAAAGCAAGCTTCTTTTCTATGACTTGGGCAATTAGCATGTTCTTTTTGAAGTTGGAAGCAGCTTCTTGCACTTTATCCTTTGTGTATTCAGCATTGTGTGAGAGAGGTCTTTTACTGTATTTTTCAGTGTTTCTTCCCTTGGGATATTTCCATCCTTATCACAACTATGTTCCTTGTTTGTGTGGATAAGTGTGCCTTCACTAATTTTCTCCAGCTCCCTTTACAATAGAAACAGTAATAACATTTCCATAGCCAGCATTTCATCTCCATAAAATTCATTTATGTTTTATTTGAGTTTCACTTTTATCATTTCTTTTCATTTCGTGGTTGCCCTTCCATCAACATTGGCTGGTTCCTTTTTTCAATTGTCCGTTTTTATAAAACTTTTATGTGGGTTTTTCACTGGAAGTCACAGAGGCAACCGAACTCTGTGTGTGTGTGTGTGTGTGTGTGTGTGTGTGTGTGTGTGTGTGTGTAAAGTGAATAACAAAAAAAATTGGAAGTAAATAATTATTGACAGGTCTGGGAGGAAATGATGTGATTAGTCACTCTTCATGATGTATGCTTTTCATTCAGTTGATTTATGGACTTGAAGGGCCAACAGTGAAGTTTGTACTTTATGTAATTAGTAACAGTTAATGTACATTACAAACTGAAATTTGGACTGTACTATTGAGAGAGTGGTATTATTTCACTAAGCTGTGGAAATTCATGCATATTAAAACATGCAAAACAAGGATTTTCTATATATTTCATGTATCAATATGCATGTATTTATGTATGCAAGTTTCTTTAAATATGACAAAACTTGTTTTAAAATAATTTAAGGCAGATGGTCCCAAAAATTAGTTTTGATCTTTAAGATTCCTTATTCATTCTCCCTTGAAAACTGCCATAACAGGTGTGGTGAGACAGCAATCTGGAACTTTTGAGCATATGACAGGAGCCACCTTTCCTGGCCAACTGCTCCTTGGCCACTATCAACATCAAATAAAGATGTTCTGCATAAGCTAGGGAGAAGATATATATTTTTTTCTGTAAATATATACATGTCAGTGGCCTCTAAGTCTGTAAAATTCCATTTGGCACTTAAATTTACTTCACACAAAAATGGAGTTAACAACCATCAATGCACATAACAGTTGTCATTAAATAATTGAATGTTACTATATGGCATTGAACCTCATGTTCTTACCACAGCAAAATGTAACAGGATGATTACTTGCTATTTAGCAACACCTTCACAAATCTCTCTACTTAATCATCAGATTAACTACAGAATATTGGGGAAGACTCAGAGATGAGCTCTGAGATACCACTTGCTCAGAAGTAAGGGGGTCATTGATGTATGATTTTTCAACAGCCCCGAAAAGTAGTGCTGCCTGTTCACTCTTCTTTCATTCTTATCCTCTTCTTTTTGGTATCACGAAAGCATCCCTGAATCACAGAGCAATTATCTGTTAGCTTAGCTATGTCAACAGTCAGTGTTGATGAAAAGATCATCTGTGTCAGATAGTGGTAATTTTGGCCACTCTAGGAAAGGTGAGTCTGAGACAGGAGTTTGGGAGGAATTGAAAGGTTATAAACAGGCCTGTCTGATTCTGCTGAAATCAGTGTAAGAGAATAACAGAAGAACATTGGTCACTATAAGCTCAATACTTAGAGTCTGAGGCTGGAGATAATAGAGCTTCTAAAGGTCCATAAAGGTGCTCTAATAGAGAAGGCAAATGCCAATTTCAACAGATTAGTTAATAGTGGTACTTTACCATAGTGGACTCAAAATAGGAGATGGGTTTAGAGCACTGGTAATATCCAGCAATGAGATCCAGAAACTACCTTCAAAAGAACGCAGCTAAAAACTACCTGAGAAATGGAGAGAGCAGCAAAGTCACCTTAGAGACAGCCACAAAATGTGGCTGTGCTTGAGAACAACTGACACATAATTCCCCACTTCCTGATGTTGTGGACTAGTCTTAGATTTGAATGTGGAGAGAAATCCAGCAAAGAAAATAGGCTACATCTGGAGTAGGCATTAGGAGCAAATGGTAATAGCTGTCTAGTTTGCTATAATGAAAATTGTGGGGCTGTGCACCCACTTTAGAGGAAAATTGGACTGTAATAGATTTAGACAGAAATTGTACTCTGATTAAGAATATTCATCATATGTATGCCATCCCCTTTATCCTGCTCTGGATGGGGTGTTTTCCCAGTGAAGACAGCTCGTTTTGAGAGTTGCTTAGTTTTTCAAACGTGGTTGGCTTTGAGCCCAAGAGGAACAATAAAAACATCAGGAATCTTAAAAAAAAAAAAGAATATTCATCATAGGCATGAGAAGTGTGAGTTGCCCCACATATATAGCTCCCAATCTCGAGCTCTCCCTGTAGTGGAGAATGGAGAGAAGGCATAAAAGTCAGATAGAACTTGTAGTTAATCTTACTCAAGATGTCACCCTCTGACAATTCTTCCTTGGGCCTTTCTTTTCCAATGGGGCATTATAACTATTTTAGTTATAAGTGGAGGACTTTAGAAGCACTATGACTGGGGTGAGTTGGAAGCTAATTCTAGAATATGCCAAGATGACCAAAATAACAACACTTGTGTATAACAAAATCTTATTCGCTTTTCTCTCTAGACTTAGAATAATGGGGTGCAAGCGCCCTGGGTGTGTTTAATTATTTATTTAAGGGCTATTAGTGTGTGATTAGTGAGTCCTTATTGAAAGTAGTACATGCCAGCAACCTGCAGTGAAGCTCTGTAAGACAGTGTTCTTGCTAAATTATTAAGATACAAAATGAATAATGAAGGGCATTTTAGTAGAAACTTACCTGAAAAAAATAGCTGCTGAAGGGAGGGAAAGAAAAGTGAGAGAGTAGGGATAATGAGTCATTCTGTCCCTTATGGGACAGAAAAGCAATCTTTCTCATGAATTAGTGAATGATGGCTATATCCATAGATGATGACAGAAAAATAACCGTATTTAGGCTTTGTACACCCTGCACTTTTAAGGATTCAATTGTGGAGGGCACTCATATTCTTCCTCAGAGTACTTGAGTGTTTTTATTGGACCATGGTATTATTTTTGTTGTCTTCTATACCCATAAACTATTTAGGCATATCGATTGCCTTAGCTTTGTCTTAACCATTGGAAGTAAAAATATAGGCACTTCTTGCCACATATAAGAGGACAGATCATTTTTAAAAATTTTTCCTTAAACCTATTGTCCAGACCTTACTGTACCTGGTCCCTATCTTCTAATTTCCTCCATGTAAATATATGATTTTTCATCTTTATTGTCTGTATCTCCAGCCGGCTTCTCTGACTCAGGCTACACCATCCTACTGTCCCAATTACACAATTCCTATTGTATTATTGCATTAGTTTCCAATTGCTACTTGTGGTAATAAATTAACACAAAAAGCCTTGAAGCAACACAAATGTTTGATCTTTCTGTGGTAGAGGTCAGAAATCTAAAATAGTTGTCAGAGCTATGTCCCTTCTGAAGGTGTGAAGGAGGGATCCGCTTACATGCCCTTTTTAGTTTTAAGAGGCTCCCCATATTCCTTGGCTTGTGGCCTTCCATCATTGTTACCCCTGCTTCTATCATCATGTATCTTTTTCTCTCCTTTCATAGTCACATCATCTTCTCTGACTCTGACCCTCCACCTCCTTCTTATAAGACCTTTGTGGTTACCCAGGATGATCCAGAATGATCTCCCCACTTCAAAATCCTTAACTTAAGTCACATGTTCAATATACCTTTTACTGGGTGAGGTAATATACTGAACAGTTTCTAGGGATTAGGATATAGACATCTTTGAGGAACCTATAGGTATAGGTGCTCTTATTTGTTTTATCCTAGCCCGTGTCTGGATCTTGGTAAATAGAGGTGCTCTGTAGATGTTTTATTTGTCCCTGTAGACTTCATATGATTTCACAGAAGCCTGTGATTGTTAAGCTTACTACTTGCGGTTGATGTGGCTTCAGTTTGCCCCAAGTTTTTAAAATCCCCCTACAGATCTCATGTTATGATTTACAACACTTGGTAAACCATTTCAAATATTTGCTTGAAATGCCCACAAGAGAATTTCTAAATGGTAGTTTCACAAACCCACATAGGGAAAAATAATTTTTGCTCGTTGTTACAAAATTTGATGTAGTGCTTTTTCCTTGAGGAGGGGCATCGTGACCCTTTGAATGCCATATCAAATTGAGGAAAAGGTTAGAAGAAAGTCTTGGGTGGGTAGAAAATACATGTTATACATTAAAAATTAGGTTTATAATGTTTTCATTATACCATATAAAATGTATTCTGAAATGTTAACATTAAAGAAAGGCTTATACTCTTATGTTTACGTAAGGACCATGTTAACTAAAGAGGTTGAGGCACACCGTTCCATCTAGAATTTTGCCTCTCTTTACATACACTCAAATGCAAATTTTCTTCTTTATTTTAAATGGATTTCTTATGTTACTCTACTTAGTCTCAGTTTTTTGTGGTTTCCATGTTAGGAGGTATAGACACAGAAAGGAAGCAATAAAAAAGGGAGAAAGTGAAAATTATAGAGGTAGTATGGGAACAAAGTGGAAATATGGGATAGATAATAAATTTGAGGAAGTTGTAACAACTATTAGAAGGAAGAGGGCATTCACTGTACTCAGAGGAGGGAATTGAGTATAGAAAACTTTATTTGAAGAGTGGGTATATACGTACCGCATCTTCTTTATCCAGTTGATGGACATTTGAGCTCTTTCCATAATTTGGCTATTGTTGATATCACTGCTGTTAATACTGGGGAGCAAGTGTCCCTTCAAATCAGCATTTTTGTATCTTTTGGGTGAATACCCAGTAGTGAAATTGTTGGGTTGAAGGGTAGTTGCATTTTTAACTTTTTAAGGAACCTCCCTACTATTTTCCCGAGTGACTTCCCCAGTTTGTATGATTGGGTTCTTCTGCTGAAGAACTATGTGAACTAACTTGGACTAGATAGATAGATAGATAGATAGATAGATAGATAGATAGATAGATGATAGATAGATAACAAGAGTAGTTTCCTGGGTGTTAAATCTAATATTTCTCAAATCCTTAGATTTCTGCTCTCCTCTACTACCAGACTTCTTGGACTTAATGTGATTCACAATATTCATCTGGAAATTAAACAATAGAGAACTTTGAAATATGTTTGTTTAAAATTCATAAAGGCCAAAAGTAACTCAATGATTTAATTTTATTTTCTAAATTGCTTTCTTTAATTTTTTTGACGAATGTAGCAAATGAAAATTTGAGGAGATAAAAATTAGTTGGTGTTTTACCATGTTCTGTTTTTCTACTGATTGATCCACTTTTCAGGGTTTAGGTGTTGGGTAATACTTAAACAGATATCGTTATGGGTATTAATATTTTCATTTGGAAAAATCTTTCCATGAATATTCAGGACTTTTCTACCATCCTTAAATAATATATTAATAAGAAAATCATAAATAGTGGTTCTCTTCCTGGACAATTTATCCAGCATGTTAGACATGAAATTGTTATGGTTTGTTCTGCCTTGGCATTGGAGTTCCTCTGTGATTCCCCAGGACAGGCAGTGATCTAGAGCCCAATCATCTTCTCCATGGGAGGCAGCACTTGGTCACTCATCCACAGGACTTTTCAACTCTCTTCTGAAAGTTATACCTCTTGACAAGAAATTACAGGCCTGCTAGTTTACAGAGGAATGATCTGAAATAATTAGCCTTTTCCTTAGCAGAACTTTCCTGGAAATTTTTCACAAATGTAATAGAAGTTGCAAACATTTTAGATTACTAACCTCATTGGCATTTGTCTCTTTTCTCACTGAAGTTTCACTAATTCTCCACCTCTGCCTAGAGTGTGATATCACATCAGTCGATGACTTCTGGTCACAGTTTGTATTTAAATATTTGTTTATTATATTGTGTTCTACAATTAAAAAGAACTTTGGTCAAGAAATAGGACCCTTTGGTCTCCCATTATTCTGAGAATGGGCTTGACTTAAGGTGAGATTTAAAAAGTGCCAAAGTTAAACAAAGAAAACTTAACCTACTGTAACTCATGCTGATCCAAGATATGAATCGACAAGTACTTCTACAGCACCTTTTTTAGGTCTGGCAACTAATGTTCATTTGGATTTTGTTTTCTGCAGTCAATATTATCTCTTTCTTCTTTAAAAACACATAATGTTTGATCCACATTTAGATATTATCTCTTTCTGGTCAACTGCCTAGTTAATGGATGTCATGCTGCTGACCAATCATAATATCCTAGTGCTTTTGACATATACAATTGAGCTATTGCTATGTCAAAAGTAGTCTATCACTTTGAAACAGTCAAAGCCACTATTCCACAAAATAATGAACCTAGATAATGACATCTACCTGTCTGAGTTGATTTGGATATTCATACTGTATTCTTTCATTTGTTGATTCAGCAAATATATAACATCTACCAAACATTTGCCAGATATACTAGGCTTTAGCCTGTGTGTATGGGGGAATAGGATGAATTTCAGGATCTCCTTTTCAACCCCATTAATGATTAATTTTGGATTTGGAATCTCATTTGCATGAAACATCATTAGTTATTTAAACATTTTTCCCAAATTAATAAAATAAGGGCCTATACAATGTAGTAGCTCTAACCTATGGCCAAAGTTCAGATCCCACCCCTACCCCTTGCCAGTTGGGTGACCTTTGGAAAATTACTTAATGTCTCTCTACCTCAGATTTTTATTGATAAATATTTAAAAATTGGGTTGTCATTAAAGAAGTAACCCTTCTAAAACATTGATGATAGGTATGGCATGTGGTATACATGTTAAATATACAAAAAAGATAGTTGTATAATAAAATAAATCCTTGATTGGGGTAATTGGTTTCCTTAAACAGATGATGTATTGATTGAGAACATTATTCACTTGTTATCCTGCCTTTATATGTTAATACCTTTTGAAGTTGGGATCCTAATAAGAAAGGTTATTTGCTGAGATGGGGATCTACATGCCCATTTAGTGTAGGAAATCTTAAGGTTCCAGGTTTTACCTTAGCCATGAATTGAAAGAGGTCAGAACAGTCTGTCCACTAGTATAGCACAGACAAGCTGCTGTAATCACTTAGTTGGAACATGTTTATTATGTTTTTCAGTTACTGTTTCAGTTTACCACAGATGTCTATGTTCTGGAAGAGATGACAGCATGGGTAGATAGCAAGAGAGAATACACAAAACTTTCAGTAAACATATAAGGAATTATAACCACTCCTTGGATTTTTTCTTCCCCTAACATGAAAACTACTATGTCTCCTTTGGAATCACGAATGTTGATTCCATCAGGTCTCTTGTAATAAAGTATAGGGTATGAAATTGACTGTTGTTTATATGTTTTCTACCTAGGTGATATTTCTATTATTACAGAAAGCAGGGGATATTTGAATTTGTTGAATTGCTCCCTTGCTTTCAAAATTCATGGTTATTTGTGTTTTCTATTTGGCCTTGTTTGTTTTGTTGTTGTCACAGACAAAATAGCAAAGAAGTGAAAATTTGAATTAATATCTCTATCTGCCTTATACTTATGAAGTATAATTATCTATATACTACAATGGAGGTGTATGGCTTGTGCTGTATTTGTGTGTGTGTGTAACTTAAAACTCTTTTGATATTGTTACATTACTTTTGTAATATATGATTGATTGTAGGCATTGATATTACTCACAGTTTATAATTCACTTAGCCTTTACCAGTATTGTTGTCAAATATTACAGAATACATATAACTGGGAATTCAAGAATCGAATATCTTTGCTGGAAAAACTGATTATTCCATTTTAGATTGTGAGTTTCCTTGCTCCAGTAACCTTTATATAAATAAATGATCTCCTGTATGTTTCTATTTTTCTTAATTGTAATATATTTTAGTGATATGTCCATTTATCTGTCAGTCCACACTCACACAATAGCACTATTCTGACCACTGATCCTTCCTTTAGCAAACATGGCTCCTCACAGACTAAACGTGCCCCATCTGTTACTTACATCTTGTTGATTCTACCCTTGGTTTTCCAAGTGATGTGATGTAGAGCAAATAAGCCAATAAGGTAGATCAATTGCTTTTGCCTGTTATGCTTAATCTAGAATGAATGTGGCTAGATGTCATCATCTTCTGGCCTAAAATTGTGTCCAAATCATCTGGCCTGGGGTGAAAAATTTGTATTACTTGTAAAATATGGTTTGTCCATACTTCATTCTTTTGAAACCAGTACCAATAGTCTATCAGAATGACAAATAAATGTCAAAATACAAATTGCCATTATCTGTCATATCATTATCTTACTTTTTCTATGTCAGTTTCATTTCCATGATTCTGGCTGGATATTTTAATGTGCAACCAGAAATATGGAATAAAATTTGGGGGTAGCAAGATCATCAGTACTAGACTAAACAGTGTAAATATTAACAATGAAGAAATGTTGAGATTTCCTAAAATCTGGAGAGAATGCATTACTGGAGCTTTCTTTTTTTAAGTGACCTTCATTCCAAATGGTTTACATTTTTTCCCATACAGTAGATAGGCAATTATCTCTTTTCTAATTTTATTTTCTTCAAGAGGCCTTTTCTCCACCATATCACCTTCTTGGCTCTCCTCATCTTGTATTGATGCAATAGTACATTTCTATTACCTTTGCAGTCTTTTTTACTCCTCTTAAAATTGAATTAAATTTGGTCTACTGTTCTAGACATGAAGTGTTGGCCCAACAGAGTTATTTAAGCTCAGTAAAGTACAGGGTTTTTATTACTCCAATTCCAGCTTTATATGTGACAATTTTGTCAAAAATGGAAACCCAAGATTATTTTTGTAAAAGGAAGGAAAGGGTCTTTTTGTGTTTGTGACTTTGGGAAAATGCATATGGTAGAACTGACAGTCACCTAGACCACCAAGTTCTGTGATCTCCCAGATCATCTAGCATCTGTTAATTAACCTTGGTATTTAGCAGTGTAAGAAATTTACCATATATAATTCCTTTCATCTTAACCTTACATTAAATGTTTTATGCAATGTAGGGGTGCTTGGATGGCTCAGTTGATTAAATGTCCAACTTTGGCTCAGGTCATGATCTCTCTGTTTGTGAGTTTGAGCCACACATTGGGCTCTGTGCTGACCGCTTGGAGCCTGGAACCTGCTTTGGATTCTGTGTCTTCCTCTCTCTCTTTGCTCCTCCCCTGTTCTCTCTCAAAAATAAACAAACATTAAAAAACGTTTGAATGTTTTATGCAGTGTGAATATTGGAACTATTTAAAAACAAATAGTCTATTAAAAATTGCATGCTATAAAGTTATTTTAGCACAGACAGTATACTTTTACATTCACATCTATAACTAAAATGATTCATTACCTTAAAGCTTGGTAAGCGAAAAGGTTAGTAGTTTACACTTTGGGTGGGTGTCAGTTGTAAGTAACATTCTTAGGTTTAGTTTTGCTATCTAGAATATCCAGGGAAGAATCTGTGACAGCTGAAAATTCCATTTGTATTGTGCATAAAACCATTCTTTTTTATTTTTTTAACGTTTTATTTATTTCTGAGAGAGAGAGCTCAAGAAGGGGAGGGTCAGAGAAAGAGGGAGACACAGAATCTGAAACAGGCTACAGGCTCTGAGCTAGCTGTCAGCACAGAGCTCGACATGGGGCTTGAACTCACAAACCGTGAGATCATGACCTAAGCCGAAGTCAGCCGCCCAACCTATTGAGCCACCCAGGCACCCCACATAAATCCATTCTAAAGCTAGAATATATTGAGGTGCATATTTGTCAAAAAAGAAAAATCAGTGGTTACTAAATGTGATAAATATTTTATATTATTTTGTATAATTTATGAGTTTTATTTGTTTTATAGATTGTACTAAATTAAGACACAAACGAGCAATTTCCATTCAATATGGAAAGGAGGAATTGTTTTGACACATATCCATGTTGTTATGTGTGTCAGTACTTTCTTCCTTTTTATTACAAAAAGTATTTAATTTCATGGATGTACCACAGTTTGTATCAATTCACCCAAGAAAGGATATTTAGATTGTGTCAAAACATTATGCTAAATGAAAGAAAACAGTCTCAAAGCATTCATTAACATGAAATTCTGGGGGTAAAAGTACTATGTGGGTAAGAAACAAGTTGATGTTTGCCTGATTAGTCTTGGAGGAGGTTTGATTACAAATGGACAGTCCCATCCAAGAAATTTTTAGGGTGATAGAACTGTTAGGCATCCTGATTGTAGTAGTGATTACATAGATTTATGTATATATTAAAGTCCATAAAATTTAGAGTAAAATAAGATGAACTTAAGTAAATTTAAAACCACTAATAAAAATCTTTTATTATATATAAAAAAGGAGTTGTTACTAGATGTATAGATCTTAACCTGTTCCATCTTTTTTTATGTGATTTATTTAAGTTTAATAAAATTTTTGTTCAGAGTGCATTTGTAATATATGTCCATAATTTTAAAAATATAATATATTTAGGGGCGTCTGGGTGGCTCAGTCGGTTGAGCATCCAGCTTCGGCTCAGGTCATGATCTCGTAGTTTGTGGGTTCAAGCCCTGTGTCGGGCTCTGTGCTGACAGCTAGCTCAGAGCCTGGAGGCTGCTTCAGATTCTGTGTCTCCCTCTCTCTCTGACCCTCCCCTGCTCACGCTGTATCTCTCTCTCTCAGAAATTATATATATATAATATATATAGTTATATATGTATATATATGTATAAACATATATATGTATGTATATATATTTAATATAGGTATATATAATATATTTAAAAGTAAATATATATAATATATTTAAAAGTAAATATATATAATATATTTAAAAGTAAAATGAAAAGGAGCAAAACGCATGAGAGAACTCAGATAAAGCTACCTAAGTGTTTAATATGCTTAGCACTAGTCCTCTTTTGCATGTTTTGTTTAATTTAACACAGTTATACCATAAATATAATTCAGATTCCTGAATGTTTGACTTATTATATCCAAAGCATTCCTCACAACACAAGCTTACAGAAAGATTATTTTATTGGCTGTATAAACACTTTGGTCATTGCCTACTATTTACTGCATTGTTTTATGATCATTTAGTATACTTAACCTCATAAGATAATTTTCATATCATTTGCATTAGCCTATTTCTTTTAACATGCTTCAGGTATTCTCCTTGAGAGATCTCCTAGAAGTGGAATTACATTTTCAGTGAGTACAACCAGTCCTTGTCGTCCACAATTATTTCGAATTTAAGCATATTTATTTGTAATGAATATTTTAGAAAACATTCTATCACATTTATTTGTCACCGTATGAAACTTATGTTAATGTTGCTTTCACAGTACAATATTTTGCATTCTAAATTGGCTACTTGTCACACTCCTTAGTCTAAAAAATCCTTGAGGTTGCAATTCACAATATGCGAATCTTCCTAATAATTCAGTTTCCATGAGAGAAAGGGACTATAAGTTGGCTTCCTTAAGAGGACAATATACTTAAAGGCCAAACATGTAGACATTTCACTTACTTCATACTGTGTTTGTATATCTCTTCTTCCTATCCCCACACACAGTAAAAATGTAAAATTTCCTTAGTACAACATTCATGCCTTGTACATACTTTGGTGTCTTGTCTGATTCTCAACACCTAATATTCATGGTAAATATGAAATGAGTTAAATAAAAACAAAGTTATATCCACATGCATACGTAGACATCAGTGCCTATTTCCAGGAACTTAACACTGGGTCTATGAGTGACCAAACTAATGCTAGCAAATTAATACAACATGCACAAATGCATGTTGCTGCTTCCAAATGAAGTTTGTAAAGACTAGTAATGATCATAAATCCCCATAGTATTATTTCTCATTACCAAAATGTAATATTAGATGGAATCATAGCTGTATTTATAATTTGTAAAATGTAAGAGAGAAAAATATTAAAAAGATGTCAGAGCATCTCTTATGAAAGTGGGAATTTGCTTTCTATCTTCGTAATGATGCTATAGGCAGCTTATTTTTTTTAACTCCTTTGTTAGAAAAACAGGCAATATATTCTCTTGTTGAGAATGTGCTCCCTGTATATGTGCATAACTGTGTTCCCTTGAGAGCTAAGCAAAGCCTTGAGGTATTTGAATGAATGCCTTTTGACAATGCATAACTCAGCACACGTTTTCCAAGAAATCAAATAATTTTGAATATCTTGCTATTCACCAAATCCACAAACTACCTATATTTAAAGAAAATTATACCTATGAAGGCTAGTTCTCATTTTTTAGACCACTTGGAAATAGGCAATAACAGAAACATGAAGTAGGTAATAAAAAATAATTACCTTTTCCAAGTAAGATCAAATAGAAGTTGTTTTCCTATATTTTTTCAATTTATATCTTTATCAGCAAATACATCTTTACCTCCTAATATTTATTAGACTAAATAGTAAATGCGAATTAAATAAATTTTAATTTATTTAAAAATAATGAATTCTGAGAACAACATATTGTATTAAGTGTGGCATTGCATAAAGCAAGGGCTCCTGATCCTTGACTGGGGCTTAAGATTTTTTGAAGCCAATGTGCTCAGCTCAATGTTTTGTAAAAGATGAAAGAAGAAAAAGATGGGGAAGAGAGAACCACATTTCAGGCAGAAGGAACTTTGCATGCGTAGTATTCAGTCATAAAACATGGGAAAGAAGTTGGAGTCATGGGTAGGTCCAAAGCTTGGAGGGACTCATGTACCACAATTTTACCCTGAAAGAATTCCTAAAGGTATTTTGGGAAACTTTTCATGGGAATGACATTATCTAGTTTGCAACAATGCAAAGAATGGGCAATGTATCTACCTCTGGGGCAGGAATGTGAAGATTCAGTTAGAGCCAGGCAACACAAGAAGTGCTTTTCTTATGTCCTATGAGAAATTCCAAAAATCTGGACCAGGAGAGTAACAGAGGAAATATATAAAACATATATGATTCAAGTAATCGAAGCTGTTGATTGTTGATTGTAGAACCAAGAATATTTGATGGCCTATTAGAAGGGCATAGTGGGGTACAGTCCTGTTAAGGAAGCAAGCACAATTTTGCTCTAAGTGACCACATCTAGTTTAGAATGCCATTTAAAAACCTAAACATGTAAAAAGTCTAGACTCGTTACTTTATTTTGTTTGTTTGATTTGTTTCCATTTTGAATAGGAGAAATGAGGGTGGATATATCTGGCAGGCTGCTAGAGATATAGATCTGGGTTACAAAAGAGATTGGCCTACAATTCATTAGCCAACATGGACTTGAAGTAAGAATAGGATTGTTCAGAGAAATTGTGGATTCACAAGAGCACAGGGCTGGGGAGAGAAGTAAAAAGCATAGGGGGAGACAGAGAAACTGAAGTATATCTAGAAAAAATAGGAAAGCATGTAAAGCAGTGTCACAAAACTCAAAGGAGGAAGAAATATAATATCTGGTGAAAAAAATGAATGTGTTAAAGACTGAGGTGACAAGGCTGCTAAATTGACAGAACTGTGCTGATTTAAGCTGTCTGAGCGAGTGAGCATGGGCTGGGGTCACTTATAAGAGCCAGATGTTACTTATGAATGTATATAATCTACACAGATGGTGGTTTCAGTCTTGACAGATGGTAGCCACAAGTGAATGTATGATATTACAGTGTTTCAGATACATAGAGATAGATATATCTATAGATACATATCTATATCTATATTCATTCAAGCCTATATAAAATCAAGCTCATACACACATAGGCTAACAGACATTCCAGTGTTTGTTTAGAGGAAGCTTAGAGATACCATTCCCATTGAAACACAAAGAAAAGACACATTTCTTAAGGCTATATTTCCACAAATACTTGGCCTTTACTTGGAGATTGTTTTTTAGGTGTTACTGTATGGAAGGAGGGCTGATGGTGGTTGTGATGGAGTATTTATACTACCTGACTGTCATGGGCCCGTTTTGATACCACATTAGATATGTGAAGTCATATGTAGATTACCCTTCAGGCTCTCCCTTGGTAATCTGAAGTAGGTTTTACTGAGGATGGCGTGATTTTCCATTCCAGGTAAGTTTCTCCATTCCAGGTATGATAACCCACTTGGATGAAGTCTTGTCTAGAAAGCAAATGCTAGATGTGATACTCCTTTGAAATACTTTACAATGCCATTATACAATACTTTGTATAATGAAAGCCCCCAATGTAATTATGATTTTTCTAAAAAGTAAAACAGTGAGCAAAGATGAATAAATGTGTTACCAAGTTTTAAAACAGTACATTCGGATCTCTGGAGACTTCAAGCACCTTGCATTTGCTGACAGAAAAGTGTTGCTCAAACTTACAAAAGAATTAGAACGGAAGCCAAGCGTATACATTTAAAAAGCTTATTCTAGTCCTACTCCAGACTCTTTCAATAAGGCAATGCTATTATTCTACTCAATTGTCATATCTTAACATAGCTGACAATGCTGAGGTATTTTCAAAGTTGACATTGCTGGTATAATTTCTGTAAAAGTTTCAGTGTCTAATTGAAATATGAGGATCTTTAGAAGCAGAAAACCATTCTTCCTTATCTTTAAAAAAATGTTTATATCTGCAAATGACCTCTCAAAGGAAGCCTTCTCAAACGTTATCTTTTTATGAGTAAAGAGAGTAAAATCACTTCATCTAAGTGTAAGTAATGTGAATACGAAAATTCTCATTATAAAAATTTGCTAGGGCCCTTTTATTTAGCTCAATAGCACTCAAATAGCTATAATGATAAACTTCAAAGTTGGCAGTAGTGGAATATTCTTCCATTTAACATCAAGCCAATGCTAAGGAAAATCGCTGCCATATTTTCTAAGTTATTAACCTTTACAATGAGATATATGTTTGATGCATAGAGAAAAATTTCCTCCTCTAGGTTAATGTGAGCTTAAGTTAGAGAAACTAATCAAATAAATACATTGAAATTAAGCCACACAGAACTGCTTTATGTTATCCTCTCTACATTTGTGTCTAACATACTTATTGGAACAATAGTTGTAGAAAGCGTTGGAATCTCTTTTATTGATCTCAAGAACGGCATTTTATTATATCAGTAAAAGTGAAGATATGAGTTAAAGTATATGTCTTTCTCTTAAAACTATGCTATGGGATCCTATGTTTTTAGCACTCCTCAGAAATCTTTATCTATGCCTGAATTCCTTCATCCAAACCCACTATTCCCTCACTGTAGTTCCAGCCAATTTCCTGAGAGAAGTAATAAAAAACTCCTTTATCCATTCATTTCCCTTCTGCCTTACAGCATTCGCCATAGTAATGCATGTCTAAATGGCCCAAATTCCTTCTTTTAATCTTTTCATGACTGAGTCTTCCAAAAACGGTTCCATCATTTAACTTCCCCCCAAAAGCATTGCTCAGAATTATCAGGGTATGCTTGAATACTTTTTATCCCACTAGATATAACACTTTTTCAGCTACACTCTGAGCTCACTCAGGGCATATGTTTGTCCTCCCTAAAACCTACCTTTGTAAATAATTTAGTCCAGATTTAATTTGAGAGTTCTTTATCCTATTCATATCCGATTCATATTTACTGCAATAGTGGAACATATAAATTTAGAGTAAGACATCCAGAAAATAAAAGTTAGTTTTGCTACCAACTTTTTCTGGGCATTTCGCTTGTTTCTCTGCAGCTCAGTTTTTATGTAAAATCTGCATCATAGGAATAATAGTAAAATTTATTAGAGAGTATTTCTGTCAATATTAAATTACATAAATATAAAACACTTAACTAAATGTCTAATGCATCAGAATAATTGAATAGGTATTAACCGTTATCATTTTCGTATTCCCATTACCTTGATTTCTTAATACATCTCCATGTAATGTACAGTAAAGTGAGAATCAGTGAAATAAGTATGGGATTTGAAGTTAAATAGATCTGTGTTCATAATGTGACTTATAAC